>OX438921.1:12742104-14223354 GCA_949316025.1 Lapara coniferarum
AGATGTGTTGCCCGAAGCCGATCGCCTGTTATTAGGAGTCTAGGGGTTATATAGTCGCTGGACAATTCAAATGTTTCGCGACGCGAAAGCTTTGTGAGTACGTCTAACCAAAAATTCTAAAGTCGGCTACATAATTACAAATATTTATCATGTTTTCTATACATTATAAGAAATACTGAAGACTGCCTCGGTGGCGTAGTTGTATTACAGTACGACTGCAAAGCTGAGGTCTCGGGTTCGATCCCCGGGTCGGGCAAAGTGATATTGAGTTTTTCTATTCAGTATCAGTCCGGAGTCTGGAATTTGTGCCCGATATGGCGATAGGCTCGCCCCCTATCACATCATGGGACGGAATGTCGGCGAAAAGTGGGTGCACTAGTTGCGCCTCTGCCTACCCCTTCGGGGATAATAGGCGTGAGTGTATATATATGTATAAGAAATAGTATCATACTTATTTAACATATTTGATTTAAAATTGTATAAATATACTGAAATAAAGAATAACATCTTGACTCTTATATCAACGCTTTTACAGTGTTGTATTTTTCAGTTTATGAGCGTAATGTTCCGAAAGTTTTAAATCGCTTGGTAACGAAACGTAAACGATTACTTTAAAAAATCTAAACTTTGGATGCAAATAAAACGCAGCTGTATATTTAAAAATTATGTTGTAAGTATGTTTTACAAACATATTTGAACAATGAGTTAGATATTTAAATTTAGATATAGAAGACTGAAAATGAAGATCTCCAAAGTAAATAATTTACCGTACCACTAAATTTGTGATTTAAGTTTCGGTACACACATTATTTCTTTGTAATGTCCAATAACCAATTTAAATGTTATAAAAGGATAATCGTGAAATTCTATCGATAAATCAAAATGAACGACTTACAAAAACTATTATAATAAAAAAACCTCTTGATTGTAATGTGTAAGATTTGATAATAATCTAACTCTATTTACATACGATAACAAAATCCTTGAATATAAAATCAATTGCATTCAAAAATCGATTATTTGTTGCAACCGATTTTTTGTTCCCTTCCCTACACACTATCCGACCTATAAGGAGTATTGATATCTTACTGATACTTCGAAGCAAATCAATGCCAAAATAACTTTCTACGCCTTTTTTAGTCTAATCAACAAGTTCAAAAACGTGAAAAATAGAGATAAAGGGCCTAAAAATACGACCGATGGCCCATTCGATTTGTAATCACCTCTAGAAAAATGTTTTTGAAGGATTTTGGTGCAGGTTAAAAATTGCAATTGTTATTAACAAAATACGATGAAAAAAAAAAGATATTTCGTTTTTTGTTAATAGCTCGAAAAATATTAACATTTAAGCAATTTTGAAAAAAGCTCGTTAAAGAGGAGGAAATTTCCAATAAAAAAGTTCCAACTTCTGGAATTCTATCTCCATTATTTATAATTTTAATTAGACGTTGAAAATAGGGCTCCGCGCGGCAGTTACGGCATATAACAATGGCAATTTTTAACCTGCATCAAAATCCTTCAAAAACATTTTTCTAGAGGTGATTACGAATCGAATGAGCCATCCCTCATATTTTTAGGCCCTTTATCTCTATTTTTCACGTTTTTGAATTTATTGATTAGACTATTTAACTCCATTAGGGAAGGAATTTCAATAAAATACGAAACATGTCTTCCATAAATTGTGTTAAAAAAGTTTACGCTAAATTTGAATTAGATTGGACCAAGGAATCGCATTGCCCCATACAAACTTTGCCCCCCTTTTTCATCTCCTTAGGGGTAGAATTTCGGAAAACCCTTTCTTATAGGAAGCCTACGTCATACAAGGCACACACCCTCCAAGTTTCAGGTCTCTACGATCAGCGGTTTAGGCTGTGCGTTGATCCGTCAGTCAGTCAGGACTAAGCCTTTTATATGAATAGATTAATTAAATATTTAAAGTACTTAAATAAAATCTATATTGTGACAAAAATATATAAAAACATTATGTTTAATAATTTTAATTAGTGGTCCACCTAGGTTCTGGACTCCGTCCAGGGGGGGGTCATGACCCCCGTGACCCCCCCCCCTGGATCCGCCCTTGAATATACTCACCATCCAGCCAACAGAATATCGATAGGAGCTCAATGTTTTAGTTTTGTAGACGTTGAGCGTTGACTTTACATGCAAGATACCTTGTGATACTGCAGTGAAAAGGACATCTACTTGGATTTAACATTGCAATTGGTGAATTAGTATGACGATTGACAAGATAGCAACATAACTCTGATCCAATAAATACTATGGTTACCTTGAGGAAGCCGACGATGGCAGCAGCGCCGCACTTATCGCGGGACATGCCAGCCATGGCGCCGCCGGCCTTGATGTCGCAGCCGCCGGTGTCGTAGGTAACGCCCTTGCCGACGAGCAGCAGCGTGGCGTCGTACCTGTCCGGCACGTACTCGAGATGCAGCACGCGGGCGCGGTGGTGAGGCACAGCGCGGGCGCCTCGGTCCACGGCGGCTAGGAGCGGGTACTCGCGCTTGAGTGTGTCTTCGTCTGAGAGCTCGCGCACGCGCACGGCGGTGCCCGCGAAGGCCTCGTGCACGGCGCGCGCGAACCCCTCCGGCGCCATGCGCTCCGGGTCCGCGCCGCCGATGTCACGGCACAGGCCCCTGCATATAAAAGTAAAATTACGACTCAACAGTTAAAGCAATGCAAGTCGTGCAATATTGGTCAATATTTATCTTGATGCTGCATTTGTGTAGATTTACATTTTATTAATAATTAAAACCTAACAAAGTTCTACAGCAATAACAAGTTATTTGTAAACTGCCCAAAAATCACTCAAATGCTAATTTGGAAGATTTTCCACAAAGTTATGTCTATATATGACAGAACAACGATAACAAATTATGAAGATGCACTCACCTAGCAATCTCGAGTGCTACCGCGTCACGCAGCAGGACATCAAGAGGTGTGGGTATCCCCTCCGCGTACACGCCGAACGCGCGGACCGAGTGCGCCCGCTGCGGCCAGGACTCGCGAATCTGCAACGGCTACAGCGCGAAACTCATTAGTTAACTGTAGGACTGGACAGGAGTTTGGATAAATAAAATATGGTACTCAACTGCTAAGGGGATTTAAAAATAATGTAGGTCTTTATCCTAATTGAATCGTTAAATATGTCAGAATCCTACTAATATTATAAAGGCGAAAGTTCGTAAGAATGTATGGATGTTTGTTCCTCTTTCACGCAAAAACTACTGAACGGATTTTGATGAAATTTGGCACACGGGTAAATCATGTCCTGGATTAACACAAAGGCTACTTTTTATCCCGGGAAAAAATAAAGCGAGACTTTTATCCCGGAAAAACTTTTTAACGCGGGCGGAGCCGCGGGCAAAAGCTAGTGTGTCATAAATATGTTAACTTGTAATGAAAATAAGCTTCAAGCCTTATACAGAGATCGTGTGCCAATATCGCACCTCATAGAAGGCCTCCAGCGCGGCGAGCAGCGCGACGAGGTCGGCGCGTCGCCAGCGCGCGTGTGGCCGCAGCGCTATGGCGGGGCGAGTCGCGCCCGTCGCCACCGCACGCCGCACGCCCGCGCGCGCCGCCTCCTCCACGCTGCGCACGTCCGAGTACGGCGTCAGCGGGCCCGTCGGCGACAACACCAGCCGCCCGCCGCACACCAGCGGGCATCGCAGCACCGCCGCCGTCTGCACCCATTATAACCTCGTTGCAGATATTGTACAACTGTCAATAACTTGATGAAATAGGACAAAGAAAAACGCACGCCAATAATTGAAACATTAATGCAGTCTAAGTAATATAATAATTGGTAAAATTTGTGTACAACACTACAAGATCATCATATTTTCTTGACTAACCAATATTTTACTACAGGAAGAAGATTTAAATTACGATTGATTTTAAAAATATGATGAGTTTTCTGTGTGGGGGCACAATTACCATACACCGCCGCCTATCAACAAGGCTGGGAATTACTACATTCAATAGTTAGCTAGATGACCCGACACTCATCCATCGAACATTGAAGTGGTATCGACGAATAGCAGATGACACCCAATAAATAATACCAGATGGCACTACACGATCCCAGATTGCACTTAAATTGCAATTGCAAAAAAAATATTAATATTATAGTAATACTATTTTGTTTGTGACTGCTCCTTATTTTGTCATCCTCTTACTAATTCTAATCTTATTTTCATTGTAATTTAACACACATCAGCTTGTAACCTTATTAAGTCCAGCATCGAGCTGAAATGCAGAGGCAATGAAGTCTTGCAAGGCCTGTGGTGGCGTGATACCCTCGCCGGTGATCACCACGAGCGCGTCGTAGTCGGCGCTGTTCAGCTCGCTCACCGGCGCCACCGCCACACCATGAACCTCGTGCGCTTCACCCGACATCTCTCCCTATCTGCAAAATATCAATACATTATTAAAGTTCATCAATGTTTTAGGGCGGAAGCTGTGGAACAGTTTGTCAGTATACGTGTTCCCCCTTCCTACAACTTGGGGTCCTTCAAGCAGTTCGTGAAGAAACAATTAAGTAGCTACCTACTATACCTAGCAATTAAGTATGCCAACGCATAACTGTGCGGACCATCCGAAGATGTTCATCTTTACCGGGCGACATGTTTTTGGGGCTTCTCTTATCATCAGGTACAGTGAGGCTTGTTTACCAGGCAGTCAATAAAAAAAGGGTTGGCCTGTAAAGTTATAGTTTTAAAAAGAGGATTTATTTCAATTTAGAAAGATAGTATAGAATCATTCTTTATGACTTCTGTATACTAAAAACTGGCCTAGATAGGAAGTTGCAATGTAATATTTAAATTGTTTGAGAAATATAATTACTACATGAATAGGGTTGAAATTCTGTTTTGTATAATATGAATATGTAGTATTTAAAAGTAATAACTAATAAGCATATAGCAAGTACCCATTACAGAAGTTATATTGCATTATGTAATAATGAATGACCATTGTGTTGTTTATGCTGTATTTGTAATTACATTTCACGATGGTCATTTATTTCCTGTCAATGTAAATTGGTTTTGATAACAAAACTGAACAACGAGCTGTTTATTTGTGCGCTTGGTGGAGTATGACTCATTATCCTTATCAATATTTCATATCATGCACATGCTAAAGAGTACATGCACATATTTAAAAACACAGTACAGAGATGTATTGACTGTGATAATATTTCAGTATTAGTCACTAATATAAATACAAATAACAAATATATTTTGATGCAAATTAAAAACATTTCATGCTTTTTTTTTTATTTTAGGAAAATCAACACACCTGCTTATAAATAGAAGCAATTAAATATTATCATTACTCTCACACTAAACTAATCAATTTTAGTAATTACATAGTAATTCTAATGGCACATTAAGTAATTACACTAGGATAAAATACCAACCAGAAGTGTTTTTATACTATTGCTCCGGAACAATGGTACCAAGTCAGATATTTTCAATGTTATGTTCAGGTCGAGTTACCAATATTATTTCCTCCTTTTATTGTCTAAACTCAGATACAATAAAAAAATACTTTTAAAATTCTATTCATTACTAGTACTCCCTTAGTGTTAGTTGGAACTAACTTGGGAGAAATTATTGATATTGTTAAAATATCATATTGGCATTTTGCACTGTATCTATATGATATTTTAACTATACAGATAGTAGTGAAACATGAATTTGTACCACCCGTGGCATACCTAAAATTTGCGACCCCCCTAAAAGTAATCCCCTCCACCATAATCATGCTATGCCTCTGCACAGTCAAATCAAAACAAAAATGTTCACTAACTAAACAAACACTATAGATGGCTAAATTATTAAAATATGTTTTTAATTTGTACAAGTATTGTGCAGTTATATTTATTTCATATTTGTGTATTTCAAAGCTTAAAATAATATCTTAAAATCTCATAGTAACTTATATTCAGAATTATTACATTGTTGCCATGAGCCAAACATGCTAATGTGTAAACCAATTTGCCATTTATTAATATCTGTGTATTAAGATATCACCTGATATGGAGATTTGCAAAGCGTCTGGGCATAATACATCAAGCTGACAATAAAGATAACACTATACAAATCAAGTGTAGGTACTATAAACTGAGTATTAAAATATAAACGGTAAAAATAAATGAATAAGATGTAACACAAACAAAGTGACAAATTATTATTCTGTGAAGTTTAGAGGAATTGATTGCTTAGTGGTGTTAAAATTACATTTTAGAACACTAACAGCTCTGTATGGTATACAAAAAAAATAAAAAGAAATATTTCAAATCATAGAATTAAATAGTATCATTAGTTATATGCCCTGTGGATTGGGGGCATCTAGAGAATTCCACCACGGCGTCCCCTGGCTGTCATAAGAGGCAACTAAATGGAGCTTGGAGAAAGTCGTGGGCCGAGCCATAAGTGTCTGCCCACTCCAATTTAAGTGAAACCGAGGTGGACTACAATGTGGGTGGTTGGTCTCCCGCTGTTGTAGACTCCAAAGGCATCTTAACCCCCTCGTTTAGAGAGGGGCCACAATGTGGCATCGCTCAGGGATGGTTCGGAGCAGCTATCTTAGTGCAACAAGATACCCTGAGGCCATTCTGCATGTGCCAAAGAAGGCGTCCATGGGTTTTGGTTGACATGCCGGTGTAGTGTGTACATAGGGTTAGGGACTTGGTCCAATGCTTGCTTAGATAATGCTATACTCCCGAGTGTCGACATTTGGCCGTAAGATGGGTGAAACCAACATAACTATTCCACTCACCCCACAGTGGTGGTAGCGATTATGCGTTTTTCCCCACGATAAAAAGTAATTGTCAGTTATAATTGCATTGATGAATGTATTCCTCATATAGTATGTTCTTCATACAGTATGACGTATTCCTCAGATTAATAACTAAATAAAGTTGTTATTCTGAGAGATGTTCCATCATCCATGGAGCGCTGTAGTCTCGCGGTACTCGATCTGTGCCCTACTTCGAAGTCGCTGACCGAGCAATAATTATACCACCTTCTGGTATCCACAAAAATGTTCTCTTATTAATACTTACCGGATTAAAATAAAGTCTTCAACATATTTAAATTTTCCTTTGTTCTGTAATTATACTTACTGCACTTTGTTATGTACCTTTCCCGCGCTGATTATTACAATTTAATTAAATTCAAAGCACTCGGACATCCATGGAACACAAATACTTGAGAACGAACAGAAAGATTATGAAAGATAGTTTGTTTACTTAACCTTTTAGAGCGTAAAATTGTTTCTCCAAACGATGACGAGTTACTTTTGCTAATTGCCACTTGCTGGTTACTTACATGAACAACTGTCTCGACAAGTCTGAACTTATAATGCTGTAAATGCTCTTCGAATCGGACAGCTAAAACATTATGAAAGAGAAAAAACAAATAACGTCAAAACAAGGGCTGCCAATACCTATTTCCTCAATTCCACAAAATCGAAGCTAAATTCCCCAAATGCGGGAGAAAAATATCCCTATTCCCCACAAATTCCCATCATAGATCTAAAAGAAAACAAATTAAATTAATGCAGTTTTTATTGATTTTATCAGGGCTTTTGTCGTACCTTAGAATTTATAATTTTTTTGGAAGGTATTTTGACAATACCACCTAATAAAATAAATCGTAGGAATACACAAGAACAACACACGTGTAATTCTTATTAGAATAAACAGATACAGAGTTGCGCCTAGTTTCTAGACAAGGGGTTTTCCTGCATAGTGATATGTCATTATGCAGGAAAACCCCTTGTCTAGAAACTAGGCGCATGATGTATGCATCATAGGCGTATATAAGGGGGGAGGACGGTGGGGGTTCCCCCCTTTAGCTGACAGCAAAATTAATCCTGGCCACAAAACATGTACACATTGTAAACCCTATGTGCTCTTCTAACAAACATTCAAACATTTTCACAGACTTTCGCATTTATAATATGATGAAATAGACCCAACAAAACTCAACGCGAAACATTACTGAATTTGGTGACGGGGGGTGGGGATCCGCTCCAGTGGACTCTCCGTATGTCCTATGTGAAAGCTATAGCTAAGCCCGTGATATACGTACTTACAATACTCGTAATAGGAATGTACTGTAATGAAAAAGTAGTCGCTAACATGCGTAATAGTCGACTTTATAGTTTCATCTGGCACGAGAATATCCAAAAAGCGATTTTTTATAGTTTTGGTACAAATATAAAATTCCCCACGTTTTCCCCGCATATAACCAATCCCCAATCGACTTGGGATCCCCCGCAATTTGGGGAATTCCCCACAAATCGGCAACGCTGGTCAAACTGAAATGACAACTGACAAGATTGATTTTTTTTTAATTTAATTTTCCCCTTATATTGGGAAGGCAAAGGGTTCATGCCCATACAGCTCGTCATAAGTGATGTTTTTGGTTGTTTACTAACTACTACGTCGAAGTAATAAAGCAGTGGCTACCTTACCAAGACTATATCGAGTAGTTTTGGCGGCAACAAAAACGCACTTAGTTAGCACAATTATTTCAATTCACTTCATTCGAACTCTTTAATAGAACTGCTATTCTTAACAGGGTCCGGACCCTATTGAGAATACCGACCCTACGGGTAGTGGCAGATATGAAGCCCTTGATGTGGTTCCTTGGATTCAGATCGCAACGAATACACAGGATATTTATACCAATCCGCATTGCAAGTGAAGTATCTTAAAGATTGAGAAGGGGCGAAAACGAGGATTTTTTTCAAGTGGTAAACAGGCACACAGGACCGCGTCGACCCAAAACAGCGCCTGTGTGCAAAATCTATGAAGCGCCTCTAATTTTTGTCGTCCTGTTTCTACATTACTATTTGTTATTTTTCAAAGGTACATAGGAATGCGCAGATATTTTTTTAAGTTTTAATTTAGAAAATTAAGTTTGGTAAAACGTTTGTAATAAGACATGTAAGTTGGCTATTGTAGCGACTGCGGTGGTTCTTTTGATTTTAACACAAAGCTCATAAACATAGGGTCAAAATTCAAGTAGTGTAAAGTTAAACCACAGGCGTGAATATTGTCTTGGGAGACTTGTACCTACTGGAGATGAGACGGAGGTCCTGGTATGGAGTGAATTATATCAGTTAGACAGGGTGGGAACGATGAGGTCCTTCCTACGCCTTCCCAGGCGCCGGGTGGACGACTGGATGGCATTTCGTTTTGTTGGTTTGGGGGTGTTTGGGGAATTCCACCACTCTAAACCTCATTCGTCGTGTGAGATGCCTGATAAGGGCCACCCGAAGGTAGCGTACACGAAGTGAAGCTGCCATAGCGTCTCAAGTACGTACTGTTTACGACTTCATACTTTGACGGCAGGAAGTAAATGGCTACGTCTCACATTGCCTTTAACGTACACGTTACGTTCGTGGAGACTTCTAAGTTACTCTCCTCACACCCCTGCCTACCGAAACTGTCACATTAGTGAAAATAAACGTATCTACTTTTTGTTGATACCGTTTTAAAATTTATTGGTTTTCTCAAGAAGGATAGATATAAGAGGTTTTCTAAACGTTTGCCATGTGAATTTAAAGCATTTTTGGTATGCATACGACGGTACCAGGTTTAAGATCATTTATAAAGGTATCGGGAGAAGCCGCCTCAGCACTACTTACCGTCGCGCCGCGTTTTGTGCCGAATGTAGCTAATCCGCAACGACGTGTCGGCGAACGCTAATTAAATCACTGCGGTCCAAAGTTCGATAATGAACAACTGATATCCGACGGCTTGTATAAATATTCATAACTAATTATAGCTCCGAGTGTCGAATAGAAATGAATTTAATTCCCAATGTCAATATAGTATGTTTAAAAAATTAAGTACGACAGGTTTTGCCAAAAATGAATGTATTCATTAATTCGCCCTGGGGGTGTAGTTGTATTTCGACACGAGAGCATGTAACTATAACGGGTTCTATCCTCGGGTCAGATAAAGTGATATTTAGTTTTTCCTCAACCCGGTAGTATATGTAGTGGACATTAATATTTCCAACTCCTCCCTATCTTTCTATTTGATTAATTTCGTTGCGGGATAAAGACAGACTAGTGTTCCCTGAGACTCGCCGAGCTTCACCGCTTGGTGTCATAAAATGCATGCCATTACTGATCTTGGCTAACAGGAGTTGTAGTGGCGGGTGTGAGGGCAGGATAGTCTCGTATCCCGGTAGTATGAACCCGGAGTCTGGTATTTCTGACCAGTATTACGGCAATAGCCCCGCGTCATATCATAGGAAGGAAGGAACACACCCGACGAGATATGAGTGCATTACTCGTGCGTCTTGGTAGACTCGTAATTAATAATTGTCGTGAGTATTGTGTGTCTATTAGATATAATAATAATAATTAGCCCACAGGGGCTGTTTTGTGGCGAGCCGATGGTGAGTGGCGACACCGCCTACTCCGATTCCGTGGGGGCTAAATGACACCCCCTAACCCTTGGCTTGCCTTAACTGGCCGGCTAGGGGTGGAAATCGCAAGAGCTAAGAACCTGAGCTCCAGGGTGGAAGTGCTCAAGCTGCGTAATAACGAGGAAACCCACTCCGGGACGCGTCAGCGACCCGCGATGTTGAAATCGGTGCACACCTCTCGACACCCTTTAGCCACCCACACCGATGTTGCGTCCTTGGCATAAGCCACTTTTTGGGATGCCCATCTAGTGGGGGGCAAGTCACCGTCTCGAGACTATCCCGCCCTCACACCCACCACTGCAACTCCTGTAAGCCAGGATCAGCAGTGGCACGCATTTTATGACACCGAGCGGTGAAGCTCGGCGAGTCTCAGGGAACACTAATTAGTCTTAACCCGCAACGAAGTTAATCAAACAGAAGAATAGGGAGGAGTTAGAAATATATTTTCCACAAGTCACCGTCTGCCTTGAATACAAATGATTGAGACATTTTACTTGGCAGGCGTCCCGTTGTCTCAATCAATAGCCCAGCAACCAGTCCAGGTAGATCCCATCCATAGACCCAGTATAATTCCCATCTTCTCTGCAATAGTCCTTACGCCTTACGGGTGCTATCTTTGGCTGTATTTCCACCTTAAGTACAGACAGAGAGAGTACCTGTAAGGTGTACACATTCCAACTAGAGTAATGTATCTTTAAGGGGCCTCTACGTGTTGGATCCATATCCTCACGCAAGCCTTCCAAAAGGACCGGTCTTCGTGCCGTGATTTCCCGCAGGAAAGATACAACATAATAATTATATGTATAATAATTATACCTAATAATCATTTATTAGGTACTTGGTATAAAAGTGATGCCATCCATAGCTTATAGAAAATCCTTCATGTACAAATGATGAATATATACCGACGGCTCCGAAGAACAAAGTCGTATATGCAAAATGAAGCTTTTCAGTAGAGCGCTTTGAAAAACTAAGTTAATTGTGAAAATCACAAGTTATAGTGAACAAAACATTATATTCTATAGGGTTCAGTAACAACTTTGAACTTAATGTGTGAAAATAGCACTAATTCGCACATGAATACAAACTAACGACTTTCAAAGCGCTCTACTGAAAAGCTAACATTTTGCATATACGACTTTGTTCTTCGGAGCCGTCGATACATTTGTGACTGTAGTGGGCTATTTTAGGGGAAGTAATTAATGTGTCTACCGCTAAGCAGCAGTGCCATGCAGTGCTTTGTAATTCAAAACTATGTGCGGCGTTGTTACTGTTTATGGACGGTCGTATCGCTAACTATGAGCCACACGACATGTTCGTCTCGTCATTTAACTTCAACTATGACAATGACAATGCCACTGTTTAGCATAATATGCGAGCATTTTATAGATAAATATAAAAAGTCATCATCGTAACGAATATGTAACTTGCAAAGGCGTAACTATAGGCTGCCATGACGGGTAAAATGATACAAGCCTCTGTCTTGAGGGGGTCACCGGCCATTTCATATCGTCGGAATTTTTGTGTATTGGACTCAACAAGTAAAAAAAGGTCGCCGAAAGAAATCTCAGTAACAGACTTTATATAATACGCATTTAGAATGCGTCTCACGAACCTGGTAACTATTGGTGAATTTACCAAGGGTCTTTACGATGTAACTTTACAGCAGTAACTTGTATGGATGGTCAGTTCGAATACGAAAGATCTCGCTGGTTTTGTGGCCTCCCTTACAAAGAATTTTCCGCATAGTAGTTACTGTGACTAAAGCTTTAGTTCATATTCCCAGAATTAAAAAAATATACTTGTATCACTTATCAGTGGTCAGTTGAGCGAGCTTACAAGCGTGTGACGTCGATGCTCTGCACCAAAATATGCATGATGTCATATGGTAGGAGTTAGTTTTGGGCGCCTGCTTTGCTTGGTGATATTGTATTGGACCATTGTCCTTTCGCATATATGATTAACTAGTAGTGCTCGCGGCTCCGCCCGCGTGAAAAAGTTTTTCTAGGACAAAAATATTTTCCCAGGATAAAAAGTAGCCTATAGCACTCAGGAGTTATGTAGCTTCCTATTAGTGAAATATTTTTTAAAATCGGTTCAGTAGTTCCTGAGATTAGCGCGTTCAAACAAACAAACTCTTCAGCTTTATAATATTAGTATAGATGATATGTTATTACTATGAACTAATTTCATTATGAGTACTAACCCTAAACATTAAACAAAATGTGTTTGGCTCTGGCGAGAAAGGATGGAAGAAAAAAGAAAGAGCCACGTTTCCACTTATTTCGATATAATTGATTTTACTTTCCTGTAGTTATCATTTCTTATTTTAATTATCTCATTATATCTACAAAAAATAAGAAAGTTCTTAATTTGTAGTATATTTTTTGTTTTTACCTCAGAACTCCGTCATTTATTAACAGATTTGTAAAATATCATTTTATTTGATAGGATATACTTTTATTTATTTAAAACTTTATATACAGTAAATGTATACAGGTGGACTTAATGCCTGAGGCATTCTCTAACAGTCAACCTTTGGGTGATGCAGAGATGAAACAAAGTGGGTGTATATAAAATATAAATAAGACGAAACATATATTATACGTACATAAATACATAATATACATACTAAAATACATACAAAAAGTATGTAGGTACATAAGTAAATAAATACAAATATAATAATTCTGTAAAATATATGATATTAAAACAAAATTGAACTAGGAAAGTTGTCTTTACATTTGTCTCATAGAACTTTTATAAAAATTGTTTTTTGAATCAAAAGAACTCGAATAACAATGCCATGTAAATAAACGAAATTACATATTTCGCTGTGGTGTTTTTGTGTTTGGTTCTGTTGGGTCTATTTCTTACTAACAAAAAGCATTAAATAAAAACTATTTAACAAAATTATTAAACTACCCTAAAAAAAAACATTAAAACCAAAAGACAATTTAACATTATACAAGAGGTTATTAAATAGAGTCCCGTACATCATCATCATAAGCCCGTTGCAGTCCACTGCTGGACATAGGCCTCTCCCAAGATACGCCACAGAGCCCGGTTTGCTGCTTTATGCATCCAGTTGCTGCCGGCCCTCTTGTGCAAGTCGTCCCGCCATTTGGCCAGAGGGCATCCCACGCTACGTTTACCAAGACGCGGTCTCCACTCCAGAACACGCTTACTCCAGCGGTTATCTGGTTATCTAACCCGTAGGTACATAACGTAGTTTTTTTGTCTATTTTTTTGTAATTTCAATTATTTTACAATAATGTCCTACTCCGAAAGGCTTGTATTACAAATTAGTTCCAAGAATATAACGGGGTGCAGCGACATAAAGTCTGTAAAGAGTTACAAAGAGTGGTAGTGTTGTTGTTTCTTGTTGGGCGGTCGGTTAGGGCGGCTCGATGTGGGCGCCGCCGTGGGAACTATAAAAGCTGGCGGCGCGGCGGGCGGCACGAGTCTCAGACGCGCCGCGACGCCGAGCACGCACCGCGCACCGCGAGACACCTGACGCCGTCGACGCTTACACAGGTACAGCACTAACGAGCTATGACGATACTATAACTTATTGTTACATAACGAGAATAAAGTTATATTTAGTAGAACGTTAAATTTATTTTTTATTTATTAAATATGTTACTTTTTACGGCAGTGTTCGTAATTAGTGCAGTGAGACCTAAATTAATAGTTATATTTATGATTAATATATCTACGCAATTATGGGAAGCTTTGTAATTTATTGGATATCAATTGTACAAAGACTTATTTTTTTTATCATAATATTACTTTTAATTAGAATTATATTTTTTTTATCATAATATTACTTTTAATTTGTTTATTTCCTTACTACATTGTAGAATAGGTGGTAAAGTAATATTTTAAATAGAGAAGCAACTTAAGAAGTACTTTTGAGTACATTAAACTTCGAACGCGTTGATATCTTTTGTACGCGATGTACATGTGACGCAACTACTGATCGTATAAAACTTACATTCATTATTATATTATTAAGAGAGAATACGTAGTTAATTTACTTATTTTACCGTTTAAGTAAAATAAAAATATATATGTGCTTTCATTGCAAATTCATACACAATAAGATTTTTCTGCTACAAGTCTATCAGCGCCGCTATTTTTAAATGAAGAAAGATTATTGAATTTCTGATGAGCAGTACACTAGCCGTCGTCCACACGTCTATGCCAGCAGAGCGGCACGTATGCACGCGAGCGACAACTTATTAAAGGCGCGTTCATGCCGGAGGCTGTTTGTCCTGCAAACATGATGAAGCTTTCAGCTTCAGAGCCACAAGTGGCATATAGCGTCAGTGTTTTTATTGCATCTCAAAAATGTCACAGTGAGATAATTACCGGTGACGGCGAACGCTTCGTAGCGTGGACAGCATCCGCAGGATATTGTGATCTTCCGCCCGTTGGCGTTTGTTTGTACAAAAAGTATTGTAAGAATTTAAAATAGGAATTAAACTTCAATATCATAGATTGAATTTTACAGATAAAGTGAAAAATAAATTATGACGTGTTCTTGGATTTTTGTTATTAAGAGTTAGAACATGATTAAATATTAAATACTTTAAAGTACATGCAAGTCTTATCATGTACAGTCAGCCACATAAGTAGCTGAACAAATTCAAAATTTGAAATCAACTCCCCGCGTTAAGTTTAATTGCAACATTTTTTTTTCTTTGTGGGTAATAAAGTTAATCGTCTTTATTTTATTTTTGTTAAGGGAAACAAGAATTGGTAAGAACACAAAAGTGTAAACGCGATTTGAAAATTTTGAATTTGTTCAGCTGCTTATGTGGCTGAGTGTACTTTAAAGTATTATAATATCTAACCATACATTTACTTAAAGGTCGAGAGGTGATCACCACGAAAAAGCATCGTCCATTTAGTGTGTAGCGAGACGAAAGCTCGAGCCGAGATTGGAGTTACCTATCCTGTTGGAGAGCGGCCAGCATGCGAGCGAGTCTGTGGCTGGTGGTGCTGGCGCTGACGGTGGCATTACTGAGCGTCGCCTGCGCTGACAAGCGCGCTGAGAGTTAGTACTCCTTATCCTCATTACACTACTCTTGCTCAGGACATTGTAATTTAAATATCGTAGCCACGAAAGGTGTCGCCAAGGCCGGATTAGCCTTAAAGTAAATTAGGCAACTAAGCCTAGGATTCCGGGGTCCGCCAAAAAAAAATATATATATATTTAACGACTCATATTTAATAAACCCGTTACCATATAATAATACTATTATTGTATTGATAATTATGTTTAAATTTTGGTAGATTTTAAGTTATAAAAAATACACCTATTTTTTTGCACTCGGTTAATTAGGTCGTGATGCAAAAGATATATTTTAAGAAGTCAGGGATCAGAAAAGGGGCCTCAAGGGGGCAATGCCTAGACGCCCCGAGATTTCTAATGCAGCTAAACGCGGACTTTGTCTCGCACTCATACAAGACAAACTATTCTACTAGTTCTGACTATAGTATTTCCGCATTAATATTAGAAATGTATAAGTTTGTGCGATATTTTCAAGAAGTAAACACCGAAACCGTCAAACGGATTTGAATGTAATTTGAGAAATAGATAAGCCAGGTCCTTGATTCAAATATTGGCTTTTAATTATGAAAACGTGTAAACTGGGACTTTTATAGAATAAACTTCTACTCGAGCGGGTATGCATCGTGCATATCGGCTTTTGTGAAGGTTATTGTAAAGTAATCCTTTGTGCAGTGTCGCCGGCGCCGTTCGTGATGGGTTCCAGGTATGGGCGCTCGCCGCAACGACTCGTTGTGCCAAGGAATGACAGGTGAGCAATGAGCGCTAAGCATCCAGCCGCCCATCAGGTATTTAGACTTCTCAGGGGTTCGACAGCCAATATCGGATACTCATAGTTTCCATGGTGTAGGTTCTTCATGGGTAGCCGGTACGGTAAGCGGTCGGAGGCGCCGAGTGGCGCGGCTGGCGGCGCGGCCGGCTGGGCGGGATCGCGCGAGCTCGTCTGCGAGTTCACCGGCGTCTACTCCTTGTATCGGTGTGCACATCGCGATCATCCGCGCCTCGATCGGAGGTGAGATTCAACTTGCTTAATTAATGTAGACATAGCCATTTAGAAACTTACTAAAATTTATTTTACCCCTACCGGTATATTCCTATTTATCACAAAAGAGGTGACAATTTACCAATTTTTCATATTCAAGTTGCACAAATTCTTGGAAATTCATAGCGTATGCCTTTTACTAATAAAGTTTCATGGTAATGAGAATTTGGAACCATTACAGTAATTTCGTTTCAAATTTCAGAACAGTCACTTTTCTAAAAGTGACCGTGTAGAGTAAGCATTATATGAGTCCCATCGAGGCACAATACATTGCTTGTTGAATCGTGATAATCTACCTGTAACTACCACATAAACTGTTAAATTTAATATCATAATTTCAAAACATATACCTACGTAACATTTCGTGAACATATATTTTTTCCTTCATTTCGTGTGCTCTACCTGTTACAAATGTTGCAGAAGTAGCGGCGAGGGGTCCCTCCCCGGTGAGAGCGACTAGACCCGCTCGCACTCGGCACTCTCTCCGACGACTCCTGCTCAACCGATTGTCGTGCCGGCGTGACATCACGTCAGCTACACTGCGGCACACTGAAAGCGCCACGTCATCGGTTTAATCTCTACATCTTCAAGACTGAAAATGTGCACCAGACACGCGGCGTGCACACGGCTGGGGCTCGCCACGTGGCTGCACGCACACACGCATATTTACAAGCATAATATACACGTAGCACACTTCTCGCCGGTCGCCAACAACGTGGCGCTGACCGAGACCGCGCTCTCACCGCCCCAGTCTACTGAATATAATATATAAGTTGTTAGACATATAATATACGAACATTTGTGGTTATGTGGTTTCACCATGTGATACGTTTCAATAAAACCGGACCTACGGGTACCGTACACTCGTTTGTTTTACTACCATCCCTTGTTTAGTTTTAAAAATCGAATTCTGTTAAAAAAAAGAATATCTATTATCGGTACGTACTAATATTAAATGTAGTTTCAAGTAAAAGATAGTATACCGGGAAAGGCTAGTAGTTTTGAAGGCCTATAGAAGTTTTGACTTGACTTGTAATTCAATCCATTATGTTTATCAAATAAAATAGGTACTTTGCAATGATATGTGCTTTTTTAGTTGGTACGCGCACACACACACGGACACGCTCTAAAATATACTAAAAGTAAAACGGAGCTGAAATATAACTAGTATTTCTGATCTGTGTATTTATTCGCACACACACTGTCATGGCTCATTAGATGAAAATATATTTTTTTATATTGAGTTTTTATTTTGTGATGTACCGTAAACTTGTTCACGGCTGCTGACCATAACAAGGATACCGAATATCTCTTGGCGTTTTGTAGAAATTTGATTTATACTAATATACAGCTGAAGATTTTATTTGTTTGGTGGAATCTAAGGAACAGATTTTGAAACTTGTTTCACTAATAGGAAGCTATAATACTTCTAAGTGCTAAATAGGCTAGTTTTTATCCCGGGAAAATATTTTTATCCCGGAAAATCTGTTTCACGCGGGCGGAGCCGCGAGCAAACATAGTTGGAAAGAAATTGGCTGGTAAGGTAAGACACGCATACTGTTTTAAGGTCTTGAGTTAGATCCCCGGATCGGATTTTTCTGGTATTAGTACGGGGCCCAGAATTTGTTCCACCTTATTCGCATGTTTACTCCCCCAAAATTTAACCGTTATGTTGAAGACCACTAACACGTGATAAAGAAAATTTAAATGACAATTTCGTAAAAATATTTCCCAGTTTGAATGTAGCGGTTTGTCTCTCAAGACTTAAGGCTCGACTGAGCGCTAAGGAAGCGTTCTGGGCGAAGGGAACGTTAGTAGAGTGTACATTTGTAAAAAAAATCAAACCACCGAATAAACTGAAACGCAAAAATAATAAAAAAAAATATTTAACCTTAATAACTAAGTAAAGTAAACTAAACTTAAAGCCATATTTGCGGGTATAATTGGCAATTTTTCGGTTGTTAGTTGTCTATAATCCTATGATTTATTATTAGAGGGTATTGGGTAATTAAATGTATTACGATCAACTAACAATTATTGAATTTTCGAAAATATATATACTTATTTATTTTACGGCTGGATATAAAATTGGCGCGAAATCAGAGAGTCACCCATTACGGTATGACTGCAATGATGTGGTCTCGGGTTCGATCCTCGGGTCACGCAAAATGATATTAAAACTTTCGATTCAGTATCAGCCCCGAGTCTGGAATTAGTGCCTGATATGGCGATAGGCTCACCGCCTATCACATCAAGGGACGGAATACGCACGGCGAAAAGTGAGTGCTCTGGTTGCGGCCTCTGCCTACCCCTTCGAGAATAAAAGGCGTCAGTGGGTATGTGTATATGATTATGTATGCATTGAGGTACATTGGTATTAAACCAAGTCAATCTAGTGCAGTGTAGATACTTTGCCAGGATAGGATATTATATAAAATTATCGCCTTATGAGTTCAAGTACGCCGTCCGATCTGATGTAAAGCACTGCAGCGACACTTTATGCGGAAATTTATTTGAGCATTTCGCGGCTTCGCGTTAAATGCACAGGGCTCCGGCGAATGACGGCGGCTCAATGGGATGGCATTTTAATTTATGCCAACCGTGCTAATGAGATTTAATTCCGAGAACACGGTTTGAAGAGTGCAATGACGAGGTGAATCCGGAGTAGTAAGTACGTTTGATAAAGAATTGCTAGCTTAGTGACATTATTAGTAAGTAGTACGGGGAATTCATAAACAATAGGCAGACTCTTTTGAAATGTTACAGACAGTTTATTAATAGGGAAGGAAAAAGTATTTAAGCGCTTCATAGTACTGGCGGCCGATGCAAGGACCTACTCAGGACTTTATAATTATTATTTAAATATTATAGTATTAATATTAGCATCAATAAAAAGCGGCGGTAGCCTAGTTGGGTGTTGGATTGGACGCTCGAGACGAATATCCGCAAATATATAGGTTTAAAACCAAGGGCACGCACTTCTGACCTTTCTAAACTTATATGTGTATTTCTTTATGATACATCGCTTGCTTAAACGGTGAAGGAAAACAACGTGAGGAAACCTGCATACCTGAGAAGTTCTCTATAAGAGTTTAGAGGGTATGTAAAGTCTATAAACCCGCACTAGGCCAGCCTGGTGGACTAAGGCCTAAAACCCTCTCAGTTGTAGAGCCAGCCCGTGCCCAACTGTGGGACAGTACATAATATAGGGCTGTTATTATTATTATTGTATATTTCCTGTGGAAAATTACGGCACGAAGGTAGGTCCTTTTGGAAGGCTTGCGTGGGGATACAGACCCAACACGCAGAGGCCCCTTAAAGATACTTTAATATGGTTGGGATATTATGTACACCATGCAGGTACTATCTCTGTCTAAATTTATGAGCGAAATACAACCAAAGACAATGCTTGCAAGGTGTAAGGACTATTGCAGAGTAGATGGGAATTATTTGGGTCTATGAATGGGATCCAGTTGGACTGGATGGTGCTGGGCTATTGATAGAGACAACGGGATGCCTGCTAAGTAAAATGTGTCAATCTTTTATATTCAAGGCAGACGGTGACTTGCCCCCCCACTAGATGGGCATCCCAAAAAGTGGCGCATGCCAAGGACGCAACATCAGTGTGGGTGGCTAAAGTTTACTTATGAAAAGTGGGCAAACGGTTACTCAGCCGAATATGTGATGGAGTGTGGTGTTAGGCAGGGGGGTTTGACCTCTCCTGCACTGTTCAATATTTATATAAATGATATAATCTGTGAGCTCAGCAGTATGCAGGCAGGTTGTTACATAGATGGGGTAGCTTTTAATAACATTAGCTACGCTGACGACATGGCTTTGCTTACCCCATTTATCGCAAGTATTAGAAAATTGATAAAGATTTGTGAGAATTATGCTGAAGGGCATGGTTTGAGATACAACGCAAATAAAAGTGAGGTTATTAATTTTGGAGCGGGTAACAAGAGCTCTGACAGTTTTTCCAGTCATTACCTTGTGCGGTAGTATCTTAAATCGTGTTGGTCAGTTTAAATATCTTGGTCATATTATTTCCGAAAACTTGGAGGATGATCTGGATATACAAAGGGAGCGAAGAGCGTTGGCGGTGCGGTGTAACATGCTTGTCAGAAGATTTTTTCGCTGCACATCTGAAGTCAAACTGACTCTTTATAAAGCTTATTGTCAAGTGTTTTATACTTGTAGCCTTTGGACAAATTACACTCAGAAAGTCATCAACACTCTTCAGATCCAATATAACAACACATTTAGGATGCTGTTGGGCCTGCCTCGCTTCTGTAGTGCTTCCTAGATGTTTGCAGACTTAATTACTGACGGATTTGCAGCGATCAGACGTAAGCGTGCAGCATCTTTACTGCATAGACTATGGGGCAGTACGAACAGTCTCCTATTTGTCCTTGCAGAAAAAATAGATTGTCCTGTAGTTCATTCTCTAAGCAGATTGCATCACGTAGGTACTAACATAGGTAATAAGTGTCATTGTTACTATCTATACTTATTGTTGATATTACCCTATGGAATATTTAATTTCTGAAATAAATGGATTATTATTATTATTATTATTAAAGGGTGTCGAGAGGTGTGCACCGATTTCACCATCGCGGGTCGCTGACACGTCCCGGAGTGGGTTTCCTCGCTATTACGCAGCTTGAACACTTCCACCCTGGAGCTCAGGTTCTTAGCTCTTGCGATTTCCACCCCTAGCCGACCAGTTAAGGCTAGCCAAGGGTCAGGGGGTCTCATTTAGCCCCCACGGAATTGGGGTACGCGGTGTTGCCACTCACCGTCGGCTCGCTACAAAGCCGCCCCTGCGGGCTTTTTATTATTATTATTATTATCATTAATATCAACATCAATCTAAAAAAAAATAGTGATTCAAAAAAAGCTAGCCGTAAAGTGGTTTAAGTAAATGAATAATCCAAAGTCATAGTAGAAATGCGGGGTCACTGCTGAGGGCAGGTGTGCAGGAATCGGGCGTAGGTACCTATTCCGAGATGTCGCGTGGCCGGCGGCGCGGCGTGGCGAGACGCTCGAGACGTCCGCAAACAGTCCCGGGCTCGAGCTCTGCGCAAATAATACAGATTGTCTATTGTCTATTTTGTGAATTGCCGCCTTGTACACCGACAATATGGTTGTGTCATAAGTATTAATTTAACGATCATTAACATTTACAAATTACAACGCGCATCGACGTTGACCAAAGGGGATGCGAACGAAGTCAGCACTGAGCAGTTGCTAGATTTCTTTCTGAATTGATAAACTTACTAAGTATTTATTTTTTGCATACTACTTTGTACACGGTTAAGTGTGTGGTGCACATTCTCCATTTGAAATTAGTTCCTCGTAAAATATAATTTAAAAATTCAATATTATTTGTCTGTCTCCTATTAGCCCTGTAATTTTTATTACTTAGCTTTAAAATAACAAATACTTCTCCAACAGATTAAATACTAGGAAAATGTGTGGCTGTTCTACTCGTATGAATTTCCATGGCTTGCTAGGGCATGTGAACACAACATGAATTCGGCGCGGTGTGTACGGTAGCAAGCCATCGCGGGCCGCGTCTCTACTCTCTACATTGTCACATAAAACAATTATTGTCTAATCGAGGAGGCGGCGATTTGATGTCTATTTGATGTTTGCGCAGGGCTAATTACACGGAAGTTACAAATTAATGTTGTTTTTATATTTAGCTACGCGGATTAAGTACTACGGCAAGCACAGGGAACAGCTACGACTTGTAGCCCAATGTGCTACGTATTTCAGGTGCGATGATTATAGGTCATAGATTAATTTCGAATTATGTTTTTCATCCGTTGCTTAGTCCAATATTTGTAGTGCCTACAGTCCTGTAATCTGTATACTTTTTAGTTTTGCTGTTGCGTATAAAAATGCACAAATTTAAACATACATGCAGTGCCGGATTAAGCAAGCGCGGGGCCCGTAGCAAATTCTTTCAAAGAGCCCTTGATCTGCTAATTCTGCTATGGGTTCTTAAGTATAAAGTGGTAAAGATATAATTCAATACTCAATACGTTTATTTGCTATCTATAGGTTACACTTTTGTGGGTAAATTAATTGTATTATTATTTTTTAGAGAATGGCAATTCGTGCCGATGTCGACAATTCTGCCAATGTCAAAAGTGCAGTGAGAACTCGTGTGTTTTGGTTGGTAGTCTAGTAGTACTTGATTTCGTTGGTTTACTCGACTATTTGCGTTGAATCGACAATGAAGTATGAACTAAATGCATTATATAGCGGCAACGTGGTTACTGGTTACGGGTTAGTACACTGAAACAAATAGGCAAACACATATAATATTAAATAATTGCTAAAAGAGATATGTATTCCACACCAAAACATTTCAGAGTTTTACAGTCTAATGGCATTGGATCGTATGAAGGTCATTAATGCTCCAAGAAGTTCAGGAGAAGAATGAGTTAAAAGTGAAGGAAGATTAATAGGGACGGGAATATTCAAAGAAGTTATGACGTGTTTATATAGATCAAATGGTAAATTATTTCTAGGGCAGTTGAAAAATATATGCTCCAGAGTACCCTCATCTAAACCACACTCACATAAGGACGAGTCCCGAACCCGAATTTTATTCAAAAAGACTGGCGATGAGCAGTGACCAATACGAATTCGACAAATGGTCGATATGGTTGGCTTCGAAACTTTTTTGTATTTATAGAACCAGGGTTTAGGTGGAATTACTGGTTGTATAGCATAATAGTGCTTGCCTATGCGCTTTGAGGAGTTGTTCCATTGAAACTGCCACGAAGACATGAGATTCCTTTGGGAAAGGCCCATGAGATCATAGGAATGGTGTACAAAATATTTTAAATCAGCTGATTCAGAAGAAATTGCATTTTTTGCCATACTATCAGCACATTCATTACCGCGTATACCTAAATGGCTTGGAATCCATGCTAACTGTACTATTTTACCCATTTTTGCACAAGAATACAGACACTTTTTAATCTGTAGAAGTAAAGAGCTGTGTAATCTACTTTTGTAAGGATTTTGACTTAATGCATTAAGGGAACTCAGTGAGTCAGTAAATATGATACCCTTTCTGATGTTATGGGTCTCTATGAAAAGACAAGCTTCCAGAATGGCAGTACACTCTCCAGTGAACACTGAAGATTCTTTTGGACACTTAAATTGTAGTATGATCTTTGAGTTTTCATAATATACTGCGGAAACTGTACAATCAGTAAATGAAAGTTTAGATGCATCAGTAAAGAATCTGTGGAAATCAGACCAATGTTCTCCAACCAACGCGTTAAAAATCTTGTCCGCTGAAACAGTTTCTTTAGAAACTCCAATGTTTAAAATGATTGCAGGACTGAAGCATAAAACCTCAAATTGAACGTCAAAGATTGGAAGTCTATAAAATGTAGTTATTGTACCATCAATATTTTTAAAAGAACGGTAAGTCTTAAGAATTAGCGGAATTTCCTTGTGAGTCCAATATCTAGATGAATTGCAAACAATGTCTAATTTAGGACTCTGCGGGTAGAGCAACCAGTGTTTAAAATACATAGATTGAGGTCATCCAAAAGGTCAACCAGCCCAGTCCCAAAAGAATCACAGTGATCAGAGCCCCATCTGTAATGGTGACAGTTAAAATCACCCATGACTAATAGCGGTCTGTTTAATTTTTTTAATGTATCCCTTATAACCGGAAGATAGTCTAGATCAGGGTGGGCGATATAAATTGAGATTACATTTATACCCTCCACTCTGCCAGCAACAATGTTCATATCATCTCCAATCGAGGGATTCATGGGGGACATAACAAAAGGGACGCGATTATTAATCAGCAATGCAGAACCTCCATAGCCATCAGGCCTGTCACATCTAAAAATGTTGTAGTGTGGTATACGGAAGGTGAGGCTTGAGAGTAACCAAGTCTCAGCCAAGGCGCAGGACAAAGGCTTGTATTTATTCAATAGGAAGGTGAGTTCATGCTTCTTATGAGACACGCTCCTCACATTCCACTGAAGGAATATTATTGGGGTAGCCATTTTTAAAATTAATTAGTGTGGTTAATAATTGTTGGGCAACGTTGGACGGTTGTTGTGGTGATTGGGACGTAGGGTTTTGGGACAAATTTAGAGTTAGAAAAGAAGTTAAAAGTTTAATAATAAGGTGTTAGTCTCGGAGTGGGGCGTATTAATAGCACAGCCATTATGCTGTGAAGATAGAGGAGTGTTAGTAATGGAACGATGTGCATCTTTATCATAAGATGGGGATAGTGAAACATGAGTCTTTGGTTGTTGAAATACTGTCTTGCGGTAGGAGTGAGGAGTTTGGGGAGTTTTAAGGGTATCTGCATAACTTCGTGAAACTGCTGGGAATGTTTTGCTTGCTTCAGCATAAGAGACTGCTTTCTCTGCCATGGCAGTTTTAATGGCTCTCTGCCTACTATACTCCGGGCACGCCTTGCTATTCGCAAAGTGTTGTCCGGAACACAACACACAAAAAGCCTCATTTTCTAATATATTGCAGCCATTCCCAGGATGGTCTTGGCCACATTTGTTGCAGCGGGGCTTAGATCTGCAGACAGTCTCAACATGACCGAATCTGCAACATTTCCTACATTGTATCGTGGGATAAATGTATTGTTCCACTGGTAGAGAAGTGTAGCAGCAAAATACACGTTTAGGCAGAACCTGACCATCAAAAGTGAGAACACATGTCTCTGTAGGTTTCCACTCGGAAATTCCATCAGTGGTAACCTTCCTGTTGATACGTCTGATCTTTATAATATGTCCACAACCTGGTGGCACAGTTATATATTGTTTAGCCAATTCATCTGACATATCAGCAGGAACTCCAGAGATGACGCCCATTCTAGTTACATTAAATGTAGGGATAGAGGCAGTAAATTTATGTTTGGCTAAAAGATTGTTAGCTAAGAAAGCATTTGCGTCCTGATATGTGGCAAACTCAACGGAAACCCGATTTCTACCTACTCTCTTCACTCCATCTTTTACAACATTGTGGATCTTATTATGAAAAAGGAATACTCCAAAAGTTACAGGATGTAGGGTGGTGCCAGAATTTGGTTGTGCTTCTATTTTTGAAATGTGAACTATAAAAGGGCCCCTATCTTCTTTGTTGTATATAGTTCGGCCAATTTGGCTTTTGGATTGTTTAGATGGGCGGATATCCGTTGGTCTAGAGTCTTCTGCTGGTCGTTTGTTAGCAGTGCTAACTTGAGAGACACACATATCTGCTTCTAATATGCTACAAGCAACTTCAGCAAATTGCGTAAGAGGATTTGAGCTGTCATGGGAAGCGGGAATAGAAGAGGTTGAAGGTAACGATGTATGGGAGTCGGGAAGATCAGGGGGGTCGGGAGGTTTATTTTTATTCATGTTATTTGTTAATACCTACTTATTAGTAAATAAATAAAAAAATCAAAAATATACAAACACAGCAGTTATTACCGAATAAATAATATGTGTAATTAAGAAAAACAGCACAAAAAAAATCACAATAAGTCACAGTATCTAATACACAGAGAAAAATAATTAATAACCAAGAATAATCTAGACACACGTGCTACTCAAAGACACCGTGGCGAGAATCTAAATTAATTGTAATTTACTATAGGCGCTGTTAGTCTCTGACAAGTACAAAAAGCCTGAGATGAGATTTCCTAACAATTTAGAATAATTTTGATAGGAAACTAACAATTGAAAACAGATGATACCTACTACACACAATATTTTTTTCAATACATATTTCAAAGTTTATATTTAATACAAAGTATATTAAATTTTTATGAATAGCTAATGTTATATTTAATCAATGGTGTACTTTAAATAATGTTTATATTTTATATTTATTTATCTGTTTCCTTATTATTATTTTTTATACTTTTACAAAGTAAATTTAGAAATAATACTATTCGTATCGATTTCTCTGAGCAAATCATATTCTATATTATTCATCAAAGCGAGATATTGTTCAGACGTTTTTGACTCATAGTGTTCCTTAACTCATTTTTTATGCGCTTTAATGTCGAAAATGAACGTTCGCCACTGCAGTTAGTAATCATGAGAATCTCTCTTGAAATAATAAAATATTTTTTTCAGTCATAACTTCTATAATTCAATCTATACTAATATTATAAAGAAGAAAGATTTATATTTTTGTATGTTTGACAAGGATAAACTCAAAAAGTACTGGACCGATTTCAAAAAATCTTTCACCATTAGAATGCTCCTGTATTCCTGAGTAACATAGGCTATTTTATATCTCAGGAAAATTCAAACCGGGACTTTTATCCCGGATTTTTTTATTCTAGTGAGTCGTTACGGCGGAGTACTGCCCATCCCGGAAAAATATAAACCGGATATTTTATCCCGATTTTTTTTCTCACGAGTGGGACGGCCAAACCACTCAACCGATTTCAACGAAATTTGGTAGGGAGATAGTTCGAAACCCTGGAAAGGACCTAGGCTACTTCTGATTCCGGGAAAAATCAAACCGGGACTTTATCCCGGAAAATATTTTCTTGTGGGTGGAACCGAAAAAAAAAACAAGTATGGAGATAGTTTGAAACCGAGGGAAAGACATAGGCTACTGTTTATCCTGGAAAAATAGAAACCGGGACTTTTATCCCAGATTTTTTTTTTACCTCGCGGTTGTAGCCGTCACTCTCAGCCGATTTCGATGAAATTTCGTAGGAAGATAATTAAAGACCTTGAGGAGCACCTAGGCTATTGCTTATCCCAGAGAAATATAAACCGGTACTTTTATCCCGGAAAATATTTTCTTGCGGGTGGAACCGTGAGAGAATAAATATGGAGATAGCTTTTACCGCTAAACACACGTTTACCGTATGAAATTATTTGAATTATTTACGCCAAGGAAATAGTCAAGGTAATATACCGAGTGTCTGACGTATATTGTCTTAGTAGGAAAAGTTGTAACGTTTCACGTTTTTGTGACATCAAAAAAATTCAACATACCACATCTTAATAAGTTTCACTCAAAAAATTACGCTCAGGCAGAGATGAGTGGGTTTAAATATGCGGGGCCCCCTTTCGCGCGGGGCCCGTAGCATTTGCTACTCTTGCTACGTGGTTAATCCGGCACTGCATACATGTACAGACCATATTTCATTACGTTAATTAAATAAAACGCCAACAAAATCAAAAACTTGTCCGTAGTGTGTCGATTACAGGATAGTGAAATCAAATCTGGAATAAAGCAAAGATTAGCACACGTAGAGAAGTAAAACCCACCCTTTGACGCTTATGTGATGAACTGATATTCAGTACGACAGTGGCAGTCTTAATTTAAGCAAGGCTCTGGGCGACAGACCTTTACGACGCCTTATTACTCGATTGCCGAAAGAAAGGTAATGTTTTTCTTTATACCCCTTGCAGACGTAAAACCGCTCGAAGCTCTAGGTCCTAGGCGTTTGCCCCGTACCCCTCCACTAAGGTCACCAGGCACTACGAGGACATACAGTTAGCTCATTTGGATGAGTGAAGCTTTGAAAACTTTTCTACACGCCAGGTCTCAACAAAATGACATCTTAATAATTGAACGCAATTTTACTCTAAGTATTCGTTTCCCAAGTTCCTAGTGATAGCAGAGCAGGGAGGGAGGGGAGCGTCGCGGTCTCCTGCGCTTATTAGCGTCCGGGCCATGTCGCGATATAGTATCGCGCGATAGTTCCACCACAGCGCCACCGGCGCACTTCAGCACTTCATAGCTGATAAGCACTGATAAAGGCGCCGTGATTTGAGCACGATCCACCCGGCGGCGCCCTACAATTGATTGTTATTTTAATGTAAAATGATGTAAGCTTACATTAATGACTTATCAGACGAACAACTGATTTGTTTCACAGTTTTATGAAATTACAACTGCAAAAATTTCACGGCATATACCAAATTTTCACATCGTGTTTTGGCACTTACAGACATTATTTTATATATGGTAGAACTTAAAGCATTACATTGGTGTTCAGGTACATTTTTCGCAAGCCTAAGCTCTGTAATTAATTGGCTGTGACATTTTGATTCACTGTATATTTCAATCCCCTACTCTTTCTTTGAATTTTGAGGTCTCACAAAAAATAAAACCTATCCACGAACAAATAAAGTTCATGATATTCATTACATGCATTTTTCGTACCGTAGCAATTCTCAGAAATGCAATTTTCCCGAGGTGTGCCATGGTGATAGCACCCTAACATAGTTTATACAGCTTTGCACTACACAAAGACATCACACGTGTTACTACGGCATCTCGATGAGCTCAAGCATAAATTGGCAAAAAGCAAAACAAGCGATAAACCACCGTCACGAGCGTAGAGTAAAATAAAACTTTACTTGCTTTTTTAACACGCTTTTATTATTTTATTGTAAACTGAAATAGGAGAATAGTAAAATCAATTACTTCGTTCTAATGTAGGCTAGTTGCACACTAATGGTATAAGATTTAAATAGTCAAAACTAACTGACTGAGCATATTTTTTACGCATAAGATGGCAAACGTACGAGCGATCCACCTGATGTTAAGTGATTTATCGCCTACAAATTTACTCGAATACCAAAAAACCGCCAAAGCGCTTTCAGCTTTAAAGGAAAAGAATAAAACTAGGGGGAAATGGGAACTGGGGAGTTATTTTATATTTAAATGCAACGTATCACTACCACCTTAAACAATGCTTCAAACAGTTGTGCATTCATATAATATATTGTGGGCAGTATTAGATAAATATCTTCATAGCAAATGCCAGCTGTAAGCGGCATTTAATTTCAAGCCATAGAAAAAGTTTGTTTTGGTGAAACCGTCTGTGTATTACGGTCTTAAGTGATTTATCACTCGTCAAACAGAAATAAAATGTACCATTAAATTTCGATTGGCCTTTTTACGAAGACAATGCTTAATTTTGAATCGAAAAACATTTTTATCGTATAATATTCGTTGGGCAATCATGTGTATATAACAAATACCTTTGTATGCATCTATACGTGAGTTATATCGTAGCTCGGTTGACGAGCTACGGCTACAAACAGTTTGGACACGCCAGGTCAGGATGAGTGATGCAGAGCTCCGCGCCATCGCTCAACAATTATCGTTACTGATGGTGTGCTTTTATTTATATTACTATCATATGTTTTGGCTTCGTTGGTTAAGAATAGATTTGCTGTTATATTGAAACTGTAATAAAATTTTGATAGAAAGCTTAACTAAAGTATTACAACGTAGTACTATTCAGTATTCTACGGTATTACTGTTCTCTACCGATATTGAAAGGATCTGAACAATTACTGTAAGAAAAGACAAATAGGTATAATTATTAATCACATTCTATTGTAATCGGACCGCCTCGATAGTCGGTCTATGTTAACGTAGTCGTATTGCATACGCGGTAGGAAATTACTGCGCTGAGGTAAGTTTTTTTTAATTTTACTAAAATTATAAACGCGATAGTCTGAATGGATGTGTGGATGTTTGTTACACTTTCACGCAAAAACTACTGAATGGATTTTGATGAAATATGGCACACAGGTAGATCATGTCCTGGATTAACACATAGGCTACTTTTTATTCTGGGAAAGTATAAAGCGAGACTTTTATCGCGGAAAAACTTTTTAACGTGGGCAGAGCCGCGCGCAAAATCTAGTTCTATATAAAATTACTTCTATACTGGTGGTACATCCATACCTACAAACTTCACTTTTATAATATTAGTAGGATACTCCTATTTTTTGTTTTAAAACTTATTGTTTCACCGCTTCCATACTATAACCCTTTAACCCGTCAAACCCCGCTTATACATATATATAGATATATGGGGAAACCCTACATACTCGGACGCCGGCGTCCGTCGCGGGGCTTGACGAGTCAATAAAACTCAGTCTGCGATTAGCAGCATAGCGAACGCTACCTGGAATTTTGTATTATCGCAATTTTACGAACTATACAACTTTGTGTTTGTGTAGGACGATGGTGATGATTTTTGATTGGCCGCGCATCAACAACTCGCAACAAATAACATGCTTGAGGATTGCCTATAACAAATAATAACATCACCGGCCTACACAATTTAAAACTACGTAAACCATTTGAACGAGATAGTCGGGCTTTTTAACTTTCCAGGTAACAATTTGCAAATAAAACATTTATTATATTTCGACAGAAAATGTTACTTTTGCTTTGTGGATTATTATGATACCTAATAGGTACATAATAAATAAGCGTGTTTTTTACCAATTTGATTAATTACCAATTGCAGAGTTTTCCACCAATAATTGTGAGCCGATATCCAAAATTCTTTTATTAATCGAACGCCAGAAACAAGTCAGAATCTGATGATAGGGTCACAGGGAAAACGAACCAAACCAAGAGTTTGTTAACTTAAGTACCTTAATAGTAGATTTTTGTAAAGTTCTAAACACAGCCCTATTTTTTATTTCAATTATTACTCAAGTGACTCCCATTACCCCCTTTCCTCTACCTAATTTTAAGGGCAATTACAATGTTTCTCGTGTCCTTTTTTATTAACAAAAATAAATAGAAAAAGTATTTATTAAATTCAGGATTTGTTCATAGCACGCAAGTGTCAGTCAATTATCACGGTATAATTATAATTTCTAACCATAATTGAAACGCAAATCAATACAGAGAATCTAAATAGATTCTTGTCTAAATCTATTACCTATCTATTAGAACGCGCGTGTGCGGTCCTGCGATGCTATCTCTCTGATACTCAATTGTATTACATTAATTTGTGTGACGTGATAGAATCTTCAAAGGGTTGCGTGTGCCTCTCGAAGTTCTCATACATACCTTGTACCTACTATAAAAGCAATCGTGCGTAGTTATAGTCAAAATTTTCTTTAATGCTCGCTGGAGTAAATCAGGATCCCACCAAAAACATAAATGTAAAAAATGAGTGCCAAGTTCTTTGCAAAATCTTATACTGTAATTAAATACTTGTTCATAATGTTATTTTGTTCCTATAAATACATATTTGGATTTTGCATAGAACTTGGCACTCATTGAGATCTCCATTCTTTTTGAGAAGCCTAAAGCAAAGCATGATTTTTGTACTGAACTTGGCTCTCCTTTTTTACATTTATATTTTTGGTGGCATATCATTACTTTTTGTAAAGAAAACTAAGCAGGTATTGAGTTATGTGGTGCCGCGCGCCGCCGACGACACACCGTTGACAACCGTTGGTTGTTTAGCGCGTATTACAAGTTTTTTGTATAGGGTCACCACAAATTTTTTGACTTAACTTTATTTTTATATATCTGTTATATAGCAAATATAATAATACATATATACTGGGATAGTTTCAAAGATTTCCTTGTAACGGTTCCAACGCTACCATTAAAAATATATTTATATTTTGTATGGGACCCCCCTATTTTTTAACTTTTTTATTTTTAGATTTTTTCCTACGCTTACACACAATCACCGAGCTAGATTCCACATTTCATCCTTCTAGGTCATGTAGAAGTAGGTAAGATTTAGGTACTATATGTCAGCCAGTCAGTGGTACAATTTACTTTTTGACCTCATATCTTTATAACCGTTTGAGCTAGCTTTATGAAATTTTGACTCCTAGATATCCTTATCGATATAATTAAACACACGTAGTTTTATGTGTTTACGTTAAAGAGGTTTTGAGTTATAGAAGGGTCAAAAGTGGTACCAAGTGGTTCGTGTAATATTACACGCGCTGGCTAGCCAGTTTCTTTGCTTGATTTTGGCTTGACACGCTGCCACGTGTCTACATATTGATTGAAGTGGTGGTGGACAAACTTAACTTTAGATTTGGAGAACCATAAAAATATTATATATCATTATTTATCGCAGAGAAACCGGTGTGTTTACTATGAAAAACAGTGTAATTAAACATACTCAATACTCACATCCAAGAATAATACGCGGGTATCATTACTTTTACCATAATCGTGATTCGTTTCACTATTTCTTGACTGTTATGGATTTACTGCATTAAAAATAAAAAAAGTTTATGTTATTATCATGGTTTATTTTTAAATAAATCATTTACAAATATTCAGACTTAAAACGAATACTTACATAGGTATACATTTAATGACTTTCAACATGCGTTTTTACAAATAACCCTTATCACTACATATAAAACCACGTCACCCGTCGCGTGTGAACACGATAAACTCGAAAAACTATCGAATGAATTTAAAAATTTTGTATGGAGATGGTTTAGGCCCTGGGAAGGACATAGATGACTTTTACCCCGGGAACTATACCGGGTCGTTTTTACATTGCGTTACTAAATGAAACCACATATGTCTATACCTCTGCTAACATCTTGTTAAACATCAAATCACAGAATAAAGAATACTTTCGCCAAAATCCCGGTTGTATGTCCATTTATTTATCATTTTGTTGTTTAGTGCGAATATGGTGTGTGCGTAAGTGTATTTCTGACTGAAAGTGTAATGTTGCTGCTGCGACGAATTCTCTTAGAGCAGTCATAGCATTAAGGCGTGTAAACTTAAAGTTCCATTTAGTTGATTTTATTTTGTTCGAAACTTACACTTTTTTTATTTAAAATCTATGGTTACAATAACTTAATAGAGAGTGTTATTTTCAACGAGATAAGTATGTGGTTTCATTTATTAACGCTGTGTCAAAATGACCCTGTATATAGCAGGACCTTCGAAAAGTCTTCACGCGGGCAACGGGCCGTGAAAATATCTTGTATTAAAATATAATAGTATTCAGTGAGTGTAATACTTACACAAAATAGTGTTTATCACTACATAGGTAACAAAGTCGCTTCCCGCTGTCTGTCCCTATGTATGCTTTGATCTTTAAAACTATGCAACGGATTTTGATAGGTTTTTTTAATAGAGTGATTCAAGGAAGGTTTATATGTATTATACATGCATAATATAGTAGAGAAATAATTTATATGTTATAACAAAATTAATAAATTAAAAACCCAATTAAAAATACTATTAGAACCATTTTCTACGCGGACGAAGTCGCGGGCAGAAACTATGATATCAATTTGTTAGTTTTAATCCTGGACCGTTGAAGCCCGTCTGGTAGAACATAAGACGCCAGTAAACCTGAATGCGCTTATACGTTTTTTTTTTGTCAATTTGAGGCTTTAATCTACATTTGATTACTTTTGATAGCTCACTAGTTCTAATAATATTAATAACGTAAGAAAATTAAAATATAGGCAGTCAATAAAACATCAATTTTCCAACTAATTTATAGTAGTTTGATTAAAAATACTTACAACACAATTAAAACTATTCTATTTTTTATATTACAGTCGATTGTATGCAGAGGCCATTCACACAATATCCATGTCATTTAGACGGACTGATATAAACAGCTAGTGGTATTAACTATTACTAGTGTTGGGTGCGCCTCTCAAAATTTCATACATATCTTTTTCCCTTTTTAGGCGTAGGCAGAGGTGTAACACCCTCATTTCGCTATGTTAGGTCAGAAAACCCATTATTTTATTTATTTTTTATTTTTATTTGCAGTTCATACAAAAAATGTAAAGGACTTAATGCCGAAGGCATTCTCTACCAGTCAACCTGGAGTGGTGCAGAGACAAAAATATAGTAGGTGCACGAAACTAATTTGGATCATAGTGTCGATACAATTAAAATAACTTAAATATTATGTTATGATTTTTATACATGTTAAGGGCCATGTAGTGCCTGGAGAATGTTTTTTTATGGAAACATTGATAAAGAAACAGTCGAAAGCAGGATTTGAACCCGCGACCTCCAGCGTACCGTGCCGGTGCTCTCCCAACTGAGCTATCTCGACCTACTTTCGTCTGTTTATTTTCAAGTTCCCTATTTTATCTCTTTAAAGGAGATGACTAGTGATATCTGCTTAGCAATTATTAAAATTGCCAAACTCAGGGTTACTCCTTTACAGGCGTAAATCACTGAAACGATATCACCAAACTACGTCGAGAAATATACTAATATATTTTTGGTAATACTTATAATAGTATATTTATTATCTATATTTATAATAGTAGTATAGTAGTATTTATAATAGTATATTTATTTACTTATACCTTAATATTGAGCTATCTAATTACGAAACTAGACCACTTTGGCAGTCAAGTGTGGTGACATGGAATCTAAAACTCAGTTGGTAGAAATCACAGTTGAAATGTATGTCATGAAAATGGTAGACAGAAATCTATAACGATCATTAACAAGTTCTCAAAGATGTTTTCAATAGTTAAATTAATTTAAAAAGTTTTTTTATATAAAAATAGCTTCTGCAGAAAATATTTATGTAATAAAATTTATCCGACGACTAAAAGTGTAGTTTGTACCGATTAGTGGATATTAGGTCGTGTTTTATGTCTAATTATAATTAAATGGTCTGTCGCCTTACATGTTTTTATATTTGGACGTATAGGATCACATGAAAAATTTGTATCGACTGTAGAAAATTAATTAGGAATTGAGAAGTATTGAGTTTGTTTTCAGTGTTTTTAGAATCATCCAACAACTGCCCTGTAAGCGAAGCTTGGATTAGCAAAAAAACCTGCAGAAAAACTTACAAAAAAAAAATTCCATTTACACAATAACAGCAAGCTGACTTATGCAAATTTTGAAGCTTAATTGCGCAATATATTGCTACCAGAACTTGCTATTCTAAACTTAGCGAAGTCTAAGCTAATTGTCCAGTAAATTAAAAAGTATTGTAACGGTAATCCTGGCAGTGTCACCATGTAATGATGCGATTTATGTAGACGTGTTAATTAGACATGGGTTTGATTAAGGCCGCATTGTTTCATCCGTGGTCAAGTAAACGGTCTTTTTATACTGGTCGATCTCGCAACGCCGTCGCCTCGCTGTGAATACGTTTACGATTCGCCGGTATGATAAGACCCTCCAATTAGCACATTGACTGCCATCCCGCCCTGGAGCGGGATGCCGGGATGCCTTTCCCGCACTTTTCGGGGACTTCTTTTTATTATTTTAATTGATTAATTTTACGTAATTTTGGTGTAAAATAACATTTTTCATATGATTTTTATACATGTTAATGGCCATGTAGTGCCTGGTTAAAGATTTTATATTTTTATAGAATCCTGAAAAAGAAACAGTCGAAGGCGAGAATTAAATACGGATCCTGAAATTAGCAATCGATGGCAGGAGTCGAGGTAGCTCAATTGGAAGAGCACCGGCACGGTACGCCGGAGGTCGTGGGTTCGAGTCCCGCCTTCGACTGTTTCTTTTTCAGGATTCTATAAAAACATAAAATCATTTTTTATATGCCTAGGCAATAAAAAAGGAAAAATTAAAAAACTTAAAAATCGGCTCTCGTTACGCCCTTATACCCAGATAAAGTGGAAGTCAATGGGTTAACCCGGCCATGGTTGAAACAACAGCGCCTAAGACGGTTTATTGATACTGCTTTGTTACATGCGCCTTGTATGTATGTATGTACATGCGCCTTACAACAAACATATATATATATATATATATATATACAACAGTATCAAGACTTTGTTACATAACGATGGCACGTGAACCACTAGCCTTGCTCTTTGCTAATATTACTAATCGGTGCAATTTTCTAAAATATACATAACAGTACAGTGAAGCACAATTTTCTAAATTATCTATTTTTTATTATTACACTATTTCCAATGAGTCATAGTACTCACAATGCCTAATATTACATTAAGTATTGCTAGTTGACTTATATATGTTTAACATAATATTCGATGGTTACCGTGACTGACTTTAAACAACTATTAATTGATTTAGTTTACACATTATTTATAATTAATACTTACTATTCCATCACATAAACAGAGTATTGAAAATTTTATCATTGAAAAATAAGTTTGAGGGTTCAGTTCGATATTTATCTTATGTAATTAATTTATTTCATAATCTAATAATCAGATTTCATTTTACTTAATAAATTATTATTATCGAATATATCAACATTATACAAAGTGCATGCAATCTGTACACATGTAATTCCCGTAAGTATCTGAACAAATTAAAAATTTCAAATCGCCTGAACGCTTTCAGTTCAATTAAAACATAACTTTTTCTTTTTGTAAGTAAAGTAAAAAATCCGTATAATTTTATTATTGTGATGAGAAAATCAAAATTGGTAAGAACACAAAAGTGCAGAGGCGATTTTAAGATTTGAATTTTTTCAGCTTCTTATGTGGCATTGTAAACGTAGGTATGGCGATAATTTTTTTGTTGTTATTTACGTTAAATATTATGAATCCTCTTAGGATACATCTGACGTTAACTATAGCTGCATTATATCAAATACAGTCACAAATGTATTTGGTGAGAAAAATACTAGGTAGGACAGAAAAATAGCTGCTTATTTTGTATAGTGCTCGCGGCTCCGCCCGCGTGAAAAAGTTTTTCCGGGACAAAAATATTTTCCCGGGACAAAAAGTAGCCTATAACACTCAGGAGTTATGTAGCTTCCAATAGGAAGCTACATAACTCATAATATCGTAATCGGCATACATCTCATTACACTTCAAAACTAATGTCACAATGAGATGTTGCGTTGGCGTTGCGGAACCCATAATATCTAGGCAGCCAAAAATATTTATCATGTTTACACAGAATCATAATTTACATGATTTTTCAAATTACATTTTATATAATCATCTATACTAATATTATAAAGCTGAAGAGTTTGTTCGTTTGAACGCGCTAATCTCAGGAACTACTGAACCGATTTTGGAAATTCTTTCACTAATAGGAAGCTACTTTACTCATAAGTGCTATAGGCTACTTTTTATCCCGGGAAAATATTTTTATCCCGGAAAAACTCTTTCACGCGGGCGGCGCCACGAGCAGAAGTCTAGTTTGAGGATATGTGCAAAGACCGGTGTAGCCTAATGTCAGATAATGTGCGTTACATCAAATTCACCCATTTCTGTTGTGCGTGCATGCCCTTAGTCATCGATTACTATTCCCTCGTCAGCACCTGTAAAAGTAAGGTATTAGGAGAAGCCAAATTGTTTGTCATTATACAAGGTTGATTAAACGGTGAGGCTTTATTTCTAGCTACATATGTAATCCTACTAATATTATAAAGGCGAAAGTTTGTAAGAATGTATGGATGTTTGGATGTTTAGATGTTTGGATGTTTGGATGTTTGGATGTAAGGATGTTTGTTCCTCTTTCACGCAAAAACTACTGAACGGATTTCGATGAAATTTGGCACACGGGTAGATCATATCCTGGATTAACACATAGGCTACTTTTTATCCCGGGAAAATATAAAGCAGGACTTTTATCCCGGAAAAACTTTTTAAAGCGGGCGGAGCCGCGGGCAAAAGCTAGTGTACCATATACAAGCTCTACACCAAATTTCAGTTCAATAGGAGGAATAATTTAGCCACAGTATAGATTTTTCGTGATTGCAAAACTACATCGGGATGTATATCTGCCCTAACAGCTGACCGAGAGTCTAAACATAGTTATCTAAGGTCATGTAAGGTGCGTGACCTTAAATATCAACAAAATTAGGAGACGTTGTCCCTTTATCAGCCAATAATCACGTCAAAGTGAGTCTTAATCTTTACAATAAGAACGAAAACACAATAACATTACAACATAACTTTGTAACATAAACAAAAAAGCGATTAATACATAGACCTGGGTCATTCCAATCTTCAAAAATTCAAAGAACTGTTTCAGTTTTTTTTAGTGTGTCGCCGTAATTGCTCCGGGACATGAGACGCTTTGCGAAAGCGCCTGAGCAGCTTCCTAGGTACAATCTTATTATTGCTTACGCGCCATTTTGAGAATACCCAAATATTGCTTTTTGTTTATGTGATAGGACACTAATGTAAATGTATTAAAACGTGATAGTGTTTGTTTATTTCTTTGTGTGATACGAGCACCGATCTTTTGTATGTTTGTGTTTGGTTTCTGTAACTTTGTGACAGCGAAAATTTTTAAATTTGTACTTGAGACCCACCCGCTTATACGCCGAGCTACCTATCTATTTGTATTTGCCGGTCGGCTCATCGGCGACATGAAAGACAACAGAATGCAACGTTGCCGTTTTGTCACGCAGATGACCGCTGGTTAGTGTAAATATTTATAAATGGTGTTTGCGTATTAAATAGATAGAACTTGTTAGAAAAAAGTGATTTTCTATTTTTATCTTTATCGAGTTTTTGACCGTTTCGAATCATTTCCGAGCCGATATGGAGTACTCTGTCCATTTTAGTGCCCTTGGATCATAGCAACCTTGTATATGATCTGTCATCGGACATATTCTTATTTTATATATTGAACGGATTAGATAAATAAACAGGGGAAATAGAATGTGAAAAAAAAACACGATGTGTCTCCGCTTCGTTTTATTGTGATTGGTTGAGAGACTGACGTATCGGTATTTTGATGTTTGTGATTGATCGAGAGGCCGATACGTCAGTCTCTCAGCCAATCACAACAAAACGAAGCAGAGACTCATCGAAAGCCCACAGTCCTAGTTTTAACTTTCGTTGACAAAAGACGTTTATCTGATACCAGTCGAGGCAATTATGCCGGCTTTTTAAAGCGAATGTATACGTTCTGATTTCGGAATTCGACACATTTACGTGGTTGCTATCCCGGCGGATAAAAGTATCATTAGACCCTACTCTGCTTACCATCAGGTGCAGAAGGTCAATATGCCGTGACCATAAAAAAATGACCTTTGTTTTTTTTTCTTTATGGTTGTACAAGTATTTCCTGTTTTTTCATTTTTCACTGTATAAGTTGTGGCTTCAATTTGAGGGAGGCGGGGGGGGGGGGCAAGGTTCCGCTATACCTTTGTTGTAGATGCGTAGGAGGTGTTCGAAGTCGTGCAGCACCGTGAGTTGCTTGCGGGTGGTGTGGTAGAGCAGCAGCGGGCGGCGGCGCTGCAGCCGGCGCGCGTGCGGCACGTCCCGCACCGCCACCAGCACCTGCGCGTACCGCAGCGGCGTGCTGCACAGCTTGCGGTACAGCTTGCCCTGCACCACCAGCCGCCGCGGCGCCCCCACACCCTCGCCCACCGACTCGCTAGCGTCGAACACGATGCGCTTGATCTCGTCGGGCGGCGCCAGCGTGTAGTACCCCAGCCCTCGTGCCGTCTGCACAACACAGGTTATATGGTCTAATCATACTTCGTACTAATATTATTAAACACAGAAACAGCTAAAGATTTGGATGAAAATTGGCACACGGGTAGACCATATCATGGATTAAAACATATGCTACTTTTTACACATGACTAATTTGGGTTCACATTAAGTTTAATTTTAAATAAAATGTAAGAATAATCACAATGTCTTCGGAATCCTCCGCGAGCACGAGGTATTCGCCGGCGACGATCCAGAAAGGCACGGAGGCCTTCTTGCAGATGATCTTCAGACACGACCCATCCTCGCCCTGGATGTACTCGCGCGCAGTCACCGTATTAACTACAATAGAATTAAAAAAGATTCGCTTAATCCGTTGAGATTTGCATCAGTAGTGAACATTTATTAGCTTGTAAAAATTCAATAGGAAGTTATTTTTTTTTCCTAAAAAAATTTGAATTAAAAAATATCATTCATAAACATATGCCTGAATGAAAAGGGTAGATGCACCAATACAAACAATAACTCACGATTGCCAAATATCTCATCCTCTAGCACGACCGCGTTCGAGTCCTTCGACGCTATTTCGTCAAGCGGGGGACACGTTGACGTCTCAGTGCTCGAGCATGGCGCGGGTGATGCCTGTAATGACTTGTCCTTTTCGCTACATTCAATATCGCCTTGTGTTGCTAAAGCAGGACTGTCTTCATCAATGTTCACAACGGGAGCATCAGTGGTTTCCTTGCTTTCACCCGAGTACGGCGGCGCTGGGAGACCGTGGACCGGTAACACCGCCATACAATCACCGGGTACCTGTGATAGGTCCGGACAAGCCGGGACGTCGACAAACAGTTGCACAAACGGAGGCTCTAACTGATCTGACGCGGGGGCACTTGGGTCCTGCGGCTGGATCTCATTGAGTGGCTCAGTTTTGACTGAGATAGGTGCACTCGGCTCTAACGATGCCATCGGGACGATACGGATGACGCCAGATTGCGGGGGAGCAGGCGTCACACTTGCAGGTATTAGACCAGGAGTGGAGTTTAAGGCGACAGTAAGGACCGGATATGGTAAGGGTATCGCGGGAATGGTCGATACGTTTTGAGTTGAGGTTAAAGTTGCAGACGTAGGCGCAGACTCCTTTCCTAAGGAAGTGGCGCGTTCTTTGTGCTTGAGAGTGGCCTTGTGGTCGACGTTCGGGTTGGACCTCCTGCGTTTGCTGACGCCTTTAGCACCAGGCAGGGGGAGGGGCACGGGGCCGAAATAGCGCGAGTTCAAGTTGCGCTGGCGGATCCATTCGCTCATGTCGTCAATCGGAGTTTCCGCTTGCGCGTCTTGCTGCAGTTTTTGCTCCTTTCTCAGTTTCCGTGCCTTTCTTTTAGCTGAAATTATTGTAGTAAATAATAATGAGTTTGACAAATAGTAATAGGGTTGTAGAGGAACGGAATGTGAACTGTGGGGCTAGGATGGGGAAAAAACACGATGCGTCTCCGCTCGCTTTATAGTGATTGGTTGAGAGACTGACGTATCGGTCTCTCGATCAATCACAAACATCAAAATACCGATACGTCAGTCACTCAACCAATCATAATAAAACGAAGCGGAGACGCATCGTGTTTTTTTTTCACATCCTAGCCCCACTGTATGGTTAAATAGGACGTGTGAGTTACCTACCGGCATCGCGGATGCGATTCCGCCGTCTCCTGGCGGCGTCGGCGGCGTCCATCTCGCGCCGGTACATGCCCTGCCCGTACCGCAGCCGCGTCGCCTGCCCAACACATATCTTAGTACTTAGTTCTCAAATAAAATAAGCTTTCGGATTCTACCTCGTTTTTTTTTTGTTTAAATCTGGTTTTATTACGATTCGTAGCTTTTACATGAACATAAGAAATAAACAATCATATTGTGTTAGTTACTTAGCAACTATAGTTTATTATCGCCGCGACTAGGTCGTCGTTTTTTGGTGAAGCGGAGAAACCTTCGCCAACTCCTTGCGATCCTCACAGCGGAATCTGATATGGCTTTCACTGGCATTAAGAGATTTTGCCGGAAAGTTCTTATTTAAGTTAACTTTTTTTTCTCAAACTTTTGTTATACAGTCGTCAAACAATGATTTAGTTTACAGGGTGTATATTGTCTAGTTAAGTATAACTAGACAATATATAGAAGTAGTAACTTCTAACATAAAGATAAGAGTAAAAGAGTGTGAATAACCTCACCTTCAAACCGAACGGGCAGTACTGTCGGACCTCTACGGCGACGGGCGGCAGGCCTGTACAAATAAATATTAAATAAAATATCAAATAAATAATTAACTCGACGTTAATTCATTATAAACAATCTAAAACATATACCAGTATATATACTACGAGTTAAATAGTCTGTCCAAGAATTGTTCAATTATTGTTCAGTCACACGGTACCTAATTTAATATGTAGTCAGTTCGTATTGCAGTTGCAAAAGTAGTTGAACTAATTCAAAGCTTCAAATCGCTTATGCACATTAAGATTATAATTTATTTTCTTTGGGTGAATAAATCCATTTTAATAATGTAGGATACATTTTATGAACGGAACGTATCGTGTGCGTGAAACGGAGTGCTTAATGAGTGAGTGAGAAAGAGAAAGTTTGAATGTTTAAATAAGGAAGAGAAGGTTGAGGGGAATATTGTCTTTAAATAAAAAACAGAGTTGTAGTTTGATATGAAATGGAGTAAGACGTAAGCTGTAAGACGTAAAATACTTAAATATATAACAAGTTTAAAGAAAACCCTTTCTTATTTTGCAATATCCCACATTTATTTTTGTGAAAAAAAAATAATATTAGTAAGAACACAAAGGTGATTTGAATTTTTGAATTTGTTAAGCTACATAATATATGGGTGACTGCACAATAACTGAAATTCCAAGACTACAGGTAAAGTATACAGATATAATAAGATATATACCTGTATTGTTGTCAATGAGTGGCGCCGCCGCATCGTCTTGGAAAGCGCTCGCCTGCTAAACACGATATTTGTTATTTATTAAAGTGCTAATCAAATGTTTTTTATTGAATGTTCGACAAAGTATCTTCATTAGATACGCCTAGTCTTAAGTGGAACTGGTGGTAGGACTCTCATACGTTAGAGTCCGCCTGGGTGGGTACCACCGCAATGTCTATTTCTACCGCCAAGCAGCCAGTGTGCATGCACTGTTGTTTCGGTTTGAAGGGCATTGTAGCCAGTGTAACTACAGGACATAATGAGACTAACATTTTATGTCTCAGGATGACGAGCGCAGTGGAATGCCACACAGTACTTCATAACTCGAGGTGCTGGATGGTGTTTCTATTATTTATGGGTGGTCGTATTGCTTACCATCAGGCGAACGGCATGCTCGTCTCGTCATTTGATGCCATAAAAAAAAAAATTCTCGGTCGAAACCGCTAACAATTTGTTATGGAGATATCTTAAGACCTTGAGAAGGTTAAAAGGCTTAGGCTCTTATCCCAGGAAAATGTAGCGGGACTTTAGTCCGGGGAAAACTATAGCGGGACTTCTATCCCAGAAATTAAAGCGTGCCAAAATAAATACTACGACAGAAAAAAAATTAAGGAATATTATTATCTGCTACCGAGGCGAATCTTCGACGGGTCGCTAGTTAGTTTAGATATAACCAAGCGAAGATGTTTATTTACCTGCAGGAGTGTGGTGATAAAAGAGTCGGTAATTGTTGTAGCGGCGGTAGCGGCGGTAGTGGCGGTAGTGGCGGTAGCGGCGGTAGTGGCGGTGTGTGTGGGCGTGACGGGCGCGACCTGCGCGGTGAGCTTGCGCTGGGCGCGGCGGCGCACCTCCTCGATGTCTCGCAGCGTGACGGGCCGCAGCGCCTCGTCCGCGCGCCCGTCGCACGCCTCGTCCGAGCTCCAGCCCGCAGACTCCTCCGCACCCTGCGGCGACCACTCCGACTCCGAACTCGACCCACTGTCCCGCGAACTCGAACCATCGTCCTCCACATAAAACGATTTCGATGACTTACCGCTCCTCTTGGCGGAACGTTGTTTGTTCATATACTTTTCCATGTCCATCCTCTCGATGACCACTCTGGCGTACATCAACAGCTTTTCATCTGAAAATGTTTTAGAGTTAATAATTATTGTTTCGATTTTTAACAAACAGTACTATTTCACGAGAAGTGACTCACCAATCACGTCTTGAAACATTACGCAGTCTGATGCAGGTGGCACTTCTGGCAAACATGGCGCTTCTTTGGAGGACTCTAAATTTGGGTATAAATTAATGGATTCTGCATCTTCATATTTCAGTTTGAGATTCTCTCCAGGTAAAATAACTATTGATTCAGTCTTTGTGGCGCTGTTAGTAGGGGGAACAGTAACTTCAAGAGAGTTCGAAGCACTAAACAATGTGATATTTGGATCAAAAGTAGCTGATATTGAATGGTTGGCCAATTTCGGCCTCTTGGCGGTCACAGCCTCGGATTCTATCTTCAGAATGGCTTCTGATAGTGAAATGGCATCCTCATCAGAATCTTCCTTAGTTAGTAGATCAGGGTTTTTATTCAAATTGTCATCGGAGCTAGGCTCGTCGTCATCTGACTCAAACATGAGGAAGGAGCTGAAGCGGCCGGTCTTGCGCGGTAATCCACTACAATTGGTTTCCCTCACGGGTTGCGCTTCCTCATACTCCTTTTCGTCAATCTTTGGGTGTAGTCCGTCGGAGGCACAGTCCACCGTCGCATTCTCCATTGAAATCTCTACAGAGGCTGAGGTGTCGCCATCCTCTGCAACCAATGGGAGACGCTTAATGCATGCTATTTCTATTGTAAAAAGGGATTAAAATATGAAAACTGACCTTTCACGATGACACGCGGTCCGCTGTCAAGTTTCCACTCCGACGTCGCATTTAAGATTTCGCTTTCAATCACATCCTGCCGCAAAGATAATTTGTACATCAATTCACATGGTTACGGTGACTAAAAAAATTATAGCACAGACCGTTTTCTATTTTTAAGAATCTTCGAGAATTATAAAATGAAAGTACGATGAAAAGTCATACGTAACATATAATGTATTTATGCACTTGAACACAAAGATTTTAACTCATATATATAATCTATAATCTCTTAGATATATCCTGTTGCATAATGATGTTGAAGGTTATTGTATCGTTTGTCTCTGTTTGTATGTTAAGGCGCAGACCTGGAGAGTGAAGACCATCCCGCCGCCGACGAGGTCAGCCCAGGAGTAGGAGGCGGCGGGCGAGTCGAGGGTGAGCTGCTGCACTTGTATGCGTAAATCGCACTCGGGCCACTCGCGCGACCACCTCCGCATCTCGAACCAGCGCCGCTGCAGCGCCACCAACGACATGTTCAACTTTCTGCGTAACACGATACACATTTTAGAGGTACCTGACGTTAATCAATGGTTCGGTATGATTATTTAGCAATTCTACTGCAGTGTTATGTACTAAGCATGCTGTGTCTATATGTAAAAGGTTATGAACATAGAACAATCGTAATTTTGTAAATAGAATTAAAGCATGCTATATTGTTTGTATCCAGTTATGTAGACCAAATAAAAAAAAAAACATATTTTGCATTTGCATTTCCGGTAAATATTATAAGAAAGTTGCAAGTAATATTAAATAGCGGTAAGCAAAAGGGCTATATCAGCATGCATAACAATTCTAACGTATATATTCGCCACAATTGTAATATAGTAGAAGTTCACTTGTATGTGTATTGTTGGTGGGCGCGTCCCCAGCGGCGCGCGAGGTCCCCGCGGCCGGCGCACTCGTGCAGGCGGTACTCCCGCACCAGCTGGCACAGCACCATCAGCGCAAACTTCTGCGCATACGACTCCAAACTGTTCTGTCGATTGTCACCACCATATAAAACAACTCCCACTGGCGTAACAATACGGTAGCATAGGCCAAAGGAACAAAAGTGGACGATAGTCTAGTTGAGAATGGAATGGTCTGCCGAGACAATGTCCGGAGGTTCAAAACCCAAGGCACACACCTCTTACTTTTCAAAGTTACGTGTGTATTATTTATCAATTATCGTTCGTTTTAACGGTGAAGGAAAACATCGTGAAGAAACCTGCATACCTAAGAAGTTCTTTATAAGAATTTCGAAGGTATGTGAAGTCTACCAACCCGCACTAGGCCAGCGTGATGGACTAAGACCTAAACCCTCTCATTAGTAGAGGAGGCCCGTGCCCAGCAGTGGGACCGTATATAATACAGGGCTGGTTTTACTATTATTTATTTATAGACCAAAGGAACGGGGACCCTGGTTTTAATGGGCCTTAAAATTTTAAAAACAGGTTTTATGTGTATTGAGACCGAAATGTGGCCAGGAGACTTATACAGATATAGCAGCAATGGTAGGCTGTTTTTGTTATGAGACCGTCAACCTCTAAATGAAACTTTGTGACATTAAACTCACATATTTGCAAATGTCTTACATATTTCAGTGCTTTCAATTTGTGTATCATTATGTACAGAGATGAAATTACATTTCGGTATATCTATAATAGGTATATAAAGATGTTAAATAAAAACGGAATTATAATTCTGTGTAATTTTGATGCAGTACTTTCAGTTTTTACCTTCGATCAACAATACCACTAGATAACCGATTAGTCTCAAAACCGGCCCAGCGAATAACTAGTATATAATCCCAGGGTCTCTAACTATCTCCATACCAAATTTCATCAAAATCCGTTCGGTAGTTTTTCGAGTTTATCGCGTACAACTCTTTTTACCCCCTTAGAGTTTTACTTTCGCAAAATACCGTCTTAGTGGGCACCTATGTCCTAAAAGGAATCCCCACGTAAAATCTGAGATTTCGTGATGACTGAGTGAGTGACCTTTCGCTTTTATATATTTATATTATGGGTGGTAGTATCGCTTACCATCGGACGAACGGCATGCTCGTCTCGTCATTTAGTACAATAAAAAAAAAAGATGAGGTGTCAGAGTGTACGGATGTACGGATGCGAATACGAAAAATATTGGTGAATTGTCATTCATATGAAAACCACTTTAAATGTTACTATTTGTTTTGCTTAAACATTAGCATTCATATATTATAGACTATTTATGTTTATAAATAAACACAGTTTGATTGGGGTTAGGTATGTTGTGATTTTACCGCGCTTTATTGCGTGGGAACAAAGTGTAGTTTAGGTTGAAACTGTTAGACTTTTACATCGTTTTTCTCCGTTTGATGGTATAGTCAGTCGAAGCCATATTTTAGTTTTGTTTTTGTTCGTGAGGCGTTATCTAGTGATATTGTTGATCGAAAGTTTTTATTAAATAAGAAATATATATTAACTGACTCGGTAGCGTAGTTGTATTACGGTACAACTGCAATGCGGAGGTCTGGGGTTCGATCGTCGGGTCGGGCAGTGATATTGGATTTTTCTATTTAGCATCAGCCCGGAGTCTAGAATTCGGAGTGTGTGTGAAATATATATCGGTTTCTAGCACTGCGCTCACCTCAGTAACTAGCAGATACTCGTCTGAGCTGGAGTGTAGCATCACGAGGTCGATAACTCGCCACTCCATGTCGGTAATGGTGGGGCCGACAACCCGGTCCCCTTTCTTCACTAGCAAGTGCAATTTCATCAATGCAGACTGGCGCACGTCTTCCCTGCGCATAATATCATTTTTATACATCAAATGGCATATTAAGGATAAACTATATATTGCATAGAAAATCATGTCACAGATGCTGTTATAAATCTAATAATTCCACAATACATCATTAAATAACAATATTTCAACTGCATGCAAGTGTGTAACGTTGGACCGATTTTAAAAATAAGATTAAACTTTATTTCGTAATTTATATTAATGAAATAAAAGTTATCGCACAAGAATGCGAGCTTGCAGTTACTGTCGACACAGTTAAGGAACTCGTATCATTCAACTGTGTATAATGAGAGGAAAACTATTCCATAAGGCTAACCAGATGAGTTTGAGTATCGGGTCAGCGAGATTGCCGCTGGTCTCATGCACACGTCGCAACAACGCCCTCGTGGCGCATGCGCTGAGGACCATAGCCTCACCAGGCTGCGGTAGCTGCTCTACGGGCAGCAAGCGCAGGTGAACCGCCGCTTGGAGCATCCAATCTGGAGCCACTTTGAGCCAGTCTTCTTCACAAGTGTACTTTCGCGCCTGCATGATTATGCAGGATTAATTAAATAATTTTTTAATTCAATCTAAAGCACAAACATCAATACAGTGTTCTTCTTCCTCTAGTGTTTGGGATAAGGAATCCCACTTTGGAATAAGTACTCTATAAAATTCTATCTGATAGAATTATGGAAATTTTACCTTGTCATATAACACGCGCCGCAGCCACAATATGATTTTTTCCATGTCAGTTTTGGTCACATTATTATTCAGCAGATTTGCCATGTCACTTAGCAGTATCAGTTGCTCGCGACACTGAACAAAATTAGTAAAATATTATTTATATTTTAAGTCAACTACAAAGTAGATTATTGTTCTAGAAACTTTGAGGTACTGCCAGCTTTACAGTGTAAAATAAGATTTTCGTGGTAGTATATTTTTAATGATGAACTAAATTGATTGCTAAGTAATTGATGTCTAAGAGTGCTAATACATACGTACACACTCACGACTTTTATACCTGAAGAGGTAGGCAGAAGTGCAACTAGTGCACCCACTTATTGCTATGCGTATTCCGTCCAATAATGTGACAGCCTATGGTGATAGGCTCGCCACCACCAAAATGGCGATTTTGGGCCCAAATTTCAGACTCCGAGCTGATACTGATAGGAAAATCCAATACCACTGTGTCTGACCTGGGGATCGGACCTGAGACCTCAGCATTGCAGTTGTACCATAATACAACTATGCCATTGAGGCAATCAGTAATAGTTATATGTAACAATAATAATAATAATACAGATACCATAGCTTTGTTTACGTAGGTGTTATTCAGGATGTCGCCCTTTAGGCATCGTTCCGTCAGCCACCCCACAAAATCATCGTTAAACTCCACCGTGGCACCAGAGCTCAGCATCAGCTTTCTAGATGACTCCATATTCTCTCAATCTGTTGAATGTCATATTATTGATATCAAAAGTATTAAAGTCTGCTCAATAGCTAATTAGTATAATTAAATTATAGAAACAGATATTTACAGCCTTACTCATAAACAGTATATAAATCCATTTTAGTTATCAAATGTTTTGTCTTCTTCAAATGAATTTTGAATTAAGTTTGAAGGAAGAAGACAAAACATTCTTTAGCTGAAATAGGTTTATAAACTACTAGACTTCTACTTGTGGCTGGATGAAAAAGTTTTTTCAGAATAAAAATAATTTACTGGGATAAAAAGTAGTCTATAGCACTCAAACTATCAAATCTTTCCTCTTTATAATATTAGGAAAGATTTATGAATAAGGCAGTTACTAGCTTTTGCCCGCGGCTCCGCCCGCATTAAAAAGTTTTTCCGGGATAAAAGTCCCGGTTTATATTTTCCCGGGATAAAAAGTAGCCTATGTGTTAATCCAGGACATGATCTAACCGTGTGCCAAATTTCATCGAAATCCGTTCAGTCGTTTTTGCGTGAAAGAGGAACAAACATCCTTACATCCATACATCCAAACATCCAGACATTCTTACAAACTTTTGCCTTTATAATATTAGTAGGATAATGATAATTAATGGATGGGATATCACATTTTTTTCATCTGCCAAAAATTATAGCACAGTCAGCTTATTGTAATTACAAAGTATGAGTTCATTTAAAACTAACATGAAAACATACAACTTACTGAAAATCTAAATTTTATTGATGACATATGCAACTTTCACCACAGTTGTAATGATGTCGAGTCCATTATTATTTAAACTCATCACATTTTTATAGCCACTTCATAATACAATTGTCTACATGATTACTGAAAAACAAAAGACTTTGTAGGAAATAAGGTAGCAGTGATTAGCAAAACATGTTACACAATTTGCAGAAAAGAACATGTTTTTGTATCAAGCCTTTTGCTTAAGTTTATTTGATTCACAAAACACATCACTACTGGGGTAATGGACACATTGGGTCCTGAATGTTGTGGCCCAAGGCAGGTGACAAGACATTTTGAGTCTTATTACACAGTGGTACTACGATACAACTGTTTATGCATGTTGTACTGCATAAATAGTAGTCGAGGCAGGCAAGCAACAGTTTATTACCATGGCAGAGTCGACGTATAGTCATATATAGTGTAATTTGTAAATAACATTACATTACCTATGTATTAAAAACGCAATAATATGTCATCTCGTTACTGGTACACTTGTACAGTGTTGCCAGACGTTTGACGGTTGAAGTCGCCGAAAATTCATTGTGAAGTAGCCTAAAGTCGCCTCTTCGTATATGGAGAGGTGAAGGAGCAAAAAAAAAAAAAACCTCCCTAATTTCTATTTTATATTGGTCCAACGCGGCGAAAATTCGAAGTAGCCTAAAGTCGCCCACTTGTGTGGGGACGCGGAGAGCTAAAAAAAAAAAAAAAAAGGTCCCCAGTTTTCAATAATTGTGTGTAAGGGGGATCTAACGACATGTTTTGTACCTTCAAAGCTATAAATATCCTCAAATTCGACAAAAACAATGCATAAAACACGAACTTTCCCAAGTAGCCTAAATTGGCGACTAATCACCATTCGCGTAGCCTAAACGGCGACCGGTCGCCATTCGCAATTTTTGGTCGCCCGACACTCTCCAAGATAGCCTAAATGGCGAAAAGTCGCCTAATCTGGCAACACTGCACTTGTATGCAGAGACTTTTATGCTATTGAAGATGTTTTATTCACCCTTTTCTATACGGAATACATATGGAAACTTTTATTAGAAAATAAATTAAGTCTTAATAGTTACGATCTTAAATGTAAATAATTTTGACAAAAAATATCACAAATCAATTACATTTTATAATAAATTATGACAACACAGACAATTAAAATTTACAACAAAGAGTATTTACAACTATTTCATAAATCAAAATGTGGATCAGTGTTGCCAGATGTTTGACGGTCGAAGTCGCCTAAAGTCGGTAGCCTAAAGTCGCCCAAATGTGTAGGGACGCGGAGAGCAAAAAAAAAAAAAAAGGTCCCCAGTTTTCAATAATTATGTGTAAGGGGATCTTAAATATCCTCAAATTCGACAAAAACAATGCATAAAACACGAATTTTCCGAAGTAGCCTAAATTGGCGACTAATCACCATTCGCGTAGCCTAAACGGCGACCAGTCGCCATTCGCAATTTTGGTCGCCCCGACACTCTTTAAGATAGCCTAATTGGCGAAAAGTCGCCTAATCTGGCAGCACTGATGTGGATTGTGATTTGTGACGATTGTGGAATCAGTGTTGCCAGATGTTTGATGGTTGAAGTCGCCTAAAGTCGAGAAAATTCGAAGTAGCCTAGTCGCCCAAATGTGTGGGGACGCGGAGAGCAAAAAAAAAAAAGGTCCCCAGTTTTCAATAATTGTGTGTAAGGGGGATCTTAAATATCCTCAAATTTGACAAAAACAATGCATAAAACACGAATTTTCCGAAGTAGCCTAAATTGGCGACTAATCACCATTCGCGTAGCCTAAACGGCGACCAGTCGCTATTCGCAATTTTGGTCGCCCCGACACTCTTCAAGATAGCCTAAATGGCGAAAAGTCGCCTAATCTGGCAGCACTGTGTGGAATAGTGTTGCCAACAAGATTTTTAAAAATCCGTCAATTTAGTCGTATATTTCCGTAAAAAATTCGTTACATGAACAACAATTGACACGAGTGTACCAATAATTTCGCATGGGGGGGGGGGGTGCAAGCGTGTGTTCTTGCCGCCCCATGCAGACCTCCTATCACATGTACTCTTCCCCCCCTTTTTGGCCCGTTAAATATCCCGTCAGCCGTTAAATGGATTTTTTCCTGTTTCAAACGGATCCAAATCCGTTAGAAATGACGGGAACTCCGTCAAGTTGGCAGCACTGTTGTGGATAGTGATGCGACTCGAGTCGTGTTTTTACTCGAGTGACTGGAGTGAGTTTGCGAAAATCGTACCCGAGTGATAAAAATATTGACTCGAGTCAATTTGTACTCGAGTTGCCGAGTCAACTCGGCGCACCGAGTAGTCTACTCGGTAACCTTACTTCTCAGTCAAGTGTCAACGTCACGAACGTCAGTACTGCCTATTTAGGTAAATATTTTTCCCGCTTTATATATTCCCGGGGTATAATGTAGCCTATGTGTAACACACATACGTCCATACATTCTTACAAACTTTCGCGTTTATAATATTAGTAGGATAAAATGGAAAAGGTTAACACCAAAATCTTCGATTATTAAGCTTTTTTTTGTGTTAATTTGACTGATCAAAAGATCGATACGTCAGTCTCTCAACAAATCACAATAAAACGAAGCGGAGACGCATCTTGTTTTTTTTCACGTTCTAAGCCCACTGGTATCACTATAAATATCTTATAAAGACATGTTCTTATGTCACATTATTAAATGTGTGCCTAGTGCAGATATATCATAGCATAATAATTACTGTAAAGACCGATTATTTAAATAAATTGTTATTATTGTATGTTGCTAATTATTTTTAATGTTCCATGTCAGTTTGACAGCTGTTATTTCAAATTTCTTATTAGAATCCTATAGGTAGGCGTGTAAAAACGACTTTCGCTTAATTGGCAAGGGAATATGGACAGGTTAAATAAAGGTTTTAAAAACTGCTATAAAAAATGTCACTCGAGTTGCATGGCGTGAAAATACAAAATATTTGACTCGAGTGACTCGAAAACTCGAGTACAACTCGAGTAACTTACTGAAATAACTCGAATGACTCGAGTCATAAAATCCTATTCGAGTCGCATCACTATACTGAATAGAAAAACTCAATATCACTTTGCCCGACCCGGGGATCGAACCTTAACGTAGTGATTATATTCTCTTTGATCGAACCCAAGCCCTCAGCTTTGCAGTCGTACCATAATACACCTACGCCACCGAGCATAGAATAAAGAGTCCTTATTCTGAGCCACCGAGTCACCAAGGTTTTTAAACAAAATTGTGTTATATATATCAAGTATCTTGATTAGAATTGAATCTGCCATTTCAAAACACTCAGTCACATATTTTTCCAAGATGCTTTTTTTACTGGAAATGGTTCCTCTTAGGGAGATGCGTATTATTCTAGGTAAAAACCACGTTACTCTTCAAATAATATCGTATGAAAGTGAAAAAAAATTGACGATTTAAAGCAAGTTCAGAAAATGTTGTTATAAACCAAATTTACTAATTTTGGATTTATAACTATATTTTTATATATTGAAGATAGTATGGTAGTTGACTACTTTTTTAAAATACAATTATGAAAAATGTACATTAATCAAAATCTAATGGAATAAGAATTTTCAAAATTGGCGGAATACTAAGTAAGTTATAAAGCTTTGAAATTTGGTGGAAGGGGTAGCTGTCAAATAATAGCAAACTAGGCTGTGACGTCACCAAGCCCCTCGGTCTTAACGCTGCGTGCGTGCGAAAAAGATAGCGTGATATCCCCACCACGCCCCCACTTTTGCTCACAAGAATATTCTAAAATTGATTAGCTGCTTTATTATTCAATCGATTTTGATGCTGATTTTACAGAAGAATTGCTTTTCCATATTATTTTCTGTTACATTTAAAATAATGTACAAAATCAGACATACGAAACTACCCTATTCAGATAAAAAAAAAATGGAGAATAGGACTATGTACCTTTCCGTAGTTATTCTGAGATTATAATGCTTTTTGTATGTAATACATGTAAAATGTCAATAAGGTTATTTTTTTAAATGTAATTTTCAATAATAAGCAATAAAAAGCTTGATTACTATTGTTTTGGCTAAATTATTTACCACTAACCCTATTTCTCGTTAAAACAAAATAAGTCAAGGACAGTTTTTCAGGTTTTATTTTCATTATTTTTATTAATAAACTGTGAAGTTTACTTATTCGCCGCTAATCAGTTGATAGTGGTTATGGGGGTATTATGAATAGTGCCTACGGCCTACCTAATTAACTATGTAGGTAAGTAGTTAGCTACTACATAACTCATAAGGGGTTTATAGAAATACTACATGTTTTTTTTAAATAAAACACGAGACATTATTACAAGTATATTGTAGTTGTACAGAGCGAGTCGGCGACGCGTGCGGGTGTGCTGCGGCCATCTGTCGCGCCATGCGCACGCGCCGCGTGCTAAACAATACGGTACACTGGTCCTTACAAAATTATACAAAATATGGAATAAATTATAAAAGCAGTCTCTTTGTGGTGGAGACAGAACTTGCTAGCGCATTGTCGTGACGGAGGAGCTTTAGAGAAAAAGAAACAACTACTGAGTTGTAGAATGGTCAAAGTATGAGCTGTTGTTAATTTCAATACATTGCTAAGCCTGGGGCGTGTATTTCTTTTATCTAAGCCCGACAATGTGCCTCCATTGCACCGGATGTAAAGTGAAGTGAAGCCCAAAAAGTTTATAACGTCTATAATTTACAAATAACTATAAAGATATAGTGCTTGCTGAATAATTCCGCAGCTTTATCGTGTATGAACATAATATTTTTTTATAGATTTATAAGTAATAAACAGTCCATCCGCCACGAAATGCGCACGCTGTCGAGTACACCGAAACTCAAAAGAAATCAGTCTAAACGTTCCACTTAAATTAACTAACACTAAACTCGGGTACGGGGTGACGCAGCGCGCCCGCTGGAGGTACGCGCCGGGAGCGTACGTTGCGGTGCCTGTTCTGCGAGCGGGCAGCGGACGCTGTCATAGAAACTTCAATAGAATTTAGTTCTTTAACCAACCTCTTTTTAATTAAACATATTTTACTTATAAGTTTATTTTCTAATATAATTCGTACCTATAGAACGAAAACGACACAATTCAAAAAATAGAAAATTGAGTTGTCATTTTTAAATGACTAAAAACTAGTCCCTCATTTATAAAAATATAATAAAAAAGGAACCGGTATAACAGATTTGTCCTATTCCTGCTTGAATATAGCTGTGTTTGAACTACTGTTGTATTGAAAACTTTGTTTTAAGTAATTTTATGACGATAACTAAATTTTCTATCTTTTTGAATTGTGTCGTTTTCATCCTAAAGGTGCGAATATCGAATTACTTCGAGTAATGATAATTTACACAAGCTTAACCTTGTGTAATTAAATTTCAAGGAATATAAAGGAAAATTAATGTTTCTCTTTCACTCAGTTGGCCCGTTACTCGCTCACAGCATTACCGCATCATACCGGCTAATGTGTGCAAGTTATTTTAGTGATGTACGTAGCTTATCTCTATATATTTATATGTATTAATGATGTATTTAAATGGGACATATGTACAGGGACATCAATTTAATACAAAAGTTCGGGTAAAGACGAATGATATTTTTTTACAAAACAACGCTACGCCTGCTCGCAGAAATCTATAAGTCATTCATTTTGAAGTTATATGTATATATACAATCCCGTAAACGTTAGTTATATTGTAATTTTAAAAGTATTACAATGTGATATCTCATTAATATTAAGCTGCGCCAAAGTTAGATCATCGGCATCGGTGCTTATAATTCTGATACTGCGTCTTGTAAGAGTTGATACATAATACATATACCAAATGGATAAAATAATATATGTGAATATTTTCTATAACTCCAAACATACGTGTTTTATTATAACTTTCAATGTCCACGTAGAATTAACTTCTCCGAGCAGCAGCGTCGTGACAAAACTATATTAATTACAATAAGTTAGTAAAAACTCTATCTTAAGTCGAAAGACACGTTAAAGTGAGATATGAGAATGTACAAAATATATTAAATCGCACAAGATATCTTTACAATTACAGCGGCTGGCCGCGACGTGCGCCGCCGAAGACCACAAGCAGTATTGTGTGTGGAACGTATTTGTTATCAGAGTAACGAGGGCGGATTTTAAAAGTTTATACACATAAGAAGGGAGTTATATTTGTATGTTTTACCGCAATAAGTTAGTTACAAAAGTAACTTAAAAAAATAATAAAGATAGACACTCGTAAAAGGGATACTGCAAATTATATATTTACTTTTCGCAACTTATAATTTATACATGTTAAATGTTACTAAAAATCTTATGAAGTCGCTTACATTAGGAAATTTTACGTAAGTGACTTACGTAAGTGAAACTTACAAGTGGAACCTCAACCTTAAAATTAGTTGTAATGTGATAAAAGTTTAGGGTATAGTATGTTCAGTCAAGGATCAGTATCTAGTCTAGTAGGTCTTTCTGGAATTTTATATTTATTTTATTACATGGAAGACTAACAGCTTTAAGCAATTAAAAAAGTAACAATGGGTTATATGGCGTACATTGAATTTATAAATACGATAAACTATCCATGATCCGCCCTCGACTCGTCACTTTGATTCGCTATCAACTGATCTTATACAAAACATCGATAAAAATTTTACATTAAAACAATTTGGCATAGTGTACAATAAGAACTAGGCTAATATGGTGCAGTAAAATGACGCATGGTAGCACTAACGCGCGGTTTGTCACAACTCAGAATCCTCGCACTATCTCATTTCTCTGCTGTAAAATTTATACAGGAGGAGCCCAAGTATCCTGTGCTGCATTGGCTATGGAAACCAGTTTATGAGGGCATCAGACACTCCCTTCAACTAGTAAGTCGTTGACATCCGAATATTCAGGAAACTTCGAATCGATTAATGAATGTATTATGTATTACTATGATACACATATCTGTAATTGGTGGTATCACCCGCCATTTAGTTGCACCCCTACAGTGAGCAATATAAAATTTGTATACTGTTATACTAATCACTTGTGGTCGTAAATATTTCGAAATCCTAACTATGTATACAGGGACTATATGACTAGCTTTACATAAAAAAAAAGTTACAGCACGTAATCATTACAAGTACTTACATAGAGTAAAGTTGTACGGTCGTACAGTGAAGTGACGGCTCAAAAGAACGCATTGAGCAACTCGTAGGCCTTTGTCGTCGATCACTAAAGCTTGCCTGGCTCGGGTTGTGTCATTTTTATCATTTATCGAGCAATTTAGTTAATAAACATTGAATAGGCAAACCTCAGCGCATTATTGTAATAATTACAATAAATCATTTAATATTCATATTCATAATGGTTGTCGATTCAGTAGGGCTAGAACGTGAAATAAAAACACGATGCGTCTCCTCTTCGTTTAATTATCATTGGTTGAGAGACTAACGTATCGGTATTTTGATGTTTGTGATTGATCGAGAGACCGACACGTCAGTCTCTCAACCAATCACAATAAAACGAAGCGGAGACGCATCGTGTTTTTTTCACGTCCTAGCCCCACTGTTCCGTGAATTGGTACTGAGTGAATAGATATTTATTTACTAATTTAGTCGAACAAGGCCCGTACCGCATGGCATTACCAGCCACAGTAAAAGTCACAAACAATTCCTGATTACTCACAGAGATTTTATTTCTCGTGAGCTTATGCTCACGTGGAAACTCAAGGAAACTTCCATCACTTACAAACAACAATGATATGGAAATGTTTCTTAACGCATATATGATCTAAAAAAAATTTATGCGGTGTCGTTAAAGTGTTTGATAAATAATTATCAAACACTTTAACGACACCGCATAATGCGATCATATATGCGTTAAGAAACATTTCCATATCATTGTTGTTTGTAAGTGATGGAAGTTTCCTTCTAAAAATTTGAAAGTTGGGCGAAAGTGTGGAGTACGATTTACGTTAGATTTTCAGACAAATATTTTCTAAAAAGTATATAATAAATACATCATAATTAGTAAATTATTTACATTAATATGTATATTATAATTTTTGTTAGCTCTTGCTATATTTGGCCTAAAAAGTCACACAAAAAGATAAAACATTAAGAACAAAAATATTTAAGCACTTTTAGTAAAATTGGGAAAATATTATACATAATTTGTGCTATTATATCATATTATAAAAGGACGTATTAATATTAGAAAAAATTCTACAATCGAGTGAAAAATTGTTTCTCTGTAAATGTGCATCCAAAATAAATATAAATTTAATCACTTCTCTTAACGTGGAGTAAATGTGCCAGGTATCTGATGGTATTTTTCATTCATCATTTCATTGGAAGTAAAATGTAATTTTACTTTACTTTTGACATAATATTCAACATGACAAATAGTAAATGTAAGATACGTCGCATCAGCAGCATAAACAACAAATTCAACGGTGCGCTCGTCAATTATATTATGACAACTGCCGACAAGAATACATAATATAAATTGCACGCATACTTACATTCATTAAACAAACATCACCGTGTACACGACCGATACAACAGCGATTGATGGCACGTATGTATTCACATGTCAGGTTCAAACCAATGAAAAGGCCGCGATATCACGTGATCAATACACTGACCAATCACGCCACAACTCTCTTAAGCAGAACGTCAAGGTTTATATGTGTGAGTGTATACGACACGTTTATCATACTCATTCACTTAATCAACAGTACTTACACAAGTTCATTAGACAGTCTAATGTTCACGTCGTTGTTAAATAGTTCTTAAATATATTAATATTTGTGCCCGTCACTTTAATTCAAACAGTTCGTTACCGACACTCGAATATATCAGCACTGCTGGTTCATTTGCTGCGATAATTGTTTTGTATTATTAAAATGCATTATATGACTCGGTTCTAGCTTCGTTATGTACAATACTGGAGTGTCCTGTCCGTCCGGTATGGCCGCGTCTAGTCATGACAGCGGCAGACGTGGCAGTAGGGAGGTGGCGGCGGCGGCGGTGGGGGGGACCAGCAGCGGCAGTGGCAGCGCGGGCGGGCGCGGCACTAGCAATGGAACTGGTGCTGCGTGATAGCCGACAAGTCCTTCATCAGACCCTCGAGGTTCTGCATCTCTCTGTTGAGGCGTTCGGTGGAGCGCGAAGGGGTCAGGGGCTCCAGCTCCTCAGCGCAGTGAGATACGTTGCCACCTGGGGATAACCGCGATGTCAATATTTATATTGAATTTTATTGGTCTGAAGTTAATCACTTTATCCGCTTGGGGACAACTGCAATGGATCTCGTGGCTAACTTCGAGCTGAAAAATTATAGTTATGTGTAGTAGACTAGTATACCGTTTCGATAAAAACCAAACGCAAAAAATAATACTACTATATTCACTGCTACATAACATAAAGGCCATGGGATCAGTGAGCATGGTACTAGAAATCTATTGAACGACGACACGCAAACAGTCAAGGCTCTGCTATTTTAGCAAAGACAATTATAGATGAATGGTGTAGTATACTAAATGTGGCTCACCAAGCTGCAGTCGGTTAGGCACGTGACCCGGCGATGAACTCGCGCTTTTCTTGTACGGCGATGTCTCCCGCACGCTCCCTGCAATACACAAGAAAACTCTGTCATGTTATGACTATAAATTAAAAAGTTTTATATTTTTTTAAATTCAGATGACGATTTTATAAAAAGTTAACATTTAGTAATAAATCCCAGTAAAACAAATATCTTATTTTCTCCATTGAACATTGTAGAAATTGAAGTTAAAAACAAAGCTATTTTGTGTAGTTCTTTGATTGAACAATAAGTATTTATTAGTTGCGTATTGAGGCGGTGACCTCTAGAGTGCGGGTGGTGTGCGGGCGAAGATCGGTCGGAGCCGCTGTCGGCGAGCGCGAAGCTGTGCAGCGCACCGCACGCCGCCGCGCGCCGCCCCAGCGACCCGCCGCCCGCCCCGCCGACCGCGCCGCCAACCGCACCGCCGCCCACGCCGCCCTCACTGCTCAGCGAGTCACGACTGGGGGTATAATTACTACTCATTTCACGAATATATTAATGAAATTTTAATAGAAAGTTGACTAAGTTATTAATTATCTCATTGTATGATTATAAACACATTCGACACAACTGGATATAAAAATATTTGGTATAATTAACAGGAATGATATGAATGAAGCGAGAATAGGGACGGGTTAAATAGGAATTTGGTCCGAAGAGGAGAGTGGCGTCAAATTTTGTACATCCAACCTATAAGTAAAATGAGGAATGAAAATTTGATTGAGGTGCATAAACAATACAAATAGGTTTGTGCCTATCTATATTTTTATATAGGTATGTACTTTGTTCGTATGGGGTACAATACCCAATTTGATGCTAGTACACTTACTCAAGATAAAATACCCATTTTTCATATTTTACCAAGCAGGTGCGATCGTTTCCGATATGTACAAAAGTAACAGCAAGGGGCTTGCTTAGAATGTGAAAAAAAAACACGATGCGTCGCCGCTTCGTTTTATTGTGATTGGTTGAGAGACTGACGTATCGGTCTCTTGATTAATCACAAACATCAAAATACCGATACGTCAGTCTCTCAACCAATCACAATAAAACGAAGCAGAGACGCATCGTGTTTTTTTTTCACATTCTAAGCCCACAGATCCTTATTGTCTATTTTAATTGTAAGTTGCATGTTGTTGACAAACGACATGCAAGCGACTTATTAGGAACCTTAAATAGAGTTGACTGCCATGGTGACATAATTGTATTACGGTACGACTGCAATGCTGTGGTTCGAGCCCCGGGTTAGGCAAAGTGATATTGGGGTTTTCTATTCAGTATCAGCCCGGAGCCTGAAATCCGTGTCTGATTTGGCAATAGGCTATATATAAGGCGAGGTTTCTGATTGTACTTAAAAATAGTAGTGTTGATGTACTGACTGCGTGTAGTGTCCGAGCGGCTCGTACGCGACGTAGTGTCCACGCTCGCGCGCCGCCGCGGCCGTCGCGTACACGTCGCCGCCCACAGACACGCCCCCGCCGCCCGGCGCCGAGCACGCCGCGCCCAGCGGACACGTGCCCGACCCGCCTGCACACGCACCACACACTCATTACTATGCAATATACACGCACTACACCATACTTTTAAGCTGGGATTCCGTAGAACGCGGGAGACGGCAACAGCATGTGCCGCCTGCCCTTGCCGTCTGCCGTCTGCCGCGTCTTGCGGAATCACAGCTTTAGGTTGGGTCTATTTATAAGAACTTTTCATCTGTAGAGTATATCGTGAAAGCTTTGAATGGCATAAAATCTTCGCACGTGATTAACACTAAAGTATAATAAATGAGTACTACCGTAAATAAAATTGCGTTATGGAAATTAGGGTTATAACTAAGGTCCAAACCGACTTAGTTAGGAATAAATTTAACCAGGTGTGGGTCGCGTATAAATGTGTTTACTGATGCTAGGTTTCTCATATGTAAGGGTCCGTCTGAGTGGATACCACCGCAATGTCTATTTCTACCGCCAAGCAGCAGTATGCATGCACTGTTGTGTTTCGGTTTGAAGGACGTTGTAGCCAGTGTAACTACAGGACATAGTGAGACTTAACAACTTATATCTCAGGATGACGAGCGCTATGGAATGCCACACAGTACTTTGTAACTCAAGGTGCTGGATGGTGTTGCTACTGTTTATGGGTGGTTGCATTGTTTACCATCAGGCGAACGACATGCTCGTCTCGTCATTAATACAATAATAAAAAAAAAATGAACTGCAGACTCACAGGGCGGCGGGGGCGGATGCGGCGGGTGCGGGTGCAGCGGGGCCAGCGACGCCAGCGACGACTGCGGCGAGCCCAGCGGCGCCACGCCCGCCAGCAGCGGCGTGCTCTGCAAGAACATCCACTCAGGTTATTAGACAACGTTATCTACGTCGTGTTGGTCACGGAGTTCAACGGTATGCACCAAACTCTATGAATCGTATGAAAGTTACGTAACAGTGTTCAAATAATATGACAAAGTTAAGAAGCATTTTACTAGTAATTTACTAGCATAATTTGAATGCTACTTTCATAGACCTAAGATACGCTAGAGGCACTGCTTTCAGTATAATATTGGGAGTCACCTGGTCAGGATGTGGCGCGCGGTGTTGTCTCCGGTCGCAGGTTGACGAGCAGCTCACGCCACCCATGCCGACGCCTACGCCCACGCCCATACCGGTCATCGCTGCAATCGACATTATAACATCATACCAGTCATCATCATTAGCCACGTGATGTCCAATTGTTTCCCATTTGAAATGTGTGTGGCTTTGTCAGATTACTTTACATTATGGTATAAAATTTTTCCGTAGTACTATAATGCTCTTTGACGGTATTAATAATCCAGTGCGACGGAGACATAGACAAGCCACTCATTCCTATAGAGTGTATAGGTAAGAACTAAACTACCAATTGGGGCTAGGATGTGAAAAAAAAACACGATGCGTCTCCGCTTTGTTTTATTGTGATTGGTTGTGAGACTGACGTATCGGTATTTTGATGTTTGTGATTGATCGAGAGACGCCGATACTTCAGTATCTCAACCAATCACAATAAAACGAAGCGGAGACGCATCGTGTTTTTTTTTCCACATCCTAACCCCACTGATATCACATGACAAAATCGATTGCAACAATATCAGTTTAAAATTAGTGGGTATATAAAAAAATAAACACTACAATATTAAAATGTTTTCTTAAGTTCAAGCAAAATTAAGATATAATAAGCGGATGACATTGATGAGGCAGTAATAGTGCGTGAAATGAAAAGGAATAGGAAAAACGATCAAGTTCGCAGAGGCATTAGGCAGTGGGAAAAGGTATATACGTGGTCTAATGAGCGTTGAATGGAAAACACAGGTGGTAATGGAGGTGTAGAAGATTGTAGGTATTTATTACAGGAAGAGTGGGAGGAAATAGCAGGCTTACGCGCGCAACAATCACAGTTGTCTGTCCGTCGCCAGCTGCACAGAGACGCGGGCGAGCCGCGCGACGCGTCCTCTGCGGGCGAGCTGCGGTCTGTGACGTCACGAGTGGCGGCGAGCGGGGCGGTGAGCGGAGCGGTCAGCGGGACGCAACATAAACGTGATCACAACCAAACTATTACACTACGACGCGTGCAACAACTTACATGACGACAGATCATGCGACGCAGTTATTCAAAACTCTTCGACTAGATACAATATGACATGATAGAAAGATGAAACTAGAAAAGAAGCCAAATGTATCTTTACGGATTATTTAATAAATAAATAGTTTAAGTTACGTAACGTGATATTCGCTGCCATTGTAAGAATCTTATATATATCCACCATGGTAAGAATGGCACAATATTCGCTATTCTGTTATACTGTATAACGATATCCCCACCTAAGGTGGTAGTGGAAATCTAATTGGCGGTAATTTGGTCCTCACAATGACAGCTAATAGCAGCAGGCTAGTAAATAGCCTTTATTAAAAATGAACTGTAATTATGTACACTGCACAGTGTACATTATGATATGAGTGTGCATGAGTGGTGTCAGACGTGCGCGTTGTGACTGACCGACATAGGTGGGCACGTAGTGCCTGCGGTCGAGCGAGGCGGGTGGCGGCGGCTGGTGTCGCGCGGGCTCGTACTCGGCGGAGGGGGGCGCGGGGGGCGCGGGCGGCGCCGACCGGCCCAGCGTCAGCGTCGACGACATCAGCGCGCCGTCCGTGCTGCCCGCTGATACTGCGCATGCGCAAATACTTGTTATTTCTTTGTCACACGAATATGCACACTAAAAGTGCGCTTACGATGAGTTACAAAACTTATAAATGGAGATGCGAATACACAATTTTACTGTGTAGTTATTGTTTGACTACAATTTGACTTACATACATATATACATATACATATACACTCACGCCTTTTATCCCCGAAGGGGTAGGCAGAGGCGCAACTAGTGCACCCACTTTTCGCCGTTATTCCGTCCCATGATGTGATAGGGGGCGAGCCTATCGCCATATCGGGCACAAATTCCAGACTCCGAGCTGATACTGAATGGAAAAACTCAATATCACTTTGCCCGACCCGGGAATCGAACCCGAGACCTCAGCATTGCAGTCGTACCATAATACAACTACGCCACCGAGGCAGTCTTTGACTTATCTTTTAAAATCAATATTATAAATATGAAGAGTTTGTTTTTGGAACGAAGTTCCTTATATTTGTTTTATTGGTTGAATGCGCTAATCTCAGGATCTACAGAATCGATTTTGAAGATTATTTCATTAGTAGGAATAGGTAACAATTTCAATAACAACAGTTGAGTCTCTCAAGTCTAACACATTATACACCACGTGACAGAGGACGTACTCTTACTGGCGGAGCTGTGTAGGCCCTTGTCCATGTGCTTAAGCTCCATCTGGTCGTGGTGGATCCACAAGTCCGGCGGCTTGATGCCCGCCGACGCGGAAGACTTCTGGTACGTGCTGAAATACATTTAGTAATTTTTGTTAATACCTATTTATTTCCAATAATCGAACTCATGATTGAGATATTGTAATATATTGAACCTGGTGTCGGGCGACAGCGGTGACAGCGGCGGGCGACTGCGCCGACAGCACAGCGACAGCGCGAGCGCGGCCGCCAGCGCCAGCACCGCGCACGCGCCGCCCGCACTCGCCCACAGCCACGCGGACGTCGCGCCCGCCAGCCCGCCGCCCTCGCCCGTCTCTGCGCGTATCGTGTGCATTGTGTTGGCGTACATCAATAATGTAATAGTTTAGTCTAAGTTAAAAAAAAAAAACTGTATATCATCTTTTAGGGCTCGGTAGTTAACAAAGTACCATAGTAGCTTTGCCATGTCCGTCCGTAATTAGAAGTATTAATCTGAGTCAGTCATTAATCCGAAGCTTACAGGGAAAGTATTTAAGCTATGTAGGCTTTCAAGGTTAACTACTTAGATGACTAGTAAAATTTACTTCGAGGAGTATAAAGTAATATTTCGATCAAAATCGACACAAAACCAACATAGATAACGGAACACAATCTTCGCTCTTAGATTCGAGTGTGACTTTTGTGTTTGGTCGGTTTATACATTTATGTGACAAAATAGCGTTTATTAGCAAGCAGTGAAATCGACTCTAAGTCTCATAATCCTTCTAATATCCTATTTATATTATAAAGGCGAAAGTTTGTAACTATGTATGGATGTCCGGGTGGATAGATGTTTGTTACTCTTTCACGCAAAAAGTACTGAACGGATTTCGATTAAATTTGGTACACGGTTAGATCATGTCCTGGAAAATTTTATCCCAGGAAAATAAAAAGCGGGACTTTAAGCGGGAAAAACTTTTTAACGCGGGTGGAGCCGCGGGCTAAATCTAGTGACCAATAAATAGACGCGTTTATTTATCTTATTTATGGTACTTATTTGAAATCTATGTACGAAAGAAGAAAAGAAAATATAAAAAAAGAAAATTTTATTGTTGAGTATTAAAAAAATAACAAGAAAAATGGTATGTGTTCGCTTCACACTATTTCAGTAGAGTCCGTACCCATGGCGGTAGTGTATGGAATCGGCTGGCTGAAAGGTCCAAGTCCCTTGCTGTTCCTGGCTTGCACTTTAAAGCTGTATGAGGTGCGCGGGCGCAGGCGGTCGACGCGTGCGCGCGTGCGCTCGCCCACCACCGCCACCGCCGTCCACTCCTCCGCTGCACCGGCACGCTGCGCCGCGTACATTATCACGTAGCCTGTTCACAACACCAACAATTAATATTATCGGCAGTAGTATTTTTTTAACAAGTGAGAAGTGGCTGTGATAGTAAAATAACTCCTTTGTTCTGTAATTGTAACAGAATAGTTTTTAGTTCAAACTGTGTATATTCGTCTGTTCGTTAGTTGTATGGTAATTTCTGGTGTGCGTGTGTGCGCGTGTGTGTGTGCATGTGTGTGTGTGTGTGTGTGTGCGTGTGTGTGTGTGTGTGTGCGTGTGTGTGTGCATGTGTGTGTGCGTGCGCGTGCGTGCGTGCGCGCGTGTGCGTGCGTGTGTGTATGTGTATGCGTGTGTGTGTGTGTGTGTGTGTGTGTGTGCGCGTGTGTACCGGTGATGACGCCGTTGGGCTTGAGCGGCGCGGCCCAGACGAGGTCGGCGGCACGCGCGGGCGGCGCGGCGGGCGAGGCGCGCACGTCGCGCGGGGCGGACGCCGGCGCCGCCTCCAGTGTCGTGTTGCTCACCAGCATCGACCACGCCGACTCGCGCCCACCTGCTCCACACATACAAGGCACAGCGTTAAATTAATGTCTTGTATACTTAGGCGCCGTTTTTTCAACTGTAGATATCCTTTTCTCCAGGTGTTATTAAGCTGGACGCGCTCGCAGAGCTGCGAGTGTGCCAGGCGTGAGGCGCTGCGACACTAACTACAATTGAAAAAACCCAGGCTTAGTGCAGACCCTTAACTAATAAGTTTTGTCAGTAGACAACACCCATTAACATAATATAAGGCGTAATCATACCTTCTTCCACGCTTACTTAGTTTAGATCTAATTTCACCGTGTACTTTAACAGCCTGTTAAATTTCTTAACGGACTGTTAAAGTTTTTGAGTGTTTCACCGTGCCCTAACCGGTGATTATCTTCTTTAACTAGGCGTTATTTCATGTGAGGCGTGATACTTTAACATTTGCGAAAATTTTAAGCCCGATTAATTAACACCTGTTAAATAAGAAATTGGACATTGATACAATAATATTATCATTTTATAGTGTTAGCTGTTGTTACAACACCTTAAATCACTCTTTTGTCATAGCCTTGGCTACGGCGTCTTGACGCCATTCCATAATCATTAATGCTAATAGAAAACAAAATGTATGACATATTCTAGCGACAGACTTATCGACCGGATATTATTTTTCAACTGACTCGAATGCATCTGATGATAAAAACAGGGAGGTCATCCTGGCTACGGCCCCAGTAGTACCCACGATAGCACGCTGCAACAGTATTTACCTTTAATAAGTTTAACAGCGAACTCGTATCTTGTGAACGGTCGCAAGTCGTCCAGCATGCAGTTGAGATCGGTCGCGTTGAAGGTGCGCGCGCGTCCTCCATTCGCGGACCAGCGAACCACGTACCGGCGTCCGTCCGTAGCTGTCTGTAATACATTATTCAATAATACACACACACGCCTTTTATCCCCGAAGGAGTAGGCAGACGCGCAAGTGCACCCACTTTTCGCCGTTATTCCGTCCCATGATGTGATAGGGGGCGAGCCTATTGCCATATCTGGCACAAATTTCAAACTCCGGGCTGATACTGAATAGAAAAATCCAATACCACTTTGCCCGACCCGGGGATCGAATCCTAGACCTCAGCATTGCAGTCGTACCGTAATACAACTACGCCACCGAGGCAGTCAATAATTCAATAATGTCTACAGTTGAAACAGTAGTCGGTTTTTTAGTTATCAATAAGATAAAAACTAATAAATTATTTCATAGTAGGTGATCGCTACTGCCAATAAACACCGAATTCGACAGACAAATAATTGATGCTGCGTTGCCAACGAATAGAATTGGGTAACAGAGAGGAATAGCGGAATATCTACGTCCCTTTGCTATTTCAAGATCATCTGTGAATCACTGGTTACCTATAACAAAGATTTTTACGACTTTGACTCGTCAAGCCCCGCGACGGACGCCGGCGTCCATATATATAGGGTTTCCCCATACATCTATAGATATATATAAGCGGGGCTTGACGGGTTAATTCATTTATAATTAATATGAAAAACCGTCTCATACTGACAGATGTCGATACGAGAGATCAGTACCTGTCCCTTGGGTAGTGTCGGGTCGGTCCAGTACACTACGGCCGTGGTGCCGCTCAACATGATCACCTGCAAAATAATCGCACCATTTTGATAATCTAAGAATTTTAACAAATTGTAGGTTGATGAAGTAGCAAAATAAACTGATGACAATATATAACAAGAGCCATAGTCAAAACCACACCTCGAATACTACCTAGTATTTAATTTTTTTTTTAAGTTAAATCTCCTCAGAGTTTTGAGGATCAGTTGACACTTCCATAATAAAGAAAGGTTACATAAAATTCGGCGTCTGATCTTCAACAATATTAAATCAAACTTATAACTAACAAATCAAAGTCGAATTTAGACCACCTAGATCAAAAAACAAAGATGATAATCAACCTTCAGCCCGACGGGCGGTATGAGCGGCGGCGGCTCGTCTTCATCCCTCTCCTGCTCCTCATCGTCCTCGTCATCGAGCTCGTCACCCTCGGCAGCGGGCTTGGTGCGGACGGTCGCGTACACGGCTGGACCAAGGCCTAGAGAGTTGCTCGCGCGCAGAGTTATCACGTACTCCGAGTTTGATTCTGTAGGAAGTAGTTAAGGGGTTACTATTGTATTAATTAATCAGTGAATGCTGATTAAAAAAATATTCAGTGTTAGTTATAAAATTGGGGGAACGACGATACCGACGCGGCGATGAGCCAATTATGGTATCTTAGTAATGTAAATCATTAATCTCGTAATATATGGTATGTCAAGCTTGCAATCTATTGCTAAGTTCAAAGTAGCCTTACTAAGGTTCCGTATGACGTGCGAGTGTAGATGCGCGGGCAGGTCACGCGAGGCTTCGTCCGCAATGCCGAGCCCCCAGCCCAGTACGTAGCCGCGCACCACCACGCCTTCGCTACTTGCGCCTTCTTCCGACCACCACACTGAGATCCAGTCACGACCCGCACGAGCTACAAATGAAATTCGAAATCGGGCTCGAAGGACCAATGTAATTTATTATTTATACCTAGAAGTAAGGGACAGATGAAACCAATAGCTTACTAATTGCCAATTTTTGCACCTTATAATATGCGAAAGGCTAGCCTTTCCCAACTGTAGTTTTTATATCGTGTAAGTCAACTGTGCCTTTTTATTGCTAAAATCACTATAATTTGCTTAAACTTGGGAATAGATTTAAAATATTACCAATTTCTAAAAGGATAAAGCTTGTAAACAATATTCGCTATGGTCTGAAGCTAGAATAGTATCAGTTTCACTTACTGGTGAGCGGTGGCGGTTGTGGCGGCACGCGGGTCTCGTCACGTTGCTGCTGATGGGTGGTCGCAGTCACCCACTCGCTGAATGGGCCCGAACCGTTTGCGTTGATAGCACATACACGGATCTATAATCATTCGTGCATTTTTTGCTGTAATACACACACTCATGTCTGTTATCTCCGAAAGGGTAGGCAGAGGCGCAACCAGTGCACCCACTTTTCGCCGTTATTCCGTCCCGTGATGTGATCAGGGGTGAGCTTATCGCCATATCGGGCACAAATTCCAGAGTTCGGGCTGATACTGAATAGAAAAACTTGACTCCTCAAGCCCCGTGACCGACATCGGAGTCCATATATATAGGGTTTTCTCATACATCTAGACATATAAGCGGGTCTTGAAGGATTAATATCACTTTGCCCGACCCGGGGGTCGAAGCCGAGACCTCAGCTTTGTAGTAATATTTAATGTTGCTGTAATACCGGGTGGAAGGGAAACGCTCTCGGAAACGAATACAGGTGATAGTATTGGAGATTCCTGACGTGATGGCACTAAAAAAATTGCGATCGCATTGTTACAATTTTAGTAGGATTTTCTCAAATTTCTGTACAGCTTCACGTATGGATAGATAAATCAAACTATTATTCTGAAAAACATAGTAAAAAAGGTCAATATTAAAAAAAAATCGTAATGAAACACGTACATCAGATGACGGGTTAACGACCGCGTGGCCGGCGCAGCGCGGCGGCCGCCGCCTTGTCGGCGTTTGCTTTGTAGTTTTATGTACGCTTTACATTGCGCGCGCATGAATTACGGAAATACTAAAATCGTAAATATTATCGCTTAGCTTTGCAAAGGAATATAGTTTTTCGTTAATGTTATGGTTCTTCTCTCTTACCGTTCTGGTATAGAGAGCGTTTCCCTTCCACCCGGTATTTAATTGTATTACTTTCTGGTATTAATTGATTAGCATCCCCTATAGCGAAATGTGAACAGCATCACAAATTGAGTTTCAACTAAAGAGACGTTGCGGCGGTCGATAGTTGCCAGAATTATTTTGCAAGCCAGTTCTAAGCAACTCGAAAGTTGTCTTCCAAAATTACAATTAGGTACCTACATATAATCACTCTTCTGCATTCTAAACAATATCAGATAAATATATCTGTCTTTGAACATTATAATACAGTCACCTGATAAGTGGTAGCAGTATCGAGGTCTCTAAGCTCAGCGCGGCGCGTGTCGGCGGGCGTGGTGATGGAGTCGGCGCGGCGGCGCGTGGCCGAGGAGGCGGAGCTCGCGGCGGACAGCGCGCGGTACCGCACCTTGTAGCCCGTGAGTGCGCCGCGGTGCGTGCGAGACGGCGGCGCCTCCCACCGAACCAGAATCGACTGCGTCACGTATTCATTATTGTTAGTGAGAGCTATGAGAGCTATACCATATATGTTAGGTGTGTGTGTACGTACATCTGCACCGGTGGGCGTAGCGGTGACGTTGGCGGGTGGCGCAGCGGGTGCGTCGCTGGGCGTGCGCAGGCGCACAGGCGAGGCGGGCGCGCCCCCCGCAGCTGACACGCGGACTGAGTACGCCGTGGCGGCGCGCAGCCCCGTCAGCGACACTGTAGTCGCACCTTCCACTACTTGCAGTTGTTCGCGGCCGGTCTCCACCTGGAATAGATCGACATTATAAGTAAATCCTAATTTCATTTATTAACTATGCTAAACCAAAACAATTAAGTAGTTTTATTTCCTGCAGCAAATAAGAGTAAACTAAAAATCGCCTACAGCCTGAATAAACTTACTTCTGAATACAGCACAGTGTAGCGATCAGGTGCGGCGCCTTGCGGCGATTCCCAGGACACCCTCGCCGTATGCGGTCCCAGTGCTTCGGCTTTCACGGATTGTGGAGGGCCGTGAGAGAGTTCCTCTTCGGGCGTGCGCACTTCAATCGCCTCGGTGGGGGGAGAGACCGCTGTGCTACTGTACGCCAGTACTGAGAACTGGTACGTGGTATTCGGTTGAAGCGAGGCGACGTTCATCTCGTGACGCTGTGGTCCGCCGCGAGACACTCGCTCCCTGAAAACAATTCATGATTCCAGGCCCGACTCGAAGGACCAAAACGATTTTGACGTGTGTGAAACATTAATAGTTATAGGAATCTCAGTGGTGCTGACCTCTCGCTGCCCTTGACCTTGTAGATGACAGCGTATCCGGTGACGTCGGCGGCGCCGTGGTCCGGCTCCTGCCAGCTGAGCGTCACGAACCGGTGCTTGACGATGACGGCGCGCAGCCCGCGCGGCGCCGCCACCGAGCTGGTGTTGGTGCCGTCGCTGCGCAACGCGTCTAGGTCCAAACCTGAGAGGGTGAATTTAGTTTTAATCATTTCGAGGACAAAATTTCCTCGACTTTAGGTTTTGAGTAAAATATTATCCAAGACATGATTAAAAAAAATAATAAAGTGAGGGTTTCAAAATATTACATCTATAGTTAAAAAAATGCTGTATTTGAATATCCGTAACCATATAACAGGCCTAACAGTACTGTGCTTATTCTTCTTGAATCGCTTAATTCACTGCTACTAATCCGACGCAGTAGTTGCAAATAGTTCAGTGACGTCATCCCACCACCAACAATCAGCGTTACAAACTACCGTCGTCATCTAAGTCGTCGTCATCGTACTCCAGCTGTGGACCCGAGGTATACGCGGACGAGGTCTCGCCGAGGAAGTCCATATCATCGTCTTCGGGCGGGTGCGAGCTGGTGTTACTATGTGCAGGCTCGCTGACGGCCACCAGCCCTGTCGAGCGGAATTAGTGGCAAACGGAAATGCAAAACAAAAAATATAGCAAAAACAAAAAAGAAACGATGAAAAGAGGTGAAGCAAAACAAAAAATAATGATAAAGGTGAGGAGAATGGTAAGCATGGTAGGTCGCGGTTGGTTACCATCGTCGGGTGGTAGAACCAGGAGGCGCACGGCCGCGGTGGCAGTGCCGGCGGGGGACGACGCGAAGCATTGGAACATGCCCGCGTCTACACGCAACACGCCCTGGATGCGCAGAGACGAACTGAGAAATAACAAAAATCAAAGTGATTATAACATAGTAGTTTGTTGATTAAACGATATATCCAATTATTTATGAATGTAGGGCAACAATTTGGAGGTTTATAACACATCACATTACAGGTACCTAAGTAGTAGGAACCAGGAATGTTTATTGAAAAGATACACGAGAGAACTCACTAGTGGGTGAATAATGAATATAGAGTGCTTAGAAAGAGCTTAAGCTACGATCTTACCCATCTAACAACGCGATGTCGTGATGGTTGGGTGTGAGCGGATCGCCGTCTTTAAGCCAGTTGACGGACGGCAGCGGCCGCGCACGTGCCTCGCAACGCAGCGTGACGTCACCGCGCGCTCGCGCCACCGCCACCGCGCCGCTACTACCACCCCCGCCGCTCCCTCCGCCACTACCACTATCGCCCCCGTCGCCGCCGCCCACCGTCACGCGGGGTACCGTCTGCACAAAAAAAAAGAATGACAATTCTTTTTACACATGACATGTTTCTTGATGACACTAATAATACTCCCAGCTGTTACTGTCATAATGAAATTTGACTGGCTGTAAAGTTGAATGCCTCAAAGGACTAATTCTGGAGCCATAAATATTTAAAAAAAAGTATACTGACGATCACGTGCAGATGCACGGTATGGTCGACGGCGTCGAGCGGCGAGTGCGCGCGGCACGTGTACGCGCCCGCGTCCAGCGCACGCGCACCCTGCACGCGCAGCGACCCCGACCCCGACAGGTAGAAACGGGAGTCCAGGTCGCTACACACGCACACGGGTTAGCACACACAGGTACAGGAACATCAAGTCTATACTAGACTAAAGCTGATATTCCGCAGAACGCGGCAGACGGCAGACGGCACTACTATGCAGTATTAAATTGTATGAGACCGATTCCGCACACGACGGCAAATGACACGCGGCAAGTGACGTCCAGCCGGGCGTTTGCCGCGTCCTGCGGAATCACAGCTTAGCACGTATGAGTAAAATGATGGTATTTAGCATATAAAACATGGGGTTTTTAGACAATGGCGTTACTATGAACACTTATTTACTGACAGCACACGAAATGATTTAATTAAAAAAAAAATTGCGGTCACGTGTTCTCTTATGGCAAACTAGATATAATAGGGCTGTTAATTTGTTATCTGCAAATAAGATTTGTTAAAAGGGCACAGGTTTTAAATCCCTATATTAACTGATGGTATACAATGAATGAAAAGTAATGAACAAAATAAAGTTATTTACGGAAAACAAAAGAGAGTAAATAGTCACCTGAGGTCGATGGCGACGCCGTTGTTGAGCCAGGTTATTTGCGGTTTGGGGTTACCGATGGCGGCGCAGTCGAACGTTACAGATGCGCCTGCGCACGTGCATTAGTTACAAAATACTGTGTAAGTCCATATAAAGTTATAAGTGTAAGAGAGAATTATACCTTCGACGACTGTTTGCGGCTGCGGCGTGGCGACGAACCGTGGCGGGAACTCAGCGGTGGACGGCTCCGTAGCCACTCGTAATTCCACCTCCTCGCTCGTCCTGAACAATGTTACAAATCACTTCAATCTTTATGCTTCAGGTCAAATAAATTTGCGTTCAACATGAGTCGTGGCTCATATTCGGTACGTATTAAGACACATTATTGCATTTACTTGTATCGTTCCCGGCGGTGGTAGAGCGCGACCCGACAGCGGTACAGCGCCGCGTCGTGGTGCCGCAGCGGCTCGATCTCCAGCGCGCCGCTCGCCGTCACCGCCACGCGCGCGCTCTCCAGCCTCACTGGCATGTCGTTCTTCAACCATGTCACCTGTCAACAATAGAAGTAACTTAATAAAATTTGTATTCATGAAACTTCTTTGGTAGGACTTGCCTATTTTGTACGTGTATCGTGTTGTGAAAAAACCTTTTAAAATTACGGTTCAAAGGTGTTGATCGTACTTGTTTCCAAAGTGCCAATTAGTGCAAATATATTTTGTTAGCACAACACAATATGCATCGCAAACATTTAAGCTTTTATCGTCGACTAAACTCATGTATGTAGTATGACTTTTTTTACACAACATTGAATTTCGAATTTGTTATTAACAGTCAGATGTCTGAATCATTATAATATCATAAATCTACATCAATCAAGCCGAATATTTCCACTCACGTTGAGTTTGAGGACTGGCGGTGCGTAGTGTAGCTTGGCGGCGCCGTAGACGCGACGCTCGGGGGCGGGCGCGGCGGCGAAACGCGGTGCGAGGGGCGGGGGCGCGCGCACCGCACACGGCAGGAGAGCCACTCCACCCGCCACCGACGACACCGACCTCGTCGGCACGTATACCTCTGGCACCTCTGGAAACCGCCGTCAACCATAATTAGGACGTTTACAATTTTAGACATTGACTTAAAATTGTGTATGTCGCGCATCACCTGCACAACTGTTAAAATTGAAAGCAGTATTGCTGACACAGTCGGTAGTAAAGTTGGCTGAGGGGCATCGATCGGGATATCGCCAACATAATGGTAAAATGCCTGCACTCGCGAATTATAATTATTAGCCAACTGAATACCTATACTACTGAATAAATTCATAACAATTTCACTCAGCCAGAATTAAAGCAACCCCAGATCTGCTGTCAGTTCTGAGTGATTTGGCCCTCACCGGCGAGAAAGACAGTGGCGGTCCGTGAGACAATGGTGCCGATGCCGTCGACGCTGGCCACGCACTGGTAATGACCCGCCAGCGCCGTCGACATACTCTCGATTGACAGCGACCCGTTTAGTAGCTGCTTCCTGTAAATAACACCACACAATTTATCTCAAACTAGTTGATAACAAATTAATGAAAATGCAGTCCAGTGATCACAAACTTCGATCCAAAAGTGATTTAACTATATCATTTCGAAGCACGGTGTGCTGCGTTTGATAACTCACTTTCAACTTAGTTAAGTCAGATGTGACATTAATAGCTATAATGGCAGACATGTAGACGGACAAGAGCTAACTTAGTTATTACATCCAACTATGATAGAATGGTCGGTATACGTAAAGTAGTCATAGGAACTTCTTTAGCCCTATCTGGACAGCTGAACGCCGACGTTCAGCTGTAGAAAATGATGGTTTTATATAATAAGGGCATACGGACGCATTTCTGACCTTTGTACTTGATTTGGCTAAAATACAGCATGTTGTATGTCGAATATAGTACCTGTATTTATCGGCGGCGGAGATGGCATGGTCCCTGGTCGGAATGGCAAGCGCACTGTGTCGCCACGATAGGCGCAGTGGGCGAACAACGGTGCCGGCGGTGGCGGCGCATGGCAGTATGATGCCTTCGCCTTCGCCCACCACCACGTCGCTCGGTTCTGTCGTGAAACGTACGCCCGACTCATGCTCCTCGCCGCCTGCAAATAAACAAAAAATAATTGATAAATACCATATTGCTGAGTCGAAAAGAAATTTTAAAATTCCTCATCTGCGTTTTGAGCAGGCTGGTGGTAGTAGAGTGCCAAATTGAGTGTTATAACACATTGTCCGGTCATGTACATGGTTATTAGTTAACAAAGGTTATAATTGACTCGTCAAGCCCCTCGAAGGTTATTTGCAAATTAGGCAAACATAATATTATGCCCTAGTACAGGAAACTGCCTCCTGACTTACTCAAGGACACAATAAATTCATCTGGCAGGATCACCTTCGCTCACAACTGTTTAAGACCCGGCCCTGTTATATTGGATCGCTACATATTTAGTACCAGTGTAAGACAGTTTATATCCAATTCCATCTATTATGGCGGCAATCCCATTGGATCAGCTTCTGAAAATACATTAGTCACTTGTGTTTATGTTGAACTTAAAATACAAAATTATGTATGTTAATCCAGAATAAAAGAATATAAAGCTCACATTATATTTTAATGCTTCGTTAAACGGGCACTCCCGTGTTCGCGAGAGCTCTTCATTAAAATTTAAATCCTGCTTAAGATCTAGATTCGTTTTATTTATTTTGTGAATACGGTTTATTGTGCGTTGAAGTGGGCTTTGAAACGCGCTCCTTTGAACCGTATTGGCGCAAGGTCAATTTTGTATAAGATTCAAAAATATTTTCGCTTTATTTTATTTTGTGAATACTCCATTAAATACCCACATTATTTAGAACTTGGGGACAAAGATTTTTTTTATTAACACATAAGTACCCATTCCACGTTTTGGTGGGACGCAAAAACAGATTTTACAAGCGGATTAGAGGTATGGTTTTCATTTTAAGTAAATGGAAATGCTCAGACATATCATTATGTTGAATGACGTCTTAAATTGTAAGGATATGTGGCATATAATGAAGTCTGCATTAACATCAACTATTTATAACTCAGTGGGACTGAAAAAAAATAGTTCATGATTCATATCGATTTAAGATAAAGTATAATCAAACGATCATAAATATTCCAGAATACATCCGACGTCCCGCATACACACACACACATACAACCACCAGAGCATAACAGTGAAAGGCGCGCCGCGACACAAATGGACCGCAATTGGAGTTCGACAGATGTTCACGGAACAATTTCACATGACATCCTATACCGGAACATGGCTTGTGACGCATCTGTACGAGTGTTGTAACTTATATCGTGATATCGAATTATCTGTTCCATGGGGTGACGGCTTGAAACTCATTACCTTGACATTAAAGTTCCTATGAGTGAGATGCTGGTAGAAATAAATGTTTTGTAGTAAAATATTATCAAATGCGTCGATACTTAACTACCTCGGTGGCGTAGTTGTATTATGATACGACTGCAGTGCAGAGGTCTCGGGTGCGATACCCGAGTCTAGCATAAGTGATATTGAGTTTTTCAACTCAGTATCAGCCCGGAGTTGAAGATGGATTTCGTGCCTGATATGGTGATAGGCTCGCTCCCTATCACATCATGGGACGGAGTATGCACGGCAAAATGTGGGTGCACTAGTTGCGCCTTTGCCTACACCTTCGCCGAAGGGTCTTCGGAGATAAAAGGCGTGAGAGTGTGTGCGTAGATACTTCATTAGCGATCATAAGAAGGGGTAGAGTATAGCGAAGACCATTTGGACATCTTCTAGCATATAGATGGTATAGCATAGAAGTATGGCAGGGTTAGTTAATGTGGCACGTGTCGCATCTCATAACAGTACCTACTTCGGCATTATCATCAAAACAAAACTTTATAATAAACTATACGCAGAGTTTAATTTCGTCTATGTGAACGCAATAGATGACTATCAGATTGGTGTATGTACGCTAGACTGATGGCATCAGATCATTAGTTTTTCTCCGACGGTTCACACACACAGATCCGTAAGTAATGAGATCCGCATATCTGGGAGCGCGAACGTGATGCTTCTGAATGCATTAGCAGTCGACCCAATTGTCGTCTCTGCTGACTCACTACGCCTCTACAATCACTCTTAGTCTATTCTATAGATAGTATTTCAAATGTTCACCAAATAATGTTACGCTCGCGGCGTTATTGTTAGGTAGGCATTAGAAAATACTGAGTCTATAATGTAGGAATGGTATAATATTGTATAATTAGTGCTGCGTAAAGCAGTATGTGCCTATTATTTATTATATTATATTAAAGCAAATACGAAGAAACATCGCATTGAAGCTGTAATCTTTGACGTAATTAGCAAACTGTGTCATTACATTTATTGAACTCACAAAACATAAACCCGAATCCTACTAATATTATAAAGGCGAAAGTTTGTAAGAATGTATGGATGTTTGGATGTTTGGATGTATGGATGTAAGGATGTAAGGATGTTTGTTCCTCTTTCACGCAAAAACTACTGAACGGATTTCGACGAAATTTGGCACACGGGTAGATCATGTCCTGGATTAACACATAGGCTACTTTTTATCCCGGGAAAATATAAACCGGGACTTTTATCCCGGAAAAACTTTTTAATGCGGGCGGAGCCGCGGGCAAAAGCTAGTTAGTTATAAATCTAACATAGAATAATGTCTACGATTTCTCTCTAGACTCTTAAAGCTTTCATCAATAGGTTTTTATATGGTTTAATTAAGAAGACCTGGTGATATATTGTTACTCTCGCTAGTGGACACGAGCTATGCAAAGTGCATGGCCTACCACGGTGTACCATTTGAAGAAGGACCTTTTATAGCGTCAATAAAACATCATATGTATAAGTTAATAATACAGACCGCATTAAATGCACGAGGGCAGAATTTACCTAAAAACAATATAAGTTTGACTCGTCAAGCCCCACTACGGACGCCGGCGTCCGAGTATATAGGGTTTCCGCATACATCTATATATATAAGCGCGGCTTAACGGGTTAAAGAATTTGCCCCAACATACAATACATAATAATATGAGATATACAAATAATTCTCAACAGTTGTATCTGTCACGACTGGTAGATATTAGCGGAGGCGCCGAGGCTCCATAATAGTCAGTGATAGCGGCTTATTAGTTATTAGGTTAAAATGCGCCGTCACAGCGCATCCGGTACTTATTGGCTTATTAACTGAGCACAAAACTTCTTATGTAAGATTTTTAATGATCGATCTTGTCCAGCTACTAGGATAAAGGCTTCTCTTTAGATACAGAGAAGTTGGATCCTCACTCGTCTATCAGCGCGGTATACCTCGAATAAATTACGTTAACTTGGTTACTACACAAATATTATACTAGACATTTTTTTCTGCGAGACGTGCGGATTACAGTTAAAAGTATTAAATATATTCACACTGAGTACATAGGCAGTAGGTAGGTAGGTACTAAGTGGTAATATGAGCTTAACGAAATAGAAGCTTAATTTATTAGAAAAAAATGAGCTTTATTAACAATGAAGCATTTGAATTAAATTCAAACCGATAAAATGTTGATTCATTAGTTCTTAAAATCCGCTGAAATCGACCGAAAAAAAACAAAAACCACGTCGACCAGCAAAAATTCTTCCTAACCCTCAACCGTCACACCCTTCAGCGGGAGCTCGCAGTACACAAACCTAGTTCCAATATCTGTGTCACCAAACCACCAAGGCTCACAAAAGCAACGAGCGTCCGTCCGTCGATTGCGATTGGGGAAAAGAAGCGAAAAAAGCGCTCGCCGCCGCGCCGCCGCTTAGTTTAGAGCGGCCGGCGCTGACGGGAGATGATTGGAAAATGGCGGCCACCGTATTTGGAGCATGACGGTGGTAATGAACGACGGATCGCAGATGAAAAGTGGAAATACTTTGGTTATTTTGCCTTTGTATTTCATGAATAGAACAATATTTTTAGAATTCAGGTAAAGTTAACAATGAGAAATCTTGATGAGCAGCTTCTTTAGAATTTTCTTCTAAACTAACAAACAAACGGTAAGGTTGTTGTAGTTTTTGATTAAGAGCTAACAGCGATTGTTGACACACCGCAGGCTTCAAATTACAACATTCTTCTATTATTGACAATTATTTTAGTATAAATCCCAGCGCGCAATATAATAATATTTATCCGTCGCACTAATAAATTTATATAAAACTATATACTAAGATTGGACATGAGATTATGCCATGAAATTAGTCAATCTTCATTCACACTCGATTTGTATAAAACACTTTGGCTACTGTAAAAACAAAGATTTAAATGTATGTTTTCAGCTTTAAATAAAGAGGATTGTTTACATTCCAATTAATACAAATTGGTCAAAGAGCTTACGTGTTCTACGATCGCGAAACGAAGTTTGTTCAATTTGAATTCCCAAGACGAAATACATCAGACGCACAAATATTATCTGTTCAATGTTCATAAAGCGAAAAAGTAAATTACATAAATCTAATTTGGACCAATCAGACGGCAAAAGAAAATCGCCGAACTCTTATCGAATAGACCCTTCACTCTCACAATTAAATAAATTTTACAGGTAGATACTATTAAACGAACGCTTCTTTTGACTTTACACATAAAAAAAATCATGAGCTTTGTTAATTCATTAGAATGTAGCCGAGTGATCATTGGCGTATTGAACACGCTATGTTAGAATTCGCAATTTTTTTGTCTTTACGCAATCTAAATTCTTAGTGTGTATGCTATTAAAATGAGCGTAAAGTACCAACGTAAGAAAAGATTTCCATCATTATAATAGAGCTGAGAACAATCGAGTCTACAGATAGATATTGTTCCTAAAATGCTGTCAATATCCTACTTTTCGTAAACGTTGTCTAGCACTCGGGAAACTATACAAATATAAAATGAACTACAAAGCGAATCTACCCCGAGCTTATTACTATTGGTCTAATATTAAGAATATATACACGGGAAAACTAGCGTAATATCCTGACAAAACAGTAAACACTCCAAAACTCAAAGAAAACATAATTGACTAATAATACCTTTATTTATTTCTATAGGTGTAATTATATAAACAATAAATATAACTATTGTTATTGGTTTTGTTATTGACTACACACACTACAGTTATTCCTAGTGACCCATAAGTTCCATGCCATAAATAAATGAAAAAAATATTGAACTCTAACCCATTGATGTATTAAAAAACCCAACCAATACATCAATGCTCTAACCACAATGACAACACAAAATGTTGAACAATATCATAAAGTGCGAACATTGAACAATTATATGAAGTGCATATTTCAAAGCATCGTCATATTTCCGTAGCTACAACTTTTGATCGATTGCTCTGCTAACAATGTATATAATATGTATGCAGAACTTGCACGACGTTATGAAACTATTTGTACAGTATAAACAACAACACAATCGTTTTAATTGAATAGGCTGTGCTTATTTGTTATGTAATAGCAACGCGCGGTTATACAATAACATGGATTTGTTTGGCCTGTAAAGTCGTGCATAGTTATTTTTATGGCATATCTGACGGTTGATGACTACAAAACATCAGCTTTCAAACAAAAACCTCGTCAAAATTATTCCATTCGTTTGAGAGCTACGATGCCGCAGACAGACATACAGATACATACCCCAAACTAATAGCACCCTCTTTTTCAGTCAGCGCCTAAATATTTTTGTTACTTAAGCTTGCAAGAGTTACCTGTTTGCAATCTTGTTGGTTAATGGAGATTGCGACAAAAATATGAAATTCTTTTGGCATTTTTCAGAACCAAAATCATCAAAGTAGAATGATATTATCTTATATGAATGTTAGACTGCCTCGGTGGCGTAGTTGTATTACAGTACGACTGCAAAGCTGAGGTCTCGGGTTCGATCCCCGGGTCGGGCAAAGTGATATTGAGTTTTGCTATTCAGTATCAGCTCGGAGTCTGGAATTTGTGCCCGATATGGCGATAGGCTCGCCCCCTATCAAATCATGGGACGGAATAATGGCGAAAAGTGGGTGCACTAGTTGCGCCTCTGCCTACCCCTTCGGGGATAACAGGCGTGAGTGTATATGTATATGAATGTTAGAAATCCTGTTTGCGTATAGAGGTTTTTTGCTTATATGGGCACGGCAATGTGACCGCACTGCACCTGATGGTCAGCGGAGAGGGTCTATATAGTGTCGACTGACAAGCGATAATTATTACTCGGCAGTCGACATAATTTTGTCGGCCTGTGTCAACGGGATATACACAGGTGATCCCGGAACGCGGCACACTTACGTGGACCACTGCAGGGGGTTTTAACACCTAGTCAGCAGCATAAACATCTGTACGAAATAAAAATTTCAAGTCGCCTATATACGCGTTAAGTTAAACTAATAAAAAATTTCTTCGTATGAAGTAAGGCAAATCTCTTTTTTTTTATTTTTGTGTATGTAGGCAATTTGAAATTTTGAACTTCATCTACTTATGCTGGTGACGGTACAGCGGTCGGTATCCGAGCGGATACAGAATGCTACCACTAGCGGGGCATTGAATAATGTATGCATCATTCCCAATGGAATACTTGATTATGCATCATAATATGACAGAAAACGATGTGAACTAAATTTTTGAACTCCCAAATGTTTGCTGTACAACAACTTTGTCGGCATAATGCGTCAGGGTCGTCGGAATTTTGAAGCCGGTTAGTTTCTGACACAGCTTAAAAATGGCTGTAATTTACCGACGCGAGAGGCTTTAAAACTTTGTCATTAACCAAAAGACTTGAAATGTTACTAATAATGATTCTAATGAAATAACTTAGATATTACAGATTCGCGGTGCCTTATCGTTCGTTTCATGTTAAATAATTATTTATAGTCTTTGAGTATCTATCTACCAATGGAGATGCGATGACCGGGCGAATCCCTCGTTGGCCATACATGCGCAGCTGGTCATAATTTTTTATTAAAACCTATGTGACTTGCGATCGCTGTCATTACATTCTGCGATAATGACATTAAGCGGTGCCCCACAGAAAATGTGATTTTTGTTGTGTTATTGTGTAAAAAGCGTTTATAGTGGTACCTACTTGTTTCGTTGATACTTTTTAATTGGAGTTTACCATTTGAATATTGAAAATTTCGGCCTTGACCTTATCACTTTATCATAATCAGTGTGTGCACTCTTGGATGCAGACAAAATCCCTACAAATCACAATAGCTGAATCAAAGCGGTGCACTGATCCCGCAGGACCGCGGCCTCGGTCGGGCGGCACCGCTGGCTCAGCGAAACGTTATCGCATTACGGGACGTGCCGCGCAAGCTTGCATGCTCCGCTTTTAGTGATGCTGCAAATTCGAAAGGGTTGAAGTAAACAGACACAATGCATTAAGAGTATTAAATTTCGTATTGCTCCTTTATTCGGAGATATTTCTTGTTGATCGGTCTTGTTTTTGAATAATGAAACAATTGTTAGTAGTACTAGATGAATATTTTAAACTTTTACAACATGCAATCATTGCTTGTAGCGAGGATCAAAGAGTTCCAAAGAGAATATCTGCCTAAACTTCAACGGAATTTTATTATTCTATATTTCTAGTCAAAACATAACATGTAGAATCAAATCCACCCTCTGTTGCTACATCATATCTACGTGCTAAGATAAAAAGAGATAGCACAATATTTTCATAAAAACGTGAAGAATGCGGAGTAGGCGCCAACGTTTGCCAAATATTGTGATCCAATATGCATACATTAATAAAAATACGGCGGCGCAGAATCTCATAACCGTGGAGCTCACGAGATATTTTTATACCTCACAACTCACAAGGCCGTGAAGGATCCAGTCGCGATTATCTCGTATGTACATAACTTGTTTGACAATCCGTATACCACGTCGCCGAAACAAATAGGCACATCAACCTATAGACTGAACTTCCTTTTATACTTGAATCTTTACTTACTTTTATTGAGACAAAAAGTGAGTGAATCAAGTAGAATTTATACACTAAACAATACAGCCTCAATCTGTCGTCCTAATAGGATTTTCCTCGCAGAGCACCCTGGAGACGTCCCGTAACACAATTACCGCTCGCCTGGGCAGAGGAGGGGCAGGTGAGAACACTCTCCCCCTCCCAACGCGCTACTGATAGTCACAGCAATGGTCACGACAACGAAGTTCTGATAGCCGGAGATAGAGGGGATGCACTGTACAAAGTACACTCGTTATAATAAGATCGTAGGGTTGACAATAGTATTGTTTATTTTTTTTGTCTGTGATTTTTTTGAGAATTAATTCACATTGAGATAACTGTGAGATATATTTAATTCTATAGAATTTAGACTTCACGCTCGAAATTCTAAACTCGTTCAATTTGTAGTAACTGGTGGTAGGTTTCTCATATGTAAGAGTCCGTCTGGGTGGGTACCATAGCAATGCCTATTTCTACCGCCAAGCAGCAGCTTGCATGCACTGTTGTATTTCGGTTTGAACGAAATTGTATCCAGTTGAACTACTAGACATAGTGAGACTTAGGGCGGTATTAATAAATCAATCTCAAGTTTGAGTTACATCTCAAGTAGACATAATGTATGAAGAGTTCAATACATTATGTCTACTTGAGATGTAACTCAAACTTGAGATTCATTTATTAATACCGGCCTTAACATTTAATGTCTCAGGATGACGAGCGCAGTGGAATGCCACACAGTACTTTGTAACTCAAGGTGCTGGATGGTGTTACTACTGTTTATGGGTGGTCGTATCGCTTACCATCAGACGAACGACATGCTCCATTTGTCATCCAACGCAATAAAAAAAATAACAAAAAAAAATTATAGATATTGTTAGGATTCTAATTAAATTTACTTTTATAAAATAATCAAAAATGGTTAACAAATACTAAATTGTTAACGAAAACCATAAATTGCACTTGGTAGAAATAACTTTCAAAGAGTAGATCAAAAAATATTACCAGAACACTAAATTCCCAAGTTGATGTTCACGCGCGCACGTCACCCGCCCTGTGGATTGGGGGCGTTTGGAGAATTTCACCACGGTATAGGGGATACCGCCTGTCGTAAAAGGCGACTAATAGGGGCCTCCGGGGGTCACGGGTGGGCGGAAGGGGCCGTCCACCCATTAGTCTAGCCAACTTTTGTGACCCCCGTGATGGACGGCAGCGTGCCTCACGCTGCCTTTGACGCCAAGGGCGTCCTTCGGTGTACGAGGGCTTCTGAGCCCCCGCAACAACAGGAGACGGACCGCAACAGCGGTACGCGCAGGGGTGGTTGCGGACGACAACTTAGACGTGAGTCGGAGGAAGCCCGCAGCCGTCCCTAATGCGCCGAAGATGGCCACCGCGGAGTTTTGGTTGGTATGCCGTGCGGTGTACATAGGTTAGGGACTCGGCCCGGCGGTCGCCCGACGTTTTCCATCTCTCCGGGCGGCTCAACGTCGGGTCGTAAGGCACGGTGAACCCAACATAACCGCTCAGTCGTTCCCCTTGAACACTGGGCGGTAGTAATAAGTCACTTTCTCCGCGTAAACAAAAAAAAAAAAACGCGCGCACGTCTCGCAACAGAATGCTCTGTCAGACAGCTTGCCACTCCTTTTATAGGGATTTGGTCGGTGGGGATTTGGTTACTACCCTCAATAAATAAATTGACAGCTAACAATATAATATATTCTGAATATTTGCTTTTTCCCATTGTGTTAAATGAATCTGCGGCTTTTCATCCTGAACCTTTTCTGTAACGTTTTTAAATTTGTTCATTCAGTAAATGAGCGCATAATGGCAGCCACTAAAGCAAAAGAAATTAACGACATTTTTTCTGTAGAGTCTTTAACAAGTCCGTGGAGATGTAAATATATTTTTGCTGTTTCCACGAAGTGAATAAATCCGATTAAAATGTTAGTCATTTGATACGAGCGCATTGAATTAATTCAGTCCTTAACTCCTCATTCAGTAAACGAAACCACTTTTTTGAAAGTATCGACGAACGGTCAGTTAATGCTATCAACTCTGCCATGAACGTGTAATATTTTCTTCACAAACCACACATGCGGTCATTGAGCGGATGGTCGCAATCTGTCGCGACCAGTGTCGTGGACCGCGGCTCTCAAGCGGCGGAAGCGAACGTGCGAGCGTAGGAAATTGTCCACCCCACACGACCGACACCCCTTTAGAATCCGCCACTCTTCCTCATACCCCTCCCCCACGTTTTGCCCCCCCCTCTCGACCCTCTACGACCAAGTTGACCCATTTAGATTCAAGACAATTTTTATTGGAAAGCAATCGTCCCGATGAGTTACTTACCGAGAGGACACAAATTTGGTAATAGTTACAGTAGTGAACCTTCAATGTGACACTACAATTATTCGCGGCCTTTATATTTTTCCGTGAATCACAGAGATCGTTAAAATATTGAAGACTGTTCGTTTATTTTCAATTAGGTAGAGACTAGAGTAAATATTGCACTCCTTCCTCGGTAATACTATTATCGTACTCTTGGTGAAACAGGTCAGAAGCCTATCCCTATATTGAACATAAATTAAAACCCAGGCTAGCGAAAACGGTATTTTTTTTATAGATGCTCGGCATAGTGATGCATTGCACCTGATGGTAAGCTCGGTGCAGTCCAAATAGAGAATTGAATGGATTATCCCATGCCATTCAACATAATCATGCCGGCCTGACTACCTGCTTCTTCACGTTACGGCGAAAGGATCCAGGATTGTAGGAAGGAGGGAAAAGTGTGAAGAAGGAATTACTGAACCTATTGGTTCGGGTCGTAATGATTTTCACTATATGTATATGGTTTTCCATATACATATAGTGAAAATACCATATACATATACCATATACCATAAACCATATACATATAGGTTTTCACCATAAACAGAAAGTAACGATTTCTGTTTTTTTCGACTAATGATAGTCTCACAGCATCATACTAAATTGATGCAAATCTATGCAAATGTATGAAACTAAAATAATGAGTAAGACTAAATAACTTGACTGCTTCGGTGGTGTAATTGTAAGCGCGTGATTCACCTACTGCATTGAGGGCTCGAGGTCGGGCAAAGTGATATTGGATTTTTCTGTTCAGGATCAGCCCGAAGTCTAAAATTTGTACACACTATAGGCTTGTCCCCTATCACATTATAAGAAAGATACATACGGCGAAAAGGGGGTGCATTAGTTGTGCCTTCTTACCTACCTACTTATCGCTTTGGGGGATAAAAAGTCGTAAGTTTGTGTATATAATATAGCCTAGCAATGTTGTATGTATAATAAGGCGTATAGCAATGGAAGTTTAGGATTAATATTAGTATGGTTACAAAAACGTACTACTTTCCTTATATCATAAGGGAAAGGAATAAAGTCATTGTGAGGTGTAAACAACTCCATAAATTAAAGATCACCCACACAATGCAAGTTCTGTTTTATTTGAAAATGCCTCAAATGGCAAAATAACTGTTGAGCATTTCGTTTTATCATGAATCTCAAAATTTTATGCGTGCTCGGTAAGTAACGGAATCCTTCGAATTGCCTTTTTTAATTCTTTGTCAGAAAATGCAAAACAGGGTACTCAATTTGAGTGTATAATGTAAACGACCGTGGTAAAATACTCTTAATTAATAAGACGATATGATAGAATTGCTTCTGGAGTTATTTTAAATTCCTTCAGGGAAGACCTTTATCGCAGGGAACTGGGAAGGTATGTAGACCGAAACTTATGAACTATAATCGGTAAACCAGACCTTGAACGTAAAATAATTAATAATTTTAAAGTAATTAATATTATTCGTTTATATTAAAACTTCTCGGCTGATGGAGTTGTGTTCGCATTTTGGGTTTTAACATATTATACCTTAATTATGCAATTTGTCCATTTTCTGTCAATGATTTTTGCACGATTTTTTTCAAGTTATATGACTAAGCCCTGCAATCATTTCACATCAGAGCAAAATACTATTATCAATTCTATAGACAAATCTTCAAATCCCGAAAAATCATGCTATTGACTCCGAAAGAATCGGAAAGTAATGCGACCGAGGAATCGATGATAGTTTTTTAATCACAAAAGTACTTACCCTACTTTAAGATTACATGCTTTATGCAATAATATTGCAGTCACAGTTCGTTAACCATGTCACATATCCTTTTTGTCTGAAGTCATCCAGCGGCAATCATCAAGCCCTTTCAGAGTCCTAATAGTTTCACAATCGGTCGTCACGGTAATCGTCTCGGCGAATCACTTAATCCCGCCCCACAGACGCATGCCACCGATCAATCAGTCGCGCACTTATTCGGGTGGAGTGGCATTGTTACCGTTCTGCTATTACAGCCTTGTAGGAAGCCATCGATAGAAGATAAATGAAAGTGTGTTCTACACTAAGAATTCATTTAAAAACCGGCCAAGTGCGAGTTGGACTCGCGCACCGGCGGTTCCGTAAATTTTTGGGGTTTCCGCAATTTTTTCTTTATCTGTGGTATAAGACGTTGCTTCGTATCAAATTTCAAGATTCTGAGTTCACTGGAAGTACCCTGTAGGATTTGATTCCCTTGCGAGTTTCGAAAATTTGCGGCATAAACGGCTGTATCTTTTGATTGCACAGGTTTAGAAGTTTGATTTTTTTAACACACCTCCAAGGGACAGTAGACATGAGTATTTGATATAAATTTCAGCTTAATACTTCCACTCATTCTTGAGAAAATGGGTGTTGACAGACGGACGGACGCACAACAAAGTGATCCTACAAGAGTTCAATTTTTGCCTTTCGAGGTACGGAAACCTAAAAAACACGATCTGGTTTTGACATTCATATTGGAAATAAAAGAAATAAATGTTCGCCTTCTAAATGATTGAAATATAACACATACTTTTGTCCTAGAAAGGCCAAAGTTTTTTTTAGGTGGACTGAATGTATATAATAAGTAGAGTTCAACAGTCAGTTTAAGATGTCAGAAGTTCATGATGAAATAATATGGTAGGTATCTAAAGAAAACTGCACGCAGATATGTTTTTAGCATTATGTATATCACCACTGAAAAGTGGAATGTAAATTATAATAAATAGGCTCTATAAAACCTATCCGCTATCGTTAATCCTTCCGCGCTCACTATGACCCCACCTCGTCGTGGCAACAATAAACTGGTTGCGCTCTGTCGCTTCGCTACAGTATCACATTTGTCACCGTATCTCAATCCACTTCACTGCGGAGATTTATTGTTAGGTCTCTGCTTTGCCAACTGCTTCTCAAGGTCTTGTTTATAAATACTTTGTTCCTGTATACCTCTTCAATGAACTAAAGTTACTATGTACATAGTCTCCGATTGTCTGAATGTCATTATCAGTGTTATTAATATATCTATTAAGTTTTCATCTACCTTAACACCATCAAAGGATTTTTGGGTACAAAACTACAAAGTCAAGATAGCCAGGCTCCCAAAGACAAATTGATAACTGGATGGTTTTGTAATATTTTTGATAAATTTATCGTACATATCTCTCACAATGTTTACATTGGTCTGGGTAAATTGGTGGTGCTAGATCGTATAAACCTAAATGAGTTAACCACAACGCTTACAAACACACCACACCCGCTCCCATATACTCTCCAACACGCTATTACTGCGACTGCACCGTCACCGGCTGTCTGCATCAATCACACGGGCGGACGCGTTCCGAGTCGCATAAGCGTGACATTTGACATTTTCTCAAAGTGTCGCCACTCGGCGACGCTTCGGACGAGGCACCACGTGCCCGGGTCGCGGCAACACTTGACTCCGTTTACAAATGTGTTGAGGCGATTGATTCGAGACACTTCACTAAGCAGCCAATGATGTGTGACGACCTCACTTAATGGAGGTTACCAATTTCGCACCAATTTTACATGATTAGATTACAATTTGAAGGGCTTGTAGGTCAGTTGTGAACACAAAGGGCGTGCGAATAGTCTTCTGAAATTATGCTGGCATGAAAGTTACCCAAGGCTGAGTTTTCTTATTCTAGTATTAGGCTCTAGTGTTAGGTACTTAGCTCAGCTTCCCAAACTATGAACTACTTCATTTAGATTTCAGCAAAGATTATTTAACTAGAATTATAGACAAAGTTCCTTTAAAGGCATTTCTCATATCGATAAAACAATCTGTATTGTGTGTACCTAGAGCACGTAGTAAGTATAATGAAAGCTCTCAACCGTAACAAGTCAAACAAATATCTCAGTCCAAAATGCAAACACGTGATAAAGCCGTGAGCTCTCGCGTCGAGTTCTCATTTACGCTTTCATTTACCTCCACGTAAACGTAAATGGAGTTTGCTTGCACCTGTCGACTGCGCTGTAATTGTAAGAACGAATGGTTAAACGTCGCCCACCGACGTCTAGACGGACCGCGGAGGTTGGGGACGATGTACCTAAAGCAGAGAGCGAGGGTGGGCGCCACAATTGCCAACTGCAATGAATGGTCTTACGCCTTATTATTTTCTCTCCATTTCATCTAACATTAATGTCACTGACGTCACATGAGACGTGCCCTCTGACTATGGGCCGCCTAGGACGGCTCACGGTCGCTCATGCCATCAGTTCTTCGAACTATGTGCTCTGCCCACTGCCAATTCATCTTGCTGATCCGGTGGGCTATGTCAGTAACTTTCGTTCTTCTACGGATCTCCTCATATCTGATGTATTTATTTTGTGCACGCTAATAAATAATTATTTTTCTCTGATAAATTGATTGAAATGAAACAGGAGTCATTTGTTTTTTATAATTTTATATGACTATAATTTTAACGTACCGCAATGATTAATTCGCTCTGCGAACAACTTAGACTAATGGTACCTGATCATTTGTCGCACCTTGTAACATATTATAAAAATCACCGTTTAAAACAAACTTGTTTTTCTATGAAGCGCACACTCGATTAATCTTCGTTAACTAATCAATTACATACTTCGAATATCAATAAATTCAGAGTTTGAAGGCGGCGTAAAAACATTTTAAGATTGATTGGGAATGTATTTGTCATGGTTTTGTGACAAATGGCAAAATTCATTTTGACTAAAAAATAAATGATGTTTCCAAAAGTAACCACGACATAAACACAACATTGTCTCGTTCCCTCACTTTATTAAAAAGTGGATTTTTCATCAAAGCGGTACTAAAAATTTGAATTATTGTGTAGTGTAACACATTACCCACGAACTCAATTCACCAGGCAGAGATATTATGACGACTAAGAACCTTCTTAAAAAACAACATCTTCCTTCAACAACAATTATCCGTCAGAACGTGACGTACATAGTTGAAAAGTTTAAAAATAATATTTTTATCAAAAACAAGCTTGTCATAGTATCCATATCAGTAGGTACTGATATACCGATTGATCTATGCGGGTCAAGTCCCTGTTCAATCTTTCATGAAAAGGGCACAATTTTGATTTACGGCGTAATCCTATCAAATGGGCAAAGTTCGCAAAAGGGTTTTCTCGTTTCATCCGAAGGCTTCCAAAAACATTACCATTATTACCCAGTAGAACAAAAAAAAAACTTAACTAAAACAAGCCACACAAGTGCACCACCTGTCTCCACATCTGTCCCCGTTATCTTATCAGCGAACACGATGGGGTTGTTGGCCGTTACACCGCTCTACCACTCACCATTGTGTCCCCGGTGTTGCCAGGTACCAGATAATGGTACTAAAATTAAGTTACGTGCGTGACAGAAAATAATGTTACAGCGATTACAATTTAATTATTTTAAACTTATTATTGGAGTGAATTCAACTATAAACAAAGTTTGTGTTTGTTTAGCTATATTTCACAATTGTCACGAAATGTTTGGAAATAATAATATGATTAGTAAAGATTACAAAACGGAACATCACATTATAGCTATCAAAGTAATGTTTTCAGTGATAATATTATACAGCTCTAATTCGAATAGAACACGCTTTAATCGAAATTTTCGAACTAATACAACGGAGCTGTTTACCTAAACGATTTAATATGTTTAATTTCACCCCTGGCAACATCAGAAAGGCTTGATGCAGTCGCTTCAGCGTGTGCTGAGTATAAATGACATCCGTTTACAAAGGACTGCATGTTTTGTACTGTAACATTTGTTTATTATTGAGATGCTAATTAAAATTTATACAGCTGAGATTTACTAATTGTGAATACTTAAGCAATTAAGTATGTACTATTGTGATTGGATGAAATTCAATGAAATCAACAACTTATGCACATGCTCATTTATAATCCCAGAAAGGTACACAGTATATCCATTATTCTGGGAAATATCTGTCACAAGACGTTTTAAGCTTCGTCAGCAACACGTGTGTTAATATTCCGATGGGATATACTCATTTATTTAGGGGAAATTTTGTTATAATATTGAGTTGTTCCATAAACTTACTATGTGTTTATGTTAGCACGACGCGACAGGTTTATGTGGCATGAGGCATCGTATTATTTTTGCGAATATCGTTTTGTTTTTACCTGGGTGTTTCTGATCCCTTGACAAGGCCAGCGAACTTGGAAGATCATTGCGTATATTTATAATAAAACCAAAAGGAAAATGAGTTTATTTTACACATTTAAGCCTTATGCTATGCCAAAATATATACAATCTACCTATAGCATAATATCAATATTCATTGGTCTAACAAAGGCTTTATTATTAACTAATCTATAACCAGCATTACGGAAAAAAACATTGAAAGAACAACAGGATTTATATTGAAATTATATTTCATAAAAGCCCACACAGATAACACGAGGGATTCGAACAAATTTGTTGTGCTCCGCGCCGAATATGCGCAAAAGTATTAAAAGTGTATTAAAAAACATTCGCCGGGCGTTCGTCTGTTGCAGCGGCCACAGTATAAAAGGCACAAATAAAAGGTTCCGCATTATAAAACTTTACGCGAGCTCGTAAACTGGCCAAAATACTAGCGTACGCGGCTGCTTGTGTTGCCAGCGCGCTGTAAAAATACAACACATGCCTGTTTTTGTAAGAAACGGTTTTGAATTGTGTGCCTCTAATTACCCGGAAATTAGGTAAATTGCTCAGCGGTAATTCTCTATGACACAATCGGCTTCCCGAAGTTTCGAAAGAGGTTCCCTAAAAATTTGGAGCCTGGACTCTAATTCAAAATCTTTGTTAACATTTTAGTTACTCACAACTTTGTGTTTTTCGTTATATGTCTACTATTGATGCTGCTAATGAAGAACCAACATACGCACAAGCGGAATTATTTTTTCTGACAGGATCGATTATGGCTGGTTTTCTTGTTTGTTTGCGTTGTAGTGTCGTACAAGTATTGACCCTAGTTAGAATTCTATTATAACCATAGACTGCCCTAGAGAGATCAGCAGTACCTACAAAGAATGCAAGCCGCAAGCTGGCCAAGTGAGACCGATCTAGAATCATAACTATAAATAGTAATAAGCACAACTAACGCTCCACTAATCGCGTAAATAGATCGCGACAATTTATGTTTGAACCTTTAACTTCCGGTAAAAAGCCCAGCCTCTTCCAGCAAATAGGCCATCATCATGAAAAACAATAGAAATCCCCGTAGGCCTTTGAGTATTTAACCAATACTCAAAGCCGTAGACACAACAAACACTCCTGTATCAAAGTATACGAAATAAACAGTAGCCACGGCCCGAGCCCCGCGGCCCGCACAACCCTCAGGCGGCGCGGCGCTTACAATGCGCGCTCTTAACTTAATTGTCCAACAAACCTATTGTTCCACTGTGTCTACCCGCATTAGATTTAGCTCATTTGGTTGTGAACTTTATTGATTCAGATATAAAGTTTAAATTAATTTTGTGACGTAAAGAGACTGTGCGCGGCGCCGGTAGTTAATTTAAATGGCAGGGATGTTGGTGTGTTTCAACCTCTAATATATTTGCAACAAAGTTCAAAGTCATGTTGTATCACAAGGCATCCTAGGCGCCAGTTACTATTATATCAGCGAGACAGTAAAATCGGTTATTATCATGAGTTTCATAATGTCGACTTTATTGCTACTGTGTAGAGTTGTGTATAGAGTACCTTTCAGTAGCGGTCACGTCGCGTAGTCGTACTGGGAGTCAGTTGACATTAGACAAGCTAATAAGTTTGGGAAAGGTAAGCGACTTGATTTATTAATATTTTAATAGAAATTGAAACATACTAAAATCAAATTGGCTGCTGCAATACCAGTTGTATTCAGACATTAGAAGATAAAGTTAAATTCTACGCGTACATTTATTCTATGTATACATTTATGGAATTTATCATTAAGTATAAATTAATGATAGATATTAAACAAGCCAAAACAAACGACTCGGCTAATGTAACTGTATTGCGTGCGCGGTACGACTATCGCGCTGAGGTCTCAGGATCGAATCGAGGGTCGAGCAAAATATCATTGGGTTTTTCTATTCAGTATCAGCCCAGAATATGGAAATGTGAAACATTATGATCTAATTTTCTTCCGCTTTTGATCTTCCACTCTCTGTCACATAACCGTGGTACGTCTAATACCATCCAAACCTTTAACACTTTACATTTAACGGGAAATGTTTCGATGTGTTATTTATATGTACACAGTTATTATAATATGACGGGGGATCGACATTCAGGAGTGTGACATTAGCACTCAGATATGGAGAGAACTTACTCTGTCTGTCACTCCAACAAATTTTATATCGTGTTTAGTTTTTTTTTAATCTATACTAATATTATAAAGCTAAAGAGTTTGTTTGTTTGAACGCGCTAATCTCAGGAACTACTGAACCGATTTTGAAAATTCTTTCACTAATAGGAAGCTACACAACTCCTGAGTGCTATAGGCTACTTTTTATCCCGGGAAAATATTTTTGTCCCGGAAAAACTTTTTCACGCGGGCGGAGCCGCGAGCACTACTAGTCTATACTAATATTATAAAGCTGAAGAGTTTGTTTGTTTGAACGCGCTAATCTCAGGAACTACTGAACCGATTTTGAAAATTCTTCCACTAATAGGAAGCTACATAACTCCTGAGTGCTATAGGCTACTTTTTATCCCGGGAAAATATTTTTGTCCCGGAAAAACTTTTTCACACGGGCGGAGCCGCGAGCACTACTAGTACTAAAACTATACGCCTCGATGGGGTAGTTGTATTATGGTACGACTGCAGTGCTGAGGTCTCGGGTTCGATCCCCGAGTCGGACAAAGTGATATTAGGTTTTTCTATTCAGTGTCAGCTCGGAGTCTGGAATTTGTACCCGATACGGCGATAGGCTCGCCACCTATCACATCATGGGACGGAATAATGGCGGAAAGTGGGTGCAATAGTTGCGGCTCTGCCTGGCCCTTCTGGGATAAAAGGCGTGAGTGTATATGTATGCATGTATGTATGTATGTATGTATATAAAACTATATTTATAGTACCGGTACGCTATGGTGGCCGTTTTGACGTTTGTCCGCTCATCAAGTTTCGTATTAATTCATAACTACGTTGGAGGATCTAATTGCTGTACATTATTGTCAATGGTGACGTGCAGTAAAAGGACATGTACCAAAATCGGACCTAAAATTCTAACCTAGATACTTTATATATATTTGGATACTACTCCCAAAAACTAGGTCTTTGCAATAAATCGTATAATTTTAAAGTCCTTCGAAGTTAAATATTTATGCAAATTTATTTTCCTAAAAAACTACACTTAATGGTGAATATTTAAAAAAGTCAGTTATTAATGGAGGGGTCTAAACTTTTGTATGGATCCATGATCCATATTTCTTGCCGTTTAATATACATAAAGTTTGAGTTTGGTTGAATTTTGAGGCCCTGCATCCATACAAAAGCAGACATCTCCTTTATCGAAATGTATAATTTTACAACAAATTCCGGCACTTGTTTGTCCAAATTAAAAAAAAATGATATTATCTAATATGATCGTCACTTATCGCTGACTAGTATATTTTTTCGATTATAATAATTGAGATTTTACCTCATTGTAATCTATTAAAACGTCCATCTATAGCGCGCCGGTACAATAGTCTCTTCGTGTTTGTTTTTCGTGTTGTAACATGAAAATAAAGCCAAGTGTATCCCTTAGACTAACAGTGTATCCTCGCGCTGGTATTAGATTTTGAATGTTACGAAGTCATTGAATACGTGAACATATAAATAGCTATATTTTAAAGAGGCAAACAGTAAAATGAGGTAAAACGTCAACTGATATAAACTCGCTATAACTGTGTGACTTCTCCTAACAACGGAATCCCGTTTCTAATGTAATATTAATAAAGATTAATTTCCAGTAACACCCCATCGTTATTATGGGGTGAACAGTCACATTAAACGTCAAATGATATTGAATATAATATCAATAGAAACAAGGTATAAATTTGTGTACATTGATATTAAACGGGGAAGTTAAGGGCACGCGCCCAAGGGAAATAGTTCCCGATAATGGTGTACAAATATTGGACAAGCTCTCTGTACGGTTTGCGTAGCAGTGTATTAAGCAATTATTGTTTGTGTGCGTGTACCAGGGCGGGTGTAGTGGGTCCATCAGGGGGTAAACGTCCCACAATATTGTAGATGAAGTATTTTTGTTTCTTAAGAGGGTTATCATAGAGCAATCTATGCAAATTTATGCCTTTCACAAAATATTTTATACTATCAGTAGATTATGAATGTGACTGAAGATCCATGTAAAATTTACCGTTGTATTTATGTTTCTATTTTAAGTTTCCATTATATCTAATTAATAATAATATAGTCTATTTTATAAACCAAGTTGACATATGTAAATTAATTATTTTGTTCCCCATTTTACTTAATGTGAAGCCATAAGAGTAGTAAAGTTTTGCATACGAGTATAATAATAAAACGTAACGCCCTAAGTACCTTTGAGTGTCGTATAAAGGCGTGTGCCGGGTTTGAGTCGATACATGTTTATATGGCGGGGTGGACGGTGAGTGGACGCGCAGTGTACATTGTTATCTAGGTAAAGACAAAAAAGTACAACAATATTATCGAGCTAATTGTATCGTCAAAAGCAACAGTTGTGACATGACACAATAATCATTAAAATGACAAATAATTCCATCTAATATGGTTAATCTCTATCATGATTTGAAAATAAAGTAATTCAAACTCACTAACGTCCGAATTTCAAGAATTTGTTTGATTATTGTTGAGTGCGAAAACTCGTGACCTAAAACTCCTACATCAAGAAATACAATGTCCGTTATACCAAAAAACATCGCTAACGAATGGTTTCGGTATAAAGTTGTCTGCGGTGGCGTGCTCCTCGTGACATGACTGTCGCACGCGACAATGACTGCGCGGGAGCGCATCTACACGCGACCGCACGCTTCGCGCAAACAACATCAAATGTTTCTCTCAATAACGAATAACAATTTTAATGTTCAATTGTGTGAATTTTAAATTTTTTACCCCGGTTTAAACTGTGTTGGTGGCATTAACCTTAAAAAAAACTAAACATGTTGCTGCAGATAAGTGAATGTACGATTCAAAATTTTTATCCATATTAATATTATAAAGCTGAAGAGTTTGTTTTTTTGGTTGGTTGAACGTGCAATACGTGTTAATTTCAGGAACTACTGGTTCTAATGTTTTTTTTTGTGTTGGATATTCCATTTATCAAGGAAGGCTAAGGTCTATAGAACATCACGCTACGACCGATTGGAGCGGAACATAATGAAAAATGGTACAAAACGGGAGAAATATTCCTTTTGAAAGCTTCCGTTTTGTGTGCTGAAATAAACTGTAGTTCCGCAAAAATTATGTACGGACGAATTAATCCCCTTTAAAAGTTCTAAAAAAAGTCCGCGGCAGAATATGTCTATCTTTTAAGTTTGATTCAGTATAACCTTTTTTATAGTAATCAAATGAGTTCTAAAATAATGGATTTTTTGCGAAGGTGTTTTTTAACATGATATTAATGCTTATGCAAATAACTAGGTTATTCATCACAAGTATTTAATTTAGAAAAAATTGCCCTCATTTCATTTCAATGAATAAATTAGGAGATATTAAAGTTTTAAAATAACTCCACAACAATATAATGATCAAGTACCATGCACGCATTTATGAACACGCTAATCTCAGGAACCACTAAGCCGATTTATAAATTTCTTTTACTAATAGGAAGCTACATTAATCCTACGTGCTATTGGCTACTTTTATCCCGATAAAACTTTTTCACGCGGGCGGATCCGCGGGCAAAAGCTAGTATTAAAATAAAGCTACACCAGACTCACCAACCGTAATCATAACGTAGGTCTTCAAAACAACAAGATTTATGTCAGCTAAGCCCGATAGTCGAGTCACTGAAGCTCTATAATAAGCTTTTACAATGTATGCGAACCTTTTGCTACACCTGATGTGAATGTACCGTATTTTAACAGAACTTTACTTCTATACAGCATTTGGACTGATAACGCGGACAAGTACCTACTACAAATAATTCAAGGACCGAAATACTGTCAAGTTAATCAGAGATAAAATTATTTTACAACGCAAAATATTCTAATTCTTGAGTGAAACACAAATAAAGAAAAAGTAACAACAAAATAAAAGCTAATGTAGTCATTTCTTTGTGTTAACAAGTAGATTCGCGGAAATCCCACGTTGGGCGCCATCTAGGGGCTTTAATTAAATCTTAATATCTCGCTCTGAAGGATTTGCCTCCGCGGCATGTCTTTATTTGGATGGTGTCATGTGATGCATAATTAGACATAATCCCCGGCCTTTATATTGAATGTGATACCGTACCGGGTATAATCGTATGCTAATCTTGTACAACGCCCGACACTCACGCCTCTCTCAAGGATTTCTTCTTCTAAATCCGAAAACACGCAAATGCTTACCTAAACGACGAATTGAATCCGAGAAACATTTTTTAGTATGTTTAGTATTAGTAGTGTATGTTTTTTCTTGGCACGGAATATTGATTTTTATATTATACTTTTTAACTCGCTTTTATTAGCTTCATATTAACAGTACAATAGTGATAATTATAAAAACTCGACAAACGAAACATTGCATACCTCGCTAGTTGATAAAATAATTGCATATTTTCTAATTGATAATTATAGGCTAGCTATAATAGGCTAGCGTAGAAAACAAGCAATTTTCATTTATCACTCGCTTTTGCCCGCGGCTTCGCCCGCAGTAAAAAGTTTTTCCGGGATAAAAGTCCCGCTTTATATTTTCCCGGGATAAAAAGTAGCCTATATGGTAATCCAGGACATGCTCTACCGGTGTGCTAAATTTCATCGAAATCCGTTTCGTAGGTTATGCGTGAAAGAGTAACAAACAATCAAACAAATTAACAAACAATTGTGATAGTGATGATAGAAAGTATTTAATTTTTTCGCACATTTTTCAATCTTTTTATATTATTCTGCTATTCGGAACGGAGACAAATCCAGCAAATTAAAATCATGAAAATCGTTCCAGCCGTTCTCCAGTTATAAGTGTTCGAACGACTATATTGTGTAATAATGTACATAAATTCGAACTAAGTATTTTCTATGATGATCTCTCTGATAGGTATGATAAACGCTATAGTTTGTAAGGACAGATAGGTACGAATGTATATGATGATTGATGGTAATGCAAAAGTTATAGGTAACTACTGTAATATACTCCTATAAACTATGTTAAACGATTTATTTCGGTCAGCATAAACATGCAGGTTTTGCGATTTAGAAACGCGTGAGCAAACCACGTAGAGCTGGCCGTGAGGAAAACATGGCGTGCCCAAATGTATGCTACCTTTAAGGTTTGACCCTGCGATTTGTTGATGGTCATTGAAAATGCAACTTTTAATGGGAACTGCAGGCGTTTAAAATTAAATGGTAATTTATTGGGTATGATTGGGATAAGTGGTATAAGCACATTGTTTCCCTTGGCTTCTCCAGTTAAGATTGTTGCCTTCACAATAGGCCTTCCTAGTTCGGTGACTGAGTACCGTTGCATAATCTTGGCGCATCCAAGTTACGCATTAATTATACGGGTACACCTACTTTTAATTCCAAATTATGTGATGGCACTCCAGACAACTCTAAAGAGTTAAGGAACTCCACGGAGTAGCTTGTAGTGTCATCGGATGACATAACTGTGTCGATGGAGTTATACACTGATATCTTATTTTTTGGTGCCAGTATGGTTCTTTCACACAACCAATTTTCATCAAGAATATATTGTTGCAGATTCGGAAAAACTTATTAATTATATTTAATTAATAAGTTATATTTTTTTAATTAATCTTAATATTATATTTTTTAATTTGATTGTGTACTATATGCAATAACACATATATCAACAATACATAATAGCTAGCCCTAGGTCAAGTACTTAAACGTTAGCTCAATTCCATAGGCATTCTCGGGCAATTAAGCTTAGTAACGTGGTAAAACAAGAAGGTAGAGCGGAAAAGCTGTGTGGGTGTACACTGTACAGTAAATTGGAAAAAAAGTAACTGACTAATTTATCTACTCCGCACAAGTCGCACGCACAAGCAAACAGGGTTGTGCTTATATGATTTATGAGACTGATATGGATATCAGCATAATTCCACTGCAGGCGAGTAACATAATAATATTTATAAAAATTAAAGGTTTACCACTTGCTACTCTAGAATAGTTCCTATTAGATTGCCGTGATACACTAGGCCAGCGCACGTCACTTTCAGCTGACGCAAATAACAATTAACATTACGCGTCAAAGCAACGTCAGAATAGATAGGATGTAATGTTTGCACAAAAGGCGTGGTGACTGCCCACCACGGTTGGCGCCACGTGTAGCCCTCGCTTTGAACTTTTATTTGACTGGGGCGTGTTGGTAAAATATTTACGTATATACTTACATAGCAGTCAAAGTATTGTAACAACCGTTGTTAAAGTGCAAACAGATTGCTTAATAATGAATTAGGATAATAAATTACAGTGTATTGTTCAACGAGGTTTGATTGTATTATTGGAAATTAGGTAATAAACCAAACTTTTTGATGTATTAACTTGCGTCGTTACTTTGTTATATTCCCGTTTGAAGGGCAATGTAGCTAGTATAATAAATTTTTTCCGAGTTGTTGGTTTCGCAATTATTTATCGACATCCGTGGTGTGAGTTAACACGTTCGCGGACGCTACCACTTGAGTCGGTGTTCTAGATTGACACATAAAATGTCCATACAAAGTTATATGATGTATAACGTCATTGTACGTTGTGCCATATCAAAATCTCAAATTATGACGTATAATTTCGTTCTGTCCGCGAACGTGTTAACATCACCCTAAGTCAATACTTTTTAGTTATTTGATAGTATAGCTAACTATCCAATATTTCCCGCATATTTCACACGCCCAGATCAATACGGAATTCTCTCGAAAAAAATCTGTGAGTCGTGTGAATCGGTAAATTTTGGTAAATTAAAACAAACATATTTCACATGCAACAAAAGAATATTGCATCCCTATATAAAACAAGTCCTGCAGTAGTCGGTAAAAACAACTATTTGCCTATTGTGTTAGCTTTATCGTCAAATGTTTGCGCAGCTCTCATCCTTGCGGGGGTCACGGTCCCCCGGGAGCGGTGATGGGCTGCGTCTGTGCGGGGGCAATATTTCTCTTAAAGCTGGGTAATGCGCGACGAATTTGCGGAGCGTTTTATGGGGGTTACGGTATTGGCTGTTTCGGTTTTGCTATTCTGTAGAAATTATAATTTTGGTCAGGCGTCGAGGGGCGAAGGTTACAATTCGTAAAACATTAAAGAGCAATTTGCTTTTGTGAGCTCAATACCCTACCAGCCCTGTATTATATGCTGCCCACTGCTGAGCACGGGCCTCCTCTACAATTGAGAGAGGCTAGGCCTTAGTCCACCTCGCTGGCCTAGTGCGGGTTGGCAGACTTCACATATCTTCGAAATTCAAATAACTTCCCAGATATAAAGGTTTCCTCACGATGCTTTCCTTCACCGTTAAAGTGAGCGATAATAATTCAAAAAGAATACACATAAAAAAAAATTCAGAAAAGACAGAGGTGCGTGCCCTTGGGTTTTGAACCTGCGGACATTGGTCACGACAGTCCGTTCTACTCCCAACTGGAAAATTCGTAATAGCAGTTTTTTTTAGAAAACATTCTATAATATCTTTCTTACTATTTGACTCTAAGTAAGTCAAGTTATTGATTGCTAGAAGTGACTGCGCCCATTGTTCTATTTTTTCCATAAGTTTGCATGATTTAGTTCAGTGTGATATATTGGCTGATATAGATATAAGAAAGTGCTCGGTCACCATCGCGCGACCCTCAAGAATATTTGACTATTCCAAATTGAACATTGGAATGTACTCTGTCTGTACTAAAAGCAGTAACATGTGCAATAATTTTATGATGTTGTAATTCAAATTTTGTCTCGTCTTTTTAACAACAGAGCAAATAAATGTGTTTATTGAACTACGAAATAAGAGAAGTAGGTCTTATAGCCCTAGAATTAAAATATACGTATTATTTTATATTAGCCGTATAAGCTGATTAAAAAATACTCTCTGATTAAAATGACTGTGCTATATGAACAAAACTTAATACAATTTCAATAGAAATGATCCCAAAAACATAAATGTAAAAAAGGAGAGCCAAGTTCAATACAAAAATTATGCTTGGCTGTGGGTTTCGCCGCTAAAAGAATAGAGATCTAAATGAGTGCCAAGTTCTATGCAAAATCCAAATATGTATTTATACGAACAAAATAACATTATGAACAAGTATTAAACTCTATTTATCTGCTTTATTTGATACCTATAACAGTTGCTGTTATTTAAAAATGTGAGATCTTAAAGTAGGTTAGATTTAACTTGGCCAGTTTCTATTACATCAGTAATTTTATAAAGTAATTCAACATATTATAAACTAGCTTTTGCCCGCGGCTCCGCCTGCGTGAATGAGTTTTCCCGGGATAAAAGTCCCTTTTTATATTGTCCCGGGATGAAAGTAGCCTATGTGTTAATCCAGAACATGATCTACCCGTGTGCCAAATTTCATCGTAATCCGTTCAGTAGTTTTTGCGCGAAAGAGTAACAAACATTCATACATTCTTACAAACTTTCGCCTTTATAATATTAGTAGGATACTTATCTGATAAAAACTGGCCAAGTCAAATCTAACCTACTTTAATGTCTCACATTTTTAAATAACAGCAATTGTTATAGGTAGGTTCAAAAAGGTAAGTTCAATAGTTCGCCAAGATTCATTAATAAATGAATCAGATTTAAAAAGTTTGTAAATTTGCTTTTTTTGTTAATTATGTAGGATTTTCCACTTTACATGTAGGTACTATAAGACCTTTCTTCTTGCCAAATTTTATGATTCTAGGTCAACGGGAAGTACCTTTATAAGTTCTGATTCCCTTGTAAAATTGCAAAATATGCTTCATAAACGATCATATCTTTTAATCGACTCGAGAAATTTAATAGACTCGAGTATTTCATATAAATTTGAACTTGATATCTATACGCGTTCCTGAGAAAAAGGGGCTCGATAGACTGACAGACGGACAACAAAGTGATTCTATAAGTGTTCCTTTTTTCCTTTTGAGGTCCGGATCCCTGAATAAGTACATGTAATTTCTTACACGAACTCTGATTTAGATGTATTGATATTTTTTACTAAATAATTACAATTTTTATAGTAATCAAAACAATTATGTACACATTTAGTAATTTTAGTTCCATTTTTTTTTTCAACATCATGAACTAAATTCGGCAGCCTTGGACTCATACTTTATCTTATCCTCTTTGTTTAGTGGTTTAACTTGGACCGCAATTTGTCTACATTGTAAAAACTTTACCGCGCCCTTTCCAAATACTCGTTCCTTCACAATTCCCCCTACCTCAGCGGCGATAGTCCCGAAACAGAAATAAAGATTGCCGTGACCCGCCCACCAATTCACCTTTACAATGAAAAGCGAGCACACAGCGTATCCGTATTCACCGCTTGTTATGTACTGCGACAGTCGGCTAAGCTCGAATGTGTACAGCGATGGAATTTGTAATATAGTATATTACAACAGTTTAATGAACAATATTGTAGCGAGTTGCTAAACCTATTCATCGTCAGCAAAACATGTGCCTTATCATATTTTGTAAATGCTAAAATTTAATTTATTTACCCGTACTGGCACAGCAATGGAAAGGGAGATACGGTTTATGACGGTCACAAAATAGACGTGACTTTGTTATACCGCTCGCAAACGTTGCGCTTTATGTACTGCTTCAGTATGACAGTAAAACTTACCACCCTACATACGACAAAACGAATCGTGTGGTGTATGTTGAATAATAGAAGATGGTGGGAAACACTCTGTCTCGGTGAGTTATCATGATTTATTCACTTCCAGATGTCAGCCCACGTTTTGTTGCTTTACTTTAGTTAGATGGGGTATTGTGGTTCATACCCATTTTTATCAACTCTTGTCTAAGTCTCACTGTCCATGGATTTAACTGCCAGGTTGTATGTGAAGATTAAATTCGTTCTGCTATTATTGTTTAATAAGCTTAAAATGCTTAACAATTAATCACGATTGCTATTCATAATATTATGTCATTAGTACTAGATGTGACTACCTCGGTGGCGTAGTACTATTATGGTAAGACTGCAATGCTAAGATCTCGGGTTTGTTCACCGGGTTGGGCAAAGCGATATTGGGTTTTTCTAATCAGTATCAGCCCAGAATCTGGAATTTGTGTCCGGGAAAAGTGGGTGCACTAATTGCGGCGCTGTCTACCCCTCCGGGCATAAAAGGCCTGCGTGTGTGTGTGTGTGTGTGTGTGTAGTACTAGATAACCAAGTCCCTAGGAAAAAGTTTACAGTTCCCTTTCGTCTCTCTTTCCCCAGCCTACCCCCACATCGACATCCGTAAATGGTATAATAAAAAAAGAATCAATAACTCGGTACGTGTGCAGTGTTAATGTTTCCCCGGGGGGTAGGACCCGCCACCGGCGCCTTGTTTATGGGCAGTACGGTTGCCAGTGCTGGGGGCCTGAGCGCTAGCGAAATTTTGTTTATCCATTCAGTTCGCCAGCCTCGTGAGGGTAATGAAAGGAATTTACGCAACTTTATTGGCGCAGGTCGCCCACCTCTCCATCTAATAGCTTTAACGTCTTAAGTTACTGGACTTCCCTTCGATACTAATAGTAATTTTGTAAGTTCAGCAGGGTGTCATTGTACTTGTATTTGGCTCGGACTAAAAAGTTAGATTACTGTTTAATTTATAAGACAATATATTTAAGCCAAAGACTTACAAAACCAACACAAATAGAGATGATATCAGTGTCTCTAAACTGGAACATAAGCAATATATTCCAGGCAACAAGACTCCTAGATTTAATCCAACATGATGTAAATATTTTCCACACATTTGGAAATCAGTTTTGAGAACAATAGAAAATAGGACCATACCATACCATCCCTGTATTATATACTACCCACTGCTGAGCACGGGCCTACCTCTACAACTGAGAGGGTTAAGGCCTTAGTCCACCACGCTGGCCTAGTGCGGGTCGCCAGACCACATGCTTTTGAAATTCAGAGAACTTCTCAGGTATGCAGGTTTCCTCACGATGGTTTTCTTCACCGTTAAAGCGAGCGATAATTCACAAAGATTACACACATTAATTTTTAAAAAGTCAGAGGTGTGTGCCCTTAGGTTTCGAACCTGCGAATATTCGTCTCGGCAGTCCGTTCCACTCCCAACTCGGCTATCGCTGCTAAAAATATACAATGAAAATAGGAATGGAATGAATGAAAATAGGACATTTTAATAAAAAATAGAACGTTATGAAGAATGGCGCGGGTCGATTAATATAAACTCGTTAAGTGTTGCGCCTGTTCGGTTTTCCCCAATGTTAGTTTCGCGTGACGCCCGCCCTCTCCAACACTATCAACAGCTTTTAGATTATTTATAGTCCAGTATATGATAGTCATCAACAAAAATTTATATAAAAATAGAAATAGGATAACGCTTGCAACTTTTTGGTAGCTTTCTATTTTTGACAGTTTTCTCCTAACTGTTTCAAAAGAGATAAAAGGAAGCTAATTGAAGTAAAATGATCATACCAGCAAGTCTCATCACACCTGCATACAATAATAATATGGTTAGTGTTTATACATGTAAAGCCCATTTGATACGTAAACAAAAATTTAACAGGTTGAGATCAACCCATTGAGTTCAACACATTGAAGATCAAACTCAACACAGACAATACCGCAATCCAAATACGCTGCCAAACAATCGAATTATATTTCCATGGATTTAATTGATAATATCCAAATATTGATTTTTGTAACAATATTCTTTATTTAGATCAATTAAATTTAAATAAAGCTTAATATCTGCGTCCGGTAGCAAAAAAATCTGGTTCACGCCATACCAGAAAATGCTCGGATCATCAGAGCTCGATACAAAAACTAGGGAAAACATTTGTGCGCTGGAAGTGATTGATGACCGGCACGAGCGACAGTTCTCACAACAATTCCAACAGTTCCAATTGGTGCGCAGTTAGAGCCCCAAATGCAAATTTAGTTATAGTCATGTATTCATCAGGTTCATAGTAAAATATTGATATGTGGTAAACATTTACATAAATATTGTTCGCCATCAGCCACATGGAGTCCATTGCTGAACATAGATCTCCACTTAAGATTTCCAGAAGGATCTGTCAAAAGCGGCACGCTACATACATTATACTGGGAGAAAAGTATTGATATATTATTTATTATGTAAGTAAAAGTAAGTAATTCTTCATCACTAGAGGTAATCAAGGATATCGCAGGCGATTCATAATGGAAATCGTAATACTGTCAAAGACAACGATATGTTGATATGTTCAGAGTCACTTATCACTGTCGAAAACTTTGCTAGATGAGGTTAAAACTGTGAAAATACATTTTTATGAAACCAATTTTGGCGTACTGTGTGCATTTCGTCGTAAACATACTTATTTCTTATATTGGACGCTATTAATCACGTAATTTGCGCTATTTTCATAAACTTTTTCTCAGTATGATTTTCAATTCACATGTTTAATAGAGATGAGTTATATTTTTTTCCTAAAAGCACGAAAAATGCAAACTTATTATGCAAAATATAATTTAGGAACGGGATCCCTTTGATTCGCCTACTTTTTTCTAAACTATTAATTTTTCGCATAATTGACTTTGCATAATATGTATTGGCATAATAGTACTATCGCATAGTAATATTTTGGCCTACTACTTTTTTGTCATAATAAGCTATTGGAATAATTTTAGCTCGACTAATACACATTTTGCATAACATGTATTTAGAATAAATTAAGTTAGCGAGAAGCGAAGCGTGTTAGGTGCATATTATTATGAACCACCGCACGAGCCGAGCGAGCGTGCCGCGGCAGCGGCCGGCGAGTGTCAGAACCGACTTTAAGTCGTTTCCATCTCAGACAAAACCAAACATGAATGATGCTTATTTATTTTTATGACTTTTGATATTTATGCTTTTTGACGTTAGTCGTTCTGATGGATGTGCTTTTCTTATTTATGCTTTCTTATTTTATGCTAAAACAATTATGCGTAATGATTATTATGCACATTGATATTTAGGCTTAAAGCTAAGATGCGTAACAATATTATTACAAAAAAAATAATGCAATCCAATAGGGAACCTTTAGGAACAAAGTTTGCTTAATTTTAAACATACATATTACATATACACTCACGCCTTTTATCCCCGAAGGGGTAGGCAGAGGCGCAACTAGTGCACCCACTTTTCGCCTTTATTCCGTCCCATGATGTGATAGGGGGCGAGCCTATCGCCATATCGGGCACAAATTCCAGACTCCGAGCTGATACTGAATAGAAAGACTCAATATCACTTTGCCCGACCCGGGGATCGAACCCGAGACCTCACCATTGCATTAATTTTAAAGTTATACCGAAATATGACAATTGCAATATGAGCTGTATTTCGCGCCGTCACGTCGCATCGTACTCGGAGATAGAAAGGACACAAAGGGTAAAAGTATTGTTATTAACAAACACATTCGCTGTTTTCACGTTTTTGAGTGCCTGACAGTACATGACATGTTCACGGTCATACATTTTTGTATTGGATGACCAATTTATATAAAGCTAGTAATGACATAAGACTTAGGCCCAGCAGCGTGGACATCAGTGTAATCTCATAAAATGTATAAAAGGACCATGATCGTAATATTTTCAATTATGGTCAATAATTAATTTGGGTTTTTCTATTCAGTATCAGCTCGGAGTCTGGAATTTGTGCCTGATATGGCGATAGGCTCGCCCCCTATCACATCATGGGACGGAATAATGTCGAAAAGTGGGTGCACTAGTTGCGCCTCTGCCTACCCCTTCGGGGATAACAGGCGTGAGTGTATATGTATGTTTGTATGTATGTATTAATTTGGCTTAGGTTAATTATTGTGAGCTTAGTTTTCAACTAAATTAGGCGCCATTTTCAAAAAATTCGTGATGTAATTGCACCCAATTTAAGCGCATCACGTTAGTGACACCCACCGTGGTGTTTTATTACTTTACGTCAAGCTAGACCACTCGGCAACGAGCCCTTCAATTTAGGAGTATCGAAATTTTAACTTGTATTTAAAATTTATTTGTATTTAAATTGTAGTAGGTAATTATTTTAGGCTTTATAAACTTTACAAATATATTCTGTATTTTTCTAGAACAGTCTCATAAACATTAGCATCGCTGTATCGATTAACTTACAAAATATATCTAAATGTGGTGATTGAAGTATAAACCATAAAATCGCGGTTTTAAAACTGAACATTTTAGTCGAGACGACTGACTGGTGCTATTTGATTCGCTAAATAAACAGTCTCAAGTTGTAACTGATAAGACGATTGATGATCCACTACATAGGCTCGTCAGTGTTTTACAGAGTAATACATGAGAGAGGTTAACCAGAAATCTATAAGCTACGGTTTTACCAGCAGGTCATGAAGGTCTTAATACTGCTCGACAGCCGTGCTGATACTTGGGTAGGAACTCGAAGATAATTCATAAATAAAAATGCTTCACAGCTCACGTTGGGACGCTACCCGGCACGCATAATTAAATTTATTCCGCTACTAAGCGTAGACGACAGTTATTAAACCATTTACGTAGAGCTCACACGCCGTGCGCTGTGAGCTGCTCATAAATGGAACCTGACATTTGCTGGTGTCCATGTCTGACATTCCGTGTGTTGTGCAAACGTGTTTCCATGCCTGTATTGACGTTTCCGCGGTAACGGGGCACCCTGGACAGCTTAAACATGGCTGGTGCACTTAACTATCATGAGTAAAATGAGGAGATAAATAAAACAGTCTCATATTAATTATTGTCTTTAATATGTTGTGACTTAAGATATGGCCTAGAATTAAGACCTAGTCGTAGACTATTTTACAGCCAAAATCTAATTAATAGGTTGATCTCTAAACGGCCGCAATTTGCCACTAATCTGCAATTCAATTCTAGATATCTGAGAAAACAGTCCCACATTAACAGGGCTACGAGTCTCTCACCAACGCGGTAGCGGAGACTTAAAATTCACGATTCCCAGACGAGACGAGACGGATCACCGCGACACATTTAATATTCTATCATGAATATTGAACGTGGCGCGGCACACTCGAACGACAACTACTATACTTAACTACCTAGTGATGCCAAATGTCACTGGGAGAAAATCCTTAATTGTGGTTTAAAAATCGGCACAAATAGAAAATAACCGTACATACATATCGCTGCTTTGCATGAATAACACATTCCCAAGGAAAGCAAATTTTACAGGACAGCCATTTGAAATAAAAAAAAAATGGTTTTGTTGTAACATTCATCAATGTTTTGCTGAAATCCTGATTGTGATTTGCTCGGCTTTTAATACCATAATTAATAACCAAATATAGTGGTCGATAGCCTAGTTGGGAATGGAACGGTCTGCCGAGACAATGTCCGGTGGTTCAAAACCCAAGGCACACACCTCTGACTTTCGAAGTTACGTGTGTATTGTTTATCAATTCTCGTTCGCTTCAATGGTGAAGGAATATATCGTGAGGAAACCTGCATATCTAAGAAGTTCTTTATAAGAATTTCGAAGATATGTGAAGTCTAAGAACCCGCACTAGGCCAGCGTGGTGGACTAAGGCCTAAACTCTGTCAGTAGTAGAGGAGGCCCGTGCCCAGCAGTGGGACAGTATATAATACAGCGCTGGTATTATTAAGTATGATAACCAAATATCAACCAAAGATGTAAAGATATTTTATTACTATAATAGTACTACTAAGGCAATAAAAACAAAAACTTTTTAACAAAAAATAAACCGACTTCAAAACCACTACAAACCAAAAAATAATTCAACTTTATATTCACTTAGTATATACGTATATTTGGAGGCAATGCCTAATTTAAATTGCCAGCTAAGCCAAAGAAATAGGTACAAGATCAAATATACGAAAACATTGTTCAATTTAAATTAGGCACCGATTCCAAATATACGTATATACTAAGCGAATATAAAATTGAATTATTTTTTGGTTTGTAGTGGTTTTGAAGGCGGTTTATTTTTTGTTTGTTAAAAAGCTTTTATTTATTGCTTTTTTGTTAGTTAATTATAGAATAGTGTAAACAATACATCATAGATATACGATTGCAGCATTCGCGAGTCATCTGCTGTTAGTTATTGAAGAGTTCCATTGTGTATCTCCGAAGACCTTCATCAGATCTTCATAAATTACATACTAAAACCTTGCCTGAAAACTATACATTTGAACATCGAAAACCACATCCAAATCGGAGCAGTAGATTTGAAAAATTCGCGGCCATACAAATTCACATACGTACATACATACATGCATACATTAATAAGATGCATAAATGCGGGATAAGCTTTTGGCAGAAGAAGATACGCGAGTTTCTTGCATACAGGGATCTGGCAACATTTCGACACTAGGCGTAGCCAAGAAGTTTTTACTCGAACATTCGCAATATTACGTACCTTGAAACGTTTATTTTAGAAATATTATAATCGATAGGGCGAATAATGAAGAATACAAGATTATGTCTTGGCATTAAAATTACTCCAATAATAAAATACAATGCGTTGTCAGAATTCTAATTAGTACTTGGACCATTAGAATTTTTAGGGAATACCTAATTAGTTATTATTCCACTCCCAACATCGGCTAAGATTAGTAAAATAAATTAAAAGTTGCGACTTCTTTTTGTTGACCCCATTACTAATGGATTATAATAAAGGAGAGAATTTAATATCAACATCACGAAAGCCAATTATGCTCCATAATCCATACACAGTCAAACGCCACGTGTGCAAGTAATAAGAATTGGAATCGGCGACCCGGCGTTACAATGCGACTGGGGTGTGCCATCAATTACTTTTGGCAGTCTGCAGTGATATTTCGAAAATCGAAAAACCGTTACACATTCTCTATTATGGAATTATTTGGTGAAAATAATTATGTAACATTTTTGTTAATAGACACACACACACACACACACACACCTGTGCCTTTTATCTCCAAAGGGGTAGGCAGACCTAATATAACTGGTTTGATACTTGAGATTCCATCTACAGAACCAATCATAGACTCTGTCTATGAGTCACACGCTCGTTTTATATGAAGTATGGCATTGTGTCATTGTGTCGGCGGCCCGGCCACTCGTAATGTGCAAGTGCAACGTTGTGTGGAGTGCCAGAGGGTTTTGTAATAGGAGATCCCAATGTGGAACACGATGAGATAAGATTTGATGCTGTTACATCTTAGTTACTATCTCCTATGACACTAACCATGTTCATATTCGAAATTTTGAGAAGTTTCAAGCCGTTATAAATTATTTTTGTTCCTACTTCATTAACAAAACTGAATTCACGATTCCAAGTCGACTCGTTTATTGAAATGACTAAGTCTAATATTTGAATACATTTAACCTATGTAATTTGGGTACCCTAAGACTGAATAATAAAATCCCGAATGACTGAAATATATCATTGCCACCACTGAATCAAACCTCTTTGATACCTTAGACTGTACTAGCTTTAGTCTCAAGCATTCATAGCGTACGCTATAAATGCAGCGTCTGATTCGCTTTAATATTCAAACATGCCGCAAACCCATTTAACGGACAAGCCCGAGTCCACGAGATTAAACGTCGAAACGAGCTTTTGCACTGACACATGCTAATTTATAAATGACCCGTCTAGTGCAAGTAGGTCACGGCATCTCCAATGTAGTGCATACATAACCGCGGTCTATTCGATAATTATCAGTTAATTATATCTAACTGGCTAAGAATAAAACTTTTGATTAAAAAAAGACGTGTGGCACTCGGAGACTGCCGCGGTAAAGCTATTGCATAGCATTTTTTATCAACTTATGTAATTATAATTATTTATTTTATTTTTTTTCTATTGTCCAAATTTCACTCGTGCCCTAACGCCGAAACTCTAAGCAGGCAATTCTAATATTTATAACCTCTTTGAACAGATATAAAATAAAAACTTTTTAAAAATTCAAACTTAGAATCACGTTTGACATTTCGATACGTTTCACTGACAGGAACAATTTTTAAATACACGGTAATTTCGACCTTTTATCGTTTAACATTCAGCTCATATCCTCTTACATATTGTATTCTTAAAAGAGTGCGATATTAAATTACCTTATGGAATTTTACACTCTACATGGTTGTGATAGAGTTGAAACGGAGTGAGGGGTGTCAGGTTATTTTTTCGTTACGGAATTTCTGGATTCGGTCTCCACGCTCAAGGCCCGCGATAGAAGCTATGCAATAGCTTTTTTCAAATCAAATCAAATCATTTATTAAGTAATTAGGCCCCTAAGGGCGCTTTTACACATAATTTTTTACAATATTTTTTTATCAACAAAAAGATTCTACCGGTGCTTCGGAAAAGCCCACAGACCTGAGAAGAAGCACCAAGAAACTCAGCGTAGGTCTTTTGTCATCTTATTTTTTTTTTAAATAGTAAACCGCCGATAAAACTGAAAAGCAAAAAATAATAACCAGTTTTTATTTAACCTTAATAACTAATTTAACTTTATATTCGCTTAGTACCGTCAAACGGGGTGAATAGGCACAGAATTGAAGTTTGGGTTAATTTATCACTAGTAATGCCATACCTGAAAAAATTATATTGATTTTGGTATCAAAACTTGAGTCGCATCCTGAAGATAAGGACTTACCCTAAATCATGTAAAGCATTCAGTTTTATATATTTCTTCAAATTATAGGTCATCCCTATTTAAACACGAAATGGGGTTAGTAAGGACGGTGAATGGCAATATAGGGAAAAACCGTCAGGGCTGCCACAGTTTTTAACCGACTTCAAAATGGAGAAGTTTCTCAATTTGGTTGGTAGTTATATTTTTTTTTTGTGTATGTATATCGGTTATGGTAACATAGGTAAGTAGATACTTAGATAGGTATTTACTATTAAACTTTTAACACGTTACTTTTTACATCGGGGGCTATAAATAAAAAATGTTAATAATTACATCAGAAATTACTTCATGAATCAAGTGGCAACCCTGTTCCTATAGTCCCTTTACTGTCTCTTATCATACTGCGTCGTGCCTATTGATTAAATATCCCGTCCCTATTAACCCCCCAGCCGTACCTAAAAACCCCCGATGCGTACCGAAAAACCTCTAAATTTGTTAAATAAATTATTAGTCATAATAAATATTATTTTATGACTTAAAAAGTCTTGCAATTGTATTTACTTTACAATATACAGATTGCAGGATAAAGACGGACCTCGCAGATAATTGTTTTATACCTATTTAACCACAAAAACAATAAGAATTTTATAAAGATATGCGCACTTCTATAGCGGGCAATTCAAACAAGTAACTTCAAAATGTTGTTTTGACAATTTATTTCTAACTTCATTTTTTTTTTTAATTATTACGGCTCTGGATACTAGTCCATTGAGCCCGTCTTTCATATATTTTCATCCTCAGTCCTAACTCCTAACTAATATGTCGAAGTAAAGCAGTGGCTACCTTACCAAGACTTTATCAAGGAGTTTTGGCGGCAACGAAAAAACACTTGATTGGCACAGTTATTTCAATTCACTTCATTTGAGCACTTTAATAGAACTATATTGGATAATATACCACCATAATTATGCAATATAACACTAAGTATCACCAAAATAATGAATTAAAACAAGAGCACCTCATGACACTTCCACATTCCCGCCAAAACCCCTTCTAACTTCATGTCAAATAAGTGCTGCCAGTGGAAAAAGTACCTATTCTACAATATATTTTTGCCATTTTTTAGGCTGTGGTTAGAAGATTTTCAGCGTTATTACCAAAATTATTTCACTTCCGATTTTTTCCCTATTCACCCCTCGATCCCTATTCACCCTGTACCGTTTGACGGTATATACATTCATTTGGAGACGGTTGCCAGCTAAGCTAAGTAAATACAAGAGCTTAATATACGAAAACAATTTTCAATTTAAACTGTACTCTAAATCGTACATTTAAGATCGTTTTATGTAAAATTATCGTCTTAGCTTCTCAATCACGTTAGCTTTGTCTAACATTAACATTGCTTGCTCGTACGCGATAATTTATAAATGAGTTTGGTGGAAGTCGGTCGCGCATCATCTATGTATCACTACTATAGCTACTATAGCACTGTGGCACACATATATAATGCTGTGGCACGTCCAATCATTGGAATAATACATGTCGAGTCTAGCATTGCGACAGATAGTGGAATTTATGTTTAAAAAATATCAGAATTTCTGTTCCATTCTGGCTGGATCAAATGTTTATACAATTAGCTTAAAGCTGTATTTTGCTCGCGCACATCTGTCTCGGATCCAGGAAAACGACGATATTAAATGTCTAACAAAGGGAATAAATTTAGCTGATATAAAATATCTACGCTCCAAACAATTTTACAGAATACGTTCTTTCATTATATTTATTTGTGGTTAATAGATAATGAGACTAAAATAAAAATAAGGATCGGAATATACTGTTCATTTAAAAATAATGTAGCTGTGGATAAAATTAAGCAACACCTTTCTAAAATAAAAGGTCGTTTATTATTACCGGAAAATTAATTATAGCGATTTCGGTAGACGTGGCCAAGGTATAGGAGTATTTTACAAATCCAGCATATTTTCGGCAATTAATATTGTATGAGTTCGAGATATAAGGTTAATAAAGTTCTAAATAGGACGAATGAGAATAATATTGTTTTTACTCGAGATAAAATTGAATCTACAAAATATTATTATACGAATATGGATATTGCCTATTGAAGTAAATGTATTATATATTTGATTAATATACTGGCTACAATAATTGTTGACAATATAAGATTGATTGGTAAGTTCCCAGAACTAACTCCATAAACATTAAAACACCAATAGCATGTTTACGTAAAATAGAGCTATAAACGTTTTTACATAGCTTCTAACAAACTTTGTGACCAATTGAATAGTCCCACAGATTTTTCACCGTTATTTCCTGTAGCTGTTACCTGTAGGTTAAATCCTTGGAGTGTGAAATAGTACCTGAAACAAATAACAATCCATAAACAAAACATAACACACATGTCTATGGTTCATAGCATTGGCCTCGCGCCAATCAGTCGGCAGAGGGACGCGGCCGCGAGAGGATGTGCTTCCATGCTCTCTTGTTAAAACAAACGTGAAATATGGCTACTGGTCCATGCAATAATCTCTTTCGTGTTTACTTTAACGGCACTTTAATGCATTCCTTACAGAGAACACGGCACTTTAATATGTGGTTAGGGAATCCTTATGCGGTTCTTGGTTATTTTTATTGTTTTAAACCAAAATATCTTAATAGTCTGTTCAAATATGCAGATTAATGCACTTAGCGAACGTAATGATCAAGGGAAATTCACCCGTATAGATAAACTAAAAGGCGCACAATTTTACATCTGCCTCTTTAGCGCCGTTGCATCGGTCGAATTACTTTACTGGGAACATCCGATTATCTTCTTACTGTACCCAAATGTCAGCTAAATTTGATGTAGGTAAGTGCAGGATATGCAAATATACTCTTTATAACTTCATTAAACTTCTGTATATCTGTATGATACGTAATAAAAATAATAAAAGATGCACCGAGGAAAGAGATTCGCAATGTAGCAATAAGAGTATTTTAGTGTTTAATTAGTATGAAGATACATTTTATAACTACGGGAGTATTGTCAAATAATATAATACAATATTTTGTTCAGTAGGTAGGAACAAATAAAAAGTGAGATGAGAATTCTTATTACGATTATAATTCTGTTGATTCTGTCGATGGACGCCGCGCTGATGCCGAAACAATTAAATTGGACCCTCAACAGTCAGCTATATTTGTAGAACTACACTCGGAACTTCAACATCGACGTCACCATCATGTAAACACGCTCTACTGCAGATAATAGAGAGTATTAAGTCGACAAAATCGTACATAGATTTTCACTTAACCCTTCAAGCCCCGCTTATATATATAGATGTATGGGAAAACCCTATATATATGGATAACCCGGTATCCGTCGCGGGGCTTGAGGAGTCAAAGCAAAATAACAACCGGGCGTTCTGCATCCACAGCTAATAAATACTAAGAAAAAACGAAACTAAATATTCCACGATTTTCTTTTAATAAACAACTTAAAGAATAGACGACCAGGCTGTTTGCGCTACGACTACTAACAATTGCAAGACCTCCAAAACTTTAGATTATAAAGCTCTATATAGAACAGAACAGCAGTATTCAGAAGACATTAGATGTTAAATCGCATAAGCCATCTCATAATACTCTGGCCATAATTTGCTTTAAACCACAATGCTTGACCGTTACAGCAGTAGCGAATACTGTGGCCTCCCAACCAGATTCTCTCACATGCAAACTACTATCACCAAAATCATCCTACATCCAAACATCAAGAGAAAATTTGCCAAATCGTGCATCCATGCCATTTATGTATTGGGTTTTTTAATACATCAATGATCCATGCACAAAACTTCATCACATAAATGACACATGAAATCACGCATTCACCGCAGTCATACTCGCGCGCATTAGCGTCTGTGGACCGATTGCATTTGGTTATTTCCAGCGACACACGTGTGGCGCTCGTCCGTAACTCTATAACAGTTGTATTGACTTCCGATATAAAATTAACCGCAGAGTTCAACAATAAAATAACGATCAATTTGAGCGTGAATCGCTGTCAATGTGAATGTATTTAAACATTCTGTTCAGCTATTTGTGTATGACGTTGATTTCAATTTCGCAAGAGGAATTAAGCGTGTAAAATCTATAGTCATATTTACTGTCGCATCTCTTGCTAGAAACACAATCTTCTATAGTTTAGACTGGAGTTAGTAAATAACTTGGCGTCTTATGAATCTATACCTATAATGACTACAGTATACAACCATACTGTAGGTACTTGTTTCTGGCACCTAGCGTAGAGCTCAAGTACGAATAGCATGCACCGGGCAACAAAACGTGGTCATTATTCATTCAGTCACCCAGGTGTCGCTGGCCGCTGGCACTATTTTCGCCTTATTGTCACGTCACCATAGATAGCGAGCCTTTATACTCCTTCTCTAAAGTGATGGAGACATATTTGTTTACAGTATGAATATACCGGTTCGACCTGGTGGTGATGCAGTCACAAAGAAAACGGATTTAAAATGAGAGCTTGCTGTTGTATTTTATGTGGTGTGTGCTGTGAGAGGTGTCGGGAGCCCGATATACACTTTTATTTCGCGGGAAAAAAACGCGTTATCGCTGCCACCACTGGGGTCGAGTGGGACGGTTATGTGGATTTCACCGATCTTACAACCCAATATTGATCGAGAGTATATGTTATAAATATACTCTATCTCTTTCCTTTTTGACGGAGAACCTTAATAGTTTTAGAGTTGTTTTTATTTATGAATGAGCAGCCCGGAGTCTAAAATTTGTGCTCAATACGGGGATCGGCTCGCACCCTAACACATCATGGAGCGAAATGTGCACAGCGAAAACTGGGTGCAGTAGTTGCGCCTGTGCCTACCCCTTCGGGGATAAAAGGCGTGAGTGTGTGTGTGTTTGTGTTATGAATGATAGAGATAACTTGACTGATGCCGAACATCAATACTAATTATATGCTTATCACACGACCTTTATAAGTGTACCGTAAGTATATTAAAACAATAATAAACAACTTCTCATCTAATCTTTGCTTTGAGTGATTTCCCTGTAATATTTGCAAGCCAGTATAGAGTGGATGATTAGCCTGACATCGGACGCCGACGCCGCAAAAACAAAGCTTCGTCTCGTCGCATTAACGAGTATTACACGCGACGGCACCGACTGACGGACGCATGTCACTCGTGGATAAACCAAAGAGATAAACATAAATCTTATACATCTTGTACTGAACTGACGATGTCCATTAGTGTTATTTTTTCCCTATATTTAGTATAGATAAACAAAGTTACCACAGAATACACTGTATTCAAATATCTTTCTTATATTATTTCATCTCGTCATTTATAAAATCAGTTATGAAAACTGTTGAAGTTAAGTAACAGTATACCTTTGTAGCTAATTATTTTTGTACCATTTTAGTATTTATTGTGGTTTGTAAAAAAAATACTTCCTACATTTATTATTTGACCAACTTGTCGTCAGCTAAGATGCGGAGTAATCTGATTAAGCTTAATATAAGAAAAGCATTCGCCCGAAGCTAAACTAGCCCATACATCACGGAGGTAATCTCGGGGCCAATAAATCGTGTCACCGTGTGATAGCCGCGGTCAGGACGCTGCCGTCGCGACGCCGCGCTGCTCCCGAGTCCCGCAGGAATAGCGGCCATTTAACCTAACCGATCGAGCATCCCACGTCGAAATAGCTGTTGAAGTTCCGACGCAGGTCATTGTAATTACTATTGATTCATTATGAATAGAGAATACGTTGTATTTAGACAAGCTGGCATCATTAGGAAATGCGTAGACTGCAGATATATTTCGTATTTCTGGTCCATAGATATGCATACCGTCATGTTAAAATATATTAGGTATAGGTTTAGTATCATCTTGGGATTTTCTTTATAAAAAAGCAAGACCAAAATGAATAGAGAATTAAACTTTTTTTTGTATAAATAAAAAAATTATAATAATATAATTTTTTTTTTAAATGTTCGAATGTAAGTGAAACAATAGTTCTACAAAAAGTAGTTTCTCTAGGACTACTGTTTTAAAGCGACGTTACATATAGTACATACTGTACCATCCAGCTGTAAAAGAAATATAGCGGGTGATCTAATACTGCTACATAAGTATACACATATAATAAGCCATATGTACCCACCATGGGGCAGATTTTGGAGAGGATGAAGGGGGTCACGCGCACATGCACCTTAATACCGACGCTACATTTGCAACTCAAAGATTGCCCATTAGAAAACCATACGATCGACTAAATGTCAAACCATATATTTTATAATATAATAATTCATTTGGGCGGGCCTGTGTAATACCTACCACATTTCCATTATTATAAGGATTTACAGCTGTTGCATTTCAGATTGCTTTCGGATTTATCGAATCAAAATAAATTATGGCTTACATTTCTCCAGAAAAAAAAAAACAGTCAAGTGCGAGTTGGACTCACGTACCGACGGTTCCGTATAAACTTGAAAGGACGGTTTCTAAGTATATAAGTTCAATTGTTCGCCCAAATTTTTTAATAAATTAATATCAAACTTAAAATATTTTATATTCGTTTTTATTGTTATGAAATTACATATTTACATGTGCTGTAAGACCTTGCTTCTTGCCAAATTTTATAATTCTAGATCAGCAGGCAGTACCCTATAGGTTCTAATTCCCTTGCGAAATCGCAAAATATGCGAGAAAAACGTTCATATCTTTTGATCGCATTGACTTACAAGTTTGATTTTTCACAACTGAAACAGACAGTAGACCCGAGCATTTGATTTTTAAATTTCTACTTGATACCCCCACGCCTTTCTGAGAACATGAACATGGAGGATTCTGTTCTGTGCCTGAGAAAAAGGGTCTTAACAGACAAACAACAAAGTTATCCTATAAGTATTCCTTTTTCCTTTTGAGGTCTGGAACCCTAAAAATATTTACACTCGACTCATAGTTTAAAATACCCTAAAACTTTTCCTCTTTACTGCATTGATGTAGATAAATAACCTCCGCAAGATAACCAAATGCGCGCCTGCATCGAAATCGTATCGCGAGCCCTTTCACACCGGCCCGCCCACGCGCGCGGCCACGCCGCCGATGCGCCGTGCTATCTGCGACCGATCGTTGCACACTCGCTCTCTATTTCGACACCATCCATCATTCAAATTCGATTTTGCACATGAATGTACTGATGTCAAACCCACGTGCGCTACTACAATGTCGAAAGTGTGAAATAATATAGTGATAAAGTACTGTCCATAAATTATCACTTACAGGTGTGCTGTTACACGGCGCGAGCTAAGACTAAAACGTGAATGATAAGCCTGATACTGGATTTATGATTTCATTAAACTTTTGCATCTATGGCAAATTACACAACATACGCGGCTGTTATCTTTACTTATGCTTAAAGCAATATTGAGGATAGATGCGCTATCGTAAGAATTATACATCCTTGAACGGCTGATGCTTTTTGTAGCAAAACATACTCTTAATAATTATTAACCCTTGAAAAGCATTTGTGGTAACCACTTCCATAACAAATAAATCCAAACAAGCGTATCTATCCAGCACAAATCCACATTTACGTACAGGAACACAAAAACGTCGCATAATACCATAACATTGATACATAGAAGAGACTATCCACTGGGTCATCGTCCCGCGCGAGACAGTAAGCTCGTTTATTGTGATGCAGATTGGGCGAGAGCGGCGCGCGTGCCAAAATCGATGCGCGCCGAACGCCTTCGCACAGCTGCGGCACCTCGCTCGTGGTTTTTTTTTTTTTTTAACATGGCCATCTTCGGCTCATTAGGGACGGCTGCGGGCTTCCTCCGACTCACGTCTAAGTTGTCGTCCGCAACCGCCCCTGCGCGTACCGCGTTTTTGCGGTCCTTTTTTTTTTTTCCCCTGTTGCGGGGGCTCAGAAGCCCCCGAAACACCGTATCGTGTCCGCTTTTTGGTGTCCGAGGCAGCGTGAGACACGCTGCCTTGGACATGTCCATCACGGGGGTCACAGAAGTTGGCTAGACTAATGGGTGGGCGGCACGTCCCGCCCACCCGTGACCCCCGGAGGCCCCTATTAGTCGCCTTTTACGACAGGCAGGGGATACCGTGGTGGAATTCTCCAAACGCCCCCAATCCACAGGGCGGGAGACGTCGGTCAGTCGTCCACCCGACGCCTCCTACGTCTCGTCTGGCGGCGGGAGGGATCACCACTGCGCTGGCGATCCCTCTCGGCACTCTCCTTCCGCGAGAGGACCGCCTCGCAGAAGTGGGCCACCGCCTGCCAGGCCTCCCGGCCGCCGACCATGGAAGCGACCACGGCCGGCAGCGAGAGGTCTTCTCCGACGACTGTTCTGAGAGCGCTGCGCTCCTCATCCCAGGCTGGACAACACTCCAACGTGTGTTGGGCCGTGTCCATTGGGCAGTTGTCACAATAGTGACACACGGCCGACTCCTCTACACCTACCACCCGAAACAGGAACTCACCGAAGCAGCCATGCCCGGTGAGCACCTGCGTCAGGCGGTATGTTGCCGCTCCGTGGCGCCTGTCCAGCCATTCGGCAAAGACAGGACGCACTGCCTCTACGACCCGGTGCCCCCACGACGGGGCCTCCAGCCTGAGACGCCACTCCTCCACGGCGGCTCGCCGTAAGGCAGCCCTCTTGGCCTCCACCTCCTTCAGGGCCGGACGCTCCCCGCGACTGAACGCCTCCTCCCGCCAATGGAATACATCGGCAAGGGATTTGGCGTCCAGGTCCCAGGGCAGAAATCCGGCCAATAGGCAAGCCGCCTCGAAAGAGACCGTGCGGTACGCCCTGACCGCCCGCTGCGCTAAAGCTCTCTGCGGGGCGCGCAGAAGGGCGACGCAGGGGCGGCCCAGGGAGTCAGCCCAAACGGGGCTGCCATAAAGGGCTATGGACCGCACGACTCCGTGATACAGCCTCCGGCAAGGGAAGCCAGGACCTTCCAGGTTGGGCAGCAGGCGGGAAAGAGCGCCCGCTGCCCGGGACAATTTCGTCCTCAACTCCTTAAAGTGGGTGCGGAATCGCCATCGGCTATCTAGGACTAAACCTAGATACCTCATGCTAGAGCCGATGGGGATCCGCACCCCCCCAACGACGATGCCGGCACCGGCCGGTGGCCCTCTCCGAGGTCCGTGAAAACACACGGCCTCGGTTTTCTCGAGGGCCACCTTCAACCCTAAACGTTGGATTCTCCCAACTACTTGGCCGGTGCCCGCCGCCGCCAGAGTTGCGGCGTCCCGGAAGGTCCCAGCAGTCGCTGTGACTAACGTATCGTCGGCGTAACAAGTCACGCCGACGCCCCGGAGATTGGAACCACGGAGCACCCAGTCGTACCCGATGTTCCACAGGAGAGGGCCCAAAACCGAGCCCTGTGGAACACCGCACGACATCGCTCTTCGGTGCCACCCATCGGCGCCCGGATACACCACGTGCCTGTCAGACAGGTACGCGTGCACCAAACGCCGGAGATAGGGCGGCACCACGTGGTACCGCAGTGCCTCGTGGATGCAGGGCCAGGGCAGCGAGTTGAAAGCATTGGATATATCCAATGATACAGCTATCACTACACTGCCACTGGCCACTGCATCCTCCGCCTGTGCCTTCACCCGCAGAATCGCGTGGACAGTGGAACGTCCCCTCCTAAATCCAAACTGCTCGTCGGCCAGATTTGGTCCGACCCTCTCAAGATGCTCGACGAGGCGGGTATGGATGATGCGCTCGAAGAGCTTTGCCACCTCGTCGAGCAACACGATGGGCCGGTAGGCCGACGGCGACTCTGCGGGTCGTCCTCCCTTCTTCAGCAGGACGAGCTTCCCGGTTTTCCAACGCACCGGGAAGACGCCCTGCTCCAGGCAGGCGGTGAATAAGCTGCGGAGCCTCGGGCCCAGGTACTCGAGGGCTAGCACCCAGGCTTTCCCGGGGATGCCATCGAGCCCTGGGGCCGTGTTTTTGCTCCGCAGCCGAAGCACTGCCGCCCGCATTTCAGCGGGCGAAACCTCCGGGATATCCCTTGCCGGATTCTCACTCGACGATGACGCCACATCCGGTGGCGCCATCGGTGGAGGAGTGAACTCCTCGGTGGCCGGGAACAAGGCCGCGACGACGTTGGCCAGTAATTCTGGCCGGAGACTCTGCGACAGCGGGGGCGCCGCTGGGCGAAGCTTCTTCATCACCAGACGGTAAGGGCGCCCCCACGGGTCCCTGTCGAGAGTCCCCACGAACGCCTTACGTGCCGCGACCTTGGCCCCATGAATGGCCACCCGCAGCGCTCTCTTTGCCTCTTTGTAGAGGCCATAGAGCTGCCGCTCCTGGTCTGCGTGATTCTCCTCGCTGAGCCGGCGACGACGATGCCTGGCGTATCGGCGGCGCGCAGCAACGCACGACGCGCGCAACTGCGATAGCTCCGCCGACCACCAGTACACCTGTCGCACCGGCGAACGGCGGAGAGCTCGGGGCATGCCGGCGTCGCAGACATCCGACATTGCCACCCCGAACCACTCCGCCTCCTGCTCAACCCGTACCGGCCCGTCCGGCACGGGGAGCCACGACATGACCAGAGCGGCCAGCACTAGGGCCTCCCCATCGAGGCGACGAAGCGCCCACCGCGGGCCGTCCTGATTTGGGGCACTCGGTACACCACCGGACTGGACACTCGGGGACGCGGAGACGCCGAACCTGATGTAACGATGGTCCGACAACGTCTCCACGCCCACGAGGACTCTCCAGTCCCGGACACGGCGTGCGACGGCGGCACTCGCCAACGACAGGTCTATAATAGACCCGCCGTTGTGCCGCACGCATGTGTCCACCGACCCCCTGTTCAGGACGACCAGGCCGACAGAGATCGCCCATTCCTCCAGGACCCGACCACGACCGTTCGTCGCCGGCGAACCCCAAGCCACGGATTTGGCGTTGAAGTCGCCGGCGACGACCGCCGGGTGAGGTTGGCCTTGTTCCACCAAGGCCCCCAGCCGAACGAGGAAAGACTCAAATTCGGCGAGGGGTCTGTTGGGAGAAAAGTACACTCCTACTATCCAAATGTCTCCCAACAGAACCGCCACGCATCCCCTGTCCTTCGCTACTTTTTCGAAGGATGGGGAGCCAGCGGCGCCCCGGCTGATGATAGCCACCAAGCCGTCAAGGTCCCCAGCCCAGTTATCCCGGGGGGGGACAAAGTACGGCTCAGCGACCACGGCCACTTGCACCGACCACTGCGCCAGGCTTTGGGACAACAGGTCCTGGGCACTGGCACAGTGGTTGATGTTCGCCTGGAGGAAATTTAGATCCATTATTGGGCGATCTCTACAACGTCCATCGCGGCCTCTTGCGGTGGGCTCGCTGACTGCGGCTGGGTCGAGGCCCCAGCGGCAGCAGCACTTCGTACCCCGTCGCGACGCCTGTCGCGACGGGAGGGGGCGGGACACGCCTTCCCGCCCACCGGGTGTTTGGCGGGCCTCCCTGCGGCCGCGCAGACTGCGCAATTCGGCGCGGCCTCGCATCCTCGGGCTTTGTGGCCCGGTTTGCCGCAGCGATAACATAGATCGCTGCGGTCCGGTCCTCCGGTGCAGGTGCTCTGCGTGTGACCGTGCTCAAGGCAACGGAAACAGCGCATCGGGCGCGCCCCGAGCACGGTCACCCGGGCCACTGTCCACCCCACCATCAGGCGGCCCGCCTTTATTTTTTGGGCCACTTTTGTCGGCACCTTGGCCCAAACTGCGCCCAGGCCGGAGCGGTCAGGCCGGATCTGTCCGACCTTGACGGCGTCGACTGCGCACTCGCCAGCAACGCTGAGTGCCGCTGCGACCGTCTCGGAAGTGGCTGCCGGATCCAACTCCGACAGCCGCAGCTCCGTGCACTTGGTGGGCCGGGAGATTTTGACATCCTCCGACTCACCAAAGCATTCCCTCAGCCTTGCGGCGAGGGAGTCCGCCTTCCGCTCCGACTCAGCCCCGGGCACCTCATATAACATGGCACCCGTGGCTGCCACCTTGGGCCTCAGCCTGTCAATACCGAGGCCGGCGAGGTCGACGCGGTGCTGAGCGTCCGTCAGCACCTTGGCGTACGTTAGGCCCTTGGCCACCGCCGCCGGCGTCAGCGACAGCACTATGGCCGCCGAGCGTGGCTGACGCAGCTTGGGCTCCTTGCGCCTCTGCCTCCTCTGTTGCGTCTGCGGTATAACTGCGGGCGCTGCGGCGGGGTTCTTCCCCCGCTTCTTCTTTCCCACCACCACCGTCCATTCAGTGTCCATGGACGCTGGGGCTGGTGGTAGCGGGCGAGGCTCCCTTGGAGCAGTCCTCGCGACGACGGGGGCAGCGGGGGTGGCGACTTTCCCCCTCCCTTTTTTGGGCACCCCTGACGGTCCAGCGACCGCCACGGCAGCTGAGGTGGAAGGCCCGGCCACTATGGCAGGGGCCTTGAGAGGAGCAGGCTGCACTGCTCCTTTCCCTTTCCCCCTCCCCTTCCCCTTAGAGGAAGGCTGGGGAGCTCCCCCAACGAAGCCACCCTGGACGGGGAGTGGTATGTCCCCGGGGGTGGACCTTCTCTCATGGGCCAGTGGAGGCCTCTGGGCCGGCCCTGCGAGGACGGACTCCATCCTGGCCTGCCACTTGGCCTCCACTGCTGCCAGCTCCTCCAGACGGCGAAGGAGAGAAGCGTTTTCACGCTTCAGCTCCTTCACCGCCTCCTCCAATTTGGCGCACTTGTCACGCCACTTTTTGGCCTCGCCTTTGGGGCGAGCGCTCGGTGCCGGTTCCGCCGCCGCAGCGACAGCCACCTCCTCGGCGGGCACCTTCGGTTTGGCGGCAGAGCGAAGGACCATGCCCTCCTCGCTCTCCTCCCTCCTTGCCCTTTGGCGGGCCTCCCTGCGCTTCAGGAGATCGCGCGCCTTGGCTTTCTTTCTTTGGTCGACGGAATCGTCGACCAAAGATGGTCCTCCTCTGCCGCGTCCGGTTGTCGCTTGCGACTTCGGGACCGGCTCCTCAGTGTCGCTCCCTAAGGACGACCTGCTGTTATTCACCTCTGAGCGTTTCCTCCAGAGCCTACGGCTCCGAGCGGAGGAAACGCTCATACTCGACTCAGAGTCGACGCCTATGGACATCTTGTCCGCGCCGACTCTTTGTCCGCCATCAACGGGCTTTCGCCCACCAATCTCCGCCTCTCCAGCCGGAACTGGAGTAGGCACCCTCGTCAAAGTTATTTTTGGTATTAAGTTCATAATTAATCCCACGAGTATGGGGGAATAAGAGTCCACCCAGGCAGTGCCCCCTGTACCTGGGTAAGCCTAGCGTAACCCGCCAAGAGGGTCGGCCGGTACTCTGGCGGGGGTCGCACTAGTGACCGAACTACCCATCGGCCATGCATCCCCTCGCGGTGCGCCGCCGCTTGGGATTCGGGGAACTTTTTATAGAGGTTTTCTCCCTCGTGGTCCGGGCGATTAAGCCAAGACCCTCGGTCCAGCAGGAGCGCGAGACATGTCCACGGACCTCCATACTAGATTACGATCTGCAACGGTGACAGCGGAGAGGAAGGTTCCCCCCCGCTGCCTGCTCGGGGCGGTGTTAGCGCACACCGAGCCCGTCGAATAAACGGGCCCACCATCTAAAAAAAAAAAAAAAAAAAAAAAAAAAAAAAAAAAAAAAAAAAAAATGCGGCAGCCACCGCAAAAAGCGGCGACGACCGCCGAGACCACTGTTGTCAGGATATTGGCCGTTGCGCCGATCAACTCGACCGACGCTCCGTTGCCCAGGGTGCACCACGTGGAGGTTTCCTGACTTTGCACCCCACCTCGCTCGTGGTACAAGTGGCTTTATTTCTCTTAATAGATCTAAGTAAAAAAAAGTATTCGTGTGTCTCAGATAGGGTTGATGGTGAGATTTGGCATTTTTTTCAGGCTTAATTATAAGAAATCCGTGTATATTGAAGTATTAAGTATTTGGAATATCAGCACACTTAGTTTTCCCTAAATCGGAAGTATTATTCGAAATAGCATAAAAAGATTAAGTATGTTATAATCACACAGCAATATTTTTCAAGAGCCTGTGTTATTTACATGGATAAGAATCATCCGGCACGTACTAATAACTACAGTTTTTTCTTTAAGATATCCGTCACAGGAAGTGGTATATTTACCGGCAGTGATCGGTAAACAGTGTCGCGACATGCGACGCACCCCCGGCGCCGACACGAGTTTATGATCATCCCTTCCGAACACAGATAACGGCATCACATTAAGATTGACGTTAACTGATGCGTGATTCCGATGAGTAACATTGTGAAAATAACAAATATTATAAACTCATTTGCAAAAAAAACGGGCACCTAAGCAATGAACCATTTCAAATGTTACTATTGGTTTGTTTGATAATTATAGGTAGTTTTACTTTCACAATTTTGTAAATTAATAAGCAAATAATCGTTTTCGTCAGTATTATCATAAAATTTTGATAAAATTTATGGGTTTTAATGCTAAAGTTCACTAGTAGTGTATGCTCGCTAGTAGTGCATATGCTCGTGAAGTAAAAGTTAAGAGCCTATGTCAGGAAGTTTAAGGACTTTTAAATTCAATTTTCTCGTAAACTACTAAGATCAGAAGTTCGATTTTTGGATATGTGTAAATTGAACATATAACTCAATGATATGTCAAAGCTAAAACACAATTGCTACAAATTTTCTCGATCGAAAAAAAATTCAAAGTTACCTCTGATATTTTCTTTAAACACGCTTTATCTCTAAATGGTGGAATATATACATTCGTAACTTGATTTAAATACAATAAATCAATATTTTCAAAGTTTATATCAATACACAATTAAAATTAATTAAACAGTATAATCACAATTAAAAGAAAATTGTTTTGGCGCTTACGCCATTTCATTTCGGCATACGCGTGCGCCTCCCGTCACTTTCTCTCATCCGCGACGTCCAAATACGCCATCACTGTTATGGGAGTGGCCCGTGCCGGCTTCAGTCGTCCGGAATCTTTACTGACGACGGACGTGCGCTCGAAATTTTCGGACGCCTTCAAAGTTCGAATTGGCCGTCTAGTGTACGGATTGGTCCGCGCTACCGCGCGGCAAATTTGAAGGTGCCCTGGAAATTTTGTTTTATAGTGTATCCAGCTCACGTCCGTGTATCAATATAAAATTATAGGCTCTATTAGGTCTATAAGATAGGCAGCAAGCGTAATTATTACATCCTTTCACCTTTGTAAATTGTTTCTAGTCGGAGACCTGCTTTACTTATATTTCGTGATCGGTACGACTACCGCGCTGAAGTGCCGGATTCGAATCCCTGATTGAAAAACAATAGTCACTGCTTTTTTTTTGTTATTTATACTGCCTCAGTGGTGTAGTTGTATTACGTTATGACTGCAATGCTGAGGTCTCGGGTTCGATCCCCGGGTCGGGCAGAGTGATATTGGATTTTTTTCTTTTCAGCCCGAATTCTGGATTTTGAGCCCGAAATGGCGATAGGCTCGCCCCCTATCACATCATAGGACGGAATACGCACGACTGAAAGTGAGTGCACTAGTTGCGCCTCTGCCTACCTTTTCGGGGATAAAAGATGTGAGAGTCTATGTATGTATTATTTATATTGCGTAATCCATAGCTAGGGACGCCCTGGAATGCCGGCCCAATTTTGTGTAAATGACGCTTGCGTGCCGCTCATACATTTGAAAAATTTGTATTTTGCATGTAGAGGCTGTTCAAATTTTTACACCATAAAATTATTTTAGTATGAATTTTTGTAGCACTCATTTATTTATACATTATGAAATCAAATCAAATCAAAAAAATGTTAAGAGCCAATGTTAGAATTGGTATACGTGGCCGCCATTTTGAATTTCTTTGTTTTAAGGCCAATCGACCTCAAAATCGATATCTGGGCAGGCCTTTAGGTATAAAAGATGGATCCAATGTTAGACTTGAAAAAAGTGGCCGCCATTTTGAATTTCTTCGTTTTAAGGCTAATCAACCTCAAAATCGATATCTGTGCAGGCCTTTAGGTACAAAAGACGGATCCAATGTTAGAATTGAAAAAAGTGGCCGCCATTTTGAATATCTTTGTTTTAAGGCCAATCGAACTCAAAATCGATATCTGGGCAAGCCTGTAGGTACCAAAGACGGATCCAATGTTAGAATTAAAAAAGTGACCGCCATTTTGAATTTCTTTGTTTTAAGGCCATTCGACCTCAAAATCGATATCTGGGCAGGCCTTTAGGTATAAAAGACGGATCCAATGTTAGACTTGAAAAAAGTGGCCGCCATTTTGAATATCTTTGTTTTAAGGCTAATCGACCTCAAAATCGATATCTGTGCAGGCCCCTAGGTACAAAAGACGGATCCAATGTTAGAATTAAAAAAAGTGATCGCCATTTTGAATATCTTTGTTTTAAGGCCATTCGACCTCAAAATCTATATCTGGGCAAGCCTGTAGGTACAAAAGACGGATCCAATGTTAGAATTGAAAAAAGTGACCGCCATTTTGAATTTCTTTGTTTTAAGGCCAATCGACCTCAAAATCGACATCTAGGCAGGCCTGTAGGTACAAAAGACGGATCCAATGTCAGATCTGAAAAAAGTGGCCGCCATTTTGAATTTCTTTATTTTAAGGTCAATTGACCTCAAAATCGGTATCTAAGCACCACTTTAGTTAGTAAAGGCAGATCCACTGTCAGAACTGAAAAAAGTGGCCGCCATTTTGAATTTCTTGGTTTTAAGGCTAATCGACCGCAAAATCGATATCTGGGTGTAACATTATTTACAAAAGAGTGATCCAATGTCAGAATTGAAAAAAGTAGCCGCCATTTTGAAGTTTTTTGTATTAAGGCCAATCGAACTCAAAATCGATATCTGGACATTGTTTTGTGCACAAAAGGCAGATGTAATGTTAGAATTAAAAAAAAAGCCGCCATTTAGATTTATTTCTCTTTAAAGGCTATTGGCTTTAAAATCAAAATCCGCTGGACATGACCGCTGACATATCCCACCAAAAACATAAATGTAAAAAAGGATAGCCAAGTTCAATACTAAAATTATGTTTAGCTGTGGACTTCGCCGCAAAAAGAATGGAGATCTAAATGTGTGCCAAGTTTTATGCAAAATCTAAATATGTATTTATAGGAACAAAATAACATCATAAACAAGTATTAAATTCTATTTGTTTGCTTTATTGAATACCTATAATAGTTGCTGGTATTTACAAATGTGAGATCTTTTACATTTATGTTTTTGGTGGGATATCATTACTTTTTTGTAAAGAAAACTAGGTAGGTTTTGAGTTGTGTGGTGCCGCGCGCCGCCGACGACCCACCGTTGGCCGGCTGTTTAGCGCGTATTACAAGTTTTTTGTATGGGGACACCACAAATGTTTTGGCTTAACTTTATTTTTATATTTCTGTTATAAAGCAAATATAATAAAACATATATTGGGATAGTTTCAAATATTTGCTTGTAACGGTTCCAACGCTACCATTAAAAAATTTTTTTTTTGGATGGGGACCCTCTATTTTTTAACTTTTTTATTTTTAGATTTTTTCTTACGCTTACACATAATTACCGAGCTGGATTCCAAATTTCATCCTTCTAGGTCATCTGGAAGTAGGTTAGGTTTAGATACTATAAGTCCTAAGATTTTGACCTTCATATCTTTATAACCGTTTGAGCTAACTTCATGAAATTTGGGCTTCTAGATGTCCTTATAAATATAATTAAACTCACGCAGTTTTATGTGTTTACTTTAAATAGGTTTTGAGTTATAGAAAGGTGAAAAGTGGCACCAAGTGATTCGTGTAATATTACACACGGCGCTGGCTAGCCAGTTCCTTTGCTTGGATGTGGCTTGACACACTGCCGCGTGTCTAGATTAGATTGTATTACAAAGGGGAAAGAAAATAAATTATTTTATGAATTATAACTAACTTCCTGTATCGATATCATCAGGCTGTCCTCTACAATGTTACTAGTTATGTACTAAGAAAGCACAAAACTATTCAGTATGGACAAGACAATCAAACTAAAAGAAGGAAAGATATGGTTGCTAAAAGACCAAAATCAAATACAACCCTTGCAGATATACAATTTGCTAAATGTTCAGCCCAACTGTTCAACAAAATTCATAAGGAGTTGGATATCTGCGGTAAAGTTTACTATAATTGTAAAAAATCTATAAAAAATTGGATAATCTCACTTACTTATGAGGAAACAGAAGCTTTATTGCGATAATTAACATAATACACACACACACACATCCACGCACACACACACACACACACACACACACACACACACACACACGCACACACACACACGCGCACACACACACACACGCGCACACACACATGCACTGTACATACCATCTACGGCATAATTTTAATATGTTTTGATTTTAAGATTTTATTAATTTTATTCTTATATACAAAACTAAAAGTAGTAATATCTAGTTTAACAGTCTAGTTTAATAGTGTCTCCTAATACAGGCACTTATGCTTAAAAGGAGGCTCCAGCGACCACATATTGTAAACGTCAAAACTTTGTTATGATAAATAAACTTATTATTATTAATATTATTATTAACACGAATTTAGTAGTATCGATTTAAAACTTATTTCGTCTTGGAATTTTTCTTCCATTATTTATTTTATCATCGTTTATGTCACATACCAACTTAGAACGTTGGTTACATACTCAAATACCATGCATGTATAACAAGAATAATATTGACATATTATTAATAATTCTTTGGGGAAGACCTATGTTCAATAGTAGCCTTTGAAAGGCTGAAAAAGAATAAGAATTAATAACTATAGGTATTTTAGAAATAAAACTAAAAAGACATTTTCACTTTTTGGGATATTTAATATTGGTCGATATTATTTTATTTTACTGGCAACTTTGTTCAGCGCTCCCAACGTAATGTCAAATTGAAATACATTAATGACTCACTAACACTCTAGCTTTGCACCTCGCCTCGTGGCTCGTATTGTGTTCGGCTCACCACTCGCGCGAGAGTGTAAATGAGCCATTATATATTTATATCAGTCCTCGTCGATTCCATGTGATATGTTCAATTCTGGTTATTGTCTAAGCTAGCTCTGTTCACTATTCAATAAGGCAATCCAATGGGCAATGGTTAGGTACTGTGAACATCTTATGTCATCAGGTAAAAAAAGTTATTCACCGAAAAATGATTTAGAAGCTCTACTCTACAGCGGTTATTTCTTTACTCCCATTCGACAGACAGATTTTTCTTTCTCATTTGGAAATAGTTCTAATATAAGTATAAAATAATGCATAAATTATCTCTGTAACACTAAGCCCAAAGTTCTATGAAGTTTTGCCCGTCTCCTTTTAAAATATGGCCATCATTATTTTTCATTCAGTTCAATAAGGATATCGGAGCTTTGTTATATTTTTTTTTTTTTTTTTTTTTTTTTGTTCTTACTGCAACATGGCGATCTGTGTAGACACAATAAGCCATTGGGTTGTGATTTTGTGTTCTATGGCGTTATTGGCAGACGGGATTTTCTAAGGATCCCTTTCATAAAATCTTATTGAATCTTTCGGTTAGCGTGGGGACGCTATGCCTTTTTAACCGACAATGTGTGACACTTCCTGTGCCTACCAGTTTTGATGCCAGTTCATTAACGTGGCTTGATATTCTCTTCTGATAGGTTTCACTATATCTAGCGATCTCTTGTTTGACGGTGTTGATTTTTAGATCTTCCTGAATGAATTTATTAGTCACGTAGTAGGGGATGTTTAACATAGCTCTTAATGTCTTGTTTTGAAATCTTTCAAGAATCTCTATGTTACTATGGCTGGCAGTGCCCCACAGCTGAATACCGTATGTCCATATCGGTTTAAGGATGGTTTTGTAAATAGCAATTTTACTTTCATGTGACAAGCATGATTTTCGACCCATCAGCCAGTACATAGATCTGAATTTCGAGTCCAGCTGTTTGCGCTTGGTCCAAATGTGCTTTCTCCAGGTGAGTCTGCGATCGAGGTGCATACCTAAGTATTTGGCATCTTCGGCTTGGGGAATATCTTCATTGTTGAGTTTTACAGGTGGACAGGTTTGCCTTCTGAGAGTAAATGTAACATGAATGGATTTTCCCTGATTAGCCTTAATACGCCATTTGTCTAGCCACTTTTCAAGTTCATAGAGGTGAGTTTGTAGATTGGCTGACGCTACATTAGGGTCTTCATGAACCGACAGTAGCGCTGTGTCATCCGCATAGGTAGCAGTTACAGTATCAGAGCGCGTGGGTAAGTCAGCAGTGAAGAGCAAGTATAGTACAGGACCCAGTATACTTCCCTGTGGCACTCCTGAGAGAATTTCGTTTAAAGGGGTAACTCCATTGTTTACTTTTACTTCAAAGCATCTCTTATACAGATAAGATTCTAGTATTGGAACGAATGAGTGGGGCAACAGCTTTTTAAGTTTGAACAGAAGTCCTTCATGCCACACTCTATCGAACGCCTGACTAATATCTAAGAAGACAGCGGAGCAATACTGTTTGCATTCTAGGGTACGACTTATAGTGTCGGTAATACGGTGTACCTGTTCAATAGTTCCGTGCTGCTCTCGGAAGCCAAACTGGTGAGGAGGAATAGATTCCGGTAGGAAGGTGCGCATCCTGTTTAACAGTATTTTTTCTAGCACTTTACCCAACACCGAGAGTAGGCTTATTGGTCTGTAGGAGCTTACCTCATGCAACTGCTTGCCTGGTTTGGGTATCATTATAACCTGTGCTATTTTCCACTGAGTGGGATAGATGGCTAATCTTAGGCAGGCATTGTATATTGCTGCGATGTGGATCACGCCTTTTCTAGGCAGCTGCTTGAGTAGTTTTGCGTCTATTAGGTCATAGCCTGGTGATTTTCCCTCCCGTAGTTTTGATATTTCTCTCCACACTTCTTTAGGGCTAGCACTTTTAAGCGGTAGGTTCATTTGTAGCGGTGCTTCGAGATGTTTGATGACTTCAATATCGTGTTCAGGATGTTTGCTAGGTAAAGGTTTGAAGACGGTTTTTAGGTGTTCAGCAAATACCATGGCCTTTTCAAGTTCTGTTCTTGCCCACTTGCCGTCACTAGCTTTTATCGGTGGTATATGTGTTTTTGGTCTTTTCATCCTTTTTGTTATCTTCCATAATGAATAGTTGCTATCTTTATTAGGAGTAACGTTAGCTAACTGTTTTTGAAGTCTCTCATTGTCAGATTGGCTTATCAGATATTTAAGTTCCTCGGAGGCCTTGTTGAATGCTTTTTTGTCAATAGGATAATGTGTGTAGTGCCATTTTTTTCGTAGCTGACGTCTCTCGTTTACTTTTTCTTTTATCTGTTTGGAGTAATCGGACCTTAGGGTGGTTTTAGATCTCAGCAAAGGCGTAGAATGTATGGCCGCTAGGTGGACAAGCTTGTTAAATGATTCTATAGCCATTTCGATGCTGTCTTCACATTTTAGGGGCACGTTCAGATTTAAAGTCTCTGATATTTTGGTTCTGTAGTTGTCCCAATCTGTTTTGTTGTTGTACAGTTTTTGTGGACACTCATTCAGAATCGCTTTACAGTGCACATTTATAATCACCGGTGTGTGATCGGATGATAAGTCAGTACATTCTTCTATATCTATTTGGCTGTGAGGAATATTTTTGATAATAAAGAAATCTAGCAAATCTGGCACCTTGTTTGGATCTGTAGGCCAGTATGTAGGAGCACCATGTGAGGTACAACGAAGATTGAGGTCATTCGTAGCTGCATAAAGTTGTCGGCCTCGTGGTGAGGTTAGTCTTGAGCCCCAAAACACATGTTTTGCATTCCAATCTCCACCACAAATGTATCTGTTTCCCAGAGTATTAAAGTAAGTCTTATAATCCTCACTTGTGATAACGTGCTTAGGTGGAGAGTAAATTGCAGATACTGTTGTTTCTGTTTTTTTATCCTTAATTCTCACCGAAGTTGCTTGTATTTTTTCAGTGTTATATTCTTCTTGAACATAATGTTTAATGTTTTCTTTTATTATGATTGCAGTTCCCCCATGTGAGTTACCAGATGGGTGATTTGTAGTGTAAGTCATATAGTTTTTAAGAGTAAAGTTAGTTTTAGATGTGAACCGCGTCTTTGATATTAGGGCGACATCAACTCTTTCAATTTTCAAAAAGAGTTCAAGTTCTTGTCGGCGTTGTGTCAATCCATTGGCATTCCAAGTGATTATCCTTAAGTTTAGGGGTGCTTCATAAGGCTCGTGACTAATTGAATCATACGATCCATCATGTTGTCTAACATAATATTCATTATGTTTTGGAATTTCTCGAACATTACATCTAACACTTCGACAAAATTATTGGGGTCCTTGACAATGGTTTTTGATCCTGCTGTAGTTTGCTTTTTTGCTGCTAGTGCATATGTGTTATTTGGTTTTGGGTTTTTATGCATGTTGTTGTTTTGGTTTTGGTATGTTTCTTGTATGTTTTGGTATGGTTTTGTATTATTTGAGTTTTCATAGGTGTTTTTGTCTTTCCTTGTCTTGTTCTTGTTCAACAGTAAATCTTTGTACTGTTTGTATTTTAGACAGCCTTTATAGCTTGCTGGATGTTTTTCTTGACAGTTAGCACAAGTTGCCTCGGTGTCAGGTCTTTTTAAACAGCTTGCTGTGGAGTGTTCTTCGCCGCATTTTACACATCGAAATGGTCTATTACATTGGTTTTTGGCATGTCCAAATCTTTGACATCTTTTACACTGCAAGATGTCAAACTTTTTGTATGGGGCTTCAAATGAAATTTTTACGTAGTTCAATCGGTTGATTTTGAAAATTTCTTTATTATTGTGTTTAGGCTCTAGATCAACAAAAAACAGAGGTAGCGGTTGCTTTGTATTTCTGTGCCTTACATTTGTAATATGCCTAATATCATGACCAAGTTCGAAAAGCTCTTTTTTAATAAGTTCGGTGTCTTCTGATGAATGTAAACCACGTAAAACTACCCGATACGCTCTTTCACTTTTGAGTTTATAGGTGTAATGGCTAACATCATTCGCTATAAAATATGTTCTTATGTTTTTATATGTACTTATATCAATTGGCATTATTTTTACAATATGTCCGGACCTCAAAGTTGTCATAGTATACATATCAGTATCAGCGATTTTAGAGAGAAGTTCTTTTAACTTTTTTATGTCAATGACTCCTGTAACAAATATAGGTTCCGGTTTTGGCGGTTTGATTTCCTCGTTATCTTCAGTTGGTGTCTCATTAATTGCTGATTCTAAGATTTGGTATTTGTTTTGAGTTGGTACAGCATATGTTGTCTTAGTAAGTTTGCTATTTTTGTTTCCCAATTCAGGACTTGATTCAGCTTTTCTTTTCGATGGTACCTGATCATTTTGCCAGGGTTGGTTGTTTTTAGTGTGGTCGTTGTTTAATATCTTTGCTTCTGTATAATTCTTATCGTTTGCTTTGGTTTGTTTTAGTGTTTCAACCGGGAGTGTTCCAAGCGATTGACTTCTTGTGTGTTTAAACATACTTTTTTGTAGTATTTGTTGTGTCAGCTTTGGGTTTTTTTCATTTTTGTTTTCTTTTTCATAGCTGGTATCCATTTTGTTCCCACGAGTAGGGTCGATCTAAAAAGTCACTTGGGGGGTGACGCCCATTCCCCCAAGAAGGCTTAGTTCAACGACGTTTGCCAGGTCCGCCGAGGTTGGCGCTTGGTACTGATCTCCCACCAGTCATGCATTCTATTGGCACGTATCCCACCGTAGAATTGGGGTAATTATTTTAGAGAGGTTGTCTTCCTCGTAGTCCGGGCAGCTAAGCCAGGACTCCCGGTCGCTATATTGCAGTTACGGGTGTGGGTATTTATTTCCTAACACCCACAGTTAGCTGACTTGTTAGGTCAGTATTATCGGGTTAGTTAACCGCCGCCCAAAGCTCGGCGTTGGAGTTCGTTTGGCACCACCCGGAAGGCACGTGTAGGGTATTAGGTAGGTAATCTTCCTACGGACGCGAGCTCCTTCACCCTCCCTTTGTTATATTGCACAACAAAAAAAAATGCCTTGGAATTGAAGAAGTAGCTGTGGCAGCAAACAGCAGTCAATTCTTCTGTAGAAAATATCAAAAATATTTTAAAAATTGCAAGTAATTAATATTTCAAATTTTCTATAAGCATAAGTACCCGCGTAGTAAGAATGACCTTGCTATATTTTTCTTACCCCACATTAGATACAGTTCAAATTAAAAATTATAAAAATGATCTAGATAGGTAGCGGCAGCCTTCAACATTTCTAACATTTATATCCTATATAGTGACTATTGAACCATAATAATGTAATCAATCTTCATATCAAACTATGTAATTTTATTGTGCATAAATTTCGAACATCCTTTACATACAAAATTCGATTTTTCAATTGTATGGTGGCACTAGAGTGAAGCATCATTTACGTAAAATAGACCTGACATTCCAGGGAAGAAGCTTTATCGTGAATGACTTGCCGAAACTACCGTGATGTCGCAACTCGTAGTTGTATTACGCGCCCGGTACGGCTTCCACGCTGAGGTCTCGGGTTCGAATCCCGGGTCGGGCAAATACTATTTTTTTCTGTCCAGTATCAACTCGGACTGTTGAATTGGGCCTGGTATGTGGCAATAAGCTCGTCCCCTATTTCATAAGACCTAAAATAGCTAACGAAATGTGAGGAGAAAAGGTGTGATGCTATGTTTGACTACCTCCAAGGCGTAGTTGCACACACGATACGCCTATTGCGCTGAGGTCGTGGGTTGGAATCCCGAGTCGGGCCGAAAAATAGTTACTGCATGTATTGTATTATTATTTATTTTGTGTCCACCAAAGCTAGGAAGGTCCATAAGAATAAATCAAAGCAAAGCAAAATATAATTTAAAACATATTATGTATTTTGTCACAATATATATACTCTGTCTTGTACACCTCAACTGCCCTTTCTTTTCCTTGCCCTATCTTCATGCTACGGTTGTCTGTAAGAAATTGCCTCGAGTGATAAGACCGCCCATTGTACTTTATTTCTAGTGGATATACTGTATTTTTCTATTGTACGTGTACAATAAAGTATTATAAATAAAAAAAATAAAATAAGAAGTTTCATACTGCTTTGCTTTTTATATACAAACCTACGTAGGGGTAGGTCTCGGACCTACCACCACACCAAATTTTATCTTGTCAACAAAAGTCAACTACAAGTGAATAATACTTTCGATGAGTTTAGATAACTTACAATGTCATTTTACATAATGTTCAAGTAATTAGGTAGTTAATAGTGACATAATAATGGTTCTATAAACGAATTAAAATAAATTATATGTTTTATAAGTTATAAATTTATTAGAAATTATAATAACTATAATATTTACAACGCAGACATGCATTTGCAATGACGATCTTTTCGCGGGCTTGAGTGCAACGACCTGTGACAATGACGCGATGCGACGAGGGCCGAGGCGCGCGATCTATCGCAACGGGGCCGTGCGGCGCTTCGCATTTGAAATACGCTAAGTCACGCCCATCACGATTCCATATGTTTTTCACATAGGCTCTTAACAAAGATTTTTGTTTGTTTTTTCTTTAATAAAGTAAAAGCAGATAAATGTTTAGTATCGAGTGTGACCTCCTCTAGCTGAAATCACAGCTTGAATTCGTCTGGGTATGCTAGCGAGGATATCCCGGATACTTGCTTGCGGAATACGTTCCTACTCCGCGGTAATCACATTCTTCAGCTCTCTGATGGTTTGCGGAGCCGGTTGTACTGATCTCACGCGTCGTTTCAGAACGTCCCAGACATGCTCTATAGGATTGAGGTCGGGACTTCGAGCTGGCCAATCCAAACGACGAATGCCGACCTCTTGCACATACGCTTCCACATCGCCAGACCGGTGGGCGCGAGCGTTGTCGTCCATAAAAATTGAGTCTTCGCCTAAAGCGGCCAATGCGGGTTGTGCATGAGGAATAAGAACTTCCGTTATGTATCGATGTCCAGTCAGTGAGCCGTTTTCAATGAAGACTAACTCTGTACGATCCATTGAATTTATTCCTGCCCAAAACATAATAGAGCCCCCACCATAAGGTGTGATTTCTTCAAAACAAGCCTCTGCAAAGCGTTCTCCTCGTCTTCGTAGCACTCGCCGACGTCGATCTTCACCGAACAGAGATATCCTGGCTTCATCGGAGAACAATACCCTATTCCAGTCTTCTTGAGTCCATGACTCACAATTTCGAGCAAACCTAAGCCTGGCAACTCTGTGCTCACGGAGTAACTTAGGGCCGCGGGCCGGGCGATTACTGCGTATATTGGCCGCGAGCAGCCTCCTTCTGACCGTCCATAGACTAATATGCACATTTCTTACTTCTTCGAGGTTGTTTTTAAGGTCCACATACGAAGACTTGCGATTTCTCAATGCGCGACTCACAAGAAAACGATCATCCCGTGGTTGGGTACATGGTTTTCTTCCAGAACCAGGCCTTCTCTCGACGGAACCGGTGTCTTGATACCGCTGCCAGGTCCTTTGAACCGTCAAGCGACTCACACTTAGCCTCTGAGCCACGAAGCATTGGCTGCAGCCCTCTTCGAGCAGCGAAATAATTTTGGTAGCTTTTACCACTTTCTCTAACATTATTGAGACAGCTAAACAGCAATAAATGAAGCTTTGACAATTAAGAATATGAAATAAATTCATAAAAATTGACTAAAAGTTATGAAAACCGATATTATCTTTTGGAACTTCGCACCAAAAATGTAGGATAAAAAGTGGTTTTCTGTAAAAACGAGCATCAAACGAAAAATTTTAATTTAGAACGTACTGTTTTAAACACCACGGCATTTTTAAAACCGGCCAGTAACATGTACAAATGATTGAAATCATTTTGGTACCGTATTTAAAAAAAAAAGAATAAAAATCCAAACCGCCCGTTTTTTTTGCAAATGAGTGTATTTAGTGTAGTGAATTCAATGCATAGCATGTATTTTTTTGTTAAATACTGTTTATAAACAATGTTTTTAAATCTGTTGCATTTAAAGATTCTATGGAGAATGCGATGGTTTTTTATACAAAAAATAAAACATTACAATAATCCGAAGACTACAATTAGAATGATCAAAGATTTGATATATGTATACTAACGGTCAGTTTCCTAAATTATATTATCAGTGAAAATTATTGTAATTTACTAGGCCCGTGCACTTTCATCCGCGGTTAAGTTAAAGGTCTTAATACACTAGACGAGCGCGCAGCGCCTTCACCTCGACGCGCATTGAATTAGCTTGCAATGCGTCACTATGATGAGAGCCTTAACTTTACCTGACCATGGATGAAACAATCCGGATATTACGTCAGCTGCTGCTTTTAGTTTTAAAGTCCGTGAAGAAACTGGTAATTAAACGTACATATAAGACAAATCACTCACCACTCGAGTACCTTCGTTCTGTAGACTAGGAGCTAGTGACATAATTCCGGCACACAATACCGACAGCCGCTGACACAATGGCCGGCGGACAGATGGCGGCACAATGGGTGTTGTGCAGACGCCCGCGCACCTGGACCGCACGTGCACGCTGTTATGACATTGCATTCCCATGCTAATAGTAGTTTTTGTTATGGCAATTGTCTAGTAACTATAGACACGAGACAGTCTCGAAGCGTACGCAACTACGCACAGATGCTATGACGTATCATGTACGAGTTAATTATGTTATTAGTTTACTAAAACTTTTAACTAAAGAGAAGCATATATTTTAATAAGTTTAATAAGGTTTTTTATATTTGTAACGTAATAAATTCGGAAAGTATTTACTGAAATTTAATACGGCCTAACTCCGTAATGATTACACACACATACACTCACGCCTGTTATCCCCGAAGGGGTAGGCAGAGGCGCAACTAGTGCACCCACTTTTCGCCGTTATTCCGTCCCACGATGTGATAGGGGGCGAGCCTATCGCCATATCGGGCACAAATTCAAGACTCCGAGCTGATACTGAATAGAAAAACTCAATATCACTTTGCCCGACCCGGGGATCGAACCCGAGACCTCAGTTTTGCAGTCGTACTGTAATACAACTACGCCGCCGAGGCAGTCCGTAATGATTAGTTTATACATATATAACTATTATACCCCTAAACACATTATTTTAAATTGCATGCATCAAAGCGTCACTACAGCAACAATCACAAACGCTCAATTTAAAATACCTTCATTTCCAAATAAAAAGAACCCATCAACGAAGTGGTTTTGTGACATCACGACCCATACAACACAAAAGGACCAGTCCACGAACATATAACGTTCGTATAGATAACGTGTCATCCCATCTCGGTCACTGTCGGTGTCATCGTCCCTGGAGGTCGACGGGCTGGATATTCGGCGGCGGGAGACTGGCCGCGGCGCCGCGCCGCGCGTATTTGCATATGGATAAACACCGGCGCACACCGGGTTTCGAGATTTCGAAAGACCAAAAGTTATTTTAATTTAGCATAGGTAGACGTTGCTACATTAAACATGTTGCTTTCAATGAATAGAGGTAAACCTTCTGTTAGGTTTTGAATCATTGATTTTAATATAAATATTAATAATTAAGACTAAAAATTAAAGTGAAATTAAATGACGGTTTTGCAATCAATGAACACTATTATTAATTATATCAACATTGGATATAATTAATACGATCATTACTAAAAATAACAAACCCTCAAGTACTGTTAAGATGTGCCGGAATATTATACGATAATTAAATTATTGATTTTATAAAGTCCACTAAAGAGAAGCGCTTCAAACCGATTTACAACGATGTACCGAAATTCAAATATTCGGCCCCCAATTCAATTTCAAAGTATGTACAGACTGCGCAATTAAAAAGTATTGCAATATTTTCATGATTATTCCTTAAGAGTATTTTATTAATTTTTAGGTCAACCGTCTAATTGGCATCGATTGAACCCAGATTTTAGACCATAAACAACATTCAGTCGATTAAAGCGTAATTTTTATTAACGCGAATATTAATTAACTTTTAAAACCGGCAATAACATATTTTAACTAAGTAGCGATTTGTGAAGTGCAGTTGCGTTTAATGAAAAATAATGAATGTAATTTATTAACCAATGAATGTTATTTTTTTTTGCCGATCGCGCACAGTGCGTGGATGGGTACCTAATTGACTCGAGCGGTCAATATTTTTTTGTTTTGCTTTGTATAATCATCCGTAGTAGTGAGGTCTTCTGTATATGAGATCAAATATCATTCGAATCGTGTTCCAACGATCAAAAGTCGATATTTTATAGCATTGCAGTGGATATTTTTTTTACATTCGTATTACGAAATAAAAGATTATAAGTGCGCCCAGAGTACAACATCCACACCGCTATCGCTTGTCCAAGAAAACCTCATCCTCGAGCTAAAAGATCGATGCGCTCGCGAAAAAAATATCGTGATTGTGGGTATATTGGAAAAAAATGACAAAAATTTCAACTCTCGACGTAATTATGACGAAAATGAAGCTATAAAAATATTGTCACCAATATATGAAGACTGTCCTAAACCGATTAAAACTATGCGTTTGGGAAAATATATCCCTAACAAGAGCCGACCTTTAAAGGTGTGTTTTAACGACAGCAATATTACAAAACATATTTTACGTAGTAAGATTAAGCTACCCGATAACATAAAAATTTACTCTGACGTAACTCCATCACAAAAGCAGTATATACAGTCTCTTAGAGAAGAACTAAATAATAGGACAAAGGCCGGAGAGAAAAATCTTATTATTAAATACATCAAAGGTATACCTGTTATCACTGTAAAAAACATGAACCAAAAAAACTAACGGAATATTCTACAAAATGTAGTGCAACAAGAACAGCAAATATTCGAGACATAAATCACCACATAATAAAAAAATACGAAAATATTCCTCTGAGTCCGTCGTCGCTGAGATTCTTTTATGCTAATTTACGTAGTATTCGTACGGCAGGGAAATTCGACGAAATAAAATGTATTATTAAAGCGATACCTAAGACTATCCACGTATGTATATTCACTGAGACTTGGATTACATCAGAAAATGATGCGAAAATATATAACTTACCTAATTATACCCACATTTACAATTATAGACAAAATAGCAAGGGCGGTGGTGTATCTATTTATGTACACAGTAGCATAAATCATGAAATTACAGAAGAATTGGTTGAAAATGGTAATCACTATTTATGGATTCATATAGATAAACTATCGCTTAACATTGGAGCTATAATATATAAACCTGGAGAAACTAATGTAAATAATTTTCTGGATACTTATATTTCGCAACTGGAACAACAGAAAAGGGCGGTGGTGTTCGGCGACTTTAACATTGACCTACTCAGCTCGGAAAGTCACGTAGTGCAATATTTAAAAGATATACGGGAAGCCGGTTACCAAATAATAAATAAAATAAATGGACTATACAGTACCCGTGAAACGACAACCACGAATACTATACTGGACCATGTCTGCACTAACGTGAATAATCACTCGTTTGATATGTCCTTGATCGAGTCATCTTTATCTGATCATAAACAGATCTTCCTGGAAATTGGACGTTTATCACCACAAATAAACAAAAAATTACAATACCATGCAATCAACTATTGTAATCTTTACAAGGAAACCTTAAAAGCGGACTACACTAATGACAATAATGATTTCTACTATTTGGAGAGATTTATTTCAGAACAAGTGGCCAACAGTACAGTAGAGAAAACTAAAATATTAAACCCTCTCCATAAGGATTGGATAAACAAACATATAATTGATTCAATTAATACTCGTAATGATTATTGGCAACAACTTAAAAGCAACCCGGATGACAAAACACTACAGGAGAATTTTAATTTTGAAAAAGAGAAGGTTAATAAAATGGTCAGGATGCGCAAGAAAGAATATTATTGTGACTTGTTTGAAAAAACCTACAAGGATCCCAAAAAAATGTGGGAACTTATTAATAGTTTAGCATTAAATAAGATTAAAGATGTCAATGGTCCTCCAAAATTAATGTCGAATTCTGGACTTATAACGGAAGGGACCGCCATTTGTAACATGCTTAATAACTTTTTCACATCAATTGGTGTTGAACTGGCGAATAAAATATCAAATTCGTACCATATAAATAGCGATAGTACATTACTGATACATGAAGATATTTTTACACATAAAAACACACTAAATGAACTCACACCATGTAGTGCAAAGGAGGTATCGATAATCATAGATCATTTAGATAGTAACACCAGTACTGGTTTGGATGGCATTAGTACTAAAGCCATAAAATGTGTGAAACCCATAATCGTGGACAGGTTAACCGTTTGTATTAATGATTGCTTGGCACGTGGAATCTTTCCCGATACACTAAAGGTTGCTAAAGTTAGTCCAATTTATAAATCTGGCAGTAGATCTGACCCTAATAATTACCGTCCAATATCAGTTTTACCTGTAATTTCAAAAATATTTGAACGAATTATACATGATCGCTTAAACAATTATTTAGTAGAGAACAAAATTTTAATAAACCAGCAATATGGTTTCCGTCCGAAATCAAGTACTTTGACAGCTGTGATAGATTTAATTACCAAAATAAAGACCCAAATTGATAAAAAAAACATAGCGCTTGGTATTTTTATTGATTTAAAGAAGGCCTTCGACACTGTAAGCCACAAAAAGCTAATTGACAAACTTAAAAATATAGGCGTTTCCGATACTGCCCTTGATATGTTTACATCATATTTGCAGAACAGGCATCAAGTAGTGAAAATTAATAATTTCATTAGTTCCACCCATCACATAACTTATGGTATTCCTCAAGGGTCTATTGTCGGACCTTTATTATTTTTAATTTACATAAATAATATTAGCAAAATCGGACTGACTGGGCATCTTACACTATATGCAGATGATACATGCCTCTTTTATTTTGATAATTCTATCCATGATATAATAACAGATGCACAAAGGGACCTAAATTTACTCAATGAATGGCTAAAATACAATTTACTTACAGTTAACACTGCCAAAACATCATTTATGATTTTTGCCGCAAAAAATAAAAAAGTACCGGATTTTGCACCTCTCACTATGAATAATGATACGCTACAACGTTCCAATCAAGAAAAATATCTCGGATTATGGCTTGACGATAAATTAACATGGAAAGTGCACATTGATCATGTTAGAACAAAACTTATCTCATTATCAGCGGCTTTACGTAAATCATCAAATTGCATTCCCAACAAAGTCCGTCCTATTATTTAAAATTCATTAATTAAATCCCATTTGGAATATCTCATTGAAATATGGGGATCGGCGGCTGTTACTAACTTAAACCTCTTACAAAGGACTCAAAATAAAATTATTAAAATATTATACAAATATCACTATCGTACACCAACAACACAATTATATGAAAAAACAAAAATATTAAATTTAAAACAACTTTATACGTATTACACTTGCATTCTTATTAAAAATATAAACACTAATTCTGTTCAATCCAATTTAAACTTTATAACAAAAAATCATAAACATAATTTAAGAAACAGACACAAACTTCAACTCTTTAATGCCCGAACTAATTACGGAAAGAAAACAATATTGTTTGAAGGAGTGCAGTTGTATAATAGCTTACCTAATGAATTAAAAGAATGTAATAATATACTAGTTTTTAAAAATAAACTTAAAAAATATGTATGCATGCCGTAGTATATACATAGATAAATCATTTATCCAGCAGCCTGGATACAAAACTAGAAAAACATAATTCCATTTTAATTTTTATCTCATTGTAAGTGAACTGTATGTTTTTATGAGAATAAAATTCTTTAAACTCAAACTCAAATGAGCAAATTGCTAACATGATAGTAAAGGCCACAATTACTGATAAGCTATTCTATGCAATAGAATACGTTATTATAACGAATTTGGACTATATCAGTACACCAGCCTATAAAGTAACTATAATTCTAGCTAATTAATACCGAAACGCGCCTCGAGTGAGTTATTCCGAGTAGCTAGATATAAAAATTCCAATTAAATTTTCCCACATTTTGTCAAACACTGATATACGAAACGTGGTCGTAAATCGATAAAAAACTAGCAATTAAAATAATTACTTAGGGAAAAACCCAATGTTGAATAATTAAAATCACATTATTTTTCCACTGATTGCGACTTCACATGCTTATAATTTCATAAAGTTGTAACGAACATTGAATTGTGGCGCTTAATAAAGAGAAAATGAACAGAACTGAACTAACTGAACTACAGTCATTGCAGATATATATTTTTTTAACTTACATTACCTAAAGATTTGACAATTTTAAAAAGAATTCCTTTATAACGCATGTTAGCGGTGAGCGTGAGTCTTGTAAGATGCTGTATTAAATTTTACACAAATACAGCCTGGGTATGGGGAGGATATTATACCATTCTGGGATCTTAGTACTTTTATAATTTCGAACGAACATAAAGCACTTTTAATCATGTCTTTACAAGTGTAACAACTAATCACCACATGTATGGCTCGGTGTGCCCTAGTCCTATGCTCGCACGTCGTTCAATCTCGAAAACACTACGCCACAATATGTTATATTCATTTCGTTTGTGCTATGCCGCAAAACTGTACGCAGAGCCGCAGCCCTGCGCAGTGTGGGCTGAGGGCCTCTGTCTGACGTTTTATATGGCTCATCAAAATTGCAAAACCACCAGCCGCCGGCGTGAAAATATTGTATTAAGACACAAAAAGGTAAAACTTGAAGATACTTGTTATTTACAATCCCAGGATACATCGATAAAGAAACAAGACATGCAAGATATCTTAGGGGCAAAATAGTATAATTGAGAGATAGGTCACGTGTCTCTTAACAATCGTTGACATAAACAACACATAACCATGTTATACTAATCTAGGCACTTTTGCAATTCTTCTTCAAATCACAAACCAAAAAGGCCTTTATCTGGTTATGTCTAAACTTACAATACAATAAAGTGCCATCATCCCACTGTATCGAGGCAATAGCGCGGCAACCCTACGTAATTGGGCCACATTCGCCAAAGAGCCTCTCGGACACATCACACGACCTGACGACTCTTCACACGTAACTTAAGATTAGATTGTGACGTGGGAAGAAAAAGATTTACTCACACACAGCGAACTCAGTACGAAAATGGTTCAAGGGATTCTTTTGTGACGGATTATACGGAATATGTTTCACAGAATAAGTAAATATACTTGTACCACGGTACATGTTTGTACAAAAAACGTTTTTGATAACAATATATTTATTTATTTATTTAAGCACTTCATATACAAATGTATAAAGGCGGACTTAATGCCGTAGGCATTCTCTCCCAGTCAACCTTAGAGTGGTGCAGAGATTAATAAGGTAGGTGCAACAGAGGTACTTTGATATTATAATATAAACTTATAAATACACATACATAAATATAGATCCATATTACGATAAGTATAATGTATACACAAAATAAGTACGGGCATAAAATACATAGCATACAAATAATACATATATATAAATATGGTAAAATATTTGTGAATCAAGGTGGTGATTCTTCCTCTTCATTCAGCAATAATCGTCGTACCTTCATTTTGAAGGAAATCCGAGTGGTAGACGTTCTGATTTCGAGCGGGAGCGAATTCCATAAGTGTATAGATTGGATAGCGAAAGAAGAGTGAGTAAAGTCAGAGCTGTGAGGGAGATATTAGAGTAGATATTCCATAGTATATAAAAATATACTATTGAATATCTACTATTGTGGAAAAGAAAAGTGTGAAAACCGTATTATGCCTCTTTGGGCGTGGAAGGAGACGCAAATACTTATTGGAGGCAAATCACATCCACTTTCAAATCTGTATTAAAATGTATAATCTCATGAATTGCTAAAAGGCCAGTTTATTTTATCATTAAGAATGATTTCAAGATAACATTAATTTCTGTACTTCACAGCCGACAGAATCTAGATTAATAACACCAATTTACACTCCTTTAGTCACAACTTGCATGTAAAGAACCTAAACGTGCCGACGTTTGAGTAATTTTTCTGGCCATATAATGAGGTGTAAATCACGAGAGCTAGAGTAGCGTGCGTTAATGAGCGCTTTGTGATTCAAGATATTGGCCGTCACGCTGCTAAAACAAATAAACTTATGCTTTAAAATAATTCACATAACTACACAAAAAATTTAATAACCATACATATTTAAAGCATCAACACTTATAGATCGGGTATTTACTCAAAGGTCACTCACTTATGGTTTTATTCTATACCAGGTGTTGGTCGCGGCTTCACCCGCGTGAAAAGCACGACGGCAGCGCCATCTACTCAAAGATTCAGATTAAACATATTCAATATGTCTTGTGGGAGTAAATTACCGGGAAGAAAATGAGCCTATGCGTTAATACAGAATATGATCTACTCGTGTGCCAATTTTCATCAAAATCAGTTTTAGTTGTTTCTGCGTTTATTTCTAACAAACATACAACAATTAAACAAAATCATTTCCACAAGTATTCACATTTATAATATTAGTAAGACGTAAGATCTAGATAATTATTATCGTGCACACCCTCATAGTACAGTTACTATGAGGGTTGAATTTAAAACTGTCTTCACTGCCGACAATCATTGTAACTGACCAACAATACAATAATGTATTTATTCAACATTATCAAAATAATTAAGAGTATTTTAAATTCCTTATGTCTTACTCACTGTGATATATTAACTGACATTACTTCAAAACGTTGCGGGTATACCTACCCCAAAACTTTATATGACAGCGCAAATGACGACAAAAAACACAAAATTTTCCTTAATATTAATAAACTTTTAAATTAACGTAAAGTTGTGCGGTATCTTCATCTTACAATTACCTTTACTGCTACGAAGATAAGGTTCAAAATAAATTAAAAGTTACGTCATTGTACTTTCAGATGTCTGCTGGTATTTTGAACCGTATTCTTATATTAACAAATTTCAAGTTTATTAAGCAAACCATAACTGTATTAAACATTATCGCAGGACTTCTTAATATGGAAGAAAGAACTGTATTGAGTTAAGCATAAGATTCAAATTTATTCGTATGTTTCTGGGCGTTGGAGCTTTAACCTAAAGTAATTTCACAGATATATGTAAATTGGCGAAACAAAGTCGGATAAAACTCGTTGTTTGGAGGCGGTCGAACCGTATCGTATTATTACTGATATTGTATATTTAAACAAAATAGGATTGCGATTCACCGTATGCATCATGCATATCGGTTGGATAGTTATTTTGCTAGTAAACTGGTGGCATATATTTTAAAACTAGCTTTTGCTCGCGGTTCCGCCCGCGTGAAAAAGTTTTTCCGGGATAAAAATCCCGCTTAATATTTTCCCGGAAGATAAAGTATCCTATGTCATTTCTAGAGACTCAAACTATCTCTTTACGAAGTTCTATCGAAATCCCTTCAGTAGTTTCGGTGATGGACAGTTACAAAAAATAGATAAACAGACAGACAGTAAATAATTATAAAAATTGCAGATTTCTTTTTCATTACCTACTCTTCTTTAGTCAACCCCTTCTTTAATCACATTTCTTTCAATGTCTTTCATTTCTTTCAATGTCTTTCATTTCTTTCAATGCTCACCGGAGTCTACTGCTATATTATAATATGCATAGATAGATGTGTAACATCAACGGTTAATCAAAAAATAATTAAAATTTGTCTTCGCTTAGTATAAACGTATATTTGGAGTCGATGCCTAATTTAAATTGCCAGCTAAACTAGGAAATACACAAAGAAATATACGAAAACATTGTTCAATTTAAATTAGGCACTGACTCCAAATATACGTATATACTAAGCGAAGACAAATTTTAATTATTTTTTGATTTGTAGTAGTTTTGAAGTCGGTTTATTTTGTATTATAAAGTTTTTATTTATTGCTTTTTTGTTAGTTAATTATAGAATGGTGTAAACAATACATCATAGATATACGATTGCAGCATTCGCGAGTCATCTGCTGTTAGTTATTGTAGAGTTCCATTGTGTATCTCCGAAGATGTTCATCAGATCTTCATAAATTATATACTAAAACCTTCCCTGAAAAATATACATTTCAATATCGAAAACCACATCCCAATCGGATCTGGGACCTTCCGGGACGCCGCAACTCTGGCGGCGGCGGGCACCGGCCAAGTAGTTCGGAGAATCCAACGTTTAGGATTGAAGGTGGCCCTCGAGAAAACCGAGGCCGTGTGTTTTCACGGACCTCGGAGAGGGCCACCGGCCGGTGCCGGCATCGTCGTTGGGGGGGTGCGGATCCCCATCGGCTCTAGCATGAGGTATCTGGGTTTAGTCCTAGATAGCCGATGGCGATTCCGCACCCACTTTAAGGAGTTGAGGACGAAATTGTCCCGGGCAGCGGGCGCTCTTTCCCGCCTGCTGCCCAACCTGGAAGGTCCTGGCTTCCCTTGCCGGAGGCTGTATCACGGAGTCGTGCGGTCCATAGCCCTTTATGGCAGCCCCGTTTGGGCTGACTCCCTGGGCCGCCCCTGCGTCGCCCTTCTGCGCGCCCCGCAGAGAGCTTTAGCGCAGCGGGCGGTCAGGGCGTACCGCACGGTCTCTTTCGAGGCGGCTTGCCTATTGGCCGGATTTCTGCCCTGGGACCTGGACGCCAAATCCCTTGCCGATGTATTCCATTGGCGGGAGGAGGCGTTCAGTCGCGGGGAGCGTCCGGCCCTGAAGGAGGTGGAGGCCAAGAGGGCCGCCTTACGGCGAGCCGCCGTGGAGGAGTGGCGTCTCAGGCTGGAGGCCCCGTCGTGGGGGCACCGGGTCGTAGAGGCAGTGCGTCCTGTCTTTGCCGAATGGCTGGACAGGCGCCACGGAGCGGCAACATACCGCCTGACACAGGTGCTCACCGGGCATGGCTGCTTCGGTGAGTTCCTGTTTCGGGTGGTGGGTGTAGAGGAGTCGGCCGTGTGTCACTATTGTGACAACTGCCCAATGGACACGGCCCAACATACGTTGGAGTGTTGTCCAGCCTGGGATGAGGAGCGCAGCGCTCTCAGAACAGTCGTCGGAGAAGACCTCTCGCTGCCGGCCGTGGTCGCTTCCATGGTCGGCGGCCGGGAGGCCTGGCAGGCGGTGGCCCACTTCTGCGAGGCGGTCCTCTCGCGGAAGGAGAGTGCCGAGAGGGATCGCCAGCGCAGTGGTGATCCCTCCCGCCGCCAGACGAGACGTAGGAGGCGTCGGGTGGACGACTGACCGACGTCTCCCGCCCTGTGGATTGGGGGCGTTTGGAGAATTCCACCACGGTATCCCCTGCCTGTCGTAAAAGGCGACTAATAGGGGCCTCCGGGGGTCACGGGTGGGCGGGACGTGCCGCCCACCCATTAGTCTAGCCAACTTCTGTGGCCCCCGTGATGGACATGTCCGAGGCAGCGTGTCTCACGCTGCCTCGGACAGCAAAAGGCGGACACGGTACGATGTTTCGGGGGCTTCTGAGCCCCCGCAACAGGAAAAAGGACCGCAAAAAACGCGGTACGCGCAGGGGCGGTTGCGGACGACAACTTAGACGTGAGTCGGAGGAAGCCCGCAGCCGTCCCTAATGAGCCGAAGATGGCAATAAAAAAAAAAAAAAAAAAAAACATCCCAATCGGATCAGTAGTTTTTGAGAAACACGCGGCCATACAAATTTACATACATACATACATACAAACATACATACATACAAACAAACATACATACATACGGATCGAATACAGAACCTCCTTTTTGAAGTCGGTTAAAAAAACATGATTTTAACAATTGTACAAAATTCTGGATGCACGAGTTCTATTCTCCGCGCATGTCATGTATGTGTAAGTGTATATACCATGTGTGGAACCTATATAACCGTTCCACTCACCCCCCAGTGGTGGTAGGGATAATACGTTTTTCGTCGCGAAAAAAAAAGTGTTTATACCATTTAGACTACTCAAAATGATTATTTTACTTGACAAAAACATGCTTCAATTCAAATCTTATTTATACTATTAGCGAATAATTCACCGAACAACTTGGGGAATGATTCATGCACAAACATGACTATGAATTACGAATAAAGAATACACAGGAATAGGCTGATTACTGATTTACCGGTGGTAGGCAGTGGGCTCGGACGACAAAATGTGAAATCGGTAGAGTTGGCAAGAAAATTCCGTATATTTGGATCAAAAATCGGTACATGCAAAAAAACAAGCAATATTCAATGAAATCTCTTTTTTTTTGTAGAGGGACTATTAACAAAAGAACGTAATTTCAAGTAACGAGAATCACGCGTACACCCCCCCCCCCCTCCCCCGCCGCCCCAAACAGTAACATATTAACCATGCGATCGTATTATAATTTATAAAAGCAAAAGGGGATATTCACCTCGAATTGCTGAAAATCGGTAGAATCTTCTGGATCTCTAAAAATCGTAGAAAAATCATGTCATTTCGGTATTTCGGTAGGACGGACCCAATATCGGTACAAAATACCGAAAAATCGGTAGGTTCGAGACCACTGGTGGTAGGTCTCTCATAAATTATGTAAGAGTCCGTCTGGGTGGGTACCACCGCAATGTCTATTTCTACCGCCAAGCAGCAGTGTGCGTGCACTGTTATGTTTCGTTTTGAAGGTCATTGTAGCCAGTGTAATTACTGGACATGATGAGACTTCTTATGTCTCAGGATGACGAGCGCAGTGGAATGCCACACAGTACTTTGTAACTCAAGGTACTGGATGGTGTTGGTACTGTTTGTGGGTGGTCGTATCGCTGACCATCAGGCGAACGGCGTGTTAGTCTTGTCATTAAATGCCATAAAAAAGCTGTTTGCACATTTGATTCGTCTGTGTTCGGCAAGTATCTAAATCAGGGTTTAAAGTATAAACAAATCCTAACAACTAAAATATGATTGAACTTGAATACTTATAAAACTTGTAACTCCCTGGGAGTGGTTACGATGGTTTATGACAAGAGGCATGATTCTCTATGACATTGTTAACTCGTAACGCGGTCGCGTCACGTTCACTTCGTGTAATGTGCGTAAAATGGTATTCTGTATGCCAATTTCCATAGTAATAAACGCGATGAGTTACGTTACGCGCTTGTTACGAGCGGTGAAAATAACGCGTGTCATAGAGAATAAGGGGGAAGGTGTGTAATATGAATTGTGAATCGTGCGTGTCCACATCAAACCATCATGTAATTAACTCGTCCATGGGCCATGACTGCGCATTAATACCTGACGCGGGCGGAACCGACAGCGTCAATCATAATAAATGACATTGTTGACACCTCATTGATAAATTAACTAGCATTTTGTGTATTTACACAGTCCAAATTCCAGTACATTATGTAACAACATTCATATCCTGTACACTAATTCAGGCGTGCCCGAGCCACTTAGCCTTTGCAACAAAAGTTTCACGTTTTATAACTAAAGGTCTGCTTTAGAACTAAGCTAGCACTTCAATAATAAGTTCTTATCATTATGAACCTCAGAATGGGAACAAGGTGTTTACTCGCACTACGTTCTGGACCTTATACACAGTCTATTAAGAGCAAAAAAAATACCGTGGAAGTGAAAACAAAATGATGGTCTTGTTGGAACATTTAATTGCTAAAACTTCTATCATTAAAGTCTTGCCTCAACAGGGTAGTTTACTGTTTTAGTATATTATTTTATATGTAACAAAAAGTAAGACGAAAAAGAAATTCCTCTTTGAAATCAGTATCAAAATCGGGTAAGAAACGAAGCAGTTATTCATATTTGAAATATTGTTGTGAGCAAAGGTTGGCGTGACGGGGATATCGCGCTATCTCTTTCGCACGCACATAGCTTTATAGCCGGTGACGCTCGGTGACGTTACAGTCTGATATTACTATTATGTGTCAGCTACCCCTTCTACCAAATTTCAAAGTACTATAACTTATTATTGCACCAAGTTCAACTAAAATTTGTTTTTTTTTGTTTTCGTTATATTTTGGATAACATACATTTTTCATAAATGTATTTAGAACAAAGTAGTCAACTACCCTATTTCTCGACATGCCAATTTTTTTTATGGCTTTCAATAAAAGTTAATCTAATTCATTTAAATAACTTTAATTTGCATCATACTGAAAATAAAACTAATGTGAGATAAAACTTCATGTATTAAATCATGTTTATAATTAAGGGCCTGATCATTGCGACAAAATCTATCTTATGTATCTACCTATACATCCTATTAATATTATAACCGCGTAAGTTTGTAAGAATGTATGGATTTATGGAAGTGTGTATGTTTGTTACTCTTTCACGCAACAACTACTGAACGGATTTCGATGAAATTTAGCACACGGGTAGATCATGTCTTGGATTACCACAAAGGCCACTTTGATCCAGGGAAAATATAAAGCGGGACTTTTATCCTGGAAAAACTTTTTCACGCGTGCAAAAGCTAGTATAGAATTATTTATCTTAACAAAAATGTTGACTTTTTTTTATATTCACTCGTCACAATTCGAACTGTAGCGAAATGTATGAGCATTTTACACCCAGCTTCCATTTAGTAAATTGTCCAGGTTTTTTAAACATAAATCATAGAAAGTTGCTGCCACAGCATTTCTCATAAATACGTAAAATTCATTCAGCGAACAACAACCACCCAACAAAAAATAAACTATTTAAAGAAAACATTAACCGTACGTGACGCGACGTGAATCGTAGCCGCGTAGCCCCGACGGCGTAGCAACGTAGCGATACGTGACTACGACGTAGTCAAAAATGTAGCGTGTTACGTATTCCGTTACGAGTACAATATCATGTTGTTTTACAAAAGCATGGAGATTGTTTTAGTTTGGAGCTTTGACGTCGTGAAATTGGCTTATTACTATAGCATGTTTTTTTGAGTAAACTATCAGAGAACTATTTTGGCATTTATTATTAACTAGCATTTGCCCGCGGCTCCACCCGTGTGTAAATTTTTTCCAGGATAAATATTTTCCCGGGATAAAAACTATACGTAGCTCTCTGGAGTAAATTAGACCCCTATTAGTGAAAAAATAAAACCTACTATTAAAACTATAGAAGTTTCATACAAACTTTGCCACACCTTTTACACCTTAGGGTTTGAATTTCACAAAATCCCGTCTCAGTAAGCACTTATAATTGCAATCATATTTCATTTTATACAGCGAATCCTGGATTTATTATAATTTGGCTACCTTTATCCCGGCAAGGTGCACGGCAAGATTTTTATTCCGGAACAGGATTTTTAACCGGGCGGAGCGAAGCAAAAGCTAGTTGTTCATAATATTTAACTAAATTGTCAAGATAATTATTGATTTAAAATTTATATTTCCGGCTATATACAAACTTTCAAATCTCGCAATTATATCACAGGAATCATATTTTTATCCAACAAAACACGTAAACATATTTAAACGGGCGCAAAAAGCATTCTATGTAACACTGTAAACGCCTCCGGGGCTTTTATTTTACTCGGCATTCATAGTATCGAGCAAGTCACATTTATTCCCGATATTGGCTAATCCCACAAAGCGCTGCGTCACGGCTCAGCCGCCCCCGGCGTGCAGACGCACAGCGGTGCAAAACCGCAGACATTAGGGAGGCGCCCTCGGCCCCGCTGTTACTGCTAACAGTATTCGTATGTCCTAATATACGTAAAGGGAGGTTTTGGGAACCTTGCACAACATGAGAACCATTGACTTAAAATTTTTGGGCTAGAAAACTGTTGTACTGATTTAGTTTATTGAACGTAATATAGTGTTTCGGAAACCTTGTTTCCTGGTATTCTAAACTTTCAGTTGTAGATCCAATTTACAAAAAAAAACACTAACATCTTAATAAAAACTACAAGTGGCTATTAAAAGGTAGCTATAATATACTATGACAATCTGGCATTAGGCTACCTGTATTCCTACTTGCAAAGATTCCATGTACACTATACATTACTACATCAAATCAATACGCAGCACAAAAACCATTCCTGTGCGGACTGCGATGAGGCAAAGAAATCAATCGCATCCAAATAACTCGGTGGAAAATTGAAAAAATATCATTAAAATTCGCCTCGCACACGTAGAGCTCTCGCACGAACAAGTGTCGGATGGCTCAGCAGAAATGTGCAATTCCCTTAGGACGTTCCCCCGACCTGCCCACACGCACCGTATTTGTACATCTATACAGGGATTACTGTATAAAATAAGTGCATTAATTACTTTAAGAGATTTTTATACGAACAAACGAAATAACCCCAACAAGGGGATTATCCGCTTATAAATAGATCGTATATTTTACTTTTGAGAGATGCTATTTCTGTCTAGTCATGAAACTACCAATTCGATGATCCAGCTCGATGCTTGGCGTAGTTTAATTATTTTCAAGAACATAAAAGATAAAGAACATCCTACTAATATTATAAAGGCGAAAGTTTGTAAAAATGTATGGATGTTTGGATGTAAGGATGTTTGTTCCTCTTTCACGCAAAACTACTGAACGGATTTCGATGAAATTTGGCACATGGGTAGATCATGTCCTGGATTAACACATAGGCTACTTTTTATCCCGGGAAAATATAAAGCGGGACTTTTATCCCGGAAAAACTTTTTAAAGCGGGCGGAGCCGCGGGCAAAAGCTAGTAAAAGATAAAGTAACTGTCGTACAATAGCTAATACATTCCACATTCTATTACTGGCTTTGATACCTTAACGCACTGGATGATAGTGACGTACGTAATAAAATTATCGCAATCAGAACTACGGCACACTTCCTCGTTCGGTCACCAGTCAAGCAGAGCAGCGATTTGATTGTCCTGCCCACGTTGGTACATTCCATCGCACAAATGGACGTAACTAAGTTATGAAGTGTCGATAAGGCGACGTGCCGATAATGGCGCCATAGCACGCGATCAACAGTTCGCTACGTACGGCCCTGTGATAGCGGACAAATGGTAATAAGTGAGTTAGACCTGAACCTTTTGACAATAGAACATACAGACACTGATAAAATCATATTAATGTAAGTCATATAAAATAAGTATTACATAACTGACGATCAGGAATTTGGAGTTGATATATAAACATGAGATACCATCAAATTTTTATAACTCATGATGATTGTAAAGTGTTAAATTATTAAAGTCAACTTTTATAACGAATGTGCAGATGAAACCATCAGGTTCACTCTAATGAATTTAAAACATAAAATATTAAGAAACATGCAAGAATTTCCCACTAAACTTCATAAACTTCCTCATTCACTGACATTTAAAAGTTTGATTTTTACGCGTAAATTTTACTCGCTCTCAAAGGCACCAAGCAATTCGCCTTTTATCGGGAAGCATTGCGAAAGAATAATTATATCGTTAGCTAATACACTGCGTAACTTCATAGCCGCAGTAACTTAGCACTTATTATAAATCCTGTAGAGCACATTTTACTGCGCTACGTACTTCCTGCTTTACATTTGTGATAAAGGCTCCCAAACCGTGCTGCTACGGCCTAAGAATATCAATTGCCCCTTTACGTATCTCGAGGGAATCTTAAGAGTCGTTTGAAGGATTTCATTTCTATATAATGACTATTTATGAATCAGTTGCATTACTATGACACTGAGAAAAATAAAATTGTCTTTATATTTATTTACACAGCAATATTTGTAACACATTTTTTGTGGGTATACACATAATGTGGTAAGCTAATTTTGACTAGCTATGTTGAACAAGGATTGTTTTCATTAATTGGGAGCGATTTTGCCGCATTTGAGAACCGCCGTCGAAAGAAAAACCTCTCACTATGCCCGGTACAAGTCATTTAGTTCGCGCTAATGGAGTCACACAACTTGTCCATTCATTTATTATGCTTTCATTTTGTTTCCGTTTATTATTTAATGCAACTAATCGTTATTGTAGCTTTACGACGAGAATTTAATATTTTTTAATTTTATATATTATAATCTTTTAATTAAATTTATAACACTTTTACTTCAGTTCTTGCACTTCTTCGCTTCTTGTACTTTCTTGTGGGGAAAATAATTTATTCACTAAATCGTCTCTTTCAAAAATTGCTTTAGGCTTTATTTTACAGTATAATGTTATTACAAAATAAAATAGGACCAAGCATACATATAATTTATTACATTAATTGACAAATAATCAAGACACAACATAATAAAAAAAAAAAAAAAAAACTATAATTGTAACTGTAAAATAATAAAAAAAACTATAATTGTAACTTAAAAACAAAGCCGGATATACGCTTACAAAGTGCCATTATTTTACTATCTACGTTCGCGTTGTGAAAACACTTAGCTATTATTATAAGTGGCTAGTCCTTATACCTAAGGCCAAGGCCTTAGACTAATGAGATGATCGTTTAAATATTTTAATGGTGTAAGTTATTTGGGCGCGAGTAATCAGTTAAGCACCCAAAATATATTCAAGACCACTTTCCAACTTGGAAATGCTCCAATCAGCATTCCCCTCGAAGGATTTCGCAACCACATCCAATATACAAACGGCAAACAGTTTTTAATGAGTATATAACAATTTGAACGAGAAGCGAAGGGGAAAATCACCAACAAATTGGGGTTGTTAACTTGAGATTTTTTTTTTTGTCAGACACAAAATTTCCCCAAGGTTTTTATTGTAGGGTTCTGTGGCACATTATGCAAGATTTGAGAGCATCTTCTTTTTTTAACACAATAATCGAAGTAACGTAACACAGTAACGAAGAGAAAGAAACAATGAGTTCCAGACAAAATAACTTATATAATGACGCTGCATCGTTCGGCAAGATTTAGATTATCAGCGTAGTTATCCCACCTCTCCTCTTGCTACAAAAATGTATTGATTGACACACCAAAGAAATCGAATTTAAACGTTGTCTCAACCATGGTCTTAACATTAGCCGCAATGTCACGTCTACACGTGTCACGTTATATCACGTAGAGTCGCCGCGTCTATTATCCCTCTATAACGAACCGGAACATTTGTCACGCCGCGCCGTAACAACCTGAATCTCTCGACTGTCCGTGAAGAATATATACGTAACAATGGAGAATATAGGCCTAAATGGTATGCTACGTTAGGATGTAATTTCACAGGCACAATTATAATGTTTTAGGTGACGTCCGTGAAAATAATAACCTACCGTTGTCTGAGAAGAGTTTCTTTTTATAGGTAATTACTAATTACCTATCATGGTATTTTAAACGTCTATGATAATCACATACTGACTTCTAAGGTGCGTCTAGCCAAACAAGGCAGAATTTTGCGATATTTGATCATTGGAAAGATTTTCCGTGTCAATATCTTACAAGACAGGCTCATCCCAATTCTCTTTACCTCTTTGGATTATTATATGTAAACCTGAAACAGGCACAGAAGTAACATAACTCTAAATAACTTGAATAGGTAAAATGAAACACATTTAAACTTATAAAGTATAAACTCTTTCATTTCAGCGTTAACCTAGCTTTTACACCGTAGGGCACTAACACCGCACTCTAAATGTAAACTTCTTTGAACTCTCCAACCCTTCGAAGGACGCGTGAAATTCTCCCCTACATGCACATATTATATAAACTTATTTTCTACCTTATAGCGTGGTTACTGAAGGTTGAAATTATAAAACACATCAACGATTACATCGTTTATTTATTTCCGATCTTATAAAGTCCGGTTAGATTAGATTGCATATGTATAATATAATTTAGTATTTTCATGAAAGTCCTGATGCATTAAGTTACTTCCCATGTTTTAATAGAACACACCCGACAATAAGTGTAAACTTACACCCCATGTAGTTTTAATTGGCCAGTAACAGAATATAGTTCGGTAGTAAAGTGGGCACACATGCGCTGCCTCATCGTAAAAACTACATCAAAACGTATTAACTTTACGATGTGTGCTCGTATTATATGTGAATAGTGTGGGAGGGAGTTTCATTGTATACTCACATTCTCAAGGATATAGAAAAAATAGAATTTCCCAGGATTGGAGTCCCAGATGGAACACGTCAGGCAGTCGTAAAAACTTAGCCAAATCCTTTTTATGATATGCTTGAAAAAGTATTTTGCCCGACCACGAATTAACAAGAGCAGGCGATAAAGAAGAGGTATGTATACATGTACAACTACACAGAGTAATAAATCTATCAGATATCTTCAAATATATTTTATATAGAGACCTCTGTATAAGGTAATGTAAGTAATCAGTAACTATCACCACTCTCATAAATCGTGCAACACAACTGACGACACAATACTTTTAAAAATAATCTCTACCTTCCCTTTCCATAACGGTTATTTCTCAACAAATGTAAGACTACGTTTACAATTCCTTGTATATAAAGTCGTACATAGTTACAAAGGAGTGTTGTTTTGGACAACACAATCGCTACCCATTACGCTCTATTGTGGAGGATAACTTTTGGCGGCGGAGTGCGTCGTTTGTGCCTCGAGTTTACTATAAATATTTACACAGAGTTCCCACGGTGCCGGAACATATTCTATACATAAAGTTATGTAACACGGTGACAACGCTGGCAAGTAGTTCCCCTGTGCTTGAGACTTTGACTTCTGTGTCGCCAGTCCTTTTTTATTGCGTAGAATGACGAGACGAGCATGCCGTCCGCCTGATGGTAAGCGATACGACCACCCATAAATAGTAGCAACACTATCCAGCACCTTGACTTACAAAGTACTGCGTGGCATTCCACTACGCTCGTCATCCTGATACATAAGATATTATGTCCAGTAGTTACACAGGCTACAATGTCCTTCAAACCGAAACACAACATTGCATGGACACTGCTACTTGACGGCAAAAAATTACATTGCAGTTGTACCCACCCAATGGACGGCAGCGTGGCGGTTAAGCCTCACGCTGCCGTTGACGCCGAGGGCGTACTTCGGTGCGCGGGGGCTTCTGAGCCCAAACAACAGGAGACGGACCGCACATAGATTAGGCACCGGTGTACGTTAGGGACTCGGCCCGGCGGTCGCCCGACGTTTTCCATCTCTCCGGGCGGCTCAACGTCGGGTCATAAGGCACGGTGAACCCAACATAACCGCTCAGTCGTTCCCCTTGAACACTGGGCGGTAGTAATGATTCACTTTCTCCGCGTAAAAAAAAAGTGGTACTCACCCAGACGGACTCTTACATATGAGAGACCTACCACCAGTAAAGTTTCAACAGTAATGTGTAAGATTCTACCTTGGTACAACGTAGTCCATCTTAACTTTCGCTCGCGACTCCGCCCACGTGAATAATTTTTCCAGGATAAAAGTCCCGGTTTATATTTTCCCGGGATAAAAGTAGTATGTAAATGCGAAAGTTTTTGAAAATTTTTTGTATGTTTGTTGGAAGTAAACGCAGAAACTGCTGAACGAATTTGGCACACGGGTAGACCTTGTCCCGAATTAACACGAAAGGTACTTTTTATCTGGGTAGTATGTTCCCATGGGAAATAATAGTCATTCATCAAATGATTTTTAAATAGATGGAGTTGCCTTTATAGGCTGCCGTCATACGTTTGTAGCGGGAAAGGTTTATCACGCGGGCGAAGCCGCGAACAACAACTAGTATATTATCATTTCGGACTTTGCGTCGCGATGACTGATGGAATAATGCCGGCTTATCTCACTGACTGTACACTAGCGGACTCTGAGTCACTTTTGAGCACGTTAACCCGTTGGGCACAAAATATCTCTTCAGCACGACCTATACCTTCCCATCAATCTGCTCTTTAATAGATCGATTAAGAGTAACCAATTATAGATTGTGTAGTAGGCGTAAGTGTATCCAAGCGAGGGATTATCTATTTCGGGCTCTCCTCGGAAGGCCCACCTTGTTTTGCTTCATTGACCACGTATAGGCTAATTTTACTTATAATAGATTTATTGATGGAACTTCAAGTGTTTATTTTGTGATTGTAAATCAACGGTGGTTTCACAAGCTATAAATGGTTACAGCATGTAAGATTCAAACATGGACTTAAATGATCATTACTATCATTAATATTTACAGTTGGTATGTTTCCCGTATACCAATGTCCCTCTGAGTAGGTATTATGCAAACACTGCTGTGTTCCGATTTCAAGCACATTCTAGCCAGTACAATTCTGAGCATTCCGAGACTTTAACATCTAGACGATAACGTTTCCACATTGGTGTCTATGCAAATGCGTCGTTATTCAAATTCTAGGTAGCATTACTAATGTGTATGGTTTATGGACACTCGTGACGTGTATAATTACATAAAAAATACGAGTTTGGCTTACCATATCGAGATACTAAACATCTATGTTACTGGGAATTACGAGCGTAAGCAATATTTACTATGAGTTCTCCAATTAGGAACATCGACTTTTAAAACAGTTTGCCGTGGGGTAGTATTTACGTAGTATGGCTGTCAAAATCGAACTGACAGTCAATAAATATAACTCAATCCGGGCACTCAACGCGGCAATGCATCATCCAGGTGCACTAGGCCCATAAATAAAGCGCGGTCGCCCATCCCAATGTGGGTACGGCATGATGTATGGAGCGCGTAAAACATATCCCGACTGGCATGCATCATTGGATTGAAAGGGGATTATGCGGACAGGTGAGGTGTGTGTAACAGCGGATAGCGGGAATGATAAGTATGTTTTCTTAGACTTTAGTTTTGGATAATTTAAAAACATTAAGAATTACATCATATTATGGCATAAAAGTTTAAAAATTACTTTTATAACTAAGTCCATTATAGTTTTATTTTATTTTGAAATACTAATCGAATTTACACATCTTATGTGAAATAAGTGTTAGTAAAGTCTGCTTAAAATTCTAAATGCCACCACATACCTCGCTAATCGCCACCTCTTATCAATTAAGCCCACACGGTAATACCCGCTAACAGGCAACAGCTCAACCGCATCCGTCGAGTATTTCGGTACACAGTTCAGCACAGATGCGCTGCTGACTGCTTACTTTAAAAATTACCCAGATATTTTCGTATTAGAAGGAAAAGTTACAAACTGATGTCTACGCTTGTAGTAGAAATTTTGTATGCACAAACGTACAATACGTTAGTTGATAGATTTATTTAATACATCCTCGATAAAAATGAAGCAACTACTTGCAGATTATTTTTTCAAAAACTAATAATCTTACTTCTATTCAATTGCTTATCGACCGCAGTATTTTTCATTTCACATTGTGTAATTTAGTAGTGGAAACTTGTAATTGGCCCTCTTTGAGTGTATCCTTTACTATGAATTGTACTAGCTGTAAGTTTCCCAATAATAATTAAAATAAAATAAAATAAAAACATTATTCCTTTTTTTATTATTTCCTTTGTAATTTTTGTAGTCTACGTCTTAGTATAAGATATTACGTTGTATATTTCATTCCAACTTAGTTAATTGCCTATCTACTGTTGCCATAATCATCATCCGGGCCTGACTTCAAAAAATTTCACTACAGTCAGGCAAATAGTTATGGTGAAGACTGCACGAAACAAAATTTATAAAAGGATCCTGAAATATATCACAAGAATGGTAAATAAAAGCCGGGTCGGCCGAGTATCATACGGCCCGAGAATCTTACTATGCGTTGCCGGAAATCCCGACTGTAACAAGATCATCCAGAATTCAAACCCACATACATTAAGAACAATGAGCGCCTAACCTGGGTTTGAAGACTAACATGTGATTCCATCGCTAGTGTCACTAATGATTGTTTTTCGTTAAGCTGTGATTCAGCAGAACGCGGCAGACGGCACTACTATGCAGTATAAAATTGTATGAGACCGATTCCGCACACGTCGGCAAATGACGTCCGGCAGGACGTCACATGCCGTCTGCCGTTGCCCTCTGCCGTCTGCCGCGTCCTGTGGAATCACAGCTTTAGTTGATTTCGAACACATTCTTTCTCTCTCTACACACACTCTAAACTTTGCTTTACTAAGGTAAACAATGGTTGCTCGACTCATTAACTCGCATGCAAGTAAAACTACATTCGCAAGTCACCATTAAAAAATAATATCAGCCTTGTATTGTCCTACTAACGGAGGTCCTCTACTATTCTGAGAGTCCACAACGCTGGCCAAGTGTGGATTGACCAGTAAAATATACATGTATACATATTTGGTTACTAGCTTGCGATTACACTGGTTCAATTGCACAACAGGTGCTACAATTTATACTTAACTAAGCCTACTAGTATGTTAGTTGACACTGTAATCAAACCTTATTATAGTGCGTTTGAAATCAGACGAAATTGTCAATTGGCGACATCAAGCAGCCACGTGTCAAACACTACAATAATGGATTCAAAATATGCAGTAGGCAATACTAGCGCATCATCATCATAACATCTAAGTTGATATTTCGACATAATAATGTAAGAATCAAGGAGACAAAAAAATTATTCGTTTGATCATAAATTAAACATATTCATTAGTAGCGCAATAACATTCCTCCTTTATTACTAACACACATATTTTCGTCCGTATGTTGAAGTAAAGAGGCGCCACGAAGCATCGCACGTGTATTTATTTCGCAATATAGTAAACAAAAAAATCTGTTTGTATGTTTATAAGTTCGGGCGTACGTTACACAAGAGCCGTGTGAATATCTATTGCCGACGGTTGTAAATATTTACATTGTTTATTTGTATTCAAGTGGGATTGTTTACACGTCTTCGTAGTAATGCGGGTATAAGAGTAAATAAAATACGTTTCATACTTACTATTTACATTTAAATTCTAAAACTAATGAATACATAGCTCGCAGGAAAATAAGAGAAAGCTAAATAGATTTTTAAATATTTCAAAGATAAAAATTGTGGAACAAATTGTATACCTACTTTGCATATCTTTGTAAGAAAATTTAATAATAAACTACTTATTTTGACACAAGACGGATATAGTCGGATTTTGTATCATCTTAAAGTTCCACCATTACCACTCTATCTTTAAAAATCGCTGCCCAAATGCGGCTACCAGCCTTAGGGGCTGGTAGCCTTCTAAAGCTGTGATCCCGCAGGACGCGGCAGACGGCAACGACGGACGGCATGTACCGCGACGGCAGACGGGACTACTATGCAGTATTAAATTGTCGACGTTATTATTATTCAAATTATTGACGTCCTGCCGGGCGTCATTTGCCGTCGTGTGCAGAATCGGTCTCATACAATTTAATACTGCATAGTAGTGCCTTCTGCCGTCGCGGCACATGCTGTTGCGGTCTGCCGTTGCCGTCTGCTGTCTGCCGCGTTCTCCGGAATCACATCTAAATAAAAAGCGCAAAATCTCACAGCACGTGTAAATTAAAAAAAAACTGTTACTTCCAAACCGGTAGCATGTTACAAGTACACAGTGCAGATGTAATTATCGTTCAATTAACATAATCTATACTAATATTATAAAGCTGAAGAGTTTGTTTGTTTGTTTGTTTGTTTGAACGCGCTAATCTCAGGAACTACTGGTTCGAATTGAAAAATTCTTTTTGTGTTGAATAGACCATTTATCGAGGAAGGCTATAGGCTATATAACGTCACGATGCTACTATTAGGAGCGAAGAAATAATGGAAAATGTGAAAAATGCGGGGAAAATTATTCATCCTTGAGGGCTTCCATTGCGTGCGCTGCGAAAATGGTTCAAGATACCAAAAATATATGTATGAAAGAATTATTCCTCTTGAAATGATCTAAAAAAAAGTCCGCGATAGTATATGTCTATCTTTTAAGATTAACTCTCTAGAACCGTTTTTATGGTAATCAAATTTGGTCGAAATTATGCATTATTTGTTAAGAGTTGTATCAACGTCATATTAATCTTTATCCAAATAAATGTGTTGGATAGAGTGATGCAACGGGAAGGTTTTTATGTATGTACTTTTAGCCCGGAAAAACTTATTAACGCGGGCGAAGCCGTGGGCAAAAGCTAGTAACTATATAAACAGACAGTACGCGATGTGGGAGGTTGGTGAACAGCGGTGTTGATGAGCTTGTTTCGTAACACATTGTTTGTGCCACGGTACGTGATAATTATGGCACCTGTAGGTAAATATGGTGCATTTTTAGGGATTAGGGATTTAGATATTCAGTATCGTCTATTCCAAGCTCATTTTTTCACAATTGGTAAGTGATAGGACAGCATTCAGTTAAAATCCTGATATTATTGGCAAGGTACAAATTTACCTTATAACCTATCTAGTTATATGTGCGAATTAGTTTCTATCAATTTGGTTGTAACAATCAATCGCCTCTGGAATAATTTCATCTAACTAGGTAAAATTAAACCGCAGGTTGAATTCATCACGAATGGATTATACATCCGCCCACCCACTCAGCCAGCGTGGTGGATTGCAGCCGATCGCGCTTATGAATTATAGGAGGAAGAACGAAAGCCCGTTGAATTAATTTACTCGATATTGTTATTCTTTTATACACCTAAATGGCGCGACAGGCAAGCCGCTCGTAAGGTAAGCGACTCAATTAGACTGCCGATTAGCAAAAGAACATCAAACGCTTGTACTACACTACGCTCGGCACCTTGAGACTAGTGTTGGGTAGGACACGAAATAAAAAAAGAGTTTGTAAGAGTAGCCTCTTTTTTCACTTGGCCAGTACAATGTCCCACTTCAAATGAGGCGAGGCGTAATGAAGCTCGGTGATACATTTGAAGTAACGAATTTTCATTGAAGAATAACGAACTATTGTAATTTGTAGCATGCCTTTCGCTCCCTCTCTGTCCCCGTCTTGTAGTTTTACTGAGATAGATATTGAGTACCACGAATTCGCGACTACCGTGACATGAAATTTGAAGAAGTACATTAAAAAATGTTGAGCCGCTCTTACATTTTGACATCATGTACGGGACAAATGTACCGCCTCTTGTATGTCCTACCCAACACTACTTGAGACACTATATTGTAAAGGGTCATAATGCCCAGTAATTCCACTGTACATACCGAAATGTCCAAACATATATTTCATAGCACGCATATTCATTGTAACCGTAGTCGGTTACTTAGAATTTATACATTTTCTCCTTAAAACATTAAAAATAAACTGACGCCAATTTAGATACAAACCCGAATAAAACAAAGATAAACGACACTTCATCCTTAATTCGTATCCCACAAAAGGCACAAACCCAAACATAAAACAAATAAGTTTTAATTTTACGTCGACAATCATTCATCTCCCCTCGCTGCAGTCGCTAACAACGAATCTCGTTTAAAATCATCAAACAATTTATATATAACCGCGTTTATACTTCTAAAGCGAGATGCTCCCTAAAGATGCTGCGGTAGATAACATCTTGCGAGATCAAACTGGGGATATAATTCCCTTTGACTGGAGTAAAACAAAGGCACAAGGTTATAGTATCCTCACATAAATTGAGATATAACATCATCGAAACATATACGAACGAAGATCGTAGAATAAAGGAGGTCAACTACAGATGGTATTTCTAATGACTATTTCAAAACGTTGTTGCGTTAGTTATTAGTTATTAGGCGTGGTAGCTAATACTAAACATAACAAATACAATAGTACACTTAAGTACCAAATATTTTTATTCCATTTATATCGATAATAACATGTTCTGTCTTATAACTGCTCGGAGAGGAAAACGAGACTTTACATGTGGTTGCAAAGCAAGAAATTATCATTTGCCATTATATTATATTCCATTAACAATTCAACACTCAGACAGCATGAAAGTCTGAAAATAAATATTTTTCAACATCCCAACGCGTTCGGTTAATCGATCTCCCTAAATAGACTATACATAAATAACATCACGTCCGTTTTGTTTGTCCTTTCCTTATACCATCGTCTTGCAAATAGAATAAACAATTTACCGTCTGAGCAATTAATATTGGTTCATTTGTAAGTAACTTGTACATTTATGTCGTGGTTTATTATGTGTCTATTTATTCTGGTTCTATTCTGATTTGGTAGAGATAACTAGAATTTTAGAAGAAGATATAATAAATAACATATATGTTGATTATTTTCCTACATGAATAAATTATAAAGTCCGTAAAATAAAATTGTACGGAACTAATCAAATAGCTTCTTCTGTTATAAATCTTCAAATCCCATAAAACAATAATCCAATAGGATTAAAAACAACAGATTATTACATCTTAACAGTAAAGACATCCATAATATATCAAAGCAAAATACAGATCAGATTTTACCTAACCCCTATTTCAATTAAGCATTTTCGTTAAGAGCCTATGTCAGGAACTTTAAGGACTTTTAAATTCAAATTTCTCGTAAACTACTAAGATCAGAAGTTAGATTTTTGGATATGTGTAAATTGAACATATAACTCAATAATATGTCAAAGCCAAAACACAATTGCTATAAATTTTCTCGATCGAAAAAAAATTCAAAGTTACCTCTGACATTTTCTTTAAACACGCTTTATCTCTAAATGGTGGAATATGTACATTCGTAACTTTATTTAAATACAATACATCAATTTTTTCAAAGTTCTATCAATACACAATTAAAATGAATTAAATAGTATAATCACAATTAAAAGAAAATTGTTTTGGCGCTTACGCCATTTCATTTCGGCATACGCGTGCGCCACCCGTCACTTTCTCTCATCCGCGACGTCCAAATACGCCATCGCTATTATGGGAGTGGCCCGTGCCGGCTTCAGTCGTCCGGAATCTTTACTGACGACGGACGTGCGCTCGAAATTTTCGGACGCCTTCAAAGTTCGAATTGGCCGTCTAGTGTAGGGATTGGTCCGCGCTACCGCGCGGCAAATTTGAAGGTGCCCTGGAAATTCTGTTTTATAGTGTATCCAGCTCACGTCCGTGTATCAATATAAAATTATAGGCTCTATTAGGTCTATAAGATAGGCAGCAAGCGTAATTATTACATCCTTTCACCTTTGTAAATTGTTTCTAGTCGGAGACCTGCTTTAGTTATATTTCGTGATCGGTACGCTGAGGTGCCGGGTTCGAATCCCTGATTGAAAAACAATAGTCACTGCTTTTTTTTTTTGTTATTTATACTGCCTCAGTGGTGTAGTTGTATTACGTTATGACTGCAATGCTGAGGTCTCGGGTTCGATCCCCGAGTCGGGCAGAGTGATATTGGATTTTTTTCTTTTCAGCCCGAAGTCTGGATTTTGAGCCCGAAATGGTGATAGGCTCGCCCCCTATCACATCATAGGACGGAATACGCACGACGGAAAGTGAGTGCACTAGTTGCGCCTCTGCCTACCCCTTCGGGGATAAAAGACGTGAGAGTATATGTATGTATTATTTATATTGCGTAATCCATAGCTAGGGACGCCCTGGAATGCCGGCCCAATTTTGTGTAAATGACGCTTGCGTGCCGCTCATACATTTAAAAAATTCGTATTTTGCATGTAAAGGCTGTTCAAATTTTTACACCATAAAATTATTTTAGTATGATTTTTTGTAGTACTCATTTATTTATACATTATGAATCAATAATAACTAAAATGTTAAGAGCCAATGTTAGAATTGGTATACACGGCGGCCATTTTGAATTTCTTTGTTTTAAGGCCAATCGAACTCAAAATCGATATCTTGGCAAGCCTGTAGGTAAAAAAGACGGATCCAATGTTAGAATTAAAAAAAGTGACCGCCATTTTGAATTCCTTTGTTTTAAGGCCATTCGACCTCAAAATCGATATCTGGGCAGGCCTTTAGGTATAAAAGACGGATCCAATGTTAGACTTGAAAAAAGTGGCCGCCATTTTGAATTTCCTTGTTTTAAGGCTAATCGACCTCAAAATCTATATCTGGGCAAGCCTGTAGGTACAAAAGACGGATCCAATGTTAGAATTGAAAAAAGTGACCGCCATTTTGAATTTCTTTGTTTTAAGACCAATCGACCTCAAAATCGATATCTGGGCAGGCCTTCAGGTATAAAAGACGGATCTAATGTTACGACTTGAAAAAAGTGGCCGCCATTTTGAATTTCCTTGTTTTAAGGCTAATCGACCTCAAAATCTATATCTGGGCAAGCCTGTAGGTACAAAAGACTGATCCAATGTTAGAATTGAAAAAAGTGACCGCCATTTTGAATTTCTTTGTTTTAAGACCAATCGACCTCAAAATCGGTATCTGAGTACCACTTTAGTTACTAAAGGCAGATCCACCGTCAGAACTGAAAAAAGTGGCCGCCATTTTGAATTTCTTTGTTTTAAGGCTAATCGACCGCAAAATCGATATCTGGGTGTAACATTATTAACAAAAGAGTGATCCAATGTCAGAATTGAAAAAAGTAGCCACCATTTTGAAGTTTTTTGTATTAAGGCCAATCGAACTCAAAATCCATATCTGGGCATTGTTTTGTGCACAAAAGGCAGATGTAATGTTAGAATTTTAAATAAAGGCCGCCATTTAGATTTATTTTTCTTTAAAGGCTATTGGCTTTAAAATCAAAATCCGCTGGACATGACTGGCCACAAACTCTAATAGGTATAAAGGAGACGGCCGAAATTGGGCTTGACCTTACACTTTTGAAGCATGTATCAATATTCTTCTATTTTTATGTCTTCCATTTAAAAATATCCCACCAAAAACATAAATGTAAAAAAGGATAGCCAAGTTCAATACCAAAATTATGCTTAGCTGTGGGCTTCGCCGCAAAAAGAATGGAGATCTAAATGTGTGCCAAGGTTTATGCAAAATCTAAATATGTATTTATAGGAACAAAATAACATTATGAACAAGTATTAAATTCTATTTGTTTGCTTTATTGAATACCTATAATAGTTGCTGGTATTTACAAATGTGAGATCTTTTACATTTATGTTTTTGGTGGGATATCATTACTTTTAGTAAAGAAAACTAGGTAGGTATTGAGTTGTGTGGTGCCGCGCGCCGCCGACGACACACCGTTGGCCGGCTGTTTAGCGCGTATTACAAGTGTTTTTTTATGGGGACACCACAAATGTTTTGGCTTAACTTTATCTTTATATTTCTGTTATAAAGCAAATATAATAAAACATATATTGGGATTGTTTCAAATATTTGCTTGTAACGGTTCCAACGCTACCATTAAAAATATATTTTTTTTATGTGGACCCCTGTATTTTTTAACTTTTTTTATTTTTAGATTTTTTCTTACGCTTACACATAATTACCGAGCTGGATTCCAAATTTCATCCTTCTAGGTCATCTGGAAGTAGGTTAGGTTTAGATACTATAAGTCTGTCAGTCAGTACAAAAATTTACGATTTTGACCTTCATATCTTTATAACCGTTTGAGCTAGCTTCATGAAATTTGGGCTTCTAGATGTCCTTATAGATATAATTAAACTCACACAGTTTTATGTGTTTACTTTAAATAGGTTTTGAGTTATAGAAAGGTGAAAAGTGGCACCAAGTGGTTCGTGTAATATTACACACGGCGCTGGCACCAACTTAGAGCGTTGGTTACATACTCAAAGAATACCAAGCATGTATAACAAGAATAATATTGACATAATAGTATTAATAATTCTTTGGGGGAGACCTATGTGCAATAGTAGCCTTTTAAAGGCTGAAAAAGAATAAGAATTAAAAACTATAGGTATTTTAGAAATTAAACTAAAAAGACATTTTCACTTTTTGGGATATTTAATATTGGTCGATATTATTTAATTTTACTGGCAACTTTGTTCAGCGCTCCCGACGTAATGTCAAATTGAAATACATTATTGACTCACTAACACTATAGCTTCACACCTCGCGTCGTGGCAAGGGCGGATCCAGCTTTGGCGCCAGGGGGGGGTCACATAGTCGTGGTCAAGTCACAAGAAGTTATAATTTAATTTTGAAAAGTAAAAAGTAGGTATTCTATCTATACTTATCTATACTATAATATTATAAAGCTGAAGAGTTTGTTTGTTTGAACGCGCTAATCTCAGGAACTACTGAACCGATTTTGAAAATTCTTTCACTAATAGGAAGCTACACAACTCCTGAGTGCTATAGGTTACTTTTTATCCCGGTAAAATATTTTTGTCCCGGAAAAACTTTTTCACGCGGGCGGAGCCGCGAGCACTACTAGTAATATTATAAAGCTGAAGAGTTTGTTTGTTTGTTTGAACGCGCTAATCTCAAGAACTACTGGTTTGAATTTAAAAATTATTTTTGTGTTGAATAGACCATTTATCGAGGAAGGCTTTAGGCTATATATCTTCACGATGCAACTATTAGGAGCTAAGAAATAATGGAAAATGTGAAAAAAACGGGGAAAATTATTCATCCTTGAGGGCTTCCATTGCGTGCGCTGCGAAAATGATTCAAGATACCAAAAATATATACATGAAAGAATTATTCCTCTTGAAATGATCTAAAAAAATGTCCGGGATAGTATATGTCTATCTTTTAAGATAAACTCACTAGAACCGTTTTTATAGTAATCAAATTTGGTCGAAATTAATAACTCTGTCGCGCTTTCACGCCAATACTACAGAACCCATTTAAATGAAATTTTGTACACAGATATTTTAGAACCTGAAAAAGGACATAGGCTACTTTTTATCCCCGTGAAATATAAAACGGGACTCTTATCCCGGAAACACTCTTTCACGCGGGCGGAGCCTCTGGCAAAAGCTAGTTAATAAATATAATTACTGTAGGTACTTAAAAATACCTACCTATATTTAAGTAACAAATTAATTTTTTTACGTCTTCGCCCGAAACGCCTTATCACTACATCTACTTCAATGTTTCCGTAGTATTATAATGCTCTTTGTTTTAATGCGTTCGTTCTTTTAAACGTTCCGTTAGAGGTTAGTTCTAGTTAGACGTTAGTCGAAAAAAAAGCGCGCGCAAGTGTCACACGAAATATGACATACGTAATATCAAATACTAGCTTTTGCCAGCGGTTCCGCCCGCGTGAAAGAGTTTTTCCGGGATAAAAGTCCCGTTTTATATTTCACGGGGATAAAAAGTAGCCTATGTCCTTTTTCAGGCTCTAAAATATCTGTGTACCAAATTCCATTTAAATCGGTTCTGTAGTATTGGCGTGAAAGCGCGACAGAGTTATTAATTTCGACCAAATTTGATTACCATAAAAACGGTTCTAGTGAATTAATCTTAAAAGATAGACACATACTGTCGCGGACATTTTTTTAGATCATTTCAAGAGGAATAGTTCTTTCATACATATATTTTTGGTATCTTTAACCGTTTTCGCAGCGCACGCAATGGAAGCCCTCAAGGATGAATAATTTTCTCCGTTTTTTTTCACATTTTCCATTATTTCTTCGCTCCTAATAGTTGCATCGTGATGTTATATAGCCTAAAGCCTTCCTCGATAAATGGTCTATTCAACACAAAAAAAAAATTCAATTCGAACCAGTAGTTCCTGAGATTAGCGCGTTCAAACAAACAAACAAACTCTTCAGCTTTATAATATTATAGTATAGATGAATGGTGGCGGCCGTGGCGGTGGCGCGACAAAATTCTTTTCGATGCGTTCGTTCCCGAATAATGCGTTTGCCGTCAAAGTATTATATTAAACTAGCTTTTGGTCGCAGCACCGCCCGCACGCAGCATCACTGATTTGTGTTCCATTACTCTTCTGTAGTCACTGCCTTTCTTTTTTATCACATTTCTTTAAATGTACGGACACACTGATTCTACTGCTTTATTAAATACACTTATATACTATCTATTATATAAAAATGAATCCCTATTTTGCTGGTCACGGCATCACGCGTGAACGGCTGGACTGATTTCGTTATTTCTTTTTTTGATGTGTTTATTATTGTCAGGAGAAGGTTCTTATGAAAGAAAAAATTATGAAAATTGCGCGGAAAAACGGCTGGACCGATTTTAATGAAATTTTTTTGCGTGTCTTCAGGTGGATTCCAGAATGGTTTAGACTCGGGTTCTAGGATTTTATTTCTTTTTTAGGGCAGGACAACGTCTGTCGGGGCCGCTAGTCTATTATATAAAAATGAATCCCTATTTTCCTTGGTCACGGCATCACGCGTGAACGGCTGGAGTGATTTCGTTATTTCTTTTTTTGATGTGTTTATTATTGTCAGGAGAAGGTTCTTATGAAAGAAAAAATTAAGAAAATTGCGCGGAAAAACGGCTGGACCGATCTTAATGTAATTTTTTGTGTGTCTTCAGGTGGATTCCAGCATGGTTTAGTAGGTAGCGCTGTACTCGGGTTCTAGGATTTTATTTCCTTTTTAGGGCAGGACAACGTCTGTCGGGGCCGCTAGTATACTAAACAATCTTAGCTGCCTCGCTGGCGTAGTTGTATTACAGTACGACTGCAAAGCTGAGGTCTCGGGTTCGATCCCCGGGTCGGGCAAAGTTATATTGAGTTTTTCTATTCAGTATCAGCTCGGAGTCTGAAATTTGTGCCCGATATGGCTATAGGCTCGCCCCCTATCACATCATGGGACGGAATAATGGCGAAAAGTGGGTGCACTAGTTGCGCCTCTGCCTACCCCTTCGGGGATAACAGGCGTGAGTGTATATGTATATGTATGTAATCTTAGCTGGCTGGTATGACAATTCAAATTTTTCGCGACGCGATAGCTTTGTGAGAACGTCTAACCAAAAATTCAAAAGTCGGCTACATAATTACAAATATTTATCATGTTTTCTATACATTATAAGAAATAGTATCATACTTATTTAACATATTTGATTTAAAATTGTAAAAATATACTGAAATAAATAATAACATCTTGACTCTTATATCAACGCGACGCTTTTATGGTGTTGTTTTTTTTCAGTTTATGAGCGTAATGTTTCGAAAGTTTTAAATCGCTTGGTAACGAAACGTAAACGATTACTTAAAAAAAACTAAACTTTGGATGCAAATAAAACACAGCTGTATATTTAAAAATTATGTTTTACAAACATATTTGAACAATGAGTTAGATATTTAAATTTAGATATAGAAGACAGAAAATGAAGATCTCCAAAGTAAATAATTTAAACTGTACCACTAAATTTGTGATTTGTGTTTCAGTACACACATTATTTCTTTGTAATGTTCAATAACCAATTTAAATGTTATGAAAGGATAATCGTGAAATTCTATCGGTAAATCAAAATGAACGACTAACAAAAACTATTATAATAAAAAAACCTCTTGATTGTAATGTGTAAGATTTGATAATAATCTAACTCTATTTACATACGATAACAAAATCCTTGAATATAAAATCAATTGCATTCAAAAATCGGTTATTTGGTGCAACCGATTTTTTGTTCTCTTCCCTACACACTATCCGACCTATAAGGAGTATTGATATCTTACTGATACTTCGAAGCAAATCAATGCCAATATAACTTTCTACGCCTTTTTAACCCCATTAGGGATCAACCCCATCAATTGTATTAAAAAATATTTTGCTAAATTTGAATTAGATTGGACCAAGGAATCGCGTTGCTCCATACAAACATTGCCCCTTTTTTCATCCCCTTAGGGGTAGAATATCGGAAAATCCTTTCTTATCAGAAGCCTACGTCATACAAGGAACACACCCTCCAAGTTTCAGGTCTCTACGTTCAGCGGCTTAGGCTGTGCGTTGATCCGTCATTTTTTTTTTTTTTTTTTTTTTTTTTAACACGGACCTATCGGCCAGTAGCCTGACGCGAGTCGGCTTTTCTGGCCACACCGGACTTTCGGGTGAACGCAGAAGGCGCTCGTAACCCTTGGATTTTAGGCGACCACGCTGAGGGCGACCCACTAACGGGTCACGAACCTCGGCTCAGGGCGGCCACTGAGAGAGGACAAGACATCATCGTTTGGGGAGATTGGTTTTGATCCCTAATCCTATTTGTCGTGTTGATCGTAGTCATCGGCACGCGGGCTGGAACTGCTACGAGAGGTCTGGGTGACGGGGGGCGCGGCGAGGTCCTCGGCGGCGAGGACGGAACTGCGGTCTTGTAGAGTGTATGAGTTTTAGGAACTCGTGCTTACGGCGGATGGCCAGAGTTATATCGTCCTCTGGGTCGGTCAGAAAGGAGCGCGGCCGTCTCCATTTAGCGCGGTCGAATGGAGTGTATATCGACGCTTTACGGATAAGCGTATTTGGGTGTTTTTCCGCTCGCTCGAAGTAGCGTTTGCTGGCCTTTTGCATGAAATGCCTGATGGTCGGCATATTGGTGTCCACGTGGAGGTTGCGATTGCGAACGTACCACGGGGCACCAAGAGCGTGTCGTAGAAACTTATTTTGCAGGACCTGCATACGCTTAAGTCGAGCAGGCGGTATGTGGGCGAATACGGGTGATGCGTACGTCATAATCGGCCTAATGCATGTCGTATATATCCTAATCTTGTTGCGGACGGACATTTTACTTTTTCTATTTATGAGCCAGTGCAACTGGCTCACCGCGAATGCGGCTCGCGCGCGTACCGCGTTTACGTGTGGGACGAAGGTCAACCTCTGATCAAGGGTTACTCCTAAATATTTGGCTTTCTCCGTCCAGGGAATAACCTGGTTGGACATGCGGACTTGGTAATTGGGTATATGAATTCTCCTCTTCAAAGTGAACAGGATTGCCTGACTTTTAGTGGGGTTGACGGTGATTCGCCATTTGCGGAACCACGCACCGAGTTCGTCGGCGGCGGCTTGCAAAGTGCGCACCACATCGTCGGGGTCTCTACGTGAAGCGTAGATTGCGGTATCGTCCGCGAAGAGGGCCAGATGGGCATTTTTAGGTCTTGGGATATCGCTAGTGTACAGCGAGAAAAGAAATGGGGAAAGCGCGGAGCCTTGCGGGACTCCGGCCGTGATCGTGTGCCGCGAAGAGAGGGTTCCCTCCACTCGATATTTGAATCCGCGATTCGACAGAAAGTCTCGTATGATGTGCACGAGCTGTGTGGGCACGTTGAGAGTGTACAGCTTGAAAAGCAAGCCGTTGTGCCACACTCTGTCGAAAGCTTTTTCAATATCGAAGAAGAGGGCGCCAGTAGGCATTCCTTTAAAGAATTGTTCGTGAACGTGCTCCGTGATGCGGAGCACCTGATTTACGCAATTGTGTTTGGGACGGAAACCAAACTGCTCCGGAGGGATCAGATGGTTGTTGAGAGCGACTGTTTGGAGGCGGTCGAGGACGATCCGCTCATACATTTTGCCTAGCGTGCTAAGCAGACTGATTGGCCTATAGGAGGACGGTTCGGATGCGGGTTTACCCGGTTTGTGAATGCCTATCACCACCGCCTCCTTCCAGATCTCTGGGAAGAGGCAGTTTTGAAAGGCGGCATTGAAAATCGCGGTGAGCTTGATAACTAGATGCTCCGGGAGCATCTTAATCATACGAGTGGGGATCCTGTCGCCCCCGGGGGCTTTCCTACGTTTGAGTGCCTTGATCAGAGCGATGACTTCTTCGATCGTCACCGGCGCAAGGGGATCGGGCGGCGGGTCGACGTCCGGGTCGAGGTTTATAATATCGTCGTTTTGGTCGCGAGAGATCGGCGGTGGCCGGACCGCGTTCCTACTTTCGACAAATGAATTAACCGCAACAAGATCGTCGGGGTCTACGGGTACGGATGAGAGAGAACATTGAGACTCCAGGCTGTCTGCCAGAAGCTCCGCTTTCTCGTCGTCATCAAACGCCGGGCGTTGATTCGGACGATTGAGCGGAGGCATGGAGGCCACATCGTTTCTCCTGAAGGAACGACACAGGTGCCAGAAGGCCTGATGTGTCGGTTCGATCTCGGCTAAGCGGGTTTCCCATCTCGAATCGACGACATCCTTTATGCGACGCTTGACCTCGCGTTGGAGGTAGCGCGCAAGATGTCGTCGTTCCGGAATGGGATTCGTCGCGCAGGCTCTGAGCGTTGCGTTACGCAACCTCACCCACCACCGAACGTCGTCGGGAATTTGCCAGTGACTGTGAACAGTCTCTGGCACCTTCTCGGAGCTTTCGCTCAAGACGTTCTGGAGGTGGTTCGTGAAGGAGCGTATCGCGCCTGTCGTCTCTTCAGGAGTCACGATGTTGGTCGGGATCGCGGAGAGATCTGGGGATGAGGTGTCCGCGAGTTTGGTGCCAAGGAGGCGCCAATTCGTTTTCACCTTCATCGGAACATTAGGACCTGTGTCTGTTGGGCCGTGTTGGGGGGCTAAGTCTAGGATCACAGGTCTGTGGTCAGAGTCTAACTCTTGTAGCACCTGCATGGAACGTACGCGTAGGCTTACGTTCCTTACGAGCGCTATGTCGAGTATGTCAGGTCGGTAGTTGTCGTTTGTACTATAGTGGGTTGGTTCAGAAGGAACCAGAATGCTCATGTCTATGGTTTCAAGACAACTCTCTAGCGCGGTGCCTCTAGCGTTGGTGTAGAGACAGCCCCAGAGAGTGTTCTTGGCGTTGAGGTCTCCCGCCACAATGACGGAGTCCCCCATCGCAAATAGGGTATCTAGTTCATGGGAGTGAAGCTCCTTAGTGGGCGAGAGGTAGGCCGATATGATGGTGATCGGCGGATGTCCTGTCATGGCTAGCCTACAGACTGAAGCCTCAATGTTCCTCAAGTTAGCAGGTGGGTCAAGGGGTATGCAGTGCAGGGACCTTTTGAAATAAATGAGAGTGCCTCCAAGAGGGCCACTGGTACGATCATTACGTACCAGATTGAAATTGGGGATGTTGGGATTGCGGTGAGATGGTTTGAGGAACGTTTCCTGGAGGAGGAAAACGTCTAATTTGTTTTCGCGGACAAAATCAGAAATTTCGGCTCGTTGGCCATGAATACCGTCAATGTTGAAAAACCCCACTCTGAGGGAGCGGGGTTTGGTCCGCTTAGAGGGATTAAGAATTGTTGGTTGCGCCATTTATGATGACGAAAAAAGGACGCCTACGGTGATCTGGTACCTCCGCGTCTGGATGCGGAGGATTTCGTTGACCAGATCAACGTCGGGGCGATCGAGGGATTCACTACGGGCCACAAGGTCGGCCATCTGAGCTGTGAGAGTCATCAGCTCAGACGAGTTCAGAAGGAACTCGACTTTTGCGTTATGCGCAGAGGATGATGTAGGGGGGGCGGGTGAGGTCGTCGCCACCGGTTTTTTCGGCTTGGCCACCTGCGGGGCAGGAGCCGTGGAGGCCGAAGGGATGGGTTTGGGAGCGGGAGTGGGTTTGGTTGTGGTTGCGGCCGGGGTGGCGGGAATGACTCCGCCACGGGCCTGGAGACGTGGGTCGTTGCGGGGCGTGGTAGGGAACCATGCATTTTGAACCGGCGTAGGTGCCAGTCTGAAGTTGGTCTGGGGTGCCTGAGGGGCGGGTGCCTTTGGAGCTTTAGGAGCTCTCATGGTCTTTTTGGGGGCTTTGGGGCATCCGCGGTAATTGGCGGGGTGGCCCGATTGCCGGCAGTTTGTGCACGAAGGCGGCTCCGTGCATTGGGAACGGTCCTTAGGACGAGGGCACGCAGATGTGCCGTGTTCGCCGAGGCACTTAACGCACCTGGCGGGGAGGCGGCAGCCACGAGAGCTGTGGCCGTACTTTTGGCAGTTGTGACACTGCCCTATTTGGCCCTTCTTGTGAGGGGACTCGACGGTGAAGCCGCCTAGCCCCGAAATGTCCCTAATTTCGTAAAGACGTTTGACGTCCGCGGGGGTCTCGAGGATGGCTAACACCATCTCGTATTCAGCGCCAGGCTGAGAAGCGCGGGATTGGCGGTGCATACGGTGCACCTCTAAGGCGTTGATGCCTTTGGCCTGGAGGCCTTCTCTGACCTCATTGGTCGACATTTGGGTCGGAATGCCACGGATGACGTAGCGAAAACGACGTTCATCCGGGAGAGAAAAGGTGTAGTAATAATAATTCCTCGAATCGAGGTACTTTGTAAGTGCTCTATGATCCGAGATAGAGCCGGGCTGAAGGGAGAGGAGCTGCTGGCTCCCGTTCCACGAGTTCGTGGGAATTGAAATGTGCTGGTTTTCCAGCTCTTTGAAGAGGGCCTGCATGGTTTTGCCCGGCGGGAGTTGCATGTTTACCCTTGGAGGTTTTTTAGGCCCCCTCGGGTTTTGCGGTTGGGATGGGTGGGATGGTGGCGGCGACGACGACGAACCCGCGGGATTCGCGGAGCTCGACTGCACTTTGGTAGGCGCTGAAGGCGCGGGGGTAGGGACAATGCTGTCCGGGTTTGGGGTCGCGGCCTTCTTCTTCTTTCTCCCGCGCTTCACAGTCGTGAAGCCTTCGTCGTCGAATTCCGACGACGAGGTTTCCGCCTGCGAGTCGCAGGAGGAAGAGGAAGACGGCACGGGGCGTTTTAGGGAGCCCGAAACGGTCTCCATGGCTTCGTCGGAACCGTCCGCGGTCCCGGCCGCTGGTTTGGCGACCGGGGCCCCAGACGATCCCGACGGAGTTGGAGTTTCCGAAAGTTGCTCCCTCACGTTGTGTAGCAACGTGGACATATAGTCCCTGAAGCCACCGTCAGTGACTATCAGGGCTCTCAACGCAGTTTTGAGCTGCGAGAGCGGGATACCCGATACTACGGGGTCAGTTAGGGGTTCCGTGGACGTGGAACCTGCCATTTTAGAGGCTGGGTCCACGTCCATGGCTGATTTGCTTAAGGGATCGCGTGTGTGTTCCCTATGCTCCGGGTGCGTTCCGCCTGGGAAAGAACACACAAAGAAACCAGGCCGGCTGTCGCACAAACGTTCGGTCGCGGATCGCGGGTCGCGGTCGCGGTATACTAAGTCCCCGGGTGGGAGTGCCCGGGGGTGAGGTAGTGCGTGACCCTCCTCGCCGGGTATAGGCGAGGGGGGGTGTACTTAAATTAGGGTGTGCCCTAAGCTTGTATCCCTTTTGCCAATCTTAATGTGCAAAAGGGTTCCTAACAGTCCGTGTACCGTAAGCGGTATTGGCCGGAGGCCGCACGCTCAACCGATACACGGGATGGATTTTAAGGAAAGGGTAGGGTTGGGAAGGTGATGTACGGGAGAGACTGCGGTGTGCCTCCGCAGCCTCCGGATCCGTACCCGTCGGCTTTGCCTTGCCCTGAAGGGGCGTAGCGCGTTGCCGGTGACGCGACTCGGCTTGTTGACACCGTTAGGTTTCCGCCGAGCCAATACCCTGAAGGGGCCAAACGTCGATTAGAAACAAATTGGGCGAAACCCTGTCCTGAAAAGGACGCGGCTTGGCCCGAAATAGGCTAACAAAATAGCAAAGGGTTGCCCCTTTGCTACCTGTTTGGCCTTGGCTGTAGCGAGGTCGCTACGGAACGCACCGAGCAGGTACTCGGACGGAACAATGGAATGTCGCAGCAGGTACTGCGACAAACAAAAGGTCCGCTCGGGTCGGCTGCTCGGAACGGAATGTTGATCCGTCAGTCAGGACTAAGACTTTTATATGAATAGATTAATTAAATATTTAAAGTACTTAAATAAAATCTATATTGTGACAAAAAATATATAAAAACATAATCTATATACTAATATTATAAAGCTGAAGAGTTTGTTTGTTTGTTTGTTTGTTTGAACGCGCTAATCTCAGGAACTACTGGTTCGAATTGAAAAATTCTTTTTGTGTTGAATAGACCATATTTTATCGAGGAAGGCTTTATAGGCTATATAACATCACGATGCAACTATTAGGAGCGAAGATACAATGGAAAATGTGAAAAAACCGGGGAAAATTATTCATCCTTGAGGGCTTCCATTGCGTGCGCTGCGAAAACTGTTCAAGATACCAAAAATATATGTATCAAAGAATTATTCCTCTTGAAATGATCTAAAAAAATGTCCGCGACAGTATATGTCTATCTTTTAAGAATAACTCACTAGAACCGTTTTTATGGTAATCAAATTTGGTACACAGATATTTTAGAGCCTGAAAAAGGACATAGGCTACTTTTTATCCCCGTGAAATATAAAACGGGACTTTTATCCCGGAAAAACTCTTTCACGCGGGCGGAGCCGCTGGCAAAAGCTAGTGTTTAATAATTTTAATTAGTGGTCCACCTAGGTGCTGGACTCAGCCCAGGGGGGGGTCATGACCCCCATGACCCCCCCCCTGGATCCGCCCTTGCGTCGTGGCTCGTATTGTGTTCGGCGTACCACTCGCGCGAGAGTGTAAATGAGCCATTATATATTTATATCAGTCCTCGTCGATTCCATGTGATATTTTCAATTCTGGTTATTGTCTAAGCTAGCTCTGTTCACTATTCAATAGGGCAATCCAATGGTTAGGTACTGTGAACATCTTATGTCATCAGGTAAAAAAAAGTTATTCACCGAAAAATGATTTAGAAGCTCTACTCTACAGCGGTTCTTTCTTTACTCCCATTGGACAGACAGATTTTTCTTTCTCATTTGGAAATAGTTCTAATATAACTATAAAATAATGCATAAATTATCTCTGTAACACTAAGCCCAAAGTTCTATGAAGTTTTTCCCGTCTCCTTTTAAAATATGGCCATCATTATTTTTCATTCAGTTCAATAAGGATATCGGAGCTTTGTTATATTGCAAAACAAAAACAAATGCCTTAGAATTGAAGAAGTAGCTGTTGCAGTAAACATCAGTCTATTCTTCTGTACAAAATATCAAAAATATTTAAAAAATTGTAAGTAATTAACATTTAAAATTTTCTATAAGCATAAGTACCCGCGTAGTAAGAATGACCTTGCTATATTTTTCTTACCCCACATTACATACAGTTCAAATTAAAAATTATAAAAATTATCTAGATAGGTAGCGGCCGCCTTCAACATTTGTAACATTTATATCCTATATAGTGACTATTCACCATAATAATGTAATCAATCTTCATATCAAGCTATGTAATTTTATTGCATTGCATAAATTTCGAACAACCTTTACATACAAAATTCGATTTTTAAATTGTATGGTGGCACTAGAGTGAAGCATCATTTACGTAAAATAGATCTGACATTCCAGGGAAGAAGTTTCATCGTGAATGACTTGTCGAAACTACCTTGATGTCGCAACTCGTAGTTGTATTACGTGCCCGGTACGGCCTCCACGCTGAGGTCTCGGGTTCGAATCCCGCGTCGGGCAAATACTATTTTTTTCTGTCCAGTATCAACTCGGTCTATTGAATTGGGCCCGGTATGTGGCAATAAGCTCGTCTCCTATTTGATAAGACCTAAAATAGCTAACGAAATGTGAGGAGAAAAGGTGTGATGCTATGTTTGACTGCCTCCAAGGCGTAGTTGCACACACGATACGCCTATTGTGCTGAGGTCCCGGGTTCGAATCCCGAGTCGGGCCGAAAAATAGTGACTGCATTTATTGTATTATTATTTACTAGCTTTTGCCCGCGGCTCTGCCCTCGTTAAAAAGTTTTTCCGGGATAAAAGTCCCGCTTTATGTTTTCCCGGGATAAAAAGTAGCCTATGTGTTAATCCAAAACATGATGTACCCGTGTGCCAAATTTCATCGAAATCCGTTCAGTAGTTTTTGCGTGAAAGAGGAACAAACATCCATACATCCAAACATCCAAACATCCATACATTCTTACAAACTTTCGCCTTTATAATATTAATAGGATTTTATGTCCACCAAAGTTAGGAAAGTCCACAAGAATAAATCAAAGCAAAGCAAAATATAATTTAAAACATATTATAGAAGTTTCATACTGCTTTGCTTTTTACCTATATACAGACCTACGTAGGGGTAAGACTCGAACCTACCACCACACCAAATTTTATCTTGTCAACAAAAGTCAACTATAAGTGAATAATACTTTCGATGAGTTTAGATAACTTACAATGTCATTTTACATAATGTTCAAGTAATTAGGTAGATAATAGTGACATAATAATGGTTCTATAAACGAATTAAAATAAATTCTATGTTTTATAAGTTATACATTTATTAGAAATTATAATAACTATAATATTTACAACACAGACATGCATTTGCAATGACGATCTTTTCGCGGGCTTGAGTGCAACGACCTGTGGCAACGACGCGATGCGACGAGGGCCGAGGCGCGCGATCTATCTCAGCGGGGCCGTGCGGCGCCTCGCATTTGAAATACGCTAAGTCACGCCCATCACGATTCCATATGTTTTTCACATAGGCTCTTAAATCTTAATAAAAACAAACATCCCTCCATCCAACATCACACACCAAACACATTCTCACATAAAAAAATTAAATACTTTCGTTTGCACAAACGATTTGGGCCCGCACCAAAAAATTCCACGGCTAACGAGTGTGCCCGTGCGAAATGCTTAAGCCTCGGAGCGGCGGCGGCGGCTCCTAGGCGCGTGTTAATTAACAGCATCGAACTGGGTGCGCTCGGAGGTGTCAGCGTGGGCGGCGCGGCGCCGGAAGCGGGCCGGGGTGCGACAACAATACAGCTCATAACCTTCAGTTATTCTCTAAGACAATTTAATAAGAGGGTGCTCTGTTTCCATAGTCAATGTAAATTGATCATGTTTATTGTATCTGTGTTTAAATAAACTACAAACATTTTTGGGTATCCGGCTAATGCGAAAAGCCTAGGGCTAATGGCTTTCCGTTATGCTAATAACACATCATAATTATCAGGTAGAGCTCAATGTAAATTTTGGTAAATACAACATTAATTTTAGTGACTAACCGTATTTATAACAGCCTCATCAAGGCATATTAATTATCTCGAGCACACGAGATGTTGATTTATTAAATGTGGTTTTTACTTTTAGGCGGAGTGGGTCATAATGTTACATCTACATCAACTTAATGAAAAAAGTCCTACCATACCTCAAGCACTGAAGCGTTAGTGGGCCACATAATGGAAGAAAGTTACTGACCAAGAGAGTGACAAGGGATAAACAACGAGCACTTTAGGATATTTATGGAGGAAAATGCCAAACTAACCGTCCCCATATCACATCGCGTAATGTACATTGAAAAATAATTAATAATAATAATAATACCAGCCCTGTATTATATACCGCCCACTGCTGAGCACGGGTCTCCTCTACAGCCGAGAGGGTTTTAGGGCCTTAGTCCACCACGCTGGCCTAGTGCGGGTTGGCAGACTTCACATACCTTCGAAATTCTGATAGAAAACTTCTCAGCAATGCAGGTTTCCTCACGATGTTTTCCTTCACCGTTAAAGCGGGCGATAATTCACAAAGAATATGCACATACCTTTTTTTGAAACTTCAGAGGCGCCTGCCCTTAGGTTTTCAATTCAACATAAGTACACCATAAACAAAATTAAATTTGTAAATAGCTCTACACAGCTAATTATTTACCGGTATTTACCATAATAACCGCGTCAGGGCAAATGATTTGCCCCATATATCGCTTCGAGCAGAGATGCAAAATGATTCAAGCTTCGGAGCGGACGGCGCGCCACACGGCCCCTATAATATATTAATTAAGAACATCAAACGGTCGCTGCCACGCCAAAATATTACTGCGAACCGTATTAAAGAGTTAGCGGGAGCGGAGAACGGATTAGGTGATATAAATTACTTTCTCAGAACATCTGATGTTCAATTCAATGTTGCCAACAAAATGTTATGCCGAATCAGTGATTAATCTTCATCGTATTTGTCATTTAAAAGAAAAATGTTATTCAAGCAGGATTGGGTGCCATTTTAATCGAGTATTTATGATATTGTCAATTGCTTTTTTGAAAATCTTGTTTTTATTTCGGGGTTTTTATCCATGCGGACATGTCAACCCCATCGGAGCTTATATTAAGAGAGCACAATAGGTGTAATATATTACCTATATACAATGTGATGTACTAAGTGCTATGGTTACACATGTGAATTGAAAAACTAATCAATATCAGTTGCCAGGAGGCACAATTTTTTTGCCAATTCTGTATGTGGTTTTGCTAAAATAGTTTGGACTATTCCAATATCTAATATATTTATTTTAAAATCCCTAATTAATTGATCTCTTTCTGATTTCTTTTTCACACAATCCATCAGCAAATGTTGAACGTCTTCAATTTTGTTACAAGAACTACAATTAGGTGTATCTGACTTCCCCATTAAATGCCGAAACTTTGCCGATGGATAGTGACCAGAGCGCAGTCTAAAAGCCAACTTAATGTACCCGCTTTTTAGTCCAATACCACTAAACCAAGGTATACGAGGAGGCTCACATTGTATCGATTTGTACCATATTCCTTTTTCTTTAGACTTACCTTCGAAATAATCTTTCCAATTGTCAAAACATTTTGATTTAAATTTTGGAATGTACTCTGCATAATCCGGCAAAAAATTTAACTCAGCTCCCTCCTTTGCAGCTAGTTTAGAAATTTGGTCAGCCTCCTCATTCCCCTTTAGTCCGATATGAGCAGGAACCCATTGCAACTTCACCTCTATACCACTTTTAATCAAAGAAATAATAAGTTTTAAAATGTTGTAGGCTATCGAATGTCCTCTGAAACCAGAGGCGCATCGAGCCACATGTTGCAAGGCGCTTTTGCTATCAGTAAAAATAACTACTTTATTACAGTTTATTGTTACTAGGTAAAAAAGAGATTGTAAAATTGCAATGAGCTCCAACGTCATGATGGATATATTACTTAAATTTACTTTAAAGCCAGCTCTATAAGAAAAGCTTTGATCATAGTAACCAGCTCCTAATCCATGAACACTTTTTGACCCATCGGTAAAAATTTTGTGCCAGCCATCATAATAATTATTTAGTTCAGTTATTGTATCATTTAACAGTATATTAGGCTCATAAAAATGTTTAGCTAATGTAATACTTTCTAAATTAATATTAATTACACCTCCAAAATCTATAGCTGATAACCATTCTTCAAAACTAAACATATGTAGTAAATCTGAGGAACATATATCAAGATGTTTCACATCTTCATATATTTGTGCAAGTAAAGGTTTTTTTTTCCTTTGCCAGTATCTGATGTGACATAAGGCATTTAATTCGGAAATTAAGTTGATAGTAATATTATTTGACCAAGAAAATATTTTTAAAGCATATTTATAGGCTAGATATTGTCTCCTTATGAATAACGGTGCTATGTGTAACTCACTCTCCATTGCATGTATAGGAGAACTTTTAATGAAGCCACCTACAATTCTAAGAGCCTGATTTTGAATTTTGTCGAGTTTATAAACATGAGTTTTCGCACTACAGTCATATAAAAAACATCCATAATCAATACGACTTCTAATCAAAGAAATATACAAACGCCTTAAATGCTCTACATGGACTCCCCATGAACTTCCAGTTAAAACTTTTAAAATATTCAAGAATTTGGAACATTTTAGAAAAACTTCGTTAATGTGTATTCTCCATGTCAGACTTCTGTCTAACCACATACCCAAATATTTAACACAGCTGGAATATACAAGGTGCGTATCTAGCAATTTTAAATTTGGAATATTTCTCCTATGTCCTCTACTAAATAAACAAAAAGTAGTCTTCTTAACAGAGATTGTCAAACCTATTTCGTCTAACATTGTAACCATTGTATTTAATGCATGTTGAGTATATTTTTCACTTTTTTTAATGTCCATATTACTGACAAATATTACAAAATCGTCCGCGTATTGCGAAACAATAACATTTTGAAGTTGATGGCATATTTTAGAAGTAATTAAATTAAATAGCAATGGAGAAAGCGGATCTCCCTGCGCCAGACCTACACTCGTACGTCTGATAGCTATATTATTATCATTTAATTTTATGTTTAAATACCTTTCTCCCAAAAATCGCCATAGATAAGTACAAAATTTTGAACCAATATTAAGGTCATCTAGTATTTTTATTGCAGGGTCAATAGACACGTTATTGTATGCGTTTTCTATATCTAAAAAACACGCTAAGGTTGGTACATTTTTTGAAAACCCAATTTGGATGTAGGTTATTAAGCGCGTCAAACAGTCTAAACACGATAGTGATTTTCTAAACCCAACTGCAGCCGGCGAAAGAAGGTTTCTCTTTTCTGTATACCATTCTAAACGCTTAAAAATCATTAGATGAAAAGTTTTGCATATGCACGACATTAGGGAAATAGGTCTCAATTTAACTTCATTATTACTATTGCTATGTTTCGGTATGGGAATTATTTGAATGTTTCTCCATTGATGGGGAATGACGCTAAATTTTAAAACATTATTATATATAGTTAGAAGAAATCGTTTTGCTATGTCAGGTAAATAATAAAGCATTGTATATGATATATCATCTCTGCCCGGCGCTGTATCCTTTTTTTTTAAACAACTTTTAAATTCTTGGAATGTAAATTCTCGTTCAAGAATGTCATTGACAGATTTGAAGGATGGTTCTATATTTATAGCAAAATCCGGAGTGAGTGAGGTTAGCAACTCCTTAGCTTTTTCATTAGAGGCGTATTTTATTGGTAGCCTGTAGCCTTTAACCCATTTCATATGTCGCCAAATATGAGCGGCTGAAACTTTTTCATTGAAGGAATCACAAACTTTATGCCAGTTGTCTGATTTTGCTTTTCGAATAATTTTTTTTGAACTTTGAGTTATATTTTCCAATTTTGTAAAATTATCCGGAGTAGGGTTCCGCCTGAAGGTAGATAAGGCCAGCCTACGTTGTGCAACTATTTTTGATAACTCCGGACACCAATATGTTTTTGGCTTAAATTTATGTGTAGGTTTATTACAAATTTTAATGAAAGGAATGTGAATATCAGCCGCTAGATTAATTATTTTAACAAAATAGTTGTACATACCCTGAAAGTCTTCATCGTCTCTGTTAGTATAATTAAAATTCTCCATAATATACTGCCGATATTTACCCCAATTAGCAAGTTTAAAATTTCGTTTAAGTATGCAACTCGAGTCATTCGGAATACTTATTGTAATCTTAATCATTAAGTGATCACTTCCTAAGTTTTCATTATATACTCGCCAATCAAATTTAATTGCCGCATCATGAGATGCAAAAGTCGCATCAGGCGACGTTTGTTGTAGCTGTCCGCTTACTAATTTCACCCGAGTGTGGCTGCCGTCATTAAGTGAAATAAAACCGTTTTCTAAGGCAGAGTCCATGATTTGAACGCCTCTTACATCTGTCTTTACAGACCAATTATTATGGTGACCATTAAAATCACCGGCTATTAAAGTTTTTCTAGAAAAGTGTGAAAAAACATCTTCCCAATCAGAAGCCTGAGTATGTACGCTTGATGGACAGTATATAGATATCACATATTCTAAATCCTTGCAATTAATTAATTTAACACATACCACTTCAATGCCTGAATTTTTCACACAAAAGGTTTCCAAATGAGAGTGAATCGACTTATGGACTACTATTGCGACCCCCCCGTAAGCATCATCCCTATCTTTCCTATAGATATTATAACCACTTATATTCAAATCGGATTCAATATCTAGCCAAGTTTCACTTATTATTGCTATGTGTATGGTTTCGCGTGCTATAAGATCTGAGAACATTGCTAATTTCGGCCGGAGGCTTTGAGAGTTCCATTGCAATATATTTAATCTAATAGAATTAACTGAATTATCCATTAACAAAATTAATAATGTGCTTCAGTGTATCTACATCTAATATACTATTTAGTACAAATTTCTTTAACTCTTCACATATAATTTTTAAAATAGCCATTACTTTATCTTGAAAGTTATTTTCTGAACAAATAATACGCTTAATTTTAAACCAAATTTTCTTAAAATCGAATTTTTCTTTCAATTGCTCATCTTGCTTTCTATTTTCTTCTAGATCCTGTATTTTTTCTTCTTCTTTCCCTATATCTTCGTCCCAATAAGCGTCAGATTTTTCAAGTCCGCGAGTTACTCTCTTTGTTTTTCTTGTCAGTTGGCGTTTAGGTGTTATATTTTCATCAGAATTATCGTTACATATTTCCTCTGAATGTTCCATTGGTTCTGGCTGATGATGGACCAAGGCTTTCGTTACTACTCTACTATATGAATCCTTCCCATTTGTTTGACTCATAGAAACATTATGTATATAACTAGTTTTAACTTCCTCTTTGTCTCTGTTTTCCTTCTTTTCCATGTATAACTGTAGGGCTTTTCGATAGGTAACTTGTTCAGAACTCATAATATTTCTTAACTCTTTTTCTCTTATAAAGAAAGGGCAAGTTTTATCTAAGACAAAGTGATTGCCTTTGCAATTTAAGCATTGTTGTTCTTTTATAGGACAGTTCTTATGATCAGTAGCTCCGCATTTCGGACAAAGCATTTTTTTTGAAGGGCAATACTTTCTGACATGGCCAAAGTGCCAACATCCAGTACATTGAGTTACGGGAAATATATATGCAATCACCTTAAAACGGCAGCCATATGCAAAAACGTACTGTGGCAAAGTATGGCTTTTAAAGCATATTTTAATAGCTTCACTATCCACCCAACTGCCTTCAGAATCTATGCGTTTTAGTCTTTTTACAGAAATAATTTGCACATCGCACTCTAGAATTTTCATAAGTTCCTCTTCACTCAACTCTAAATCAACACCTTTGATAACTCCGTGAGACATATTTAATTCATGTGTGAGTTGACAGCGAAAACCCATATCTTTAAGTTTTTCACATTCCAATAATTTCAAAGCATCCTCTTTTTTAATGAATTTTATTAATGCTTTATTCACACCTTTGTATTTGATACGTTCAATATTTGTTATATTATGAGATCTTAGTAGTTTAGCGAAAGCAATCTGTTTTGGCAGGCTTTCCAGGGCTGTGATGCAAACTTGATAGTCTTCACCGAACTCCGATGTTTTATCATTTTTATTTAAGTCTACCCTCACATTTGATTGTGTCTCCGACGATTCACTTCTGATCAGCCTTTTCGGTTTTCTTCGAGTAACAATAGAGAATCCCTCTTCATCGCTATTATCCTCTCTCTCTTTTCTTTTTTCAGCGCCTTTCTCTCTTACCTCCATGCAATTTAACGATACACTTTCATCTTCCAAACGTTCAAGATCACGTTCACATTTTTCTATAAACTCCGAGTCACTCATATCGTCTTCACTTTTACTTTCTTCCATCTTAAACTATCTAAGAACTGTAATAGGTATCTACTAAAATATACCTAAGATAAAAATTTCCGTCACTCGCTAACAAAATGCGCGTGCGCATTGTCTGACAACTCGCGGCGGACTGTTTTTTTTTTTTTTTTTTTTTTTTTTTTCATATGAAACGTGAAGTCCGTAATTTATTATAATAAGTTCGTTTAAATATGCATATTACTTTGTTTAAATTGTCTTAAATTGGTTACATGTGTAAACGCTACCGCTACCTCACCTCAACAGAACATCATGTTAAATCAATCAGATCATTGAATAATAAAGCGGTATGCGAACGGAGGGATATTGTAGTCTTCAACATCAATTAATCACCTCTTGTTTCCTTGCGAAAGTAATTAGTCAAACAAAATTTTATTTATACAACCATAACAGGCTGATTGACTTAACAGGCAGGATGTTTCATTGAAGCTCTACATTAAAATAAAGCTAATAATAAAATGTGTTGATTTGTGTTTTTTATGATTCATGAAAATAATCATTTGAGTCTCTTACGAGAATTGAACCTATTTCAATGCAACTGCTTATAATGAGATCAAAAATATTACACTACTAATATAATATGGATAACTCTTTGAGATAACTCCACGTCAATATGAATATACTCAAGGAATCATAACACAACTTTTGTATTTATTACTTCTAAATATTATCTTTTCTATTTCTAAACACTTTGATCTTATGCAACGGTTTTTAGTGGATTAACTACTTTATGCTTACATGCTATATTACAGCGCATTAATACCGGTACAAAAAATATTATAGCCAAAAAGTATTACAGCAGTATCGGTAGAAAACTAGAGCCATAGCGACTGCTGCCGCCAAATTTTATAAAACAAGCAAAGTAAAAGACGATTCGTAAAGACTTGTCAATAATTTATGTGCTTTAACTGAAGAAAAGAAATTCGGTACATTCTCTTACATGTCGAGCATTTCTAAGATAGGTTGGTTTGACACGGAATCTCTTATCAATAGACAAGATCAAGGTTTATTCGAGAGTCCACGAGCTGTTCATCATTACTGCTTGAAACAAAAATAATACGTAAATGATTAGGTAAACCGACTCCAAATAGCCAATACACTTAACAACTTAAAATTCCTTAACCTACGCCGCTAAAAAATCAATCTGAAAACATCCCGCGACACCCTACATAACTTAAGTCAGCTTACCTCGGCACCAAAGTAGAGCAATTTGCTCGAGAACCCCCGCCTAAATAATTAAAACTCGCAACCCTTCCAACTGTGTTACTATTAGATGTAGATATTTTTTTAAGTCGATTGGTAATAATGTTTGAATATGAATTCTAATTACTGTGGTAATTGACCGTAAACGTATTTTAATTATTCGTGAAATGAAAATACATTACTGTTAATATAGAGATGGGTCTATTATCCGTAATTCAATTCTAAAAATACGTATGTTAGTTTTTACTAGAATAACAGTAAAACTATGTACCATTTTAGTAAAATGGAAATAAATCTTAATATTTTATAGTTCGTCTTGCAATAACGGCTGGCAACACTTCCAAGAGACGACGCCACTACCGCCCTCATACGCCTTAATATTCATAACCACCCTCTGTGGAGCCTCTCAGACGAAATAAAGTAATTCATTTACCTAATATTTTGTTACCTTCGTTTAGACGATGACAAGACAGCAGTGGTCTTCATGTAGCTGATGACGATAATATTAGGGATTAATTCTCTTTCCATAATCATCTAATTAGCTTATAATGAGAAAAATCAAGGTACCTTCCTAAAACTGGTCGTCAGGATAAAGAAACCCAATACGAATATTAGTTTCACTTGTTCCAAGACCTGACACAGTACATTGAAACTATAAAGAAATACGCCGAAACTGATTTCCCAAACAATTCAACTCCACCTAATCTTACAGACAATTTTCAAGTCCCCGAGTGGCGACTCAAATGGAATTACTAGATGAGAACAGGGCTGCCAGAATTACTATGTGAGTGTCCCAAATACAAAATGTACATTGACGAAAATATTTTATATAAGCCTTTCCTGCTTCATTTTAAAAAATGCTAAGGTTCAAACAATATACCCAATCAGTCTTGTTTACAATCTTAAGTGCAAACACATATAAAAAGTAAAACATTCAAACCTTTTTACGATAAAAACGAACTGAAAGCCTTGGAACAAAAATGTTCCTGCATGAAATAAAGTAACTTAGATAAGTATTAACTTTATTATTGCGGTGACATGCGACCTCGTCCATACCCTAGGCATTTCATGTTTTTTGACAACCCTAAACAACAGTCCGTAGCACGTCCTTTCGGAGGGCACGTTTTTTATTAAGAGGGTGGGACCTACGTGGGTCATAGTGATGGGAGCCTCTGGAGGGTGGAATAAGGCTTCCTTTGAAGAGTTCATTAGAATATAATTTTATTTGATGCTAAAGTGCATGTTTGATTTACACGACTGATGAGAAAATTCATCAGATTTTCCTTGGCTTATATTGAAAATGTTCCTACAATTTACGGTGACACAATTGCACTAAAGGTTTAAAAATAGTTCATCCTGAGTACATTAAAATCAAATTTTTTATTGCTTACATGAGTATTGGGAACCAAGAAAAGTTCTGTCTGTGATCTTACTAAGGAACTCAAAAGAAAATAAAAAATAAGTAAAAAAAATCTAAAACCCGACTACGAAAAGAATACCCGAAAAATATTAAACAAGAAATTATTCCTATTTGAAATCATAGTCTTAAACAAGTTAGGTGATGTCTAGGATATAACTAAATCGTAGACGCATGCTGCTGTATTTGACAGTTGCAATTAAGTACATAATGTATTGGATAAAGCCTACAGAATTTTCTAATTATTTATTAACATTTCTTTCTTAATATAACGGCATGCGACTGCGGTTTAGTTGTATCCTAGACATCACCATACTTGTTTTAGACTATGATTTCAAATAGGAATATTTTCTTGTTTAATATTTTTCGGTTATTCTTTTCGTAGTCGGGTTTTAGTTTTTTTAACTTATTTTTTATTTCATACCTTTTAGTATTTCGTGAACAGTAAAACGTTTATGTTAAGTATTGTTCTATACAATACTTTGGCACGAAAGAATTCAAATAAACGATAAACGATGATATCCAAAACTGTATTATATTCTTGAATATATTTCCCTAAGATATTTTCTATTAAACATTCGACAGGTTAGTTAATTGAGTGGTTACCTGACGGAGGCATACTTGTTTGTTTATTTATTTATTTACTTTACATACTTATGAAGCAGTTCGGAAGTAGGGCGGACACTACACATCAGGCGAGTTTCCTAACTAGAAACGCTGGATGAAATGCTCCAATCGTTGAAGAACTACATTCCACTTGTTTTACTTATTAGCCTAGTTAAAGATAAATCGACTCGTTATACAGGTAATGTAAACGCAATAGATATTTTCAAGTTTATTAAATGTTTATCTTATCTATATCAATCTAATCTGTTCGAGCTATATACACCCACTGTACATACTCTGTCCTATATTCTTATTCAAACCATTCACATTACCTCCTTATAAGAAAAAAGGATCAGAATTGCAGAAGGATTATTCATAAAAAATATTCAATAGTATAAACCAACCAAATTAATATGGAAACATTTCTTCACACATATTCCCTTAACAACAAGCCCTTGGCGCGGATATAGGCACCCCGTTCCTTTTCCGTTACAAACATATACTTAAGTATTTTCCCGAACAACCCCTCCACTGTAGTCTGGGCCACGTTGTCTTCCCCAGATGCCCTCGAGCGTGTCGCATCCGTTTCCGGTAGGAATGTGCCGCAATACTTTCCATGGTTTATTATATATCTAAAAACCCTTCTGAAGATTTTCATATATTTGTACCAAACTGGAATACATCGTCCACATTGCGAAAAATTACCGCAATCTTAGCGTTAACGTGATATGTATAAGAATAACACTCAAGTTATAGACTTACCTATATCCAAATTTGGTAAGCCTGGGAACTACTACAACTCTCACCAAGCTTGCAGACACAATCAAGTAAAGTGTATATCGATTGCTGAGATTGATATAAGGAAAATGATGAAAGCAAATCTAAAGCCAATCGTAGATTAGAGAAAATATATCTGAATTGTGAAACAAGGTAGATAGCAAACAAGCTCGTTTTACCGAACTTGAGCGAAAACCCACATATTCATGAATCGTGTAGTTTAAAATATCCTATTCTTACCTGTCAAAGTCAAAAGTACCCTGAACCGGCGGGAGTGCATGAAAAGATTGATGAAGGTAGAGGAAGCGAAATTAGTGTGCCAGAATCGAGCAAAGTGGCGATCCATAGTCTCTGCCTACATGGGATAGAGGCGTGATACTATGTATGTATGTATGTATTCTTACCTAACTGGTGGTAGGACTCTCATATGCAAGAGTCCGTCTGGGTGGGTACCACCGCAATGTTTATTTCTACTGCCAAGCAGCAGTGTGCATGCACTGTTGTGTTTCGGTTTGAAGGGCATTGTAACCAGTGTAACTACAGGACATAATGAGACTTACATCTTACGTCTCAGGATGACGAGCGCAGTGGAATGCCATACAGTACATTGTAACTCAAGGTGCTAGATGGTGTTTCTACTGTTTATGGGTGGTCGTATCGCTTACCATCAGGTGAACGGCATGCTTGTCTCGTCATTCGATACCATAAAAAAAAACTTGAACTCAGATGTATTTCATTTTCAAACACGGAAAGTGATAACGCATGACTAATATTACTACTACTAAAATTACGCCGATCTTACTTATTGTGCACTATATCTTACCAAGATAAAGTCACAAATACAGACATAAATAACTTGGTAGTGTTTAAGCCCAGTACTTATAAGTACCGTTAAATATTTAAATACTCGATAATCTACAAGTCAACGACATGTCAACTGTAAAGCCATTACTATAATAATATCACGGTTTAAATATAAAAAGTGCGTACAGAAATGATCTGGAACTAGCCGCATTCCAAAGCTTGTTTGCGTGGACGCACTTAGTTTTAATAACGGAGGCTTATATCTGAAATGATGAATACGACAAGGAAATATCCGTTGACTTTAGATTAACCTGTATTTTAATTCGTAAAGCGACATTTTCGGACATATTTTCAAAACTATTGCACGCATGGAGTTTTGTGAGATTTGACATAGTTTACACGGAGAAGCAGTGCAGAGAGCAATTATTTTTAATGTTACAATCTCATTAAAAATAATTGACAGTAAATTAATTAGTGGTCTTCCTGTGGCAGAAATTCTAATGTCAAATTTAAGCCAAATCTCACACACCTCCGTGCGCGCATGTTTTTTTTACGTTATAGATAAAAAAATTCATTGTTTAAATTCTTACTGCCCGTATCAAATGGAATATCAGCTGACATAACAAAATGAAAATTAAACTTTTAATTCTGTTTTCGGTCGAATTTCGACCAAGTAACGGCCAATTGGTCTTATAATTGTTTCTGCGTGGATTACAAAGGTTATCGTCTAATAGCATACGCATACTCACGCCTTTTATCCCCGAAGGGGTAGGTAGAGGCGCAACTAGTGCACCCACTTTTCGCCGTGCGTATTTCGTCCCATGAAGTGATAGGAGGCGAGCCTATCGCCATATCGGACATAAATTCATTAAATTGTCTAAGAGCGTCTCGTGTAAAATTAAGTTATATTACCATGGTCGAAATCACAATTTATATTGTACTATTTATGAATGTCACGATAATGTTCGGAATTCGAATAGTATTCCCAGATTCTAAGTTTTTTTATACAAGAAGTTTTCTGAACAATGTTTTTATAGTTCCGTTTCCACAACTTCGGTCTAGTGCAGATTGATGATCGCTTTATGTTTTTCCAGATCCGTCCCTGCGCACACAAGGTATATCCGCAGTAAAAACCGCGCAGGTAATTAAGTGGCTAGCGCGGTTCAGCGTGCTGCGCCGGAGCAAGTAGCAGCTAATGAGACGTCGACAAGCTGCCAACCTGCCCTTGCACGCACGACCCTTACTCTACTTATAACACCAGAACATAATAAATCATAGAATGTGTTGCTTCTTGTCAGTCTGTTATTTTTTTCAATTAATAAAAAAAACATCATACTTTGCCAGTAAAATCAAACACAATCGAACATTGAACTAACTTATGAAAATAGCTCTCATTCAACACTTTCAAACATATTAAACTGACGAATTTGTTAATGTGTGTAAATTTAGGTTAAACTATAGGATTAACTAATATGTTAATTGTGCGTAATTTTACTTAAATAATCGACTTAATTGCCAAGCACTTGGAAGCGGCTCGACACATGATTAATATACTGAAGACGGCAATTATCATCGGACTCCTGTTTATTATTATCATATTCAACATCAATTTTAATAATATATCTGAGTAACAAGTTAACAGTTAATATTTTAATTGGCATTGAGAAACCTTGAAGCGTGGACTGATAACTAGAAGCAAGTTGTCGTGTTCACTACAATGTATGCAACTCACTCGTATATACACGTTTTGCAAATTTTTGTAACCAAGGGCTTGTAATGCTATTCCACCTGTCTCGTTTTGAATACATATCAAAGACTGGTGTTTGTTTAATATGGTGCTTTGAAATGGTTACCTCAGTGATATAATTTTCAAGCTTTCGTAAGCTCACGCAATCTAGAAGAAGCTTAGCTGATTATCCGTTTCACCCGTCACTCATTAAAAGCGGCATATTAGACTTTTACTTAGAATTATAATTCTGATTCTGTGTTATACAGCAGTATAATATAGTACTAAGAAATAATACTAACTATACATGTTTATAAAAAGCGCCTTTGATATGGCACAAGATCCGCTCAATATAATATCGCCTGCTAGATCACTGTTATAATTTTGATATTATGTAAATCTCGAGGCAACTCTCTTATCCTCATTCTTATCATCCAATTGGCAACAACCGTCACCAAATATAAGTGTTACAACCTTAACTGTAAACTTTACTGCTACATATGTAAGTACACATCTAATTAACGGAACGCGGCCTTAGGAATAGCAATTAATACATTATAATTCGCCGATCGCCTGCAAAGATAACTTGAACGCAAACGGACGAGCACTTCCTTCTGTGACCACTTGTCTAGGTACGACACGTTGTCGTATTATACCTTGGGGCTATAGCTGATGGACCTTTTTTCAAACATGGTCTAACGCAGTTTTATAAAAATTTAAACTCTGATCAGATTAAATATCAGCAAAGATGTTGCAAGGACGACTGAAACTTTAGCCGCCAAATGTAAGTCTTTATCAACGATCAACGCAACCTTTGCAACCAAACGCTCATGACAATAGCAGATTATGTAGCTATTTTTAATATGCACCTGCGTGTATGTCTTTCTTTTTTCCCGCGTGCCCTCTGACAGATGAGCAGTTATTACCGGGATGCCATAACGCACGCCCCGCAGAACGTATACGTGAGCTGAAACACGCAGCCACAACGAGAAATTTATATTATACCCGTATCTACTTTTTATTTGTACGGCACGCTCGGAAATACGGCAAGTTGGCTCGTGATTTTATTTCTTCGAATGAGCTTTTTGTTCGCCTCAGTCACAATCATTTACGTTATAGTTATGCACGCATACTCACACCATTTATCCCCGAAGGGGTAGGCAGAGGCGCAACTAGTGCAACAACTTTTATCTGTGCGTATTCCGTCCCATGATATGATAGGGGGCGAAACTATCGCCACATCGGGCACAAATTCCAGACTCCGGGCTGATACTTTATAGAAAAATCCAATATCACTGCCGACCTGGGGATCGAACCCGAGACCTCAGCATTGCAGTCGTACCGTACTAAAAGTACGTCACTGAGGCAGTCCACGTTATAGTTAGTTGTACCTGAATTTTCTGCAATAAAATACAAGTTACCTTTATTACCATACCATACCAGCCCTGTAATACAGCCCACTGCTGAGCACGGTCCTCGTCTACAACTGAGAGGGTTAAGGCCTTAGTCCACCACGATGGCCTAGTGCGGGTTGGCAGACTTCACATACCTTCGAAATTCAGAGAACTTCTCAAGTATGCAGGTTTCTTCACGATGTTTTCCTTCACCGCTAAAGCGAGCGATAATTCACAAAGAATACACACATAATTTTTTAGAAAAGTCAGAGGTGTGTGTCTTGGGTTTCTAACCTGCGGACATTTGTCTCGGCAGTCCGTTCCACTCCTAACTAGGCTATCGCCGCTCATCGACCTTTAGTATGCATTGTAAATTGTTTTATTAAACGTGATAGTTAATGTGCAATTTATTTACTAAATTGTGGGTTTCTCGTATGCTAGAATCCATCTTCGGATAGGTACCACCGTATTATTAGTTTGAGCCAGCAAGTAACATTGTGGTAGACTACGTTTATATATATTCTACTCTACCAAAATACATTTGTTAAGTCATTCAGTTATATGTAAAATAACTACTGAATAGCTACTACTGCGATTTCTCACCACATACTTCATACCCATTCCAGTCTTCAATTTAAATACGTTATCAACTAATAGATTAATCAACCCCCACATTAATTACATTCTTTGTCAATTTCACACACAGATATTATTTACTTGAATCTGATCTTATTACATATTGGATGAGAAAGTTTCAAAGAACACTCGGATGCGGATCAAATTACTTATATCAAATGTCAATTACAGAGTTAGATGTTACTTCTATGTAAATATCATACAATCTCATATTAAATGTAGAAAGATCGCACATGTAGTTCATTTAGTGAGTGCAACAAAAAGTTTTTTTTTCTTTAAACAATAAATAATACCATAACTTCCTTTGTTTATACATTGATTTATCTCTTATACTCCGTCCAGCCATTTATTTAACTTTTGAAATATACACGCCTATGAAATTTTACAACTATTGACTAGGAATGGAACACAAAATAATAACTACTTTATTGACGCCATTTTTTCTTTTCCATAGTTCTCTTCAGCTTCGATATTAATTATCGATCGATATTCGATAAGCCCACTGATAATTCAAAACTTTTTCGTTGAAAAATAAAATTTGGGAATGTAAATTAAATATTTTCTTTTTATATATGCCTAAGTATATGATACCCAATATAATAAACTAAGTGTTAAAGTTAACATTTGATAAAAGTTATATTGGATATAGAATATATACCTACAATATAAATTTATAAACAGAAATAAACACATTTAAGCGCTTAGGTATGTTTACAAAACAATACAAAATATTGAGCAAAAATAACATTTCAATGTGTTTAATCCATCAAACTTCTTCAATAATTATCTCGATTGTTACAAGGAGTCGAATCGGTAACGCATTGGTACATCCCCAACTGATTAGAAACCAAACTGTCAAAAGTTAAATAAATGATTGGACAGAGTATAGCAGTTCATATTTGGAATATTTATGAAAATGCATGTAAATAACCAAGGCAATTAATTGTTATTCATTTTATAATACCTACTAGCTTTTGCTCCGCCCGCGTGAATGAGTTTTCCCGGGATAAAAGTCCCGCCTTATATTTTCCCGGGATAAAAAATAGTCTATGTGTTAATCCAGAACATGATCTACCCGTGTGCCAAATTTCATAGAAATTCGTTCAGTAGTTTTTGCGTGAAAGAGTAACAAACATCCATACATCCAAACATCCATACATTCTTACAAACTTTCGCCTTTATAATATTAGTAGGATTAATTTCATTGGATTAAAAACAAAATTACAACTGCATTAAGAAAGTTTACCCACGTGCAATTTATGCTGCTTCGAACTAAATCCGACTCCCACACACTCGCAAAAGCTTCAGACGATCGTTTTAATAAAACTTAGAAATCAGCATTCAATCAACCAGAGTGTGAGCACGAGCCCTCGTATGTTACGCGTACGTTAGCATAAAACTAATGAATGTGCGAACACATCAGCGCTATTACAATCTACTACATATAAACTAGGTGTTGCTCGTGGCTTCGACCACGTGAAAAGCCTTCCCGTCACAAAAAAATCAATGCAGCGTCTTCTTCGCCAGCTACATTTACTTAAAAACCTGATTAAATATTCAAACATTTCCCGCGTAACCATTGCTGGGATCAAAAACCTATACATAATGAATGAATGAATGAAACACTTTATTATACACCATACAAAACAAATATGTAATTATTATTTACATACATACATACATGCATACATACATACACACATAGGCCTTTTATCCCCGAAAGGGTAGGCAGAGGCAGAGCAACTAGTGCACCTACTTTTCACCGTACATATTCCGTCTCATGATGTGGTAAAGGGCGAGCCTATCGCCATATCAAGCAAAAATTTCAGACTCTGGGCTGAAACTGAGTAGAAAAACTGATTTCCACTTTGCCCGACCCGGGGATCGAGCCCGAGACCTCAGCTCTGTAGTCGTTCCGTAATACACGCCATCGAAGCAGTCTATATACATATATAATATTAATAAAGGACATGGTTAAATTCAATATATGTAAAAAAATTATAATACAAAAAAATCCCTTGTCCTGAATATGGGGACCAGGAGGTCTGCAGAGATCCACTAAAAAAATACACGACATGGTATATCTGTGTGCTAAATTTCATACAAATAAGTTCAGCTGATTCTGCTTATACTTCTAACAAATGTCCAAACATCAAAACATTCACACAGACACACGCATGTATTATATTAAGTAAGAAATAATTATTAGTAAGAAGTAACACAATATTAACGAGTCTAAGGATTAATAAACAAAAAAAAACTTTCCAAATAGATTTATAGTCACAAAGTCGTAAAATATGTAAAACTGCTAATTATTAAATGTCAGACTTCAGTGAGTAAAAAATAGCTCTTGGGAATTAAATGTCTGAACTGAAAGCCGAGTAATTAAAAAATATTTTACAATTTCTTGTATTGTAAATTGCTTTAATTTCCCTAAGTTAATTATCTCTATTCTCTATCAACCTTATTTTAAACAAGGTCAGTTCATTGTAATATTATTCTCTATTATATCAATTAAACCGTTATACATATGTTTTATAAAATAGTAAAATAAAACATCATTAAGTGTACTTTTGAAGTAGGAACTTATTAGTAAGAGCGGAAGTCTTTCAACGATAATCTGTGAGGCTACCTACATATACGTCGTGGTATTTTCGTAACATTGACCCAAAAGGCTTGGTACATAATATGTAAGAAGATAAAAAACAGCACGAGATTAAGTGACTCCCCATAAATGCTGCATCGCCTTGGACATCACTTGAATCGCGTGTATCCAAAAAAAGAAGATATTCAGCAACTACTACTATGATTTACACCCTGACATCGTCCTATCAGCCCTTCCACTGATAATTTAAAGGCGGCAAGTCACGTTCGCTCGTAACGTGTGCCAAGGCTCAGCGCCCTGTTGAATAATGAACACATTTGCGATTTACGTAAAAGCACGATTTTCTATATTGCGCATGTGATGTTTTATGAAAAGTTTAGAGATTAATCCCTCCATCCAAACTTGCAAACTCTACCTCATTATAATATTAATAATTACAAACATCTCAAAACCTTTTTTTTATTGGGAAGCAATAACGCATCCATTGTTTGTGTAACCTATCATTATCAACATAAAATACCTAAATAAACTCATTTGCAAAAAAACGGGCACCTAAGCAATGAACGATTTCAAATGTTACTATTGGTTTGTTTGATAATTATAGGTAGTTTTACTTTCACAATTTTGTAAATTAATAAGCAAATAATCGTTTTCGTCAGTATTATCATAAAATTATGATAAAATTTATGGGTTTTAATGCTAAAGTTCACTAGTAGTGTATGCTCGCTAGTAGTGCATATGCTCGTGAAGTAAAAGTTAACAAAGATTTTTGTTTGTTTTTTATTTAATAAAGTAAAAGCAGATAAATGTTTAGTATCGAGTGTGACTCCCTCTAGCTGAAATCACAGCTTGAATTCGTCTGGGTATGCTAGCGAGGATATCCCGGATACTTGCTTGCGCAATACGTTCCCACTCCGCGGTAATCACATTCTTCAGCTCTCTGATGGTTTGCGGAACCGGTTGTACTGATCTCACGCGTCGTTTCAGAACGTCCCAGACATGCTTTATAGGATTGAGGTCGGGACTTCGAGCTGGCCAATCCAAACGACGAATGCCGACCTCTTGCACATACGCTTCCACATCGCCAGACCGGTGGGCGCGAGCGTTGTCGTCCATAAAAATTGAGTCTTCGCCTAAAGCGGCCAATGCGGGTTGTGCATGAGGAATAAGAACTTCCGTTATGTATCGATGTCCAGTCAGTGAGCCGTTTTCAATGAAGACTTACTCTGTACGATCCATTGAATTTATTCCTGCCCAAAACATAATAGAGCCCCCACCATAAGGTGTGATTTCTTCAAAACAAGCCTCTGCAAAGCGTTCTCCTCGTCTTCGTAGCACTCGCCGACGTCGATCTTCACCGAACAGAGATATCCTGGCTTCATCGGAGAACAATACCCTATTCCAGTCTTCTTGAGTCCATGACTCACAATTTCGAGCAAACCTAAGCCTGGCAACTCTGTGCTCACGGAGTAACTTAGGGCCGCGGGCCGGGCGATGACTGCGTATATTGGCCGCGAGCAGCCTCCTCCTGACTGTCCATAGACTAATATGCACATTTCTTACTTCTTCGAGGTTGTTCTTAAGGTCCACATACGAAGACTTGCGATTTATCAATGCGCGACTCACAAGAAAACGATCATCCCGTGGTTGGGTACATGGTTTTCTTCCAGAACCAGGCCTTCTCTCGACGGAACCGGTGTCTTGATACCGCTGCCAGGTCCTTTGAACCGTCGAGCGACTCACACTTAGCCTCTGAGCCACGAAGCATTGGCTGCAGCCCTCTTCGAGCAGCGCAATAATTTTGGTAGCTTTTACCACTTTCTCTAACATTATTGAGACAGCTAAACAGCAATAAATGAAGCTTTGACAATTAAGAATATGAAATAAATTCATAAAAATTGACTAAAAGTTATGAAAACCGATATTATCTTTTGGAACTTCGCACCAAAAATGTAGGATAAAAAGTGTTTTTTTGTAAAAACGAGCATCAAACGAAAATTTTAATTTAGAACGTACTGTTTTAAACACCACGGCATTTTTAAAACCGGCCAGTAACATGTACAAATGATTGAAATCATTTTGGTACCGTATTTTTTTAAAAAAGAATTAAAATCCAAACCGCCCGTTTTTTTGCAAATGAGTGTATATACATAGGTCACAGACCCAAAAGATATCAAGGCAAAAGTACTTCATCAACGAAATCACATCCGCGGATTCATCTACTATAACAAATAACCAGATATATATATAAAATATATTAATCAAACAAAACCATCCAAAATGGTTAAATCAATAAGTCCCCACGCAGCGTTCCGTTTATACGCGTTCGAAAACAAACAAAAAGCACGCGCGTTGCAGCTTTTCAATCAGCGCGCAAGCGAGTGGTGCATTCACACGGTCACGATTGTGCTGTAAATCGGGCCCTCAATTCACACTACACTACCAGTTTAATAGTATATATTATACAGTAGTCAGCCGAAGCTATATTGCAAGTGGACTAGATGCACTTAGACCCGATGGCTGCTCAAGCATCGAAATCAAATAGAAATCACTTAGAGGAGCACAGAGTGAAAAATCCTCCTAGCCAGTTTCGGCCACGGCGGCCAATCTCAACGGAGATCAGCCTGGTACGCAGGAGATATTATAGTGCACAAGTGTGTGCGCAATACACAGGTGCACTCGCTATTCCTTCACTCTCATAGTCCGGTGAGACGGCAATCCGACATGACCGGAGAGAGATCAGGCGCAGGACCAACGGCTTTACGTGCTTTCCGAGGCACGGGGGTATCACACCGCCAACTTCCTGACTCCGAGCTGCGACTGAGTAAATTTTAAGATGAAAAATACCCAGTCACAATTTTTTTTTTGGCTCGACCCGGGATTCGAACCCAGGACCTCAGCGCGCAAATCGTACTCGTAATGCGTACGCAATACCACTACGCCACCGAGGCAGTCAGTCAAGGAGCACAGAGTACGTAATATATGACGATAAATGTTCAATAGTAGGTAGAGACTAAGTTAAACTCAAAGAGGAACTAAAAGGTGCATTTAATTTTATACTATAGCCTTAGAGACACATGAAACAGTTGAAATAGGTTGGACGATTTTTACCGCAACAAAAACCAATTAGCGCTTGGGCGTGACGACAGCATTTGATTAGCTAAACAATGTCTGTTAGAAATTGTCCCAATTTCATTAAATTTCGATCATTAAATGGTCTAAATACGACATGGTAATTAGTGTTAGTATGAAAAACTACAAATATTGGAGCTATGGAATGGGCTCGCGAGGCCCGAGCTGCGTTCATAGTCACGTGCACGTCGTAAATCAAATGCATCGGTCCGATTCACACATCACGCTCATGTGACGGGCTAACTTAATGGACATTTTATATCTGTGCCATCGTCGTATTTACGTCATGGTCACATATGTTCTCTGTGTTCATTGCGCTAAATACTGTTACGTGCTGGGGTTCGAAATAAACAATTAAAATACCGGTATTGCGATAAAGCACCAATTAGGACTTTATTAGTACTAGATCTCTATTAAACTAACAAAACCACTGCACTTGATACAGCTATAATTAAACGCTCAAGTAAACTTATTAAAATCACTCACTATATTTAGCAAATGGAATTAAATTTTATAATAAACTTCCCTCCAAAATAGCCAAACTACCCGGACACAAATTCAAGTGTTACGTTAAGCGCGAGTTAATGTCTAAGGGGTATTATAATGACTGCCTCGGTGGCGTAGTGGTATTGCGTACGCATTACGAGTACGATTTGCGCGCTGAGGTCCTGGGTTCGAATCCCGGGTCGAGCCAAAAAAAATTGTGACCTGGGTTTTTCCATCTTAAAATTTACTCAGTCGCAGCTCGGAGTCAGGAAGTTGGCGGTGTGATACCCCCGTGCCTCGGAAAGCACGTAAAGCCGTTGGTCCTGCGCCTGATCTCTCTCCGGTCATGTCGGATTGCCGTCTCACCGGACTATGAGAGTGAAGGAATAGCGAGTGCACCTGTGTATTGCACACACACTTGTGCACTATAATATCTCCTGCGTACCTGGCTGATCTCCGTTGAGATTGGCCGCCGTGGCCGAAACTGGCTAGGAGGATTTCATTTCATTATAATGTACCAGATTACCTTGATGGTCAGACAGTTTGGAAAACTGGTCCTGCACACAGTGGCCAACCATAACACATTAATATAATAGAAATTAACTGCATAGAATATTCCATGTGTATATCTACAATATTGACATTATAGAATTGGATTGACTTTATAATATTAAATCTTTACGTGACAACTCATAATTATTCTCGCGTTGACAATAATTGACATACTTATTATAATTTTGTTAATGACGACCGACCGATCATTGTGTTGCGCTTGCCTTTAAACTTTTAAATTGTTGAAATTGTGCGTATTGTGAAAAATTATAAAAATAAATCAACAAAAATTATGTCTGTAAATGCAGGCGTATGCACGTTGTACACCGTTCAATTATAATTATTTATTTATGTTCTCGCGTTTTATTATGAATTCTTAGGTGTAGTGTTTAGTACTTGTTTAATTCCTTCAATTGGATTTTATCGCAATTTTACGGTTATGTGTGTGCATTAGCTTATATAACTAATCTGACTATGTATGCAAGACTTGAAAAAAAAAATATAAAGACAAATGATGGACAGATGATGGACAAATGATGACAAAAAAGTAAGCCCAGAGTTTCTTTCTGCCTTTCTTCTTTGGGTAGTCATCGCTTAGGTAGCTAGTGAAAGGTTGGTAGGTTAGCTAGGCTAGGGCCTGTAGTGACCTCACCGGTGAGGATCGCGACGTGTTCCTCCCATTATTATTACTATTATTATTATTTTTTTGTTAATAAAATTATCTCTTGTTTTATATTGCTTTTCTTCTTCTGGCTTCTTACTTTTTATTTTTCATCATTTATTTTACTCCTAATAAAAATGTCTGTAGTTATATAAGTGACTAATAATAATTAATTAAATGTGTCACGACTTATCATAAGTGCAACTATGTTCGCCTACGTGATGAATAAAGTATTATATTTTTATTTTTTTTATACGTTCAAACGCAATCCACAATATTCGCCTTGAAATCGCTTGGGGTTATCGCTCGTAGCCCGCTTATCGCTCGCTCTTGTAAACAAGACTGAATGCCCGGCGGCGGCCGCGCACCACTTTTTATACCCGTCCGCCGGTACCGTCGTAGTTTGTGGAACGTTCTCGAAGGATCCAGAACAGTCGGGAACTCTCTCGCAAATTAAGGTCAATGATTGCGTTTCCACGACATTCTGGAGACATCGAGACCCTTCGAGGACGTTGCATCGCCGAACCTTCCACAGTCAGATAGTCCGCTTCTCGGCAATAGATTGCGCTGTTTATCGGCGAGTACTAGCGCCCGTAACAATACAAATATGATTCGTTTATTTGCGCAGTCAACTGCAGAGTTTGGCGATGTATTTACAATCCCACCAAAACACACACACACACACACACACACACACACACACACACACACACACTCACGCCTATTATCCCCGAAGGGGTAGGCAGAGGCGCAACTAGTGCACTCACTTTTCGCCGTTATTCCGTCCCATGATGTGATAGGGGGCGAGCCTATCGCCATGTCGGGCACAAATTCCAGACTCCGAGCTGATATTGAATAGAAAAACTCAATATCACTTTGCCCGATTCGGGGATCGAACCCGAGACCTCAGCATTGCAGTCGTACCATAATACAACTACGCCACCGAGGCAGTCCCACCAAAACATAAATGTAAAAAAGGAAAGCCATGTTCAATACAAAAATTATGCTTGGCTGTGGGTTTCGCCGCAAAAAGAATGGAGATCTAAATGAGTGCCAAGTTTTATGCAAAATCCAAATATGTATTTATAGGAACAAAATAACATTATGAACATGTATTAAACTCTTCTTTGCTTTATTGGATACCTATAACAGTTGCTGTTATTTAAAAATGTGAGATCTTAAAGTAACAAAAAAAAAACTTATGTAAAGGAAAATATTTATTTTTATAGATAAGCGATAAATTGAAATAAACCTTAGTTAAAAATTCATTCCTAATCACCCGTATTCAAGAAGGGATCGTAAAATATTTTTTCAGCTGTGTTCGGGGAAAAACCCATATTTTGCCCAAATGTCCGGGATTTTTGCCGTGTATATCCGGCGTCAGCAATTTAAGTGATGGCAGTCAGTCAGTACTAAAATTAACCACTTTTTGACCTTCATATTTTTATAACCGTTTGAGCTAGCTTCATGAAATTTGGGCTTCTAGATGTTCTTGTGGAAATAATTAAACACACGTAGTTTTATGTGTTTACGTTAAATAGGTTTTGAGTTATAGAAGGGGGAAAAGTGGCACCAAGTGGTTCGTGTAATATTACACTCGGCGCTGGCTAGCCAGTTCCTTTGCTTGAACTTGGCTTGACACGCTGCCGTGTGTCTAGATTTCGCTTCTTTATTTAATTTTATTCAAATCAAGTTGTGTAAAAACTGTTTTACCACAATCTCAAATGAAATTGTATTCAATATACTCGTGTATCATCAAAATGTTATAGCTAACGTTACACATTGCCCTGATTACCTATAGAGATTTAATTATGATATTGAAACAAAACTATAAACAAAAAAGGTAATCAAACAGTGTTGTTTAAGTACAATACCAAGTGATCATTAAAAACGAAGAATAAAAGTTAACAGAAACATAAAAAATTGAAAAGCTTACTGACATTTTCTATTGTTCTATTTTCATTTTAAAATGCTAACATTTGATTAGGTGAATAACAGTACAAATAATAAGCAATTTATTTCACAATAAATAAAGTACTCACCTCATCCTTTTTGTATGTAGAAATGAGAATAAATCTTTGTTAACTAGGCTTGGCATTAAGAGGAAGCTCAGACGAATTATAGAGGCTATCTGGTCTAGAAAACTTTGTCTCTTTGTTACACGACGTACAATAATTACATGTAATAAGTATACAGGTACCAAGCAAGTACTATTCAATATTCTGTGGTACAGCATTGTATATTTTTAGGGCTCGTTAATTTAGACGTAAATCAGTATAGTAGTACATTTTTAACCATATCTAAAAACTATTAGTTAAAAAAGTGTTGATAGGTTTTTTCACCACCACTTTAGCTGAAATTAAAAAATGTAGTAAATCTTCGTGAAAAATGATTTGAACCGAGTTTCATCACTCAGAGAAATTAAAATACGACAGAACCTAAAACACTTTTTGCTCTGAACGAAATCTACTCGAGCTTCGACAGTACTTAACTCCACGGGTACCCTTGAGCTAGTTGCAACATTTATTCTGGCTGCGAAAGCGCTCCCTATGGAAGTATAAAAGCTATCAGGGGTTACCGGCAAGGATGAACACAGACGGCGCTCTTGAGCCTGCGGCTGCCAAATTTTAATATTTGAGTAGAGCGCTTTAATTCACAAAATATAGAACCTCTCGGACCCATTCAAGGGTAATAAGGTAGTACCTACTTATTAAATCATTGAGAACTATATTTGCATTCTAATTACGTGTAAATTATTTGTATACTTAAATTCGGTTTTCTTCTCGTCGTTTTAGGAGTTAATATAGCGTAGAACAGTATTTTTAGGATAACAGACAGGCAGCGACATTGGCCATGATTCTATTTAGTTGCATCCCAAGAGCACAGAACCACAGTTATGAAAACTTTCAAGGTCGGCGCACACGACATCAACTCCTGAATAACATAACACTTAGTTGACAAAGTTAAACGAGTTGGACGAGAGGCAGCGACAGGACATTCCCCATAGGAATAACACTCGAGTATGAATTACTATAACCCGTGTAACGAAGATAGAAGAATAAGAAAGAATAACATTTTATTATCGATGGCTCTTGCTGTTCTATCTTGTAAGGAAACTCGGGACTAGAAAGTTTTAATTTATCCGGGACAATGCAAACTCTCATACAGATTCGATGGATTAATTGCAAAGTTAGAAGTAGGTAAACAAACCGGGAGTCAGACGTTTCTGTGCGAGTGTTCCTAGTTTGCTCAGGTGATCAATTAAATTATCGACTCTATTATTTTACGCATGAAATAGAAAAATATAATTCTATCGAACCTCGATAAAAAAAGTGTTTTTAGTCATTATATACACTCACGCCTGTTATCCCCGAAGGGGTAGGCAGAGGCGCAACTAGTGCACCCACTTTTCGCCATTATTCCGTCCCATGATGTGATAGAGGGCGAGCCTATCGCCATATCGGGCACAAATTCCAGACTCCGAGCTGATACTGAATAGAAAAACTCAATCTTTGCCCGACCCGGGGATCGAACCCGAGACCTCAGCTTTGCAGTCGTACTGTAATACAACTACGCTTCCGAGGCAGTCATGTCACGAGGCATGTTTTTAGTCACTTTGCCAAATTCATATTTATCAATTGGCGGCGGGCACCGGCCAAGTAGTTGGTAGAATTCAACGTCTAGGGTTGAAGGTGGCCCTCGAGAAAACCGAGGCCGTGTGTTTTCACGGACCTCGGAGAGGGCCACCGGCCGGTGCCGGCATCGTCGTTGGGGGGGTGCGGATCCCCATCGGCTCTAGCATGAGGTATCTAGGTTTAGTCCTAGATAGCCGATGGCGATTCCGCACCCACTTTAAGGAGTTGAGGACGAAATTGTCCCGGGCAGCGGGCGCTCTTTCCGGCCTGCTGCCCAACCTGGAAGGTCCTGGCTTCCCTTGCCGGAGGCTGTATCACGGAGTTGTGCGGTCCATGGCCCTTTATGGCAGCCCCGTTTGGGCTGACTCCCTGAGCCGCCCCTGCGTCGCTCTCCTGCGCGCCCCGCAGAGAGCTTTAGCGCAGCGGGCGGTCAGGGCGTACCGCACGGTCTCTTTCGAGGCGGCTTGCCTATTGGCCGGATTTCTGCCCTGGGACCTGGACGCCAAATCCCTTGCCGATGTATTCCATTGGCGGGAGGAGGCGTTCAGTCGCGGGGAGCGTCCGGCCCTGAAGGAGGTGGAGGCCAAGAGGGCCGCCTTACGGCGAGCCGCCGTGGAGGAGTGGCGTCTCAGGCTGGAGGCCCCGTCGTGGGGGCACCGGGTCGTAGAGGCAGTGCGTCCTGTCTTTGCCGAATGGCTGGACAGGCGCCACGGAGCGGCAACATACCCCCTGACGCAGGTGCTCACCGGGCATGGCTGCTTCGGTGAGTTCCTGTTTCGGGTGGTAGGTGTAGAGGAGTCGGCCGTGTGTCACTATTGTGACAACTGCCCAATGGACACGGCCCAACATACGTTGGAGTGTTGTCCAGCCTGGGATGAGGAGCGCAGCGCTCTCAGAACAGTCGTCGGAGAAGACCTCTCGCTGCCGGCCGTGGTCGCTTCCATGGTCGGCGGCCGGGAGGCCTGGCAGGCGGTGGCCCACTTCTGCGAGGCGGTCCTCTCGCGGAAGGAGAGTGCCGAGAGGGATCGCCAGCGCAGTGGTGATCCCTCCCGCCGCCAGACGAGACGTAGGAGGCGTCGGGTGGACGACTGACCGACGTCTCCCGCCCTGTGGATTGGGGGCGTTTGGAGAATTCCACCACGGTATCCCCTGCCTGTCGTAAAAGGCGACTAATAGGGGCCTCCGGGGGTCACGGGTGGGCGGGACGTGCCGCCCACCCATTAGTCTAGCCAACTTTTGTGACCCCCGTGATGGACATGTCCGTGGCAGCGTGTCTCACGCTGCCTCGGACACCAAAAGGTAGACACGGTACGGTGTTTCGGGGGCTTCTGAGCCCCCGCAACAGGAAAAGGACCGCAACAGCGGTACGTGCAGGGGCGGTTGCGGACGACAACTTAGACGTGAGTCGGAGGAAGCCCGCAGCCGTCCCTAATGCGCCGAAGATGGCATTTAAAAAAAAAAAAAAAAATATTTATCAATTAAATTATCATTAAGAAGTAGGAGTGATGCTATTAACAATGACCACCCTCCAGCAGAATATAACAGGTACTATTAATGTAAATATACAATAGTGTTTAATACTATAGACTGCGAGGTAGTAAAATGCGTCAAGTTAAAACCTGCTAGAGGTGCAACGCGCTCGTCGCAGCTTTCTAAACGCTGCTCGTGCGCAGCGCCGTCGGCCCACTCGATCGCTTCTGTAAAGCTTTTGTTATAACTCGGTTATGGCTTACTTATATATTTTAAATCTAAATCACTTATCGTAGTGTCGTTTTGTATTTATTGTCCATTGACATCATGTTTCTTTGAAGCATCATGGTCTTTTTTTTATCAAAGTACTTTGATGTGATTGGATAGGTTTGTTGGATGTTATTTGTGTGACATTATAATACTTAACATTTATTAAAGTGCAGCGCCGCTCCATCAAAATCGATCGATCTATCCAGTTCAAATGAACTACGCATGATTGTTTGTTTTTTGTAGTTTACATAACCTACAAACATGACATCCTGGACATCCTGTCTGGATGTATGGATGTTTGTTACTCTTTCACGCAAAAACCACTGTACGGATTTCAAGGAAATTTCACACACGGGTAGATCATGTCCTGGATTAATACATAGGCTACATTTTATCCCGGGAAAATAAAAAGCGGAACCTATATCCCGGAAAAACTTTTTAACGCGGGCGGAGCCGCGGGCAAAATCTAGTATTAAATATAGTAAATGAGTTTAATGCAGACTGCCTCGGTGGCGTAGTTGTATTATGGTACGACTGCAATGCTGAGGTCTCGGGTTCGATCCCCGGGTCGGGCAAAGTGATATTGAGTTTTTCTATTCAGTATCAACTCGGAGTCTGGAATTTGTGCCCGATATGGCTGTAGGCTCCCCCCCATCACATCATGGGACGGAATAACGGCGAAAAGTGCGTGCACTAGTTGCACCTCTGCCTACCCCTTCGAGAATACAACACGTGAGAGTGTGTGTGTGTGTGTGTGTGTGAGTTTAATGCACTTGACATTAAGTGAACTAGACGCACGGAATGCGCAAGCGCAATTCATAATTGATTTTGATTGTAATATCATTATTACGTATACGTTAGAAGCAACATAAATATTACTCAATAGAAAATTTTATGAATCCAAATATTGGTGCATAATTGTTTGATAGCTTAATACCAACTGGATGACATTAATCTACCTAAATATTTATCGATATTTGCATCCAGCAGGAGGACATTAAACATGTAGAAGCGGTTTCGAGTTCTAATACATGTATTAGCATGTTTTCCTCATAAAAGGCAAAGAGGGGATCTTTACGGGCATGTTCTTGTCATTATGTGCGTTATTTATTGTATCGCATCGAGTATTCTTCATTGCGGTCATCGTTGATCGTAAGTTGCGTACTAATGGACAATATTAATCAGATATAAATTTTTGTGTTATTTCAAATGACAAATGAAATTGTTTACCTATCTTTAGAGTATTAAAATAAATGTTTTGCGCAGTCACGTAATCTTCCTGCTGCAATAAAAATTAAAGGACATTAAAGCTCTTAGTTCTTAATTCATTAAATCCACCAAAATCAACAACTCTCCCACAACTAGCTCACAGACACATCTCTAAGCCCCTTGGAATCATCACACAAATACACAACACCAAACTTATAGGGAGGAAATATATATTTAAATAACAAAACATCGCATTAGGGAAACGTACGATTTCGACTCACACTTAAGCGCACATAATGAGCCGCGCTTGGAGTCGTTCCAACCGCAGAGGCGGTTTAACACGCTGCGCACATTCGTTTGTTAAGTAGGCATTCATTAGCTTTCTTATACGCGGTAATTATGTTACACAATACATTAGTGCTTTATATACAAAAGCCCTATTAAGGCAAGAATACGCGCAGGGGCGGTTTTACGCGCAGGGGCGGTTGCGGACGACAACTTAGACGTGAGTCGGAGGAAGCCCGCAGCCGTCCCTAATGCGCCGAAGATGGCCACCGCGGAGTTTTAGTTGGTATGCCGTGCGGTGTACATAGGTTAGGGACTCGGACCGGCGGTCGCCCGACGTTTTCCATCTCTCCGGGCGGCTCAACGTCGGGTCGTAAGGCACGGTGAACCCAACATAACCGCTCAGTCGCTCCCCTTGAACACTGGGCGGTAGTAATAAGTCACTTTCTCCGCGTCAACAAAAAAAAAAAGGCAAGAAGATAGAAACCAACCTTAACCTAATTTATTAAGCTCTTAACGTGTCGAGTGCGAGTGCCTGGTTGAGTATAGTTGTATAATAAAGCACAAGAATATTCCTTTTAATTATTTTATTTAAGGCGTTCGGACCAATTTATTTGTTTTCTCCAAAGTTCTTTTGCCTTCCAAATAGCGTGGGTTCGCGCTTGTGTAATGAATTCTATAATAAATAACTTCGTAAGCTTTTTTTATTAAGAGCCTTTTAATGAATATCGTGTAGACTGTAGAGTATGTTTTTAATTATACTCCACTCAATGCTGTGGAACTGGTTGTAATCATTTTCTTTAATTATGTCAAAGTTAATAATTATTTTAGATTACTCTACAATTTAAGTAAGTGAGCTTTTATGATATGAATGTTGATTCATTGATTATATTTCTCATCTAGCTATGATAGACCAACATGGGTCACCTGACAATAAGTGATTACTGATTACCATTACCTATGAACGCCCAGAGTGTGTAGGCGTGCTAACGATTGATGTGACGGAAGAAATTAGGAATAGAGAGGGGGATGTACATAGAGTTCAGTTGATACATATAGATTTAGATAAGATATATTAGATTATTATTATTATTTATATATTACATACATTTATATAGCGGGATTTAGATTAGAAAGAAAACTTGCAGAAGCAATAATTCTTCCGCAATCGATTTTTACCGTGTAAACAGTCGCGGCAAGCTGAATTCTGATAATTTTGAAGCTTGTACGACTTGCGATGAGTCTTATGTAAATAGAATTATGTATTGGTATATCACCAGTCTCAACGCATCTGGAACATCTTTGTAGTATAACTTAACTATATGGAGGCACGGTAGTGCCCCGCCAAGACGAGCCAAGCGAGGTACTTCGTTACCACAAGAAATAATATATAACAGAAGAGTAATGAACATTGAATACATTTTTCACCTTACGCCCATGTGACTGTAGTGAAGCGGCCAAGCTACATATTTTGACTAAGGTGTAGATTTTGTAAAGTTAGGGCTTGTAGAGTTGAACTTGTAGAACTCTGCATGAAATCTGATAACTTTTTGACAGTGCGAGCCATATAATCTCGTCTTGGCAACATTTTACATGTAAATGTTTTTGGAAGGATATGATATAGATGACTGAGCTTTTGCGGAAGACTCCTATAAACTATTCTTACCGCTAATTACTAATTAATCATAAGAATAAACCAATCAAAATCAGTCATTTGTAAGCATGTCAAACAAACTTTGTTCTGATTGGGTTATTTCCGTTATAGATCTGACAGTAGCGGTTAAGAGCGTTTTAGAATTCGGCCGTTAGTGAAGTGAAAGGTTTTAAAATGTTTTATGACCACGCATATGTTTCACATTAATTTCATGCCCAATTAACTAAAGACCTTTCTTACAAGGTACGAAAAACGTAGCAAATGTGTTTATCTTCAAACGGGTTCACTTTTCACGAACTAGAATAAGATTTACACCTCGTAGATATAAGTACCGATATTAGTGATTTGATGACGTAAAATCTACTATTACACCCGAATTCGAAGGTACCTAGTGCTAAATTTAAAGATCCTTAAACATGGAAAAGATTTTTAGCTGCTATTCAGGACTTATTTCTAGCCTGCTTTATAAACTTTAAGACTTGCGCTACAACAAATAACTATGACACTTTTTGTAAGCAAATGCCCAATAATGATTAGGAAATGGATAGATATTTAATTTTTCTACGAATATATTCCACTACAAGACTTCTAACAGCTGGTGGCCTGTTTACTAATTAATCACGTCAAATGTGAGGGAGCTAGCTCTATAAATTAAAAGCACAATTAACTGCTTGTAGGCCATAAAACAAATGGAGATTAAAACTCTTTGCAATGTTTATAATACCATGATCATTATTAAAATAAAATTATTATGCGGATTTTATCGCGGTTTTTTAATTTATATTTTCTCCCGACGTATCGAAGTTATATCGGCCAAACAAAAAGAAATGTAGGGACCCGCGTAAAAGAACATATAGCTGACGTGAAACACCGACGCTCTACGAAGTCTGCAGTTTCTTCCAAATTCTAAGGTCCTAGAGTTAAAGAACATGCAACATTTAATTACTACCTGGGATATTTTAACGTACGTATATGCAGGATATGTAAGTCGGATGAAAGTGTTAATACCTGATAATTCTGTGATTCCTTAGTGTGCTGGTAACTATACACTATTATTTATTATAGTAGAATGACGAGATGAGTATGCCAGCTACCCAGGCTAGCCTAATGGTAAGCGATATAACCTTCCATAAACAGTTGCAACACTATGGAGAATTTTGCACTACAAAGTATTGCGAGGTACTTCACTGCGCTCGTCATCCTGACTCCTGAGACATAAGATGTAAAGCCTCATAATAGCCAGTAAGGTAGGTTATTAGTGTTATATACAGTAGTAACCGCGGTCCTTAATGAAGGAAAACATTTGAATAGAGATTTTTTTACTTTTAAGCTGTTAAACGAATTAGGGTTTTACCTACGTACCTACTTATTTTATACCTAAATAAATCTATTTACCCAATATAAAACTTAAGCAATTTACACTTAATTCTACAGGGTCATTTTTACATTGCGTTACTAAATGAAACCACATATTCGTCTATACCTCTGCTAACATCATGCTAAAAATTATTAATGGGTAACGAATACTTTCGCCTTTCTGACTGCCTCGGTGGCGTAGTTGTATTACAGTACGACTGCAAAGCTGAGGTCTCGGGTTCGATCCCCGGGTCGAGCAAAGTGATATTGAGTTTTTCTATTCAGTATCAGCTCGGAGTCTGGAATTTGTGCCCGATATGGCGATAGGCTCGCCCCCTATCACATCATGGGACAGAATAATGGCGAAAAGTGGGTGCACTAGTTGCGCCTCTGCCTACCCCTTCGAGGATAACAGGCGTGAGTGTATATGTATGTATGAATACTTTCGCCAAAAATCACGGGTGTAGTACTCCAATTTTTTTATCATTTTGTGGTTTAGTGCAAATATGGTGTGTGCGTAAGTGTATTTCTGACTGAAAGTGCAATGTTGCTGCTGCTACCAATTGTCCTAGAACAGTCATAGTGGCATTAGGGCGTGTAAACTTAAAGGTAACATTTTATTGATATTTATTTTGTTGGAAACTTACACTTTTTTACTTTACATCTATGGTTAAAATAACTAAATGGAAATTATTATTTTCAACGAGATAAGTACGTGGTTTCATATATTAACGCAATGACATAATGATCCTGTATAAGCTATAAAATGCTTCTACAGAATAATTATGGTCCTAGATATTTATTATCGACCGAAACTTTAATCTCACAATGTAATACGATGCATAAAACTTTAGGTAAACTGACTTGACAAACCGGAATAACTTATAAATATGTCGAGACACTCGTCTATTTGCAAATACCCAGTTCGGACGAGTGCAGGCGCCGGCCGTGGGCAGAGCCCTAAAACTGCCCGCCGGCACAAATAATGTCAAACTATTCACAACATTACTCAAGGCACCAAGTCGCACAAAAAACGTAAATAAAACAATGAAAATAATAATAAATCATTTTATATTATGTTGACTTCCGCTACTAAACATATGCGAATAAGTGAAAATCAATTACCATTAAAGTAATTCGTTAAGAGCAACGTTGTTTGAGCAGGACGGATCGATAACAGCAGCTATTATTTTACTAGGAGCTTACCTTGAGCGTATGTAAACAAATGTAGTGCCACCAATAAGAAAATCCAGTTTTTAACGACAACGAGCAAAATCCCTGTCCGGAACATCGTGCAAACCACTAAAACAACACTTCACCGCAGGTTTTAATTCATGATTATCACATTTTCACATAAAATTCACAAATTAACAAGAAAAAAATTCACACAACGTTACATCTGTGCGATACCGAGCGATCCGCCATTTTCAAGACCACTGCGTTCGGAAACAACTCAATATTGAAAGGGCATTGCCCGGTACGAAATGTAGCGGTGCGAAAGTAGCTGCAATTTCTGATACAGTCCTGCGGCCTTCCTGAACATAGCAATGGTACTAGTGCTTGAACAAGATGTTAATCATTCGATTAAACGTATGTGATAATGAATGTAATCGTAACTCTGATCATAACTATGAGAGTCTAGGTATCGATATTCAAAAGAACTGCAAATTGTTTTTAATAAATTAACCGTTCCGTTAACGTCAATGACGTTAAATTAGATCACATAAATCAATTCGATTTTATTTTAGCAAATATCAAACATGTATCGACAGATTCTGTCACTTCCTACAATTGCGTTCTTTATAAGGAATTAAGTCAGCACTTTGGTTTACCGCAAGAATTTTATACCCATACTAGCATTTGCCCGCGGCTCCGCCCGCTTTAAAAAGTTTTTCCGGGATAAAAGTCCCGCTTTATATTTTCCCGGGATAAAAAGTAGCCTATGTGTTAATCCAGGACATGATCTACCCGTGTGCCAAATTTCATCGAAATCCGTTCAGTAGTTTTTGCGTGAAAGAGGAACAAACATCCTTACATCCAAACATCCTAACATCCAAACATCCATACATTCTTACAAACTTTCGCCTTTATAATATTAGTAGGAAGTAGGATATAAACTTCTTGGTTTACCGTTTAAGTAATCTGTGGAGACCTACGTCTTGTAGTCAGTGTTGCCAACTTAACGGATTTCCCGTCATTTGTAACGGATTTGGATACACGTGAAACGGAAAAAATCCATCTAACGGCTGACGGGATATTTGACGGGACGGGAAAATAACATTTTTAAGTGTGCGAAGGGGGGGTAAATGTCAAAGGAGGTGTTCATGGGGCGGCAAGAACACACGCTTGCACCCCCCCCCCGTGCAAAAATTATAGCTACACCCGTGTCAATTGCTGATCTAACGGATTTTTTACGGAAAAATACGACTAACTTGACGGATTCTTCAAAATAATGTTGGCAACACTGCTTGTAGTTTTACTCAGAGAGTTTTTGGCGGGAACTTGGTAGTGTCATGAGGTGCTCTTATTTTAATTCATTATTTTGGTGATACTTAGTGTTATGTTGCATAATTATGGTGGTATATTATCCAATATAGTTCTATTAAAGGGCTCAAATGAAGTGAATTGAAATAACTGTGCTAATCAAGTGCTTTTTTGTTGCCGCCAAAACTCCTCGATAAAGTCTTGGTAAGGTAACCACTGCTTTACTTTGACATAGTAGTTAGTAAGTACTGAGGATAATTAAAAAAGAAACAAGTATGCGTCTGAAGGACTTTGTATCCATGGACATGAAGAAATTAACAAAAAAAAAAAATTTTACTCAGCTCTTACTGATTGTTTATAAAATTGAAATTTTTATTTATTTGTTTACTGGTATTTCGTGTTGACATAGTAATATTAATGCGGAAGTGAAAGAACATAATCTAGCAATATGAAATTAATTTATTCAATGAGGCGCAAGCCGCTGAAATGCGAGCCGCCACACTTTGAAAGGTACTATGGTTGTTTACAGCTTTGGCTTTCATAAAACTATACAATATACTGTATTAAGGAATTTAATTCTTTGCCTCAATTGTGTACAAAGAAATCTAGGTTGATAAAGACATTTGCGGTCTTCCAGTTCCACGGACACGGATGTAGTGCGCCCAATATGCACCATATCCGTTGGGAATATCATAGCATTCTCTTCGCCGACGGAGCTGACAGACGTTGAGGGCGACACTTGGGGCGGGCACGTGTACGTATGCGACCTAGACACACCGTGGGACAGCCACAAAGTCACCAGCACAGCTTACCCTGTGAGTAATTAGGAACTATTTTGTAATAGACTTACAAGGGAGAATACAATCATTCAAGAAAATATATGAATTTCTCAGTTTTAGTTTAAATATTATTTTCGAAGAAAACATTTTGTGTGTGTGACCAAACCGCCAGCATCTAGAACATTGTGTGACCGGAAATATATACGGATCAACCCTAACTCTTAGTTCAAATATATATAAGAAAGCCGGTAGCAATGGTCCTTTAAATCCAACATGTACCGATTCACTATCTTCCCAGCCGGATTCTCCCCATTTTAGTAAATCTTTTCTTTAACCTTATACTCTATATTTGTGGTTTAAGGCACATTTTGATCACCTCATAAAATGTGCCTTGTACTGACAAACAATATTTTTTTGTAAAACATTTAGAAGTATATAAATATGGTATCTTGTTAATTTCCAGGTATCATCACTTGAATGGGACTGCGAAGGCAAACACTTGCTGGTAGCAACTACAGAGGGAGACATCTCAGTGTTTGGGCAGAAAGAGTACCTATTAAATGAGTGGACTTGCCTGTATACCACAAACATTCCAGGTTTTATTTAGTTCTTGTTACTATTTAACCATAAGGTAATTACTTTATGAATTATGTCTTTATGGTTGCAATGAAACACAAATTCTAGGTGAACACATAATAAAATCAGCATTCTTCCACAATGGTCGCAGAATCGTCACAGTGGACAAAAAACCAGATGCACTTATCACTGAAAAAATACAGATGCTTAGGTCTACACCAACTCTTAAAGGTTTTGGGTAAGTTGTTAACTGTTTTGTATGATTAAAACTCAAGTTGGTAGTTAAATTTCATTATACTAGTGGGGTGATATATGGTCAAAATTCACCTTCCATTCATAAATGTTATTTTACACTCATTTTCTATGTGATCTTTAATTATGTCAAATCTCACACTTCTCCATGTGTGCAATGTGCTTAAAAAGGAGTACAAAGTTTTTTTAATTATGAATTAATATTTAAATATAGATTATTGCATGGATAATTATTTTTCAAATAATATTTTTGTCCACAATTTGTATAAGAATTTCCAGTATAAAAAGCTTTTCAATTGCAAAAAGTCTAAAATTTTTTTGATCTTTTATAAAAAAATTTGTTTTACCCTTGACCCAACACAAAATGATCAGAATATGGCATACAACCATCAACAGTACAGAGGTTGTACTCTCAACTTAGTATTCAATAGTTTTTACAACATAATAGTCTTGTTATTTTATAATTTTATCCAAAAGCAGTGATTAGGAATGTCACTGTTGGCTAAACTTATTTCATGAGTCAGGCTAGAAATTAATTCGTTTTACATTACTTTAAATGACCTACAATAAGTCATATTTTCAATAGTGATGATTTATTTATGTATTATCAATACAGTGGTGTGGCTTGTGAAGGCGCGTGCTCAGTGACAGCGAGCGGTCTCATCTGCGCCTTGACTGGTCCAGCGACAGGCGCAAGTGCAGATGGTGCGCGCGCTCTCTGTACCACCGAGTGCCTGAGGCCCACACGCGACCACGTTACCGATGCCGCCATCGCCTACAAGAGTGAGTGATAGGTCACTGTTTTCTTTACCATTTTACCTGTAATGATAAATTAGGAAAATGATTCTATGAAGTTGCTGGATATCTTTCTTTATTTTTTGGTTTTCATGCCTCAATATTTCAATTTTTCAATATTGCCTTTGCCTTTATCTTGCCAGTGGTGGCCTTAATCGAGGTGAAGCCCTGAGTGGGTGTAAACAAAATGTCTCTGATTTAATTTTGTTCGGTAGATAAGATGCATTTTTGGTTCCGAGAGTGGGTTCCAAAAAATTCCCTTCTTGTAAGCGCAAGATAAAGCGCGAACTTGAATGGTAAGCCTCTATTCCCTGACTGGCCCCGTCTATTGTCATGCCATCATAACTCATTAGCATGCTAACGATTTTGGTATAAATGATCCATGTACAGTTACCAGTATAAGCAACGGAACAAAATCAAAATTTCAAATTGCCTAAATACTTTTGTGTTCTTACTAATCTTTTTTACTCTTCACAAAAATTTATTAAAAGAGATTTGCTTTAGTTCATACGAAGAATTGTTAATTTTTTATTTGAAATTTCGATTTTGTACATATATTTATGTGGTATTTAGACGGGAACCTGCTGGTGGCGTGCGCATGCCGCGGCGCGGGCGGGAGCGGCGCGCGGTGCGTGCGGTGCTACGTGTGCTGCGTGTCGCGCCCGCCCGGCGCCGCGCCCGCACTCGCGCTGCAGCCGCTGCCCGCCATCTACCTCTCGGACGACGACGCGCACACACCTAGTATGTATTTTTAACCGACTTCTAAAAGGAAGAGGTTCTCAATTCGTGTGTTTTTTTTTTCTAACGTCTGTTTCACAAGATGTAAATTTTATTTGACAGTTATCATATTACACAGCTAATGTAGATAATACTAATTTTATTGCCGTTTATTTGGGATCATAATTTATTAAAGTGTGATTGTTCGTTGGCTTATACATTTATCTGAAGCATAGCATTTTCTCAGAAGTTGCGAAATAAGCTCTATGTGTAACGAGTGTAAGCATAAGATTTATGAATACATATACACTCACGTCTTTTGTCCCCGAAGGGGTAGGCAGAGGCGCAACTAGTGCACACACTTTTCGCCATTATTCCGTCCCATGATGTGATAGGGGGCGAGCCTATCGCCATATCGGGCACAAATTCCAGACTCCGAGCTGATACTGAATAGAAAAACTTAATATCACTTTGTCCGACCTGGGGATCCAACCTGAGACCTCAGCATTGCAGTCGTACCATACTACTAACTACGCCACCGAGACAGTAAGATTTATGAATATTTGTAGATTAATTCATAAACTAAGCCAATCAAAAAAATATGTGTGACATATTGATCACACTTTAATTGGTCCCTTTGCCAGACCCATCTGCATAAAGATCGTTTAATAATTTCGGGTCTAGAACCGACCTTCTTAAACAGCTTTATTTTCGCTAAATAGACTAAGTCATCAATAAGGTATTATGGCTTTGATAGCACAGTATCAATCAACATGCTTGATGTGGTTTTTGTGCTCAGCGTCGCTGACGTGGTGCCTACGAGAAGACACGGATTCACTGCTGGTGGCGGGCGCGACGCTGTCTCTGTGGAAATGCACGGAGCGGGCGCATGCTGTACACAAACTGCTCTCCAAAGGTAAAAAGTATTATATTTAATTGGATATTCTTTCTGATTTATAAATAGGATACAATTGTATTTTAAAAAATGCTAAATACTTGACTTATTTAATATCTGATAATTGTGGAATTAAACAGGTCCCTTACAAGGCAGTACAACACCTGGCGGTGGTCAGAAAACAACATCAGATTGCTTTAATACAGTTGTGAGTAAATATTACTTTATTCACTGCTGATTTATTTACCGATTTTATTACGAATATAAAACTAAATATTATCTCTGTATTTTGTGAAAATAATATAGTTCACAGTTGTGTAATCCAAAAAAGTAAAAAATAACATATTGTGACTTTTAGTATTGATATTATGGACAGAGTAATTACAAACAGACGGTGGTTGGTGCGCTTCATTATTCGTTTGTGTTGTCGCATTTATCATCGCCAATGTCAAAACTACCTTCATTTTAATATTGTAACACTAGTTTTTCCCTTCTACAGATGAACTGTCAAACTACATTATAAAAGAGATTGCATCGAACAGGGTAGTTCAGTTTATTTCTGAACATTATAGAGTGCAGACGTGTAACACTAATCATAAGTGAATTATCTGATTATTATACTTAAATACACCGCTGTGTTGTTGTATTACTACACCCGCTTTATATTTGTATAAGAAAAAAAAACTGTTGTGTGTATAGGTGTGGCAGAAGACGTGCATGTGGGCGGTGGAGTGCGGGCCGGCGGTGTGCGTGCGCAGCGCCCGCCTCAGCGCCGCGCCGCCGCACGCCGTGCTCGCCACCACCAAGCATCTGCGGCTGCTCTCCAGGGACTCGCACCACTACGTCGGTCACACCAATATGAACTTTACACACGTTTACACACGTCGCATTATGCATGTCGGAGCATAGGGTATCTGGAAACAGTAAACATGCAAAAACCAGCCGAGATGTATAAATAGGTTGCGAGCGCCTTCTGCACTCACCCAAAAGACCGGTGTTCTTGTCTAAGCCGACCCTCGTCAGGCTAACAAGAGTTTAGTCAGGGACAAAAAAAATTTAAGTGGACAGTCTCTTCAGCTCTGGAAATAAGTTTGGAGCATCCAGAAATAATAGGTGAAGCACAAGTTGGAGTTTTACTCTCACACATCGGGCACAAATTCCAGACTTCGGGCTAACGCTGAATAGAAAAATCCAATATCACTTTGCCCGACCCGGGAACGAACCCGAGACCCAGAATTGCAGTCGTAACTCCTACCGTAATACAATTACGCCACCGAGGCAGTCAAAGTCAAAACTTGCATCATGCCTATAAATGGTATTTCTCTGTCATCATAACGTGTATAATAAAACTGTGTCATATTGTGGAATTTAAATTAGTCTTGCTTTCACACCAGATATATCTGGTATTTACACAGATTTTTTTTAATTTTGTCGACAGTTAAGCAATAACATCCAAGTAATAAGCCACGGGACACCTGGCGTAGCGGCTGAGGTGACCCCGGCCGGCGCCGCCACACCACCCAAGAAAACCAAATACGGACCAGGCGCCCCATCAGTAGGTTCATTCTTATTTTTAAATTAAGTTTCTAGAACTTCACCATTGAAAGTAGCTAGGGTGAAACCACAATGTAGTGGATAAATTGATAATTCGGTGGTTTTTAACTGTAGTCAGGTTTATTTTGGAATTAGTTCTGAGTGGCGTTGTAGTTATTAGTTCGACGAAGTGAAAGAGACGGTTATTGAGAGTGAGTGAAGAAACTCTAACGAGATTTTAGCGACCCAACATCAACGTTAGCATCTCTTATTGTACAGTCTGCCATATAAGTAGCTGAACAAATTCAAAACTTCAAATCGGTCATATTGTGTTCTTACAAACATTCTTTTCTTCACAAAATCCTACTAATATTATAATCCTACTAATATTATATTTTGTTATAAACTGTCAACTGAAGTAGCTAACCTTAACAGTGCCTCCGAGACAAATAATGTTTTCACATGCAAATCTTAGTTGATTCTTCATAAAACTTAGTGTAATCTGTGCAAAAGTGAATAAATTATTACGCCTGCTGTTATTTACGTCGAACTATTTATTTTGGTGAAGATATGAAGTGTTTTTAATCAACAAGCTGCAAGTATAAAATTTAATCTACCCACATTCTTTTCTTTTTTTCCAAATATTAACGTCAAACTACATGTCACTGACGGCTGTCAAATTAAACTCAAATGTCAGCCTGACATCATACATGAATGAGTTTACGAAGTACCAACATAACGACAAATTTCGACCATAGAATATACAAAATTTGCGTTCCAGTCTACGCTGTTCGATATTACGTAGATTTCACCACCGTCAATAATAATGAACTGCAAAGCATGTAACAAAGTAACAAAATTGGCGGACTCTAAGGTATGCTCACTATGTTCCAGCCAATTTCACTACCAGTGTCTAGGAATAACAACCGACAAATTCAGTAAGGAATCAAAGCAAAGTAAGGAAAACTGGAAGTGTAGGGATTGTCGGAATATTGGTAGAAAGGGAGACAACACAAGTACGCCTATCGAGGAACTAAATCCTGCTAGCTCTCATTCTATACAGAGCAGTCCCAGTGTGTCGGCTATTGAAGACCTTAAACTGTGTTTTGAGGCAAAATTGAAAGAAGCTACTGCAACTATTCTATCCCAGGTCAAGGAACAAATAACATTGGAAAATAAAACTATTCACCAGGAGTTTGAGCAAATAAAAACTAGTATTAATTTCGTAACTGCACAGTTTGAAGATTTGAGTAGACAAGTTAATGAGAAAACTAAAGTTATCGAAACTCTGAAGTCACAAAACGAAGAACTACGTTCTCAAATAGCTATTGCGACCAACCAATTGAATAACATAGAACAGCAGTCAAGATCGTGCAACATTGAGATCCAATGCGTTCCAGAGAGTAAATCTGAAAACATCCTTTCAACTGTAAAACAACTTGGGAAGGTAGTATCGAGAGAAATTAGTGATATTGAAATTGTGGATTTCCATAGAGTTCCAAAACTGAATCAGCAGTCTAAAAGACCACGAGCAATAATAGTGAAGCTGACCAGCACTCGGGTCCGTGACGAAATACTTACAGCTGTAAAGAAGTTCAACAGGATTAATATTCACGATAAACTCAATTCAGGACACCTAAATATTGTTGCCAACAGACAACCAATTTATGTGACCGAACATTTATCACCGGCGAATAAGAAGCTACATGCAGCGGCGCGAGCTACTGTTAAAGAAAAACAATACGATTTTTTGTGGATTCGCAACGGTAAAATATTTGTTCGGAAGAATATTAATTCAAAGCCGCAATTGATAACTAGTGACGAAACCCTGAAAACCCTGTAGTTAATAGCTTAAATAATAATTTAATTTTTTAAGTTAAGTTAAGTTTTTGAGTTCCTAATTTCTTTCTCCTTTTATGTCATATAATAATAGTAGTACTGAAATTTTAAATATATATTACCAAAATGTGAGAGGTCTGAGAACCAAAACCGAGAACATTTATTTAAATGCTTTGCAACATGATTACGATGTTATAGTCTTAACAGAAACATGGCTTAATGCTTCTGTTTTCGATTCTGAATTGCTGGATGATAGATATAATATATTTAGGAGAGATCGAAACTCTATAGGATCATATACTAATAAAAAGGAAGGTGGGGGAGTTTGTGTCGCTGTACATAAACGGTTAGATGCTATCAGGCGGCTTTCTTGGGATTCAGAATGTGAAGATTTATGGCTTAGTATTGGGTTTACTAGCGGGTCTAGACATTACAATATTAATATTTGTGCGGTATACATACCACCACCAATAAACCAAGATAAACTATATTTATTTCTAAAAAATACCACGAACATACTTTGTAATAAAATAAAACAGCCATCTACTATAATACTTGGGGATTTTAATATGACTAACATTAACTGGGATTATGATGCAACCCTATCATATTGTGTGCCATCCAGACTGAATTGTAATAACGTAGAAAATATTTTTATAGACGAAATAACTTTTAATAATCTAAGCCAATGCAACGTTGTAATGAACGAAAGGAATCGTCAATTGGATCTAGTTTTCACAGATAATCCCAAATCGTTAAAAGTAAAATCGTGTCTTGACCCATTGATAGATCTGGACTTGCATCATCCAGCACTTGTTATAGAATTCGCCCAAATTTTCAAAAACTCAACTTTTTTAAAACGTGCTAGAAATCCAACTTTAAACTTTAGTAAGGCTGATTACATTGCAATTAATAACAAATTATCGCATTTGGATTGGGACTTAATATGGAAAAATGATTCTAGCGTGGAACAAATGGTACGGACATTCTATGCAACTATTTTACCTATAATAGAGGAAAGCACACCAATTTGCAAACCCAAAAGTGAATGTTATCCAACCTGGTTTAGTTCTTCCTTGATAAAATGCGCGAAAGAAAAAAATAAATATAGTAGGAGATACAAATTGTATGGTAATATTCGTGATAAGGATATCGTTAGCATTCTAAGAAAGAGATACGATAATATGTTGAAAGAATGTTACAAAAGATTTAAAGAAAGTGCTGCTAAAACTATAAAAACAAATCCCAAGTACTTATGGTCTTATGTTAAGAATTTAAAACGGAACAGTGGTACTATACCAAATCTGATGATCTTGGATACAAAAACTGCTAATGGCGGACAAGAAATATGTGAAATATTTTCTACATACTTTCAGTCGGTTTATGAATTACAAGCTATTCCAAATTCTTATGACCCACAATTCCCCCAAACTGCTGTTCCATGTGAGCACTCATTCTCCCTCGGTAGTTTCAGACTAATGGAGTCCGAGATAATAAAAGCTTTGAATAAATTAGATCCAAATAAAGGAGCTGGCTTGGACGGTATCCCAAATATATTTCTTAAAAACTGTGCAAATAATATAGCTTTACCATTGTGTGTGTTATATAATCGATCACTGTGTGACGGAGTTTTTCCGACACAATGGAAAGCAGCACGCTTGACGCCTATACATAAAAATGGTCCAATAAATGTTGTGTCTAATTACCGTCCTGTGTCCATTCTTCCGGCACTGGGAAAAGTTTTAGAATCGATTGTACATAAAAAAATATACTGGCATATCAAACAGCAGCTTCATCCAGAACAACATGGTTTTTTGCCCAAGAAATCCACCGCTACGAATTTAATTGGGTTCGTTGAAGATGTTGCTGGGGCAGTTGATGACGGTGATGAAGTCCATGCTATATATACGGATTTTAGCAAAGCATTCGATTTGATTGATCATACGTTATTGTTAAAAAAGATCTTCGGGGTGGGCATCCATGGGTCATTATATCGATGGTGCGAGTCTTATCTTAAAAATCGAACTCAACTTGTCAAGATTCGTGGGTATACATCCCGAGCACAAAAGATTCCGACAGGTGTTCCCCAGGGGTCTCATTTGGGTCCTCTGTTTTTCATACTATTTGTGAATGATTTAGCTATGACCTTAAAATGTAATTTTAAAATGTACGCGGATGATTTAAAGTTATATAAGCGAGTTCAAGGTGATGATGATATAAGAATTTTACAAAAAGAATTAGATAAAGTCGATAAATGGTGTTCTCAAAACAAAATGATATTAAATGTAGGGAAATGTTATCATATAAAGTTTACCAAGAAGAAGAAAATATCATTCGTTTCGTATTTTCTGCAAGGTGTACAGTTAAAAGAAGTAACAAGCATTCGAGATTTGGGAGTCGTACTGGATAGCACTTTAAGTTACAGAATGCATATAAACCACATAATAGATAAAGCATCAAGGCTGTGCGGTTTTATTTGTAGATTAATAAAATCTTTTAGAGATTCAGAAGTTTTGATACCCATATACAATTGCATAGTCAGGAGTATATTGGAATACAACAGCTGTGTATGGTCCCCGAGCTATGCAGTTCACTCTGGAAGACTAGAAAAAATTCAAAAAAGATTCTTATATCAATTGTCTTATGTTAACAATAAATGTAAAACTCTGTCTAGCTATAGCCACAGATTACTTTTTTATAAAATGAATCCTTTAGATATGCGCCGTAAGGCATGTGATATAATGTACCTATATAAGATTATCCATGGCCTCGTGGATTGCCCTGATCTCCTCACGCGGGTAAAGTTGGAAATTCCCCGACCTGGAAGCCGGTTAGCTAACAGAAAATGTTTTTGGTTGCCTTATTGCCGGACAAATGTGGGCCAACACTCTCCACTATATAGGTTCTGTTCGTATAGTAATGGAATTAGATTAAAATTAGATATATTCTCAGGTTCTCTGGCTTCTGTTCGAAAGAATGTTTTTGAAATTCTTAAATATGTTTAATATTTTTATTTTGCAATTGTTCACAGTAAATATACATATATAAATAACTGTTAAAATAAGCATGCTGTGTTCACTAGTTTTAGGAATTACACGAAGTTTGTTAAATCTATAGTTCAATATTTGTTTTTTAAGTGCAAGTTATGTGTATATTCCAAGTTGTGAACCAAATAAATAAAAAAAAAATAAAAAAAAAAAAAAAAAAATAAAGGCGAAAGTTTGTAAGAATGTATGGATGTTAGGATGTATGGATGTTTGTTACTCTTTCACGCAAAAACTACGGAACGGATTTCGATGAAATTTAGCACACGGGTAGATCATGTTCTGGATTAACATATAGGCTACTTTTTATCCCGGGACAATATAAAGCGGGACTTTTATCCCGGGAAAACTCATTCACGCGGGCGGAGCCGCGAGCAAAAGCTAGTTAAAATATAAATGATTTGCTATACTTCATACAAAAAAAAAGTTTCAATTAAACCCAATATGTATTTGAAGTTTTGAATTTGTTCAGCTACTTATACAGGGTCATTTTGTAACCGAATACATAAATTTAACTGCGATAAAATCAATTTGAAAGAAACACCATGCAGTTATTTAATTTAACCATAAGTGTAAAATAAAGAAATACATTTTTCAAACAAAATAAATAACAAAAAAGGTCTTTTAATTTTAGACATCCTATTGCCACTACTATTATACGATAAATCGTCGGAGCGTCAACATCGCACTGAGGTCTGTGTGTTTCATTGATAATAATAATATGCTCACGCACACGCGAACAAGAGATGCACACACGGAGCGCAACGATAAGCTGTCACATCGCGCCATCGTAACCAAGAAGCTTTATTCCAAACCGAAAAGATGAGGTCGCTATTATTACCAATGCTTCTGTGTCAGGTCACATAGGTCAATCTAAACAACAGTCACTTACTAGATTCTGTCAGAGCCAGTTATGTCTCCTTTAGAAGACTGAAATCATTGTGGCATCTTCGATAATGTTCACAGTCCGTACACCGCACGTAGCTTATCAAAAACACGATACTTCAGCAAGAATCGCACGCTCAAGCCGTCAAATTCGTCGATCGATTTCGTGAAACCGTCTATGATGCTACCGTTATGATACGAGTGTCAGCGAGGTTCTGGAAGATTGGAATTTTGAACATTTACTCAGTAATCCCTAAAAGTACAAAAGACATTTCAACGACCTTCTCGGAAACATTAACACTTTATTCACGAGCTTTGTAAATGTAAATCATAGTTTACCACAACAGAAATTTAAAAATTAACACAATAGAATAATAATTACAATTAGAGAACATTTGATCGTGTGCGCATAAAAGCCGACAAAGGACAAAGCGATGTCAAAGGCAAGGTCACTCGGATCGATACAAAACGATTTAATAATAAAATTACAATAGGTACCGGTAAGTACATAGGGAGCATCGGCCTAACATTCAGTACGTAAATCGACATACGCCACGTCGTATTGCTGCTCGGCGAGTGCCGAGTGGCGACTGGCGGGCAACGCGCGCGCATGCCCCCGCGCCCCACGGCGCATGCGCCTGGAGGAGCCAGTGCGGGGCCATATTTTAGGCCGCGCGGGATAGGCATAAAGTCCACGAATCCCGGACCGCGACTCTCGATGTATTTCGGCACGTTACACATTTTGATAAATATCACTTGTACTTATTGCTATTACCTGGAATTGTCGTAATTTACTAGTAGGGTAAAAAACGTTTAATTTTTAGCACTTCGTAGAATACACGCACACTTTTGTCAAGAATAAGTAACATTTACGTACGTATTGGAAGCTTTAGTATTTAACTAAAGCTTCCAATAGTGAGTAATGACTGAACTTAATTTAAGATAACCAGGATATTCAATTGACTAATGACCAAAATTATTGTAAGTAGGTAAAACATGGGTATTTAGAAGGATTTTTGTGCACTAGGTCGAGTCACTTTATAAGTGGTTAGTAAATAACGCCCGTTTTAGGTATTATTACTCAGGCAGGAACTATTAAAAATTACGATTTTTATTGCGGTGCGGAGATACTGGGGTACTCTGTCAGAGGTGTCCGGGAATAAACCCATATTTCGCCCAAATGTCCGGGATTCTTGCCGTGTTTGTCCGGCGTCGGCAATTTAGGTAATGGCAGCCCTATACAAAGAACATGCCGACAAGTGCGCCGTGCGCCCGCTGGCGCGCGCGATCGTTGGCCCCGCCAGCTGATGTTCGTGTTACACGTGCTCCCACAGGGATACCAAGCTTTGGTACTATTACCTTATTCTGCAATAACTTGCAATTTTAGTTTTACATTGTTCTATGCTATTTAAACCGTACCACAATGCATATTGAAATTAAATGATGTTAGAGCTCTGGTATGCTTTATTGCTTAAAGTAATGTTATTTTTATAATACAAAGATATTGCTGCGTATTCGTTTAAGTAGACTTTTCATTAGCATAATTACCCTAGTTATTTTATTATTTAATACACTTATTTAAGTGTGTTTAGAAATCCATGTGATAAATAAACTAATATCCGATTCTTTGAAAAGTTGTGTCATTTTAGCAAACTTGTCGGTTAAAATGTTTATACTGGCAACACAGCGTGTTTGAGTGCATGTTTGTAATGAATGGCGTGCGAAAGAGACATAACATGTTGGTACCTGCACGCTAGTTTCAATGTGTTAGTAACAAGATCAACGACTCTGACGCGATACAAAATGTAGCTAGAGATTAGAAGGTACAGAAGGCATAATAAGGCGTTTGGTAGTATAAAGTATTTACGTAAACCTATTTTAGGCATGACGTCCAGAAATATTGATATTAAAATTAAAATAAACGTTGAAATATCATACGGAATCTAAAAAATATGATATCAATAGATTAAAATCCTGTAACTTTTTTAATAACCCAACTGCGAGTTGTTTAGTACCTTCCTATTTCGGTAGGTAAACTTATTTATTAACGAAAACAAAGTTTCTTATTAAAGAATTAATACTTTTCTTTACAGCATAACACTTAAAAAATAATTAGTTCCTTTTCATACAATAACATGACAATTTTTTATTTCATGTTAATATTTATAACGTATTAGTTAGGGAGTAGGGACTGCTCTAGTAGCAATTTGATTATTTTATTTCAAATTCCACGTCTCAAGCGGTACTGCTGCAGCTATGTGAGTGAATGTATTGCAAGTGAATTTGTGAGTTGCCCTTCTTAATCCTGTAGGTTTTGTAATAACATCGTCAGCTGTGACGTGATTCACTGAATAAAGTCAAGCGCGCTAAAACACAGCGTGATCAAAAAACTATAAAACTATAATCGGGATTATTGGCGAAAGTATGCGTTACCCATGGATAATATTTTGCACGATGTTAGCAGAGGTCACGCTGGATATGTGGTTTCATTTAGTAACGCAATGTTGAAATGACACTGTATAGCTGAGGGCGGTATTAATAGTCAAATCTCAAGTTTCAGTTACATCTCAAGTAGACATAATGTATTGAACTCTTCATACATTATGTCTACTTGAGATGTAACTCAAACTTGGGATTGATTTATTAATACCGCCCTGAGTGTACAATGGGCTAAAATAGTAGCTGGTGAATAAATAGATTGTTCGTTCAGAATGGCAGTGGGTGCGCGCTGGTCTCGTGTGTGGAGCTGTCGCAGCTCGGCGGCGTGGTGGTGGCGGTCGACACTCACGCGCAGCTGCACGTGTACCGACTGCCGCAGCCGTGGGCCGACATACGTGAGTATCGCATGCACTACCATACAATAAGGTAGTTTCCTATGTTTGATTTTGTACATTATTTTATATAAAATTGGATGACAATTAAAGCAGATATTCATATTTGAAATATTGTTGTGAGCAAAAGTGGGGGCGTAGTTGGGATATCGCTTCATCTGTTTCGCACGCAAGCACGCCTATACATTTTACGCACTGAAAAAAAACATATTGTTATTGAAAGGAAAGATACATAAATGCATATAAAAAGGCATGCAATTTTTTTTATTTTGTTGATACGCGTTTCCATGACGACTGACGTTTATTCACGGACAAAACTCACGCGCAACATGTGAATATGTTGTACGCGCCAGCTTAACATATCGACCTATGTTCTAGAACTCGACCTAGTGTTCATATCGTACTACCGATTTCAATAAACTAACTCGGATCGTTTTCGATCTATCGTGAAAAAAATTAACCAATCAGAATTTTTTTTCGACATACCCACAAATGGCTTATTTTAATTGGTTTATTCTTGGAATCGGATTGAAAATTAAGATTGGGATCGTTTATTGAAAACGGGTGATAGTAGAAATAATAGAAATCACAAATGTAGTTAATCCGCGTTTTTAACTTCTTCTATATTCTTGACTTGAGTTGAGAATTTATAACTTCAGAATCTAGAATAATTATTTTTAACTTAAAACTTATTGTTTATTAGTTATAGTCTGCATTCTGCAAAGCTTTTCCAATCATAATTTATCATATATTTGGGTTAATAACAGCTCTGCCCCTCGCTGTACAACACACCACAACACTCTTAGAATACTCGATGGTGACAGGATACGATTGCCTCGACGTGCTGATGACGCTCAAACCTAACATCATAGAGCCTGTTTATGAGAGGTAATGTATTTGTACTGAGATTAATTACTATCTCTAGATCAATCCCGATCCGCCCTGTGGATTGGGGGCGTTTGGAGAATTCCACCACGGTATCCCCTGCCTGTCGTAAAAGGCGACTAATAGGGGCCACCGGGGGTCGCGGGCGGGCGGCAGGGGGCTGTCCGTCTGTAGTTTCGTGCGTGTTTTTAGCACATTACTGCGACCCCCGTGATGGACGGCAGTGTGGCAGGTAGGCCTCATGCTGCCGTTGACGCCGAGGGCGTCCTTCGGTGCGCGGGGGCTTCTGGCCACGCCCAGGAATTGGTATCGCGCGTCATCGTAGATGAAATGATCTATATAGATTAACATTAATTATATTGTTGATTTCAGCACACACGCCTTTTATTCCCGAAGCGTTAGGCAGAGGCACAACTAGTGCCAACTTTTCGCCTTGCGTATTCCGTTATTATTGATTTCGACCGTTAAAATTTTAAAAGCATAATATTTTATTGCCGGTTAACGTGTTGAGTACAGGTTGAACATTCATCCAACTAATATTATAAAGGCGAAAGTTTGTAAGTATGTATGTGTGCAGGACGCATATTATCGAAGAGAGAACAACGTAAAGTGCATACCGCGCATGCGCGATTACGTAATAGAACTCGGACCTCTTAGTGACGTCATAGACTTTAGTGAATGAACTGAGTGAAAAAATTGTGTTATCGCTAGGGTCATTGAACGCTTATAACTCACTCGGTATGGACTGTTTAGTGTTTCATTCGGTGTCATAGTGTAGGTTAGAACTTTGCCTACCCCGCTGCGGTAGCGGGATGAACGTGTGTATAAAGTCTGAATAATTATTTTTAGAAATGTTACTTGTGTGCATCGTTTGTGTTAAACTTAGGGTAAGTAAATCACGATAACTTTCTTTGTAATGAGGTTGTTTTATGATGTTTAGTATATAGAGTCACTTAGTGTCTATGTGTGCGAAGACACTTATAGTTTAGGCATATAGGCTTAACTTAGGCGCGAATTGAAAATAAGTGTAATCTTGAAAGTGAAAAAGAGGTCCTAGAAAGAGGGAAGGCCCTCTTAGAGCTCCGTACGGTATAGCCGCGGAGTACTTAAGCTAATTTGTCTTTTTGTAATATTGACTTACATTGTTAGGAGTTTTAATTTGTAAATAGTTCGGTACATCAAGAAAGAAAACAGCAAGTAGTCGGCAAGAAAGAAGAAGTCTGCAAGTTTGAAGAGGAAAAAGGCGCTTATGCAGAGTGGACCATCCTTCCTCATCAGCTGTGGCACGGTGCTACGAGGACGACTTCCAGCTACGTCGCATAGCTACGGCGTAGCAACGAGAGACTACGCGCCGAATATTAACGCCGAGAGAATTTGGCTACCGTTGTGGCTGAACTTTGTAACTTTCGATTCAGTGTGTGAAATAAACGCTATTTCCCGATTTTTCGCATTTGTTACTTTGTCACTGGTATCGCCATATTCCCACTCACGCAATCCAGCACACAAACACAACACAGTGCGGTGTGTTGGCCCAGTCTGAGCCCCGCACAGTATGGATGTCTAGATGTATGGATGTTTGTTACTCTTTCACGCAAAAACTACTGAACGGATTTCGATGAAATTTGCTACAAGGACAGACCATGTCCTGGATTAACACAAAGGCAACTTTTTATCCCAGGAAAATAAAAAGCGCGACTTTTATCCCGGAAAAACTTTTTAACGCGAGCGGAGCCGCTGGCGAAATCTAGTTATAGATAAATTAACCCACGTATTAGTTTAAAGATTTTATTGCCCTTATTGTTAAGTTAGATGTAATTAATTTTAAAGTCAAAATGTACTATTAAGTTGAATTTATGGTTGCATGATATAGTGCAATGTCTTTAGGTGTAACTATTTCAACATTACCATGTATTAGCATGTTAATCAAATTTTCAGGCTAACGGAATCATTCCAGCGGCAACCTCAGTCTTTCCAGCAGTATTATTATCACAGTTGGTTGAAACTCAGGATCGCGTTGTGCAGGTAAGCGGACAAATCCTACTATAATATTATAAAGGCAAAAGTTTGTAAGTATGTATGGATGTCTGGATGTTTGTTCCTCTTTCACGCAAAAACTACTGAACGGATTTCGATGAAATTTAGCACACGGGTAGATCATGTTCTGGATTAACACATAGGCTACTTTTTATCCCGGAAACATATAAAGCGTGTCTTTTATCCCGGAAAATCTTTTCACGCGGGCGAAGCCGCGGGAAAAAGCTAGTTTAAAATAAAACTAAATTAGAAATCTTTTATCTTGAAGGTAATTCAGTGATTTGTTGGTATTCTGTGATATTTACACACACACACATACGCACGCACGCGCACGCACACACGCACACACACACACACACACACACACACACACGCGCGCGCGCGCGCGCGCGCGCCTGTTATCCCCGTAGGGGTATGCAGAGGCGCAACTAGTGCACCCACTTTTCGCTGTTATTCCGTCCCATGATGTGATAGGTGGCGAACCTATCGCCATATCGAGCACAAATTCCAGACTCCGGGCTGATACTGAATAGAAAAACTCTAGATGATATTTATATATATCGGTATTTTGATGTTTGTGATTGGTTGAGAGACCGACACGTCAGTCTCTCAACCAATCACAATAAAACGAAGCGAAGATGCATCGTGTTTTTTTTTCACATCTTAGCCCCACTGTATAGTGATTCTGACGCTATCGACAGAACATCCCTACCGTGGCAGAACAGCGGCACGTGGCTGACGTGCCTGCAGATGGCGCAGGCGGTGTGGTCGGCGGCGTGCGCGGCGCTGCGGCCCGACGAGCGACCCGACGCGCGCCCCGACCAGCCGCACCACGCCATATACGCGCTCATCGACGACCACCACCACGACCACGATAAGGTCAGCTGACGATACATGTGTATAATAGCAGGCAAATACTATTGCGCCGTGGAGTATTTTTGTGTACGTAAGTGTAGCGACAGTTGCGTACAAAAAAGCCAGCCATGCTCAAGTTATTTGTAGTCTTTTGTAGCTGATTATTACGTCGACGTAGATAGTCCTTTATTCAATGTAAGGTGGACGCAATATACTAAGTTTCTGGTGTATACAGCGTAGAGATGTTACAAGCTTTCTGTGGTTTAAAAAACTCATTATGATTGGCCATGCTTCTAAAGTAAAGGTGTGTTCAGAGCCTGGTGGCGCTGGAGGCGAAGACGGAGGTGTTGGCGGAGGCGGTGCCGCTGCAGCCGCTGCGACTGGCGCTGCAACGTGCTTGCGACACCGCGCTCACCGCCCTGCTCACCCTCACTCACCATCACCATCAGCCGCACGGGTATGTTTGACACATCCTACAGTCTAATGTGGGATAGGTATCTCGATTATAGAAATCATTAACCCGTCAAACTCCGCTTATATATATAGATGTATGGGGACGGCCTAGCTTCAGCCTCGCGACGCATCGGTCTTAGCATGAATTTGGATAAAACCAAAGTCATGATCAATGGCCACATTGATCCGGGACCGGTGGTCGTACATGGCCACCTTCTTGAAATTGTTTCCGTTTACCTCGGGCAGATTTTGCAGTTGGGTACAAACAATTTTGAGAAGGAGGCCAAGAGGAGGATCCAGCTAGGCTGGGCAGCGTTTGGGAAACTACGTCCAGTCTTTTCGTCATCCATACCGCAATGAAAATGAAAGTTTTCAATCAGTGCGTCCTACCCGTCATGACCTACGTAGCCGAGACATGGACACTCACGGTAGGGTTGGTCCACCAGTTTAAAGTCGCTTAGCGGGCTATGGAGAGAGCTATGCTCGCAGTTTCTCTGAAGTATAGGATTCGCAACGAATACATCCGACAGAGAACCAAAGTTATCGACATAGCTCAAAGAATTAGTAAGCTGAAGTGGCAGTGGGCTGGCCATATCTCGCGAAGAACCGACAACCGCTGGGGTGTTCTTGAGTGGAGACCGCGACTGGGCAAATGTAGTGTAGGACGCCCTCCGGCCAGGTGGGATGACGATCTGCGAAAGACTGCAGGTAGATGCTGGATGCGGCAAGCTGAAGACAGGGCGCTATGGCGTTTATTAGGGGAGGCCTATGTCCAGCAATGGATTGATAAAGGCTGATGATGATGATGATGTACGGGGAAACCCTATATACTCGGACGCCGGCGTCCGTAGCGGAGTTTGACGAGTCAAATAGCAAAGATGGGCTATGCGATGGGGCTCCGTTTTATTATGTACAATATTAAGTCAATTTATTTGTGTAATGTTTTTTTTCATACAAACGAGTACGTTTGTTGGATATTATGTAATAAATTGATAGATACAATTTATATTAACAGTTATGATCATAGGTGATAGGTCGAATGAACCCTGCTTATATTATTAGACCCCAATAAATCCGTGTTGTATATAATGATTGGACATTACACTTGTCAGATACGAGCTGTGCGCGGACCCGTCGGCGGTGCTGCTGCTGCGCAAGCTGGTGGTGGTGGCGCGCGCGTGCGGCCGCGGTGCCGACGCGCTGTCCCGCCCGCTCGCGCGCCTCGCCGCACTCAACGCGCTCGCCACCCTCGCCGCCTCCAGCACGCCCAAGCAGGACCTCATCGGTGACTATCACGGCTCGGTACCCCCCACGGAACGTACCTTCGCTGAGTAGCGACGCCGCTATTCGCACTGTTTTGTGTCGGACATCTTTCTTATTCCCTCGTCTCGTTCGTTCGTCGCTCAACTGACGGCGACTCATGGCGTGCTTCATATTTCGTCATACATAGGTTTTAACGGCTCGCCGCGCCGCACTAAGTCGAAACTCAACGGCAACTTCGTGGTCCGGCACTTAATGCCATTACACGTTAAGGTACGATTCCGCAGAATGTGGCCGACGGTAGACGGCAATAGCATGTGCCGCGACGGCAGACGGCATTACTTTACAGTATTCATTTGTATGAAACCGATTCCGACATACGACTGCAATACCGTGCGTCAATTCATATTACTCCATAAAATAAAACTGCCGTCGCCGACTGCCGTTGCCGTCTACCGCGTCCTCTGAAATCGTACCTTAAGTGTGACCCCGGCAAAACATACATCAGTCAGACGTACACTAATTGACACTTGCAATGCTAGTTCGTACTTCATAGTATCGACTAATCGTAGTTAATTTTATTACATTGAAAAAGAAAATTATTGTAAATTTTTAAACGATTGCAAAAAGAACTTTCACTAAAGCATGCGTACCTATGTTTCCGTTTGATACAGCACATATTTGTTATAGCTTTGTGAATTAACGTGTATCGTTTTTAACAGAGGAATGCGCAGCGCTAGCAGCCCAATCAACGGGTCCGCGTGTCTGGGAATCCCTTCCGCGATGCAGCGTGTCCGCGCCTCACGGCAAGCCATGGCCGTTATATGTAAGCTTAAGTTTAAAAAAATATATCGCTTCAGCTCAATATCTTCGTAAACATTCAATTAATCGACTGGCTTACGAAAAAGTTTAATTCAAAAGTAAGCTTTATGTAAGCGTACGAGGATTCACTGTTTGAAAAACCCTTGATATTTTTATTTTTACAGCTAGAGTATGGAGTGGAGCCAGAGGCATTAAAATTCATTCCCGAGGCACCAGCATACGCACAGTGTGAAACTACACCATCGTTGGCTATGGATTCTATAAGGTATTAAAATAAACACTATCTAAAATAGACTCAGGAAGTAAAGTTATGTAAGTCTTATGTCCCAGGATTAAAGACAAAATATAACCACAGATAAATACAAAAAGCAATAATATACAAGTGTTAGCTAATACTTTAAAAAATTAAGAGATAAAGCGAAGAAGCGACTATCAATAATTGTCTTATTCATTGTTTCTAATTGGTCCACGTCACCTATTGCCTCTAATTAGTCTTACTAATATTATAAAAGCGAAAGTTTGTAAGAATGTATGGATGTTTGTTCCTCTTTCACGCAAAAACTACTGAACGGATTTCGATGAAATTTGGCACACGGGTAGATCATGTCCTGGATTAACACATACTTTTTATCCCGGGAAAATAGGAAGCGGGACTTTTGTCCCGGAAAAACTCATTCACGCGGGCGGAGCCGCGGGCAAAAGCTAGTCTATTATAAAAATTATTATTATTATTATGTTGTATCTTTCCTGCGGGAAATCACGGTACGAAGACCGGTCCTTTTGGAAGGCTTGCGTGGGGATATGGATCCAACACGTAGAGGCCCCGTTAAGATACATTACTCTAGTTGGGATGTGTACGCCTTACAGGTGCTCTCTCTGTCTGTACTTAAGGAGGAAATACAGCCAAAGACAGCGCCCGTAAGGCGTAAGGACTATATGATGACTATACTATATGACTAATAGCAGAGAAGATGGGAATTATACTGGGTCTATGGATGGGATCTAGATGGACTGGTTGCTGGGCTATTGATTGAGACAACGGGACGCCTGCCAAGTAAAATGTCTCAATCATTTGTATTCAAGGCAGACGGTGACTTGCCCCCCACTAGATGGGCATCCCAAAAAGTGGCGTATGCCAAGGACGCAACATCGGTGTGGGTGGCTAAAGGGTGTCGAGAGGTGTGCACCGATTTCACCATCGCGGGTCGCTGACGCGTCCCGGAGTGGGTTTCCTCGCTATTATGCAGATTGAGCACTTCCACCCTGGAGCTCAGGTTCTTAGCTCTTGCGATTTCCACCCCTAGCCGGCCAGTTAAGGCAAGCCAAGGGTCAGGGGGTCTCATTTAGCCCCCACGGGATCAGGGTACGCGGTGTCGCCACTCACCGACGGCGCGCCACAAAGCCGCCTTTGCGGGCTTATTATTATTATTATTATTAAAATTACATATTAATCATCACATATCTTAAAGTGTTACTTAAATATTAAAGTACACAGTATATATTAAAGAGAGTGGTGCCCGATGTAGGCAAAGCCTGTGTTTCAGGTCACCAGGTACTCATTTCTTTGACGTACAGTAACAGTAACACAATTTATATATAACGATGCAAAATTAAAATTATACAATAATATCAATATACAATATAAATTTAACATTAAGAATACAAGGTGTCTGTGCGTGTGTGTGCGTGTGTGTGTATGTGTGTGTGTGTGTGTGTGTATGCGTGTGTGTATGTGCGCGCTTTATTGTTTGTATTGATTAAATTAGGTTATGGGAATTAATATATCTTCCGTATGATTATAGTCAAGGCGTTGCAACCAGTTATAAACCCTTTTTTACAGTTTGCTCGCGTTAGTGTGTTTAAAGAAATATATTTAACTAAACAGGTATATGTACCTGGGCGGCGGGCTGCGGCCAGCGCGCTGGCGGCAGTGCGCACGCTGCGGGGCCCGCGCCCTGCCCGCCGCGCAGCCCTCGCGGCACCCGCTGCAACGAGCTTACGACGCCAGGTTCCTTTCCAACTGCAGGTACTGTTTCATAGACTATCCCGCCCTCACACCCGACCTCACACCTTTTTCTTTTTTACGCGGAGAAAGTGAATTATTACCACCGCCCAGCGTTCAAGGGGAACGACTGAGCGGTTATGTTGGGTTCACCGTGCCTTACGACCCGACGTTGAGCCGCCCGGAGAGATGGAAAACGTCGGGCGACCGCCGGGCCGAGTCCCTAACCTATGTACACCGCACGGCATACCAACCAAAACTCCGCGGTGGCCATCTTCGGCGCATTAGGGACGGCTGCGGGCTTCCTCCGACTCACGTCTAAGTTGTCCGCAACCGCCCCTGCGCCCTCACACCCGCCACTACAACTCCTGTAGGCCAGGATCAGTGGCTCGCATTTTATGACACCAAGCGGTGAAGCTCGGCGAGTCTCAGGGAACACTAGTCTGCAACTGCAGGTACTGCAATACGGGGTTTAGATTAGCAAGAGAACTTGCACAAGTTATCTTCCGAGCTATTTTTACTGTGTAAACAGTAACGGAAAGCTGACTTCTGTAAATTTTTAGGCTTGCAAGACTGGCGACAAGTCACGTTTGTAAAGATCATTACAAGAAATCGAATCAGTAACGCATTAGTACATCCCCAATTGGTTAGAAACTGAACTGTCAAAAGTTAAATGGTTGGGCGGAATATAAGTTGTCAAAATTTCTAACTTTATCATTTTCTCTTTGGGCTCTACCATAATACAAAGAGCCGTAATAAGTCAAAAGTATGTTCCTGCCTTGAATCACTCAGGCAGCCAAAGAATTACCACGTCATTTTAAAAAAATAGTTTATTTTTGCATAATTAGGATGTATCTTCACTTTTTTAGCCCTGCCGAAAAGCCACTAATAATAATATTAATAATAATACCAGCCCTGTGTTATATACTTTCCCACCGCTGGGCACGAGCCTCCTCTACTAATGAGAGGATTAAGGCCTTAGTCCACCACGCTGGCCTAGTGCGGGTTGGTAGACTTCACATACCTTCGAAATTCTTATAAAGAACTTCTTAGGTAGGCAGGTTTCCTCACGATGTTGATGCCCAAAAGCCACTAATATTTAATAACTAGCTTTTGCCCGCGGCTCCGCCCGCATTAAAAAGTTTTTCCGGGATAAAAGTCCCGGTTTATATTTTCCCGGAATAAAAAGTAACCTATGTGTTAATCCAGGACATGATCTATCCGTGTGCCAAATTTCATCGAAATCCGTTCAGTAGTTTTTGCGTGAAAGAGGAACAAACATCCTTACATCCATACATCCAAACATCCAAACATCCATACATTCTTACAAACTTTCGCCTTTATAATATTAGTAGGATAATATGTATCATTATTGACTGCCTCGGTGGCGTAGTGGTATTATGGTACGACTGCAATGCTGAGGTCTCGGGTTCGATCCCCGGGCCGGGCAAAGTGATATTGAGGTTTTCTATTCAGTATCAGCTCGGAGTCTGGAATTTGAGCCCGATATGGCGATAGGCTCGCCCCCTATCACATCATGGGACGGAATAATGGCGAAAAGTGGGTGCACTCGTTGCGCATCTGCCTACCCCTGCTGGGATAAAAGGCGTGAGTGTATATGTATATGCTATTGACTAGTCACTAATAAAATTTTGTATGTTGCAGATGCGGAGGCAAATGGACACTGTTCTCAAACATTTAAGAAAATGCTGAATATACTATATGTACATACATAATAAAATACAATAAATCTTGATTAAATATGTGACTTGTACTTTCTCCAATAGTTATTATAATAGAATCTTACTATCGGCCGAAAGGAATGTGCGATCTAAATCGATATCCGCACATTGAGCCCGAAAATAACCCATTCAAAATAAGTAGGTATATTATGGCATATGAACGTTTTGAAAGTCAAAATCATATCCTTTATCAACTTGAGGTAAAAGGAATAAATTTCGATATTCTGCCTTCGTAAATTTGATTACATTCTTTGTGGTGTTTCCCCACTACTACCCGTAACAAAAGGATAATGACGAAATCGTATTTATAAACAAATTATGCGTTTAGAAATTTCATACCTGGTAAGCTCAATATAATTATTTTGCATGATTTTTCAGCATACCAATTTTAGTTGTATAAGTGTGGATACGTTGCATAAATTATCGTAATCGGCCAATGTTTAGGAATAGTGATTATTTCTTTAATTTCATAAACATATACGCACTTATTAATTGGCTTAAAAATCATACACAGACAAACACAGTTACCTAAGCTACATTATAATAAGCGTCACCTTCGATAGTAATAAATACGTATGCTATAATATGAAAATATTACATCGATTCTGGTGTCGACGCGTAACATCCCTATCGAAGACCGGCAATCAAAGCGGGACGTGGGGCAGTGCGGGGAGTACAAGTGTTCGCCTCCCGCGCACCTATTATACCGCGACGCGTGATTTCAATTTTACCTAAAAATATACTGAAATATGGCTTGCCTGTGAAATGTGATTTTAGAATTCTGTTTAGTGTGTTTCCGGGTATTGTTTTTACAAGATTCCACAGAACATTTAACCATTTTGCAGTATTAAAATCAAATATTCGCATAAATCTCACTCGCGTGTGCTCACACCGTTCCTAATCTAGTGACTAAAAGCCAAAGAGCATTATAATACTACGGAAACTAAAAGCGCTTGCGGCCGGCGCAAGACGATGTTCCCACCCGTGCCTATTGTTCCCACTTGCATACACGCGCTCTATACGTAGTTATACATACTCTAAGCATGAGGTGCTCTTGTTTTAATTCATTATTTTGGTCATACTAATTGTTATCCTACTATCCTACTAATATTATAAAGGCGAAAGTTTGTAAGAATGTATGGATGTTTGGATGTAAGGATGTTTGTTCCTCTTTCACGCAAAAACTACTGGACGGATTTCGATGAAATTTGGCACACGGGTAGATCATGTCCTAGATTAACACATAGGCTACTTTTTATCCCGGGAAAATATAAACCGTGACTTTTATCCCGGAAAAACTTTTTAATGCGGGCGGAGCCGCGGGCAAAAGCTAGTATTGCATAATTATGGTAGTATATTATCCAATATAGTTCTATTTTAGAGCTCAAATGAAGTGAATTGAAATAACTGTGCCAATCAAGTGTTTTTTCTTTGCCGCCAAAAGTCCTCGATAGTCTTGGTAGCCACTGCTTTACTATGACATGGTACATAGTTAAAAAAAGACAACGAAAAATATCACATAAAACGAGGCTGTATGAGCTTGAACCCTTTGCCTTCCTTTTAAGGGAAAACTATTAAAAAAATACTTTAGTAGGGGACAGTCGTCTCGAACCTGCCGATTTTTCAACGGTTTTTTGAAAGCTAGAAGATTCTACCGGATTTTCTACCGATTTTCAGCGATCCGATGCTAAAATCCCCTTTTCTTTCATATTTTGCGATTCCTTGCGGACGACAAAATGTGAAATCGGTAGAGTTGCTAAGTAAAATCGGTATATTTGGAGCAAAAATCGGTATATGCAAAAAAAACAATATTCAATCAAAACCCCTTAATTTTTAAACTCTAGGGACTATTATTCCGCCAAAAGAAGGTAGCTCCAACAAACGTGAGTAACCACTGACTTCTATTATAGCGTACTACATCTCACAGAGTACTTTATAATATACTGAAATAGAGATATCTCTCCGGCCTTTTTCTTGGTAACAAGTTTACAGCGCCATCTGCATTAGTTTTATAGACCTAATATCACACTACATAATGATATATAGGTAGGTACTCTAGTAAGTAGTGTATAAAAATCAGACTATTCAAATTTTAATTCAGGGCAAATGTAAATAAAACGAAGAAATAAAGTAAAACATTTATTTGACAAGAACTAGAAAATTCACATAATATTATATATTTGGACCATAAATATTGAACTAAAAAAGATGAAGATAGACTTAAAAATATAATACTAAAGTAAAAATAATACATTGAATATAAACACTAATCGCATTATTTGTAATTTCAACCGGATTCAATTGGACATACAATATGATTTTCTAATATTTTTTTTACTTTGTGATAATATGAGACCTTGTACTTGAAAGATGAAGGAGGGACATCAAATAAGATTTCAATGATTATTTTTCGCTCAGTTCAGCATAGCTGCAAAATGCTGCCATATTAAGAATATTGTTATTTGCCCCTGAACTTCGAAGGACTCCTCAAATAGGATGGGAAATGATTCTTATAGTAATGGTTTCCATTACATCTGCTTTTAACATACAAAAAAAGAAAAATCTTTTTAAAAAACATTCTACTTCCAAACTACTACAAACCAAAAACAAATTCTACTTTACATAACACATATGGTTTAATAAGAAATTACTATAACACAAGCAATGTAATTTAAATTAAGCGCAGACGCCTAAAAATACTTAATGTGCACATCTTTATATTAGTATGTGAAGAAAGACATTTGTACCCCTTTTTAAGCACATTGCGCGTACGAAGGAGTGAGATTTGGTATCTTTAAAGTTCGTATAGAGGACGGAAGAAAAATAAAATGTTATTAAATTCGATGGACGAATTTCGACCACTGGATGACCAGAAACATAAAAACTCGAGTTGGACAGAAAATATGGCTTGTGATTTTATAATTTCTTATTAAACTGTATATACAATGTAAACTACTTTCTTATTATTTTAGTTATGTCTATTTACCTTTCTTTTAAAGCACTTTTAAAAATAGTTTTTGCTTTTACTTTCAACCTATCTTCATCATCATTGCAGTTACTTTTTCCACATATGTCCTTACAATAATTGTGAATCAAAACCTAGAAGAGATATTTAATAAGCATTTAATTACATCTTCTTTGTATGCAGGACAATTTAAAAAATTAAATTCTAAAAACATAAGAACATATGTTTTGATCAATTCTTTTGTATTATTGATTTGTATATGATGATGTGTGGGCCACAGGTATTTTTCCATCAAAGAGAATCTTCGGCCCTTGTTTTTCTTCTTAACTTCTCTGAATTGCATCATTGTTATTACTTTTGCTGTTGTGCATAATTTTCCATAGAAGCCAATAGTGCTGGGTTATTCATTATCTTTTTAGCTGCTTTGAGGCTAACAGACTGCTTTTTTACTTTATTACAGAATTTACTTAATTTAATCTGTGCTGAAACTAGCTTGATACAGTTTATGTTCTGCAAGAGTTACTTTTGCATGCTTTTTTACTGTTTTCGTGATATAGGTGTGCTACCTATTATTTGGTGACTTAACCTGAAAAATTAATTTAGGTAGTGTCTTGTAAACAGATTTTTAAACAAAAGCGAAACTCTTATAGACACGTTTAGAGAAAAATGCAAGCAAATATAATACGTGTAAACCTAAATGCTTCAGTGGCATAGTTGTATGATGGTATGGCTGCAGAACTGAGGTCTCAGGTTTGGCCAAAGTGGTTTTCTTTCTCAGGAGCAGCCCAGAGTCAGGAATATGTGCCCCATATGGCGATAGACTCGCCCTCTATCCACATCATAGGACGAAATACACACAGTGAAAAGTAGGTGCATTAGTTGCACCTCTGCCTACCACTTCGGGGATAAAAGGCGTGAGTTTGTGTGTGTGATAAACCTAAATATAAATAAAATAAGTAACTACATAATACCTTTATTTATAACATTCTCAGGCTGAGAACCTTTTTTTGCTGCTACAATCTGCTTCATAATAGGATCTGAAATATAATTAATATGACTTAAATTAAGTGGTTGAATGACGCGAAAGTATGTATATGAAGAGTTAACGATAAGGAATATGTGTACACATAAATATGTATTTAGCTTTGCACACTATTTTTTTAAGTAAATTATGAGCAATACCAATGCTGGTACCTCTATTTCAGCATATGCATACACCTATATATGACAAACAGTGATTAAGGTAACTAACCTGTATTTTCTTTCTTAGCTATGTCAGTTTGTGATTCTTCAGTATGCAATGTAGCTGAAGTTGAACATGCAGGGAATGATGGCAAAACTTTAGAAGCTACAGATGTATCTCAAGATGTTGTAGTTGGTGTTGGTAAATAATCATTTGTCTTTGTCTCATTGGTCTTCTTACTTCATATTGAAAGTTTGGAAGAGACAAAGGCCCTGTAAACACCAGAGATAAATAAGTCATCTTTTATTTACTTATTTATTTATTTATTTTGTTTTAGGAAGACTTACAGACTAATACAACTTATAAATAATCACTTGAATTATCATATTGCTTTAAATAGTCTCCACATATATGTAACAATATAATGCACCTTACTACAAACTGATTTTTTTTTTGTATCAATATATTTTTTTTATTGTAATTGACTCGCCAAACCCCGCTATGGACGCCAGCGCCCGAGTATATAGGGTTTCCCCATACATCTATTCATATAAGCAGGGTTTTACGGGTTAATTATATCCCACACTTTGACTACACGCCAAAAATGTGCTTTCATTTATACAAACCAGCTAACTTGATATTAATGACTAACAACAACCTTAATCATTATCAGTTTATAAAGCTATTTTTTTAGTTATACAGGGTCATTTTGACATTGCGTTAATTAATGAAACCACATACTTCTCTCGCTAAAAATAACACTTTTCATTGAATTATTTTAACCATAGATGTAAAATAAGAAAGAGCAAGTTTCGACCAAAATAAATATCAATAAAAAGTAACTTTAAGTTTACACGCCCTAATGCCATTAAGACTGCTCTAGGAGAATTCGTCGCAGCAGCAACATTACACTTTCAGTCAGAAATACACGTACGCACACAACATATTCGCACTAAACTACTAAATGATCAAAAAATTGGAATACTACAACCGGGATTTTTGGCGAAAATATTCGTTATTCATTGATAATTTTTAGCATAATGTTAGCAGAGGTATAGACGAATATGTGGTTTCATTTAGTAACGCAATGTAAATAGAATGTTTTGTCTTCCTTTGAACTCAATTCAAAATTTGTTTGAAGAAAACAACACATATTTTGATAATTAAAAGGACTATAATTCAGCTTTTTCTGCATTTACTTCTAACAAACATCCAAAAATAATCTAAAACTTTCACATTTATACTATTAGTAAGATAAGATACCAACCTGGGAAATTTAGTGTCGGCACTGCAACATTGCTAAGCCTGTTGTTGCTACAGCAAAATTCTTCTTCATAGTGTGCATGAGATGCACTGCGATGTCTATAAATGTCTTCATTTCCTGAACCAATTATGTTACAACCACTTGTGAGAACCCATATATTGAAACACTCTCTGCCTTTTGCTGGATTTGGAAACAAAATAAATGTTAAGTTGAATGTGAACCTGAAAAACAAATGTTTCAAAGTTAGGATAATATAATTATATGTAATTTTTGATACCAAATGAAAGTATGACTTTAAATAAGTTTCATGATCCTCATTATGGAGCGGTCACCAACCAGTAAGAGAAGTTTTACCTACATATATCAAAACTATTTTATCATAATATTATGCCTCATTATTAAATATTTATAAAAGCGGCATTAAGAAAATGAAGAAAATGTAATATTTGAGTATGGTAGTAAGCACAGAGTACTTTATAATATGGATTATCTTTTATATCCCTTTGATATCCTCCAGTTGGCTCACATCCTGCTCTACGATATTGTTAAATGAGAGCTTAGCTTAGCCGGTTTGCATAGGTGTGCTTTAACACATTAATTGCCAATCAACTTGCGTATTGTTTTATTTAATTCCCACAGTAATACACACCATACCCACTACTGGGTTAAACATGTTACACCATAAAGGACATGTGGCAAATTAATCAAATGGAGCCCCTTCTAACATGGAAAATCTGTATCTATATACAATGGCGGCCTTAATAGGCGCGGGGCTTAAGGTGTGAACAAAAGAAAGGTCCCAGTTCAATCCCAATACAAAAAATTACATTTTAGGTCTAGTTTGGAGGCTATATTTTGCCGGTTAGGGGTTCAGGTTAGTTTTCGTGCCGGTCGGCACTAAAAAGCAATATGATACAATATAACTTACCTCCGGATTCCATACACCCAGGAACACAATACTTTTTTCTTGATATCGACATAATGAGAGCCTTATATCACAAATAAATCAACAGAATAAAGAAAAAGAGTCACTGTCTCACGAAAACACTTCGAGTCTATATCTCACTACACAGAAACTCATACGAAGTAATTATCACAGCAACGGGAGGAGAAATTTTCAACTCAAACGATTATTATGATAATAGAAGTGGCAATCTACAACAAAACGAGAATTCTGATAAACAACAAGTATTATTATTTGTTTGACTTTGGACCGCGTTAACCAGATTTCGTCATTTTTAATGTTGCCAGGATAGTAGAAAAATTTCTTACCGTTTAGCTTCACCAGTAAACTTAAAACTCCTGGATTCTATTACTTTGCAACTGATTTGGCTTATATTTGATCATAAAATTTTATAAATCAAAATTAATTAGCATGCTAATAAAATTTTATTATGATAGATTGGTTTTTTTGTACCAGTTTTCATTTAAATTATTCTACCAAAGAGCAGAAATTCAAAGTTCGGTCGTGAAAATTATCTGGCTATTTTAAAGAGGTCCTCAACGCACCCAAAATACTTTTGTAAGCATGTTATCTCATTTAGCAAATTTACACTTGCGATAACATAACCCTAGCGACATCTGGGAACGTTTTATGGAAAGAGTAAATTATAAGGCTGCTAAATTGAAAATGATCAAGATCAGGTATACGTACCATTCTACTCCCGTACAACTAAAATTAGTACAGTAATCTGTCTGCAGTTACCGTCACCAATGTACTAAGATTGCATAGCCTGCTACATCTATAGTAGTCTGTGGCGTACTAGTATAATAGACGTCAGTGAGAGTAACGCATACCCCCCCCCCTTCCCGTCATCAAAGTAAATTTTTTTTATGTACTGCCCTCCGCCACCCCAAACAGCAACATATTTAACCAAGGAATCGTAAAATACTAAAGAAAAGGGGATTTTACCTATGAATTACTGAAAATCGGTGGAAAAATCGGGAGAATCTTCTAGCTTTCTAAAAATCGTTGAAAAATCATGTCATTTCGGTAGGACAGACCCAATATCGGTATAAATACCGAAAAATCGGCAGGTTCGAGACCACTGTCTACTACTGAGAGGGTGGTAGCACTGATTCTAACTGATAACTATCAGTTAGTAGTTAGTTTCGAATAACTATGCGAAAGGCCAATTATTACTCTTATTTGATAAAAAAAAAAGCACTTGGACACTCTAGCGTGTTACAGCCTGTATAAAGGATGCGGCTTGTATGATATTTTATCCTTTCTATCAATGTACAAAAGGAAATGCTCATGCAAATGTATAATATAAAAACTGTTGTATGTAGTTGTGTAAAACCAGCGGATGCTATGTGGTCGCTGCGTAAAATAGACCCCAAAAACATTTTATTAACAATAATACATTATTATACTAATTTTCCGTGTTAATAATGTATTTTATTTCATTATTACAGCATTATAATACTGAATAGACCTCGGAATAATAATGGCTTTAGTTATTATTCTGAGAAATGGACAAGTGGTTGAGATTTATTTATATGTGCGTTTACGACGAAACAAAAAGGTATAGTGTGTGTATTATACAAGTATTATACTTCCTTATTTCTATGACGTATATAGTAATTAAAGTAATCACACTGGAAGTAGCAATTTTTTACCTCGGATTTTTTCACATGGCGCGTCCTAGTTTCAAAGTTGTTGCAGAAGTCAGCTTTCCGTAACTGTTTCAATGTTTACACGGTAAAAATAGCTTGCGCAAGTAACTTCTGCAAGTTTTCTTGCTAGTCTAAACTCTAAACCTCGCAGCTAAGATTAGACTAGCAAGTTCTTTATATTGTATTTGAAGGGTTGCAACTCTGAAATTGAAAATGGGAGATTTTGATCATTGCCGTTTGCAACATTAGTTGTCGAGAAAATCGTTGCGAAGTGTCTGCTGCGACTACGTTCATAGAATTTCTCGCATAATTCCAGTTTTTTTCTCGCAACGCACAGTATAAGTCATTGTATTTAAATTTTCTAAACTATATTAATATAAATGGCAGACAAAAAAGGTATTTATGCATTTATTTCATTATTTTCTTTGTCTTTCTTACAATCCATGTTTGACATGTGTAACGTCATTTCAAGGCGTACAAATTTTGGCTATACGTTACCAATACGCATTTTTGCCTTAAAATTATGTAGGACGTGGATACAGCTCAATATTTGGCTGAATATAAGTATTTTTTGTTGTGATTTCACACAAATATGGCGCCTAGGATCGATCGAACAAATCCAAGATGGTCGCTATCCTTGGTCGTAAGGGATCAGACGGAATGTGCTAAATTTAGTTTCATTCATCATTAGAACTGATTCAACGGATCCTAGGTCATTGGCTCTACTTAAGTTCCTTCACAAACAACGCAATCGCACACTTTCTTTACTTGATTTTACCTGCTGTACATGGGTATTGATTCTTCAAACAAAACTCAGATTGTCTTTAGGATATTTTTTTTGCTGTATCTTTGACAAACTTCTTCGTGCTTGGTCTTACAGAATATGTTGTATTCATATATTTAATAATTAAAGAAAAATGTGAAGTAGGCTATATGCATAGCTATGTATTCCAGTAAACTAAAACCACCACTTCTGTTGAGTTTACCCACAAAAACTGAAAAGGAAAAAAATAAATTATAGAGTACAAACCTTTTAAAAAATATTGATTTTGACATAAAAAACATCTTTTCATTAAGATTGAGCGATGCTGCAGAGGTTTTCCTACAAAATATTGACAAATAAATGTTTGAGAAACTTCATTGTACTGTGTCCCACCAAGCCTATCGCTGGTTCACAATAGTAATATTATAATTCTTCTTTTGTCATGAGTTTGTCACTATACATATTGATGTGTAGTCATCCATTGTGATGGGCCCAAGAAGTGCACAATTCTTATTTTTAAGGACATATTGGTCTCCCATTATTCCTTAAGTAATGTGTCAATGACAAATGGATGTTTGTATATTATGAGAGTCATGTCTAATTTAGCATAACATAATTAATATTCAACCTTGGTGCGTTACAAATGTCAAATAGTATACATCCAAGCTTTGTAGTTTAGGAAATATTGTTTATGAAATCAGTTTGGAATTTTAAATTTGGTCAAATAAATGAATAATATTTTACATTGACATCTGTGTTGTGTAAGCCAAAACTTTGCCAATAAACCCATTATTGTTGTACACAAATACTGGTGCAGAAAATAGTATATTTTGGCTTGCATTAACATTGGAGATATAGAATATGTTTGTTTTTCTACATTCACTTAAATCTACTATTACCAAATGACTATAAAAGCGGTTACTTGTCTTTTTCTTCTATGATTATTCTTTTTGACCAAATTTTAACATCTTCCAAACATTCCGTGGCTAAGTAAGAGCAAGCCATTAATTTAAGCAAAAAACTGAAACACCAGACAATTACTAAAGTTTGTTATTGTCATTTAACATAAGTTTGAGACAGGCAGTGCATTGAGGACAAAACTGTCTTATTACTAGTGGGCAATAGTTAGGCAAATTTTAATTTAAAAAAAAAATATTTTCTTTTATATTATGTTGACAAAAATATTTGGGAGAAATTATTTGAGTTGTGATAAAAAAAATTAGCATTTACTGAAAATGTTGGCCAATTATTGTAATTTTTGTCCTTTGTTTTATCTTAATTTTTTTTCTGTAATATACTTAGTGTCAGAATTAAATGGAGATATAGCAAATTAAAGAAAAACTAGGCCCACCTTTGTTCAAAACATTGTCAATTCTAAGTGCACGGAGGCTAATTGTTGTTGCAAATTGGTGCCTTCCCATTAGTGGTGGCTTTCTGGACAGTTTTGCCCACTGCAGCTCAGTGAGACAGGATGATAATACAAAATTACCCACGCCCTGCCCCGCTCCCCGCCGCCGCCCCCTCGACAGGTGCCGCGCCCCGCCGCCGCAGTCCTCGCGCGGCCGTCGACTAATCATGTAATGAATCACATAGAATTTTTTCTTTATTTTTCTTTTTTTGGAACAAATAGAAGATACAAATATATATATTATGATATGTGCGTAACGGCGTGTGGACGATCGTATGTGTTATTTGATTGTAACAAAGTGTGATGATTTAATTGCAGTTACCCAAACAATAGAATGTTTTACTTCTGCACATTTCATCTTTAGCTGCAGCTTTACTACTTATGGCATGAAAGTAATGCAATACATTTTATTTTAAAAAAGTATTACAGTAATATATGTGCAGTGATTTGAACAAAGCATATGCTTGTTCATAATAAGGAATAAAAATAAAACCATTAAAAACATAGCATATTAGCAAAAAATGACATTAACATGTTGTAAGGCAATCAAATCATCATAATGTTTTCTGTACAAGTGTGGCAAATATGTGTGTTAACAATAATTAAAGATATATACAAAAAAAAATGTATTTGGATATTTCTATCCCACGTGGACTGTAATGAGATGGAAGCTAATCTGTTGCCTGTACAGTAGATAATTTTGGCTTGACCACTTTGTATAGTGTACAATAAGTCTATGTGGGGTGAGAGAGAAATAATACAAGCACACACACTCGCCACACATTTAGTTAACCACTTTTAAAAAAATAAGTTGTTCTAAGTGATCGAGTTGTGCCTTTTGGCTACCAAATGGAATAAAAAAAGCAGAACTCATAATTCTACATTAAGTTAATGTTTTATGCTACTATTTTTCTTTTTGTTTAACTATAAATATTTAGTTCCACAGCTTATTTTTTTATTCGTTTTTCATTTTTAACACTTTTTGTTTTTAGTAATGATTACTGGCAATAAAAAAATATATAAAAATAAAAGCTTTTAAAATCCTACTTTTGTTATCAATCAGTAATCATTACTTTGTTTGCTAGTTATTTCTTGCACATTCTCGTACAATGAGGCAAACTCAATAGTATTTCTAAACCTATAAAAATTTGCATTGCATTGCCTCATTGTCTGGGCTACCCTATTATTTTTTTAATGGGGTTAGCTCTTGTTTGATTTTCTTCGTACATAGTTTAAGCTAACTATTTAGAATATTTAACACAAAGTAACTGGCATGACAATCATCTTAAAACATAGAAGTACTTTTTGGCATGAAAGTTCTGGGAAGAGATATAGTTTGTGCAAACTTTAGATATTATTTAATTTCTTTTTTCATCATGAAGAGAAGAATCACAAAATTTGAAAGTACATTTTAGAGTACACATATACCGGGTGGAAGGGAAACGCTCTCGGAAACGAATACAGGTGATAGTATTGGTGATTCCTGACGTGATGGCACTAAAAAAATCGCGATCGCATTGTTACAATTTTAGTAGGATTTTCTCAAATTTCTGTACAGCTTCACGTATGGATAGATAAATCAAACTATTATTCTGAAAAACATAGTAAAAAAGGTCAATATTTCAAAAAAATCGTAATGAAACACGTACATCAGCTGACGGGTTAACGACCGCGGGCCGGTCCCGGCGCAGCGCGACGGCCGCCCAGTTCTTTGTACGCTTTACATTGCGCGCGCATGAATTACGGAAATACTAAAATCGTAAGTATTATCGCTTAGCTTTGCAAATGAATATAGTTTTTCGATAATGTTATGGTTCTTCTCTCTTACCGTTCCGGTATAGAGAGCGTTTCCCTTCCACCCGGTATAAAAAATCATTGTATTAAGTATTGCTAATTTTGTAATGATTATTATTATTACCGTATCTACTATTAATGGCCCAGTTTGACAAACTTTCATAGAGAAAGTAGGTTTTTGACTAACAATAGTAATAAGAAAAAATTACCATTTGACTCGTTAAGCCCCACTACGGACGCCGGCGTCCGAGTATCTATATATATAAGCGGGGCTTCTATGGTTTAATATAATTTATATAGTGAATCATGCCAATTATTTTTGAACCTGGATATTTAAGATTATATTAAACATTCAGGTTGCACTTACACATTATGTGTTGACTGTGAAGGTGCTACTTTTAAGGTGGTATTTCAAGTCATATTAAAATAGCATCTTCCAATTGATTATGAAAGTGTGTTAACATAAATGCATTAACGAATCAGATGTAAGAAAAACAAAGTACTCGAATTTTTTAAATACTCATAAATGTTGTTATGAAAATATAAAAGTTAATGATTCTTTATTTTGTAAAAGACGTCTGGTTTGTGTTTTTAAATGTCCATGAGATATCATTTTGCGGACATTCTTAATGTAAGGTGAAGGTAAATTTGGCACTAATAGGCTAAAATTCGTAAGAGAAACCTTTTTTTTATTAATTTTTACTTATTAATGCCATATTTCTAGATGTATGTCTATATTACACTGATATGTTAACATTTTGACTCGTGCAACGCTTTTTCCATGGCACGGATCAAAAGACGAGCTTCAGCATCTTTCCTTTGAGTTTTAAGCACATAAAATATATTTCTTATGGAAACAAAGGAGGGGCTGTGGCCGTACAAAATATATTTAACAGGAATGACACATTGTTAGTGAGTGTGTGATTATAGTAAGGAGGCGGATACAGATTATATTTTGTTTTTTATTGTTTCAAAGATTTCTTTGAACCAGTTTCCTGAAAAAATACATATTATATTTATCCTAAAAATACATCTACCAAATATTAAGCTCAAAAATAAAAGATGTGATAAAAAAAAAAGTAATTTTTGTTCGCCAATCTTGTCTATGGTAAAGTACAATAGCATAGACAAATGCATGCAAAAAATAAGCTTAATTGAAGGACAGGGAAGTATGGCAAATGTGACAAACCTAACATTGTTCTTTATTTTATTCATTAATACACTTAAACTTATATCCAGAACACCAACATCCTAGGATCCATAATTATCCATAATTTTTTCAACTTTATCATACCAAATCTTTTTCAGGGATCCTGATTTTTTAAACAATTTAAATGTATTACGCGTCTTTAAATTGGACTATCGTTGTTCTATTTAATACGACAATAGTCCTATGCTTGGTGCGATATGACAAATATTAAGCTTTATAATACCTACAGTATTTTGTGTCTAAAGTGTGCCATGTGGCATCCAGTTGGTAGTTGTGGTAAAAAATTAGTGTTTATATGTGTGGCGATGGTATATCTACCAGGATTTTTTGTGGTATAAAGAGATTATTTCATTGAGATTTTGCAGTTTATGAGCAGCTATATGTTTTTTGTTTAAAGCATGGATAACTTGTTCCTACTATTTTGTGTTGTCATACTTAGTTGCAGCATGTTGTTTGATTGTTTTATTGTCTTCGAATCCACGTTTGCATGCTTCTATGTCCTTCGACGCACTCATATCATAGTTTTGATTTGTTTTGCTTCACTCGCTATTTTAAACGCTTTTTTTTGAACGGCAAAATTTATATGAAAAAAAGTCAAGAGGAAGGTTTTTGCCGCAACAAAAAATCTTGGCGCATTCGTCCTAGTTAGACATTTTAAATAGAAAATTAATTTATTATCATTGCAGGAATGTTCACGATATGTACACACGTTTTTGTGGCCGTCAGTTCTTTGGCGGACATTTACCTACGTCTTTTTGAATTGGAGGTGGATGGCCCTATTGACAACTGAAATATAGATACCTAACATAATATGGTAAAAGCAATCCCAAACATTAAATGGATTCTTTAATGTCCATCATCCACGTCAAAAGCGTATATTTATAAATAAAAACAATATATTATGTATTTGAAAAACTTTTTTATTGTGTGATGATTGTTTTGTTTAAGGATTTTCAAAGGAACATAATGGTCACATTACACATTGCACTGAGCTTGACATGCTGATTTTATGAAAAAAAAAAACTACACGTTTTTCACAAAATCTCCTGAAATAATGTGATCATGATATGGAATGCATTGTAAATAACTTTTGGTAGGCTTTCAGCAATCACTGTGTTGGAAATTTTAACTTGACCTACCAAATGATTGTTATTAATTACACGGACACGGAAAAAAAGAATAATTAATGATTTTTCCTTTTTTTCTCGTCTGAAAGTTTGTTCACCACACTAATATGAGTTTTTCCAAACAAACGCTATTATTTCGTACTTAAATACCACTTTGTTTAGAATAACTCGATGCTGGGTTAATTTTATTTCACTAATAAAAGCTGCTTTATGTATCTTTATGTCATGATCTTGTTGGTAGAATGGAAATAAAATTTTTAATGTAATATAATATATAACATGTTTTATTACATTGTAATAGAAATAATGTTTTCCCAGCAAGTGGTACCGCGTTGTATGGGCATCGCTTGTCGTTAACAATGACGTGACGTGAAAAATCGCGCTGACGAATCATACATTGGTTGTTCATATTTTGGTATTCTTTAAATATATTTTTCCAAAATTTCGTCTGCGCTTAGCCACACTGCAATCTATGTTGTCGTTTCAATGGATACTACCTCATTTTTACATGCTTGATTGTGTAAATATGAGATAAATAAAGTATCCGTGTTTATTATTTTTAACTTTTGCTAATAATCGTTGCTTAGATTTGATAGATGTCGCCAGTATCGGTTGGTACCATCGCATACATTTTATTTCATTTATGTTGTATGATTCTGTATTATTTAAACATGGTTTGTGTATGTGTGTGTATAAACTGGAGCCATCTATTGATTGACTTTTGGAATTACAACTAGCTTGCGTGTGGCGCCACTGCGTCAAGCGTGAATGCTCGGGCTTGGGTTGAGGCGCGCACAAGCGCAAGTGTTGCCCCGTGGGCAGAACGCACCAGCACCCACGTCACCATGCCATATATCACTGCCTTTTAACACTACCTAAAAGATATCAAACAGTACGATGGTAAATTAGGTACGTAAAAAGCAGAGACTTATGGATATCACGAGGCTCCGACAGCAAACGCATCTTAGAAAGACGAATTTAGTTTTTTAGCAGTACATTAGATGAAAATACCCCACTTTCACACGTTGTTCGCTAATGATCACGCCGTAATACTGTTAAAAGCGTGTGTATATTAAATAATCTAAATTGAATGTGTGTAAAAAGTGGGCTTGATGCTGCTAAAGAGCGGAACTGTAATATCACAAACTAGCTTGCCACTTGCGCTGTCGGAGGCTCGTGGGACGTGAGTAGGCGCGATGGCTTGTGGGGAGACTGAGCACGCGAGTTGTTGCAGTGACGCCACCGCTGGGCGCGTACCCGCAGCCACAGCCGCCACAGGGCCCGTTCCTGCCGGCGCCGCCGCACCAGGCTGCGCCACAATATGGAGGTAATTAAGCTAGGTTTACAGTGGCAATGGGGTAATCACATCAACATTCAGCGTGCATCAAACGCGTCAACATAATGTATGTATCGAGTAGGTAATTTTATTTAGTATTTTAGTGCAATTATAATTCACGTACGGACAGAAAGTATAGCCCTAGTATTTGTAACATCTATATTTAAAGTCATTATAATTTTATAAATTAGCATACATAATACCGGGTGGAAGGGAAACGCTCTCGGAAACGAATACAGGTGATAGTATTGGTGATTCCTGACGTGATGGCACTAAAAAAATCGCGATCGCATTGTTACTATTTTAGTAGGATTTTCTCAAATATCTGTACAGCTTAACGTATGGATAGATAAATCAAACTATTATTCTGAAAAACATAGTAATAAAGGTCAATATTTTTAAAAAATCGTAATGAAACACGTACATCAGCTGACGGGTTAACGACCGCGGGCCGGTGCCGGCGCAGCGCGGCGGCCGCCCAGTTTTTTGTACGCTTTACATTGCGCGCGCATGAATTACGGAAATACTAAAATCGTAAGTATTATCGCTTAGCTTTGCAAATGAATATAGTTTTTCGTTAGTGTTATGGTTCTTCTCTCTTACCGTTCCGGTATAGAGAGCGTTTCCCTTCCACCCGGTTATAGTATTGCTTCAGATTTCGGCACTCGGGACACAGCGTTCTATAGTTTTTAAATGGAATGATTTAGTATGACACTGGAAATAGGTATAACTCGTACCTACGACAGGATATTTTTATATATTTGTGTGGATTTTCAGTAGCTGGAGGTTCGCCATATGGCGTGACATTCGGAGGAGCTGGTGCCGGCGCTGGCGGGGTGTACGCTCCGCCTCCGTACGAGCAGCTCCAACACCACCAGGCGATACCGGCGCTTAGCCAACAGTTGCCGGTAACATTGGCATTTTTTTCTAGACTATTGTATTTCTTCAAAATATAGTAGAGTCTGTTGATTGGTTTTATTGGCAAACCACGTACATTACAAAATAGCACTTGGCTGTGTTGCCTATGTATGGAAGTGTATTCGAGATGAGCAGTAATAAATATTGTATCAACGGCCCCACCCCGTGATCCGAACTTACACCAACACACCATACATACATAGTTACTGAACTAGATCACACTAATTGTATATATAGATAGATAGATAACACAACACCACACAAGTAAAAGAAAAAACACAAAAATTTATTAACTACAGCTAGTGTAACAATAGGCGGTGTTATCGCTAAAAGCTATGTATTATATTGTATGTAATTAATGGTACATTTTTGTATGACAGATGTACAGTCCGGCTGCGGCGATGTACGCGGCTGCCGCAGGTTACCCAGGTTACATTGGCTATCCAGTGCAGTACTACCCGTATTATCCGACCGTGCAGCCCTCAATACAACCTCTGCGGCCTACCATAATGATCCCTGTATGTATGAAATGAATTACTTAAAATGCTCAGAGTCGACTAGACGCGCCAAATCGAATAGAATCGTGTCGCATTAAGCCACTTGCTATAACTTTACTGCGAAAATGCGATCACTAGAAATCCGCGGTAGCGCGCTTACCTGCATTACCGTGTATATAAAAATGAAAATCGATTCTGAGCACTCCCATTCTCACATCAACTGTTTAAAAATTTATGCTAAGTAGTCGTTAGTTCATTAACGATGTTGTGCATATTTTTATTTGATTAAATTGTTACACGATGGGTGCTTTGTAGAACGGGTTCGAAACTGGTGGCAGATTCGAGGGGTTGGCGCAGACACTGCTACCGCCCGCGCCCCCCGGCGTGCCCCCATCACCTGCGCACCTCGCTGCCATTCAGCCTCACCAAGTACTGTGAGTACAGATTTTAAATTAATGAGTTACTCCTACAAATGACCTGGAACATACAAGGTCGCATAAAAATATCGTTATTGGGTATTGGTACCGCGTATATATACTTTAGGCAAATGCTGCTATCTTCACATTACAAATGGAAGGTCCTTTTATTTATTGGCAATTATTCAAAACCAGACATCATACCATTTTTTTACTTGTGGACTGGATCATTTTTATTCATTGCATACATGTACCGTTCTGTTTTTAATATGCTTGTAACTTTCAGGTGGCGTTAAGAGGGCCGAATGACCCACTGCCAGGCGAAGCCGACGACGACTACATAGCGCGGTAACATTGTCTATCTGTGTCTTTACAACTTAAAACGGTTCCACCAGGATTTCACTTTATTCTACCAAATATGTACTGGTTGGTATATGTCTGCTACCACTCGGTAACATTGGCACCATCCGTCAGTAATAAAGACAAGACGATATTATTTCATAGAGGAAATAGGGATATTTTAAATTATAGCATTATATCAATACCACAAGCTATGGACATGTTATTGTGATACAAAATTAGTCAGAAATTTAGTTTTTGCTTCATAAATAACTGAATCTAATAGTAATAACAGAAGTATGATCAATGAAATAAATTTCACAACTATAACTTCGGAGCTCGTTTCTTTGTAAAGTGACACAGACATTCGGCACAAATGTAAAGTGATAATGAAATTTTAATGTAAATACCGTCAAGGAATGTAAACCATGATAGATGGAACGCGTCTATGTGCAAGTCGGGTTGTCGGTGTTATATCATCTTAGCCCGTTACATGTAATTAACTGTGATGTTGAAGGCGTGCGCTCTGTTGTCCGCCATATTGTTTATTATATTAAAGTTATTTTACTAAAGCAAAACTTGTGTTGGCAGTCTATAATGATTTTTAAATATGATCTCTTTGCCAAGACTGTATTTAAATATTAAAATGAATATTTTAGTGATGCAAACAATTCGAAACTATGCAATCACATTTTCATGAGATTATTTTTGTCGCTAAGCATCACACTTGATACTAGTAACATTTATGAGAATTCCAAATATATATTATAAAAGTTTGAGTAACTGTTTCTAGGCGTATGTCATAATTTTACAACAGTGTTGCGCGTTTCTATTGTAAAGCAGCCAAAGATCTGTCAACTATTTTATGAAAATTATTACATTACTAGTTACGGCATATGTAAAGCTCTCTATATTATTATATGAAATAAAGGTATAATACAAGTTGAATTTATTACTACAAGTAATATATTATACTGTTTTAAAGAGGTTTAGAACCCTAACTTACGAAACATACTATGTTACGATACACATGAACGTTTCTTTTAATGCTGGTAAAGTTGTATTACAATTCTTTAAACATATATGTGTTTTAAAACAACGTACTAGTATGAGAAACCCAGGATTATAATTTCAGACACCCAGTAGTGTAGTAAACAAGAGAAATTATAAAAATTAGGCTTGGCACTGTTGAATGGTGAACGGCAGAGCGCACGCGAGCTACGCCTCTCGGCGTGTATCTCAATGCTATAGTATTATAGTCGGTGGTTTGTGGCCGAAGCCACGTGTAAACTCTAATATAGAATGCGACGACGACTTGTGATTTGCTCATAATGTCTTTATTTCTATATATTATGAGGGTGGTAATTAATTCTATAATCAATGTTCATCGATGCTTAGTTATCATGTATTCTGCGATTATTTACAATTTTGTATTCACTTCTAATTTTGACATAGATAAATCCTCGGTAATGTATCAGAATTTTAAATTTAAATATTTTCATGTTAAAAATCTTTTGTAAGTTTATCTATATCATCATCACATTTTAATGCATTGCAGTTACAAATTATAGTGTATTTTATTAAGTGGTCTGTGTACATTTCGTTTATAATAAAAAAAGCGTCAAAATTCAAGGCAGTATGCTTGTAAACTTCAATGAACTTTCCAGTATATGAGTACATCACAAGTCTTTGTCAACCAGTTATTAATAATAAAAAAAGAAATATATTAAAAACATGTGGTTGTGCGTGCGAGCGAGCGGGATGGGCGATGTGTGTGAGCGAGAGCAAATGTTTTGTTTCTATTTGTTATATATGGCGGGTGTTGGAACAACACAGTTGAACAAGACAATGCTGAGGCGCTACCATAATTAATATACACTTAAAAATTATTTGTATTACGGAAATTGTAGTCTTACCTCGATAAACGAAGTATCTGAGAGCATTTGATACTTTCAAATATGGGGTAACCTTTTTTGAGCATATATTTATTATATCTATATTAAAGTTTTGAAAGCCATTGCATTATTGTTTTAAAATCCATAAAATTATGTCATGTTAAATCGACCGAGTTAAAACAGGAATATTTATATGTTTGTATTGTTTACAATGGCTGCGCCTCATTTTTGCCAGAATAGACCAAACGGGTGTTGGTTCTTTGGAAATGTAATCATAACTATGGCAGCGCTTATGCGCACGATTTATTACTATGCAGATTTATATTGGTTTATTAATGAAAAAAATGCTTTTTGTTTGTATTAATTATAATTGTACGATTATAATGTTGGACCGTTAGAGTTTATATATAAAATATTTTGTAAGTAAAATAAAGTTTAAAAACATTAGGAAGATAAAGAAAGTCAGTACATGCGCAATAATGGTTCACCCAATTTATTAACGCCAGTTTCGCTGTAGCATAAGTGCCGCCATATCGAACGAATCTTTTTTAACTTAGTTAAGACTTATAATCCACTACGTCGTTGAGACATGATTTTTTTTTACAATTGAATGGTCTTTCTGTGCCAGGAAGACTGCATTAGAATCTCACTTAGATATATATACATATTACACAGGGCAGTATTTAGCTAAATTTACAAACCGTACGTGCTGTCTGATTGAATAAAACTAAAGCTTGATAGTTGGGTATATTCCCCTTCTTACGTTAGTTGCGACTTTCTTAATACACTACTGTGGTAAAAACAAGTAAATTATGACTTCTTTATCACTTATATTGAAACAACGAAATATAATTACCACAGTTGTTTCATGTTCAATTGTATTGGGGCATTGGGTATCCGTGAATCGTTTTTACCGGTTATTAACCATTTGTTATCTTTATATATCTGTTTACCGACCCGAGCCACTAAATATTTTAAATATAAATTTTTTTTTTTTACAAATCTACATAATATTTCAGTAAACAAAGGAATCGTTATATGTAGATTGATAGAATAAGAACTTCGGCTTACAAAATTCATATCACCGTATTTGTGATCTGCAAACAAATATGCAAGTAGACTTGTTTTCAATTAAATATGAATAAAAGTGCTAATTTCTAATAATCTCGTCTTGGATCCATTAATCTGCCTAAGATTAAATATTATATCAAAACATACTAAATTGAGAATACAATATTTTATACGATATGTTGTTCCGTTATGGAAAATACAGTGAACTGACGGGTATTACATATTTGAATATGTGCACGCGTTTTGTGCAATAAATGTATGAGAATACAATATTTGTACATTACCTAGGAATGTGAAACTCTCGATAATTATGAGGCGGGATTTTGTCATGTCTAAACACGAAATAGTTGGATTGGGGTAAATTCATCAACAAAAACATATTATTATGTACTATTCTTTTTTACACTGTATACGAACATTGAAATAAAATTAATATTTGTATTTCAAAAATATTATGTTCAATATTATGCATAAAAATATCACCTTTCCACAACAATGAATTAATAGTGAAACCCTTTGCAATTTACCCGGATAGTGTATTTACCCCAAACATGGAAGTAGCCCAGCCCTCTCGATGGATTGTAGATCTTTTTCTACTAGTTTGTATTTTATGCCTTTTTTATTGTATCTGAATTTTTTTTGTTAATGGAATCATGTTGTTGACTTGGCGGTTTGCATGTGGAGTTATGTAACAGTCAATGCACTACTGGCGTGTTCAGTTTGAACAATTATTTACTAGTGACTGGTTTAATTAGGTGTTCATTCCAAGTGATTTTTTGTTTGAAAAAGTTTTGTTGTTTGATATTCTTGGAGTTATGTATGTTAAAATGTATAGCTTGGTGGAGTAAGGTTATGGTATGAAATATTTGAGAACGTTTTACGGGAATAAGTTGATCGAAAACATTTGGCACTAGCGTTTAACACAATATAAAGAAATACATTATCATGTGAATGATGTCTTTAAAAATGTTGTCAATTTGTTTTCGACGAACGGTTCCGTCGTGTTGTGAAGATTAACATGAATTTATTATTCTTCATACTGTATACTTTCTTCACACAATATCCAACTATTATTCATTACCGTTAATCTTTTAATGTCGCACAACATTCCATTGTGTATGATTCAATCGATAAGTCATGGATTGCAACAAATAGTTGTTCATCAATAAATCAAAAATCTATTTTCTGACCCAAAATGAACACCTCATTGATCAAAATAATTTTCCAAACCAACAAACATTTTCACTCCATTTCTGGTTACAGCTTGGCCAATCCAGACTGTAATAATGTAAGGAAATAAGTAAAACAACAGTTACGAGAAAATCCCGATGATAGCCCGAAATATTGTTTAACAGACTTGGGTTTCATAGTCGCCGTTCAGTCGATGTGAAGTACCTTAACATACAAAGTATTATTTCTATGACGTGTAAGTTGAAAAGTGGCATCGATAAATGTCTCATCATATTTCAATAATGCCTTTTAACTATATTTCTTTCCTCATTTGTATAATTGTTGTTTGTATAAATGCCCCATTCGATTTCCAAAACAATGTTCACAGTTGTTTCGCTTATGTATGGAATTGTTTAATTGTTTCTTGTTTTAATTAGATACTTTCGAACCGCCATTGTTTGAGTCTATATGTATGTCATATTTCAACATATTGTAATCGAATCCCAAGTTATAACTTACACGCCATGCGAAATCCCACACTGCGCCCAACTTACGCCGTCGTCGCTAGGGCAGTTACATAGATGAATTTTCTACGTCCACTTCGCCATTTATCTGAATATTGTACAATGCATTAATGTACCTGCCCTAACTATGAAACGTGTTTCTGGACTGTTTATTTTAACGATGCGGACCGTTGAAGTTCCTCTGCAGTTTAAGCTAATTTACATGTGCAAATGATTAGCCTTTTATATTTATAAGACTACGAGGTCTGAACCTACCTCTTTTTCAAGTTTGGCGCCGGATATCAGTGTAGTCGCGCTCATGTATCTTAACTTGACTGAGTTTTTGCACACTAACTTTCAAACTTGACATTGTACCGTCCAGAAATATGGGTTCGGCGTAAGTGGTCCAGTCATAGCATTGTAGACTATATTTCAAGTAAATAAAGTCGTAAATGCGATGTACGCGAGTAATGTAAGTGTAAGTGGGTTTTGCTCAAACGCGTGAGTGTGCAGACTTGAGTCACGTGCAATATTATAGCATAATTATTATTTTGTTTCCAATAAAATTGTCAAAAACCGAAGTTTTGATTTATTTATTTAGTTGCGTAAATACTTATTGATACAGGTTAAAATACACGTTTTATAACTGGTACCGGCGGTAATATTCCAACTTGCAACGATGAAATCAGCTTATTCTTGATCAATCTAGTCAAGTCCTTGGTCAGTGGCGTAAATACAGGGTGGCAAAGGTGGCAAAATGCCACGGGCCCAAAGGGGCCCCCGGCCTTCCCGACCCGACAGGCCGTGACATTATAATGCTCTTTGAGCCATGAGCTCAGATACGGGGGGGGGGGGGGGGGGGGGTGTATAAGTGACTTATTTGTTGAATTTGCCACTGGTCCCCGATAATGTAGTTACCACCACTGTCCTTGGTATAATATTATGAACAAAAAACCCTATCACAATATTTAGTGTACACAAAGACATTCAACAGTATAGTTATTATTTTTCGTCCTAAAGTTAAAGTTATTATCAATTGGTAATAAGTCAGTCATCTGATACATCCATGTGAGAAGTCTCGGTATATGCATATTTTGTATGTTTTTCTATAATTATTTCAGAAAGAGTTATGTCCTATAATCTATGTGGCTGTAGAAAATAAGCCCCCCAAAATTTATAGCCTTAATTGCGTTGGTTGCTGTGGACTTGCTTGAAATCGGTCTTGGGTCTCCGCCTGGATAGAAAGGCAATGAGAATGAGATGTCGGTAATATTCATTCGATAGCCTCACTCACCTTTACCACGCATTAGAAACAACTGAGTATAAGGCTTAGGTGAAAATACCCAGCATAAAAATATATTGGTAGGTAGGGGTTTTCTCATACATTAGGTATATTGGGTTTATATTAGTACAGCGGTACTTATGCTGCTCGTCCTTCGACGATTAACAGGATCCATGGTAAGGCTTCGAATCCGAATCTTACAATAAGATGTAAAACTAAGGCTAGAGCAAATCGTACTACTGTCACTAGTATCCCCTTACGGTAACGTAGATGCGCTGTCGATCTCTATGTGTAACGCTTAGGCTAACGTAACGGTGCTTCTCGTCAGAATGTAGGACAAATAAAACCTTTCGCATTGTAATTACATACAGGCACTTTCCAAACACGTAATTTATTTGTCTGTATATTCTTTTAATTATTGATACCCAGTGTGGCCAGAATATGCTTTTTTTCAGATGGGAGCTAGATATTTTGATGTTATAGGGAACGTGCACGTTGTAAGCTCTGCCATCTGGTGGCGCAATCTGTCTCCTTATCAGCACATCGATACTTGGCATTGACGTTAAATATTCGTATTAAAAGGATGAAAAAAGCATTCAATCTGTTGATGATGTATTATTGCAGTGTATCTGGATCATGGACTAATAAGAGTAATCTGGATGCTCCGAAACATAAAAATTAACAAATCAAGTGGTGTGAAATTCTATTACCTATGTTCCCAAGAATAATACCAAGTACTGAAGGCGGTATTAATAAACTAATCGCAAGTTGGAGTTATATCTCAAGTAGACATAACAATACATTAAGTCTTCATATGTAACTCAAACTTGATATTAATTTATTGATACCGCCCTATGGCTATGTGAAAATCGACAAAAATAATAAAAGCTGTATAAAACATAATTATGACTTATGAGTTCCAAAAGCATTTGGAAATGTCTCATAGCGTAATTTGTAAAGATTTTTTGAACATAATATTCAATACATGTAGTCAGGTATAAAAATTGGTAACTAAGGGAACATAACTTCCTAACTTTGCTTAAATAACTAGCTCCAATGTAAAAAAAAGCATATTCTGAACACCCTGGTTATTAATAATATTCGGCCGGAACACACATATATCATTTTTGTTATATTTAAAGAATATAATAAGTAAATTGTTGTTCTAAAAAGTTTCTTCTTGAATCCACATGTGGCTCTTGTGTCGATTTTGTGCTGCCCCCTATATTTCGTGCACGCTCCCAATTTGCTATTCAATAATGCGACTTAAGTATTGAAAAATATTATTATCTCTTGAACAGTAAAAAAATTTATATTGAACACTGAAACATGATTATTAGACGGGGCCTTATTAGACATGGAAAATACAAGAATGTACCTACGTTTCATAGATGTTACTTTTTAAGTAATGAGAGGATCGAAGGTCGTCTCAAGTTTATTACTGTTATATGCCTGCTGACTCGGCGAACTTTGGTGTATCCTACTAACATTATAAACGCGAGAGTTTGTAAGAATGTATGGATGTTTGTTACTCTTTCACGCCAAAACCTCTAAACGATTTCGATGAAATTTGGCACACGGGTGAATCATGTCCCGGATTAACACATAGGCTACTTTTTATCCCGGGAAAATATAAAGCGGGACTTTTATCCCGGAAAAACCTTTTAATGCGGCCGGAGCCGCGGGCAAAAAATACTAGTCTAGATATAAAATGAAACATTGACAAACTAACAACAATACCATTTATTTGGTTATACACTTTCTTACATATAGCAACAATTATAGTATGATAAGATTCAGCTAAATATTCCATTTTCACATTACAAGTGATCAAAAAATCGAACGGTAAGTATATTGCTTCTAAACACTAAACATTCTCCAAATTTTATATAGATAGTTATGTATTTATCTATAATATACAGACATTTATATCAACACAAACAAGAAGATATTTTGGAAGACTTATATAATGACATTGAAAATACATTTTCTAATATAAATTATCCACATTATGGAAGCACTTTACCTAACGCGACATTATATCCACACGCGCGTTATGTTCCAATACAAACGCGATGTTGCATCTACAATTTTTGTGTCGTATCCGGTATCTATCTGTTTTATTTAAATTCTAATAACATGGCATTTTTAAAAAATGCAAATCAACATTGCTTTTAGCATAAAACATTTCAATACAATTCCAAATAGGTGAGACCTAATACTTGTTCAGTAATCACATATAATCTCCTGACTAATCTAACACTCACGCGCTACTTATTTACATTGAATACTTTACAATTTGACCAATAGTTTTCGTTTTGCAGGATACCATTATTTTTTCCAGCATATTATGTAATATTTAAAAAATATATGTCCAATATTAGTGTGTCTATCCGCCGCTAGGTGGCGATCACCAACTTAGGTGATAAAATAACTTGCTTTCTTACCCTATTTTTCTACATAACTTGAGATAGTGTCAACACATTAACTCGACTTTTATATTATTATTAACGTTTCAATACCAATGGGCCACTTAATGAATACAACGTAATTATGATATCCTGTGGATTCATACTAAGTGGTTTCCAAATAAAAACACTTTTTAAACACTGGAAGTTTGACTGAAAGTTATTCTACTTTATTCTATGTGTCGAAACAACGCTCCTCAAATTAGCCTATAATCTACAATTACTATTGTCATTGTCACATTGTTTTTCTTTTATTATATGTACAAATCTTAGCATTAATATTAGTTTAAAATATTAATATCCTAATAACAAACAAAATTGAAAAAAAGAAAATGCGGATATGGGAATTATATATTTTTCATATAAGCAACGCTCTATAAATAAATCACGAACTTCAATGGAGTACATCTATAAAATAAATCACGATCTCTAATAGAGTAGATAAAATATTCAGTAGGTATGGGAATATATCAATTCCGCTGTAATGATGTTTACAGATTTCAACATTTTATTTAGCTTCACAGACATGGCTGTGTTCCTAGTTTTAACAATATTTTTTATTTGAATTTACAACAAAAAACTGCGTGTAAAATATTTTAGACACAAATAAGTGTAACAGTGATTTAGCGATAGCACTAACAATTTTTGACGGTTATGAAATTCCTCAACAGAAATTAAAAGCTTAACACTCCAAAGTAGCATTTATAGTGCCACAAAAAATATAAATAATGACAGAAAATAGCTGAATAGGTACTAAGTATTCCCCGAAATTAAAAAAAATAAGCTATAAGTAAGAATTAGTAACTTGCTTAATATTATGATTTACACTGGTTATATTTAACTACTTACCCATATAATAATATTATATCTACGTGCGAGTGACAGCGAATATGATTCTTGCATTAATGCACAATTTCGTTATATTATCTATAATTATATTAGCAATTTTATATATTAAGCCGGGTGTCTTGCGAGGATGTCTTTGTACGACATTAGACATGGCGTTCTATGTGTATAACATGGTCCTTTCTTTAATAAAGAACTTCGTGTGGTGTTATCAACCAGCAACTTTGATAGTGTCATTTTTCACTCAACATTATGCTATTTTTTTTTTTATAAAAGTTGTTTAATAGCACCCGGCTGTAGAAACACTTATTACTTATCTTAAAACATTATAAATAATTGAAACAATTTATTTTAACAAATAATACTTTTTTCTATTCGCGTCCAAGACCTAACAAAAGCGCCTTCGGCTTTATTTTTTGACTAAATTATATAAATACATTTGTTTTCGACTTCTTGTATACCAATAAAAGCACCGACAAGCTGCTACTGCTTCATAACATATGAAATATAAATACAATTGTTTTAATTGGCAAAACGGGAGATATGTATCATATATGAAATTTTAATATTAAGTATATTACGACTACATTACGAACGAATGACATTGATTGTTAAGATACTTGGGCTTACATTATAGCTATAAGTTATAATATTTTACTTATTACAATCATAGTGTTATCTGCCGGAAAACCTTAAAAATAAATACAACTCGTAGCTAAGATGCTTTTCTACAAGCGTGACGCCAATAGAATAGAAAATAATGTAGAATTTTTTAATTACACTTTTCTATATTTATTACATTGATGTATTAAAAAACCCCATATCAATGATTATTTATCCCGTTTTCAATGTCATTCACATACAACCCGTAAGACTATGCCTATAATGTATACGGTTATTATACGTTTTACCTATATTATTTATAACTACACTATTAATTTAACAATATTATTATCTAAAAATGTGATTAGGTTCAGGCTTAGAAATAAAATAAAAATATAAATAAATTGCGAGGTAGATATGGCATATCCTGAACAGCGATAGCTAAAACATTTTATAATTCTTAAATAATTTTGTATGCATCATGACAAATATAATTGAATTATTTAAAACTTAATATAGAGGAAATTAATATTTTTAATCGTATGTATAATTACATATAAAATTCATAATAATGAATATGGAAGACATTTGGAAGACGTAAATATTTTACTATTGTTCCTATTAGATAGATTATAATATTACTATTTCCATACCATATTATCGACACAAAATATCATGCTTTCCATATTGGTGGCAATAAAAACTAGGTGTTTTATACTTCTATAAAATTAACACGCATTAGATTAGGTGAACTACAAAAATAAATAAAAAAACCATACATAACGACTATTCCATAGAAAATTTGGCGCTAAATAGAGAGCAGTATCTCCTAGATGTAACAGGTATTGTAAAAAATCATTGCCACCAATTTCTCAACTATACACACAAACACATACATACAGACAGACGTACAAATCGACGGTCCCATAGAACAAAGTCGTACATGCAAAATGAAGCTTTTCAGTAGAGCGCTTTGAAAGTCTAAGTTAATTGTGAAAATCACAAGTTATACATGAACGAAATGTTATATTCTAAAGGGTTCAGTAACAACTTTGAACCTAATGTGTGAAAATAGCACTAATTCGCACATGAATACAAACTAACGACTTTCAAAGCGCTCTACTGAAAAGCTAACATTTTGCATATACGACTTTGTTCTATGGGACCGTCGACATATTCATACATACATAAACATCTACAGCAAAAGCATTTTTCAACATAATTAACACTAAGCGTACACGTTACATTTTACTAACACACATATGTATCAGAAAATATATTTTCAGTGTCATAGATTTTTATAACATAATATAATATGGGGACGTATAGGAAATTTAAAACACTTCTTTAAGCCTTTTAATTATAATCTGAGAAAGTCTAGTTCAATATTATCTACAGGGGAAAATAGTTTTATATTTTTACATATAAAAAATGTGTGTTCTTCAGGATCATTCTTTGAAAGTTTACGACGGAAAACATTATTTTACACAAATAATTCAACATTAAACATTCAGAATACTGTCGTATTATTTTTTATATACTTTATAGATCTTTAAGTTTCAAATAATAATCGTTGTATATTTATTTACTTAAAATAACCCAATAAAATTAATAATTATTTGTTTTTACTAAATGAGTCCACGCACACCATTATAATATTAATGAAAATGATCTAATCCGTTCAAAACTATTTCTGTGTGATATTAAATGTTAGAAGACACACACGGCCTGTCTACTCTTAAGTCATTAGTATTTAAATAGATATATAAAACATGCCAATTTTTACAAAATAGATATTCTGTGAAGATATGACTACTCGAAACAGATGGCTTTAGAGTTCTCTTTTGAAGACAAAGAAAAATCCATACATACTTCCCCACGCGCGACTAATGAAGTCTAGACTGTAGACATTAATGAGAAGTATACGTATATTTAATGTGCATGAATATAATTCCTAATATGATTGCGCGGTTGAAACTAGCTCTCCTCAGTCCATTAAAATTTTGTTATCCCTACTCGCCGCTAGATGACGCTACGTTTTACTGAAGATGCTAATAGATTTCGCCATATCACAAACCCCAAGGAAAGCCTGTCTCCACCGCTGCTTTGGACATAATGGACATAAGAGTAGTTTATTCGACGACAATGTCCTGCCCGAGACGGTCCATCTCCGACAGCAGGAAGTCCACATCCTTTTCAGTAACAGCAGCCGAAGATATGATGTTCCTACATCAAAGTAATGTTTTTTTTTTTAATTACAAATAAATACTAAATACAAATCATTTACTTGCTAACACTATGACAAGAAAAGATACAAATGTATATGTAAGAACTTATAATCAATATTTAAAAGAGTAATTACTATCTAATATTTAATATTAAAATATCTGGAGAAATCTAGATGAATCGTGGATAGTACAATTTGTACCGAACAGATAGGTAAAAATCGTCAATATTCATTTTATTTTCAGTAAACTTATTAAAATGTTATATTCAAATTCTGTAGGTACAAAACACTATTTCAGAAGAATGTCTATTTATACTAACCTGAAGAAGTTGGGACGGCGGTCATCAGGCTGGTAGCCCACCATGATGGTGCCGGCCTGCATCATCTTGCCCTTCAGCTTGGCGCATACCTGATGATTAAATTCTCAGTGAGGTACAAACGCGTTTCACGATTTCGAGTATTTAGCTACCAACATAACTTAAATTTTGAACAACATGTTTAAATACCTAAGCATTGGAATACCTAATTGGTATACAAAGTACCCTGCTATATGTCTCTCGACACATAATAATGTAATTATAATAGAAGTCGGTTAAAAAGAGTAACTTTTTCACAACCTAACTATACAAATAAATTTTAATTTGAGTGACGTCACAAGTTTACTTTTACAATTAGGTACATGCTACGGACTGCTACGGATTGCAGAGTTTGCAAGCTACGCGCTACGGACCAAATACCGCTACGGAAAACGTGCTACGTATATTATCCGTTTGGTTGAATGTATAATTTAAAATCTTATTCATTTTACTATTTTCGGAAAATGTTGTGTTCCAATTCCTATATTGCAAATTAGACTGGCATGGTTTTCTCAATTAGATATTATTCCAATATTAAGTTATTTTCAATTCTTCTAATGAAAGTGGCAAAAAGTGTATCAACTATTCCAAGGAAGTTATTCTTTAAAAAAATCCTTTTATAAAACACTAGTAGTGCTCGCGGCTCCGCCCGCGTGAAAAAGTTTTTCCGGGACAAAAATATTTTCCCGGGATAAAAATTAGCCTATAGCACTCAGGAGTTATGTAGCTTCCTATTAGTGAAAGAATTTTCAAAATCGGTTCAGTAGTTCCTGAGATTAGCGCGTTCAAACAAACAAACTCTTCAGCTTTATAATATTAGTATAGATAATGCTAGCTACCATAAAAATGTCTTCTTTGCTAGAACCGGGTAGACGCATGTACGAAAATGCTTGATATACAAGGTAATTGTGACATTGCGTTAATAAATAAAACCACATTCGTACTCGTCTTTACCTCTGCTAACTTTTTGCCAAAAATCATTCATAAATAACAAATATGTATACAAAAAATTGCCGGTTTTACTTTGCTGATTTTTTTATCATTTTATAGTTTAGTGCGAATATAGCGTGCACGCGTGAGTGTATTTCTGACTGAAATTGTGTTGCTGCTGCGACGAATTGTTGAGTAGTGGATCTGGCATTAGATCGTGTAAAATTAAAGCTACTTTTTAGTGATATTTATTTTGTTCGAAACTTACAATTTTTTATTTTATATCTTGGTTTGAGTAGCTTATTAAAAATGTTATTTTCATGAAGAATAGTATGTGGTATCATTTAGTAAAGCGATTTCAAAATGACCCTGTATATGTTTTTTTTCCGCCTGCCTTCCTCACCTGTCCAAGCCGCAGCTCCTTGTTGGCGTCATGCGGGATGCCGCGGAGCTGCTTCGGCAGATACCAGAAGGAGACGTTCACCATCTCAGGCTCAAGGATCAGATGGAACTTGTCTGGTTGCTCCTTGATGCGGCGCACCATGTACTCCGACAGCTCCATCAGACGGTCCATAAGGCGTTCGAAGCCCGAGGTCCCCTAAGGATAATGATTTATATATTTTTTATTGGTGAAATTGTATTGCAAGTTCCAGCGGTATCGTAGCAAATACGCCTTGCGACATATTTCCTTAAAATACATAATAATATGTATTTTTATTGTAATTGCACATAAACAATGCAATGGCACCAAAATTACATTTTAGGTAGGTAACAGTAGAACTCCTATTCTTAAAATAAGGCACTTTAATAATTTCTACAGACTCTTGTAATATGTTGCTGTGAAAAAATCAGCCGTAAATTGCCTTGATATATCATATAACCCTGGCCTAACTGAATTGATAGCTATGGGAAGAAGCTCAAGGCTCAACCAGACACTGACCTTTCCACGCCACTGCAGCCACAGCTTGAAGATATCGTTGTGGCGGCCACACTGGATCACCTTGTCGCCAGTGTCGTACCGCGGGTCGTAGATCTTGTCCGTCATGAACAGGTATTCAGCTGACATCGCGTTGCAGCTCAGCAGGATGCCCTAGTAAAATATTTATACATCAAGAATTAATTGAAATTTCTTGACTTGAATGAGAAATGAGTACGATTGTTAACTTTATACTTATAGCCTTATTCATAAATCTATACTTATATTACAAAGAGGAAAGATTTGATTGTATGTTTCTATGTTTGTTTGTAATAGATAAACTCAAAAACTACTGGACCGATTTTGAAAATTCTTTCACTAATAGGAAGTTACATTATTCCTGTGTGCTACAGGCTATTTTTATCCCGGGAAAATATTTTTATCCCGGAATAATTCACGTGGGCGTAGCCGCGAGCAGAAGTCTAGTAGTTTATAAACATATTTTAGTTATCGAATGCTTTGTCTTCTTCCTTCAAACTCAATTCAAAATTCGTTTGAAGGAGACAAAACATTTGATAATTAAAATAGTTTTATAAGCTGTTTATAAAAAAAGTCGTTTAAATATAAGTTAAACATACTTATTATTTTCTGCAGGACTAAATTTATCAAGAAATGTTTAATATAAATTATTTTGCACCTAACTTTGTCACCAACACGCGTATTTTCCCCTTCGGTCTTCAGTCACACCATTTTGAGTTCTTTGTTAGTTTATGTAAATTATCTGCGGGAAACCACTATCTGCCCGAAGCAGATGTTTGTGTTAACTTTCGTTTTAAAATGTATCATTCGAGCTTGTTTACAATAGTGGTGGACTTAATCGGGTAAAATATGCATCGAGTTTTATTATAATTCACTGTACCTTTACAAATTTTTTATACTGGCTTCAGGGGCCTTTATATCAACAGGAATTTAAATCTACAGAAATTTAACATTACATATCGTAGGGCTTGTTGAATAAAATACAAACGTTTCTGCAAATTCCACCACTTTGAATGCTCGCATAGCAAAACAAATTTTTCTAACTCCCTTTTCAACCCCTCAGAATTCATGAACGTTGCTGAATATTTTCAATAGAGTTTAAAATCGTTTGGCAAGAATTACTGCTATGTGAATTTAAACCTTACGTGTAGGTCATAAGAGTTGCGGGGCTTAGGACTCTAATTAATAGGATTATTGGCTGTAAACGTCAGTACAATATGGTGTATGATAAGTGGCAAGAACGCCCCTTCGGGAAAATCAAATGCTAGTGCGAAGACAACGTCATTATCGATAAACATTCTACATTTCCACGAACGCTATTGTATGTTCCATGATGAGTATTACTGGCTACAGAAATGGTATGTAGCTGTTGTTGCATTTTTAAGCAATAGATACACCGTGTATCTATTAGTTACTAAATAACCCGTTTAGAGAGATTTTTTTGTTATTGATTAAGATAATACTTTTTTGAGGTGTGCAGCAATAGACCCGGCATTATCTTACTTCTCAATATGAAAAATAAGATATTATCCTACTAATATTATAAACGCGAAAGTTTGCAAGTATGTATGGATGTTTGTTACTCTTTCACGCAAAAACTACTGAACGGATTTCGATGAAATTTGGCACACAGGTAGATCATGTCCTGGATTGACACATAGGCCTTCTCACCTATCGAAATCTATTTAAAGACTATCGATAAAATTGAAAATATATTTTTCCTTAGCGCAGCTCTAACGGCAACAGAAGGAGCGCTACGCATTTAATTAAATTCCACTTTGCCGGCACGTTGCAACATAAGTTACCAATCGTAGCATTCAAAAAAGTCGTGCGATACATTCAACCTTATTTTCACATACCGAGGATTAAATATTCCTTGTAATCTACGGCTATAAGGGTTCCATCTATAGTAAGTATTAAAATGTAGCACTTTTGGCTCTTGAGGAGAGACCTTTAAGGACGAACTTCAGGTTGCACACAAGAAAACATGAGATAGACTGATATTAATTGTTTGTTATAGTTATAATTATCATGCCTCGGTGGCGTAGTTGTATTGCGTACGCGTTACGAGTACGATTTGCGCGCTGAGGTCCTGGGTTCGAATCCCGGATCGGGCCAAAACAAAAAACTTTGTGACTGGGTTTTTCCATCTTAAAAAAATTACTCAGTCGCAGCTCGGAGTTAGGAAGTTGGCGGTGTGATACCCCCGTGCCTCGGAAAGCACGTAAAGCCGTTGGTCCTGCGCCTGATCTCTCTCCGGTCATGTCGGATTGCCGTCTCACCGGACTATGAGAGTGAAGGAATAGCGAGTGCACCTGTGTATTGCGCACACACTTGTGCACTATAATATCTCCTGCGTACCTGGCTGATCTCCGTTGAGATTGGCCGCCGTGGCCGAAACTGGCTAGGAGGATTTCACTAATTATCATAGGTCAAGATTCATTAGTCTACTGGGCTGTCAGTTGCTAACGCATGTTCTAAAATAAAATTTGTACCGATAATTATTATTTTTATTGTGACTGCACTATTTCATTTTCAAATAGTTCAATACCAATTTCCATACAACAATCGCCGCTATAAAAGTTGGACGCGTCGAACTCTGCTCCATGTGCCGAAAATTGTAAGCATGTCACGAAAGCAATAACTTGCAGATGCTGCAAGTAGTATGCTTTTGATGGCTCGTCCCCTCTCAAATTAACTACTTCTGTTAATCTATACGTACTCAGTACTTACTATCGACGACTATTACTATCAGTACTACTAATATTATAAAGCTGAAGAGTTTGTTTCCTTGTTTGTTTGTTTGAACGCGCTAATCTCAGCCACTGCTGAACCGATTTTGAAAATGACTTCACTAATAGGAAGCTACATTACTCATGGGTACCGTAGCCCACTTTTTATCTCGGAAAAACTAAATAACAAAATAAATTGATGTCCTTCAAATATTGGTAAACAGATCTAATTGCCGCAAATACATTTCAGATATATGTTTTTCTTATTATTTCATGTTAATTTAGATGTTTCTATGAATATGTAATTTCTCAAAGAGAATATAATTTTTCACTATTAAGACATAGGATTTAAACCTCCACAAAATCTTAATTCCTAGGAATATTTTCGTAAGCTAGCTGTTCCCAAGGGTATCCAACTCTTTTTCCCATAGCATGATATTTTGTATACTGACCTCGTATTTGAAGTGGACCGTTGAGCACTGCAGAAGGGTACCCATCAGCTTGTGCGGGTTCCACGTCACGGAATCAGCCCTGATGATAAAAAAAGTAATTTAAAACACTATTAATTTACGGCACGTGGTTCGTGAATATCAGATATGGAGAGTAGAGGTAAGGAGAGTCATCTCATATGGTAGAAAACTTAAAAAAGTGTTCAGCTGTAAGCTATAAATAACAGTTCAAAAACCTTTCAGAATGTCGTTGGTGCTGACAAAGGGTATGAATGTAGCAGTTTTAAACAAATTGAAGTTATTATTTTTGACTAAAGTGATATGTCGACAAAATGATACACAAAAAAACATCATATGTTAGTTCCTACTTTTATAACTTAGTGGAAGGTTTTCTTTCCTCGTTTATTTGTCAATCCTACTCTAATAATATTTGGCGCTTCCTTTAATATTTACCCTGATGCTAATGTGGCGCCACCCTAATTAATGCATTTGGACAGACAATTTTTCATGTACACAGAATATGATTCTCCTCACCTCTACCCTCCTTAATATCAGATTTTCAATTTGTCAAATCAAATCAATCTGAATTTACCTCGTAACTTCAATTTTGTTACATTATGGCTTTCATAACACGATTAAATAGCTAAAATAACCCATTGACTCGTTATACATAGTTTCACTTCCATAGTTTCCATTAAACTCCCCGACCAATATTCACTATAATTTCAGCATACATTAGGCAATAAAGATTAACAGTGAGCGTTAAAGTTAAACACGGTGTTATCTGCTATTGGAACAGTTGGGGGCGCCCGCGCTTTTAGCTAAGCCCTTTGAGTCGGCTGGCGATGGCGCGGCAGCCACGCACACCGAACTACATGTTTTAATATTTAAAGAAAAAGAAATGACTATTTTAAATTACACGTATTTCATGTTTGCTTATATGTACGCCCTAGACTACCCTTTCGGGATCTTCTTTTTTTTCATCTAATGGTTGTCTGTAAGAGATTGCCTCGAGCGATAAGACCGCCACATGTACGTCTCTCTGCCTTCACTGTTTTCTTTTTATCTATAGTACATTTTTATGATTTTGGTGTACACTAAAGCTTTAAATAAATGCAATTAACTTGACACAGCTCGCCTTGTTGTGTAAACGTGAGATGTGTAGAGTGGATATATTAGACATTTTTTAATGCAGACTTATTTTTTTTTTTGATAAAATAAAAATACAATGGACATCAATCTGACCACCGTTCACCATCTCATTTCAATTGATATTATTAATACAATTGATACTATATCTTTAAAATGTTGGAGCTATTTATTACTTTTGTAAACTATAGCTTTGACATAGGTACTATGCCTCATTATTATTATTGTTGGAATATGTAGATTACCTTAATTATCAATTTAATATCTGAAACTAACACGCTACAGTGTAATAGAGGGTATAAATGTTGCAAACTCTTGATAAACGAGCGACGCGTCACTCCCTGAGTGCGGAGGTATGTCGCGTTTTTTATACGCGGAGTTCAAGGGTGGGAGGGAGGGAGGGCTAATTAATTGTGCACCATGCGGGCGCAGCGAGAGGACATGATTGTTTTTTAACTTTCCTGGAGTGTGAACATATAATTTTTAACAGAAAATATTTGCTATTTATTGAAAGCGGCAATAGCCTCGTTACAAATCGCTGTATTGATTAGAAAATGATTTAAACAAGCGGATACTATTATCTTACTCTCTCTAAAATTCTAGGATTTATGGTTAGTGTAACATCTATGATAAATACCCATTGACCTTTTTTAATTATCCAAAAAAATATCTGATTTACCTAAATTAATTATATTTTAAAAATATTACTAGGTACTCATAAGAATATAACTAAATAGAAACACCATATTTTATTTGCCGAGTCAATCAAAAAGCATCAAGATAAAATACCTTTTACGGAAATCCTACAAGGTTTAGCCCATATTTGTTCTATCGGCTTATTCCTGACGTGTGAACTCTCGTATTGCTACGACGTAGCCGGCTACGGATCACGTAGCACAGCTACAGGCAGGGTTGCTACGCGTGACATTGTCGTAAGTTTGTTTTACGTTCACTACGTAATTAATCAGCATACAAAAGACTCTTCCGTCCCTCGGATACTTGACATAGAGGTGCTTGATATTATAATATTATAAGTCAGTTTTAGTTTCGGCTTTTAGTGATACGGTGTCAAAAATATAACGTTCACACATGAAAAATAAGAGTAAAAACGTAACTTTGTAAAAATTTACTAAAATAAAAATTGCACGTTTCTTTTATAAAATGTTATTCTATAAAATAAATACATACAATATTTTTACATACTTTACATTTGATGCCAACTTTTCCAAATATTTTACTGGTTATTTGACTACAGAGGAGTAGAGGAGACCCGTGCTCAGTAGTGGGCAGTATTTACTGGGCTAATATGATATGATGACTATTAAAATAAATTCTTTCAAACACTACAGCCAGCCCTAGGCATTATGTCGCATGGTCCAATGCGCGCGATCTTGTCGGATTGTGCGCCGTATGGCGGGGAGTGACGGGGGCGGCGGGGAGCGCGGCGGCCATCATGATTGATGGACGCTAATGGCGTGCCGAAGGATTAATTCCAACTCTATAATGCTTGTTGTGTGTTTTAGATGTACTTGTATCGAAGTGGAGGGGTTTTAGAGATACAAGAGCGAAATATGTGTTGAAGTAAGGATATTTTTATGGATTGATACTAGTCGACACTTAGCTTGAATATATTATATTGTTGTCATTTTAAAGCTATTTTCGTCATACGAAATATTTCTATGGTAACCAAACATGTAGCGATGATGTGATATAAATGTTTTTTTTTTTACTTACGCAAAGTAAAGCAAAGCCAAGTAAGACGCAAAAAAAATATCATAATGTAGTACTCTGAGTCGAATATACAAAATGTGACTTACCTTTCGATGCCGGTGAGTCGTGGATGGCGATATTTCTTGGAAAACAGAAGACCACCTCCCCAGGCAGCCTACGAAAATAAAGAAGTCACTATAAGTGTGATGTATTAAAATAGTTCATCAAGCCAGAAAATGAGAGTTCAGAGCACCGACATCTTCAACGCTTAATCTAGACTAAGTACTTACATCAACGTGCATCCACATGTCATATTTCTGGCAGATGTCGGCAATCTCCATCAGAGGATCGAAAGCGCCGAGCACCGTCGTCCCTGATGTGGCGTTCACGAAGAATGGCACCTAACGAACAAATACAAATAATAGCTCTTCTTTGTTTTCTTTGTAATGTGGGCACTCAAACACATTCACACTATACATTCAACTATACATACATCCATATTTACACACATACATTCATACACACAAAATAAACAACACAAATAAAACATTTATCGATGACCGATTTCTTCATCTGTCAGTGACACCAGTGACTCAGCTGGTCGTTTTTGAGTTTGTCCGGAAATCGATTACTTGCTGCTACATAATGTGCGTATGAGTGTGGGTAGTATCGACACGCACCCGAGTGTACGCGAGGCGCGTCGTTCGGGGCCCGAATACCCACGAATGCACCCGACGCATGATTGCCGAGTGCAACCGACCGCGCCGAAGTCTTATTAACCAGTCGGATCCTACCCGTGACAGTATATGCTGGAACTCAATCGGTACTCGCTCGCGAACGCAGTAATAGTTTTATGTTTATTAACTTCATGTTTTCTCAACTACAGTTATTATTTCTTTCTTGTACTTTCTACTTCTAACTGAACTATCTTGAACTGTCGCTTTCAACCCTTCTAACTTATACTTCGTTGTGTGTGGTGGACAATTATAACTGTGAACTATCTGTGAACTTTTACTTTTCTGCTGTACCCTTTCTCGCTTCACGCTATTTTCTTCACTACACCCTTCTTCTACATCTACAGTAATACAATTAGCTTATAGGTGTTCAAGTACCCAGTGTATGTGTCAAGTTCAATAAATTACTTTACATAAAGTGCGTGTCTTTGCATGAATCACTTAGATTTTAGATTGAACCCAAAAAACAAGATGGAATATGGTAAAAAATATGACTTTCATTTTGAATAAAAATCTCTTCCATGAGGCAACCCATTAAACAGAACTTCATCGTCCTAAAAAAAGAGAAAAAAAAAGAAGATAAAAAAATAAAGAAAAAATATAAAAAGAAGAAAAATATGAAAATCAAGCGAGAAGAAAAAAATACCGCTTCCTCTGTTTTTAATACAGCTCAGGTTTACAATATTTCTGTCTGGTTATACATTCGTGTGCCTCAGTACTCACGTTGCCTTTATCCTTGTGGTATCTGACCAGCCGCTCGAGCTGCGCGGGGATCATCCGCCCGCGCTCGTCGGATGGGACACACACGCAGTAGTCCGTGCCGAGGCCGCACACTGACGCACACGACTTCACTGAGTAGTGACACTAGGAACAATACATAGCCCATAAAACTCGGACATTCTTTAAAGAGACTCGCTTCTATTACACTTTAGCACCGATAAAAGCTCAGCGAAGTGTGGAGGAACTAGTTTCGCCTGTCTTATTCTTCGGCGAAAATGCGTTAATGTCATCAATGTTTATCATCACAAAATAGAACTAGGGTCTGCTCTACATACTGCAAATCTAGCTTAACTCAATGTATTTAAGATATATTATCATAAAATACCTTAAATGACCTGTGAACTTACCTGATCCGAGGTGAACATGACAAGCTGTCCCGGAATGCTGGAGAGTCCTTTTTCCTTGTACTGCGGGAACTTGCGGTGGCGAGCGGCCAGGAACGCGTACAAATTCGACACGGATCCACCTGGGAACACGCTTGATTAGTCGAATGTAGATAACACTACATTTTGAATCAGGGCGTGTCTATATGGCACGAATATCTCGCATTGCCGAGTAGCTGCGACGTAGCTTTGTGGAAGCTAAACCTTTACTTGTAAATTCTTTATGTGATTTTGATCGATTCGAAGATTTCGATTAAAGAATACGGATGAAACAATAATTGTATGTGAATTAAAAAAATATAGAGAACTGAAAACAAAACTGCGCGTCTCATACAATTCACACACACACTACTAGAATACTGAATAGAAAAACTCAATATCACTTTGCCCGACCCGGGGACCAAACCCGAGACCTCAGCATTGCCGTCGTACCATAATAAAACTACGCCACCAAGGTAGTTCATACAATTCGCGTCGTAAAATTGCGACGCTTAATTATTTTTTTTGACATATATATAGATTTTGTTTGTAAGGGCTAAAAAAGATATGACATGTCGCAAAATTACATTTATATAAATACCTCACGGCTAATTTGGTGAACTCACCAGGAGCCAAGATAGAGTCACCAGTCTTCCAGCCAATCATGCTTCTCATCTTCTCTAATACGATGTTTTCCATCAGGATGAACACCGGTGCTATCTCGTAGGTGAACATGTTGGTGTTGGCAGCCGCGGTGAGCCACTCCCCCGCTAGGGAGATGATGTCCAGCCCGCATGACAGCTGGTTGAAGAAATGTGGGTGACCTAAGGGAATACAAAAGTTAATATTGACATATTTAGATAATTTTCATAGATCTGTAGCAGCTGCTTAAAGACAAAAGACTGTGCCCTGTGGTCCGGGGGCATATAGAGAGTTCCACCACGGCATCCCCTGCCTGTCGTAAGAGGCGACTAAAGGGGGCTTCTAGAGAGTCGCCGGGCGAGCAGCGGGGGGCTGCTCAGTCCAATTTAAGCGACTCCGAGGTGGTTGACAATGCGGGTGGTTGGTCTCCCGCTGTCGTAGACGCCAAAGGTGTCCTTTAGAGTGTGGGGGCATCTTAGCCCCCTTGTATAGAGAGGGGCCGTAACGGTATCGCGCAGGGACGGTCCCGTGCAGCTATCTTAGTGCAACAAGATACCCCGGGGCCGTCTCGTATGCGCCGAAGAAGGCCACCGCGGGTTTTGGTTGGTATGCCAGTGAAGGGGGTACATAGTGTTAGGGACTCGGTCCAATGCTCGCTCGGATGATGCCATACTCCCGAGTGTCGACATTGGGCTGTAAGACTGTGCGAAACCAACATAACCATTCCACTCACCCCCCCAGTGGTGGTAGCGATAATGCGTTTTTCCCCGCGAAAAAAAAAAAAAAAAGACAAAAGACTGACCAAATTATTTTAGTGAGTATTTCATAATCAAATACAGAAGCTTAAATCATATTATAGATTAGCGCTTACTGTTGTCCTAAAATCTAAAGCTTGAGTATAGTGTATATTAAAGGTAATATTTTGTGTTATATTTACAACACAATATCACTTCTTCAGACAACTATATCATAAAGTTATGATGGAACAACACAGTTGTAAGATAAAAAATATCTTCACTGGCCTTTATTTCCGACCTTTTGTTATAGAACTTTACCAAGTTTATATCAAAAGCGGCAAATACATTGATAATCTGAAACCGGATGTAATAGCACGCGCCATCTCACCGGACGATTGTTTCCGGCTATCATTATGGATGTGAAACTATTGCTTTCGAAAAATCTATACTAATATTATAAAGCTGAAGAGTTTGTTTGTTTGAACGCGCTAATCTCAGGAACTACTGAACCGATTTTGAAAATTCTTTCACTAATAGGAAGCTACATAACTCCTGAGTGCTATAGGCTACTTTTTATCCCGGGAAAATATTTTTGTCCCCGAAAAACTTTTTCACGCGGGCGGAGCCGCGAGCACTACTAGTAATAAAAATATTGTTGATGTATTTAGGTTATTAGCCGACATATGTTACTGTGAAGGCTTATACGCTGTATTCAACAGACTTAGTGCTTGTTTCACGACTTGAATACTGTATGCTATTAGTCCCATATATGTATTTTAGCTGACCAAATACAACAGTCACACTCTAATCTATATTCCTAAATAAATGGTAATAAAATGAGTACTATCTACATTAGCTGTTTAGTACGATAACAGTGAATAAAATGTACTTGAAACTCGTTAAACAGGTCCTTTAATTTTAGCTTGACAGAAATTATTATAAGGTCAGGTTTTTTCAACTGTAGTTATCTTTTTCTCGGGGTCTTATTAAGCTGGACGCGCTCGCAGAGCTCCGAGTGCTCCGGCGCGGCGTGAGGCATGAGGTGTGAGGTGTGATAGTATCCACATACGATGTGATTTGGTATCATGCGACCAATTCGTCACGCGGTACAGTCTTCACGCCACACGATCGAACCGTACCATGCGATGTCCAGTTGTATGCAACCAAGTTTGATGGACAAGCCATCGAACCAGCCGTACCAACAATAATAATAATAATGTCCATCGAACCGTGCCCCACACGATAGGATATGGTTCGATGGCATACCATTTTAATGGTTCGGCTGTACCAAATCGCATCGTATGTGCCCACTTTGAGGCGTGAGGCGTAAGGTGCTGCGAGTGCATCCAGCTTAATAAGACCCTGATAAAAAGATAATTACAGTTGAAAAAACGGGGCCTAAGTGTTAAGGAGTAGGCTACACTACCTATATGTAATACGAATTGATTTTTGAATCATCAGTTAAGTTTTTTCTGATGAATTAACATTTATCGATAGAATTTAACAAATGAAATATGAAAGCTGGTGGCTTGACCGCCACATAATATATTTTGTTTGAAATTACCACAGTATGCCTAAAGCTATGATTTATCTAAGTCGTTGTGATAAGGTAAAGTATAAAAGATTCTATATTACACGATGTCTTATGAAATGTGATGATAAACTATGTGGAGTTTTTTACCAACCCTCGCAGGTCTCCGATAAAGACTCCCAGAGGACAAGAGGGAACGCTATCTGCGCCGTTTATATTATTTACAAAAAAATATTCAGTTTCATCCTCGGTTATGAGCTGTTCACACTATCTTCATTGTTTAATAGATATTGATTATGGTATAATCACAGAACAACCCATAAACTACAACTGAAGTCTATTTAAATACGTCGCTGGGAATCATTACGCACATGCTGAGTATCATATCTGTGATTTTTTTATTTATCCTCGAATTTGGCTCTAAGTTTTGTATTAATGAATTGTATTAATGAATGTTTTAATTTTAATTTTTTAAATATTATTTAAATTTCAATTTATCTATAAGTATTTCTGCTAACTTATTATTATTATTATAATCAAATAATTAAACTATTTGTGATGTGATCTATAGTCCTGAATATAACCTTGTTTTCGGAGGAACACTGACTCCCAAGATACAGGTAATACCTAGTTTGGGAGACAGGGGACCTACATGTGCTTATCAACTTATGTGTATATTTGTATAGTGATAAACATAATGTACCCGTCACTTATTTTCTGGTCCTTAAATAAATTTATTATTATTATTATGTTGTATCTTTCCTGCGGGAAATCACGGCACGGAGACCGGTTCTTTTGGAAGGCTTGCGTGGGGATATGGATCCAACACGTAGAGGCCCCTTTAAGATACATTACTCTAGTTGGCATGTGTACGCCTTACGGGTACTCTCTCTGTCTGTACTTAAGGAGGAAATACAGCCAAAGACAGCGCCCGTAAGGCGTAAGGACTATTGCAGGGAAGATGGGAATTATACAGGGTCTATGGATGGGATCTAGATGGACTGGTTGCTGGGCTATTGATTGAGACAACGGGACGCCTGCCAAGTAAAGTGTCTCAATCATTTGTATTCAAGGCAGACGGTGACTTGCCCCCCACTAGATGGGCATCCCAAAAAGTGGCGTATGCCAAGGACGCAACATCGGTGTGGGTGGCTAAAGGGTGTCGAGAGGTGTGCACCGATTTCACCATCGCGGGTCGCTAACGCGTCCCGGAGTGGGCTTCCTCGCTATTATGCAGATTGAGCATATTATTATTATTATTATTAGTTTTTGTTGACAGCACAAACTGTGTCCTAAAACGCTTTAATCAATTCAATTACTTTTGCAGGATCCCCATAGTTAAACTGCCAAATTAATAACCTCCCCCCTTTTCGGAAGTCGGTTAAAAATAATTTAAAATTTCAAGTGTTCCATTTTAATTTTTCGTTGCTTTACCATAAAGCACCGCCAACTCTATATCATAACTTGTTGACAATAACTAATTTATATTCCTAGTCTGTGTTTGATTTAATTATGTTACCCCTAACCCCTAAATGGCGGCTAAACATCTGTGGAGTGCGATAAACCGCCCCTAGGGTGCGGGACACTTCTGCCCCTTGGGATCTGGATTACCCTATTCGAGGTGAATCAATTGACGGTTTTGGGATTTAAATATTTTTTGTTTGTTTTATGGATTGTCGTAAAATAAACAGAGGTGTTGTAATGGAAATTAGATATTTTTAAGTATTGTGGAGCCTTTTATTAGTGGAGATTTTTCTGTTATCACATCACAAGTTCCATATTAACCTATTACAATTAAGGTAGCAAGTTATAGGTAGTTTTGTCTACGGTCTCAGAAAAACCAACGCCGAATGTTATTAACATAAAGTAACTGGAATATAGGGTAGGTAATAGGTTTACTGTTACTTTTCGAATCATCATTTCGATAGCTTGATGCTGAGGTCACAAAATGCTTTTTAATGAAGTAGTAGGTACCTATAAAATTTAAACCTATGTTCCCTACAATTAATGCAAGATTTCAAAATACTATAAAAAGTTCTGCATTATTTGAAATCGCAACACGCCACGTGACCACACCGCCACACCCTACGCATCAGTCTCCGGCCGTCAAAAACTATACAAAAAGATAAGACACTAAATCTGGCTCTCCAAGTCAATTCAACATGTTTTGAAGACCACTCATAGCCACTAGCGACCCTTGGGAAAATACCCTAACAGCCAAACCCATAAATATCTGTCATAAACATTTCCTGTATCTTGTTACCGCAGATAAAAAATGGCATGGGCGGAGATAACACATTAATTTTGGTGTTTTAGATTTGTTAATAAAATTAGTGAAGTATTACAATCTTATTTTACAAGAATTATCGAACAAAAGTATTTATTTTGAATGTTTACAATAAAAATAATTTATGTAACTTAGCCATGTAACTAATTATATCAACAACCCCAATACAGTCCTAAGCCCATTTATAAGGTTATAATAATAATACATTTTCCCGCTGTCTCTACCCGCTGTCACTTTGATTGACAGCAATCAGGGGTTATTGTTTTGGATAACAAAAACTACAACTGAAAGGACTTTCAAAACAAATTCTTATGTATAATAATTATTAAATATCAAGAATACTCAATAGTTTTAAAAACAAACGAACACATATCTTCAATTTTACTCGAAGTAATTTCTCGCAAGTGCAAAGCATATTTTATCGCGTGACTTCACAGTATAAAATAATACGTCAAGAGGAATTTAATATTAATCCGTAGTTCAGAGCCGCAGATGCTCTCCCGTAGTGGCGGGTCAGGTGCTGCATAATGTAGGGTTCGAATGTTTCATAAAGAGGGATTCGTTTTTAATTACATGTTTTTATTTGATTTCTTTCAATGCCCAGAATATCGAAATACATATTTATCTCCATATATTGGTACCAATAGTACCTACTTTCTAAATAATATTTCCTACTAGCTTTTGCCCGCGGCTCCGCCCGCTTTAAAAAGTTTTTCCGGGATAAAAGTCCCGCTTCATATTTTCCCGGGATAACAAGTAGCCTATGTGTAATCCAGGACATGATCAGTTCAGTTCAGTAGTTTTTGCGTGAAAGAGTAACAAACATCCATACATCCAAACATCCATACATTCTTACAAACTTTCGCCTTTATAATATTAGTAGGATGATGTATAACATAATATTAAAATACTATCGCTAATATCTACTATCTTTTACATAATATAGCAGAAGCAGTAATATGTACACTGCACAGATTGGAAATTTCTTCAAAATGACAGCAGCACAGCTCATGTTCCAAATTTGAATGTCAATACCGAAGCAGCGTTTGATTCAATTTGTGCCTACGTGAGACCGCTAACGAACTATTCATGCGGATTCGGTATGTAACTGAGTTACTGAGTTGCCTCTCAATTGTGGGCTTATTCATCGGTCTGTGCGGCATTTAATTCGATATACGAAGCTCCTGGAGATGAAATTATTTCCTTATTAATTCCATATTCGGAGCCCAACTGAAATACTTGCTAGGTCGATATTGTTTTTAAACTATATTGTCCTGCTATATCCATGGTAAAACTTGTAGCCATGGTGATCACATTATAGTGCCTGTGTTAAAAATTGTACTTAGTAGTAGCCCGATGTTAATGTAGATTGCGAATAATACAAAAAGATAGGACCTAAGGTTCTAAATAAAGAACTTAGAATTTGGAATGTTATCAGTGAAAATATAGAGACCTTTGGACCTCGATCGTAAAACTAACATACCCCATAAAATAAGATTCAAAAATTCAATCTTATCACAAAGGCGGGGAGTCCATAAAATCAATCCATACGTTTGGAATGCTAATGTTAGGGGGATGATCCATCAAACCGCGATAATACGGGATTCGAGAAGAATAGTAGGGGTCCAAGTAGGGGATCCATGACAATGGACGGTATGGAGATTTTGCAGATACCTTTTTGATATAATAAGTTCTTATAATATTTTAGATACTTACAAGATATGTACCTATACGATACAGATGTTTGGATTAGTATTATGCCGTAAGACATTATTCATCGCTAATAACAATAAAGGCGATTACGATCATTAAAAATAATAATAACATTTGGTTAACTGCAGACTCTTACTCCCAATTTCTAAGAAAGTTATTATAAAAAATGCTAACTGAAATCTTCATCAAGACGCTTTAAAAACAAATTGCGGCACATACTCAACTTTACGACTATTTCAAAAAGTAATTTCTCTACATACATTATTGTCACCCTATGTTATTGCAGCTTAATCCAATGATTTGCGTGGTTTTAGAGCAGCCCAGCCCCACTCGCTGTAAATCAATGAGGATTTTATAATACCACTCAGTACCCGCTTATTGTTTTATGGTTATTGAAGGATTAAGGACTGACGAAAAATTCCAGCGGTGGGGACTGAATGAAGATTGGAATTTAAAGTTTGTTTACTTACATTTAGAGTATTTTCGAAATCTATCCAATACTTCAACATAATAAAAGTACACTGTCAGTGAAATTATATGTAGGTTTGTACAATATTTTATTTATTTATTTATGCATATACACAACATCATTACAGCTATACTAAAGCGGTGTTGTACAGATAAAGTTGTATTTACTAATTGGCCTCAATACACCTGTTGGCCACTTCTGTGAATTCCTGCAGATAAAGACGCAAACCTAAGCACATTTGTCCGTGGTGTTCGGAGGTGGAACAGCGGCGAGAGATGCCGAGTGGTGACGCGGCCGCTGGGCACACACAGCTGCAGCGTGGACAGCACCTCCAGCTGCACCCACCCGCATCACACTGAACTCTGAACACCGACGAACGCAACATCCCTACTCACTTCCAGCTTGCAGTATCCAATCATGCCCATGACGAACAGACTGGGATACATCATAACAAATAGATTACCTGATACAAACTTGTCCTAAATCAAAGCACTCTCTAAGGTTCTACTACTATTTCCTATCACTTTAAAGTTCTATAGATGATTCTATATGAAAATTCCATTGATTAATAATAATCGCTATAACGTAAATTTCGAAATCCCTACGAGTATGTACAAAAATTTCTATCACCCCGTGCAAACTTCAAAGTTTAATAAAACGGTGCCGATTTTCAACTCATGGTTATAATGGCGAGGGCCAGGCGGGGCGAACAATTTTCCAGAGTATTTCCCGCACTCGTGCTCGGCCTGGCGTGAGAATCGTTTGTCTGGACGCTGTGATGCAGGGGGCTAGGGGTCGCGGGTTCAAAACAGAGATGAGAATGTCACGTATGATGTTAAAAATAAGATTTCGATTGAAATTTAAGTATAGTGTGAAAATCAGTGTAAATAACTCAAGCCGAGGATACGTTTAGAAACGTAGCTCTAGAAATATTATATTTGCATAAAAAAACTACGTACCTACTTTATTTTTCTGTGTCAACATAATTATTTCATTATCTTTAGTAAGAAGGCTATTCCAAAATGTATTTTTTTATCTTTACGTACCTACTCTTATCACTCCTCGGGAGAGAATATCATTACGAATACTAGTTTTTGTCGAAAATTTAGACCTAGGATTTAAAATTGACGGAGCATAATAACTTAGCTTTAACTAATAATTAACACAATTAAAAATTTTTTATAAATAAATTCTATAAATTTGTGCTTATGTACGCTTGCGTACAAAGACCCCATTCGAATAGGAAGTAACAAAAGCAATTACAGCAGTATTCCGCTCGCGCAAGTGTAAGTAACAGCGGCATCATCGCGGCCCATTTGGTCACATAATTGAATTGTTTGCCGCCATTGATATATGCCACATCGGAAATGCTCGGGTGTTTCCAGTGGGTGAAAATGCTTTGAGCATTGGATTATCTAAATAGCGTTGTATTTGAAAAGTCTCATACCTTAACTGCAGTGGTAAATAAACTTAAAAAACATTACGAGCTCAAATATTTTTAGTAGTAACATTTTCGGTAATATCTTTTTCTGTGGAACATTGAATAGGCCAACGTTTCGGACTCTCATGAGGAAACAATTTTTCAAGTAGATTTATTCATTAAACTATTAATATGGGATCAGAAGACATAACTCACCGGTCTTGACTTGGTATTTGAGCGCGGTTTTGCAGTCTTCAAGCAGCTGCTTCAGCGGCAGCGGCTCATCGTGCAGCTCCAGGTCCAGGATCTTCAGCATCTCTTCGGGCATCTTGAACTCCAAAATCTGTGCAAAACATATACTATTTAATCTACAGGTAATTTTGCCTATAAACTCTACTATTATCTATTATTCATTGCGACAAAATATTACTAAAAATACACGCATATTTTTTTTGAGACGTGTGTGGACAGCCAAATTGTGGAATTCGCTACCGTCGTCGTGTCTATTTCCGCATAGATACAATTTGGGGCTCTTCAAATCGCGAGTGAACCGGTTTCTTCTGGGCAAGCGTCTTTCGCCTTAGACCGCATGATCGCTTAACATCAGGTGGATAGCGGATAAACGCGAGCCCATTTAGCATTAAAAAAACCTAAAAATGGACGAGGCAATCCTTTTCAACTCTTACATTCAGTTCTTTTTAAGTCTACGGCAGACTATACTAGGAATTCATTATGATTATGATGTTCGCAACTAAAAGAATTAAGAAGTCATGTTCTTCTACCTTCTATACCATAATACCAACTGCAATTTCATAGACATATGTAACATACCTTCTCGTTCCTGTCGTTGACTTTCTGCACATAGTCGAGAAGGACATCGATAACACGCGCCAGAAATTCGCGCGTCTGTACGTTGGCATCCTCGCGGTACGGAAGTATGGCTGCAAGTAGGAATACCCGGTAAAATACAAATGCATTAATATACTACGTATCCTGAAATTTTAAGAAGGGATCTAGGTTACCTGAAGTTAGTTTATTTGTGGTGACTATATATTTATAACAGCATTGTCTTGGGTAGATCTACTTTAGTGTAGGTAAGTATTTGTTAAGTGATGAACCAAACATTTACACGAAAGCTCATCGCTTCTATGCATTTTGATACATATTAGACAACCCGTCACATTTTCCTTAATAATCTAGAAAATATTTGGAAAGAAGCAATGCCTTTTGAAGGGATGAGCGCCCTCGTAGTGGGGTAGGTGCCCGCTGATTAAAAAGTCACCGATGTTTAATAGAAAGCAACCCTCGCGAGCCGTGTCCAGGAATGTGTGAGACTAGGGTGCACAACTTTCTATATTTTAATACACGTTGTGTAATTTTTATCGCAAAAAGTTGAACTACAGCACAGAAAGTCTCTTTACTAATACAACGTATTGATAATTCTGAAAACTGGTAGGTATTCAATAGCGTGTGTATGTGATACAAAGTTATCTACCTTTTTAGGAATCTGGGAACTAGGAGTGAACTTACATTTTATTTTATCTTAATTAGAGCCAATGTCACCGCTTGCTGATACATGCTACTTGTCACATAAATGTATAAGCAAACCACATATAAAATACACTCTAATCTATCCTCCCAAATAAATGATAACAAAATGAGCACCATCAACATTCATTGTTTAATACGATAACTGTCAAATAAAATTTACCTAAAACCTTTGAAACAGCCCATAATCTCACCAAACAAATTTTTTTAAACGATTTTCAATGAATCATTGATTATGATATAGCACGGTGCAAATTGCCAAGAGAGAAGTAACTTACCAATTACGCTTAAAAAACTGTTGAAATATATTTTCATTTCCTTAATAATTATGGTCACAACATTTTTTCCGACATATTACAATAGCTTCTGAGCACAGATGTCTTTGATTCATCCTTCCCATAACAATAGTAGACTGTACTGATAAGGTATTTGATTTTCGGGCCTATTTCTAGTACTATAGAAAACAAAATCGAGAAACAAGGTCTGCCAAAATGCTTTATACAACACACGCTTTTCATTTTCCATGCCAAGCAAAACAAAATTGTAAATGCTGGTATATGTAGAATCTGCCATTCGACTTTGTTCTTAAAAGTTCTAATGGTAAGGTTTAATTTACGATTATAATTTGGGTCGACGTAACTCTGTTCATATTGCATTGTTATAAAAAATCTTTTGTCTACTGATTCGTCTTTTTGTCTGTGTTAATGTTTGTTTGACCTTTTAATCAAGATCTTCATTGTTATCGTTTCTCCCTAGGGGAAAAAAACATAGGTTTTTTTTTAAATCCTAAAGTTTAATAAATCTGCACTCTGCGCACATATTTTGCAATGCATAAATGAGTAAACACATTTATAATGAGCATCGACATAAAACAGTACTTTAATATAAGTGTAAAACCCGAATACTTCTTCAGTAAAAGTATCTTACTATTTTTATATTATGATTTTTTATACATGTCATGGTCATGTAGTGCCTGGTTAATGATTTTATATTTTTATAGAATCCTGAAAAAGAAACAGTCGAAAGCGGGATTTGAACCCACGACCTCCGGCGTACCGTGTCGGTGCTCTTCTAATTGAGCTATTCCGACCCTGCCTTCGATTGCCAATTTCAGGATCCGTACTTAATTCTCTTAAAGGAGATGACCAGCGACATCTGTTAGCAGTTATTACAACTACTAACTCAGCATTACCCCTTTACAGGAGCAAGTAACCGAAACGAGTCGCTAAACTTTTTTCTAATTTTATATTATGATTTTTTATACATGTCATGGCCATGTAGTGCCTGGTTAATGATTTTATATTTTTATAGAATCCTGAAAAAGAAACAGTCGAAAGCGGGATTTGAACCCACGACCTCCGGCGTACCGTGCCGGTGCTCTTCATTTGAAGAGCAGAGACAGTAGTAAGATATTGATTTTATAAAAATATAAAAATATAAAATCAATATCTTACTATTGTTTAAACCAAAAGTAATTCAACGCTTAGTAATTATATTATATCTTGAAACACATTATTAACTACTAAACTAAATACCCAATACACTTCGACTGTTAGCGGTTACGTCTATATTTTATTAAAAAATAGATTTACCCATTCAAGCTTGTCTTAACCGTGAGAATTCACCATTTGCCTATACAGCGGAATCCACTTTGGCAGTTAAACGCGGGCTCGCGTTTCTTCAGACCGGCGGCGTCATAATCCGCGCGCATCGCTTCATTCTGTCAATACGATGTCAGAAACACACGCACACTCGACTACAGATGCTAAGATTAATAGATGGGATGGACGAAAAATTAAACAGTTGAATTGAGGGGTTGGATGTGAATAACACGGCTTGTAGAGAAAACTGACTGTGTTATGGATTGGAATTGGAGAGAGTTAAAAAAAGCCATAAAACAAACGTGTTTGAACATTTTGAAGATATTCATTAATTAGAAGCTGTCTTCTATGATGTAGTATGCATATTCTTTTTTTTTATTTCGATGCGATCTCAACACTTTCTTTAACCTATAACCCGCATCGAAGCCTTGGAGTACAAAGAAAAATAAAATCACAAATTGCAGAAATTAGACACGTCCAGTACAATTTCTCCTTAAAAGTCATCACATTGAAATGTACGCCTTATTTCTGCAGAGTACAGTAGCGTTTGCCTTGCTAATCCTTAAAGCAAATACTCCAACCCTCGCAATAGTATTTACTTGTCAAGCATTACATCACATTCCAGATGTTACGGAGAGCCAAATTAAACTAAATGCTATGGTGCACTATTTTCTGTCTTATGTCATTGAAATAAGATATACATAAAATGTTAGCGTAAAGCGGGTGCAGGAAGATTTGTGTGAACTCATGTTCTCGCAGTAAGCCGATTGTCAATGAAATGAACATTTTGAGGATAAGATGTGTTTGGTGAGGCATATCTCTACATTTTAACCTAATATTCGTTTTGGAAGCCTTCATTCTTATTTTTTTATAATTTTAATGCCTATATTACATTTTTTAAATGAATTGTGTCATTTAAATTCACTGTACCTAGTGAAATCATTTTATGGTTAGAAATAGAAAGAAATCCCTTCCACGTTCTCAAGCTTTTAAAATTTTGTCGGAGACATCTAGTCATTGCGTTTAGTCGTAGCGCACCAAAGGCTGTGAACCATGAAGTTCTGTGGTCGGTCTTAGTCCTGATAGCCAAAGTCTATATTAGTTTTTATATGCGGAAAAAAGTTTTTCCGGAGATTGATTTTTTTTCCAAAACGCCAATCCGTTTCCGAATAAAATACTAGCAGAGTAAAGTAGACAAAAATGGGGTTATTGATTGCGCCTCCATTTTGACTTACCCGGAGACAAACAAGATTGTATAACTTTCAAATTCCAAAAAAATGTATTAAAGACGCAGATTTTATGAAAATTTCTTAGGCCAAAACAAACAAGCACACAAATAAGTCAACTTTTTATTAAAACCCTAATGCCATCGACCCATTGTGCCGTCGCGTACGTCGTGTATCTCTGGAATTTCACTTAACCGTCGCGTCCCCTCGATTTGTAACAGCGCGCGTGTCCCGCGCATTCTGCACGCCAATAAACAAACAGACCCAGCTGCAGTTTAGGGTTAGATTTAGCGGGATTTTAATTAAAAATTCTTTGGGTTTGCTACGCTGCAGATGGATTTTCGTCCGCCAGCTTTTATAGTTGCATCAATTATTGGCAGAAATTTAAGTAAAAAAAGTTGAGGCCAATGGTGTGGTCAGGAACTACGAGATGATTTTAGTCAGGACAATATATAGTCTTGAGGCAAAGAGCTATAATACAACATTTTATATCTTACCTACTTTTTCAAACAAATAGCGAATAATATCTACTCGATTTTTCAAGATACCGAGCATGCTATCCATTAAATCATTCTATAATTATTCTGTGTTATTCTATTTTATCTGCCTATCAAAACAAAACCAGGCCATATTTTAAAGAATGCAATTACATGCCAAATCTACCCAGACATGCGGAGGGCGCGTTCATTTTTCCAAAGGCATTAAAAGCTCGTCCATCCATCCGGCCCGGCTGAAACACTCCCGATTGATAGAGTAGGGGGATTTGGAGGGATTTACTTGTGGAAATAGAATATTTTTTTATGTTTCCATCACGTTAGTAATGTAGACCCGGAAATTTGTAGGTTAGATAGATTTTCGAGTCATTATTAGATAGAAGTAGCATTTTATTTTCATAATACTATTATATTATGTTCTAAAAGCTGATGGCAATAAAAAATATTATCGTTGTTTTTACTTTTAGGTGAAAACTGAAAACCAGCGTTGTGACGCGTTCTGCGCCGCGGCACAGCATCATGCTGAATTGTCACCTACCTGTCACGGCCTTGACATGCAGTCCAAGAGATTTAAGTTCGTTTAATTATTATATCAGAGATTTTTGGCTTTTTTTGTATTTGTAATTGGTTATAATGTTATTAATTTTTTTTCTTCTAAATGTTTGTTTGTAGGTACTAGGAAGGTACCTATGCGTGTCTGTCCGTGACAAATAAATTATTTTTCTTACTTTCTTTTCTTTCTTTTTGACACGTGGTTTGTTCCAAATGTGATGTCGCCTTTCATAATAATCGCATATATTGTTTCTTAAATTAATTAAAAAACTTTCTCCACTCACCCATTTATCTACAAATGAGGGATTGCGTTAAAGCCGAGTCATTACTGCACGGGCCGGGCGGCTCAACTTGTCTCGTTCTATGGGTATTTATGACCGACGCGCTCGTTCGAGGGTTGCCCGAGCCATGTACTTAACCCACCTAATTGATAAACTTACAGTCGCATCTTCAGGAGATTTAGAGCAAATTGTGAATGATTGCATGGACGAATATATTTTTGCGGCGTATGGCGCGGCTTAGACAGCATTAACCCTTATTCGGTTGGTACCGGTCATACAAAAAAAGTAGTGAAATGGTTTGTCCTAACGATTTTTAAAATACTATTTTAGTTTAGTAATTATTGAATAATATCAAAAATTTTATAATTTGTCTATACTCTATAGACGTTATAATTAGGTACAATGCTTAAATTATTTTAAATATATTGTAGCTTGAAATAAAATTATTTATCTGTGTAACTTTTTCAGATCACAGCAAAGCTCACTTGCAGATAGTGCTTAATAGGCTACAGACGAGGAACCAACCCACAAAGACTAACTTGACTTATGATCCATCACAAGACTTTCTCAACCGTGGGCCGTGTGACTCCATGCAAATTTTTGGTCAAAGAATAATATTAATCACCCTAGTTCCCTCGCTACAATCCGCTTTTATTCCTGGCCCTTAAAGTGAGGTTGTAAAACTGATCAATTAACTAAAACACGACAGTTCACTCCGACCTACTAATCCCTTCTCCCTCAGAGGCTTAAAGATTCATTATTGCGCTCGCGAACCGCCTATAAATGGATGCTCATGTATCCTCTAAAAGTAGTTTTATAAATTTCCTAAAACTGGATGGAAGTTTAATTAATATTTTACTAATTCGCCTTCATTGTACCATCATCACGATTTTTACAGTTCATAATCGTTTAAGAGTCCCTATAGTATATGCTGAAAATCTGTTTTAGGCAAATAACTGAAGTACATCCGATGGTGGCGGTGTGATACCCCCGTGCCTCGGAAAGCACGTAAAGCCGTTGGTCCTGCGCCTGATCTCTCTCCGGTCATGTCGGATTGCCGTCTCACCGGACTATGACAGTGAAGGAATAGCGAGTGCACCTGTGTATTGCGCACATGCTTGTGCACTATAATATCTCCTACGTACCTGGCCGATCTCCGTCGAGATGGCCGCCGTGACCGAAATTGGCTAGGAGGGTTTACCCAGGGTAGGTAAATCAATTAGAGTTTTTCTATTTCCGTAGTCAGCAGGAAACTCTTATAGGTTCGCTATATTTGACTTAAAACATTCTTATTGGAACGAAGTTCCTTATCGCGCGTTGTGAATGGGAGCTAGACGGAAAAAATTCTTATGAAAAGTTGTCACGACACTTTTATACTTGCCCTGTGAAACCAGCCAGTAACAAAAAAGAACTGGCCGTAAAAGTGACATTCGAAATTTAAATAAAAAAAGAAAATTTAAATCTTAGAGTGAGTATAACTACGTATTCATACTCTAAGATTTAAATGTTTTTAGAGTAGTTTTTTTTTCGTTAGTTGTATGTTAATTTTAATGTCAATGCTTGCTTAGGTAATGATCGTGATTGGATGACATATCTATTGTATAGGTAGAAGTAAATGTTTTCATTGATGTGGTAACGTTTTAATGGCATATACAATTATTATTATAACTTAAAAGAAATAAAATTTTATTACAATATCTTCACTAATTAATCGTAAACAACTTCGTTCCATTCGGGTGTCTCTTGACACCTCTCAAGTTTTTTTTTTATATTTATGGCATTGAATGACGAGACGAGCATGCCGTTTGCCTGATGGTAAGCGATACGACCTGTCATAAACAGTAGTAACACCATACAGCACCTTGAGTTACAAAGTACTGTGTGGCATTCCACTGCGCTCGTCATCCTGTGACATAAGATGTTAGCTCTCATTATGTCCAGGAGTTACACTGGCTACAATGTCCTTCAAACCGAAACACAACAGTGCATACACACCCAGACGGACTATTACATATGAGAGACCTACCACCGGTATTATTTATATCTCATTTACCTACCAATGAATTTATCCTATCCTAATATTATTTTACCATTAGGAAAGTTATTACTCTTCGTCGGTAACGCGAGCGAAGCTGCGAGGAAAAGCTAGCTATATTATTATTTACGATTTTTTAAAAATCACCCTAACTCTTTTCTAACAACACCGTGTCTTTCCTAAAAACAAATGACACTTGATTCTAAAAAAAAATACTGTTATAAAGCCACGCGCATGTAATTTCCGGGGCGGAAAGATACCCCCCGGCGGAAATCACTGATAAGGCGCGCGTGCGCCGCCCTCTTTATTAACACTTATCTTACAGCTTACTGGCTTGTGGGTTAGTGATTTATAAGCTCGGTAATGCAACACAAAAAGTTTAATATTTACATAGTTACAAAATCTCGCCAAATTAAAAAATTAAAGCTTTAAAACAATTCTTTCAGAAATATTTATGAAATGTTTCTTACAGCGAACGGCTATTTATGCACTTGCAATATAAAAACAGCAAATTGTATTTTCTTTTGCTTTCCAAGGATGCCCATAGGTACTTTTAATCTAAGATATATCGCAGCCTTATAGTCCGCAAACTCTATCTACATTGAACGATTGGGTTGATATAAAAAATACAAACGCTTGCAATGCCATTCCGTGAAAACTCTATCGACAACAACAAAGCATCAATCCGTTAAACTCCTTCTTAAAATATTGCTTCTAATAAACCAAGTAAGTATTGAGCAACTTGTGATTTATATAAATAAGAACAAGTGCACATTATAACGGTGACTATCATCTCTCTCGACGGTCCTCTAGATGTGTGTGGTAAACTTTTCTCTGGATTGTAATATAGTACTTACTAGAATGATTATGACACTACTTATACAGGGTCATTTTTACATTGCGTTACTAAATGAAACCACATATTCGTCTATACCTTTGCTAGCATCGTGCTAAAAATTACCAATGAATAACAAATACTTTTGCCAAAAATCCCGGTTGTAGTATTTCAATTTTTTTATCATTTTGTAGTTTAGTGCGAATATGGTGTGTGCGTTAGTGTATTTCTGACTGAAAGTGTAATGTTTCTGCTGAGACGAACCCTCCTAGAGCAATCGTAGTGGCATTAGGGCGTGTAAACTTAAAGTTACTTCTTTTTATTGATATTTATTTTGTTCGAAACTTACACATTTTTATTCTACATCTATGGTTAAAATAACTTAATGGAAAGTGTTATTTTCAACGAGATAAGTATGTGGTTTTATCTGTTAACGCAATGTGAAAATGACCCTGTATATGCTATATAAAAACTAATATATATACTCACAATCGTAGTATAGGTTGCCGACCGCCGAGGTCAGTTTTGGAGTGCCTTGGCCGGAGATGGACGCCATTCTTTCACCCTAAACAAAATTATTTAGAAAATTAACAATACGTACCTGCACACAACTTATAAAGTCTTTTTAAAGAAATAATTAAAGCCAGTCGGGGTTAAAGAAAGATGTATAATGTATTAACTAGATAGTTGCAATATAGGCACAAACTTGTGTGGTTGACTGTCTGTTGACTGTTGGCTCTACATCATTTTATTCATTTTTATAGAGCAATCACGGTCAAACAGCCAAACTATAATAAACTGACTATAAATCTAAAGGAGTCGCAATAATTTTGTTTCGTTTACCAATTTCTATAATTTAAATTAATATATCCCTATTGTTAATATTGCTCATTTTCAATCAATATAATAATTAATGAAAATTTTGAATGGATTCGTATGTTTGGCATGCAGACAAAAGCTCTTGGATTAATATGTAGGCTACTTTTCATCCCAAAGGCTTAATTTGTCACTGGATGTCTTCAAAGCAAGTGAAGATGTCGCCACGGTTGCCTAAATGTCAGGTACTAGACAGCTTAGTCGTTTCCGGAGACCTGACATTTCGTGTTGCGTATTCCAATTAGTAATATTCGAAACCTAATGGATAAATTATTAGAAACTAGCTTTTGCCCGCGGCTCCACCTGCGTTAAAAAGTTTTTCCGGGATAAAAGTCCCGCTTTATGTTTTCCCGGGATAAAAAGTAGCCTATGTGTTAATCCAGAACATGATCTACCCGTGTGCCAAATTTCATCGAAATCCGTTCAGTAGTTTTTGCGTGAAAGAGGAACAAACATCCATACATCCATACATTCTTACATTCTTACAAACTTTCGCCTTTATAATATTAGTAGGATATGGTTTGTCGTGAGTAGAGGAATTACAGTCCATTAAGGGACAACGGAGAATTTTTTTCTACCCGTTGTCTTTACAAGACATTGCGCGACTGCTGTGGTACACCTGACTCACAAAAAACTAACGTGAATGTTTTATTAGATAATTTTTCGGACGGACTTTCCTACCTATAATCTACTGAAAGTAAAATTAATTTTAATCGTATTATAAGCATAGTTACGTATGTTTCGCTGTTGTATGAGATGGTATCGTACAAATAATGAGAGTTCTATATTAGTTTAATTTATAATTCATTTCAAAACTATAGATATTTTTACACAAATTTTTCAAGTAGATGACGCTGACGTTTTACTGTGTTTTAAGGACTTTTGAATTGTTGCCGCGAGCAACACATACATACATACATATACACTCACGCCTGTTATCCCCGAAGGGGTAGGCAGAGGCGCGACTAGTGCACCCACTTTTCGCCGTCATTCTGTCCCATGATGTGATAGGGGGCAACCCTATCGCCATATCGGGCACAAATTCCAGACTCCGGGCTGATAGTGAATAGAAAAACTCAATATCACTTAGCCCGACCCGGGGATCGAACCCGAGACCTCAGCTTTGCAGTCGTAATTAACACCTAGCCTTGAACAACACCTAGTCAATTAATACTAGGCAGTTGCCCGATACACGGCCAGGCGCAGCGTGACAATTTAGTTCCCGTTACTGGCAACTGTTGCCGGTGGATTAAGCACGGCCGCGGTAACTTTCATCAATTATGTAGTTGACATATTGAGATTTAATTCATTTTTACTTAATTTGCCTGTTTAAAAAGCATTGGATTAGAACTACATTGTAGAAAAATGTATAATAACTTCTACAAAAAATAAAACTAATAAATCAAAATTATTTTGTTTGGCCCAAATATTTTATAACGTTAAATTTCAAATCTTCGATCACAATTGCTTACGTTTAGTAATTTTTTTTAAAGTTAAGAATTCTGCTCACATACGTAATATTATATAAACTTTTTGAAAATAAAATACAATTAAAGCATGCCAATAAGTAATTACTAATTAAATCAAAAAATTAAACATAAAACAAAAGATAAGAATCATGCAGGGAACAAAGGGCGGACAAATCAAGATGGCGCCGAAGCGGCAAAATCAATATGGCCGACAAAATGGCGGATAATGTAATGAACGAACCAACTGGATATGTTCAGCTATTTGCTTGCAGTACGAAAAAAAGCCGTCCAAAGTTAGCTTTGACATACTCTAGCTAACTTAGGTATTAGTCTGGAAAGAGAAAAAAATACATTATTTCTTTTGACAGTTATACGTCAAATAATTTGAGAACGGCTCGTAAAACTATTTAAAATTTATGAACATCGAGATGCAAAATTTTGTATAGTAATAGAATTGAATCTCGTTACTTATAAACAGAGATAAAAAATTCATTTTAAAAAAATTCTTTAAAAATTATATGTTATCTAATCTACACAATAAAAACAATAAAAAGAAATGAAACATACAAATAAACACTAAAATCTACTTACTTTTAAGAATATACTAACCTTTTAGAAGAATTTCACTTATCGACCTTATGTGGACACTACTTATAGCATATGTTTTTGGTGGAGAAACAAATTACTATATACCTTACTGGATCGCAAATCAACTTGTATGATATAACGTGTAATATTTTATGTACGCTCATAAAGGTGATAGAAATTTCTAGATTTTAATATAGTATCAGCTGTACGTAGCTGTTTTGCCTAGGGTTGATAGTGGACTGAAATTTTCAGGCGGGTTTTCAGGGGCTGGTTTCAGCGCAGGCGCGTTACAAAGGTCGTAAGGGCGGTGGTCAATACCAATCCAGGTCAACCCCACCCAAAAGGGGTTGAGTTGTGTGGTAAAGTTATGATTAAAATCTTATCTTCAAGCAATTATTTGTAGATAGTTTTTCAATTTCAGCTGAAGGAAATATTAAAAAGTACTATCATCGGTAGGCGTTCTCATTTAAGATTTAATATTGGAAATGGCTTCTTTTGTGATTAGGTACCTACTCTATGTTGTGCAGCAGTTAAATGGTTTTTAAAATCTGACATCATATTGATTTCTTCATATTTAATGTGTATAAAAGTGATATTGATATAGATAGATAGGTAATGATAGTCATAATGTTATATTAGGAAATACTCCTTGTTAATTAGATAAGTACCTACCTAATATCCAATCGAAGATTTAAGTAAGTAATAATTAGAGTAAGCAGTATTTTTTTGGTTTCCTTTGGATGCTTTCACGTAAACTATGTCATGTAGTACTCTACTCTCTCACCTTAAAAATTTGCATGATAGATAAATCTTTGTGTACTATGACGTAATCTTCACAATTCTTCAAAACGCTGTTTCAAAAAGTTACAGTTATTGTTTTAGAAGACCTTTCCGGATGTAAAGGTTAAAGGTGAGCTGCCCACGCCTTCGCCCACGCCAACTGCAACCACTCCCGCCATGTTGCTGACGTCATAACCGGTTGAAAACAAAGCCGTTCGGCACTGCTCATTACGAATATTGCCTGAATCTGTTAAGTTTCGAGAAACTGATTTACTGACTCAAATACTTGAGTCAAGAGCATTATTCGATATATGGGACTAAAAGGTTCTCTAACGTGTTGCTGATTGACCATGAGGTTGAAAGGGCGTAAAACAAAGACTTTTAGCACTGTCCATAATGAATAATCATGTGTTTAGTTTGCCAACTGTCTCGAATAGCCTATAATGAAGCAATGCTCGCTCGGATGATACTGTACGGGAGTATATAAACAAAACATTCGGGAGAGTGTCAACATTGGACCGTAAGACCTATAGTCCCCCGCGAAAAAAATGCCTATAGGTAATGAATGTCCGTTCAAATTTCTGACGTGACATTTATTAAGTATTTTATTAAAATGAGACGCGATTTTGGACAAGGCTAAAAAAGTTTATCCAGCTTTCAAAAAAAGAAATTAATCCATGCTTTATATTAATAATTATAATGCGATAGTAATTCTGTCTGTCTGTTACGCTTTCGCGGCTGACCCACTGGACCGATTTCGATGAGATGTGGTATGGAGATAGTTTGAGATCCTGGGAAGCAAACGGGCTTCTTTTTAGCCCGAAAAATAAATAGCGGGTCTTTTATTCGACAATTTTTTTAAACGCAGGCGAAGTCGCGTGCAAAACCTAATCAACAACATAAATGTTTTATCTTGATTGCAACTCGTTAGCTCTCGACACATGGGTCAAATATTTTAACGTGTTGTTTGTTTGATGTCACTTGTTTGTGATATGTTGTCGATAGCACGCACGGGGACACGTATATTGATGGTTAGTGTGTGGGGATTAAAAGTGATATTGTCACTAAGTGATATTGTGATTGAGTGGCCTTATAGCCTAGTTGGGAATGGAACGGTCTGCCGAGACAATGTCCAGAGGTTCAAAACCCAAGGCGCACACCTCTGACTTTTCATAGTTATGTGTGTATTGTTTATCAATTATCGTTCGCTTTAACGGTGAAGGAAAACATCGTGAGGAAACCTGCATACCTAAGAAGTTCTTTATACGAATTTCGAAGGTATGTGAAGTCTACCAACCCGCACTAGGCCAGCGTGGTGGACTAAGGCCTAAACCCTCTCAATAGTAGAGGTGGCCCGTGCCCAGCAGTGGGGCAGTACATAATACAGGGCTGGTATTATTATTATTATGTTGTATCTTTCCTACTGGAAATCACGGCACGAAGGCCGGTCCTTTTGGAAGGCTTGCGTTGGGATATGGATCCAACACGTAGAGGCCCCTTAAAGATCCATTACTCTAGTTGGGATGTGTACATCTTGCAGGTACTCTCTCTGCCTGTACTTATAGAGGAAGTACAGCCAAAGACAGTGCCCGCAAGGTATAAGGTCTATGGATAGGATCTAGCTGGACTGGTTGCTGGGCTATTGATTGAGACTACGGGACGCTTGCCAAGTAAAATGTCTCAATCTTTCATATTCACGGCAGACGGTGACTTGCTCCCCACTAGATGGGCATCCCAAAAGCGGCGTATGCCAAGGATGCAACATCGGTGCAGGTGGCTATAGGGTGTCGAGAGGTGTGCACCGATTTCACCATCGCGGGTCGCTGACGCGTCCCGGAGTGGGTTTCCTCGCTATTACGCAGATTGAGCACTTCCACCCTGGAGCTCAGATTCTTAGCTCTTGCGAATTCCACCCCTAGCCGACCAGTTAAGGCAAGCCAAGGGTCAAGGGGTCTCCTTTAGCCCCCACGGAATCGGGGTACGCGGTGTCGCCACTCACCGTCGGCTCGCCACAAAACCGTCCCTGCGGGCTTATTATTATTATTATTTTATTGTTACTAAAGCTTACCGCTTAGCTTGTCAAGCCACGATATATTTACAAATTTTGTAGCACCTTTCTGTCCTAGATAAGTTTAAGATTTTTCTGCAACCGTACCTTTATGTGTTCATCTATTATTCTATGACCCGCAATTAATTAATTATAGATTGGGAAATATAAAACAAAATGTGTTTGCTTCTCTTACTTTACAGGGTCTGCAACATCACAAAAATACTAAGCTCTCTTTGAAAAATTACCGTACAAAATTTCCTTTGTCGCAATCCGGAGTAAAATTCACTGGTTTACAAAGCGGGGGTTTGTTTCCCCCCTTCCTAGTGGACCACCCTAGCGGCGGGGCGGCAGGGCGGGGCGTGGAGGGGCGAGACACGCCCTCGGAGGATATACACCCACACAGGAATGCCACTAGCTATCCGTAGCTATTTCTGATCAAATCAATAAATTAATCCGACTATCATTAAACGCAGGATCCCACAAGTAAGCACAAACATAGTTTAGCAGAAAAAATGAAGAAGACATAAAATAATGAATACAAAATTATACAAACACAAGTTGATGTAGGATAGTATCGAGGAAATGAATCTTATTTGTCTTCTATATCTTTGTATAGCACTTATTGCTCGCGACTTTACCTATGTTGAATTCGCTTTCTGACATATTTTTAAAGTGGGCGACATGTATTTTCTTCAAATTTTCTCCGTATCAAATTTCACACACACACACACACACACACACACACACGCACGCATGCACGCACGCACAAACGCACTCTCACGTCTGTTATCCCCAAAGGGGTAAACAGCTAGTGCACCCACTTTTCGCCGTGCGTATTCCAACCCATGCGGCCATGATGTGATAGGGGGCGAGCCTATCGCCATATCGGGCACAAATTCCAGGCTCCGGACTGAGACTGAATAGAGAAACACTTTGCCTGACCCGGGAAGCGAACCCAATACCTCAGCTTTGGAGTCGTAGCGTATCTACAACTACGCCACTGAGGCAGTCACTTCTAATTTCATTAAATACCACAGCTGTAAATAAACTTTGCAGATAATCTGATCTTAGACCCATGTTATCAAAAGTATAACCCTTTAAAAGTATTAGACAAAGCTTCGTTTTGAGACGCTTTATAAATCTACATTAATGCCAATAGATTGTTTCGTCATATTTCATTATCAGACGAAAGCTTTTTGCGAGAGAGCTTTGGACAGATAAAAAATCTTATCGCTTTTCATTTAAGTGTCCCCAGAGTAATTTCAGATACAGAATAAACCTAAAATATTACATGATTAAATACCCATTGCACAAATTATTAAGTTGTCTTTAATACAGATTTTAATCTTATATTTTTCATAGCATAGACATACCGATAAAGGAGTAAGTGTATAAACTGAAGTTATTGATAATCTCCACGGCTTACAAACACTCGTAATTAAAAAAAAACATCTTCGCCGGTTTTAATGGGAAAGGAACAGGGATTAAAAATAGCAAGTATTAAAATAATATAAACTGAAAAGATATGATATTTCAAACGAGAAATCTCTGCTCGAAGTTAATCTACTGAAACGGGAATTTGCAGTGATAACGCATGACAATAAACAAGTCTGCACAAAACCTCTAGGCGTGACAGCGAGCATCGGTCCACATACACAAAACCCATGTGAGTTTTTATAAAACTTAATAATAGTTTTGCTATATTGATAATAAATAACACCACTATTCTTCTAGTATCTTACAAAGAACATAAAATCATCAATGTGACAGGTATTTTACTTTCAAAAATAAAAGTGTTTTTTTTTTAGCTTCTACAACATTTAATTCGTCATTAGCAGCAGCTGGAAAACGAGTTTTACTGTAAGTAGTAATAAGAAAAATAAGCTCATCGTCAAAAATTAGAGAAATTCAATGAAAATGTTAAAAATATTAACTATTGTAACGTGAGTTATTTATTTGTTCTCTATCTCAGTGTGTGAAGGAGGAAAAAGTAAGGCTTTTGAATGTTTTTAACGATTATCGTTTATTTTTTTTTTCAGCTAATTTAATGTAATCGTATCGTAGGTAATTATGAGGAATATTGCATTTTTTTTTGGCTCCGTTTAAAAACGACAGCATGTCTTGATGAATTATAGTGATAATGGCGGATTACAGGGTACCTCAAATCTCTGTTTACTAACCTCACACATTTATTTTCACTTTCAATTGGCTATCTCAAACATATCCGGTTTGTACTCCTGACGTATTCCGCAATAGTAAGCATTAACACTAGACTCAGGAATGTATGAATCTTAACAAGTGACAAAAAAGAAACATTGGTTACGGAAGCCATATTTGTTGCACGCAGAATGCTAAAAAGCTTATTCAACCTCTTCTGATGTAAAAACTAAGCTTCAGAAAGTTCAATATATATGCATGTAACCGCTCAATATGTATGTATATATATTTTTTACATTCTTCGTTAATTCACAAACTATTTATATTAAGCGTAATAATTTGCAATTAAATTTGTAAAACACTACCTTCTAACCTGTTACTGGTAGTTTGTGTTCAAATATATAGCATAAGTATATATAGCTATATAGCTAGATGTATACTCATTATTATCTCCTCACCTATCTTTCTGGTCCATTTCTTTCGCGGTTTGTCATATAAATGTGTTTGACAGAATATTATATCCTATTTCCTAATATCTAGGTATAATCCTAACCTTCGCAGGTTCGTTATCACGGAGTAGAGGTTATTATGGTACTTTATATTTGAAATGGGCTTATTTGATTCGACTCCTTTAAATTGTAAAGTTCTGCTATGTATTTCATCTAGCTTTACCTATTTTCTTTAAAGAAAGGAAATACTATCAAAATATTTTCTGTAAATATTAACAGTTCAATTATATTTGCAATGTTTATATACAGAGAGGAATCCCAACTTTGCCATGTAAATGTCGATGAGGGATCTAAGTATTCAAATACACATACCTGGGTTTAGAGATGTGGCAAGAGTACCATCTTTAACATACTTTGACTTAAACTATGACTGTAATTTTACCATTTTGATAGATATTTATTATAAAAATTACAAGAAAGTACCTAATAATTCTAACCTTTCTTTATTCTAATAGCCATAATCGCGAGAGAACTTTCGAAAGAAGCGTGGAAAGCGCGGTCTACGGTATTTAATGGTGAAAAAGTAATCCGAGTAGTAGCGGGAATAGTTGCTACAATCCCGTCACTTGCAATACGGGGTAAGTGACTCGAAAGACTTACTTACTTCAGATAACGAGTGATAATTTTAATAAATAAATTAAGTATAATTATTTTAATACAATGCCTTCTTCATAAAAGAAGTTTCCAAATGACGAAATACCTCTTTCCGTACTTGCTACTGACAGATCCTAAAAAAGACAATCGAATACATATTTCTAAAAAACTTGTCTCGTCTCTACCCGGGTATGCAGCACATAGCAGTTACATAACCCGGGCGTCCGCTTGCTCGGATCAATACCGGATGCTTTGTCTCTTTTACTCCCACATCCGACTCTCTCTACAACACTGAATATTCTAGAACGTATCTACGTCAAATATTATGAAGTGCGCACCTAAGCTTGATTGCATTAGCATACTATATAAAATAGAGTCGGTAAATATAACATAAGACGAGTTTTTATATGCCCTTGCTTGTGTGTCGTTGTTAAAATATAATATTAAATTGTTGCAGCGAATATCTGTTTAACCGATGTATAAAATAATAGTTCAGTAGCAAACTATTTATATAAGTTGTGTTAACCGACTGCCTCGTTGGCGTAGTTACATTACAGTATGACCGCAATACTGAGGTCTCGGGTTCCATCCCCGGGTCGGGCAAAGTGATATTGGGTGTTACTCAGTATCAGCCCGGAGTCTGGAATTTGCACCCGATATGACGATAGGCTCGCTATCACACAATGGGACTGATTATGCACAGATAAATGTGGGTACACTAGCTAATTGTGAAAGAGTTTCTTTATACAAAACAACGCGGTCCTGATGGTTATCAATTATGGACGACGATAATTCTTGCTTGCCATCAATGGTTTGCATTAGGTACTCTTATTTACATGATAAAACATGGCGTTCAATATCGTCACTCTGCAAATATGTATAGCAAGTGGCGCTTTGTTACGTGTATAGCTCCTCAATTATTCCATTCTGCAATGTACATTTTCTTTCGCAAACAGCAAGCAGTATATTCTGCAAGTCAATACAAACAAATTCAGGCTTACAGAAATGCTGAGAGCCACAGTTGTGTTTTTACTGAATGTTATTTTAAACTATTTTATTTTATTTCGTTAGCGTAGTTATATTGTGTGCCCGATAAGTACGACTATCGCGCTGAGGCCTGAGGTCTCAGATTCGTATATATGTTATTTTAAACATAGAGTTTGTAGACTTTTACATAAAAATTATGTAAGCTTCCTTGAGCTAAAGTTCCTCCTTCACAGCATCACCGAACTATGAACGTAGGTACAAAGAACTTCCGGTATTTTTATGGTTAGTTTAATTACATGCCGTTAGTATTTATCCTATGTTCAAGTACAGTAAAACACTTTTTATATTCAAACTACAAATCAAATTGTATTAAGTAAAATTGCTTTTAACCGACAGCCGTTATTATTTAATTAAAAACGATGAAACTTCTGCAGCGCGTAAATAGGTATTGGAAATAGCGTGACGAGGCCTTTTTATTTTCAATGGATTTAGGCAAGCTGCAAATATAATGTAAAATTTAAGTATATTGTGCTGCTTTTTTCTGTAACTAGTATATCAATAAAATTAAGTTCAAATAAAGAAGATAACGAAATTACTTAGCGTTCTTTTATTTCAATTGGTATAATTATTTTTTAACAATCATTGATTTTAAAAATTTAAAGGTACTTTAATAAAAAAATCTTAGTTATTTAGTTTTTATTTCTACCTTCTTGCCAGAATAGTTTTTGTGCGTATTTGTGTACATACGAAACTTATTTATTATACGCGTACTCACGCCTTTTATCCCCGAAGGAGTAAGCAGAGGCGCAAGTACCCTAGTGTGCACCCACTTTTAGCCGTGCGTATTCCGTCCCATTATGTGATAGGGGCGATCCTATCGCCATATCGGGCACAACTTCCAGACTTCGAGCTGATACCGATTAGAAAAATACAATATCACTTTGCCCAACCCGGAGATCGAAACCGAGACTTCAGCATTGCAGTCGTACCGTAATACAGCTACGCCACCGAGGCAGTTATATTTTATTATCTTGATATTGACGAGGATTATTGTAAAATCAAACAACTGAAAGAAGGTCTCAGGGTATAAGAGCTTTCCGCCCTTCATTCCGAAATTTTCAGCCTTAGAAACATTACCTACAACAGTTTAAGTACATATATATATATATATATAGCAAAGACCTTCAGAAATTTCGGCTGAAATGAAATACGCCAATAATCATTTAATTCCACAGATGGCGAGAATGAAAGTAATCGCCCTCATAATAGGCGTGCTGAGGTTGGTACCGTACACTGCGGCCACCGACCAATCAGAAATTTTCCTCCCCAAAGAGAAGCCAATCACATCGCAGGAAAATGACGCGGAACAAAGACGGGTAGCCACCCCCGAAGTGGTTCTACAGCTGAAGTACGATAGAGGAGGGCTGAATAAGATATATCTGGCTCAGTTCAGACAAGACGCGAACGTTTGGAGACCGTCAGTACCGGCGCGAACGAATCTCTGCGCGGACCTGTGCCACGCAGGTTTTTTGTGCTGTTTTATTTGTTTTCCTTTGCAGTGTGTTTTTAAAAGTAGCGCTATGGTGGTGCCTTTTTCATTTTTCGGAACTTTAATTTGGCTTGTTTCATGAATGTGCTTTATTTTTGGTAAGTACTTTTACAATATTGAATGGGTAAGGATGTATGCAAAAATGTTTTAAGTCGTATTTTATTTATTAAATTCTACGTAGTTTATGTGCTGTACTTATTTATCTTTATAATTTGCTGCCAATAGACAAATTCTACGGATTGATACTAATAGGCACTAATCTTCATCACTGATGAGCTCATAACAATAATATTATTTTTTAAATGAACCAAGTTTTATTGCTTAAGCAAAAAGTTTTGTGTAGGCCTTTTACTTGTTTTGATAAGCAAATAAAGTAACTAACATGACATGCACAGTTTTTTTATCTAAAACCCAACGATTTTGAGAAAGTTAATAGGTGAATAGGCGAGGCAGAGTAGGTAAGTACTTTTAGTTAGCTGAGCTTATTTCATATTTGCTAGAAAGCGAGCCTACTACCATATTACGTCCAAATGCGATACCCAGTGTACTTGAGAGACGCATAAAGCGATGTATAGATTTTTCTTGCCTATATAGGTACCTACGGTTTATGGGCAGTCTCAAAATCTTACAATAATTCTTCTTCATTCTTAGTGCTATAAATACAAGCATGGTATTTCCTCAAGGTCTTGGCGGCAAGGTATGCGGCTTGTCCTGCACTCAAATGATACCCATCGGTCTACAGAATGCTTTGGAGGAGACAAACCATACAGACGAATCGTATGGGCAACCAAGGTTCTCCGTGTGCCCGTCTCTTTGCGGCAATTATCTAGGTACGTTGAGTTTTAGATTACAAAATTTAAGAGTTAACATCACTTTGTATCGGCACGACACAAAGAGGTTATCGGTCTGTATACCATGTATTATTAATTATTATACAGGGTACTGTTAACATTAAGTTAATAAATGAAATCACAAACTAGTCTTTGCTTTTGCTAACATTGTGTTAAAATTCATCCATGAGAAACGAATAATTACACCAAAAATCGAAATTTACTTTCCTGATTTTCTTATAATTTTGTAGTTTAGTGCGAATACGACGTGTGGGTGAGTGTTGTTCTGACTAAAAGTGTGATGTTGCTAATGCGACGAATTCTTCTAGAGTAGTAGTGGCATAAGGGCGTGTAAACTTAATGTTACATTTTATTGATATATATTTTGTTCGAAACTTACACTTTTTTATTTTCAAGGAGATAAGTATGTGGTTTCATTTAGTAACGCAATGTCAAAATGACCCTGTATAAATAACTATTATACCAGTTGCTAAAACCCAATAAAAAATTTCATCATAAGCCACGAATATCCTGTTATATTCAGGAATAGCTGCGCATAAACGTCCTACAAAAAATTCAGACCCATCTCTATCAAACTCTATACTTATCCTAAATACTCAGAGACTTTATCCTGACTTTCTATATTCATCCTAAATATAAACACAGGCTTTATATGACCGAGATTTTATCCTGATCAGGTGAGCCTCTCTGCAACTGCGAGGAGAGCAAGGAAGAGGAACATGGCGTGGACTGGCCTGGGATCTGTGCAGCGTTCTGTGTCGACGGATATGTACTTGGAGGTGAGTCGCTACCGAATCCTAATATTCTCAAAATAAACGGACAATTATTTCCCGTTCATTTAAGATTCCTAGCCCCAAATTTCAAAAAACTGGGATTTGAAGTTGGAAAATCTAGGACAATTCAGTTTGAAAACAGGATGCAGCAATAGAGTAGCAACCATTAAATGAATATGTAATAAAATAGGTTACATGAAAAATAAATACATAATCATATTGCTTAAAAAATCCAAAAAGCTACCAAAACATTATCCAGGACACAGGAAAAACCGGGAAATTTCCTGTATTAGGGTTTTTTTTAATACATCTATGCTGTGATACGTAAATGTCAAACTCTATTCAATTTTTAGTGCAAATGGCTTTAAATTCTTTATTTTATAATACGTATTTGGACTTTAATATGGATATTTTGATAGTGTTTAGCGCAAATCTATTTATTCGCCTCAAGAGTAGTTGGTAGTTTTTTATTTTAAACCTCTAAAATTTTTTGATTTCTCATACGGCATGGCATAGTTCGGCCCAGCTCCAGTTAAAATATCGATTGTAGAGAGATAACGACGTTTTTTGCCGTCAGGATGCCCGTCGTGTAACCCACCGCCGACGTCTAATCCCGACGCGTACCTCCAGGCGTCGAGAGTGCTCAACACGTCCGAGGGGTGGCAGGCGTGGTGCAACGTGCAGTGCCGTCAGGGACACGGCGGCGCTGCGTGCAATTGTGACAGGTCACCGTTTAGCGCATAACATTACCATGTTCTTATTTCCGCATTTAAAATTAATAACTTAATCATGACGTAACTGGCTAATTGAGATGACGTCAAATAGTTTAAATATCGTAATTATGGTTTTTCAGCAATATCTTTATATGACGATATTTATAACCACCGAATTTCGTAACGTCTTTTGGGGCTGATCATTTTGGTATAATATTAAATTTCTATTATAAATAGTATTCTTTTTACGTATTTGTATTCGCAGATTACAAATTGAATAATTGCATGAACTTAATTACCAACCTCTTGATGCAGTATTGAATGAGATTGCAGCGCATCATAACTGCATATAAGAGACCTGTAATAATTCTGAATATAACTAGTTTAATTCATAATGTACTATAATATTGCTTAAATTGCATAATTAAGTTAAATGAAATATTCATTTAAAGCTTTTAGATAATAAGGTAAAATGCATGGCTTAGTAATATAAATATAAGATACATGTAGTTATTAAATATAATTATAACTTTGATACTTATAATTATCACTGTTTGTATATCTTGCTTTCAGAATTAATATTATGTAAAAATTAATCTAACATGCGTAGGAGTATTAAAGTTTTAAACGCCGCGGTATATCGCACAGAAATTAAATTAAAAAATACGTTTTATTTAATCCTTTAGTAAGTACATTTGTCTGTCGATACCAGCTTTTTTATCATAAAATCTACCTATGCATATAATACTAAAATATTCTTAATAATTAGATCATACTTGTACATTAATATTAAAAATACTGTGTGTATGACAATATTTAATATAATTATATGGAGCGGTGAACACCGTTCTGAAGTAAATTTAACATTACTTAACTACGCAAAATAATCATTTATTTAAAAATGTAAAATCAATTGATTTATTAAATTTTGTTTTCATTTTATTTTATATTGTTTTATTTTTATTTAAATCCTATTTTGTTGGATCCTACCAGTCAATTATTAATTTCGACTCCCTAAATTTTTCAATTTGGATAATTCATATGATTAAATGTTATCAAAGACGTAGAGTCGTTGTGTAGTCGTAGAAAGTAGGCCATTGTAGTCTTAATATCTGAAAATATCGCACCTTTAGGACGAAAACGACACAATTCAAAAATTAGAAAATTGAGTTGACACTTTTAAATGACTAAAAACTACTCCGTTATTTATAAAAATATAATAAAAAAGGTACTGATATAACAGTTTTGTCCTTTTCCTGCTTGAATATGGTGTTTGAACTATTGTTATATTGAGTATTTCGTTTTAAGTAGTTTTATGACGATAACCCAATATTCTATCTTTTTGAATTGTGTCGTTTTCATCCTAAAGGTGCGATATATATTCATATTCTTTTTGAAAAATCTATCATTAAGTGAAAAATGCAGTATCGCTACATTGTACTTCGGACTTGGTTTTTTAAATGTTGTGTGTGAGGCACAATATTACGCGAAACGACCTAACTTTCAATTACTCTTACCAGGAAAGTGAAACTGAAATATATTTTCAGGTATGCAATTTCGGTTTCTTTTTTCAATTTTAGATATAAAAACGTTAGGCCAGCTTGAATGGCTCTAATCTTACTTTATTTATCTATGGATATTTAAATTTTTGAGTAAGTGTTTATGCATCACCGTTACAGTGCGTTTGAGGAAGAAAGGAATGTAACTAGAGATTTTGTGTTATATTTATTCAATACAAATCATAAAAACTCTTTTTTTTTTAATTATTTAACTAACTGGGTATTTGATCACATTGCATCCCAGAATATTACTTTTAATAAAAAAATAGTAATATATATCCTACATTTAGAGATATATATATCTTTATAATACTAACTATGGTACATTTAAAATTAATGAATGACTAATGTTATAATACATGTCGGTATGTTTAACGTATTTGACTCGTATGTTGTGGCATTGTATATTGCTACAAAACATAAAATAACTCTTTTAAATGCAAATGGAAAACGAATAATTAGTATCTATGAGTAAATAGTAGTAAGTTGCCTACTTGTATGATAATAGAATAATTACTATTGATACTGAATAGTATTTAATAGTCATAGGGAAACAGAATCCTGTTTCCTGTTTACATCTCCGAAACGATCTCACCTGCTTGGTAAAATATGAAAAATTAATTTCAATCTATCCACCAAGTTCCAACGTCTGTTTCAGATTTTTTTTGTACGGAGACTCAAACTTGTAGTCGTTTTCAATCAAAATCGTGCTTGAAACTAACTAACGAAAACTACTGTTTATTGGTATAAAAAGTCGCCTAAAGGATAAATGCGAAAATTTCTTTATTATCAAAACAAAAGGAGGAGGAGGCGCACCTATTTTTGCGCGCTACTCCGCGATGGTTTGAGTCTCCGTACAAAAAAAATATCTGAAACAGACGTTGGAACTTGGTGAATAGATTGAAATTAAAGAAAGATATTAAAAATCTGGCTCGTTTAGTCCATTAGTGTTGAAATCATCTTTCCGATGATGTATTATAAATTAATCAAATCAGTTTATCTTTAAAAAAATCACGATGAAAAGTTAACTGAAATAGTCGAAATTTTAGATACGGCCTCTTAAACTAATGTCGTATTCCGATACGAGTTGACGTATGAAGACGTCACATAGAGCTATAATTTTATCGTGTGCTAGGGCAGTAGTGGATACCCATAACTTTGCATTGATGTTTAATTATCCGATTATGTGAACATATATTAAAAATTATATTGAAATTTGTTACTACCTTAGTTAAAACAACCATAGCCATCGAGGTAAAAGTCAATTTTAGCTTGAATATCGGACTTTATTAAACATTATTCAGTATCAATAGCAATTATTCTATTATCATTGTCTACTTTAGTTGTAATTAGAATTTTGCTGCTAGACGATGCGCAAGTACCTTTTTTTTTTTTCCCCTCTTCTGCGCATTAGGGACGGCTGCGGGCTTCCTCTGACTGAAGTGTCTAAGTTGTCGTCCGCAACCGCCCCTGCGCGGTGCCGCTTAATGCAGCCCGACAACTTTATGGGGAGGGGGGGGGCACACAAACTATCTCGCGGCGGACAGTACCCGTGCCGACCAACCCGACCCCCCTAGTCCCTATTAGTCGCCTCCTACGACAGGCAGGGAATACCGTGGTGGAATTCTTCAAACGCCCCCAAACCACAGGGCGGGAGACGCCGGTCAGTCGTCCACCCGGCGCCTCCTTCGTCTCCTCTGGCGGCGGGAGGGATCTTCTCGCTCCCGATCCCTCTCGACACTCTCCTTCTGCGAGAGGACCACCTCACAGAAGTGGGCCACCGCACGCCAGGCCTCCCGACTGCCGACCATGGAAGCGACCACGGCCGGCAGCGAGAGGTCTCCTCCGACGACTGCTCTGAGAGCGCTGCGTTCCTCATCCCAGGCTGGGCAAAACTCCAAAGTATAGTACCTAACTTATTTAGAACCTTAAGCACTTGTCCGACTGTGCATACTAACTACAATGTAATATTGCTAAATGACGATGATGAATCAGTTTGACTTCCTCCAAATCACCCCGTTTTTTCAACTGTAGTTACCTTTTTGCCTCACGCCTCACGCCTCACGTCTCACACCTCATACCTCACACCTAACTCGAAGCTCTGCGAGCGCGTCCAGCGTAATAAGACCCTGACAAAAGAATAACTACAGTTGAAAAAACCCGGCCTTAGTCTTACATTTTGACAGACTGAAATGCTAGTTACGACACCTGCCTTTTATATTCCTGTTCTGGGAAATAAAAAAAGGTTACCTTTTTGAACGTTCTGCTGGTGAACTCTGACGAACGAGACAAACTTGTAAATCACCAAATAAGACAAAACTGATAATCCTGAATACTCTATGTATAAATTGTTAATTAAAACGCCTTAAATACTGCAGTGTCATTTGAAGCTATAAGAAAGTGATAGAGTCGACTTTATAATATACTTACATATAAACTGAGTTGTATGTATATTTGGTGAGGACGTATGCAGTCGCACAGACGGCTGATCAGTTCGCTTTATTGGAGCTATTTCACCCTTAGTCCCAGTTTGGGTGGTGCTATCACTTTCACTTTGGGTCGGCCCGCTTCCTCAGTATCATGCCCAGAGGCCGCATTCAGCATAAGCAGTTTCGGCTGTAGCTCAGCTAGACCTTAGAGGCCTCGTGGCTCCCTTCCAGGTGTGCACCTTTCAGGTTGCCGATCTCTGCCCAGCACTGCCCTTCACTGAGGATCCCGCCACTTTGACCTTGATTGATCATTGCGGCAGGAGCCAACAGGGGAGCTGCGCTCAGCTTGACAGCATGTGCGTTTACTTGCGTCTTACTAATTTTTAAAATCTAAATAGGGTTTAACTGAATTACCCTTCCACAATTCCGCAGATTCATGATAACTTATAACAAAATGACGCCAGATAAACTTTTCTCATTTGCTATCTTTCCGTTATAATAAAGATATTTAATGTCATTTCTAAACATTCACAATACCGCTTGCTCTACATTGTCTAATTAAAATCAATCAGAGACACGTCACGTCACTTGTCACACGGATTGCCCAAAGCAAACCGTGGAGAATAATACGTTGAGTTATTGAACTAAAACGCTTCAATGATCGGAATCAATTTTAAAAAAGAAAATATAGTCTATCGGTTTATAATACCTGCAAGATAAAATAAGAGTCTCATATTTCCTCCAATGTTTATATTTAAAATAAGGATAGGTATAAGTGATAAGAATAATGGGTATTTCCATAAAATAAATTAAGAATTAAAAAGACGCGTAAGAAAAAGTGTTACTGTGTGTTAGTGCATTGTGGTTTATGCGAATGCTTGCGAACGAAAGAATGAATACAACGAGCTATTTGATCCTCGTATTTGACTCGCACAATTATTGTACTAATATATAAATGCTTTACTTAGTTGCTATTGACGTTATAACCGCCTCCAGAGTAAATGAAACGTAGGCTAAGAATTCTTGTTTTAGATTATTACATAGTGATCTTAATGACAAATGTGTGATTGTAACAGCGAATGATAAAATTCAGTACGCGAGTGGAAGTGCAGGTAAATGCTTGAGTGAATGATAGATTTTAATTATTATTATACATAAAGCACGTGTATTATGTGCAATATTAGATATAATTAATTTTAATTCAACCAAGAAATATCACGACAAACAATATCACAAAAGTCTTCCATTAGTTAAGGGTTAGTGTACATACTTAGGAATCTTTAACTTGTAATTACCGTTGTAATAATTAATCTAACTTTGAAGTATCCAGTGTGGAATAGCACAGTACTTTTTGTTTCGAGGATTCTATGGACGCGATTAAGGTATTATGCTATCGACGACTTATACGAATATACATTGAACGATCTCTACATTGTCGACGTATTCAAAATAGAAAAACTCGAATCTAGACTACATTAAAGATTGTGCTTATAAGTCCGTTTTTTCCGTTGCTGAATTAAGAATCATTCACTCACGCAAAAAATCAGCACGTGTGTTAGTTAACGCTGTTTTGTGTGAGCTCTGGATTGTTCTTAATTCAGCAACGGAAAAAACGGATGTATGAGCCCGGCCAAACTGTCTAATAAAGCACAATAACAATTATTTTTAACTACCTACTATAAAACATTGAGGTATGCATTTTTGTAAAGTTAGATTATAATTCAAGGCATGCGAAGCGAGGCGCCGTGCGGCGTACCGCCTAACGCATTGAAATCACGTAAAAACTAGAGAGGTGAACACTTCCTATTAAATTACCCTATATTACATAGTCAACAATATCGTGATCCTGGAATCGCGATATTATCACAAGATCGCAAATGCTATACCTATATTATCACGATACTGCGATACGCATCAATATTGCGTCAATATTATCGTGATAAGAGTATCGCGTGATATTATTGACTATGTAACATACCCCTATTAGCTATTAAATATGACATCGGTAATCCACATTTTTATTCTAATGTGGAATGATTGTATAGCAAAGGTAATTACACAAAAGTATTGTCATTTGTTAGGTTATTTCTTTTTATACGTGCACGTCAGTGCTCCCACTGCACCTGATGTTTCCTAGAGTAGGGTCCACATAGAGTATCGACTGACGAGATCGACTACTACCCGCCAGTTGACACCATTATCTCGACCCGTGTGAAACATTTTAATTTCTTGAAGGTGCCTAATCGTCTTTATATTATGGTCTAAAAGTCTCCTCCAAATTTCTCTTAGAAAGATTTGGACAATAAGTCACCACGTCGTTGGGCCGATTCCACGGATTTCAGGAGTAACATCATAGCCTGTTCTCAGGGCTGTTTGCCTACATTTAGCTTACAGAACGTATTATATACAGATAAAGATGGCTGACCAAAATAACTGACAAAATAAATGATCTCCGAAAAGGACAGGTCAGGAGTACCCTTAACCGACGAATATGTATGAGAAGAACTATGAATGTGGAAGAGGCGAAAGAGGTATGTCAAGATCGTAGCATGTGGCGCTCAATAGTCTCTGCCTACCCCCATGGGATAAGGGAGTGAGTGTGTATGTATGTAAAGATAGCTGTATGTGTAGGTACAAACACCTTGCTTACTTTCCGTATGTTTTATTTATAAACTTATTCTAATAAGTAATAGTAAGAGTCCGTAAGGTTCGACATTCTATCCATATGCCCAATACAATTAGGAAAAGGGATCACGGAAATAAGTTCACAATTTTCAGAGAAATCAGTTTACATACATAAAAAACAACATACAAAGTCATGAATCCTTTCTTGGAAGTCGATTAAAATGCGTGCACGAAGTTATCGATTCAAAAAACACAAGTGAGTTATTTATGTATGATGTTATATGTCGGCTGATCACTTCATTTTTGAAATAAGATAAATAGTTTAATGTATAGATTGTAAGATCTACAATAGGTATGCATATGTAATTAACACTAGCAGTCTTACTTATAAACTTGTTTTAGCGTTAAGAGGTGGTTAAGCATTGCTTAAATAACTGTCAAAATTCAACATCGCCGTAGCCTAGTTAAACCTACTTACAAGGCAAGATGGCGGGTTCTGACTTACAGCTGATCGTGTGTGTCAAACGTTAAGCATTGCTTAAGAGCAGTGGTAAGTAAGACTGTAGATATTTATTATTAAACTATAATTTAAAAAATTGTTGTTTAAATTTATGAATTAAACGTCACTATCACGGTTGTATAATTATTTCGTGTACAAAGTATGTAGATTATTTTAAGATATATAATATCATGTATTTATTAAAAATACTAAAAACAAATATTCGGTGAACTTCAAATTTAACTATCAACTTATCCGCCTGTGTACCTAACATTGACAAGAATTGATTTTTTTTGTTGATATTACCTACATACTTACATAGAATGTATTTACCATGGAGTTAATATGTGTATATTAATAGTAACACCATAGTATTTACTTAAATACCAAGGTAGAACTGTATCTAAGTATGTAGGTAAAAATAAAAAGTTGGGTAGCACTAGTTTAAGAGTTTAACATATTATATAAATAAATCGTTTCCATATCGAATCTACTTTCAAGCTGTAATTAATGTAAGATAAGTACAATTAATTGGAGAATAAAACCCGAGCACTAAATGATATTATTGTAATCATTCAAGTAGATAATAGTAATTAGGAATACATAGAAATTACAGGTAGAGTTATTAGAGACTTATTTTGATCTGTAAAATAATCTGATTTTGTCTAATACTATGCTAAATGAGTTGTAGGTATATTGTACTGACTTATTGTATTTATTATCTAGATTCTAAAGTATTATTATCTTCTTTGTTTGGATTTAAATCCCGTCTCAAAATGTGGCGCCAAAATATACCACGAAATTCCGAACTCCGACCTCTTGATAGATAGTAGTATAAGGTCATTAGGTCCATTCAGTAAACATACTTACCTAAGCCTCCTTTAGATGAACCAATTATTGCGAGCAACAATCTTCGAAAAATTATTTCATCATACTCTACAGGTTCAGGTGAGAACTAAATACTTGCATGCGATTCATATGTTATTCAAGAATCGCTCGAGCAACTTTTTCGCCCACTGCCACTGTTTACACGATGTCATTTTTTCTTGAACGATCTGTAAAAAGACTCATTTACATTAATTTTTACCTGTCAACGCGGGCAGAAATTGCCTCGCCATTGATCATGTTCAGGCGGGGAAACTTTTTTTTTAGGAACACACGTACGCGGCAAGATAATTGCTCCATCTAAATCAGAATTAATTCAGATATGGGCCAATTTACATACTATTTAGATTTGAGTTGACTGCCTCGGTGGCGTAGTTGTATTACGGTACGTCTGCAGTGCTAACTTTCGGATTCGATCCCTAGGTCGGGCAAAGTGATGTTCGGTTCTTCTACTTAGTATCAGCCTGGATTCTGAAATTTGTGCCCGATGTGGCGATAGGCTCGCCCTCTATCACATCATTGGACGGAATACGCACGGAGAAAAGTGGGTACATATGCGCCTTTGCCTACACTTTCAAGGCTGAAAGGCGTGATTGTGTGTGGTACATACCACATGTACCACATGTATGTACGTATGTCAGACTTGAGTGACATTCCCAGTAAGGTACGAGAACTATTTCTTCTCAGCACCAACCTTGAAATGGAGTGCGTGGTTGAGCACATTTTAGACACACTTCTGCGATGACTAGTTGCTTAAACACGCATCCGCGAATATCAAGATTAGACCACTTCGTGATGTACAAGGAAGCTTATTTCCCCTTTACTTAGAAGAAAGCTTATTTTCCTTTAACTGTAAGCTTTGTTGCCATTGATCACTAAAAGACAATATCTCTCGTTGGTCAGCATTATACCATCAGGGACAATTTACTCAAATAACGACGACGACGGCTTTTTGTCACTCAGGTATTACTTCGATGACGAACTCAAAAGTAACGAACGACTCTTATGTCGTCAATCGTCGAAGGCATATTAGGTTACTAGCCGAAAACTTTATTAAATACTCTCATGTAAAATGCTTAAATCAGTTATAGACAGCATATATCCTCATAAAAAAGCGAATGAGCAATTTTGACGCCCTGAACGAAATAGTTTCAGCTCATCCTTCGAACGGAAAATATGACAAACGACACACTTGATATTATATTACATAGTATTTTAAAATTATTAATTATGTATGTAGCTCCTAAGCAAGTGTAGCCAAAATTAATCTAAGATAAGTAGTTAAGTAATAAAAATACTCCGTACATACTTAAAAAAATAATGTTATCGTTGTTTATTTTGCAATATCTGAGAATGCTTGTGTATTATGTTTTATATGTTATTGTTAATGTTGTATATATACTCAACCATTTAAATAAATTATGTGGTATTTTATGCTGTTTAATGACCATTACCTACCTGAAATTATTATTAAAAACTAATTAGGGATTTAAAAGATAAAGATTCATAATATACGGCCGCGCGGCCGCGGCCGGTCCCATAACTTACTAACAGGTATTGTTGTCGTGGCCCTTCTTGCGTTTAGTGTTATGATTATATTAGGTACTAGATATCCGCTCGCGGGTCCGCCCGCGTGAAAAAGTTTTTCCGGGACAAAAAGTAGCCTATAGCACTCAGGGGTATTGTAGCTTCCTATTAGTGAAATAATTTTCAAAATCGGCTCAATATTGTTTGAGCTTATCCATTACAAACAAACAATCAAATCTTTCCTCTTCATAATATTAGTATAGATAAGTTAAAAATGTATGCCATAATTCATTTTCATTCTTAATATTCAAAATATCTCTAACAGCCGGTCTTAATAACTTACTAACAGATAAAAAACAGTTAAAATGCTTACTTTTGGTGGTTATCCATGTTTCTATAAACTAAGATACTTAGATAAGAATTGATATTGAAATAGCAGTAACAGTTAGCGTAACTTTTACTGTCGAGTTAGATATCAAACTCCATTTTGTTATCGAGACCAGCCGATAAATATTAACTAAAAGAAGACAAGTAAGCAGTTCTACACATTTGCATAACATACGTTTAGGGCAGTGTTAGACACTGTTACGTTTTATATGATAAATCACAAATTCAATTAAACCACACTATAGGGAGTACCTAGGTGTCTATTCATGGCTGAAGACAATCAGTAACCATCATTTGATGATAACACTCGTATTCAAAAATATTGTGATGATTGATGACGCTCAGTGCGCATACTCACATCCACATCCACAATGAGTCAAGAAAGGTTCACTTTGAATATTAAAAAATATTAATATCCAAACAGGACGACAAAAATCAGAGGCGCTTTATAGATTTCGTACAAAGGCTCTGTCCTGGGTCGGCGCGGCCCTGTATATACTGCCCACTGCTGAGCACGGGCCTCCTCTACAACCGAGAGGGTTCAGGCCTTAGCCCACCAGGCACACTCGTCTGAGTTTTCGAAGTTACCTGTGTGTTATTTATCAATTATCGTTCTCTTTAACGGTGAAGAAAAACATCGTGAGGAAACCTACATATCTGAGAATTCTCCATAAGAACTTCGAGGATATGTGAAGTTTGCCAACCGTCACTAGGCCAGCTTTGTATATTTGACAGGAAATTGAACTGAAATTGTATCTCAACATTAACCAAAGCGCTTCCATGCCAGATGCCTATGCACTGCGAAGGTTGTCACGCCCAAAGCACTAAAACCAGACTTATCATCACAACATTGCTCCGAATTATCTAAGTAACATGTGCGAATACGGCTCCAATAAAACCTGCTCGTTTATTTAAAAACCTAAAAAGAAGCAACAGAGTTAGTTTATCTAAAAAGCAAAATCGGTAAACCTGACTCGATGGCGTAGTTGTAATGCGTGCGTGCTATTAACCGTGCGTGGTACGACTACCGCGCAGAGGTCTCGAGTTCGAATCCCGGGTGTCAGTGATATCGGGTTTTTAGCAATATATATCTATCTCGGTATATAGCAATAGACTCGTCCCCTACTACATGAAACTTAACATAGTTGGCGAAATATGGGTATTATAACTGTGTGCCTACCCCTGAGAAGGGAAAAGGCGTGACGCTATGTATGAATAACTAGGAGATGCTCGCGGCTCCGCCCGCGCGTATAATTTTTTTTTATCCCAGATAGACTTCTGCTCGCGGCTTCGTCCGCGTGAAAGAGTTTTTCCGGGATAAAAATATTTTCCCGGGATAAAAAGTAGCCTATAGCACTCAGGAGTTAAGTGGCTTCCTATTAGTGAAAAAAAATTCTAAATCGGTTCAGTAGTTCCTGAGATTAGCGCGTTCAAACAAACAAACAAACTCTTCAGCTTTATAATATTAGTATAGATAAAGCTTTGTCGCAAGTACCAAGCGTTCAGCAATATCGTAACCGAATTCATATCAATCAGCCTCAATAAGCTAAAAGTTTCGTATCTAACTGCGCCTCCGCCTACCTCATCGGAGAGAAAAGGCGTGTACGTTCGTGTTTGTGTGTAGACTTGGTATATGAAACCGTTATGAGATAGTAAAACAAGACATATTTTTTATATTAACAAAATTTTATATTATAACCGATCCTTTAGTAAGCCGCCTTCTTACGTCGCGTCAGGATTTTTTTATGGACCTACCGACCAGTAGCCTGACGCGAGTCGGCTTCGCGTCATTAGAAAACCGCGATACTTTTCAAAGTAAAGCACCAAAACACAAACTATAAATTCAATCAACAGCCTTAGATTCACTCCATCCTCTCTTTTTACTCCCCATTATGCTCTCAGTCCATTCTTTGACCGTGTCCAAATCTTTCAACTTCTTAGGTTTGCCGGTCTTTGGGTTAATCGGCAGTTTCCCTTGCGGCGTAATCACATTCTTAGCTAAAGTAGTGCCGTGTTTCCTCTTAAGATGTTTGTTACAATTTGACCAGTTGGCAAAATACATATCACAGATTTCACAGGAGTACGGTCTCGCCCCTGTATGCTGGTTTTCATGAGTCTTCAACACGTTTCTATGTTTAAAGGATTTCTCACAATACTGACAATGGTATGGCATGTCGTCTGTGTGGGTCACCGCATGACTTTTTAGATGCTCTTTCAGCCTAAAGCATTTATGACATACCTCGCAACGAAATGGTCGTTCGTTGTAATGAGTTTTTACATGTTTCTTCAGCCTCGTGAGAGTTAGGAAGGTCTTTTTGCAAATTTTACAGACTTCTGGCTCAGGGCTTTCATGTATGATGATGTGGGCTGATAAAGTAGATTTGGTCAAGAAGGTTTTTCCACATCTGTCACATGTGTAGTTCCTATTCCTCTCAGAGTGCCGTTTTATATGCAATCTTAGTGACTTTAGACTATTCGTTCGTTTGCCGCAAAAATTGCAAATCAATTCTTCTTCAGTGATTGCCTTTTCTATCTTTTTAATCCGTACAGAATTCCTTTTTTCGTGTGTAAATTTTAAATCCTTCTGTTTGACGCTTGTTATATGATCGCGAAGGTCTTGTTGGTTTTGAAACAGTTTACCACAGGAATTGCAATGAATGGAGTCAATTGTATGTTGTTTTAAATGTATTTCGTCAGTTAGAAGAATGTCACAGTATGGACAGTAGTACCTGCATATAGAATATTTTTTTAAATAAAATAAATTAATGTTTTCATATTGTAGGAATAACATTGCTCTGATTTTGTCTGTGGAGAGATATAGCTATACAGATTCATTTATCCAATAGCTCTGCAAGCAATATTACAGAAGCAAGCAAGTAAAATTAAAGTCTACCATTGAACTTACCTTAGATTCTCTCTGTGTTTTTTGACATGATCTACAAATTGTATAAAATTTGTTAAACTAATATCACAATCGGCACATTTCATTCCAAAGCATTTTCTGTGGACCAGCTTTGAGTGGTCTCTTAGCATATCCTGGCTCGACATTATCATATTACAATACTTACAAGCCCACACATAAGTGGCCCATGATTCTTTACATAGATTTTCTATGAATTGAGTTTTAGACTTTGTAAGTTTTTCATTTTGGTATTTATTTATGTGGATTAAAAATAATTCTGGACTTTCAAATGTTTCTCCACAGTATTTACACCTGGGTTGGTCTATGCAGGTGTGTGTATTGCTATTTTCTACCTTCACCTCACATTCACAATTATTCCTGTAATAAAAAATACTTACAATAAGAGTACTGTTTTATTAAGAACCAAATATCGTATTTGTTTTTACACAGTTAATAAGCATTATATATTTTAACCCAACTGCGAAAGAAGGAGGGTTATTTTATTCAACTTTTTAACGAATATAATCTGCCTTTTTAGTAGCCATTATTTTTGGGAACCAAATTTATTATAGTAACTAAACTACATATAAAATGTATGACCTACTAAATATTTACTTACAACATATCACTATTATGTGTCCGTACATGTTTGATAAATTCTTCATACTCATCAATCCTTTCAAAACAGTCTGCACATTGCCAACTGCAGCAAACTCCATGATCGGCCATGCAATGGCTACGAACACTGTCTGAGGAACTAAACTTCAACTGACAATGACCACACAGCCAAGAGTATGAGTCCCACAGAGAAGGTTTAATATTCAAAGTCTGCTTACAGTCTACATCTGAAAACAAGTTGCATATAAAATTGCTGCAATGATTTTATAAAGTGATACAGAAGTTACATGTAGAACAATTTTGATTATCATTAATTGTTAATACAATCTTCTAATAACTTTAAGTAGAAAGCTACAAGGGAATATAGAAGGTGAATGTCAGGAATATTATTTTATTATATTTTGATGGTTTACTTTCTTTGGTAGAATTTTAAAAGTGTCTCTCCAGAAACAATCTGATAAGAAAAAACTAGAAAGGTTGTGCAATGTAAAATTGTTTTTGGTTCCACTGTAAACATAATGTTTGTGCCTTGAGCATTTGAAAGGACATGTCCAAACACAGGCTTAAAATTGGAACTAACATATTTATATATATTTGGATAGTCCTCCCAAAAACTGGGACTTTGCAATAAATCATAGAATTTTAAAGTCCTCTGATTCAGTCATTTTATATTTTAAAAACTACTCAATATGAAAATTAAAAAACAAATAAGTAATAATAAATAGAGGGGTCTAAAAATATTTTATTAATGTATCCAAGAGCGATATTTTTGCCCCGTTAATGACAGTAAAGTTTGAGCTTGGTTAGATTTTAAGGCCCAGCACCCATACAAAAAGTGGACTTCTCCTTTACAGTTAATAAGCACTTACCATTAAATTCCATAGATAGGCTGTCCCCTGGTATTATACCACTATCGTCAGCAAAACATTCAGAATTACTGTCACCATCAATTTGGCCTTCATTTGCAATTATATTTCTCAAAACATTTTGAGATTGCCTTGCTTTTAAGATGAAGCAATAGAGACGGTTTAATGTGCTTAAACATAAATTGCAAATTATTCCTGGCAATATTTTGTCACTCAAATCTACGATACCAATTTTCATTATAATAATTTTTTCTTCTATTTCATTGTGCAAGGGTAGTGTAAAATTAACAACTTCTCGGGCGGGCTTTAGCTCTGCACAAAATCGGCAATAAAACGCAGGCATTTCAGAGAATGAGTTTGTAGAATTATTCTGATAGCGGCATATTCAGTTCCTCAATCCATCAATCAATTGGTAGATATTGCGTATCGGTTACATAAACTTTGTTATGTATAAGTTTTTATTAATACACACTCGAGGGATTCGATTGACATCTTTTTGTCTTCTGTGATATAACCACCATTATACACAAAGAGCATTATAATTGAGTATAGTATATTATATAAATTACTATATGATTATAATACCACGGAAAAATATACATAAATCATAATGAATTTCTTGAATTTTCTTCTTTTAAATCTTTTTCTTCTTCTTCTTTTAAATTATGAGATTTTAAATTATAATACAAGCTGAACATCGTCAAATGTTAGGTGTCAACTGTCAAGTGTCCTATGCAGTGTCGCCAACAAAATTTTTAAAATTCTGTCAAGTTAGTCGTATATTTCCGCCAAAAATCCGTCAGGTCAACAATTGACACGGGTGTAGCTATAGTTTTTCACACGGAGGGGGGAGGGGTGCAAGCGTGTGTTCTTGCCGCCCCATGAAGACCTCCTTTCACATGTAACCCCCCTCACATAAAAATTAAAATTTTGTCCCGTTAAATATCCCGTCAGCCGTTAGATCGTTTTTTTTCCGTTTGACACATATCCAAATCCGTTACAAATGACGGGAAATCCGTTAAGTTGGCAACGCTGGTCCTATGTCATAACGTAGTGGTTATATTCTCATTTCTCTTTGCCTCTGTCAAACTCATTACTCAAGTCTCAACTCTCAACCACAAAGAGCATTATAATACTACGGAAACTCAACCATCAAAGCAAGGTGACAATCTCAAAAATGGTGAATCTGTCCGACGCTGGCAAAAAATCTGCCAAACTTGACTCCGGAGTATGCCTAAAATATGCAATCATACTATAGCACCCACGGAGATAGGTATGAATAAATGAAATACTACGTATTCAAAGGAATTTCTTTATTCCACTTAAATATTTAACTATTTTTGATGTGAAACATTTATAGCCGCACGTACAGCTTGGCAAAAAAGAGTGTGGATTTAATGAGGGCGCCTAAGTCTAATATAACAGTAATATGGCAACCCAGTATACTACGACGTAAAGTGTTTAGATACTTGTTATATTTCAATGAGTATCACGTGGCACATTGTGTTTGGCCCAAGGAGATTATAGTGGGTATAAGGTTCTTGGTTTGGCCAGAACAAAGGAATCACAATTAAGAAAAAAAAGCAACTTGTTGATGAAAAAATATTTCTTACGAAAACCTCTTGTTTGATGTAACTCGGTTTTGTTCATTTATTGTTGTTTACCTACTGAGTCTTTAACGATGCTTTCCAATCGTCAGGTAAATATTTGTATAAAAGAACAAAGAGATTTATAATACATGCAAAAGAAGAGGTTTATTTTTTGCACTAAATCTTTGATAAGTTGAATTTGTAAGTAGTATTGAGTCCATTGAATTATGAATAATATTACATGGAAGCATCTGCTCACTCACGGAATTATTTGTTATCAAATAATTTAGTAGCCCTTCTTATTCTCGCGAGATTCGAGCTGGTGTAATCATCTTTAGAAAATACTATTGTAGTATAAATATTCGTTCATCGTATCTTAAACATTTAGGAAAATTAAACATTTTTATATCTTCATAATTTATTTAAATAATACAAAATTTCTATTAAAATTAATCCGATTCTAAAACACTTTCATCTAAGTATTCTACCCCAGAAAACTATATTGTGTCTTGGCTAGATGTTCCTGCAACAACAAAATTATCTGATTCTGAAGCAGTGTCGCTGCTGCTGTCTTCTCTGTGGTTAATAACCAATTATTCAATATCGTGATACATAGTCATACCCCTATCATAATATTCCTTTTCAATTTTCATAATATGATGGCAGGAATTCTTACAATCTTCAGCAGTAATAGCTAGAAGTGCTTGTTCAGGTGCCATCTGTTGGAGTAAAATATTACTGATTATGAGTTCAAGTTAATAACATTAAGAAAAAGTAATCATGTACTAGATCTCTACCTTTATGTCAATGGACCCTACATTGACCGAGGCAATTTTATGTTTTGCAATTCCCTATATCAATTCAATCGGATTAAGATCACAACGATATGGTGGAAGCCGTATCACGGTGTGACCATGATCCCCCAAAAGTTAGTTAATGGCGTTTCACCAGCATTAATAATTCAGGTTTGCGCTTCGTTTCATCAAAAGGTATATTATTTTGAACCTCAGCTTTACATCAGCAACCTTTGTTGCGCTGGTTGGTACCTTATTGACAACTACCAAATGGTAAGGTGCATTGTCCATCACAATAATGGAAGGTTCTGTTAAATTAGGTATTTATTTCTCTCTAAACCATTTTGTAAAGTTTGCTTTGTTCATTTCAGAATGATAATCGTCATTTTTGTTTGGGCTACTGAAAATTAGAAGTGCATAGGGCACAAACCCCCTTTTACTACCAGCATGCACAATATTATATCTTTTTCCTTTGGATATATTGTGTCTCACTCCACTGATATCAATGGATTGCCAATATTTTTTGAGCTTAAGTTGAGTGTATATAGCTTTCATCCAAATAAATAACATGTTTTTGTAATTCTGTAGGCAGATTTCTATTATTTTTAAATATTGCTCTCTCTTTGGAACCTTTACCCCGCAAAAGCGTTTTACCATGGCCATATCCGGGACAAAAATCTAATATCAAATATATTACATACCTGCTTTTTTACGGTGTAGAAGAAATGAACCCTTTGTCTAATTGAGCATAAGTCAAAATCATCGAGATCTTTCTTTGGTCGACCTTTCCGATGTTTCCCAGGTGTAGAAAAAATGCCATTATTTTGTTCACCTTCTTCAACAAATTTTCTTATAGCATTGACTGATTTACCTAAAATAAATACCAAACATGCATGAATTTTCAAAACATTCATATTTTTTTTCATGTCTCAAGTATCAAAAAATTAAGTCAGTGTATAAGTGGTTTGTAAACATAACCTTTGTCAACAAAACACTAAAATATCGTAAATTTTATGTTACTCATGTTATAAACCAGTGCAAAATATATGGTTCGACTTGTAGAATGTAAATAATTTGCATAAATACCTGTCATATCGGCAACTCTCTGATAAACATTGTCAATTTGAGACAAAATTTGTCCCGCTTGAGATTCAGCCAAACATCGGAAAAAACGTGGTATATCACTGCTCTACCACTACTACGAATCGTTTTATTCATGTTAATTAATAAAATAAGCAACGAACGTAGAAGAATTTACAGAATTCCGTCGAAAATAACTTAGCGTAAACAACGATGACACAAAATCTACTAACAATTTGACACAAATGACAAGTCTAATAGTGTTGCAACAAATAATTAGTTTTAGTTCTTATTTTCACCGCGTCATACTCTTTTTTGCCAAGCTGTAAAACCGATTTCTGGTGTGGCGACGCGTTGCCACGCTATATGATGGTATATATATACAGTCTATATGCAGTAGTGTGTACGGTTTGGCGACGCGTCGCCATGCGCAAAATTAATTAATTTTTCTTATCATAGTGGAATTTGTAGTGAAACATTCATTATTGATATTTATAATTTACGATCTTTAGTAATATATTGAAATAACTAGCTAAGATTCTTGAGCTTACTAATATATTGAAGCCAATTTAAATTTTTCAATTTATAATAAAGCGTATTTTACAATATCACACCTCGCCACTCATCGAGTATGTGCACAGAACACTATTACTCTAGAAGCAGTAGTGGCGTTAGGGTAGGGCGCGGTGGGGCGACCGCCCAGGGCGCTGGACGTGAAGGGGCGCCGCAGGCAAAATAAAGGGAAAAAGAAAAAAAAAATTTTTTTCATGAAAGAAAAATATTGGGGTTCAAAGGAGAATTCTGGACATAAGTCCTTTAGCTGTTTATGTGGCGTGTGGCTGTCATGGCTACAATCTCGTACTATGCCGCTAAGTCATCAGTATAGTCAGTAACTTTGATTGGGGTACTTCAGAGGTTGTTCACATTGTTTTCAGCTTCTGTTTAACGATGGAAAATTCTAACCGATCATTTGGGATTATATACTATAAAAAAGCTCAGTGACGCACGCTGGGAAGCAAGACTAAGCAATGTTAAAGCAGTCTTTTATCAAATTAGTGCCATCCATGACGCTTTAATTACTTTGGCTATTGAAACTCAGAAAACTGATGCTCAAGTCTCTTATGAGGCTACTACTGTAGCCGAGCATTTAAGAGATTTCAGCTTCATAGTTTCATTAGTTGTTTGGTATGACGTACTTTTTCAAATTAATATCGTTAGTAAATCTTTACAATCAACAGACATGGATATTAGTAAATGCACGGAAATGTTGAAAAAATGCTGCACTTTCTTAGAATATAGAAATACAGGCTTTAAAAGCGCCATTTTAACTGCAAAGGAACTGGATGAAGAACAAGAAATTGGACCTGTGTTTAGAGCTACAACAAGAATTCGATTTATCAAGCGTCAAGCTGGTGAAACTGCCTGTGACGAGCCTATAACTTATCCAGAAAAAAATTGAGGTTGAATTTTTCAACTGTCTTTTGGACACTATATTTAAGGCTATATTAATTTCAGTCAATGAAAGATTGGAACAGTTAAATGATTACTCGGAATCTTGGTCATTTTTGTACAATATAAAACAAATTCCGGATAAACCCGACCTTGCCAAACTATGTGGTGATCTCCAATTCAAATTAACTGTAGACTCTAAATCAGATATAGATGGTTGTATGTAATCTGTTGAACTCGTAAGTCTGAAATCTTTTTTGCCTGATCAGAATGTGGTTACTCCTATATTTTTTTTAAATTGTATCAAAGATCGCAACTTACAAGAACTGTATCCAAATGTATGGATAGCATTGCGACTATTGTTGACGATACCTGTAACGGTTGCTAGTGGCGAGAGGAGTTTTTCGAAGCTTAACCGCCACGCTTATATATATAGATGTATGGGAAACCCTATATATATGGACACCGTTGTCCGTCGCGGGTCTTGTGTAGTCAAGCTAATAAAAACCTATCTGCGATCGACAATATCCCAAGCTAGATTGACAAACTTGGCAACTTTGTCAAACGAAAATGAAATTGCTAAAAACATAGACTTTGAAACCTTATTTTTATAGGGTTTTCAAAGAGTTCGCTGATAGAAAGGCTAGAAAAGGAAAACTTTATTAGTATTTTTTTTAATAATTTGTTATTTGTTTTAATGAAAGGTTGTTTCATTATATCCTCTGCCTTTTTTCGTATGGGTTTAAATTACAGTTAAGGGGCGCCGAAGAAATCTCGCCCAGGGCGCTGATAGTGCTAAAACCGGCACTGTCTAGAAGAGTATAATATATTATATATTATATGGCGATAGCTTAGTTGGGAGTAGAATGGATTCCCGGGACGATTGTCCATAAGTTCAAAACCCAAGGGCACGTACCCTCTGACTTTTCTAAAAAGTTATGTGTGTATTCCTTGTAAATTACCGCTCGCTTTAATGGCGAAGGAAAACATCGCGAGGTGAGTTGCATACTTGAGAAGCTCTATAAGAATTTCGAAGGTATGTGAAGTCTGCCTACCCTACGGTGGCCTACCGCACTAGGCCACCGTAGGGCTGATATGATATGGTTGTTATAGTTTATTATCCGTCATTACGTAATTATGTTATATGATGGCATGTTACTTTACATTTATGTTTTATAAATAGGCCCTACAAACCTACAAACTTTCCTTTTTATAATATTAGTACAGATAAAAATCAATAAGTAATACAAAGTGTCAAAACAAAAAATCGGACTATATGGGGCTGCCACATGAATAGCTCAGTGGCGCCTCCATTTATTTCTACACTAGCATTTTCCCACGGCTTCGCCCGCGTTAATAAGTTTTTCCGGGCTAAAAGTACATAAAAACCTTCCCGTTGAATCACTCTATGACTATGACGTTGATATAACTCTTAATAAATAATGCATTAATTTCGACCAAATTTGATTACCATAAAAACGGTTCTAGTGAGTTAATCTTAAAAGATAGACAGATACTGTCGCGGACATTTTTTTAGATCATTTCAAGAGGAATAATTCTTTCATACATATATTTTTGGTATCTTGAACCGTTTTCGCAGCGCACGCAATGGAAGCCCTCAAGGATGAATAATTTTCCCCGTTTTTTTCACATTTTCCACTATTTCGTCGCTCCTAATAGTTGCATCGTGATGTTATATAGCCTAAAGCCTTCCTCGATAAATGGTCTATTCAACACAAAAAGATTTTTTCAATTCGAACCAGTAGTTCTCGAGATTAGCGCGTTCAAACAAACAAACAAACAAACTCTTCAGCTTTATAATATTAATATAGATTATTTTGCCAAGCTATATGTGGCTTTGGTGTTTTTTGTGAGGTACTGCCGCACCGCGCGCCACGCTTCTTTTAGCGTTAATGAAGTTGGTAACACTTCAGAGCAAAGAGCATTATAATACTATCAAGAATGTTATACCCATATGGATTTTTCATTCCGTTTAACAAACTGAAGAATAAAATGTGACGTCACAGCTATCTGGTGTCTCTCTCTTTAGAGTGACAAAGGTTTATTTTCAAAACCAGGACGTAACATAATTAACTGTCCATAATAATATGATATGATATAATATGGCTGCCTCGGTGGCGTAGTTGTATTATGGTACGACTGCAATGCTGAGATCTCGGGTTCGATCCCCGGGTTAGTCGGGTCGGGCAAAGTGATTATTTTCCATTCAGTATCAGCTCGGAGTCTGGAATTTGTACACGATAAGGCGATAGGCTCGCCCCCTATCACAGCATGGAACGGAATAACGGCAAAAAGTGGGTGCACTAATTGCACCTCTGTCTACCCGGGGTATAAGAGGCGTGAGTGTGTGAGTGTGTAATAATATGATATCGCACCATAATATTTATTTTTATCTCTATAAAGTAATGCGGTTTAAATTAATTATGAAAACCAACTACAGCGGCTAGTAATAGTTGATATTTAAAAAATATAATTTGAGTTAGAAAGTTTATTCCAAACAAAATTGGCATATTTACATACTTTTTTGGTATGTGTAGTTCGGAACTACTAGTTCCACTTACATAAAAAAAATACCTCACCACGCGGTGGTGAATTCAGTGGCGGCCTTGGAGGAGGGGGGCGAACCAGGCAACCGCCTGGGGCCTCGCAGTTACAGGGGCATCTTGCAGCTCCTTGGGGGCCCGTTTTTTGGCACCTTACTTACAAAGCTGTTAAAAAAAATTATTTGCTTCGCACGGGGCCCCGCGTGCTTTTTTTTTGTTCGGCACACAGCCTCACATTGTATATGTTTTACTTTCCCCCGCGACTGGATATGTTCACGTTGTTTGCCGGCCTTTATAACCAAATATGGAGACTGTAAGGTTAGACAGAAAAACATTGGGATATTTAAAAATGAGAACTACAGTTATTGTTAAATTTAAATATAATAAAAAAAAATAAAAAACATACTCATAAAAGTAAACAATCATACATAAAAAAATAATACACATTTAGGAAGTTAATAACCTAATTTTCAGTAAGTAATTTTGAAATATTACGAATATCTATTTTGTGTGATTTTACAATTTTTGCGAGTATTCTGCGAACTTTTTTTCTGTAATTATCCATAATAATACATATTGTGTTTTAGAGATATTCTACTATGAGTTGTGTAATTCATGGTTGCAGAATTATTTGCAATCCAACATCTAGTGTGAAATTCCATAGGTAAGTTGATTGTAAACAAAGTTGTGTAGATATTTATAGCAAAAGATATTTATAACAAATTACAATACCAAATAAATTCTTGTTTGAGAGCCATGGAATCAAAAATTAACGCTACATTCTGCGGGTGAGGTTTCATCCTTAAATTTATTTTTAATATTCTAAAACTTCTGTGAAGAAGCCAACAAAACAATTAAAGTTTGCTAAAGATCACCATAATGTGCTCTCTTTCGGCAAATATATCTTTGAATTTATAAAACAAAAATGTTTTCGGCGACTAAAAGTGTAATGTTAAAGCAAAAGTCTTTATGTCATCACTATATGTAATTTTCCTTTGCTTGCTACTTGGAATATCTTTTAAAAAAAATCTCAAATATTAGCAAAATTTCACTGCAAAATATTTTCAATTTCAGACTGTATAATCATGAACAACTTTAATAAGAAATAACTTGTAATTAATTTTCTTCTTTTATCTCTTCATCTTCTGCTGCAATACTTTCTTTTATTTCTTTAAACTTATTTCACTGGATGTCTTCACATTAACTGATATATTGAAATCTTTCAAGTCTTGACGTTTCAATGGTGGTTCATATTCATTTCGCTGACATGTAATGTAAAAAGTAAATATCAATCAATAATAATATATTTAAGTACCTATATATTTTAGACAGAGGCAGAGGTGCCATTTAGTACGCTCAGATATCACCCAATGTACCGCCGTTATAAAATTTGGTGGGTCGCAAGCTTAATGCCCTATCCTATTAATCTTATTATATTATAAAGGCGAAAGTTTGTAAGAATGTCTGGATGTATGGATGTTTTTTTCATACAAAAACTACGGATTTCGGTGAAATATGGCACACGGGTAGATCATGTCCTGGATTAGCACATAGGCTACTTTTCATCCCAGTAAAATATAAACAGTGACTTTTATCCCGGAAAAACACATTCACGCGGGCGGAGCCGCGGGCAAAAGCTAGTAAATAATAAAGTCTAAGTGGATCATAATTATACCAGTGAAATGATAAAAAATAATATACTTACAGCATGAGTTTCTGGTAATAAATAATTATTTTTAACATCTACTGCCATATTCCCAGAAGTAGAAGACACATTATCACATTCAGAATCATAATCTTCTGTCTTTAAATGTTGACTAGTAATTCTTGCAGACATCAAATTGACCTTTTAATGGTATTTATATTTAACCACGTTTTTGCTTATCTAGATCTTTAAGAAATCTGTAAAGAGAAATACAAACTCGATTTTATTTTAAATAAAAGTTTCAATAAATCAATGCTGGATACACTGAGAACTCGATTGTAACTGTTGATCCTCAGTTTTTATTTACGATGATTATTTAAAGATTAATAAGCTTTATAATATTCATTAGTAAGGCGGCTAGTATTACAAATACTCTAGCACCATTGTCAAACCGGTCCACCAAAGCTTGCACCATGGTCACCCTAGCCTCTTGTTTACATACACTATTTACAATACAAAAAATCACATTTAACATTACGTTAATATGAAAAAAGTAGTCATATATAAAGCAAATCACATTAAGCGAGGTTTTTCTACAGTTCATTTATAAAATATTCACGTATTTTATTACGATTCGTATAAATATTGATAAAATTATAATATGTACACAATATTGATGACAATGAACTTACCTGTAGAATTTCACACTAAATGATGGATACCAAATATTTCTGCAACCGTGAACTACACAATTCACATTAAAATATCACTAAAACACACTTATTATTGTAGATAATTACGGAGAAAATTTCGAAGTGAACATTTATTTGACAACTATATTGACATCGAACTTAACGTTTTATAACAGTGTTGCCGAAGTATGTATTCGCAATTACCAATTAAATGAGGAAATTTTTTAAACTAAAATGTTAATAAGGATAAAAAACCTTAAGGATATCTTATTCAACAAGAATAATTCTGAAATGAAAATAGTACTTATATCATTATATAAGATATGTTGGAAATATTTATATATACATGATTGAGACGACAATAACGGTATTGATATTTTTTATGGGTAGGGAAATAATCCGTAAGCTTTGGCAACATAGGTTAAAGAGTGAGTGAGATAGAATACAACACAAAAGGTAATTTTTTTGTCTTCACAAAAATGTGTGTACCGCTCTCTCCATTAGATAATATTGGGTGCGTTCCACTAAGCGTTCACAACGCCCAAAATACTCTTTTGACCGTTCCACATGGCGACTACGATCGTTGTGGTCGCGGCGAAAACGTCATTAATGACGTCATCACTCACGCTCACGAGAAGCCCACAACGACCCATCACTGGAGGTGGGTCGAAGTGAGCCACAGAGTACTTTATAATATACTGAAATAGAGATATCTCTCCGGCCTTTTTCTTGGTAACAAGTTTACAGCGCCATCTGCATTAGTTTTATAGACCTAATATCACACTACATAATGATATATAGGTAGGTACTCTAGTAAGTAGTATCAATGTATAAAAATCAGACTATTCAAATTTTAATTCAGTGCAAATGTAAATAAAACGAAGAAATGAAGCAAAACATTTATTTGACAAGAACTAGATATATTCACATAATATAATATATAGCTTTTGCCCACGGCTTCGCCCGCGTTAATAAGTTTTTCCGGGTTAAAAGTACATACATAAAAACCTTCCCGTTGAATCACTCTATCCAACACATTTATTTGTATAAAGATTAATATTATGACGTTGATACAACTCTTAACAAATAATGCATTAATTTCGACCAAATTTGATTACCATAAAAACGGTTCTAGAGAGTTTATTTTAAAAGATAGACATATACTGTCGCGGACTTTTTTTTAGATCCTTTCAAGAGGAATAATTCTTTCATATATATATATTTGGTATCTTGAACCGTTTTCGCAGCGCACGCAATGGAAGCCCTCAAGGATGAATAATTTTCCCCGCATTTTTCACATTTTCCATTATTTCTTCGCTCCTAATAGTTGCATCGTGATGTTATATAGCCTATAGCCTTCGTCGATAAATGGTCTATTCAACACAAAAAGAATTTTTCAATTCGCACCAGTAGTTCCTGAGATTAGCGCGTTCAAACAAACAAACAAACAAACAAACAAACAAACAAACAAACTCTTCAGCTTTATAATATAATATAATAATATATTTGGACCATAAATATTGAACTAAAAAGATGAAGATAGACTTAAAAATATAATACTAAAGTAAAAATAATACATTGAATATAAACACTAATCGCATTATTTGTAATTTCAACCGGATTCAATTGGACATACAATATGATTTTCTAATATTTTTTTTACTTTGTGATAATATGAGACCTTGTACTTCAAAGATGAAAGAGGGACATCAAATAAGATTTCAATGATTATTTTTTGCTGAGTTCAGCATAGCTGCAAAATGCTGCCATATTAAGAATATTGTTATTTGCCCCTGAACTTTGAAGGACTCCTCAAATAGAATGGGAAATGATTCTTATAGTAATGGTTTCCATTACATCTGCTTTTAACATACAAAAAAAGAAAAATCTTTTTAAAAAAACAATCTACTTCCAAACTACTACAAACCAAAAACAAATTCTACTTTACATAACACATATGGCTTAATAAGAAATTACTATAACACAAGCAATGTAATTTAAATTAAGCGCAGACGCCTAAAAATACTTAATGTGCACATCTTTATATTAGTATGTGAAGAAAGATCTTTGTACCCCTTTTTAAGCACATTGCGCGTACGAAGGAGTGAGATTTGGTATCTTTAAAGTTCGTATAGAGGACGGAAGAAAAATAAAATGTTATTAAATTCAATGGACGAATTTCGACCACTGGATGACCAGAAACATGAAAACCCGAGTTGGACAGAAAATATGGCTTGTGATCTTATAATTTCTTATTAAACTGTATATACAATGTAAACTATTTTCTTTTTATTTTAGTTATGTCTATTTACCTTTCTTTTAAAGCACTTTTAAAAATAGTTTTTGCTTTTACTTTCAACCTATCTTCATCATCATTGCAGTTAATTTTTCCACATATGTCCTTACAATAATTGTGAATCAAACCTAGAAGAGATATTTAATAAGCATTTAATTACATCTTCTTTGTATGCAGGACAATTTAAAAAATTAAATTCTAAAAACATAAGAACATATGTTTTGATCAATTCTTTTGTATTATTGATTTGTATATGATGATGTGTGGGCCACAGGTATTTTTCCATCAAAGAGAATCTTCGGCCCTTGTTTTTCTTCTTAACTTCTCTGAATTGCATCATTGTTATTACTTTTGCTGTTGTGCATAATTTTCCATAGAAGCCAATAGTGCTGGGTTATTCATTATCTTTTTAGCTGCTTTGAGGCTAACAGACTGCTTTTTTACTTTATTACAGAATTTACTTAATTTAATCTGTGCTGAAACTAGCTTGATACAGTTTATGTTCTGCAAGAGTTACTTTTGCATGCTTTTTTACTGTTTTCGTGATATAGGTGTGCTACCTATTATTTGGTGACTTAACCTGAAAAAATAATGTAGGTAGTGTCTTGTAAACAGATTTTTAAACAAAAGCTAAACTCTTATAGACACGTTTAGAGGAAAATACAAGCAAATATAATACGTGTAAACCTAAATGCTTCAGTGGCATAGTTGTATGATGGTATAGCTGCAGAACTGAGGTCTCAGGTTTGGCCAAAGTGGTTTTCCTACTCAGGAGCAGTACAGAGTCTGGAATATGTGCCCCATATGGCGATAGACTCGCCCTCTATCCACATCATAGGACGAAATACACACAGTGAAAAGTAGGTGCATTAGTTGCACCTCTGCCTACCACTTCGGGGATAAAAGGCGTGAGTTTGTGTGTGTGATAAACCTAAATATAAATAAAATAAGTAACTACATAATACCTTTATTTATAACATTCTCAGGCTGAGAACCTTTTTTTGCTGCTACAATCTGCTTCATAATAGGATCTGAAATATAATTAATATGACTTAAATTAAGTGGTTGAATGACGCAAAAGTATGTATAATATGAAGAGTTAACGATAGGGAATATGTGTACACATAAATATGTATTTAGCTTTGCACACTATTTTTTTAAGTAAATTATGAGCAATACCAATGCTGGTACCTCTATTTCAGCATATGCATACACCTATATATGACACAGTGATTAAGGTAACTAATAATTAAGGTAACTAACCTGTATTTTCTTTCTTAGCTATGTCAGTTTGTGATTCTTCAGTATGCAATGTAGCTGAAGTTCAACATGCAGGGAATGATGGCAAAACTTTAGAAGCTACAGATGTATCTCAAGATGTTGTAGTTGGTGTTGGTAAAGAATCATTTGTCTTTGTCTCATTGGTCTTCTTACTTCATATTGAAAGTTTGGAAGAGACAAAGGCCCTGTAAACACCAGAGATAAATAAGTCATCTTTTATTTACTTATTTATTTATTTATTTTATTTTAGGAAGACTTACAGACTAATACAACTTATAAATAATCACTTGAATTAACATATTGCTTTAAATAGTCTCCACATATATGTAACAATATAATGCACCTTACTACAAACTAAGTTTTTTTTTGTATCAATATATTTTTTTTATTGTAATTGACTCGCCAAACCCCGCTATGGACGCCAGCGTCCGAGTATATAGGGTTTCCCCATACATCTATTCATATAAGCAGGGTTTTACCGGTTAATTATATCCCATACTTTGACTACACGCCAAAAATGTGCTTTCATTTATACAAACCAGCTAACTTGATATTAATGACTAACAACAACCTTAATCATTATCAGTTTATAAAGCTATTTTTTTTAGTTATACAGGGTCATTTTGACATTGCGTTAATTAATGAAACCACATACTTCTCTCGCTAAAAATAACACTTTTCATTGAATTATTTTAACCATAGATGTAAAATAAGAAAGTGCAAGTTTCGAACAAAATAAATATCAATAAAAAGTAACTTTAAGTTTACACGCCCTAATGCCATTAAGACTGCTCTAGGAGAATTCGTCGCAGCAGCAACATTACACTTTCAGTCAGAAATACACGTACGCACACAACATATTCGCACTAAACTACTAAATGATCAAAAAATTGGAATACTACAACCGGGATTTTTGGCGAAAGTATTCGTTATTCATTGATAATTTTTAGCATAATGTTAGCAGAGGTATAGACGAATATGTGGTTTCATTTAGTAACACAATGTAAATAGAATGTTTTGTCTTCCTTTGAACTCAATTCAAAATTTGTTTGAAGAAAACAACACATATTTTGATAATTAAAAGGACTATAATTCAGCTTTTTCTGCATTTACTTCTAACAAACATCCAAAAATAATCTAAAACTTTCACATTTATACTATTAGTAAGATAAGATACCAACCTGGCAAATTTAGTGTCGGCACTGCAACATTGCTAAGCCTGTTGTTTCTACAGCAAAATTTTTCTTCATAGTGTGCATGAGACGCACTGCGATGTCTATAAATGTCTTCATTTCCTGAACCAATTATGTTACCACCGATTGTGAGAACCCATATATTGAAACACTCTCTATCTTTTGCTGGATTTGGAAACAAAATAAATGTTAAGTTGAATGTGAACCTGAAAAACAAATGTTTCAAAGTTAGGATAATATAATTATATATAATTTTTGATACCAAATAAAAGTATGACTTTAAATAAGTTTCATGATCCTCATTATGGAGCGGTCACCAACCAGTAAGAGAAGTTTTACCTACATATATCAAAACTTTTTTATCATAATATTATGCCTCATTATTAAATATTTATAAAAGCGGCATTAAGAAAATGAAAAAAATGTAATATTTGAGTATGGTAGTAAGCACAGAGTACTTTATAATATGGATTATCTTTTATATCCATTTGATATCCTCCAGTTGGCTCACATCCTGCTCTATGATATTGTTAAATAAGAGCTTAGCTTAGTCGGTTTGCATAGGTGTGCTTTAACACATTAATTGCCAATCAACTTGCGTATTGTTTTATTTAATTCCCACAGTAATACACACCATACCCACTACTGGGTTAAACATGTTACACCATAAAGGACATGTGGCAAATTAATCAAATGGGGCCCCTTCTAACATGGAAAATCTGTATCTATATACAATGGCGGCCTTAATAGGCGCGGGGCTTAAGGTGTGAACAAAAGAAAGGTCCCAGTTCAATCCCAATACAAAAAATTACGTTTTAGGTCTAGTTTGGAGGCTATATTTTGCCGGTTAGGGGTTCAGGTTAGTTTTCGTGCTGGTCGGCACTAAAAAGCAATATGATACAATATAACTTACCTCCTGATTCCATACACCCAGGAACACAATACTTTTTTCTTGATATCGACATAATGAGAGCCTTATCTCACAAATAAATCAACAGAATAAAGAAAAAGAGTCACTGTCTCACGAAAACACTTCGAGTCTATATCTCACTACACAGAAACTCATACGAAGTAATTATCACAGCAACGGGAGGAGAAATTTTCAACTCAATGGATTATTATGATAATAGAAGTGGCAATCTACAACAAAACGAGAATTCTGATAAACAACAAGTATTATTATTTGTTTGACTTTAAACCGCGTTAACCAGATTTCGTCATTTTTAATGTTGCCAGGATAGTAGAAAAATTTCTTACCGTTTAGTTTCACCAGTAAACTTAAAACTCCTCGATTCTATTACTTTGCAACTGATTTGGCTTATATTTGATCATAAAATTTTATAAATCAAAATTAATTAGCATGCTAATAAAATTTGATTATGATAGATTGACTTTTTTGTACCAGTTTTCATTTAAATTATTCTACCAAAGAGCAGAAATTCAAAGTTCGGTCGTGAAAATTATCTGGCTATTTTAAAGAGGTCCTCAACGCACCCAAAATACTTTAGTAAACATGTTATCTCATTTAGCAAATTTACACTTGCGATAACATAACCCTAGCGACATCTGGGAACGTTTTATGGAAAGAGTAAATTATAAGGCTGCTAAATTGAAAATGATCAAGATCAGGTATACGTACCATTCTACTCCCGTACAACTAAAATTAGTACAGTAATCTGTCTGGAGTTACCGTCACCAATGTACTAAGATTGCATAGCCTGAAGTGAGCGTTGAAAAAAATAGCAAAGTTGTCAGAACTAAAAAGTCGAAGTTTTCTATTTTCACGATTATAATTTTCTAAAATTGTATTCCATTCTTCATCTGAACTGGATGAACTAGTAATTTCGACAGTATTATTGCATGCACGCATCATCAAATAACCTAGTGTTGTCGCTAAAGACCTTTTGAATCTATTTGAATGTAAAATAATTGAATACTTCATTGAAATTACATATAAAAATTGAATTGTATATTTATTTTTCGACACAAACCAACTTCACTTATAATTATTAAAATTTACACTTAAAACTTACGAATGGTAGTCTAACCTATAGCTTTTGCTTTATTTTTTCTAGCCCGCCGTTTGTATTATTTCCTCAACGTCCAAAACGCTCCATAATCCATTCCACTTGGGTTTACGATAACAACGCTCAGGACCTACTCAGGACTTAGTGGAACGGGAAAACTCGTGGTCGTGAGCGTGATCGTCGTGAGTGCTTAGTGGAACGTAGCCATTATAAACTTCTTGAATACTATGCTTCAGAGCTCAGGCCTGTCATTTGACACTTGACCATCTTGACAGTTCAGTGTGGTGTACAAACATTTCGCTTTATTACAAAATCGTTTATTATCTCAAAAACTATGCAAATAAAACTCTAAACGCCATGGATAACTCATATTGTCGATTTTGTGCTGAACCTAAAAGCTCGGAAAAGTTGTTTAATCTCCAATCAGACGATCGAAAACACGACGAAATATCGCTGAAACTTGCATTCTTAAATGCTGTCTATGTAGATGTTTCTAATGGTGATGTGCTTCCCAAAACCGTCTGTTTCGTGTGTTACGAGTCTCTTAACAAAGCGTATGACTTCCTCGAAGGAGTCAAAAGAGCTCAAGATGTCCTAACCAATTTATTTATGTCAACCGAACCTAACAAATGTGAACTTTCTGATGACGATCATATGTCAGATATAGATGATTTTTTAGCTTCAACCGACAATATTGAAGTGAAGTTAGAAGACGGCACCGTTAAAAAAGACTACAATACTGTCAACATTAGCATTGAGGTGAAAAAGGAGCCAAAAGAAGAAATCGAAACTTTAAATCAAACAATAGATGTGCAGGATATTTTGGATGCGGCATTGCACGTTCCATTCACACCTGAAATGACTATTTATGCTAAAGAGTTGACAGATATAAGTAAAAGGTCCATTAAGAGTTGGAAATTTTATCCTTGGGTATGTTCATACTGTAGCATAGAGTTCCTAAGCATAGACATGTTGAGATCTCATGCTAAAATCGTACATGGGAAGTGTTCAGCTTTCATGTGTATTGACTGCAAAGTTGGCAGAAAAGAGGAATTCACAGCCTTCATAAAACATGTCCGAAAACATAGGAAATGTTTAAGGTGAGAATTATTATTTTATGTGATTGTATTTGTGATTTACAGTGCTGCATTGTTTCAAATTTACTTCAATATGGTGCTGATTTTATAACAGTCAAGAAATTTTTGAAGTTATTCCTTATTGTATACATTAAATATTACCTCAATTGAAGTTTTTGTTATAATATAAACATATATGCACTAGGTGTTGCTTCTGGCTTCACCCATGTTAAAAGTCCTTAAAACACATCACAACACCAGGGCCGTCACTTAAAGAATTAAATAAAAATTATCCATTATAAAAAAAATGAAATACTATTAATACAAGAATAATATTAATATGAAAGGTCACTTATATAATTGCAAAAAAATTACTTGGGAGTAAAATCAATGATTAAAAATAAACAAAAGAAGTGGGCTCAAGCTGGCGGGAAAGTGGATATAAAAAAATCATATTATAGACATAATGGGAGGAATGTGTTGAGATCTTCACCGTTGAGGACACTAATCCCCTTGCCTAGCTAACCTAATATTTCCCGTGGGAACAAATTACTAGGATAAAAAGTAGCATATGTTTTAATCCAGGGCATGGTGGTCTACCCGTGTGCCAAATTTCATTAAAATCCGTTCAGTATTTTTTGCGTTTACTTCAAACAAACATCGAAACATTTTCACAAACTTTCGCATTTATATTCATAGAAAGATATACCAGACTACAAAATAATTCATCCCATCCTGTAAAATTAATATCCAATAATTCCAGAGAAGAGCAGTAATTAGGGATTGCAATTCGGAAACCTGGATCCTGTAATCTGGTGGATCCAGCATCATTTAACGTTTACTAGATCCGGTACCAATATACCGGATCCGGTGCTAGCAATTTTTAGTAAAATAATAGAACTGTTGTTCATAAGTACTTTAAATGCATTGCGCCTGGTGTTCATGCGTGCAAGTCGTTCGTCGCCTGATACTGATAATGAATACTAAGCCAATTATTACTTATAATTCTACTTAAAATAATTATTTATCGTAAGTTGGTTAAATAGTTGTAATTATAGGTTGTCCCAAATGTTATACAAGATTTGAATTAAATAAATAGAAAACACAGTTTTTAGTAATATTGATTGATATTTTTTATTGAATTATATAGTACATAAGATAGGGCTATTTATGGAATAACACATCGGGCAAATGGCTCTCTATCGTCAAGATGAAAATGTGCTTAATCGCTTAGGATAATTTTGCTCGAAAAATCAACATCCATTTGTTGACATTCAATAAACTCTCTTCACTGGACATAGTCATCGGGCTTCAATTGTCGTGTTAACAGAATTCTGCAATTCTTGTCCGCGGCGCCGAATTGATGTTCCTGAGTTTTCAACAACACTCTTACCCACTGCTTATATTGATATTTAAACGGCTTGTTGTTGGTCGATCTGTGTGTTTAGTGTCTCCAACTGATCCAGTCTCCTTGAAGCTTTTAAGTAATTTCTTCACAGTTGATGAAGTTAAATTTCGACCATATATTGTATGAAATTTTCGAACTGTGGTAGCCAAAATTTTCGAACCGCTAGTAGAGTTAATATTGACGGAATCTTAATAATTTATAACATTTTATGGGTTTGAATAAACTATTTCATTTCATTACTGTTTACGGGTGGTCGTATCGTTTATCATCAGGCGAACGGCATGCTCGTGTCGTCATTCAAAGCAATAAAATAAAAGAATATAAGACTTGTTTGTTAGCATTCTCATATACTTTCATAATTATTGTATCTCACTTCAGGAAATTACATGAGTTTAATTATATTAGATTTGATAATCTTACTTACTAAAATAATTCATTGATTTCACAGAAGAAAGTGAAATCTAGGAAGACTGAGCTACTCGTTAGATCATTAAAATTTTACTAGTTACCTACAATATATATTTAAATTGTTTGCTCGTTGTCTAATCTCAAGATATTAACTAACTAATAGTTCATTTTGATCCAAAAAACCAAAAAAATCCTGAGTTTACAATCCAGCCGGATCCAGCTGGACTGAAATTAAAACCGATTGCAATCCCTAGCAGTAATGTGTTTGACAAAAATAAAATGAATAGCCATTACTACAAACTTATATATGTTATAGTTTTGTTTCTTTTTCTTTTAGAAATTATTGCTACTACTGTGACAACCACCTAACACAAGCAGAAGACCTCACATTACACCTAAAAGAGCACTTTGAAAAGTCACAGACTCCATGCCGTTTATGTGGAGAAATTTTAAATGATGAGGAGGCACTCAAAATACACCTCCGAGATTACGCATCTATTAAACCAAAACGAAGACCTCGTAGGAAGCCAGGTACTCCGATAACAATAGAAGATTTGACTTGTAAACTTTGTAAAAAGGTATATAAGAATCCAAATAGTTTGAGAGATCATATGAAATTGCATACAATTGATAGGAAGAGGAACTACACATGTGACCGCTGTGGTAAAATGTTCTACAATAAAGGAACCCTTACATCTCACATAATGTCCCATGACAAGATACGTCCCCATGCTTGTAGAATATGCAACAAAAGTTTCCTGTTCCCTAATATGCTGAGAAGACATGTTGAGATGCATTCTGGAATTAAACCATTCTCATGTGAACAATGTGGGAGATGTTTCAGGCTTCAGTACCAACTGAATGCTCATAAAATAGTTCACACAGATTCAATGCCATATGTTTGCCAATACTGCAATAAAGCTTTTCGTTTCAAGCAGATATTAAAAAATCATGAAAGGCAACACACAGGAGCAAAGCCTTATGCATGTCAGCACTGTGGTATGGAATTTACTAATTGGTCAAATTACAATAAACACATGAAACGGAGACATGGAATGGATACCTCAAAGAAGAAAATCACTCCAGAGGGAGTATTTCCAGTTAATCCAGAAACAGGGCAAATTGTTCAAGTACAGGATCCTGCGGGCACTGAAGAGTGGAAAAGTAAGATTATGGTGCCAGGGAAAAGGGGCAAGAAGAAGAAGATTATCAAACAGGAAGGTATCTCATAACATTACAGTACTTGATATTTGTCTATTGCAATGTAATAATATGTTTGCTGAAACTAAACATAGACAATGTATTAAAATTATTGAAAAATGATTGAAATGGGTTCTTCACTCTATGAATACAAAATAAGCCATAATACGGAATAGTGTTTTGTAAAGTATTGGTTTAATGTTTAATTTTTTTTTATTATAATGCCATTATATGAATACTGATGTAACAGCACACAAAGGAAATGGCTGTTCTTTTCTTCACTAGAACATTGAGAGTATTATAGTTTTAGTTTTGTATCATAATACTTATTAATAAATGAAAAAACCTGTAAGGAATGGAAATGTATATTACTACGAATAATAAATTTATTTTATTTTCTGAGTGGAGCACAACTATCCAATAGTAAACTAAAACATTAATTGATTTATGTAGGAATAAATTTTTTCCATTTTTAATCAGGTTTATTGCTAAGTTGCACATATTAGATTTAAGAAGATAACTTACAAAAATGTGTTACAATATCTTATTTTATTACATGAAAATATAAGTACACAATAAAATTTATAAAGTAACATTATGGATTGTTTTTGCTTGTGGCCCTGTCTGCGATTCATGTTTTGGATTACATTATAAGTTAAAAGGTTATGCCATAATTCATTTTCATTCTTAAGATTCAAAATATCTCCAGCAGCTGGTCTCAATGACTTACTAACAGATAACAAACAGCTAAAATGCTTACTTTTGGTAGTTGTGTTTCTATAGTTTCTATTTCCAAACTAATTTCTCTAATTGTTGATAGAACCTGTTTCTCTAATTGTTTTTCTATCAGTATTGAAGTTGTGGAAAGAACATTTTGACTGCGGCTCCTTATTATCCTTATTATATTTAAAATTTGTAACCTGTTACTATAAGTGAGGACTTGTAATTGGCTTTTAGTTAACTACACCATTGTTATAAATAATTAGTTATAGCTGTTAGTCCTCCAAATGAATAAATAAATAAATAAATAAATAAATAAATAAACTAAGATAGATAAGAATTGATATTAAAACAGCTGAACAGTAAACGTACCTTTTACTGTCAAGTTAGATGTCAAACTTCAGTTAAAATCTTGTTTATTTGTCTCTGAGTTAAAAGTTGTAAGTTATTGCGATCGGCCGTTAACGAAATTTAATCACAATTGATTCAATGATCAGTCATGTCGCTCACTCATGCTAGTATTTCCTTTACTTCGTTCTTCAAAAAACATAATAAAAAAAATCGGTGCGTGTAATGATATACGCGCGTGAGAAGTTATACTTCTTTGGCATCATTAAAAACAGTTTTCATTGCATGCAAATAATTAGTAAGTACAATAAAAGGACTGCAAAAGGATAGTCAACACAGTCAATAAAGTACAGTTTCAATTTGAAAAATTACGTAAAAAGATTCTTAATTTTAAATATTTATTATTGATTATTATTATTTTAAAAGTAAATAAATATATGACTGCCTCGGTGGCGTAGTTGTATTACAGTACGACTGCAAAGCTGAGGTCTCGTGTTCGATCCCCGGGCCGGGCAAAGTGATATTGAGTTTTTCTATTCAGTATCAGCTCGGAGTCTGGAATTTGTGCCCGATGTGGCGATAGCCTTCCCCCCCATTACATCATGGGACGGAATAATGGCGAAAAGTGGGTGCACTAGTTGCGCCTCTGCCTACTCCTTCGGGGATAACAGGCGTGAGTGTATATGTATACCATGCACACCACGCATTTTTTACAATAAAAATATTTTCTTATTTACACTATTCTTAATTAAAAGGAGACGGAAGAAACTTCATAGAACCTTGGTCTTAGGGCTCATACACAATATAAACACGACGCGACCATATATATTATATTGTATTGCCTATGGACGCGACGTCGTTTCACTAAGCGATGTCGTTCCTCGACACGATGTCGCGTCGTGGAAATCTACGACGAGCAACGTAAAAATTCCCGACACGACGTCGCAACGCGCCACGATGCACGGCTTGACGTCGTCGATACAGTGCCGCTGTTAATATCGAAAAATGGACCGCAACAGACGTATTCTCCTGCCGGTATTAAGAAGACGCCTAAAGAAGAAACAGATACACAGAAGATATTGGATACATGTCATACATCCGTATCTTTCAGTTATGAATAACTCAAAAGACCGGTGTTCTTTCACAAGCCGACCCTCGTCAGGCTAGAAAGAGTAATGTCAGGGACAAAAAAAAAAGTTATGAATAACGGGAGTCATTTTATAAAGAAATATAACATCTTAAAAATGGATCCCGCAAAGATTTTTGATTTCGTTAGAATGAGTATATCAAGTTTTGAAGAGTTATTAGGCCGGTTAACACCACAATTGTAGGAAATTATGGCCGAGGCAGGACAACTATTGCACCTCTAAAGATGCTGGGATTAACTTTAAGATAAAACAGACCGGATTTTTTTTTTATTTAAACGGATGGAAATAAGCGAATAGGATTAGGTTAAACACCAATCTTCCCCACTAATTCTTGATGTCACATCCTCTCCCAGTGGCCGACCTGAGCCGAGGCTCGTAACCCGTTAGTGGGACGCCCTCAGCATGGTCACTTAAAGGGTTGAGAGCGCCTAAGGCGTTCACCCTAAAGCCCGGTGTGGCCAGAAAATCCGACTCTCGTCAGGCTACTGGGCAATAGGCTCGCGTAAAAAAAAATTATTTTACCGCATTGTTGTGTAAACTCTTGTACCTTGAAATCAAAAATATACAGGCCACTACATATTGTAGACCGGTGTTTTATTTATTTCACGAAGCTATCGAACCCCGAACGTCGATCGCCAACAGTGAGTTTCTCCGACGTCGTACCGTGCATCGTGGCGCGTTGCGATGTCGTGTCGTGAATTTTCCGTTGCTCGTCGTAGATTTCCACGACGCGACGTCGCATTGTGAAACGACGTCGCGTCGTGTTTATGTGTATGAGCCCTTAGTGTTACAGAGATAATTTAAGCATTCCAAAATAGAAAGAAAAATCTGGCTGTGCAACAGGAGTAACGAGATAATTGCTATAGAGTACCTATAGCCATTGATGTATTAAAATAAACCCTAATACATGAATGAGTATAGCGTCTAAAACATTTTTCGGTGACTAACTTCTTATTTACCTGATAACACAAGATGTTCATAGCACCCAATTATTCTTGGGATTGTCGAATTGAATAGTAAGAAGCTAGTTAACTTAGAAAATAACTAGAATTGGACTCTTATTTATTTGTCTCTGCTCATCACATGGACTATGGATATGGAATCGATCTGTGGGACTGATATATAAATATACATAATACAATGGTTCATTTACACTCTCACGCGAGCAGTAAGCCAAACATGATACGAACCAAGAGGCGAGACCTGCGAAGCGAGAGTGTAAATTATTGTTGCATATCGATAGTCTGCTATCGATAGATAATCGATTATCTATCCATCTAAAGATTTTTTGTGTCGGGGATTATTTAAATTTTAATTTAATTTTTATTTCAAACTTTTTAAATTACTTTATTCTCCATCATGGGGCTTTGATAATCAACTATCTATCACCTACTCGTTGAGCCCATCTTTATGAGCCCAAACACACTATATCTGCTATAAGTTGCTAAGGAGTTGGGTATCCCGCAGACTACTTGATGCCGCAGTATCAGCCCATGTTTAAAAATATTTCCAAAGTCACAGTACACCAAATTTAAAATCATTCGGACATTTTAAGTTGGAAATGAGCTGATAATTTTCAAACGTCCGAACAGATCTTCATAAATTATAGCTAAGAACCACCGCAGTCACATCAGCTTTCAAACAAAAAAGACCGCGTCCAAATCGGTCCATTCGTTTGAAAGCTACGACGTCACAGACAGACATACCGATACACAGCCTAAACTTATAACTCCCCTCTTTTTTTGTCAGGGGCTAAAAATCACTAAGTAAAGATAGAATCTCCGTTCTGTGCTAAAAATAGAGGAAGAATATTGATACATGTCTCCTTTATTTTCTATTTCTTTAATTGGATCTCCTATAAAGCGTGTTTTTATCTTTTTTTTAATTATTTATTTTTCATTTTTTAGTTCTGCTCCACTATTGTCTAACAGATGCCACTGAAAGAAAATAAATAGAAGCGCCATCTTGTGACAAGTAGGATTTACTACACATAAAAGTAACCAGTTTATAATCCGTTTCCAACCATTTATTTAACTTTTGACAGTTCGGTTTCTATCCAATTGTGGACAGTGGTCTCGAACCTACCGATTTTGGGCCCGTCCTACCGAAATACCGAAATGACATGATTTTTCAACGATTTTTTGAAAGCTAGAAGATTCTCCCGATTTTTCTACCGATTTTCAGTGATTCGATGCTAAAATCCCCTTTTTCTTTCATATTTTGCGATTCATTAGTTAAATTTGTTGCTGTTTGGGGCGGCGGGGGTCAATATTTTTAAAGAGGTGGCAAAAATTGTTAAACATATTTACTTTCATGATGGGGGGGGGGGGGTATATGCGTGACTCTCGTTTGTGTAAATTACCTTCTTTTGGTACAATAATAGTCCCTAGAGTTTAAAATTAAGGGGTTTTGATTGAATGTTGCATATACCGATTTTTGCTCCAAATATACCGATTTTACTTGGCAACTCTACCGATTTCACATTTTGTCGTCCGAGACCACTGCCACTGTTAGAGGTTATTAAAACTGATTAAAACTGAAAAGTAAATAAATAGGTGAATGTAATTATTGTTTTATTATGAATCTTAACGATAGCGGGTACTGCAGACTGTGTGCTAATCTTAAACCTTTCGAGGAACTGGTGAATTTACAACAAAACTGTGAAAAAAGACGTGAAGTTACTAGAAAACTGATTCGCATCAATGCATCAACAGATTTTACCAAAGATGTTTTGCCAAGAACGGTGTGCTTGGTATGTACAGAAGCATTGGATAAGGCTTTTGATTTTGTCATATCCGTAGAACAAGCCCAACAAGCTATAAAAGACACAATATTATTGCAAAATATAAAAAAGGAAGAACCATATTCTGACAACGAAAATAATGCTTTTCACTCCAATGACGACAATTATGTTAATGTAAAAATTGAGAACGACCAAAAAGTTTTTGAAGTTCCTGTGTCAAATAATGATGAGGTATTGGTAAAAAGAGAGTGTAAAGTGCCAACTAAAAAGAAATTATCCAGATCACCAGGTTTGGACGCTATTCCTCTATCTCAGCTGAAATTAACATGGAAGGACTACAACTGGATGTGTGCATATTGCGAAACACAATTTCTAAATGTAGATGAGTTGAGAATTCATTCAATGCAATACCACAACTCCTGCAATGCATTTCGTTGCACTGATTGTAATATAAGAAAATTAAAACTCACCAGTTTTCTGATCCATGTCCGAAGACATCGCAAATTTCTCAAGCTATCATGCTATAAGTGTAACATAAAATTTACTGGCACAACTGATGCTAAAAAACATCAAAATGAACATATATCATCAGCAAACATTTGTTCTGGTTGTAATACTTGTTTTTCAACTATTGAAGAACTAAAAACTCACGAAGATACATTTTATAGAAACACATGGTCACGGGGCTTACCTAATTTACAAACAGGTGATAGTTTATCATGCGTAATATGCAAAAAGAATTTTAAAAACAAAAGCAGCCTCAACACTCATCTATTAATTCATACAGAAAGGAAAAGAGATCATATTTGTGAATTTTGTGGTAAATGTTTTTTACATAAACAAAACCTAAGTGATCATATGACATTACATAATGATGATCGACCTTACCAATGTAAAATATGCAAAAGCACCTTTAAAACTGCACAAAATTTACGTAGACATGTTGGCACTCATGATGGACAAAAACCCTATTCATGCAATCAATGTGGAAGATGCTTTAGGCTTCAAAAACAACTGAAATCCCACAGTATCATACATACAGATCTACTGCCTCATACTTGTGAGTATTGCAAGAAAGGCTTTAGGTTTAAAACAATTTTAAACCAACATTTACGGCAACATACTGGCATTAAGCCATACTCCTGTGACAAATGCCAAAGAGATTTCACCAATTGGCCAAATTTCAATAAACATATGAAGAGACGCCATGGTATAGATATGGCCAAGAAAAAACACACAGAAGAAGGAGTGTATCCCATAAATCCTACAACAGGGGATGTGTTATTATATCCACAGACAAATGAGACTTTAGAATGGAAAAAAAATATGATGGTGCAGAAAAGACCTGGTAGACCAAAGTTGAAGTTAGAGGACAAAACTATTAATAATGCAATAAATGAAAAGTGAAGGAATCTAATAATGGAGCAAAAATATTTTGAATGTAAAATATTTGACAAGAAGTAAGTACTTAACAAGTATTAATAAAACATTATGGAGAATTTTAATAGAAATAAGTATTGTGTGATTCAATAAACAGACTCCTCAAACAAATTAGTGATGTACCCCAAGTAGGATTTTATGATTCCAATCACTCAAGTAATTTCAGTATGACACGAAGTTGTACTCAAGTTGTCTATTTACACAACCCTGAAACTGGAGTAATATTTGTTTAAATAACTTTATGTAATTACTAATATGCCGGATGATGAAATAATGTACGACATAATAGTTATTGTTCACTAGTGAAATTGAATTTCTGCATGCTCTGAAAAATGCTGAATTAGTATTAAAATGTTAATTAGTATCAATAACGTTTGCGTCGTAGACAGCGACTAGTGAATGCGACTTCTAGTAATTACTAGCGGTCTCCGAGGCTACTCGGTGCGCAGTTACTATGCAACTCTAGTGCAAATGGACTCAAATCAAATTTTTTCACTTGAGTATGAGTTTCACACATTTACTCCAGTCACTCGAGTAAAAACACGACTTGAGTCGCATCACTAAAATAATTATAATTAATCTCTAGAAAGCTTTGAGTATCTAGCAATGCAAAGGATATGGAATGACCAGGCGAACCCTTCGTTGGTCATAAATGCGCAGCTGGTCATAAACTTTTATTAAAACCTATGTGACTTGCGATCGCTGTCATTACGTTCTACGATAATTCATTAAGCATCATCAAATTCATTAAGCGGTGCTCCACAGAAATTGTGATTTTTGTTGTGTTATTGTGTAAAAAGCGACCTTATATTCAGCCCTGCACATGTAGATTTTTTTGTTAAATGTGTGCTATCCATGTCTACCTCGCCCCTGTCAGGGTTGGCAGAAAAAATTGTCTGCGCATTATTGCCATACCATGTCCATTGGTTAAATAGCCTAAGCTAGAAAGAGATAAAATAAAAAGTTGGATACAATTTATTTGCTCATTATAGCCCAACCTGATGTTTTTTTTTTGACATTCATACAGAGTGGTGAAAGGCTGACTTAAGCGACAATTTTTTTGCGATATAAAGTTATACATATTTAGAATCATAAAAGGTTTAAATAAAACTATTTTACGGATTTTATCGCGGTTTTTTTAATTTCGGGAGAAAATATAAATTAAAAAAGTCGCGATAAAATCCGTAAAATAGTTTTATTTAAATGTCTAACATTCGCGGAAACATAAGAAAATCATTATTACAAAAGGTACTGATTCCAAATATATTGAACACTTAGTATCGCAAAAAAAAACCTTAAGCCAAATAGCCTTTCACCCTTCGATATGTTGTCCAATTTTGTATGTATTTAAGGTAAAACCCAAAAATCACATTAATATAGTTTTATACAGAGCAAGGCCAGAAGTACCTTCCACTTGCTGCAAGTACCACCAGAATTACAAGTGCAAGCTGAAGATACAGAGGTGTGAAAATACAAGGAGTGGGAATACATTAAAGCATAAATCTCAAGTTACATAAATGTACAGATATGTGGCAGATACTAGATTCCTAGAACATTGGTTGAAGGTAAAGATTGTAAATATGCTAAGTGTGGTATTATATATTTTCATATTCTATACCTGATCTCAATATTAGTGTATAAAAAAGAATGATTCCTACTTCAAATAAATTTTCCATTTTTTTCTAAATTTTTTTTCAAATGTTATCTATTCTTTATCAAAATCTGGCCCCCAGTGTTCTTTGCCGATTTTTACCTATTCTCAAATTCAGAATTTACTGCCTTATCCCACTTAAAAAAAAATTTGGTCATGTTAAGGAACACAATAAGTGTCATATTATAAATTGCCATTAAATAGTTATTTAACAAAAACATCAGACTAATATATTATGTGTCACCTGTAATATCTGTAATTATAAATTATGTTAATATAGTATTATTTACTTTTTAGAAAGTAATAGGATAAGATTTCTTAATAATAAGTTTTCTTACAGATAAATAAAACAATATTATTTTAATTGTCTTTTTTACTTGTAGGCTATAAGACCTAAACATCTTGGCGACATATTCACGTCAAATATTTTCCGGATTGTACAATTTACAACACCATTTTCTTTTAAATATACTATTCTGTCATATAATACAAAATTTTCAAAAATTGGTTGTAACAAATTTTGCAGGTGAATAAAAATTGCAGCCTTTTTGAATGTCATTACCGACATTTGCCGCCATGTCGCCAAAAGTTCTTTGACGTCGAAATCCGGTTGTGTATCATTTTCAATATAAGGTTTATCTTGAATTAAAGTAAAACCCCGAGTACATGCATCTTGAATGTATGATTCAAAATTGTTGTCCATATTTTTTGTGTTAACAGCTTTGCGCTTGTTTCTTTTTAGTTTGTAGCTACCTGAAAAAAAAAGAAAAGCTTTTAGTCCCTCAATGCGATTAAGTAAGCAGTACTGCCTCGGTGGCGTAGTTGTATTACGGTACAACTGCAATACTGAGGTCTCGGGTTCGATCTCCGGGTCGGGCAAAGTGATATTGGATTTTTCTATTCAGTATCAGCCCGGAATCTGTTTTTTTTTTTGTAATGGCCCTACTGCCAGTAGCCTGACGCGAGTCTGCTTTTCTGGCCACACCGCTCTTTAGGGTGAACGCAGAAGGCGCTCGCAACCCTTTGAATTAAGTGACCACGCTGAGGGCAACCCAATAACGGGTTACGAACCTCGGCTCAGGACGGCCACTGAGAGAGGATGAAACATCAACGATTAGGGAAAGATTGGTTTTAAGGCCTAATCCTATTAGATTGTGATGTCATCGGCATGCGGGCCGGAACTGCTAGGGAGGTCGGGGGGGGGGGGGGGGCGATGGGGAACGCGGCGAGGACGGAACTGCGGTCTTGTGGAGTGTTGGAGTTTCAAGAACTCGTTCTTACGGCGGATGGCCAGATTGATTTCATCCTCTGGATCGGTTAATCATCGATCTGTTAATCACATCATGGAACTCCATTCGACCGCGCGAAATGGAGACGGCCGCGTTCCGTATTAACCGATCCAGAAGACGAAATCACTCTGGCCATCCGCCGTAAGAACGAGTTTTTGAAACTCCAAAACTCCACAAGACCGCAGTTCCGTCTAGGACCTCGTCGCGTTCCCCGTCGCCCCCCAGTCACCCCTCGCAGTTCCGGCCCGCGTGCCGATGACAATGAAACGAATTAATAGGATTAGGCCTAAATAACCAATCTTTCCCTAATCGTTGATGTCTCATCCTCTTTCAGTGGCCGTCCTGAGCAGAGATTCTTAACCCGTTAGTGGGTTGTCCTCAGCATGGTCACTTAATTCAAAGGGTTGCGAGCGCCTTCTGCGTTCACCCTAAAGACCGGTGTGGCCAGAAAGGCCGACTCGCGTCAGGCTACTGGCAGTAGGGCCATTAACAAAAAAAAAACATGGGACGGAATACGCATGGTGAAAAGTGGGTGCACTAGTTGCGCCTCGCCTACCCCTTCGGGCATAGATCATAGAAGGTGTGAGTATGCGTATATGATTAAGTACTACTAATCAATCAACATCAATTTTCAATTGGGTCATATTATATTTTATGCTCAACGTCACCTAGTATGTAAGTATTTTATACTAAGAAAATAAAATAGTAGCAGAGTGCTGAATGCTTTAACATTGGTTATGCGTGCGTGTGAATATCCTTATTTTTTGCCCAAGTTATCTCGCACATACTTATATGTGTTATATATCACAGGACAAGTCGAATTATTATAAATCGTAAAGACTAAAGACGTGTCATCTAGGATGGTCGCATCGTCACCTCGTAAATGAACTTTATTTTGAAGAAAATTGTGTTAGCCGATATTTCATAATGTTTGTCTAACCGACGAACAAATATTGACTTATTCAGAATGAAGTATTTCTTTTCCTAAAACCTTTGAAATATGGCAAAAACAAACACGATACCGTGTCGTTTTATTGTCACACGTGACTAGCTTGTCTCTTGATCAATAAACACATCACAATAAAACGTCATCGTCTTGCGTGTCGTGTTTTTTGTTACGTTCTAAGGGGCTGCATCCTTAAGAGCCTATGTGAAAAACATATGGAATCGTGATGGGCGTGACTTAGCGTATTTCAAATGCGAGGCGCCGCACGGCCCCGCTGAGATAGATCGCGCGCCTCGGCCCTCGTCGCATCGCGTCGTTGCGACAGGTCGTTGCACTCAAGCCCGCGAAAAGATCGTCATTGCAAATGCATGTCTGTATTGTAAATATTATAGTTATTATAATTTCTAATAAATTTATAACTTATAAAACATAGAATTTATTTTAATTCGTTTATAGAACCATTATTATGTCACTATTATTTACCTAATTACTTGAACATTATGTAAAATGACATTGTAAGTTATCTAAACTCATCGAAAGTATTATTCACTTATAGTTGACTTTTGTTGACAAGATAAAATTTGGTGTGGTGGTAGGTTCGAGTCTTACCCTTACGTAGGTCTGTATATAGGTAAAAAGCAAAGCAGTATGAAACTTCTATAATATGTTTTAAATTATATTTTGCTTTGCTTTGATTTATTCTTGTGGACTTTCCTAACTTTGGTGGACATAAAATAAATAATAATACAATAAATGGCGTCACTATTTTTCGGCCCGACTCGGGATTCGAACCCGGGACCTCAGCACAATAGGCGTATCGTGTGTGCAACTACGCCTTGGAGGCAGTCAAACATAGCATCACACCTTTTCTCCTCACATTTCGTTAGCTATTTTAGGTCTTATCAAATAGGAGACGAGCTTATTGCCACATACCGGGCCCAATTCAACAGACCGAGTTGATACTGGACAGAAAAAAATTGTATTTGCCCGACCCGGGATTCGAACCAGAGACCTCAGCGTGGAGGCCGTACCGGGCACGTAATACAACTACGAATTGCGACATCAAGGTAGTTTCGACAAGTCATTCACGATGAAACTTCTTCCCTGGAATGTCAGGTCTATTTTACGTAAATGATGCTTCACTCTAGTGCCACCATGCAATTTAAAAATCGAATTTTGTATGTAAAGGATGTTCGAAATTTATGCAATGCAATAAAATTACATAGCTTGATATGAAGATTGATTACATTATTATGGTTGAATAGTCACTATATAGGATATAAATGTTACAAATGTTGAAGGCGGCCGCTACCTATGTAGATAATTTTTATAATTTTTAATTTGAACTGTATGTAATGTGGGGTAAGAAAAATATAGCAAGGTCATTCTTACTACGCGGGTACTTATGCTTATAGAAAATTTGAAATGTTAATTACTTACAATTTTTTAAATATTTTTGATATTTTGTACAGAAGAATAGACTGATGTTTACTGCAACAGCTACTTCTTCAATTCTAAGGCATTTGTTTTTGTTTTGCAATATAACAAAGCTCCGATATCCTTATTGAACTGAATGAAAAATAATGATGGCCATATTTTAAAAGGAGACGGAAAAAACTTCATAGAACTTTGGGCTTAGTGTTACAGAGATAATTTATGCATTATTTCATAGTTATATTAGAACTATTTCCAAATGAGAAAGAAAAATCTGTCTGTTTAATGGGAGTAAAGAAAGAACCGCTGTAGAGTAGAGCTTCTAAATCATTTTTCGGTGAATAACTTTTTTTTACCTGATGACATAAGATGTTCACAGTACCTAACCATTAGATTGCCCTATTGAATAGTGAACAGAGCTAGCTTCGACAATAACCAGAATTGAACATATCACATGGAATCGACGAGGACTGATATAAATATATAATGGCTCATTTACACTCTCGCGCGAGTGGTACGCCGAACACAATACGAGCCACGACGCGAGGTGTGAAGCTAGAGTGTTAGTGAGTCAATAATGTATTTCAATTTGACATTACGTCGGGAGCGCTGAACAAAGTTGCCAGTAAAATTAAATAATATCGACCAATATTAAATATCCCAAAAAGTGAAAATGTCTTTTTAGTTTAATTTCTAAAATACCTATAGTTTTTAATTCTTATTCTTTTTCAGCCTTTAAAAGGCTACTATTGCACATAGGTCTCCCCCAAAGAATTATTAATACTATTATGTCAATATTATTCTTGTTATACATGCTTGGTATTCTTTGAGTATGTAACCAACGCTCTAAGTTGGTGCCAGCGCCGTGTGTAATATTACACGAACCACTTGGTGCCACTTTTCACCTTTCTATAACTCAAAACCTATTTAAAGTAAACACATAAAACTGTGTGAGTTTAATTATATCTATAAGGACATCTAGAAGCCCAAATTTCATGAAGCTAGCTCAAACGGTTATAAAGATATGAAGGTCAAAATTGTAAATTTTTGTACTGACTGACAGACTTATAGTATCTAAACCTAACCTACTTCCAGATGACCTAGAAGGATGAAATTTGGAATCCAGCTCGGTAATTATGTGTAAGCGTAAGAAAAATACTAAAAATAAAAAACGTTAAAAATACAGGGGTCCACATAAAAAAAAATATATTTTTAATGGTAGCGTTGGAATCCCAATATATGTTTTATTATATTTGCTTTATAACAGAAATATAAAGATAAAGTTAAGCCAAAACATTTGTGGTATCCCCATAAAAAAACACTTGTAATACGCGCTAAACAGCCGGCCAACGGTGTGTCGTCGGCGGCGCGCGGCGCGCGGCACCACACAACTCAATACCTACCTAGTTTTCTTTACAAAAAGTAATGATATCCCACCAAAAACATAAATGTAAAAGATATCACATTTGTAAATACCAGCAACTATTGTAGGTATTCAATAAAGCAAACAAATAGAATTTAATACTTGTTCATAATGTTATTTTGTTCCTATAAATACATATTTAGATTTTGCATAAAACTTGGCACACATTTAGATCTCCATTCTTTTTGCGGCGAAGCCCACAGCTAAGCATAATTTTAGTATTGAACTTGGCTATCCTTTTTTACATTTATGTTTTTGGTGGGATATTTTTAAATGGAAGACATAAAAATAGAAGAATATTGATACATGCTTCAAAAGTGTAAGGTTAAGCCCAATTTAGGCCGTCTCCTTTATACCTATTAGAGTTTGTGGCCAGTCATGTCCAGCGGATTTTGATTTTAAAGCCAAATAGCCTTTAAAGAAAAATAAATCTAAATGGCGGCCTTTATTTAAAATTCTAACATTACATCTGCCTTTTGTGCACAAAACAATGCCCAGATATCGATTTTGAGTTCGATTGGCCTTAATACAAAAAACTTCAAAATGGTGGCTACTTTTTTCAATTCTGACATTGGATCACTCTTTTGTTAATAATGTTACACCCAGATATCGATTTATGCGGTCGATTAACCTTAAAACAAATAAATTCAAAATGGCGGCCACTTTTTTCAGTTCTGACGGTGGATCTGCCTTTAGTAACTAAAGTGGTACTCAGATACCGATTTTGAGGTCAATTGGCTTAAAATAAAGAAATTCAAAATGGCGGCCAATTTTTTCAGATCTGACATTGGATCCGTCTTTTGTACTTACAGGCCTGCCCAGATGTCGATTTTGAGATCGAATGGCCTTAAAACAAAGGAATTCAAAATGGCGGTCATTTTTTTTCAATTCTAACATTGGATCCGTCTTTTGTACCTACAGGCTTGCCCAGATATAGATTTTGAGGTCGATAAGCCTTAAAACAAGGAAATTCAAAATGGCGGCCACTTTTTTCAAGTCTAACATTAGATCCGTCTTTTATACCTAAAGGCCTGCCCAGATATCGATTTTGAGGTCGATTGGTCTTAAAACAAAGAAATTCAAAATGGCGGCCACTTTTTTCAATTCTAACATTGGATCCGTCTTTTGTACCTACAGGCTTGCCCAGATATAGATTTTGAGGTCGATTAGCCTTAAAACAACGAAATTCAAAATGGCGGCCACTTTTTTCAAGTCTAACATTGGATCCGTCTTTTATACCTAAAGGCCTGCCCAGATATCGATTTTGAGTTCGATTGGCCTTAAAACAAAGAAATTCAAAATGGCGGCCACTTTTTTCAATTCTAAAATTGGATCCGTCTTTTGTACTTAAAGGCCTGCACAGATATCGATTTTGAGGTCGATTAGCCTTACAACAAGGAAATTCAAAATGGCGGCCACTTTTTTCAAGTCTAACCTTGGATCCGTCTTTTATACCTAAAGGCCTGCCCAGATATCGATTTTGAGGTCGATTGGCCTTAAAACAAAGAAATTCAAAATGGCCGCCGTGTATACCAATTCTAACATTGGCTCTTAACATTTTAGTTATTATTGATTCATAATGTATAAATAAATGAGCACTACAAAAAATCATACTAAAATAATTTTATGGTGTAAAAATTTGAACAGCCTTTACATGCAAAATACGAATTTTTTAAATGTATGAGCGGCACGCAAGCGTCATTTACACAAAATTGGGCCGGCATTCCAGGGCGTCCCTAGCTATGAATTACCCAATATAAATAATACATACATATACTCTCACGTCTTTTATCCCCGAAGGGGTAGGCAGAGGCGCAACTAGTGCACTCACTTTCCGTCGTGCGTATTCCGTCCTATGATGTGATAGGGGGCGAGCCTATCACCATTTCGGGCTCAAAATCCAGACTTCGGGCTGAAAAGCAAAAAATCCAATATCACTCTGCCCGACTCGGGGATCGAACCCGAGACCTCAGCATTGCAGTCATAACGTAATACAACTACACCACTGAGGCAGAATAAATAACAAAAAAAAAGCAGTGACTATTGTTTTTCAATCAGGGATTCGAACCCGGCACCTCAGCGTACTGATCACTAAATATAACTAAAGCAGGTCTCCGACTAGAAACAATTTACAAAGGTGAAAGGATGTAATAATTACGCTTGCTGCCTATCTTATAGACCTAATAGAGCCTATAATTTTATATTGATACACGGACGTGAGCTGGATACACTATAAAACAGAATTTCCAGGGCACCTTCAAATTTGCCGCGCGGTAGCGCGGACCAATCCCTACACTAGACGGCCAATTCGAACTTTGAAGGCGTCCGAAAATTTCGAGCGCACGTCCGTCGTCAGTAAAGATTCCGGACGACTGAAGCCGGCACGGGCCACTCCCATAACAGCGATGGCGTATTTGGACGTCGCGGATGAGAGAAAGTGACGGGAGGCGCACGCGTATGCCGAAATGAAATGGCGTAAGCGCCAAAACAATTTTCTTTTAATTGTGATTATACTATTTAATTCGTTTTAATTGTGTATTGATAGAACTTTGAAAAAATTGTTGTATTGTATTTAAATAAAGTTACGAATGTACATATTCCACCATTTAGAGATAAAGCGTGTTTAAAGAAAATATCAGAGGTAACTTTGAATTTTTTTTCGATCGAGAAAATTTATAGCAATTGTGTTTTGGCTTTGACATATTATTGAGTTATACGTTCAATTTACACATATCCAAAAATCTAACTTCTGATCTTAGTAGTTTACGAGAAATTTGAATTTGAAAGTCCTTAAAGTTCCTTACATAGGCTCTTAACAATTTTTTACTGCTGCCATTACAAGTGGTTGCATTATCTTTTATTCCCAGCATAATCTCTTAACTAATTATCAGTATTAATATTTATTTTGATTAAATTATACTTACGTTTATAAGCGTATAATTGTAATACAGCCCTTGCCAACAAATTGAAAACCAAATCGGCCATCTTGTGGTTTCTGTTAGGCGGTTGAGCTGCTAATCTTAAAAATGGTACATTCAGGCAATCCAAGTCTTCATATTTCGCAAAGACTTTTTTTAAACAATTGCTTAACGGGAAATTGTGGAATTTCCCACTATTTTGATGCATCCTGTGGTAGCAACAAGGCATAAGAATTAAAGCTTTTGCCTCCTCCATTTTTAAGAATATGTTAATGGCGTCGATTGTAAGGTCAGCGCATGCATGCAGTCCTATTATACAAAACATATTAGAATCATTAAATTTGTCATTTAAAAACTCTTTTATGTTCCAATTTGATTGTTCTGTTATTCTGTGCTTTATATATTTCACATTTTGTATTGAATTTTCGTGGTATTTTCTTTGGCGTTTCTTCGCTCCAACATAATGACCTTCATTGCATTCCAGTCCGAGGACCTTGAAATTAGTTATTTCATACAGAAGTTGATCCAGATATCCCTGGAAGAATTTTAATTACGAATTCAAAAACAGCTTCCACTACATGTCTATTTTTTGTCACCTCTTTGCTTTAGCGGCAACGAAAGGCGGGGTACGATTTCACCACAGATTAGCAATATTATTGTTTGGGTTTTTGTAAATTGATTAATCCGGTTTTGGAATGCAGATATAAGTTTGAGAATAGTAAAAGCTAAACCAAATCGTTCAAATACTAAGCTTGAAATGCTGCCAAGATGGGAGATATTGGAAACAGACAGACTCCAAGTAGCACAACTACAGGAGGTAGAGCTAGGAGACATTATTAGGTTCAGTAGGGTAACAAAGACGTTTTTAAAGTCAGAAGGGAGCATACTGCCGAAGCATCAGTGAAGCCAGTGCTCTAGGGTGGAAGCTGCCACGAATAGCCAAGGTAAGACAAGCTATGCCGTATGCAACTAGGGGACGCCGTCTGGGTGGGTGGGAGAGTATGTAGGCAGATAAAGCCTGGCAGCTTGTGTGTTTTTCAATGCACAGGCTGTGCGAAGCTCCCCTGTCGGCTCCTGTCGTAGCCTTCAACGATCAATCAAGATCAAAGTGGCGGGACCCTCATTGCTGGGCAGAGATCGGCAACCTAAAAGGTGCACGTCTGGAAGAGAGCCATGATGCCTCGAAGGTCTTGCTGAACCAGCCGAAACTCCCCATGGTGAATGCGGCCTCTGGACATGATACCGGGGAAGCGGGCTGACCCAAAGTGAAAGTGGCAGCGCCAACCAAACTGGGACTAAGGGTGAAATAGCTCCAATAAGGCGAACTGATCACCCGTCTGTGCGACTGCATACATCCCCACTAAACATACAACATGCAAGTCACTTAGTTTCCAAAATGTCAACTTACCAAACCAGATCCAAAATCGACTACTACATTACAGTCTATTTGTTTACAGCTGTTCTTGATTTCTCGCGCTAAATATGCAATTTCATGTTTTTTCTTAGCGCTCACGGGCACGTTCATTATATCTTCTAAGCATTTGTCTTCTACAACTTCGTTGTAATTTGGTTTAATATTTTGTACTTTATCACAAAATTCTTTAATAAAAGTATCTGTCGTGTTCGTTATATCAAAATCCTCTTGGAAAACGTTTATATTTTGTAAATTGTCGACGTGTATTTGTTCCAGTCTATTTTTCACTAATATATCCGTATTTGGAAAATTATATAGAAATTGGTAGTCGTTGAAAAATTCCAGGCATTTAATGAAATAGTCTTCTGGGTTGTAGATATTCGAAGGAAGAGACATTATTCTGAAAGGAGTTAACTTTTGGTTTACCAGTGTAAATTTATAGGGACATTACAGTTTTTTAGTGACTCCGATCGTTTTGTGTTGGAATTCATCATATACCTTATTGTAACTAATTGAACTAAAGGTACCTAACTTAAAATTATAAAAAAAGATTATTAATATTATTCTTGAAAGAGACTTGTGTGCTATATTATGTAATATTATACATATTGTGTGAACTACTACAAGAACTATTTATAACAGAAAAGTAATACCTAAACAGTGAATAAATTTTTCCTTACGCCCATGTGACGGTAGCAAAACGGCCAAGCCGCATATTTTGAATAAGGGTGTGGAGAATGTGAAGTTAGGGCATGTAGCGATAGAAACATGACTCTAAATGAGTTTTTTTTTTCGTAGTATTATAATGCTCTTTGATGGGATCTGATAACTTTTTGACAATGCGAGCCATGTGATCGTTTTGACAATTTTTTACATAAAAATGTTTTTGGTGGGTACTTCTATTTGGAAGGAATTAGAGAGTTATTATAATTTAATGAAATGAATGATGATCGAACTGTGTTCCGGGATTAGCAGCAATTTTAGAGTGTAGAAGGTTCATAAATAAAATATTTCATGCAACTAAATATATTTATTGACCAGTCTCAACATTACTAAAGCGTAAGTTAACAAATTCTAAAAAGATGCCTACGACATCTTGTGTTCTAATTACACATCCAGTATACGAAGACATTCTTCTACAATATGTTTTAATGTACATAACACAATGTTGCCTTTCTAGTTAAATACATTTTGTAGGACTTTGCCATTTAAATGCTTTGTTTCTCGAACTTATAAAAAAGAATGAAGTAACTACACTTAATTCTGAATAACATTATTTGTTTTGGTGGTATATCTTTAGAACCTATCAGCAGTCAGCATAAGCAATGTAATTAACACACTTTGTGGATAGGACATAATATATTGTTAACGAAGTATAGTCAGCCACATAATTAGCTGAACAAATTCAAAATTTCAAACTACCTCCACATGTTAAGTTTAATTGAAAAATTTTTTTCGTTGTGGAAAGTAAATTTAATTGCCTTTATTTTATTTTTGTGAAGAGAAAACAAAAATTAGTAAGAACACGATAGTGTAGACTCGATCTGAAGTTTGAATTTGTTCGGCTACTTATGTGGCTGACTGTACATTGCTATAAATTAAGGATATTTGTATTATGTATTGGATACAAAAAATACATATAAAGTACATTTCGAAAATTAAAAAATCCTTTGTTACCATAAGAATTCAAGTAGCAATTAGTGTAATAATGTTTGAAGTATATAACTTTAAATGCCATTACTTGGTAGGTCAAAGTAGCATTATATACAAAATCCTACAGCTAGTCAGTAAGGCTTTAGCATATTAGTAGATCCTCACGATTCTTATGCAATCATAGGCTATTTAGTATAGATTTCAATGCTGGTTTCCAATTTCCATTTCCTAGACTCGTTTAGCTTTCGTATGAAAGATCAATTTCTAGACCCTCAAAGATGATCTGTTATCTATTAAATTTTGTGTCATGTCAAAAGTTACTGTTGGGGTCCACAGACCTTTTCCCAAACTTCCTGCCCATTTTCGAGTTTTTGAGTCGCACTGTCTCCAATTACACATTTTCCTGCCCACATATCTTTTGTCAAGTACTTTTGACATACTTCGATTAAATCGTCTTTCTTTACAGCAAGCACTCGTTCTCTCTGGGTTTTCCAAATATCATATGACAAGCCATAAAGGAATAAGTCGACGCCTTTCATGTATTCGGCAATCGGTTGATCCATTTGTTGCAAAATCGAGAGTTTTGCTTCGAATATGTTTTGCTCATCAACTAGATTGGTATTGTTAGACAGCCAATCAGCCGTTTGGTCGAAGACGTCCAGTGTTACTCTGGAATTCGGATCACGGTATGAATAATAGTTGAAAGTTCCGTCGAGGGATAGTGCAGCCCCGCCGCCGTATGCCCCGTTCTGTTCACGAACAACTGGGTGCAGGTATTTTGATGATAAGAATCTTGATAATACACGTAATTTAGCATAATCCGGATGTGTATAAGCGACAGTAGGAACAACCTTTGAGCAGAAATGTACGGGAATATTCATAGCAATGTGCAATCCACGATTTTCTTTAGGCATATTTTTGCATTCAGTCCAGTTAATCCTGTTCAGTTCATTGTGCTCATCATCTGTGCATAATTGTTTACAGAACTTCTCCACTGTTTCATGAATATCCTTGTTTGTATTACAATAGTGGAATGTAGCTCTGATGTTATTACCCCTTAAGATTTGCTTAGCAATAGCATCTACTATTGTTTGTATGTCTTCAATTTTGTAGGCTTTTTGGATTTCCTGCATGTTCATAACATGATGTAGTCCTACTAAGTTCTCCCTGCATTCATCTACTGAACAGATTAAAGATCTAGCTGCCTGCATAGCATAATTGTGTCCACTGTCAATTACTCCATTGGTGAGAGATGAACAGTAGTTGTTTAAAAGCATGGCCATTCTTTCAGAGTTCTCAAAGTTGGGTTTACTAAATATTTCTGACCAGATGTCAAGCATTTTGGGCAGGTTTTCATCTAAGCAATGACTGGTGACTAGCACTCCCTGTTCATATTGCCCTTGTTGATCAATATGCTCTGTGATATGAGTGATGACACTTAATCCTGAAGTAGATTTACTTACATACTTGTCAAAGTCCCTATAATTGTGGGATTTTGTATCAAATTTGTCAAGTACATTATTGAAAAATGGCAAAAGCTGCCTGTGTTTTTCACTTAAACTGTCTGTTCCAATAACTCCTTTGAAATAAGTTACTCCATTTGTGTTAGCTTCACACAATTGTACAGGTATTGTTTCTACAACTGTATGTTTTAGAGGAGGGGCAGTTTTATTCAAAGTGACCTCTTCAATCTTTAAACATGGCAGAACATCTAAATTTTGTACATCTTTCTGAGCTTTGGACAATTCCAGACCTTCTCGATATATATCTTCTCTTTGCTTTGGTGTAAGAGAACTAACTTTATTTTTTAGCAAGTTAGCCTCTGCGTCATTGAAGACATCATCAAACTTGGGGTCTGGGTGCATGGTCATGATTAGTTTATGACTATTTTTCATGAAGTATTTTTCTATAACTTCTCTAACGTATTCTGGTTTCGTCAAATTTGTCTTAAGCTGTTCCAGTAATTGATTAACCTTAAGCGCATTCAAAATTGGTCCATTATGATTCCACAAAGGCATAAGATTAAAAAGTAAGTTCAATCCAAATTTTGGAGACTGATGTTTAATGGATAATTCAAATCCATGTAATACACTCTCAATATGTTCTTTCTCAAATCCTTTTTCAAAAATTTCTTCCAAAGTTTGATTTGTTATCTTCTCAACAATCTCAAACTTTGATGTTTCAACATCTTTTAATCCTATTACAAATAATGTATCTCTTATCTGATTGTCATATCCTGTTAATGAGTTATAGCCCCCAGATATATTTTTTTCAATAAGACTTTTATAGAATGCTGAATTTGGACCAATAATCATCAACTCCGCTAATGCAAGCATCATGAAAGTCTCATAAATGTTGGTTATGTCCGACATCACATAGCCAATGGCAATTTGATTCTGTTTGTCAATTGGACCACCATATTGGTCAACTCTACATGTGACTTCAGACCTCTTTGAAGTTTTCCATCTATCTTGTGCCTTGACTATTGTGTCTTTGGGGTTTAAGTATTCATATTTGCTCAAATACGCTTCATTGACAAATTTCAAATTGGCTTCCAAAGGGAAGTTTCCATAAGAGTATATTCTGGAATTGCTTGGGTGATAATAGGTGGAATGGAACTTTTTCAAATGTTCATGTGTTAGATTCGTAATATGCAAAGGATCGCCACCAGAAACATATCCATATGTTCCTTGAGGCAAAATGGTGTTGATGAACTTTTGGCCAAAGAGAGAACTTGTCTCAGAAAATGCTCCTTTCATTTCATTGTAAACCACACCTTTGAACAGTAAATCAGAATTTTTATCCTCTATTTTAGTGTGTTCCAGTCTCCAACCTTCTTGAAGAAAATCTAATCTAGACAAATTTGGTTTGAAGACGGCATCTAGGTACACTTTCTGTAGGTTACGATAATCAACTTCATTCTGGGAAGAAAATGGGTAGAATGTATAATCTGGCCCAGTTAGTGCATTCATGAAAGTAGCTAGTGAGCGATTCAGCATCTTGAAAAAGGGATCTCTCACTGGGTATTTCTCTGATCCACACAATACCGTATGCTCTAAAATGTGTGGTGTACCCATAGAGTCTAAGGGAGTTGTACGGAAACCAACAGAAAACACATTGTTGGAATCATCTCTCTCTAAATGTAAATACTCAGTTTTGGTCTTCTCGTGTGTAAGTAAATAAGCTGTCATGTTATACTCTTTAATATGTTCCACATCGGAGCAGGCAAATCCATGGATAACTTTGCCTGGCTGTATGTTTTTAGGTATGGTCTCTTTCTTTTTAAGAATGCCATTGCTATATGTTCTGTGTGTTGATGACAGATGGTAGCGTTTTCCAGGACCCAAACAAAGTCTTGAATACATTTTTTCGAATGTCCTGTAAAACACATGTAACACTCACTATTTTTATTACAAGATTTTTTATGAAATGTAATATCTAATAATATGGCACCTAGGCCACTTATTTAAAATGACATACTAAAGAAGCGAATCTTAGGAGTACGGAATGAACGCTACAACAGTCCGTAAAGTAGGTTACATATCTACCCAAACTCATGAATCTTTCTCAAATTTAAGACCATGAGATATTTTAATGGAGTTTAGTTGATACTCTGTTATGAGAACTGGATAAAAGAAAAAACAAATGAAATATGATGAAATAGCTACATACTTACGAAGATTTATATTCGTTTTTCTGTTTTTTTTTTATCTCTTGCTCTGTTCAATTGTTTGATTAGAAAATTTTAATAACGTTAAATGTCCATAACCTCATCTATAAAACTTAACATAGCATCAACAATCAGCGTTCGGCACTCCACAAATCGCAATCCACAAAATGCAATTTCTCTAAAATGACATTTTACGATTTATAATTGACATCAAAATAATTGCCATTTAAAAAATCTTTGGCCAAGGCCCATAGAATGAAGACTGAAGGCCCAATATCATTTTTTTTTTTTTTTTTATAATTCTCCCTTACAGGGAAGGCAAAGGGTTCAAGCCCATACAGCCTCGTCTTAAGTGATATCTCTGGTTGTCGTAGTAAAGCAGTGGCTACCTTACCAAGACTTTATCAAGGAGTTTTGGCGGCAACGAAAAAACACTTGATTGGCACAGTTATTTCAATTCGCTTCATTTGAGCACTTTAATAGAACTATATTGGATAATATACCACCATAATTATGCAATATAACGCTAAGTATCACCAAAATAATGAATTAAAACAAGAGCACCTCACGACACTTCCACGTTCCCGCCAAAACCCCAAAAAGAGATAAAAAGAGATCAGCCCAATATCAATATTCAATAGTAAAGTATTTTTTTATCAAGCTGGGTCTTGAAGCCGTGGCTATCCCGGTTTTGCTAAACTGTTGATTTGAGCACTTATAAGCGATTAAAGACTATTTTATTCTTTCTTTTTGTATTTTTGTGGCAATAATATTGAATGTTTTGTAAGGTGACTTTGGCAGGACGGACATTGAATAGAACGCTTTATTTTGCTGCGTTTGACGTTACTTTATAGTTTATCTGGGACTAATGACAGATGAACAAAATTTAATCCAATCTGTGGTTACTTTTTTCTTTTTAAACACGTGTTTACGTGATGAGTTCGTGTGGAGCTCGCTTTTATAGAAAAGTAAAAGAAAATAACAGAAAATGAGTCTGTACAACTTCAAAAAGATCGCCGTAGTGCCTACGGCCAAGGTAATTTGAAAAGATCTTTCACAATTCGTGAAAAGTGGTAATTGTACACATTTTAGTACTTAACCTAAAATCTTCTTTATATTTTTTTCGGCTTTTAGGACTTTATAGACATCATATTGTCTAAAACACAAAGAAAAACGCCTACGGTAGTGCATAAGCACTATAAAATATCAAGGATACGTGCGTTCTATATGAGGAAAGTAAAATACACACAACAAAACTTTCACGACAGATTGTCAAGGATAATACAGGTATCGTATCTTTTTTTTAAGTGTGTCAATAATAAATCAAAAGATCATAATCAGTCTACTTTAGGTATGGGAATGCTTATGATATTCTATATTTTTTGGTCAAGGAGATCAAGTAAGCATGTATGTAATATTGTGAAAAACGTTTATTTTATTGTGACATCATAGTCCCACGCACAAGTATAATATGGGGAGGGGAGGGCACGTAAAACTTTTACACTACAGGATCCAGGAAGATAATTTAAGCAAATTATCTTGTGTAAATAAATCTTTTGGGGTCTTGCAAAAAAAAGGTCGCTGAGGCAATATTGAGATTTAATTTATTTATAAGTTTTTTTTTACTGTTATTTGTTATCAGGCAGGCAGTTTGTTCACTGATATGCCTGAATCCTGCAACTCCCAACCATGATTTCATTTGAAATATTTGTTGAGTCCATTCTTAAATATGTTGTTTGCTCTAACAACTCTGTTTGTCAAGAAATGCTTGTGTGGTTTGTTGTTAGACCTGGTGGTGCATAGGTTTTTGTCATGGCCTCTGAGACGAGTATTGGTGTCTCGGTCAAACAGGTTGTGGATACCCAAATGTCATAATGCCCATTTAATATTTTGTAAGTTTTTGTATCAAACATTTTTAAGTATTGCACCTGAAATATGTCTATGATAAGTTTATTTCATGTAATATGTTTACTTTTTTTCAGGAATTCCCAAAATTGGATGATGTACACCCATTTTATGCTGATTTGATGAATGTCTTGTATGACAAAGATCATTACAAGCTTGGTTTAGGACAGCTAAATACGGCCAGACATCTTATAGACAAGTGAGTTCTTTTCCTTTCTTATAAGAATAATTCATTATCTTAGATAGATAGATAGATAACTAGAAATAAAAAATCAAACAACATACTTATTAGCTAGATATAGCTAGTGTAACAATAGTTGGTCTTATTGGTAAGAGCAATCTCTTCCAGACAACCACAATCTTATTCTGTTCCAAGCATCAACATGCAAGCACTTTTGGGTTCCTGTGTAAAAGACTATATATCCCATTTGATTGAATTTTTAAGTCTCACAGGATGAACCCAGTGCTTTCTTATTTAAAGATTTGGATAGTGTTTACTGCTTTCTGGAATCATGGTTCGCTGTGCTCTTTTCCACTCTAAGTTTAAATCCTTCACAATGTTATTCTCATAATTTGTTTTAACTTGTCACATATTCACCTCACATCTTGACACATTTTGTTTTTTTTTATGGCATCGAATGACGAGACGAGCATGCCCTTCACCTGATGGTAAGCAATACGACCACCCATAAACAGTAGAAACACCATCCAGCACCTTGAGCTACAAAGCACCGTATGGCACTCCACTGCGGTGGCAGATGTTAAGTCTCATTATGTCCAGTAGTTACACTGGCTACAATGCCCTTCAAACCGAAACACAACAGTGCGTTCACACTGCTGCTTGGGGGTAGAAATAAACAGTGCGGTGGTACCCACCCAGACGGACTCTTACATATGAGAGTCCTACCACCAGTAAATTTTTGTTAAAAATATTCAATATTTTATATTTCAGCGTAGCAAAAGATTATGTACGCTTGCTTAAATATGGTGATTCTCTGTACCGATGCAAACAGCTTAAACGCGCGGCACTCGGTCGAATGGCGACCATCATGAAGAGACAGGCTGCTAACCTAACATATTTGGAACAGGTATGAAATTAATTTTTAAAAAAAATATATTGTCATAACTCATAGATCACTGTCCCCATTTATGATTTGTGATATGTGTACAAGTTTCAGTATATAAGTTTTCGTAACTTATAAGACCAATTTTTTCAATGAATATTATACAATAGAGGTGTTATTCTGTGTGTTTTTCACTTGATTTTGTATTTGTCAAAAGGTCCGCCAGCATTTAGCGCGTTTACCGTCAATAGACCCCTACACACGGACAATTATCATCTGCGGGTTCCCGAATGTCGGCAAATCCAGTTTCATCAATAAGGTATGCAAGCATTTACAAAAAGTTATATCTGCCAGTATCCTACTAATCTCTTATTATTTTTTAAATTTGCAATGTCTCTGTTAAGTCTGTTCTTGGGTTTATTGGTATTCCAAGCACTACATCTTCAGGTAACTTATTTTACTCTTATATTATATTGCCCAAAGCCACTGAAAATATTAATCTGGAGTAAAGATTAGGACATACTAAACTTTGTCTAAAATCAGGACACAAGACTTGAGTATTGCACAACATGGTCAATAATTCATCATTTGAACCAAGAGGTCAATATGGTCACCTGCCTTTTCCAAGTACCAAGAGCTAGCTTTATGTATTTAAATTGTTTCCGTTTTATGTGTCTATATAATTGGTATAAAATAATTTTTATCACATTCCATGATAATGTAAGAGAAGTTAAGATAAAAAAGTCGTTATAATGAATTAATTTATATTATAATTTTTTTCACACACACACACATTCACGCCTCTACGCAACTATTGCACCCACTTTTCGCCGTGCGTACTTCGTCCCATGTTGTGATAGGGAGCGAGCCTATAGCCCTATCGGGCAAAAATTCTAGATTCTGGGCTGATGCTGAATTAAAAGAACCCAATATCACTTTGGCCGACCCGGGAATCGAACCCGCCACCTCGGCATTGCAGTCATACCGTAATTCAGGTACGCCACCGCGGCAGTCATAGTCATAAATTTTATCATCTGCATAAAGTTTAAAGTGTTTTAAGTGGGCGATAGCCTGGTTTGGAATGGAGCGGTCTGCCGAGACAATGTCCGGAGGTTCGAAACCCAAGGCACACACCTCTGACTTTTCGAAGCTACGTGTTTATTGTTTATCAATTATCGTTCGCTTTAACGGTGAAGGAAAACACCGTGAGGAAACCTGCATACCTACCTAAGAAGTTCTTTATAAGAATTTCGAAGGTATGTGAAGTCTACCAACCCACACTAGGCCAGCATGGTGGACTAAGGCCTAAACCCCCTCAGTAGAGGAGGCACGTGCTCAGTAGTGGGCAGTATAATAATACAGGACTGGTATTTATTATTTATTATTATTATTAAAGTTTATATTATGTTAAAGTGTCCAATTATATTGCTTTGTGTTTTAGCTGTATATTTTTTATTTTAGATTACGCGCGCCGATGTGGAAGTACAGCCTTACGCGTTCACAACAAAGAGCTTGTACGTGGGGCACACTGACTACAAATATCTGAGATGGCAGGTCAGTTGAGTCAGTCATTGCTAAGAATCCTGTGGTTCTTTGTTTAAAATCTAAATTCGAAGTATGTATATTTTATTGTTAAGAAATAAAAATAAACTTAAGTCAATGATCTATGTTTTGTTTCACAGGTGATAGACACCCCTGGTATCCTGGATCATCCACTGGAGGAGCGCAACGTGATCGAAATGCAGGCGGTGACGGCCCTGGCTCACTTGCGGGCGGCCGTTCTCTACTTCATAGACCCTTCGGAACAGTGCGGCCACAGTATAGAGGAACAGGTATGTTTGGACCAGAGACTGAATTGAAATCCTCCTAGCCAGTTTCGACCACTGCGGCCAATCTCAACGGAGATCAGCCAGGTACGCAGGAGATATTATAGTGCACAAGTGTGTGCGCAATACACAGGTGCACTCGCTATTCCTTCACTCTCATAGTCCGGTGAGACGGCAATCCGACATGACCGGAGAGAGATCAGGCGCAGGACCAACGGCTTTACGTGCTCTCCGAGGCACGGGGGTATCACACCGCCAACTTCCTGACTCCGAGCTGCAACTGAGTAATTTTTTAAGTTGGAAAAACCCAGTCGCAAAGTTTTTTGGCCCGACCCGGGATTCGAACCCAGAACCTCAGCGCGCAAATCGTACTCGTAACGCGTACGCAATACAACTACGCCACCGAGGCAGTCACCAGGACCAGAGACTATACAGCTCCTAGACACTTAATGCACAATATTTTTCTATAAATGAATTCTCTCAACTACCTGAGGTTTGAGGAAGTGGGGTAGTGAATCACGATTGACTGTACTAACAGCATTACGTTTTTATGAAATTTATATGTATAGTGTTTATTGTACATTTTGTAGAACAGTTTTATTTTTAGTGGATGGAAATATAATAATATGTTTGCCAATGAAGTATTAACCCATTTATATAATATTTTTATTGTCTTTTTTCAGATATCATTGTTTGAAAGCATAAAGCCACTCTTCACAAATAAGCCTTTGATTGTAGTCTTGAACAAGATGGACGTGGTTAAGCCTGAAGATCTAGTTCCAGAGAAGAGACAACTTATTGAGAAACTGCAGGAAGTCTGTTCTAAAAACAACCTTGTTAGGTCAGTATGAAGCATAAACATTTCATAGAGATCTATTTAATTTGAAAGGGATTATAATAATGCCTTTTTTTGGAAATCCTTCACCAATAAGTTGATTAACTCGTATAAAAATATTACGTATGTGATATGTTGCAGTGCGGACACGAATTCTGACCTCTCAGTGGTACCTGTGATGCGAATGTCGACAGTAACTGAGGAAGGAGTGCAGGAGGTCAAGATCGAAGCATGCGAGCGGTTGCTCGGCCACAGGGTCACTGAGAAAATGAGGACCAAGAAGGTGAGTATCATAGGGCATTGATTTATGAGACTGAAACTTGCTAGGTACGACTAAAGCGTCATTTAGACAAAAATGTTTGCTTTCAACAATCGTGTTCATGATAGATAGCAATATTCATTTTTTGAATATCTGTCAAAAGGCTCGTACGTCAGTGCGGGCGGGAATTGTTGAGATTAAATGATTGCGTACGATTTCAAACAACACTTGACCCATCTAAAGAGGCTTAAGGGTTCCAGCTTTTACAAGACTAGAACTATAAAAATAATGAAACTAAATGAATTGCCAGTCTGGCAATAAAAGATTATAATTGAAGTTGCATACAAAATTTGTTCATAACTATGATTGTTTTAACAATGACTGGGCCGTAAAACTACCTCACTTTGTATTAAAAAATGAAATATTCCACAAATAAATTTAATTTAATTTATATCCCGTAACTAACACACACCTGATGTTGCAGTCACGTATGAATACGCGTTGCGAGATAGGTAACAACAGATGCGCACCTCAAAAGACGTGTTACAATTCCTTTATCACTGTTTCAGGTGGACGGTATTCTCAACCGCCTGCATGTAGCGATACCTTCTCCGCGCGATGGCAAAGACCGGCCCCCTGTCATCCCACCCTCTGTAGCAGCTAAGAAACAACAGCAGGCCGAGCGAGAGTCCCGCAAGAGGAAACTGGAGAGAGAGATCGAGGTCGAAGAGGGAGACGACTATGTCCTCGGTAAGTTAAAGATTCTGCTACTTAATTATTCTTTGACATCATTTTTCCATGTCTAAATTTGTATATGTACCCTCTAGTATCGCAAGTGATTACTAATTATATGGCAAAATTCGAAGATATTGTATGATCAAAGGTACCCAAATGGAAATGCTGTTGACCTAGTCACATTTAGGAATTTTATATAAGTCCCTCTGAATAGATTCATATTTTCATTATATTTCAAATGTTTTTAGATCTGAAGAAGAACTACGACATCCCGGAGGACGAGCGATACGACGTAATCCCAGAGATGTGGGAGGGACACAACATCGCAGACTACATCGACCCGGAGATATTCGATGTCAGTATAACATTGCTACTTTAAAGCTAGTATTGATTGCTATACAATATACATTTAGCATAAAGCTGCGTCAACTAGAGATGCGCTGTGTCATGTCGAGACCAATTATCGTGCATACAAAATAAATGCTATTCGATTCGGCGCGAAGAGTCTGTTACTGTCGACGCTGCGCTATATCACAATGTTTTTTTATCACTATTCGACTTCACAATGTATTATTCAATTGAAGTAGATTACGTATGTTATTCTTTATATTATTATATATTGCAGAAACTGGCGGACCTGGAGAAGGAAGAGGAGCTGAGGATGGCGGGCGGCATGTATGCCGTGCCCAAGATAGAGCTCGACGAGACCATGCGCGAGATACGAGAGCTGGCGCGCCAGATACGGTGAGCTTACATATACACTCACGTCTTTTATCTTCGAAGTGGTAGGCAGAGGTGCAACTAGTGCACCCACTTTTCGCCATTATTCCGTCCCATGATGTGATAGGGGGCAAGCCTATCGCCATATCGGGCACAAATTCCAGACTCCGAGCTGATACTGAATAGAAAAACTCAATATCACTTTGCCCGACCCGGGGATCGAACCAGAGACCTCAGCATTGCGTCGTACCATGATGCAACTACGCCACCGAGACAGTGAGCTTACACTTTAGTTTTATTTTGCTGTTGGTGGGATGTTTGTATCTTCGTGTATAGCGACCATCCATGAAAAACCCCCCATAGTGGGCAGTGGCACGTAAGTGTGTGTGTTCTAGGATCACCTGTATATACCCGATTTCGACCAGGCATATGATTGTGTCGACTAGCGAATGATAGTTATCTCTCGGTACTGTATCTGAATGCCACACCATGTAATATCAGCTGTGGTGGAATGACTTTACCATGTTTGTATGAGAAAGAAAGTTTTATAATAACATTACAATGTAATGCAAGTAGCCCTGTATTATATACTGCCCACAGCTGAGCACGGGCCTCCTCTATTACTGAGAGGGTTTAGGCCTTAGTCCACCATGCTGGCCTAGTGCGGGTTGGCAGACTTCACATATCATAACAGTATTTATTATTTATTTTATTGAAACTGTTCATTATACATCAAAGCATAAAGTATACGTATACAATAGAGACTACACTAAAACAAGAAGAACAAATGGCGTTCTTATCGCAATCGGCGATTTCTTCCAGACAATCGTTGGATGGACTTAATTATATTTTAACCCGTCAAGCCCCGCTTATATATATAGATGTATGGGGAAACGCTATATATATGGACGCCGGCGTCCGTCGCGGGGCTTGACGAGTCAATTCAGCCCCCTTATTCTCTATGACAGTATTAACTCGTAACGCGGCCGCGTCACGTTCGCTTCGTGTAATGTGCATAAAATGGTATTCAATATGCCAATTTCCATAGCGATAAACGCGATGAGTTACGTTACGCGCTTGTTACGAGCGGTGAAAATAACGTGTGTCATAGAGAATAAGGGGGCAGTAATTTTTTTTTTTTTTATATAGTAACAAGAAGGCGATCCTGAAGGACGAGTCTAGGCTGGTGAAGCAGTCGACGAAGCCGGTGATGCCGCGCAACAGCCGCGCCCGTGACCGCGACCGCTCCACCACCAAGCTCAGGGACCAGATGGAGAAACTCGGTACGTATACCATTTGTTTACGATTTTATCAGGAATTATAGTTATACATTATGTAGATCATGAAAAATAATATCATAATAATACCAGCCCTGTATTATATATTTCCCACTGCTGAGCACGGGCCTCCTCTACTACTGAGAGGGTTTTAGGCCTTAGTCCATCACGCTGGCATAGTGCGGGTTGGCAGACTTCACATACCCTCGAAATTCTTATGGAGAATTCTCAGGTATGTAGGTTTCGTCACGATGTTTTCCTTCACAGTTAAAGTGAACGATAATTGATAAACAGATCATGGAAAGTGAAGTACAAATTATGGATAACTTGGCACTTACAGTAATTAGGTATGGAAAAACACACATCATTTTGTATACTTTTATGTTCATTATCTATATAGGAAATGGCATGGTATAATTTAATTCAAAGCTTTATGTGTTTTTAGGCCCAATCGAAGCTCACTAAGGTATATAATACTTTATGTAGAGTCAAAATGAGGCCGACATTAAATGATTTGTCGTTATGGTCGCATGACAATATTAATTTTTGTTGTGCATTACCCACGTCAAATACAACCCATCTGTTTTAAATGCATCTTTACAACTATTTTTGTATTATTTTAGTATCCAGTTATAGCATTAAGTGTTTTTAATGTAATTTATTAAAAGCCGTGTTGGTCAGCAGCTATATTTTATTGAAAAGTTTTCCATTGCATCAGTCAAGTTTTGCGTCATTTAATGGTGCTGTCGTATCTTAAACTTTGTAATGAACAACTGTTCATGTCTTCACGTTAAAATTTTAAAGAGTAGCATGTGGTTTAAAGTTTTTGTATACATTTTTGATTTAACCGTCAACCATGGAGTTTATGATCGCACGAATGTCTTATTCCTGTCATATTGAAATAATGTGCAAGGTATAGCCCGTCCAACTATTTATTTAACTTTTGACAGTTCGGTTTCTAATCGATTAGGGATGTACTCATGCGTTACAGATTCGATTTCTTGTAAGAATCGATTTAATTTATGAAAGAAGTTTTGATCGATTAAACACATTTAAACCATATTTTTGAATGTGTATATTTTCTGAATATAAATTAATTCTGTAGGTATATATTCCATATTCAATAGTAATAGTTTATTTCATTGGTTATCATTTACACTGTCACGTTTTATTTTTCGATGAAAAGTTTTGAATTATCTTTATTACACAATCCGTGGGCTTAACGAATATCTATCGATAATTAATATCGGAGCAAGTCACTTCACTATAGAAAAGAAAAAATGGCGTCTATAAAGTAGTCAATTATTTTGTTTTCGATTCCTTGTCATTAATTATAAGTTATCATAGGCGTGCATATTATGTCAAAACTTACATAAATCGTTGTACGGACTATATTAACGTACTATGTTGTGACTGCCTCGGTGGCGTAGTTGTATTACAGTACGACTGCAAAGCTGAGGTCTCGGGTTCGATCCCCGGTTCGGGCAAAGTGATATTGAGTTTTTCTATTCAGTATCAGCTCGGAGTCTGGAATTTGTGCCCGATATGGCGATAGGCTCGCCCCCTATCACATCATGGGACGGAATAATGGCGAAAGGTGGGTGCACTAGTTGCGCTTCTGCCTACCGCTTCGGGGATAACAGGTGTGAGGGTATATGTATGTTGTTGCAGGCGTGGACATGTCTGGCACGGAACAGGCGCACTTCACGCAGTCGCAGCCTCGCGCGCGGTCCCGCTCGGTGTCGGCCGCGCCGCCCGCCAAGCGCGCCCGCGGACGCTCCGTCAGCACCGCGGCGCGAGACGAACAGGGCGTCAAGGATGTCGTCGTGAGTCCTACTAATATTATAAAGGCGAAAGTTTGTAAGGATGTATGGATGTTTGTTACTCTTTCACGAAAAAACTACTGAACGGATTTCGATGAAATTTGGCAAACGGGTAGATCATGTCCTGGATTAACACATAGGCTACTTTTTATCCCGGGAAAACATTAAGCGGGACTTATATCCCGGAAAAACTTTTTAACGTGGGCGGAGCCGCGAGTAAAAGCTAGTATACTATACATTATACCTTTGATTAATTATATTACTGGTGGTAGGTCTCTCATAATATGTGTAAGAGTCCGTCTGAGTGAGTACCACCGCAATGTCTATTTCTACTGCCAAGCACCAGTGTGCTTGCACTGTTGTGTTTCTGTTTGAAGGACATTGTAGCCAGTGTAACTACTGGACATAATGAGACTTGACATCTTATGTCTCAGGATAACAAGCGCAGCGGACTGCCACACAGCACTTTGTTACTCAAGGTGCTGGATGGTGTTACTACTGTTTATGGGTGGTCGTATCGCTTACCATAAGGTGAACGGCATGCTCGTCTCGTCGTTCAATGCAATAAAATAAAAAAGTCCCCTAGATAGAGTGACGCGCTGCAATGAAACTAAAACAAACATGCCGACTCTTCTTAAGCTAGTATGCGTGACAGCGCTCACATCTGTGTCGTATGCTATCGCTGCATCATTCTGGGTATACTTGTATGCATGCATAATGATACCAGTTATTACATGGTTTCTATTAAAACATGGAGACAATCATAACAATGAAAAACAAAAATGAATGCACTCCTCATTTAGTGTGGAACAGTTCGCCTCTATTTGTTGTGTCTATATTATAGGTATATAATTAATCAAAGCATTATACATTGGGCGGTCGTATCGATTACCATCGGGCGCGTGGCATGCTCGTCTCGTCATTCAGTAGCAATAAAAAAAAAAAGAAAAAACATATGTTACTTGTATAGCCATTACTTTGTCCGGTACACCCCTTAGTAGGGTAATGTATTTTATTGTTGTCCACTAAAAGGTGTTCTTTTTTTAATTTATTCTAACAAAAACACGGCTGCTGAAAGTGCTCTTAGCATATAATGTTAACTTTCTCTTTTTTTATTGCTTCTGAGTAACGAGAAGAGTATGCCGCTCACCTGATGGTAAGCGATACAACCGCCCATAAACAGTAGCAACACCATACAGAACTTTTAATTACAAAATACTGCGTGGCACGCCACTACGTCGCCCTGAGATGACGTCAACCTGAGACATTAAATGTTAAGTCTCATAATGCCCAGTATTATGCTGGCTACGGTGTCTTTCAAACCGGAACACAACAGTGCATGCACACTGCTGCTTAGCGGTAGAAATAGACATTGCCGTGGTACCTACCCAGATGGCCTCTCGCACAGGAGAGACCTTGCACCAGTAAATATTACTTATAAGAATGGCAATAGATATTCCATATTGATATGTTTTATGTTACAGATGGCAAAGAAAGCGAAACAAATGGCTCACGTCGCAATCGCGAAGAAGACGAAAAAGATGGGTCTCAAGGGAGAGGCGGATCGGTTTATTGGCACCAAGAAACCGAAACATCTGTACGCGGGCAAGCGCGGCGTCGGCAAGACGGACAGACGATAATATTACTATGTATTCGTGTATGGTTAAAAACAAGAGCATACAATTTATATGCAACATTTATCTGTTTCAAAAATTGCTCCAAATATCATATCTGTTTTTCCTTACTATTTTTATATTGGCAAACATTAATCTGGGTTATTGTTACAGCTGTGATTTAGAATCTTGTAACAGGATTTTAGGGTAAAAATAGCAATTGAAGAAGCCTAAAATTTATTTTATGCAGTGTATATTAAATAAAATACCGCAGAAACGGAATTTCAATATCATCCACTGCCGCAATTATTGAAATGAAATCATTTATTCGAATCCATAAAATGTTACACATTACTTAGATTCAGTAAATTTTTACTCTACCACCAGTTCGGAAAGCAGTTTCCACTAGAGGAGAATAGGCACGAAACTCTAGGGCTGCTGTTTTCAAAATCAGTTCAAAGGTATAAATTAGGTACAGTGTATAATAAAAAAAGTGTATAGCATACAGATTTTAATTTTTTTTAGTTCATACATTTACTTGCATAATAATAGTTTCTCAAATTCCCATCCGAGTGTACAACCCTCTCAGGAATCACGAGATAATTTGATGATCTATACTTGTCTAATACAACAATTAGTTCTGAGACGTAAGCGAAATGGGCAGACCAGTCCACACAAGCAAAACCCGTTCATGTGCCAGCCATCGGCTTCCTCAACCATGTTGCAGGGAAGTGGCCGACCCGGCACATGACGCCGCCGCAGGCACAGACAGAGTAATATGTCGAAAGTTCAAGTCAAAGTTTGCGAATGTCGAATTTATAATCAGCGAGCATTTTACTAATAGCGTGGTTGCTATTTAATTATCATAGAACCATTTTTAGGTTGTATGGTACCGAATTACTTCGCCTTTCTAAAAGTGAATATTGACGCAAAACGTATTTTGACAATCAAACATTACTTTTTCAGTTGTTCGCGTATTTATTTACGTATTTTAACCATATGAAAACAAAAATAATTTGCCATCAGTTTCCAAAAAAAAACATTATGTTCTATGCTCGAAAATGGTTTTGTTATGAGTGAAAACAAAAACTAACCCAATTAGTGCCAGTTTTGATCTCAAACTCCTGTTACACGATTCTAAATCGCAGCCACGCATTTTAACCATATAAAAAAAAATATTTGATATCAGTTTCCAAAAAAAAGTTATTTTCTACGCTTGAAAATGGTTTTGTTATAAGTGAAAACAAAAACTACTTAATTTACTAATGCCAGTTTTGACCTCAAACTCCTGTTACAAGTCTCTAAATCTTAACCTTTCGTGTTATTTATAGCAAACAGAATAATGTAGAAAACAGTGGTATTTTTAACTATTTTTGATTTTGTGCTACCGTGGCGAGTTGAACATCTTAAAAGTGTGCAACAGTACAATAAATATTTTAAACATATACATACGACTATATTTATTTGTGTTATCCAGATGAGTATTTCGTAAGGTTACCTTAACAGAAAATCGTTAGTATTCTTTATATCAAACTCGTTTTCTATAATTTCACCAGGGAACGGTTATTTCGAAGCCGACAATTATTGTGCTTAAAATGTCGGTCGTCCCAGAGTCAATTACATAGCTACAGTCGTATTAGTCATTGACTAACTTATAAAATTGAATAATAAAAACAAGCTATATTTTTAATAACTTTTTATTCAAATGTAGTAAATCAAATAACATTACTTCTTGGTCTAAGTAAAAATGAAATTTTTATTTATACCGAAATCGCAGTATAAAAATGGGTGTAGGTAGATCTGTATTGATGCGCGTGGCCGCCATATTAATTTTGACGCGGAGCTCACTTTGGACGGATCGTTTCTAAATTCATGATTTATTACCGACGGAAGTTATCAGATGTCATTCCTTACATTATATTATAAAACAAAGGCCCCCAGCCAATGAGGTTAAATATCTATATTATATATAACATCATTGCCCCCAGCCGCGTATGTCTGTCTATCTGAATATGATAAACCGAAAAACTACCGAACGGATTTAGATGACATTTGTTATGTGGATAGTTTGTGACGCAGGGAAAGTTTTAGTCCCGGAAAAATACAAAGCGGGCCTTTACCCCGGAAAATCGTTTCACTCAAATGGAACCGCGAGCAAATAAGTATGAAGGTAGTTTGAGATTTTTTCCCGGAAACGTATAAACTGGAACTTTTATCCCGGAAAATCTTTTTCCTCGGTCGAAACCGCGAGCATATTGCTGTGGAGATCATTTGAGGCCCTGGGAAAGACGTTGGCTACGTTTTATCACTGGAAAATATATAGCGGGATTTTGATCCCGGAAAATATTTAGTCGCGTGTAACCGCAATCATTAGGTATATATAATATGGTCCCGTCAATACCATCAATACCATCGATACCATCGATAGTCTATAGCATTGTTTTTGATTGTCCTGGGAATTCTGAACATTAAGCAAAATAATTCATGATCTTTGGAGTATCGTTTTTACAATGTTTTTTTAAATACACTTGAGTCTTAACGTATGCACTTAACTTGGCTGATAAAAAATTATCGCATCCTTTCAAAAATTGTTCTTCCGTAATATCACAATTTTCATCGGGTAATTTCATGTTTTTAATTGTAACATTTACTTCGTCATCTTCCTTCATTTTAAGAGCGCTATTTGTTTTTGTTGGTATCTGATTATCCTCATCGAGCTGTGCCGAAGACTCCATTAATTCACTATATTCATCATGGATCAGTTTTATACATATTATCTCTTTAGCCGTTTTCAATTTCGAACTTGCGAGTTTTGTCTGTGTCGATGTCGTGCTGTATGATTCCTTGTCGGTTGGTAAGAGCAATAGCGGCATAGCTGATTTCTTCAATGTCCTTTTTCCGTACATGTAAGACCCAAAATGTAAGCTGCATATGTAAGTATTATTCAAACTCTCCATAGACATTTTGAGTAAATCGGCTCTTCCACATGCTTTAGCCCATAGCTTACATCTGAAATTAAAAAGTACCTACTTATTACTTTGTTATTTGAAGATTTTCATTCCTCGCTCCATGAAAATGACAAACATTTACACGGAACAGTGTTTGTTCCAATGTATAACATGAATGCTGCTTGGACGCAAAAATAGAAAATGCGGTGGCGGTGGTTTGGTTCTAAGGCTGTAAAACAATTGGACGGTAAATCTAGCATCGACGGTTTAATGATATCTCTTTATTCTTATCTTTATTTCTTAGGGAATGTCATATTTCGAAGATATGGCATAATAACTGGACTGCCTCGGTGGCGTAGTTGTATTACAGTACGACTGCAATGCTGAGGTCTTGGGTTCGATCCCCGGGTCGGGCAAAGTGATATTGAGTTTTTCTATTCAGTATCAGCCCGGAGTCTGGAATTTGTGGCCGATATGGCGATAGGCTCGCCCCCTATCACATCATGGGACGGAATAAAGGCGAAAAGTGGGTGCACTGATTGCGCCTCTGCCTACCCCTTCGGGGATAACAGGCGTGAGTGTGTGTGTGTGTGGCATAATAATGAGCCTTTAGATTTAAAAAGTAAAGTCTTGAGCTCGGTCTACTAACAAGTAATACCTACCTAAAGTCGGGGATTATGCAGTTCACCCTCGTAATTCCCGCTATTTGTAACTCGCCACCCTTCCCGCTTGATAAGCGATTGCCATGGCTAGACTTTAGAGACGTCGCGTCATCGAATTTGTTGCTTGGGTGTACAGGCCGCGCAATTATGTCCGTTTAATTGCATAAGTACATAAATAAAAAACATAACCCTCCCTCTTTCGCAGTCGGGTAAAAAGGGTACTACTACAGGTTTACCTTTCTTCCGTGCGTGGTAGTTGATGAAACATAAAATCCTTGTGAATGTATGAAGATGAGGGGCAACCTCTTACGGCACATGTGGTTTTAACCATGTTACAAAAAGTATTAATACTTGGATCGAGTTAGCGTGAATCCCTGAGTACAAGTACCGAGCGACTGTCGCCCGCTTGGTACCGATGCCGTCCCGCACTTCGCCCCGCATGACTAGACTCTCGAAGCCCGGATAACGTGGAACGATTGCGACATTCGCGGATTCGTTCGGCAGTACAGTGAGTGTATTATGATGTAAAATTTATCAATGCAATAGTATTGTTGACCGTGAAATCCACCATGCATTGTAAAATGACGTTATATATTGACGATGACTAATTTGACTTTGGCTAGTTCATATATAAACGTTAACATACATAGATATATGGTTGAGGAGTACTCAGTGTTTGTAATAATGTATCTCATATACTTCGCACCCTTCATAAGAATTTATAACATTCAAATACACACACAGCTTATGCCACCACTTTTCGCCATGTGTAGGTATTCCGTCCCATGATGCGATAGGGGCGAATCTCTCGCCATATCGGGCACAAATTCCAGACTCTGGGCGGATATTGTATATAAAAACCCAATATAACTGCCTGACTCGGGATTCGAACCCGTTACCTCAGCTCGGTACTCGTACCGTAGTACAGCTACGCCACCAAGACATCTAGACACGCGGCAGCGTGTCAAGCCAAGTTCAAGCAATTATTACTACTATACTTAGTACATAGTTTTAATATACGTCGAGCTTTACTTCCCTTATTTACTGCAAACCCCTAAATGTTTCTATACCCTATTATACTTCGTGTTCCTTATATATTTCATACCCCTGCTTGACTGTCTTGCTGCGTAATTATATTGCGTACCTACATGGCAAAACTACCGCAGTGTGGTGCCGGTTTCTTTCAAACAATTTTATTTGCACTACTATGTACCTAAGTACATGATTGTGTTCACAAATGAATCGCCAGGGAGCGACATTTCGCTATTTCATAAGTAGTTGGTCCCGTGCACAAGGTCGCCGAGGTCCCGTGTTCGAACTTCGGTTCGGGTAAATAAAAATGTGACAGGGTTTATTTATGGTGATAATCACTCAGTCGCAACTCGGAGTCGGGAAGATAATAGTGTTCGCCTCTGTGCCTCTGAAAGCATGTAAAGCCATTGGTCCTGCGCCTGATCCCTATCAGGTCATGTGGGATTTCGTCTTTTCGGACTACGAGTGAAGAAATAGAGTGCGCCTGTGTGTTGAGCATAATCGACATAAGCAAAAATAATGATAAGAGACATAGTTGCAACATCAAAACATTGGCAGCTTCCGTGTTGTGCTATGGGGTGCACGACGCCATCATAAACGATAGAATCACTGCCGCACCGATACTTTAACGCTGACGCTATAAGTAAAAATAATTGTTAGGTGTTACAAGTCCACGTCAATTTATTTCTTTAATCCTCGTCGCCACTGTTGTGTCTCGGGCAGGTGTGAACTAAAAGCCGGTTACTAGCACACTCATTTATTAGCGCTGTGTCTCAACGCAGCGTGTACGCATATACCTATAGCTACGCACGTATACATATATAACAAGTACATATTAGCGTTTTCGTCCTACCTCGGTGTCTGCAGACAAGTCTTCGATCAATGTGTTACCAGTGCAGACACGTATATCAAAGCCGTAAGCTCCGAGGTGTGGCATCTTACTATGGGCCACCTAAGATGGCTCACAGTCACTTGGCGAGCTATGAAGAGAAAGGCGCCGTAAATAGCTCAGCGGATAAGCAAGCTAAAGTGGCAGTGGCCAGGGCACGTAGCTTGGCAACAAATTACATAGATCAGACAACATACGGAGCAAAAACTTTTCGACTGGAGACCATGAACCGGCAAGCGCGGCGTTGGACATCCTCCTCCAAGGTGGACAAACGACTTCGTAAAGTTCGCAGCAACCCGCTGGATGCAGGCCACTTCTAACAGGTGATCTGGAAATATTTAGGGGAGGGAGGCCACTTCTAACAGGTGATCTGGAAATATTTAGGGGAGGGAGGCCACTTCTAACAGGTGATCTGGAAATATTTAGGGGAGGGAGGCCACTTCTAACAGGTGCTCTGGAAATATTTAGGGGAGGGAGGCCACTTCTAACAGGTGATCTGGAAATATTTAGGGGAGGCCTATGTTCAGCAGTGGATTTCCAAAGGCTAAAGAAGATAAGCATTCAAGGGAACAAAAATAAAACACACACATAGCAAAATGAATGGCACATTTATATTTAATTAATATTATTCATTTTTATAATTAGACCTTTCTTGTAATTATATCATTTTAATCTATGCATTTGAACAGTAAAGGAAAAAATAATCAAATGCTCTATGATACAGTGTTGGGCTGCTAGCGTTGCCATCGACAATAAACAAAAAATACATACATAATATAACAAATAAGCCTCATATTGTACAAAACCTCCAGGATTATGCAACGGCGAACTGTAAGTGCCATAAATTTTCCAAAATACCATTCATAAAAAAATCTGAGCATCAAATATTGCAAAATAAATTACAGTTTTTACGCGTACGTTACAAAGAGAATCTTAAAAAATACTAAATACCGAGTACGCATAGACAACAAGTTATAGATAATAATAATTAAAAAAAAACTTAATTAACACCTAAAATGGAAGAGAAAGTCAACTAAGCTAAACTAAAAGGTTTCGATAGTGCTTACAACTATGATAGAATACTAAAAAAATATTTTGAACTTTATTTATGAAACGGTCATCCGCGCCCGACACGGACTGGCGTAATTGTTTGATAGAAACACTCCAATTTTGAAGGCATTCATTGCTGATAAAAATACTTTTCCGATACAAAAAGTACTTTTCGATATTATGGCTCATTATTTACTGCTGACATCTCAAAAACAGACACTTTTTTTTAAAGTAAGTCGTGCATATTTTTACATTTACGTTATGCCAGTAATATCGGATACAATTCCATTCCTCGAAGAAACACAATCGCGTTTAAATGTTTTTAAAATGTATAGCAAAATATTATTTTATGCAGATCTGTCGGAACCACTCAGCTGTCGCGTATGTTTGTCTTATCAAATAAATTTTAGCATAGCTACGTGCCGCGAGCTGTAATGACGGCACTTCTGCATGCGTTTCACAAATCTTAATCATAATTGTACTAGAATCGGTGTGGCATGGCGTTTCTGTACTGTCTAGATATTTATCGATACATCGTAACATGCATGAAAAAACAAATAACACTGGTCCCAAACTAATTTATTGTATCGCTAATATTGTCATATAAATTGGGCAAAAAAAAATTACGTATGAGTAGTTTTGGAAAATAATTTGCAACGACTCGACTATGACAACTGATACCTTTGTTGGTGCATATTTCTAAACGATACTTTAAAAGCAATACATAGTTTCACCGCAAAAGTAGTCAAATTTATGTACCAAACGCCATGCCTGATTGTATGATTTGCGTCGAGACAACACGTCACTGATCAACAGTGGTTCTATTGATCAAAGGGAGTGGGAGAGAAAATCAACCTTATCTATATATTACAGTGTAACTAAATTAACTAAGCTAAAACTCTCCTTGTCTCGCGAAATTTGCATACACCTAACCCGATATGGAGTGTGGAAATTTCGCGAGGTGCTTAATCATCCACATGTTTGTATTTAATTATCTGCTGCATTTGTTTTCACTGTGAAACAACTGCCGTGTTTGTACTCTCGTTATGCTTGACAACTGATACAGTACAAATTGCAATGGTTTCATATTGGAAAATATAATATAAATATAGATAAATGTCATGAATTGATAGAGAACGTCGGAATGTTGTTTTACGAAAATTATGACGGATTATTGAAACTTTTCGTTTCTCAATGCTAAATAATATTGTTTTTTTTTTTGTTATTGAGGGATAGAAATAATCAAATTTCAAGTTTCTGTTTATCTGTTACTGGTAAAACAAATCTCTGTTGCATTAAGTAGCAATATATGTAAAAAATAATTTTATTCAACTAAATTTAATTTCATGTATAGGTCTGTAATTTCGTCAATTTTTTCCACAACATTCCTACAAACGAACGATTACGTATTTCATACAAGCAAAAATAATATAAATTCGTCAGGCAATGCGGACCGCGTGTGGTACAATTGAGCTCACAATTTTATATTTACACAATAATCAAAATAAAACATTATGCGTGTTGTTTTTTTTACATGATTCAATTATTATGTCTTCACTGATTTTTATATTCATTCACCATTAATCCATGCCTCATCCGATTATAGGGTAAAATTACGACTACTTAACATAATATAAGACATAATTTTCCGTCACATAAATCATTTTACTGTATGATTTATTCGGTACAACTAGATGGCTTTTTTATTAAAACTAATTTACCATCAATAGTGAATGATTATAAAATTACTAAATTCATAAGTGCTTTAAATTTTAACGTCGATGTTAGCTACCGAATCAAACTAAAAACATCATTTTATAATAAAAAAATATATAATTCGGGGGGTGTCACGAATGTGTATGTCGACATCTTTTCTATATTTGTACGTCTTGAATAAAGATGCGGTCTGCGGCGGTGAATTGTCTACGAGGATCTTATAATCTCAGCTTAAGGATTCCGTTTAAACCTTTCGGGTGAGGAATCCTTGAGATTCATTAAAATATGACTATCATCCTATATTATTATTTTTATACATGTTAATGGCCATGTAGTGCCTGGATAATGTTTTTCTTTTTCAAGTTTCTATAAAAATATAAAAACATATGACTATCATCTTTGCAAAACAGACTGCAGATTGTACGAGACACTAACAGCGACCGCCGCAATAAAAAAGCGACTACTATTGACAAGGATAAATCATTATTATAGTAATTTTAATATTTATGAAGCATAATTAGTATTATATAAAGAATATAATTTTGTTATCCCGAAACTAGTGTAACAGATGTCAAAAGCCACATCGGCGACATCCCCTAGACAGAGCAAAGATCTCCCGAACAGAAAGAAAATACATTCAAGGCATATTGTCATCACACTTACAATAAAAACGTATTCATTTACTGGAGTTTTGGTAAGGACAGAACAAAAAACAGTAAAGTAACATCACCTTAAGTACTCACTTAAGTTAGCAGCCATTATCATTCTTGTTATTTTTGTAAATGTAATACAGAAATGCATTTAAAAATTAAAAATATTGGTTAAAATATAATTTAACAACGATTTATTTTGTGTTGTAGTCAAGTTGATTATTTACAATAAGGTTGAATATTTCTTTGTGATACACTTTTATTTGTATAAAAGCGATTTAAAATAAAATAAGATTTGACTGTAAAAAATCCTGTAAACGGCTGTCATATTTTCATTTACAAAAACAACATCAATTCATAAAATAATACACATAATTCATTTCACATTGAAATCGCATAGACATCATTAAATATTTTATTACGTCCGTTCATTCATTAAAATTCCATGTCGCGTCAATTTAGTCCCAAATAAAAAACATTTTGGTTCCAAACGCGAAACACGACATCACTCTGTCCCGAGATGAAAAAATACAAACATGCCAATAAATTGTTAGATTAGTGTAAAATTTAAGTGACGGAAGAATTTAAAAGAATGTTACTTGTAAAAGAGTGCGATAAAAATGAACAGTCCTTGCTATCGTGTAGTGTTTATATTACAACTGTTTCTATGGTTCCCAGTAATCGGGTTACCATTAAAAAGTGTGGAAAGACAAAAGACATGTAATTTTTTCATCGCGAACAGAGTTATAGCCGTGTTATAATAGTCACAGATGCATATGTAACAGAGATCGAATTATACGCACATTTTTGTACAATTGTACACAATGAATTTTATTATACGTGTTAAGCCTTATGCTACACGCTTTGTATGCAACTAACAAAAGATTTTCCATGAAACCTCATCGTATAACACGATCTCTATGTAAACATGTCGGTACAGAACAGCGATCTACGGACGAAAGCTCCAACACTTATTCTACACTTATGGCAGCCGAAAAAAAATAATAAGTTTGTTTTATTAAAATCGTAATTAAAAATATCATTTTCTCATAGATTTAATATAACCACTATATACTTATACAGATGTATAACTACACTAGTATATTACAAAAAAGTTTTTTTTTTCATTCCCCGTCGTTTCAATCTCACCTTGTCAAAGTGTCTTTGGGGTAAGACGTGGCTTGCGCATCTCATTCGCGTACTGCATGTATTGTATATAAAACTATATGCTATGTAACTAATATTATACACACTTATACTATGAAGTCCGAAATTTAAGTCACTACGCACTGCTTACGGTTTTTTTTTGTCGCGGAGATAATCTTTGGGACAATGTGTCGGGTGAACTTTTTCCAAATTTATTTCTCGTTTGAAAATTTTCAAGTGGTCTGAATTGGAAACTTCACCAATAATATATTAGTCAAAATACATTTTTTTATAATTTAAGTCAATGGTTATTTGAAAAAGAGTGATTCAGGAGAAAATTGAAGAATATGCAATAAGAATTTAAGTCTTATGTTTTAGTTTGATTTTTAGTCTAATATAATAATTTTAGATTTGAGATGATTTTATATTTATGACATAATTTGTCATCCAATGCTATTTTAACCCTTAACAAAGTACTTTGTATGGTGCAATTTTCCTTACTCATCGAGCCAGACAAGACCAATCAAAAATTTCCAAGCGTATGAACACTGGGAATAAAAATAACTCACAAATCTCGTAGTATATACAAAGTGGTGCTAGCTGCACGTGTATTGCCATAAAACAAATAACCAGCACAAAAAATAAAAAAAATAAAATACACAATGTATTTTAAACAGTACATGTGTCTCATTCTCCCGATCAACAGGATATTCAGCTCAAATTTTAAAATACAACTGGCAACACTAAAAATATTGCCAGATTAAAATTAATAAATACCATAACGCCCCACAGTAAAAATGCTTCGCTCACTCTGTTCGGCAGGCACGGAGCATTAGTGGGTTGGGTGTAGGGGGCGACGTGGGCGATGTGGGAGGGGTGGGGAGGGTCGGCAGCTAGCGGGCCGTGTGAGTGCTAGGGCAGCGCGTGCGGTCACGCCGGGCGTCGCTATTGCTGCGGCGGGCCCGTCGGCGGCTGGCCTGGGAGTTGACCCATGCCCTGGGGACAGATTCGTTTATTAAATATACAGGGTAATTTTGACATGGCGTTAATAAATGAAACCACATACTTATCTTGTTGAAAACAACACTTTCTATTAAGTTATTTTAACCATAGGTGTAAAATAAAAAAGTGTAAGTTGCGGATAAAATAAATATCAATAAAAAGTAACTGCAAGTTTACACGCCCTAATGCCACTATGACTGCTCTAGAAGAATTCGTCGCAGCAGCAACATTACACTTTCAGTCAGAAATACACTTACGTACACACCATATTCGCACTAAACTACAAAATGATAAAAAAAATGGAACACTATAACTAGGATTTTTGACGAAAGTATACGTTATTCATTGATGATATTTAGCACGATGTTAGCAGAGTTATAGACGAATATGTGGTTTCATTTAGTAACGCAATGTAAAAATTACCCTGTATTTTGTAATCAAATCAAATCAATCAAATGCGAAGCTAGTAATGAAATGTAGTTTTCTCTAAACAACTTCACCCATTTTAAGTCTTCTTCTGCATCCAATTATTCCACCCCAAAGTAGGGTTGACAATAACAACTTTAACTCAGTATGGTGCAGTTACTTTGACATAATTTTTACCATTAGGCTCAGATAGCAACAATTACAGGAAAGCAAAATTGAAATACCCCGACATGTTTCTAACTTCATGTTAATTGTCAACAACCGCCACTGCACAGCTCGTTGAGATCCTCCGCAACTTCTTGGTAGTGATGTGGTGTGCTCACCTGCATGGGCTGGTAGTGGTGCAGCGGCGCGGCGAGAAGTTTGGGCGCTTCCTCCGCCTTCTCCTCTTCGCGCCGCTTCAGGCACGCCGCCTTCGGGTTCAGGTTGCGCTCTACAACAAACATTACACATCCGTTAGGAAATATGTTTTAATTGGTATATCATTGGAACATGGTTAGGGAGACTAATGGAAGGGACATGCGACATTCTAGGTAAATTCTGTTTCTTATTCTTTACTTAGTGGCACCCACATTAACCCTTCAAGCCCCGCTTATAGGTATATATGACTGCCTCGGTGGCGTAGTGGTATTGCGTACGCATTACGAGTACGATTTGCGCGCTGAGGTCCTGGGTTCGAATCCCGGGTCGAGCCAAAAAAAATTGTGACTGGGTATTTTCATCTTAAAATTTACTCAGTCGCAGCTCGGAGTCAGGAAGTTGGCGGTGTGATACCCCCGTGCCTCGGAAAGCACGTAAAGCCGTTGGTCCTGCGCCTGATCTCTCTCCGGTCATGTCGGATTGCCGTCTCACCGGACTATGAGAGTGAAGGAATAGCGAGTGCAACTGTGTATTGCGCACACACTTGTGCACTATAATATCTCCTGCGTACCTGGCTGATCTCCGTTGAGATTGGCCGCCGTGGCCGAAACTGGCTAGGAGGATTTCATAGGTATATATATAGATGTATGGGAAAACCCTATATATTTATATGGACACCGGTGTCCGTCGCGGGGCTTGACGAGTCAATCAACGCATTTTTATATGGCACATTGATGAATCATTGAAATTAGGTATAAAGGAAACTAACTGTTTTCATAAAAAAAACCAAGATTGCGGTTCTGCTCGTATGAAATTTCTTTTCAGGAATAAAAGTTAAGCCGAGCACATTTCGAGGTAAACATATCTATAACTTTATGTTATTCTAGGGCTTAGGATTTTTTTTGTTATTCTTACACAATATATAAATACTTTGTGAATTATCGCTTGCTTTAATGGTGAAAGGAAAAATCGTCACGAATCCGGTATACCTGAAAGTTCTCTGTAAGAATTTCGAAGGTATGTGAAGTCTACCAAGCCGCATTAGGCCAGCGTGGTGGACTAAGGCCTAACACCCTCTCGGTAGTAGAAGAGGCCAGAGCCCAGCAGTGGTACATATAATACAGGGCTAGCATTATATTATCCTACTAATATTATAAAGGCTAAAGTTTGTAAGAATGTCTGGATGTATGGATGTTTGTTCCTCTTTCACGCAAAAACTACAGAACGGATTTCGATGGAATTTGGCATACGGGTAGATCATGTCCTGGATTAACACATAGGCTACTTTTTATCCCGAGAAAATATAAAGCGGGACTTTTATACCGGAAAACCTTTTTAACGCGGGCGGAGCCGCGGGCAAAAGCTAGTTATTGATACTTCTTCAGAAGCAGTATATAAAGTAAGATAACGGTACCGACCTCTAACTTGCTGCTCGAGTGTCATGATGACCTCGACGGCCATGTTGAGGATGCCGAGCTTGGTCTGCGGCTTGTCGCTCTTGAGGTGCGTCATGCACATGCGCCCGAGTTCCTTCAGCGCTTCATTTATATCTCTTATCCTTATTCTGTGCACGTACGAGATACCAATTATTACATTGAAATTGAATTAGAAAACATTAATAGATTAATATGTCGCACCTTTAGGATGAAAACGACACAATATAAAGAGATAGAAAATTGGGTTATCGTCATAAAACTACTTAAAACGAAGTATTCAATACAACGATAGTTCAAACACAGCCATATTCAAGCCATATTCAAGCAGGAAACTGTTATATCGGTCCCTTGTTTATTATATTTTTATAAACAAGGGACTAGTTTTTAGTCATTTAAAAATGACAACTCAATTTTCTATTTTTTGAATTGTGTCGATTTCGTTCTAAAGGTGCGATGTATGCTAAAAGTGATTTTCTATATTATCAAACTTTTCACTTAAAATATTTCATGATACCTGAACGCCATTATCAAACAGTAAAAAAATGTATGTCTATTAAAATCATTCGGCAAGTAACTTGATACCATTCAGGTAATATTATTAGCGCATCTTGGTAATGCCCTCAAATATTACAAAACGCATTTCAACGCACATCATTAATTAATCAAATTATATTTCTTAGAAATCATTGTGTCAATGAAGTGCAAGAAAATGAATATAAACCTATAGCAATTAATTAATTTAATTTTCAACTGTCTTCAGCGAATGTAATAAATAATTTGTATATGGAGTAGGTTATCTGGAAGAAACGATATTATTATTATATATGTTTTAATTTAAGCTGTGATTTGAAACGCGATTTGTCGTGTTTGTAACTGTTGAGACTAGAATTTCAAAATTTAAACAAACTTTATATTATCTAATGATCACAATGTGCACTGATATATTTTTCCCCGTAGCTTGAACTCGTTTTATTTCTTATCTCATTTTTTATGGTGCAAATTCAACAATCATTGATTTAAAGCTTGCGTTCATAAAGTATTTAGGTACTACAATTTATAAACATCATGTTACTACTGTTTTTTTTAATTAATATTTTCTAAACCAACCAAAGTGCCAGAGGGGCTACTGCGAAAAACGAAATCCGAAACGTCGGTCCGAAACGAAGAAACGACGAACTTCGGATTTAACCTTACTACCAAATTACTTCGGATCCGTCACCGTTGAACGAAGGTTTCACGCAGTTTGCGACGCTTCCGACTTCGCTCAACACTTTCGTCACGCAACAACTCTTCATAAAGAAGGATCCGTAACACTTCGTAGTAAGAAAACGTGCGATCCGTCACCCGAAACTACGGATTTCGTTTTTCGCAGTAGCCCCTCAGGTTGCAGTTTTGTTACAAGTTGTAAAAAGCTAGGCATAGGAATATTAATGGGTAATATACGTATACCAAAAAATTAGAGGTGAAATTAATAATTCTAAGAATTTATCCATAAATTGCATCTCTATGTGTGTTATACATTTTAAGAGAATAACATAATTCAATACCATATAATATTGTTATGAACAAAACTGGGAATTAAAGGTCAACAAGTTAATCTCCTCCGAATGATCAATATTTCCAAAAATATATTTCTTGGTAAATATTTGGTACAATGTCATACGTGCACGCCAATTTGATATTCGAAAAGTAACTCACACATCCGCTACGTCATATTAATCACGTCATCTTGTTATTTAACTTATCTTGTATTATTCAGTTTAACTATGAAAACATGCATCATATATCGCTGGCTCACTACTACAAGGTTCTATGTTCTATGTAATAAAAACAAAATATATGTATTATATATTTTGTTTTTATTACATAAACATCACATGATTCTGTATTAAAAAAAACAATAACTCCCGAAAGATAAATGAAGAGCGAACCATGATTGTGTTTTATTTAAATTTTTATCAACATGAAATTTTTAATTATAATTTTACCAAAACAAATAAAATGTATTATATTGATATTACCAGCGATATTAGAATAGCAACAAGTCACGTAGTTTTACGATCCAGCGCCTCTATATATATATAGCTCTCTCTATTAGGTCCCATTAGTCAATTCGTTGTGCAGGCTTAAGGGCCACTAACCTTTCTCTCGCGTTGTTGGCCTGCCGCCTTTCTTTCTCCCGTAACGCTTTCGCCTGCGGGTCTGCCTCGTCGTCACCCTCGTCCGCCGATGAACAACTGGTATCCAAATAAAACCCTTAGCACCAAACGATTAGGGTGGACAGTTGTGTAAACGTTGTACTGATAAGTAGAAAACATTGTAGAGCCATCGACTTATGAATCCTTTGGACATGGAATACATATCAGTGTAGGTACAAGTCGAAGAGTTATTATTATTATTATTTTATGGAATTCAATGACGAGCCGAGCATGCCGTTCGCCTGATGGTAAGCGAGACGACCACCCAAAAACAGTAGCAACACCATCCAGCACCTAGAGTTACAAAGTACTGTGTGGCATTCCACTGCGCTCGTCCTTCTGAGACATAAGATGTTAAGTCTCATTATGTCCTGTAGATACACTGGCTACAATGTCCTTCAAATCGAAACACAACAGTGCATGCACACTGCTGCTTGGCGGTAGAAATAGACATGGCGGTAGTATCCACCCAGACGGAATCTTGAAACACGAAATCTTTGTGGGAGGCCTATGTCCAACAGTGGACGTCATGCGGCTGATGATGATGACGCTGTTTTGACTGTTATGTTGGTGCAGGAGTATATTAGGATAATGCAGCACGGGATTTTAAATTTATATATATTAAAAACTTTTTTTACTGTTCGGACTATAAACATTACGTCTAACTTAATTTATTTTTTCGATTTATAGCCGATACATTGACCAATTCCAAAGTAGACATATTTCCATAATTTCAACGTCTTTCATCGCTGTCCACCCCATTATAGGCGTGAAGGTACAAACAAAAAGATACCTTACCTCGGCACACGACGGTGGCGCACGAGAGAGACACCTGACCACCTAAATTACCATAAAATTACAACTAATATTGAAAGTTGCCACAATTGTTATTTAGGCGTCTCTTACAGGAAGCAATCTACAGTTCCTCTTAAGATAAATAAAAGTTCTTGAAAACGGTACTCGGTAGAAGTGGCGTAACATGGTTGGGCGGTTCTTTAAGGGGAGGGGTAGAAGGGGGGGGGGAGGGGTAGAAGGGGGGGGGGCAAATGCGTAAAATAAAACATTTTAGTTTTTTTACTTTCAGTGACAGGGTGCATGTGTTACTCTTATTTGTGGAAATAACCTTTTTTTTGTGCTTTGGAACGGCAAATTTTGGTTCCTCCCGGGCGGCATGGACTCAAGCTACGCCACTGTACGGTAGTTTGATGTAACGGAAGCTTCAAACTAAATTGCACGCCGTGTTATCGACGAAAGACCCAAATGCGTTTCCGAAGAGAGAATCAATGAAATAAGATAGCACACATGGCGAATTTAAAAAAGATTTTTTGTTAAAAGAGAAAATCTGTTGTGGCAACTTCCAAAACGTGCAAAACAAACCTTAAATACCATTGTTAGGCGCATTAGCATCACATTCTTGACATGTTTCTTTCGACAAGCATTCGATATCAAACTTTATATTTGTTAAATTATTTAAATATTTACCATAATATTTAATAACTAATGAAGATTACCGAAATGAAAGTTATTTGATTACAAAAATAAATGTTATGTCAAAAATGTCACGCTATATTGGCGTTAGTACAACGAAAAGCAGCAGTGGGTACCTTGATATGTGGATAAAAGATTAGGATTATTCGAAACTAAGTTTCACAATCGATATAATGGAGATATTAATCGATTAATTTTGGTTATTTTTCATTGTGAAAAATTTATTAAAATCAGTATGTAAATAAAGAGTGCAACACAGTCGTTCAGTATTTTACCCAGTAGTTTATAAACTATACCCGAAAGTGTGTGTTGCATTCACTATAGATATACATGTTCAGATATGCTCGTCTTACTTGTTAATTTGTTTTTAAATATGACTACGATAGTTGTATTTAAAAAAGTTACAAAGCTAGCACGCACTACGAAAAAAACGTAGAGTGCACGCGATTCTATTCCGTAATGCGTGCCTCACACTTTCTCCAAGAGGTCATATCTAAATATTTAAATCCGTTATGTTACACACTAGCACCTTTAAGTTATAAGCTTCAATACTGAAGTATTAATTTTTAACTTACCTCAATCCTACCGATAAATTAGAATATGTATACAATCAACGATTCATGTATAAGTAAATCGTTTGGTTCGCTCTTTTGTTTTAACGAAAAAATCCTTTGTTTTCGGTTTCGCTGGCCAAATAGTACCTATATACAATGGAAATAAGAATAAAAAACATAATTGTTGAATTTGCACGCAAAGAAATATTCATCATTAGATCGGTCGAATGGGGTAACTCGAAATATTTGCCACAATTTTTGTATGGCTATAATAATATCTAGAGCTAGTATATATTTATCTTTGAGTATTTTATTGTATATAGTTACCCCATTGAACAGTTAGTACAATATAGGAAAACATAGTGACAGTAGACATTGTGACCCGCTTGATGTTATTGTTGTAAAGCTGCAATGAACACAACTGTTAGTATATTATGTACAGTCAGCACAGTAGTATAAGTAACTGAAAAAATTCAAAGTTTCAAATTGCTTACATACTTTTGCGGTCTTACTAACCTTTTTGTTTCTCTTTCTAAAAATAAAAAATAAAGGAGATTTACTTCAAAGAAAGAAAAAAAAATTTCAGTTTAACTTAACGCGTATATAAGCTATTTGATTTTTTTTTGTACAGCTACTTATGCTACTGACTGTAGATTATATTTTATACCCATGATGAAATAAAAGCATTCGATACGATCGATGAAGGTCTGTGATACACACTTTGTAATTTGAACTGTAGAACGAAGACACAAATATTGTTTTTATTACTATCATAATACAGGTTGCAGACCTTTCATCCTTGTTTTCATCGTAGTTATAAGGAATTTATAGAAATGTCCCATACATGCGTTTTAATTATTGTGTGTTTGAAACATTTTCACTTACAATAAATCGTTTCTTTGTTACAAATGTACTGCACAGAAAATAAGTTGCGCGTCATAATAATAAATGTTATTTACAAGAAGTAATAAATAATTTACGATGTAATGGTTTTCCAAACGTATTTCTTGTGAGCGATATAAACCAGAATCGTTGTGTATTAATGTGAATTATGTAATAACATGGATTATAATATGAAGAAGACAAAAACAGAATTACCCCACAATAAAACACATGTATGAGATGAACCAATAAGGGAAACACAAAACTTAGGTTCGTCCCCGCACTGATTTCAGTGAAGGGGCGCCGGCAAAAGCGTTTCTTTTATCCAGAAATAAATATACAACTGAAGGGCTGTTGGCAATTCTAACTTTAAAGTTATACACTTAATATGTTCAAAGGGGTAAATACGACATACGTTACTAAGTCATTTAAAAATACACAAAAAACTTTGATTTTTAGCATTAAGAGAAGGCACACAAGGAAGACACACAAAAATTGGCTGCCGAGTAATTTGCATTTGAATATAAACTGCAGCAGCGAAATAACCGCATGTACACGTAATTGCATAAACCTATTTGTAATTATAATATACCGAGGCGATTATTTGACAGCGGTCCAGTTAAACCGAGTGCACCTTCTCTTAAAACAATCTGCATGAAGTATTGCCATCAGCCCGTCAGCCCCCCCCCCCCGAGCGACCGACCTCTCTCTAACATTGTTGGCCTGGCGGCGTTCTCTCTCGCGCGCCGCCTTCGTGTCCGGGTCCACGTCGTCCTCGTCCGCCGACGAACAACTATCGCACAACACTTCATTTATTCACATCCTATAGATTATTATGGGGTATTGTGTAAAATTATTTGGAAACTGTATTGCGCAGTTACCACAATGTTAGTCCTCCCTCCTGGGTTCCATAGATATGACCTGTGGGCTTAGAATGTGAAAAAAACACGATGCGTCTCCGCTTCGTTTTATTGTGATTGGTTGAGAGACTGTCGTATCGGTCTCTCGATCAATCACAAACATCAAAATACCGATACGTCAGTCTCTCAACCAATCACAATAAAACGAAGCGGAGACGCATCGTGTTTTTTTCACATTCTAAGCCCACAGTAAACAGTTGTCTATATTTGTTGCTTTTGTGAATAGACCCCATTGAGTTTTACGTAAATAATAAGTTCCAAATATTTTACACACCTGTCAAAAATTGTGTAATAAGTTACAAGGTGTTAAATTATACCGAGTTGTATCATATGTAATGGCTTCTAATTCTATTTTACGATGGCCCGCAATGCGGATCAAGCTATTTATTATCAGTATTGTATAATTTAACACCTTCTGCTAAACGAGGTTTCTGATCGATAAGTACTATAGAATTAGATATTTCTTTATTCTAATAGGAATGCAAAATGCACGACGGCACTCGGACGAACATGGAATAATTATTATATTAATTAAATGTTTAATCTGCTGGAAAATTTTATCCAATAAAATCAAGGGATGTAATAATTATTTTATTATAAAGTTGGAAAGTTAACCGGTGATGTAAAGGTGAATTTATATGTTCTTATTCACCGTGTGCAGTCATTCAATTGCACGATATTATGGTATAGTGTGAGTACTATGTATTGATAGTTTTCAGGTAATATAACCTCACTGATAAGGCGGACAAGAATAAGTTTCTCCTTTTAACTGATCATAGATACCTACGATTAAATGCAAAATTCATCAATAACTTCAAAGATCTAAAGCCAAATATGGAATATAAAATAACTTCGATTAGTTTATGTGTGTTTGTATTAAGTGTGCAGTGTGTACGTACTATCTGCGAGATCGCTTTGAAAGCGGCTGCTTGGGGAGTGCGAGCGCGTCCGCCGAGCCGGACGACGACGGCTTCGAGTCCAGCCCGGAGTCCGGCGGCTCTTTACGTTTCTCTACAACGTTACAACAGGCACCTTTGTTTATATTACAACATATATATACATATACACTCACGCCTTTTATCCCCGAAGGGGTAGGCAGAGTCGCAACTAGTGCACCCACTTTACGCCGTTATTCCGTCCCATGATGTGATAGGGGGCGAGCCTATCGCCATATCGCGCAGTAATTCCCGAGTCCGAGCTGACACTGAATAGAAAAACTCAAATACACTTTGCCCGACCCGGGGATCGAACCCGAGACCTCAGCATTGCAGTCGTACCATAATACAACTACGCTACCGAGGCAGTCCAGTTTATATTACAAAACACTTTGAATTAGGTTATTTTTATTTTTGGTAGGTATTTGAAAATGATGCTGACGTTCCGCCAACAGAAAGTTATTGGCCCACTTTGCCTTTAAATTGTGATACAATCAAGGCTTAGAACCCACTTCACTTAAGTCTATTTATAGAGTGAAGATTTTTTATAGGAAAAATTACGTAGAGATGGAACCTTCCTAAAGCTTTTTAAATATTTAGACCAATGAGGTATCCTATTTTTTGGAGTCGACAACTTTAAACTGCTACATCTAGCTTTTTATACGTACAACTCACACTAAATTATGCTTAAGTGATGACAGGTAACAGGTAAGATGCACTTTCCACATTTCTTGTCATCGCCTAATTTCTGTCGACAATAGTGACGTGCTTGTGCCTAACTTCAGACCGGTCATATAGATCGACTACAGTAATGAGTATGTACTGACTAGTGTTGGGTAGGACATGTCGCTCCATCTTGACGGGCGGTTCGGAGTGCAAGTGTGGCAGCGCGCCGCCCACACCCAGCCGCGACACTGCAACACCACATTACGAACATCTATACTAATATTATAAAGCTGAAGAGTTTGTTAGTTTGAACGCGCTAATCTCAGGAACTACTGAACCGATTTTGAAAATCTTTCAATAATAGGAAGCTACATAACTCCTGAGTGCTATAGGCACTTTACTTTTTATCCCGGAAAAATATTTTTGTCCCGGAAAAACCTTTTCACGCGGGCGGAGCCGCGAGCACTACTAGTTTTGAACATAAGATTGCTACAAATCTAATTGGCTATTGCAAATACTTTTTGAGAACGAAGAACTACCTATACGGTTATCTGTTAAGTAATAAACTTTTCTGCTTCGGAAATACTGTATCGCCTATATGTATATCAAAGATACATCCGAAATACTGTATCGCCTCTTCTGTATGTCATCAAAGATTAATTATTATAGTCGTTTGTTGTTGTTGTGTATAATATGGTCATTTGTTTCAATATCATACAAATTAACAACACAGTGAGAAAAAAAATACCAATTTCTCTTTCACTTGTATCTGATTAATATCGTTGCAGTAAAAAAAAAATACCTGCAGAGCAAAAAACACTCCCAAAACTCAATACCATGTAAAAATGTACTAAGAGATGTGCGAGCGAGATAGGAGAGCACACAGTGGCGGTAGAGCGAGAAGGCATGTACCTGCGGGCGACTGATGGTGCATCTCGTGCGGGTAGAGGTCGGGCGCCTCGGCGTGGTTGCGCAGCACGTTGATCGCGTCGTCCAACCGCTCCTCCATACGCGCGCCCTGTGTCATCAACACGTGAGTATTCAATATCACCAACTCTGTTCTACTTGACTAGGTCCCTGCCATTACCGACGTCCATGGGCGCTTACCATCAAGTGGGCTGGTGGCTAGCCTGCCTTTGTATAATAATAATAATACCCTGTATTATATACTGTCCCACTGCTGGGCACGGGCCACCTGTACTACTGAGAGGGTTTTAGGCCTTAGTCCACCACGCTGGCTTAGTGCGGGTTGGTAGACTTCACATACCTTCGAAATTCTTATAAAGAACTTCTTAGGTAGGTATGCAGGTTTCCTCACGATGTTTTCCTTCACCGCTAAAGCGAACGATAATTGATAAACAATACACACATAACTTTGAAAAGTCAGAGGTGTGTGCCTTGGGTTTTGAACCTCCGGACATTGTCTCGGCAGACCGTTACGTTCCCCAACAAGGCTATCGTCCACTTTCACTGCCTTGTGTGATATGAAAATATTTGATTAATTTTATCGAAAGGACAGCTCGAGACATTGCGTTACAAAGTCATCGTCTTATACGAGTTGCATCTGCGGGGTCGACGGTATGGTACTCTCGTAGAAAACCAATTAAGTATTTTATATCGAAGTCATATGCAACTTTAGTTTTACTGGAGGGTTAATGGATACCTCAATATGTGGCTGTTAAAATTAGTGGCTCCCCATCCATATAGCGGTTAATTATGTAACATTCTCATCCAGAAATCTGAGACGTAATATTATGTTAGGATTAATTATCCTATAATTATAGTTATCATGGGTAAATATAAAGGCTAGTAATTAGTTCTCCGCCATATTTGCTTATTATTATGCCCACATTCCAGTATGGTGGACAAAAAAAATATTTTTCCTCAGTAAATTCCAAGTTTCTTTAAAACAATAATGAGTATCAACTTAACATGAGCCCATTGGTTAAAAATACAGCTCACACGAATTATTAGCATACGAAAACAAAATTACAAACAGCGAAATAAAAATAGCACTTAAGCTTCACAGAAGACCATGCCACATAATGTATACCAAAATACAGATAATAAACACAGAATGATAATATTTACATGCGGGGTAACTCAAACACATTCAATAATCAAAGTTGAGGTTTTACTTTTAGGAAAAAAATAGCATTATAATATTTAAAGTTTTTTTTTTCATATCTCGTAACCGACGAGCATGTATGGACAGACTGATGACTGTGCAAGAAGCGAAAGGGGTATTCTTGGATCGTAGCACTTGGCGCTCCATAGTCTCTGCCCACCCCAATGGGAGAAAGGCGTGAGTTTATGTATGTATGTTTTTTTTCATATCATTTTACTTTACACAGAAATAACGTATGTTTAAGTCACCCCATTGATATCCAAATACAATACTCACAACGACATCGGAATGCTCTCTCAAGAACACCATAGCTTCGTCGAGATGCCGCTGTTCCGCCGGCGCGCCCTATGTTCACACCAAGTTACGCACACAGAACGAACAGTCGGGAGCTATCGGCCTGACACACTGGTAGTTTCCACAAACTATGTGTAGTGTTGTAGATACAATGAGACCGGGTTTATCATAATGTTAAAACTATTAAATAATGTAGGAGAGCAAAACACTCGACTGTACTCGATCGAATGGAATCGGTTTAATCTCGATTTAAAATCGATACGTATCGAATCGTGAATAAAAAAAGGTAATTTTTTTTATGAATCTAATTGTTGTAAAGCTACGGCATACTGCGCAAATAGATCAGTAATCAGTACCACGATTTTTCTACAGTTAGGCAGATGACGAAGTATTTTGAATACAATTGTAGCCAAGTAGTCGTCTTCGGAGTAACAAAAAGTTTCAAAGTAATAAAATAGTAACTAATTACCACATAATTTGGAAAAAAAAACTTTGTCAATCACTAAGTAATAATTCATTTTCATAAATCTAGTTACAACTAACTACAAATTCAAGACCGCTTTATTCTAGGTAACTACCTTAATAAGAAAATAAAACAAATCTATGGAAATATAAGGCGTCAAGCTCCACACTGGTCGCTCGTTCGATTAAACAAAAACAGAAAAAAAAAACAAAAAACAATTACAACAACTACATGGTCGATGAGAAAACAAATATTTTACAATTGCAATATATCTGAATAATATATTGTAGATTAAAAATAAAGGTGACATTTTTTCCTCGACCAAGTATGATTAATATTTTTTTACAAAAAAAGAATTAAAACACTAAAAAAATTAATTATCAATTGAACAAAATATCAAATTAGTTACATTCATGCATGTATAAATGCCATGCTAGAAATATTTAAAACACAATATACCCAGGGCCCATTGAAAAAAAACTAACACCATTCAATTTTGAAAAGAATGCCCCCATCAAAACATAGCTGATCATTGGAATAAGGCTGCTTTAATATCATAACTTTAAATTAAATGGCTAGGTCGGGGAAAGAGGTGTAGGAGACAATTCTAAAAGGGGAATTACGTTATTTTAACATTTCAGGAGAGGATAGGATAATATGAATTGAGGTCACGAGTACAAGAACGGTCTGAGCGATAATATAGAACCATTCATCATTATTTATAGTTGAGTTCAAGGTATAGTCAGCCACATAAGTGGTTGAACAAATTCAAAATTTCAATTCGCCTCTACGCGTTAAGTTTAATTGAAATATTTTTTTCTTTGTGTGAAGTTGTTCCCTTTTATTTTATTTTTATAAAGAGAAAACTCAGACAAAATTGTAGAGACGATTTGTGGTTTTGAATTTGTTCAGCTACTTATGTGGCTGACTGTACATAGTTTAAAAACATTTAGCCCATAAGTAGTTATTCTCGTGACGTCACAAGGCAGGTAGTGGTGGGTATTGACTGACCATGACCGGCGGCGGGTAGACGGCGACGTGCTGGTGGTGTCCGTTGGGCAGCGCGGCGGGCGGCGCCGGCGCCAGCGCGTGCGGCGTGGCCGCGCCCGGCGGCGACGACACGCCCGTGCCCGCCCAACTCGACTGCTACGGAACATCACAAATTTCACGTACAGAAGTAGCTGAACTAACACAAAATTTCAAATTGCCTGCATACTTTTGTGTTCTTACTAATATTTTTTTCCTCTTCTCAATAATAACGTACAATAGATTTACTTTACTTCAAACTAAAAAAAAAATGTTTCAGTTTAAGTTAACGCGTATATAGGCGATTTGCAATTTTGATTTTGTACAGATACTTATGCTGCTGACTGTACTGCTAAGTAATCAATCAGGTGCGAACACGGCTTAACTAACTCATTTTAGTTGGGTGGTTTGCGAGCCACTATCGCTACTCACTGCATATGATACAATATATTATACCTCTACAAAATGGTAAACCGTAGTCGGCTAGCTCTGGCTCAGCGATAAGTCATCTTATTCTTGGCGTACTCAATACTACGAAAGGCTCAAACGAAATGACAGCATTGCCTCATAGAATCTTAAGTAGCCATTTGGCTATTAAGCTTCCAAAAGATAGTAAGATTATTTAAATTATCAACACCTGAGCTCAGGTTAATGAAGTGCTTGATTGCTTGCCTTTTGCTGTATGAAAATACTAGCTTCTACTCGAGATTACGCCAGTGTTACAATCTGTTTCCTAGATTAAAGATAGCTTAATGTCATGGGACACCATATTAGTGAAATAATTCTCAGTAACAGAGCAGTAAGAAGTTACGATTAACACGTTCTAACAAAAAAATGTTATTTTTTTGTAAATCTTACAGACGACATAAGCTAAAAGCACAAATACATCTCGACAATTAATTACGATAATATTGATAAATTCGAGTGGCGATCGATAGTGTTCTCATTCATAACTGTAAAATACACATTAGGTGGAGTACCTACACTTCAGAAATTGAAACGTCTGTCGTGATAAGTATCACTTGTCTGTTGAGGATTGACGTTGTTCGTCGTTACAATATCCGATCAATTATTACTCAACACATAAACCCTATTACAAATTTTAAAAAGTGCTGTATTCTCCATATCAGAACCTACCAGTTACTTTCAGACGAGTTCAAATTAAACGCGAGAGACAATCTCTTGCTAAGACGAAGCATGTCCACACATGCTACTAAATACGTAAAAACAGTACTAAAGGCTTGTTTACCTGATTGGCGTGATGTATGTGGTCGTGTTTGTGTGAGTAGAGGCGCGTGGGCGCGTGCAGCGGCGGCGGGGAGTGCACCGGCGTGGACGGCGACGAGTACGAGGACACGCTGCCCTCCGCGCCCACCACCGTCGGGGTGCTCGCGCCACCGCCGTACATCTGAAGTTAACCACTAATCTCAACCGTATGCCTTGGGCAGTAAGTGTTGAACGTATACTGCTTTTATGTGGAAGTAGAGACTAAGGTAAATATGGATTTATTGTAGATTGTTTAGTTTACTCGTTGAAAGACAGAAAGGATTTTTATTGCTGACGCAATTTTAATTACGAGAAAAAAAAAGACTAGTATATTTCCTTAAACTAAAACTACAATTAAGACCAGCAAAAGAAGCTCTCATTCAGCTGGATGGTAAAATACGACCTGAGTAGTACAAGTGGGCTTAGAATGTGAAGAAAAAAAACACGATGCCTCTCCACTTCGTTTTATTGTGATTGGTTGAGAGACTCACGTATCGGCCTCTCGATCAATCACAAATATCAAAATACCGATATGTCAGTCTCTCAACCAATCACAATAAAACGAAGCGGAGCCGCATCGTGTTTTTTTTTCACATTCTAAGCCCCCTGATATTATATACTGCAAGATCTAGATACTACAGTAAGCATCTCCGTAACGACTTCATTATTGCAGTGGTATCAGCATTATAGTAACGCTACTTCTTAAGACCATCAGTTTCAAAATCTGTATTTTACACCAGCACCAACAGGGTATAAAATTTCATGCTGAGCTATATTAATTGTCATGATCATCAAATATAAACAGAAGATGAATGCTCACAGGCTGCAGCGGCGGTTTGGCCACGAGCATAGGGTCGGTGGGCGAGTGGTGTGGTGCTGCTGCGCGGAACGAGGACATCGGCGGCAGCGGCAACTCCGCGCCGCCGCCCGCCGCCTCGCCCACCACGCTCACCGAGCCGCCCACCGCGCCGCCCACAGCACCGCCCGCTATGCCTGAAACGCCGAATTTATCAATGTAAGTGTGAGATTCGTAATATTACTAGAACCAAACAAAACAGCGGAATATAATCAAGTCTCAACGACTCCTGCGCTGCGCTCTAATTGGAAAGATCAAATGATGTTTCTAGCTGGAGTCAGCATAGGTTTGAAATCTGTTTCCGGCAAAATAATGCCATAATGCGGTTCTTTTCTTAGTTCAACAGATCTTAATAAGTTAATTAATATAATATGCTTGATGCGGCAGCAAAACCTAGGAACTGCATACCATTTAAGGACTTACTTTCATGTTGCAGACTCTACCAAATAAATAAAATATAAATATAAATACGTATCTATACTAATATTATAAAGCTGAAGAGTTTGTTTGTTTGTTTGTTTGTTTGTTTGTTTGAACGCGCTAATCTCAGGAACTACTGGTGCGAATTGAAAAATTCTTTTTGTGTTGAATAGACCATTTATCGAGGAAGGCTATAGGCTATATAACATCACGATGCAACTATTAGGAGCGAAGAAATAATGGAAAATGTGAAAAATGCGGGGAAAATTATTCATCCTTGAGGGCTTCCATTGCGTGCGCTGCGAAAACCGTTCAAGATACCAAAAATATATGTATGAAAGAATTATTCCTCTTGAAATGATCTAAAAAAAAGTCCGCGACAGTATAAGTCTATCTTTTAAAATTAACTCTCTAGAACCGTTTTTATGGTAATCAATTTGGTCGAAATTAATGCATTATTTGTTAAGAGTTGTATCAACGTCATAATATTAATCTTTATACAAATAAATGTGTTGGATAGAGTGATTCAACGGAAAGGTTTTTATGTATGTACTTTTAGCCCGGAAATACTTATTAACGCGGGCGAAGCCGTGGGCAAAAGCTAGTAATAAATAAAGAAGATCCTTTGCAGGTTTGTACTATTTTAATCATACTCAAGGACTGGGGTTTTAGGTTGGGGCCTTTACAAAGATATCTTTTAGTATGAACTCTCAATGATTCTGGTCCTTAGTGTTTACCTGGCGACGTGGCATACGGGTCGTGCTGGTAGGGCGGCGGTGGCTGGTAGTAGCCTGCAGCCCACTCGCCGCCACTGTAGTATGGCTCTTGGTACGACGCGCCCGCGCCCGCGCCCTTCGGCGACGCGTACCGACTGGGCGAATCGTGGCCGAACTCATCGCTGCCATACTGAAAAACAAAAGAATTGATATTTTGAATAAATAAGTCACAAAATTCTTTTTTTTTTATTATTATTGAATAGTTGAATCGTGTTCTAACACAACGGTTGTTGAGTTAGAAACTTTTCGAGACGTGCTGTAAACAATTTTTATTTACTGCATCGATGCTTTTATCGAATTGCAGCAAAAATACATATGACAGATGTACTGTTGCATTTTGTTTCAACAATAATTATTACCCGAGTATGTAAAACTTTTTATAAAAAAGACTAGGTTATTAATTCGAATGTAAAATTGAAGGAACTATAATAGTTAGGTATATTCATTAATGTATAAAAGTGTTAAGTCAGTATAGCTTGCACAATTGTAAGACAATATTGAGGAACATGTTTAAAATCGGTTAATAATTGATTAGACCTATCTGCAAGCCTGTTCCACGTTTATTTTAATGATATAGCATGCTGATGAGTAAGCTGAAGTGGTATTCGACTGATCATAACTTTCCCAGAAAAGATAACGTTGGAGCAAAACATTTTAGAAATGAAGCGGTCTGGCATATTATGTACTGTGTGTGTTAATTTTCTGCCATATATTTTAATTTATTTTTACTTCATAAAATACTTGCATGAAATATGGGGTGGTACATAAAGTGACTCATTAAGTTATTTCTAGGATAATCTTAATTCTAGAACAATAAGTAAGAAAGTTTCAGTAGTTTCAGTTAAGCATAATATGACAGTGATGGAATATGCCGTTTAGTCTGCAATTCTTATCAACAAAAAAGCGAGCACTTCGTTAATCCTATGCTTAGTATTAAGGTCACAAAACATATGCAGAACATCCGAAGTACATTTAGCATAACATCGTAACCCCAACGCCAAAGGAGCGCACGTAAAGATCTATGCCAATGACTAAACATTACATAAAAATGTAAAGTTAAAAGGAAAAATATTACACAAATAAATAAATTAATCATAAAACTGGCAAATAATAAGCGCAGCCGGACCGAAGCAGCCGTGATCGGTGAGTAATGAATTCTAAGAATGCTCAAAATAGGAGTTACAATGCGGCGACCTCGTCCCCACAGTGGACCGACTGTTTCACAACAAGCTTTACAGGCTGGAAGACTAGTGCCTGCGTGCGAGAAGGGTCTTCTAGAACATATTCATTGTTATATACGGTTAAAAAGTGCACTAAACATGTTCTGTAAATGGCGGCATGTTCAATTGTTAGCCAATGTTACAATTAGCAATTTCGATTACTTAATAAATCGCGTATGTTATTGTTTTAATGAGACGCAGAAAATAACCAATTTAACTTTGTTCTGTAAAGGTACCTTTCATTTCTAAGCAATGCTACTTACTCGCCACACCTCACTTGTTTATTAAACATGATAAAACTGCAAGACCTAGTAGTACAGTGCTGGCCAATTTGTCGCACGTTACACGTACCTTTACCGTGGCGGCGTAGGTACACCGCTCAAGTGTTCCGATTCCGACCATATTGGTGAGTTGCGCCATGCGACAGACGAAAGCTCGCGCGCTTAATTGAGCTTATTGTTAGCTTTTGTACACTTAACGCCGAGGTGACGTACGCACAAGTATACTATTTATTACTAAAAAGTTACCGTGTCAGTAGCCGGTGGCTTAGCATGTTAAATAGGGCATTATCACTATTCTTTACATATGAACAACATTATAAACAAAAAGTAAGCCACATTTTACTATACCGATATTATTTTATTCAGTGTTGCTATTTTTTTAGCACAATTTTTAGTTCAATCAGTGAAATACGCAAAATGAGAGACAGGATTAAGACAGTCCACAAATGAAAAGTAATGACAAACTAAACGCGGATACACGCTGAGCATAAAAGAAACGCGTAAAACGAATGATGAACAGTATAAAGATTATTTCCATATCAATATACGGATAAACAAAACTTAATCTTATCTAAAATACCTATTACTATTATCAAATTTAGCAAATTCAATAACACGCGAGACTGTTGCGTAATTAAAAAAAAATAGCCCCACTAGATCCGCCTAGAATCTAGATACTGGGCGGATAGCTGATAAACGTATTACCGGCAATTAATTGATAAAAAATATAAATTATGGGGAAGTAACAGGTAAATTAGAAATTTTATAGAAGTGCTATGATGCTACTGTGGAGCGAGGGCCCTAATCATTCCATCGTTCATTCTCTATTAACAATATAGTTATCAGGAACATTTGACTATATATACAGTACCGTATGTAATAGTAATACAAGTTATCAATATAATACTAATCAGATTCCTGGAAATAAAACGTATATGTATCTTAAGCGGTGAAGTAAACATACTCTAAAAGAAATCATTTTAAGAAAATCCATCCCGTAGATCACTAACACTTTCACATCGAGAGAGAAATGATGCAAAGTTAGTATTACATGTATATAAAAGGCTACGAGTGAACCATTCTACTGGTAGACAGTGTAACCGACTATTTGATTAGTGGATAGTTTCGTATAAGCTTGTACCATTGTTAGCTGCATAAGGCAGGCCTGAACCTAAATGCATGGACAAAAAATATGGTCAGTTTCGAAACGTCGAAAGCCCTCGATATGCCAATGAGGTCACGAAAATTAGCACAGTCTAAATTATATTGAATATGTATCCAGGAGAGAATGGCAGCGTACATGATGTATATAATGCGTGACGGAATAAGAGGTAAGCATTATATTATCAGGTTCGAATAAATATATCAGTTTGTAATAATGATTAACGAACCTTTATGGATGCAGTTTTTCCCTAACTTTGTGGTTATGTTTCAATTTGACAAAGTTTATAAAGGAAACGCACTTGGACTGCAGTTATTAAACTAGATTTTATTAAAATAAGCATGTTCACAAGACAACGCGCGTCTTAGTCCAAAATGCATTAGAACGCGCGCTTAAAATACGTTGTTGTACTTCTATAATGTAGACATGCATCAGATTATTTTATGATTAGGGCTGACAATTCCGCAAAATTACATCACTTCATTTAAAGATGTACTACGCGACCTAGAAAGTGTGACAGTTCACATGCTGCGTGAATCTGCAAACGTTAACAAGTAGAGCAAAAAGCTGGTGAGAAGGTTTTTATTCTCGGAATAATTTACATAATTACGAAATAGTTCAGTCTATAATAATAAAAATTGATTATAATTCCCATACCAAATCCATTAAATATAATTATTAAGAGTCTAACGGTATTGATCTCTTGCGGGTCGACACACGGTACAGGAAATTCCGTCGTTCCATGCTTCATTCCCTACCTATAGCTTTTAACGCTAAACCGTGATTGAATTCATCTCAAGTTAAGAAAAAAAACAAAGCAATTATAAAATCCCGTTGGATGCGTTACAAGCTACCGGCATTAGCGGTTTATTATTCTGAGAAATATGAAACAGATGTTTAAAGGTGACTAAACTTGGAAACGTTTTATTCGGCATGTTTTGGAATGTCAATTGTTTTGAGTTTATGAATGAGCCGCTATTTTTGTTGTTACTTAGTACGAGATGAATTGTTTTTCGACGCAATACAACCGCTATGGCGTGAATGGGCGTCTCTTTAAAAAAAACGTATATAAAACAGTAGCAACATTAATTATTGCATTAATGATTAAACCATAACTTAACGAAAGAATATGAATCTCATAAGCGCATCACTTCGCTATCCGCCACTGCGACCTCTGCTAACTCGGTCCATTCGTATCCCGGCACTGAAACAGGAAGCGAGCTGAGACCGTGCGTCAGGAGCGCGGCGGCGGGCAGGAGGGGTGGCATGAGATCCTGCTGGATCGTGTGAGTCACCACGCCGATCGGTATGCCATTCACGGGCTTGCGTATGAGTTTTATATGTGAATAAACTGACAAAGGCAAGGTATGTGCCGCGGTTTAATAATAAAATATGTGGTATCGTTTGATTCATTGATACAAAATCTGTTTGTAGCACTTTATACGGATGTAACGCATTTAAAGGAATACCTTAGAACCCATATTATCTTGATAATACAATGCTACGACGAGAATGTGTTTGGTCATGTCCGACAGGAACACACATTCCGCAAACAACTTAAAATGCATATAGACGCAGATTTTTGTCGATTCAAAAGTATGAAAAATTGAAGGAAACTGTGAGCTTAGGACGTGATAAAAAAACACGTCACGACTCCGTTTGGTTTTATTGGGAATGGTTGAGAGCTTAACACATGACTGACGTATTGATCTCTCGAGCAATCAGAAACATCAAAATTAAACGATATCGTTTTACGAGTTGCATATTTTTGTCACATTCTAAGCCCACTGGACAGTTTTGTGACCACGCAGGAAGAAGAGTTTGTGACACATCGCATTTTCGGTGCCATTTCAAATACACAATTTAAACTAAACGATGTCTGGAAGCGTGTATGGCGCGCATTAAAGAGACAAATGCATGTCATTATATAAATTGACAAAAACTATGAACTCATATACCGCCCCGCGGCGCCACCCACGCCCGAGCGGTGACAACACTTGAATTATGCGTGTAATAATAAACTATGTGCCTGCTAAATATATAACACTCAATGATGCGCGTTCCAAAACAATAAGTCTTACTATTTGCGTGTATATACATAAGTTTGATCGTATGACCGTGCGCTTTTTAGTTTGTAAGTACCGCATTCGTGGTTTCCTCTAAAACTATGAAATTTAATACCCCCAAGTATGGTACAATCCTAAATCAATAGTAATAAAGAGGTAGTAGTAACAATCGGCGCCGATAAATTGATTTTCTGACGATTTAATTATAGTCCCACTTACCGGTCACTTATAAGTAGGAGCCAATTACATTATATTAAAATTTATAACATTATATCGAAAGGGTTTTAAAGTTCGTAAAAATATTTTCGATTAAGTTTCGCGCGAAGAAAAAACTTACCCCACTTTCCTGGCTGGTCACCGTTGGAACAGGAATCCCATGCTCCTCGTTGTATCTTCTTCTTGCCCTATGTCGCAACAGCGCTGACGCATCAGGCTGTCCGAATTGAAATATCTGTTCATCTTTCGCACTTAAAAACACTTTGTCCGCCTCACTAGGACCGAAATCGTCCTTGTACACTTTAGTAAAGTCTGTGCTTATGAATTCCGATCGAACACCGTCAAGGATCTCGGAGGACAATCGGAGCGAGTCCGATGTTTGTCGAAGGTTGTTGTCCGTCTCCGAACGGTAGTTTTCACATATCTGATTGAAAGTGTTGAAGTATTCCGATGCCAGATCGGTTTTAGGTTGGTACTCGAGCCCCGTGATCGGCGGAGGATCAGCTGTGAGGAACGTCGTGTCCATATTAGTGACGTCATGCCGCACCGCCATCTTGTTTCACCGTTTGAATTTAAATTTTTTGCACTTGGCGGGAGACATCACTTAGTTTTTATTTTTTTTTAACTCACTGGAAAGTCACTTTTATCGTTTTTGCAAACTGTATTTTATTTTCATTTTGTTAAGCTTATTTTTCAAATGTAGAGAGATTCAAACTCAGAGTTCCTTATGTGACCATCTTAGATCTATTTTGAAATACTCATCGTTACATTATTTTTTTTATGTAATCTATTTGTTTCTTTAATGATTATTTTTATATTCTGCAATATCATCCTTACTTTCATAATGGATTTCATGACATCACATTTAAAAACATGGATATTAAGATAGTCGATAGCTTTAAAAATATATAATTCATCGTTATGAAAGTGGATTATTGTATTTTTTTTTATGTACCAACTACTACAGAACAGAAGAAATAATCAGTGTCCCTTATTGTTTTTTCCTTCCTTGTTAGAGCTGATGCATTCGTATGTCGGGAGCATAACATTTCAAAGGCAGCTTAAATTTTCATGTTTATTTTTCGTGCACTTGCGTTTAGACGTCACACCCCAAAATTGCCTTACCTAATACTAATAAGTTCATCGTGCTTGATGCATCGAAAGCAATCAATATAAACTGCAATCCTCTTGTGTACATTCAAAAAAGATTTTTTGCGCCACCATAAACAATGAACCTAATCAATTTCGGAACATCTTTCACGGCTTACTCTGTCACAAACATTCTATCTACCTGCTCGAAGAATACAATATAGTAAGTTGCAAGAAAAAAATAATCGAAAAGCTTTCAAAATTACTTTTGGCACCGGCAATGTGCTATGCGTATTACATTTTTTTGCTTTTTGGAGATAAATAACAGCTGATTTTAAATGCACAATGTAAACTGACACATTTACAAAAATTATTACACTTTGAGAAATGTAGAATGGTTTCCGACTAACGGCTGGGATGTCCCGATAGTAAAATATGTTTGCAATAACTGATGAGCCTTTGAAATGATCAACACAAAACTAAAATTTATCAACTCTTCAACGTTTAATGTACAAAACCACACATCTTATATGTACATAGTAACTAAGGTACACCAGAGTCAATCTAAGAACTATTCAAATTTATGGTCATCTCCAATACTTTATCAATATATCATCGTAGAACCTCATTGTTAATACAGGTTGTGTATAAGATAAATCAATATAAAAGTAGAACTACATACACCCATAACAACTCATTCTCTCACTAAAGCATTTATTGTGATTCGTGTTCAAACACCTTTTTCAACATTAAAATCTCACGAAATCTGTCGTCAGCCAAATGTGATATTGAATATCTCGAGTTTTTCTCATCCACGGCGTCTGTACGGCTTCTTGTGACAATTCTCATGTTTTTTACCGAGTAAACTGATTTTGCACAATCAGTAAAGTTACTGAATTAAAGACATCAAAAATACTTTAGTAAAATATTTTCGTGATACCACATAATGCAGAAAACGTGCTTGAATATATCCGTAATAAATTCAACATCATATTTTTATGACTATCTTCCCCAGTTATAAATGTTCATCTCAATAGGGTAGTTGACTACTTTTTTTTAAATACATTTATCAAACATTTATGTCTTCTAAAATCTAGAGGAAAAAGAATTTTTAAAATACAAGCAATAATAAATGAGTTATAAAGCTTTGAAGTTTGATGGAAGGGGTATCTGTCAGATAACGGACACAGCAGAATGTGACGTCACTGAGTGTCGCCAGCCATAACGCTGCGTGCGTGCGAAGCAAATGACGCGATATCCGCACCACGTCCCCACTTTTGCTCACAAAAATATTTCAAATATGAATAACTGCTTTAGTTGTCAACCAATTTTGTTTCTGATTTTACAGAAGAATTTGTTTTTCGTAATATTTACTGTTACATATAAAATAATGTACCCAATAAAACATAGGAAACTACCCTATTCTTATGGTAATGTTGGGATGTAAAGGTTAGCGTAAATTAGCAGCTCAGCAAACCATAAATAGTTCGTCAATAAGGATGAAATTAACCAGTATTAATAGTAATAGCATTAGGTCACGCCTCTAGCCGCACGCATAATTGTTTGATAACATTTTAAAGCAACTTATCCAGTTATTTAAATATTCATGGCTTTATATTTTCGGCACAAACTGTCGGTTTACTTTCAAGTAGGCATTTTACTCCCACCGATACAACAAACACTAATCATACATACAAAGAGTCGCGATAACACAAAAAAACAGAGCTATTTTTATAAACTACCGGATTATCTCGTTCTTCCGGTTTAAAATTCCGTTAAAATCCCGGATAATCACCAGCGCGCGTGTTCACACGACGTCTTGCGGGGGATCTGCAAGGAGAGTGCAGTGGGGGTGTGGGGGGAGACATACGGAGAGGAACAATCAGCTGACTCGCAAACTGAACGGTGTCAGGTTGCAGCACTGTTGGTGGTCGGGCCACCGGCGCGCGTGGGACTCTCGTGTGGGCCTTAAAGATGAACGAGCGTGCACAGTTTTCAAAACAGGGAAGCCTTTCGCTGCTGTGGTACTTAACAATTAACTGTTGCATGCATAATTGCATAATACTCAAATGTTTATCAAATCTGTCAACAGAATTCTCATTAAAACCACTTCACCCCAGTGTGAATGGCCAAACCATGTAACATAAAAAACTCATTATTCGCGGGATTTTCCAAAATAAAATCCATCTGCACCACCAGACACAGGTGGGCACACATCAAATACACTGGCAAAAGTGTTGCGTCGGGGAATCGAACCGGCGTCCTTGACCCCGAGCCCCATCTGCTCGCTGCGGCTACCACCTGACAGATGGCCAGCGACACCTTATCGATGTTTATAAACATAGATAATAAGATTTTTATGTCTATTGTTAGTAAAAGGGTTACCAAGATTTGTTTTCTGACACCCGGTTTTCTTGTATTCTTCTACATGAACGAATTCTTGTTAGTATTCATTTATGGTTAGGGAAGAATATTTAGCTATATTAGCGCGCTTCGTTACGTACGGAATGCAGCATCGGTATCCAGCATGGATCTTCGTTTGAGACAAGGAAAAAGACAGATTGTTACAATCTATACTAATATTATAAAGCTGAAGAGTTTGTTTGTTTGTTTGTTTGTTTGTTTGTTTGTTTGTTTGTTTGTTTGTTTGTTTGAACGCGCTAATCTCAGGAACTACTGGTTCGAATTGAAAAATTCTTTTTGTGTTGAATAGCCCATTTATCGAGGAAGGCTATAGGCTATATAACATCACGATGCAACTATTAGGAGCGAAGAAATAATGGAAAATGTGAAAGAAAACGGGGAAAATTATTCATCCTTGAGGGCTTCCATTGCGTGCACTGCGAAAATGGTTCAAGATACCAAAAATATATGTATGAAAGAATTATTCCTCTTGAAATGATCTAAAAAAATGTCCGCGACAGTATATGTCTATCTTTTAAGATTAACTCACTAGAACCGTTTTTATGGCAATCAAATTTGGTCGAAATTAATGCATTATTTGTTAAGAGTTGTATCAACGTCATAGTCATAGAGTGATTCAACGGGAAGGTTTTAATGTACTTTTAGCCCGGAAAACTTAATAACGCGGGCGAAGCCGTGGGCAAAAGCTAGTTGCTAATATAAGGCATGGAACCTAAAGTAGGTTGGTAATTATCATAATTTGAAATTAAAAATTTTAATTCATAAACTACCAGATGTAATATAAATCAATTGAACAAAAAACTTTATTAGTAAAATTGTAACGAATCGATTTTTAAATACTCTGGAAAATTTTAAGGCTTTACCATAGATTAATACTGATAACCGACGTGGGAAGATAATACAATCACAAAAATAATACATATTATAATATACATTACATTAATACGTGATGCGTCCATGTTTAATTATTTATGAAGTATACGGATAAAGTAATTTGCTGTATCGACTAGATAAAGCGCTTCTAATTATGTAATACAAGCCTTGATCCGGAGTTTGCTCGCATTTATTTACCAGTTAACGCGCCATTGTGGTGTAAGCTAAAAAAGTTTCAATCAACAACCTTGGATGGAGGACAAACGCCCAGGCAATAAATACAATCAAATTCATCGAATAAAAACATACAGAACGCGTTTTAGAAATGGTAGAAAATCCAGGTCAGCGTCGTATTGTCGAGTGGCCAGGGCGGAGGGGGGGGGGGGGGGGGTGTCATTCGTGGCGCGCGTCGCCGGGGATTCGAACCGGTCACGCAGCTGCCGAGACAGGTGATGGCGCGGCACTCAGACAACCACAAGTTATGTGTAACGGAGTTTGAGGAAACCAGAATACGGTAACTATTTTATCATCCAATCAAATCACATGTTTGTTTTGAACGAAATTTGTATAAAAATACAGCAATATTATCGTGAAGTTTACGCACAAGCGCAAAAGTAAACGAGTATGAAAATGTCCCTACCCACGTGAATTCTGATCTTTTTCACCTGAGACCCTTGTAGTATAAAATACTAGCTTATGCCCGCGGCTCCGCCCGCGTGAATTAGTTTTTCCGGGTTATCCCGGGCTTTTATACTAAACGAGGCTTTTATAAGCCTCGTTTTATATTTTCCCGGGATAAAAAGTAGCCTATGTGTTAATCCAGAACATGATCTACCCGTGTGCCAAATTTCATAGAAATCCGTTCAGTAGTTTTTGCGTGAAAGAGCAACAAACATCCATACATTCTTACAAACTTTCGCCTTTATAATATTAGTAGGATAGACAGCCATACAAAACTGCAATCAAACGATTGACTAGGCGTGACAACAAATTAACTGATCAGATAACTTTTACCAGACTACACGGTATTTATTCTTGCAACATTTCATAATATCATTGTGATAATATAAATAATCCCATCTTTATCAATTTCTCTAGTGATTATATGTATATCATACTAGCGGCCCGCCTTGGCTTCACACAGGTAGCAAAGCATAATATTGATACATTTAATTTTCTGTCGTACAAAGTACTTATCAATTATACACATAAACCTTCCTCTTGAATCACTGCGTCCATTGGTGAAAAACATATGAAAATCCGTTGGGTGGTTTTTGAGTTTATCGCGTTTAGGCAAACAGATGCGATGGGGGGGACTTTGTTTTATAATATGTAGTGATGTAAGGACATATCCTTAAAAAGAAAAAGATAAAAATAGCCAGACTGTCCTTCCTTGGATCTCAGACTATTTCCATATTTATTCTCTCACGGTTCCACCCGCAAGAAATTATTTTCCGGGATAAAAGTACCGGTTTATATTTCTCTGGAATAAGCAATAGCCTCAAGGTCTTAAATTATCTTCCTACGAAATTTCATCGAAATCGGTTAAGAGTGACGGCTACAACCGCGAGGAAAAAAATCTGGGATAAAAGTCCCGGTTTATATCTTTCCAGGATAAGCAGTAGCCTATTCCCTTCCCTCGGTCTAAAACTATCTGCATACTTATTTTTTTGCGGTTCCAACCGCAAGAAAATATTTTCCGGGGTAAAATCCCGGTTTATTTTTTCCGGAAATCAGAAGTAGCCTAGGTCCTTTCCAGGGTTTCGAACTATCTCCCTACCAAATTTCGTTGAAATCGGTTGTCACTGAGTGGTTTGGCCGCCCCACTCGCGAGAAAAAAAAATCGGGATAAAAGTTCCGGTTTATATTTTTCCGGGATGGGCAGTACCCTACGTCCTACCCTGGGTCGCAAACTATCTCCATTCTTATTTCTTTGCGGTTCCATCCGCAAGAAAATAGTTTCCGGGATAAAAGTCCCGGTTTATTTTTTCCCGGGATAAGAAGTATCCTAGATCCTTCCCGGGGCTCTAAGCTATGTCCCTTACAAATTTCATTGAAATCGGTTTATTGGTTTGGCCGTAATGACTCGCCAGAATAAAAAATCCGGGATAAAAGACCCGGTTTGAATTTTCCCGGGATATAAAGTAGCCTATGTTACTCAGGGATACAGGAGCATTCTGATGGTGAAAGAATTTTTAAAATCGTTCTAGTACTTTTTGAGTTTATCCTTATCAAACATACAAAAATACAAATCTTTCCTGTTTATAATATTATTAGTATAGATTAGTATAGATTATACATCCTTACATATTATAAAATAAAGTCCTCCGCCGCGTCTGTCTGTCTGTCTGAACGCGATAAACTCGAAAAACTACCGAAGCGATTTTAATGAATTTTGGTACGGAGATAGTTTAGTTAGTACCCAGGAAAGGTTTTAGACAATTTTTTATCCAGGAAAATCGTTTCACGCGTGCAGAGCCGTCACGGCCAAATCACTTAACTGATTTTGATGAAATTTGATATGGAGATAGTGTGGAATCCCAGTAAGGACATAGGCTACTTTTTATCCCGAGAAATATAAACCGGGACTTTTATCTCCCGGAAAACTTTTTCTCTGTTGAAACTGTCATCAATTTTTTATGGAGATAGCCTTTAGGCCCTGAGTAGGACAAAGGCTACTTTTATTCCGGAATAACACACTGAGATTTTTTACTGGAAATAGTTTTTCGCGAGTGGAACTTCAAAAAATAAGTATACAGATAGTTTGAGACCTAGGCAATCGCATAGGCTTCTTTTTATCCCAGGAAAGTATATAGCGGGATTTTTATCCCGGGAAAATATATATCAGGACTTTAATCCCAGAAAATGAAGCGCGCTAAAACAGATACTACGACAAATAAAAGGAAAGCATATTATGTTCTGCTACCGAAGCGCAGCTGGGAGGGGTCGCTAGTATAATAATATATAATCTTACAACAACTAAATCAAATTAATTATTTTTTATTACCGGTGTATAATAGCAATAATTATGAATTATCCAATTATAATTAGGTATTATTGATACAATAAAATGTATATTAAAACGAAATTGGACAAGCTTTTGGTCCGTTGCGCTGGTAGCAAACACATACAAACATACATACACAAAATTTTTATATATATCATGGTAGGTATTAATTTATGTATATGTTGTGTGTATGTGTAAAACAAGAACATTCTTAGCAAGCCGCTGACATCCGGCATACAGAACAGAGATAGAGATAGAACTATAAAGTGGGCGTAACCTTTGATACACTAGTTTAGAATGCAGTACAAACTCACTGTTTGAACGGTCTCAGTCGTCATTGCGCATTGTCAAAGGTTTAATGATTGGAAAAAATATTTAAAAATATTAAAATGCCCTATTATGCTATTCTGGAATGCAAAAATAATAGCCGTACCAAAAATGTGTCCCACGGAGGTATTTCGTACCATCGGTAAGTAATATTTTCTGGTTTATTGCTATTTAGTTGAAAAATGTATCTTGATTTTCTATGTCAAACATGACACAAAAATTACAATTTAAAATGTTCCTTATTCTTTTCACTATATGGTTAATTGTCGCAAACGAAAATCAGTTGTTCTAGAATGATTTGTCACCAATTCATAATGTCATCGCTACTCAATTAGTGCATGCGTGGTCGATAAAATATTATCGATAATTATTAATTTTTCACTGAAGCGTTATGTTATGCAGAAAAGTACGAAAAGTTATCTGATGCATGATCCGCTTGTGATGCATAGCTGTGGTCGATATAATAATTAATTAATGAAACAATACTAGATTGTTAATTTTCAGTTTTCCAAAAGATCAATTTATTAAGGAAAGTTGGATCAATGCTACGGGAAGGTTAAATTGGTTTCCTTCCAAATTTTCCGTAATATGTTCAGAACATTTTGTAGAAGATGTGTAATGTAAAAAAAAGGGGAAATCAATATTTTAAAGTGAATGCAGAAGCTCATATAAATATTCTAATTCATCAATCAATAAGTAATTATAAGAAAGCCACACACCATAATATTTATTTTATTGTTTTATTTTACTACATAAATTTATTAAAAAAACTATAGGTTATTATTTAAAAATACCCTTTTTAATCTTATCTTACTTCTTGTCTTATTTTAGTAATATCATAAATGCAAATGTTTGTGGAAATTTTTGGATCTCTGTATGTCGGGATGTTTGTTTGGTTTGTATGTTTCTTAGAAGTAAACTCAGACATTTGGCACACGAGTAGATCATAATACCCTTTTTTTTCGCGGAGAAAGTGACTTATTACTATCACCTAGCCTTTCAAGGGAGCCGACTGAGTGGTTTTGTTCGGTTCACCGTGCCTTACGACCCAGCGTTGAGTCACCGGGCCGAGTCCCTAACCTATGTACAACGCGCGGCATGCCAACTAAAACTCTGCGGTGGCCTTCTTCGGCGCATTAGGGACGGCTGCGGGTTTCCCCGGGCTAAAGTGTCTAAGTTGTCGTCCGCAGCCAGATCATAATACCCTGGATTAACACATATAGGCTACTTTTATTCCGGTAATTTGCTCCCATGGGATATAATGGATATTTTTTCTATGCGTCGTACTGCGTTTTAGGGGCTTTTCTAACGGGAAAAGCTTTTTATTGAGACAACACATAGTTTTAAATAATTGTTTTTAATTACATATAAATGTGCCTGTCTGCTTTATAGGTTAACAATGTTTGATCAGCTATGTTACTTGATATTATATTATGAGTATTACTTGATATCTCATCGTTAATGTTATTTCTTAGGGTGGTGGATTCCAAAGTAAACCTGAAATCATAAATTTAAACGCAGGCGTATCTTCTTCAAACGAAGCACAAGAAATTGTTGCCCCCAAAAAGCGTAAAATATTACCGAGTCAGATCCAGGTACAAAATTAAACAACTTTTGCTTGACGAGACGAGCATGTCGCTCAACAAGCGATACGACCACTCATAAACAGCACAAAGCACTATTCAGTTTGGAATCAATGCAGTTACGCCGAGACATTGCCTCACTTAGTGTATTCTATCGTCCGTGTCTTGGTGAGTGCTCTGGACAAAAGTTTAACCTTAGGCCATCCTCACACTTCCTTAGGGGAACCACGCGTGCTGGCTTGCGAAACCACTGCTTAGTGATTTCTTCTATCTCAGCCCATATCAATCGGGTTAAGAAGTTCGTAATTTTGCTATTAAACTGTGGAATAGTTGCCGGGCACGAATGTTTCCAAGTCTTATGATATTGGGTCCTTAAAACGGAACTTGCAGAAGCTATTAGCAGGCCGGCATAATTCTGCTGTCCGTCAAAGGATATTTTCTCGCCTTGCTGGTTGACGTTTTGCTTAGACGTGAAGTCTACTCTTACTCTCTTAACCCCAGCAGTGAAATCACTATGATAAGTATATATACTCATTATAATTTATTGCAAACTAGCTATATAAGCTGTGTAGCTAATATAGTATGTGTAACATACATATCTGCAGTATTGAAATTATAAAGTAGGAATTTAAAATATATACTTAAAATTTAAAATAATTTTTAATTTACTGAGTTAAAATTGTATTCAAGACAGTTCCAACAACTTTTCCAGTACTTATCAAATTAATATTATATAATTTTGTTATAAGTCCATTTCATTTATTAATGTTAGTTATAAAACAAACACCATCGATAGGTTTACAAAAAGGTAACGTATGGGTGCAACACTATTACCGGCATGCGTAGCGTACTGGGTGTCATTCAATAACTTATCTTAAAACAACTGCCATTGAGTTCTTATGAATGCCATTGCGATTATACGCCATCTCGCGTGGACTAGCGGTATGAAATCGAATTAAAATCAAAATTCAGACTGAAGGAATAATGTCGTATGAAGTCATGTGAATTTTTAGAATACGAAGTTTATATAATGGCATTAAGGTTAAATTTAATGCAAATGATTTTGTATTATACGCTTTATCTTTATTGGTGATTTTGGCCAATCATAATGAAGAGATGATAGTATGCGAATATATGCATGTGTGAGTTTGGCGACACTGGTTTTCTTAGTAAATTGATGCTAAACTCTATCCATTCTATCTTTAATTCGTGTCCGGCATACTGCGTCAACGGCGACCTGCCGTCTGTCCCAACTATGTCGCGACTGATCTCACGATGTAAGACATTATGTAAAAACACCGATATTGGTTATCTGGTAAAGGTTGACTAGATATAATCTTTATGATAATGTAAAAAAAATATTGATAGAGTAAATATCAAAGTAATTTCAAATAATTCGATTTTTACAATAGAATCAATGAAAGAATAAAAATATATTTGTATGAGCTATAAATGAAACGGACAATGAAACATAACATGACTTGTAATGCTTCATCGATGCACATAAAAATGCACGAGGAACACACAGCATTACCATTTTTAAATAGGAATGTCATGTAAAATATTGTTCGGCTTTTTAAAACAGTAAAGTCCAATATTCGGTCAGTTTATCTATTTAACAGATCCTAAAGCCCGGGTTTTTTTCAACCGTGGTGGTGAGGGTAACCCTCAATATTATTAAACTGGACGCGTTCGTAGAGTTTCGAGTACCCCAGGCGCTGCGAGCGCATCCAGCTTTATAAGACCCGGATATAAAGATAACCACGGTTGAAAAAATGGGGCCTGAGTCACTACTACCCACTGTCAAATTTTTTTCTGACTCTACAAATTAAAAAAACAATGGTATGGTATTTTAACCGGAATAAACATCATGGTCTTATCACAAAATGTCGAACATTTGAATGTTGTCGCAGCAAGCTCAATAACATCTCATTAACATGCAATCAGGGTCCGGAATGCGTACGTACGCATACATAAACGGATGCCATAACGAGACGCACACTCCGAAGAGTAACTTATCTCAAATAGTTATTCGGAATTGACTTGTTACGCACCAGTAGTTATTGTAACAGGTCTAACAACAGGAAAATAAATCTTTGACCTATTAATTTACATTGACGGACTATTTAATTTCATTTTATTCGTGCTAAGCATTAAGCAGGAACCTGACTGTACTCTATCCTTGCCGATGTTTACGAGCGAATGGAACTATGAGATGAGATGTCAATTAAATTCTCTTCTCACAGTTAATAGAAATAAACCACACGGGGATCGCACCCGGTCGAACTTAATATTGATAAATCCAATCAAATAAAATGTGTATGATTATACACAAGAATAATAATTATATGCAAAAATACTCTAGTATTTTATTCACGTGTAGCATAATCATGTTACACGTACAAAGGAGAGATGTATTCTGATGGGAAGTATGAAGGTACGAAATTATACTTTCGCAAGCTATCTTTAATTTTTGCAGGGTTTGGACTTATTTTGGCTGTATCGTAATCCGGGTGTCACGGATAAAATCCTATATTAACTAATGTATAATATTTAGAAATCATAGAGATTACGAAGTACAATACTTTTTACTAAAGCACATGGATTGCAGAACAAGCAACACTTTGTTAATCAAAGAAGCTACCATTGACGCTAAAGATTTCACCTGTTCGATAAATAATCCAGGACATCAGTCAAGATAGCTCTGAACTTGTTTATTTAAACTTACATAATATATTGAATTTTAAATAGTATACCCCGGGGGCCTCAGCCACGTAGCACGGCGCAGTGCACTGTGCAATCCACGTCAGCGCGATGTCGCGGCACCGCCCCCATTTCTAACAACCGGTATTTTGATATGTCTCAAGCAGCAATCAAATAAACATACACATGTAACTTAGTGTGTTATTACTTACTAGGGGACTCGCCAAATGACACCCTTCGTGCGACATGGTTGATGTAAATTTTCAAGTCTTAAATAGGGTTCGATGGTACAATACTCTTTAATTTTTAATGGTTTTTAAACTGGCTTGTAAACTCTGATTGCAATTTTAAACTACATAAAGATGTATTTCGGATTCCATGTCACGGGCTTTCTATGACCCTTTTCTGTAATCGTAAGGTCGACTGATGAAAGGGTTTTTTGATAACACTACCCTTCAAAATTCACAAGTTTCCTATTTGAATTTTAAGTATATTTTTACACATATACACTCATGCCTGTTATCCCCGAAGGGGTAGGCAGAGGTGCAACTAGTGCACCCACTTTTCGCCGTTATTCCGTCCCATGATGTGATAGGGGGCGAGCCTATCGCCATATCGGGCACAAATTCCAGACTCCGAGCTGATACTGAATAGAAAAACTCAATATCACTTTGCCCGACCCGGGGATCGAACCCGAGACCTCAGCATTAGCAGTCGTACCATGATACAACTATGCCACCGAGGCAGTCGTAAGTATATTTTTATTTTATTTATTATAATTTTAGCTTAACAGTTGCAACTCCATGCATTCATGAAACAAGTTATAGCTGTCAGGACTCAGAATGATTGATTCTGAGACGCCACTTAACTTTCAACGTATGTGCATATTATATAAAAATTCTGCTATCCTAAAAAACAGATCACAATTCCAAGTCTAGATTTTGGCGCATGTTCACGTTACTTTGACATGTCGGACGCATTCAAATGACGCAACTTGTCCCCGAAAATCCTATATACAATGCTAATATCCTAGTCCACAACTGGAAATCTGTAAAAACTATATTATTCAGGCATTAGACGTAGGAAATTGTTTAGTGCCGTGCCTAAAAAGAATAAAAATGTGGTCACATTTTGACGTCGGTCCATATTATATTTTGGTGTTTTATCAGCTTCTTTGTTATTTATGATTTCAAGAAGACACACATACAAAAGTATTTAAGGACTTTAGTTTATCTAGTAATACAATCTACACACATTCACGCCTTTTATTTCCCGAAGGGATTGGCAAGATGCAACTATACTAGTTGCCTTTTGCTGGGAAATATATGTTAGTTCATTATCGAAAGTTAAGTTATCTTAACAAATAACCTGTTCATAGGATTCAAAAAAATAGAGCTCTACATAATTCTTTGCCGATAAATTCGCCTGAAAATTTTCTTTATCACTTAACGCTATCATCTCGATAAACAGCGGGGGTGGTTTCACGAGCACTTTGCGCGCGGTGTCGGGTTCGATTCCCTGTAACATTACACTGCACCGCCCGCGGCAGGGAGACTTCCGTCCGATTTTACATCCGCTTATGATTGCGTTTGAGTGGGAGCTGGTGTGGGAAGTCTCGTTGTAAGATAAAAAGGTTAGTTTCGTATTATTGTCAGTAAAAGAAAGTTTTGGATTGTGAAGACAATTCTATGCGATCTACTTATATAACGTAACAAGGTTGCTTTCACATAAAGCGTAGTTTGAATATAGGAATTATTTTATTTATTTCCGTTCATTATTTTCGTGATAATGTATTGTATTGTTCTTACTATATTTATAATCCAAAACTCTCAAGCTAGTAACTTCTGAGCGTATTACTTGAACTCGAGGGCGTCCTTCGGTGCGCGGGGGCTTCTGAGCACCCCCCCCTATCCCATATCAGGAGACGGGCCACACTAGGCGGCAGGCACCGCGCAGGTGCGGTTGAGGACGACAACTTAGACACTTCCGTGAACTTCCGTCAGAGGAAGCCCGCAGCCATCCATAATGCGCCGAAGATGGCCACCGCGGAGTTTTGGTTCGTATGCTGTGCGTTGTACATAGGTTAGGGACTCGGCCCGGTGGTCGCCCGATGGGTCCATCTCTCCGAGCGGCTCAAATTCGGGTCGTAAAGCACGGTGAACCGAACATAACCGCTCAGACGCCTTTGAAGGCTGGTCAGTAGTAATAAGTTCGCACTTTCTCCGACAAAATAAAAAAAAGACTACAAAAGATAAACGGCGAAGGATTTTAGAAGCGAGCTATCCGAAAATTATTTTTTTACTAAGCTGTTGATTAGCAGTCACGTCATGCAGTCATTAGTTCTTATTGGTACGAAGATAACACGTGATCTGAATTAATGCAACATTGACAATACATTATGATTTATATCGCATAATTTGAAGTGCCTCATGGCAGAGTAGCGTTCGTGTATCTTTTTAATACATTACTTTATTAACGTCACTTTTTTTATGGAATTCCAGGACTTATAGAGGCTTCTTCCTGCTTTTTTCATTGTAAAGATTTTACGATAAATATTTGCGCAAAATCTGTTATTCCATGAAAAATCATTTGAACTGCTGGATTCTTCCCATCTACAGCCCACAAGTTCTATGACAAACCTACACATATACATATACACTCACGCCTTCTATCCCCGAAGAAGTAGACAGAGGCGCAACTAGGACACCCACTTTTCGCCGTTATTCCGTCCCATGATGTTATAGGGGGCGAGCCTATCGCCATAACGGGCACAAAACTTCAACATAATTTGTAAAGGCGTGTCAAATGATGAATATAATGATAATTATATCACATCTGTTGCCAATCCGCAATAGATGAAAGCAAACGATAGTTACATTCACACTAATAGAGAAATTGGACATGAAATAATCAATATATCAAAAGATCTCAGTGACGTATGTCGTATAGCTATCAAAGCTGTGATACCGCTGCAAGATTACGAACGTTGCTCTCGTTGAAATTCAAAATGTCATTACATTATTATTCTTGATTCTTTAAAGCAAACAATTTAGACTTGGCCTATGATTTATTTTTACTAATAGCTTTTCTGCCAACATCATCGCCGTGCAGAGTATTTATTTGGATAAGGTTCATTACAAAACAGTTTCTGGTTAGTCAGATTTACATATAACCGCAGTTCTGATGTGTAATCATGGTATTGGAAAGAAACGTTGCTAGATACAATTCAGTAACATGTTGTATTCATTTTATATTTTAAATAACTACGATATAATCGTCGAGCATAATGAAGTGATATTGTCATGTCTCTGTGAGATCCAACGACACCGCTTTTCGTCAACCGACAACTTATTTATCGTTTAACACTACAATTCAGCAGCATACTGCATTCATTTTATACAGGTGTCGATAATCTTTGGACATATTTCGTAAGTATTTGTCATGCCGCTGTGGGATTCGTCTAGAAGGCTTTTATGTACCTACAACGTACTTCTCACCGAGAGTCAGAAACGATCTATTAAAGACGCTTAGTTGTTCTTCATTTTTCTTGCAAAGGAAGGATTTTATGATAAGAAATTTTAAACGTCCGTCTTATGTGTAATTTGCTTCGGTTATATCAATATTATATACGAGATTTACTTGATTCCCAGATGTGACAATTAGTTAACAAGCTGTGCAGGGTGGAGTTTTGTTTATTATAGTTTTAAATATACCATTATTACATACACATAAGTTAAAAAAGGAGACTACCTTACTTCAGTGCAAATTCTTTCCTTTGAGAAAGGTATCGATAGGAACCCTAGATTTGTTTTAAGGCCATTAATTTTTTGTTTTTATTATAATAAGTAAGTATACCCGTACTAAGTCCTATAGCCTAATAATTAGGCCACCTATAACATCAACTGCAACAACCGCACGATGATCGTGCAAATCTATAATTTCTAATCAATCGATGGCGTAATTCGCCATTATTAAATATTCACAGTCGAGCACCGTGCCGTGAAACTGACGTGGCGCGTCGCGACGCCTCCGATGGGCGGCGTCTTTCTATTGATACGCCTCGAATGTGGACATGACACGTCACCCATCGTTGCCCACTGTGTGGGGTCAGCACAAAGGTATATCGTTAACTCTTGGGTATACTTATAACCTTCAACAAAAGTTAGGTAGATGTTTGATAGCTGCTTTGATCACACGGTGGAAAGCACAATGAAGCGGGAATCCCGTATTATCAACAATCTTATAGATTCATGGTAACGATTCACACTGGGAACCAAAAAAATTCTTCATACACTACATCTTGCAATCAATAAAATTTTCCTTGGATACTAAATGAGCAAAATATGTGTGTAATAACATTATCCTAACTCAGTCCAGATCCATTATTTTTAGAATAACATCATCCAATAAATATAATATTATCCAGCATATAACATAAGCCCTGTAACCAATGTGAACAATAAATTGAAGATTCTAAAACAAAGTTTACATAATAGTTCTCAATAACACTGCCAAGGACCAAGTCGATAAAACTACAAAGTTTAAGTAAGTTTGTCGGACACGTACCTTCAAACAGTCGAACGATATAGAACAAGTATGTTTTACAAAAACATTTGTCTGATATTCTCAGGATTTAGCTGAGTAAATCATCCGCGGATACGAGAGCACACAATTCAATGTCACTTATTGCAAATACGAAGCTGCCACGCTTCAAAGTATGGAAAATAAAAAAATTCGATACCTTCTGAAGTTAAAAATTGGGCTGGTTTATCGTATTATTTCTTTGAATGGTTGATTTTATATCTGTTATAAGCACTTCAAAGCATAATTCTTATATTTTATTATCAATAATCTTTTTCGAATCGGAATCTCTACTTTACGAGTGACTTATTCCATAAAAGAGAATACGCAGGAACTGCCCCGAAAGTTATTTTTTTTAACGTCATTAATATAATATTACGAATAACTACGTTCTAGTAGTACAACCGCAAAAATGTGATTAGAACAGATCCAACCCGAGCCGAGAGAGCCAAGAAGCATAAGGAAGAATTTGACCCTATTTAGGCTGTCCGGTTCTAAAGTCCATGTGCAAATAACATTAAATTTTTATTTGTAAACATTAAAATCACCCCAAATTCTTATTTTCTTAGAAAAGAAAGTAGCATGCGAGTAGTAGGGTCGCGCTGTGATCAATTTTCTTTTGACTAATTTGGTAGTTGGTGCAATTTTGTGATACGAAACCAACGTGATCTAGCGGCTTATAGTATTATATAGTATAGTAATAATAATATACTGTAAATTTACAGGCCATTATAATTGCTGGAGTACCTATTATATTATGTACTTAATAGTTAGAATGATATAGCAAGGTGATGTTTGCAGTGCAATCCCATGAAGTAATTTGTAAATATATCTGTATGATGTTAATATTGTTTATGGGCAGGCGTGGAGATTGAAAACTATTAATGGCTGAATTGTGGGGCGTTCTAGCTATAGATATTATTATTGTCATTTTTTTCCACACTGAAAACGGAATGAGTTAATTTAATAACATGTTGACATACTACAATGATTTGTATCCATCCTTACATGGTAATACGTCATGCCTCAGTGACAGAGAACAACTTTTTATTGTAGAGTTACTCTATAAGTCTAATATTAATCATACTTATACTAAAAAAATATGGTCATTGCTCATGCAATGACAGGAGTGCATTAAAATTATAAGAACTGGTATGTCGTTTTATGCGTATAAACCAATCAAATCATAGAAATTACAACATAACACATACACTCACTCACGCCTATTATCCCCGAAGGGGTAGGCAGAGGCGCAACTAGTGCACCCACTTTTCGCCGTTATTCCGTCCCATGATGTGATAGAGGGCGAGCCTATCGCCATGTCGGGCACAAATTCCAGACTCCGAGCTGATATTGAATAGAAAAACTCAATATCACTTTGCCCGACCCGGGAATCGAACCCGAGACCTCAGCATTGCAGTCGTACCATAATAAAAATTCGCCACCGAGGCAATCTAACCAATACACAACATAACCAATCCTAATAATACTATAAACGCGAAATTTATTAAGAATGTATGTTTATTTCTCTTTCATGCAAAAACTGATGAACGGATTTCGATGAAATTTTGCTCATGGGTAGATCAGGTAGCTCATGTCCTGGATTAACACATCGGCTATTATCCCGGGAAAATATACAGCGGGACTTATATCCCGGGAAAACTTTTTACTTTTAAATGCGGGTAGAGGCGCGGGTAAAAGCTAGTTTTGATAGAATACTGAGGGACTGTTTCACGACTTCTGAGTAAATGCTACTCGTCAAAAAGTAAATGCATAAGCCAACCAAATATAAAAATCACACTCTAATCTATGCTTGCAAATAGATGGGAATCAAATGAATACTATCTATTTATATTAGCTATCACTTCTTGATCAACTTTTCTAACTTAAATTTTTACGAATACTAGACGTATACGAGGTACAATCAAGCTCCCTTGGTCATTGCCAATGAATTAATCTTGGTGTCATCTTTGTTTTTCTCAGGAACTAATATAGCTATTGACTTGTATTTTGGCACAGTTGTAAAAGGTGCTTGCCCAACTCTAGTGCATGTAAATGATTTGTAGCTGCCTTTCTGTATGGATTTGTTTAATGTTACAAACTGACATCATCCATCCACGATTTATTATCGTTCACAACACTGCATTCGTACGTAAGACTAATATATCCTACTGATTATTGAATTATGTTAGCAGTAAAGGAATACATTTTTAAAGAAAACACGCCTGGTATTGCTAAAGCGAATATTCACCTTAACGTGCACATCATTTCAGCGTTCAAACTTTGTTTTGACTGTGCTTTAAAAATAGTCTAATCTTAGGATTCTCTTAATGCTTGACTTGAAATGCACATTGGTTTAGAGTTTCTACTTTGACAGTCCATAACTGCAATAACTTATGTTGGCCACTAAGCGACTTAATTGACATGAGAGGGAAACACGAACCTGGATGAAGTGATACCCTCTTTTTTCCTCAGGGGTCGGTTATGAAACAGATCCCGAAGAGATTGCAATAGTCTCAATCTTCTCTACAGGATGTTGTCAAAAATAACATTAAAGAGGGATAATAATTGAGAAAAAGAGCAGTAAAAAATGTAAAGATTGTTAAAAATTAAGCACTTTATATTGTTTTTTTTTTCGAATAGATAGGGAGAGCGCCAAATGAAAATATCTTTTGAGTTAGTGCTTTCGTTGTTAAAGCAGATATTACCATAATTATTATACGTATTGAAACTGTAATAATTTTTATAGATGTACAAGTTACTTTTTATGTTTGTTACGAACATCAAAAGAGCTCTTTTTATTCATGTTAAAAAGTTTATTCAATTATAATTGATAAGTGTATTTATCTCTTCCTTATTTTTAGCTGCGATTTCTGTGGAAAAGCATTTGCTGCGATTTCAATTGCAAGATTTATAATTTTCCAACACAGCATCCAAACATGTCACCGAAAACATACAACTAAAAACATAATTTAATCACTATTGTGTACAATACCAATCAGCTATAATCGTAATTTTTTTATTAATTCACTGGCCATACGGACACATCGATTCGTTAAAACTTTTGTAAATGGAACTCCGAGTTTAGAATTCTCGTCGGCGTGCATGGCGAACTATAAAAATGAATTTTATCGCGCGAATCGCTTACCGTACGCGAAACAATCGTCAAACGGAACGTAAACACGTCGAGACAATGCTCTTATTAACGTCAACACTACGTCTGCAGATAACACTTCGACACAGGCACTTTGTTACATCACAAAAACTTTGTATGTACACGCGACAGCAACGCGCGGCGACACGACTCGCGCGCGTTTCACTACTGGCCAACCATGGCCGAGTGCCGCTCACTCGGCGCGGGTGTTGCAATGGGTAAATCGAAATTACCACTCTAGGGACATAAAATCGACTCTTTCAACTTAAATTGACTTTAACTCGTAATATTAATAGAGATGACTACTATTGCACTATCATTTTAGGAGTTCAAATATATAGTTTTTAATATATAATTATTTTCGGTATTTTACACAATTCATAACAAAATAAAACACACACAAAACAACAATTTATGATTATAATTAAAGGTATTGTGTCTATTAAACTGAAACTAAAACAAAAATCTTATTATGTTTCCTTACTACAGTTGTCCGGGTCTCTCCAAATTTACCCCGAAATCGGACATTGAAAGCTCTTTCATACATGGTAACCCAATACAAAAAGCGACGTTGCCAATTCACCGCCAAGCGGGGAGCGTTAGCGTAACGTAATGAGGTTAAAGTTTCCGAACACAACTTTGTTGAATATTTTTTTTTAATTTTTCGACCTGGTGTCGGGCACTGGATGATTATGACATAGGCTGAATAGACTAGTTGAGATGTTTGACTTCCTTGTAAAGCGATTTGTCTAAAGTGAATCGCACTTTAAAAGAAAGTTTAAAGTCTCTTTATTTGTGTCTGGATAACCTTCAATGCTAACGGGTTAGGGGAGAGTTTGAATGGTTTCAAACTAGGTTATATGCTACCTAATTTAGTTTAAATAGTACATTTAACCTTATTTCAAATACTTTAAAAGTTTTATATTTTCACAATCAGCACGTATTTTACGAAAGATACGATTATATTGGTACACGCGTGTATCCCGCGACAACCACAACTTAGGAAATTGTTTAGACTTTAGAGTTTACATTATTTGATTGGCAAAAATTGCATATAATATCGCAATCTTTGTTAGGGATGAAAGTGTAGTTAATGTGTAAATAGACTGGAAAAAAGGTACGGTTGTACTGATAAGTTGTGTTGATTGTCATTGGATGACAGTAACAACAAACCTTTATGATTTAACAAGTCACAAAAATATATAATCTAATCAGTCCCACGCAATTCGTTAACAAAAGCAATAATATGTATTCCGAGAGTAAACTAACTAACGCTATGACTAACATTTAGCAATAAATCTACTTCTTTTGCTCATAGACAGGAAAACAAAATATGAAATTTATTTATCATTATTCATTATCATTGGTCCCAGGTTCGAATCTCAGGTAGAGCAGTGATGTTGGGTTTTTCGGCTCAGTATCAGCCCGGAGTCTGGGCTTTGTGCCTGAAATGGCGACAAGCTCGCCCTAGTCGAACCTCTGCCTACCTTTTCAGGGACAAAGACTTAATGTGTTTGTTTTTTTATTTATTTCTCATTTACCTACGTTAAAATGATAGCGGTCTATATCTACCCTGTGATTTTTATCGCGCACCTCTGTTCTTCTGACCAAGCGACATTACAGATATGTTATAATAATACGCATAACAATGGTACCGCTCCGTTGAACAACGATGTTATGTCACAGATTTGCTTTGCACGTGGGTAGAGCTGATGTTATTGACAACTGGCGTACTTGGCGATCTGTCTTTAAAACGGACTATGGGAATTCGATATTCGATTATCTATACTAACATTATAAATACGAAAGTAGCTCTGTTACGCTCTCACGGCTAAACTAGTGAACGTATTTTGATGAAATTTTATACGGAGTAGCTTGAATCTTGAGAAATATTGATTATTGTTATTATTTTTAATTATTATTAACCCGCATTATTATTATTATTATTCAGTATCAGCCCGGAGTCTGGAATTTGTGCCCGATATGGCGATAGGCTCGCCCCCTATCACATCATGGGACGGAATAACGGCGAAAATTGGGTGCACTAGTTGCGCCTCTGCCTACCCCTTCGGGGATAATAGGCGTGAGTGTATATGCATGTATTAACCCGCACTAGGCCAGCGTGTTGGACTAATGCCTGAACCCTCTCAGTTGTAGAGGAGGCCCGTGCTCAGCAGTGGGCAGTATATAATACAGGGCTGGTAGTAGTAGTAGTAATATAAGTAAAAATGCGCATTCAAGGCAAACGAAACGACGACCAAAAGCTTTAAAAATCTGTATAAAATCATTTTATCCCATTACACTAAAGCTACGACTCGACATTTGAGAAACAAAATCGATGTAATTCTACACAAAAATAACTTAGCTTTTTTTATGACCACGGCCAAACGGTATTAAGATATGAAACGGGTATAATAGATAGGTGTATTTAGATAACTTAATCTAAAACATTTATATTCAGTATCAGCTCGGAGTCTGGAATTTGTGCCCGATATGGCGATAGGCTCGCCCCCTATCACATCATGGGACGGAATAACCTTCGAGGATAAAAGGCGTGAGTGTGTGTATGTGTGTTAATCTAAAACATTGAAGTATTATTGATACGCAGGTGTCTATGAATGTATATATGAAAATGTGTTCTCCAGAATACGTCCCGACTAATGCCGTGAATTCTAGGCAAGCTCGTATGTTTTTTTATGGCTTCGAATGACGAGACGAGCATGCCATTCGCCTGATGGTAAGCAGCATGGTAATAAGCAGTAGAAACACCGTAACATGGTAATAAGCAGTAGAAACACCGTCCAGCACCTCGAGTTACAAAGTATTGTGTGGCATCCACTGCACTCGTCAACCTGAGACATAAGATGTTGAGTCTCATTATGTCCTGTAGTTACACTGGCTACAGTGTCCTTCAAACTGAAACACAACGGTGCATGCCCATTGCTGCTTGGCGGTAGAAATAGACATTGCGGCGGTACCCACCCAGACGGACTCTTACATATGAGAGTCCTACCACCAGTATGTATGGTTACGACTGTCTCATGGAAGCGCAAATGGATTAATCTTTGGTGTACTAACAATTAATTAAAAAAAAACTCATTTCTGTATTTTTTACGATTTCTTGAAATGAGGCTTACATCAGTGAAACTATAACATTTTTATATGACAAAACTTTAACCAAGGTTCATCGGCTGATATAAACCATCTTATTTCTTACCAATATTATAAATACGAAAATTTGTGAAGATGTTTGTATATTGGGTTTTTGTGTTCTAACTAAACGCATAAGCTACTGAATGAATTCCATGGAACTTTGCATCAAGTTCTACTTTTACCTTGGAATTGTGCAAAGTCGAACTTTGGAACTGGGAAAGTACTTAACGCGGGCGTAGTCGCGAGCAAAAAGTAGTCCATTTATAGATTATTTTAATGACAACATCGTGAAACAATGTTGTACAAGTGTATTCCCCTAGCAAGCCGATTACATTTATCGCCTAATATTATTTTTTTAAACGATTATCACTAATACTTAATGTGTTTATCGTTTGTATGACGCGTGAAATTCGCGTTATCATCGGCATACACATTCGCCGCGGGGAGCAGACGCGAAATGATATCATCCTCAGAACGTTTGGGTGCTTTTGTTTTCTTCTTGTGTTGTCTCGGTGACAGGGTCAACCTCGACTGAATTGACCTTTTAACTCATAGTGGTTTAGCAATGGGTTTTTCTTTTTTCATTTGCTTAACATGACAACCTTTGATTTAAATACGTAAATGCGAATTGCGCCAGTGGAGTTCAAAAATATTTGCGTAGTATTATTCTGGGATATTAGTTACACAGAAACGTCCAAGAGGTAAAACTGTCATTTCATTGTTACAAGATTTTCAATTTCTTTTAATAAAAACTTTATAACACTTCAAATCTATTACTGAAATATTTTATATCTATATGTAGCTGTTTTATAAATAAGGAAAATACAACTAATTTCAGCTTTCTTTTCACTTGATTATTAGGCACTAGGATATCGTTTACTTAACTCTTTAATATTTTAACGTAACAATGTAGCCACGATGGGCCGTCTCAACATTGTTTTTCATCTCTCTGTCTCTCTGTAACTCTACACAACTACTTAAAATCAAAGCTATAATTCGTATAAGCCATGAACAGCCGTACATCTATGACAAACTTAACAAGAATGTAGATTCTGAAAAACATGAAAAAATCTCCTCAGTTTCATGGCTCGTAACTCCGAGTGTTTACAATAACACATCATATTTTCGTAAAGTGGTTTTTTAGCCTACATTATTATCTTTGCATTGTCTATAAAATTATAAACTAACCGAACACGAAAGGACACATGTAAACCCCGTTTGTTACTTTAAACTTCACTTCTTAATTTGCCGACTTTATACTGGTTGTCTATAAAATTCTAACTCGACCAATTTAAAACAACACTCACCGCCACCCACCTAATTATTTAACATACAACTTCTCATTTTATTTGGGTAATACTACGTGCCGAGGTGCGGCGTTGCCAGCTCCGTTCCCCTCCGCGATAGAAAGAAAGACACGGCAATACAAACAGAGCGAGAGGAATATATAAAAGGGAGTAGAGCTTTGCGCTTTTACATTAGATGAACACAAAAAGACTGTCAATGAAAATAAACTCCCTAGTGCTTGTGCATGAGCGTATGATATGATATGATATGATGTGATAATAATATGACAAATTCACTTTCAAAGGACCTTTTGATTTTCAGGAAAGTCAAATTCTACAACCCACACTCGAAGTATTTGCGGTGTTTATATTAATGATTTTGGCATTAAAAGTATATTTTGCTCTGTTAAGGATATTTATTTAGGTATCCAAATTGTCATTATAATTTTATAAAATAAACCCACAGACGTAACTAGAGTACAAAGTTACGAAAGTTATGTGTTTGACAACAGTGAAGTCGGTCAACAGTAAGCCGATTGGGCTGTTTACATTACTTGGGAATTAAAGTGGCTTTTGCTGTATTATGTCCTATTTACCTTATGTGTCCGAGGGCTCTGTCTCCGCCTGTGTTTAACGACTGACTGTCTTCGGTAAGTAAGACGGAATATACGGATGAACTGTTGTTTGTCTGTCTATTTACCTAGTTCTTGGACGATGCCTATAAATAATTTTGTTTCTTGTAACATAAGTAAAGTTTTTACTTTTCTAAATTCTGATATAACAGACTAACAAATATTAAATTATATATATCAACACAAACCCTTGTATCTTGATTAAATTATAAGTACGAACATTGAATATAGAACCATATTTTTTTCCGCCAGATATAATTTAATGTTTCTACAAAGCTCGCAGGCCGGCCCGCGAAACAGCGAAGTTAGGAGTTTATAAAAAATTCACACATCAATGCATAGGCTTTTTGTACTTTCAAACTTTAACGTTTAGAACTTTACAATAGACGTGGATGATCGCAATAAATACCGTCATAGCCTTTGACTTCGATAGCAATTACATCTGTCAAATTGTTATTAAGTACTGCTGTTTATGCTAGTCATGTCATTCACTAGTAGGGTAGAAAAAAAGACATCCATTAGACATCTGCGTACAGCAAATGTATTATGTTGCCTTCGGGAAGAATTGTTTGCGTAGACATTTGCTACACGAAAGTTTATAATCATCTTAGCCAAGAATAAGTCTTATATTCGGAGTACAGCATAACAATCTACTACATTACAAAGAAACAGAGATTGTTTAAACCAAGTTTGAAGGGAATAATTTCTGAAAATACTGAACCGTTGCTAGAATTTATGTCGCTTAGGCAGAAATACCCAGTTCCGAAGCAACATAGACTAGACATGAATTTTGAGAAAAACACTTTTGATGGCTAAATTGCTAGTAGAAACTGATTAAAAAGTCAGCCATTATAAGATTTTCTTGCCGTATTCTATTTAAAAAGCTTTGGTAGAGTTAAAGCGAACATGGTTTTAATAAGCACTTAATACCTCATTTCTATCAAAAGCAACAAAATGTCTATTGCATTTTATACGTAATAACATCTTTCCTCGATATAACTTACAGTCCGTACAATTGATTGTAAGCGCCCCCGCTAAGTGTACCCTGCGTGCTCTCTTCATAACTGACATTGGGGTGCTTTTTATTCTCCTACTTTAAAGCTAGGTCTATATTTTCCGTTAGGCATAGCGATCATGTGGGAGAAAAAGTAGGTTAAGTTTAGAACTTTTACATAAAGTTTGTGTTATGTAGGACCGCAATGATCCGAATGGCGCTCGTACTTCCAGAACGACATGAATTTAAGCAGTGATGTTCCAAATCAAATTTAGCTAAACTTAGAAATTTTAACAATTTACGTAGTTTTTTTTGGAACGCAGTTCCTTTTTCACAATGTAGAGGTTTTACACTTGGTATAGACTATGAATGTAGAATAGTCTAAAATGCATATCCTACGCACACTGAAGCTAGATCGCAAAGCTCTTCCCGATTACGGCCAAGTAAAGGAGGGTAATGTAGCTCAAGCGGATTTGTGAGCGCGCGTAAAATTGGAAATTTCTTTATATAGGCGCTCGATCTGTGGTGACAATAAACCAGATTCGGCTGATGTTTGGATTCAAATACTATATTTATCTGTTGTAGGCGATAGGCAAACTCAGGAGTTGCTTTGAAATCTTTAATTCAATTTACCTAATCAGCATGCAGGCTACTTGATGCCCGTCCCACAATAACGATTCTAAGTTAGCTACACACAATCATGACTCTCCGATCACACATTTGTCCGAAACTTCAACTTTTGTTTCACAGTCGGCGATCCGCCTACTCTACCTCAAAGGTCGTTTTTAATCTAGACACGCGGCAGCGTGTCAAGCCAAGTTCAAGCAAAGGAACTGGCTAGCCAGCGCCGAGTGTAATATTACACGAACCACTTGGTGCCACTTTTCACCCTTCTATAACCCAAAACCTATTTAACGTAAACACATAAAACTTCGTGTGTTTAATTATATCCATAAGGACATTTAGAAGCCCAAATTTCATGAAGCTAGCTCAAACGGTTATAAAGATATGAATGTCAAAAAGTCGTAAATTTTAGGACTGACTTACTGACTTATAGTACCTAAACCTAACCTACTTCCAGGTGACCTAAAAGGATGAAATTTGGAATCCAGCTCGGTAATTGTGTGTAAGCGAAGGATAAAATCTAAAAACAAAAAAAGTTAAAAAATAGGGGGAGTTTTTATCAGAATTTAAATATATATATAATTATGTTGAATAACTTTATAAAGTGACTGATGTAATGAAAATTGGCCAAGTCAAATCTAACCTACTTTAAGATCTCACATATTTAAATAACAGCAACTGTTATAGGTATCCAATAAAGCAAAGAAATAGAGTTTAATACTTGTTCATAATGTTATTTTGTTCCTATAAATACATATTTGGATTTTGCATAAAACTTGGCACTCATTTAGATCTCCATTCTTTTTGCGGCGAAGCCCACAGACAAGCATAATTTTTATATTGAACTTGGCTCTCCTTTTTACATTTATGTTTTTGGTGGGATAATACAATACTCGTACAAAAAGACCTCAACGACTATTCACAAACATCTCAACCCTATAGTTGAATACCTTCCCAATAAAATCAAATCAAACAAACAGAAATGGAACACGCTAAGTCCAATCAAATGCCAACCGCTTCAATATACATTGATGGCCGATCAAATGTCTTATAATTACTACGGCCGGAGCATTAGCCCCATTGATTGGTTCGCTGAATATTTTAGTATTTGATGAGTTTCAAGACTTCCGGCCTTTCGGTGAAATGTCTGGCCCGAAGGAATATTGTCTATGTATGTAGCCAATACTTAGTCGCAGCGTACTCCGTTGGATTGGCAATGAAGAATGAAAATTAGATAGTGCACTAGGGCAGACTCCTTCAGTAGGTAAAGATACTATTTGCAAATTTTTTTACGTCAACCCGAATATAACTACTTCACCAGCCACTATGCTTTCTGTCACTTTGTTATCTTTCCAAATAGGCTGCCAGCACTGTCTTGTCTAACTACAGGCCGGTTAAGAACATTGGTAGCTGTAAATTTGTGATCAAATAGTTGCAGTTACATAATTTTACGTTGTGATTTTGAAGCTCAATGATTTTAGTAACATTTTCGGTTCGTAGCAAAATACTGTAGGCAATTACGCAGTCAATCTGTTTTTATATTACAACTAGCTGACCCGGCAAACGTTGTTTTGCCATATAAATAATTTCCTAGCAATTTCTAGCTATTAAAAAATAAGGGTTGATCGTAGAGGGGTGAAAATTTAGGGTTGTAGGTATTTTTGTATGCTGTATCATAAAAAAATTAAAACAAAAAATTTTGTCTGAAAAATAAAAAAAAAAATTTAGGGCTGGTCCACCCTTAACATTTGGGGGGATGAAAAATAGATGTTGGCCGATTCTCATAGATACCGGATAAGCACAAAAAATTTCATCAAAATCGGTCAAGCCGTTTCGGAGGAGTATGGCAACGAAAACTGTGACACGAGAATTTTATATATATAGAGATTCTCAGTAGTACAATTATAATTTTATTGGACAAAATGTGACAGATTTTGACGCATGAAAATTTATTGTTACCGAATCATTTGGATGGTAACTGCGTAAATACGTTCACAATGTAATATTTATTTACGTTAACACGTCTTTCAACAAAAGGTTGGAAGGTGAAACAAATCTATCACCAATTTCTTAACAAATTTTGGCACTATTTTTTGGATGCCATCCATAACACGTACTAACACTGACTCATTTTTCACACAAATAACTTTAAAACTTTTACTATTGTATCGTAAGATATTCTATAAGTTATACTGATATTATTATTTTAATCGTACATAAATTCATCTTACTTATGAATAACGCAAAACCGTGGCTATCATGGGTAAAGAATGCATGCTAAATATTAATTATATTGTTAAAGTTTTAGCCTATGTGGTTTCTTTGCAATTAATTAAAATATATCCTACATTTCCGCATTTAATACCGTAGCCCAGTTTTACGCGTTAAAGCTGATATACTTCATTATACAATCACGCTATTTCAAAGAAGCGGAAGCTTTAATGGCTGCGAAATACATTCATTTAAAAGAAGGAAAATGATTTGCTATCGAGCGGCATTAGATTACAGGCTGTTGCAAATTGTTAAACTATAGGCTAGAGTCGTCCTACACGCGCGCACCCGCCGCAAAGCCACCACCTTCATTTTAGAGACTAGACACATTTATGTTCTTTTTTATTTAATAACCAACAAATCTTTATAAACCTTATTTGCATAGATAATGCGTTTTATTTTAAATGTACATGTTGCATGTAAACAGTTTATGTGAATGTTTGACTAGGTACTCTCCTATTTACGCGAATGTTAGACATTAAAATAAAACTATTTTGCGATAAAATCCGCAAAATAGTTTTATTTTAATGTCTAACATTCGCGTAAATAAATATTAAAATAAAACTATTTTGCGATAAAATCCGCAAAATAGTTTTATTTTAATAGGTACCTCCGTTAATTTTAGCTGAGTTTCTAGGTGCTTCGTCTCAGGTCAGTGTGCTTTTCCGAAGTGCACTGATAGAATCTATTAGTTTATAAAAAAACATTGTTAAAAATGAAGTGTAAAAGTGACCTTAGGGGCCTAATTACTTAATAAATGATTTGAATTTTAATAGTTTGAAACAAATCGCATTGCTTTTTAAGTTTGCAAAAAAGAAGCTTAGAGCAAGCACGCGCAGCTGACGGATGTCCATTAAGAAAATTGTAACCTTTACCAACGTACTTTAATTTGTCAAAGCGGTATTTCCATAAATCATCACACTGTCCACATTATTTTTCGAATTCTGTCTATTTGTTCACATATAAGTGATGATAGCCCACAGCATAGTCTTTACCCTCCATTTCGCTACGAAAGGCTACGTGACCTTCAACACAACGACTTGTCTTTATATTATTTTGTCTTTTTATGTTATTCAATTAAATGTTATATTAGTCATACGCAAGGAAACAAGTTCACATCTCTATTCAGTAATAGCCGTGCATAATGCTTGTATCCGTTGCTGCTATATACTTACGGTAGCACAAAAGAATAATTAAACTAAGTTGGTATCTAAAAGTCTAAGGTTTCATGACGATTTAATACTTACTAATTAAATCATATATTTTGTTTTTAGAAATTATCAGATGCTCGTGCGTTATATTATTTAAAGTCCTGTATATATTAGAATATTCTTATTCTTGCTGCTCAGCCTGCGTGAATGAATCTTCCCGGGATAAAGTCCCGCTTTAGTCCCGGGATAAAAAGTATCCTATGTTATTGTTTGATAACGTAGCTTTATATTGGTAAAATAATTTTTAAAATCGACACTGTTGTTTATCCTACTAATATTATAAAGGCGAAAGATTGTAAGTATGTATGGATGTATGGATGTCTGGATGTATGGATGTTTGTTCCTCTTTCACGCAAAAACTACTGAACGGATTTCGATGAAATTTGGCACACGGGTAGATCATGTTTTGGATTAACACATAGGCTACTTTTTATCCCGGGAACATATAAACCGGGACTTTTATCCCGGAAAAACTTTTTAATGCGGGCGGAGCCTTGGGCAAAAGCTAGTAAGAATTATAAGTATATTCGTTACAAACATACACAAATACAATCAAATCATTTTTTATAACATTAGTAGTATAGATTTTTTTTATCGCATTGAATGACGAGACGAGCATGCTGTTCGACTGATGGTAAGCGATACGACCGCCCATAAACAGTAGCAACACCATCCAGCACTTCGAGTTACAAAGTACTGTGTGGCACTCCACTGCGCTCGTCATCCCGAGACATGGGATGTTAAGTCTCATTATGTCCAGTAGTTACACTGGTTACAATGTCCTTCAAACCGAAACACAACAGTGCTTGCACACTGCTGCTTGGCGGTAGAAATAGATATTGCGGTGGTACCCACCCGGATGGACTCTTACATATGAGAGACCTACCACCAGATATAAATTGACATTAAAAAACCTGACACTGGATCCAAGGAATAGTTTGGCGTAGTGAGCGTGAGAATATGTTAACGATAAGTACAAAAGATATCCAAAATTAATCTACAAAATAAACTGAACAGAGGTGCATAAACTACTGCGCGATTCGGAGACATACACTCACTTCAATCTTTTAACCGATACATCCAACATTCAAAGGGTCCGTTTGGACCCACAAAAACCTTCAAGACCGAACCTTTCCGATGCATTCCGATGTTAGCCGAACGCGAACATCTGTCGAGCCGGCGCGTGCGCGTGTTATTATCAGAGGATGGGTGTGTGTGCACGCGCGTGTGTGCAACTATGTTTGTGCATCTACGTGTACGTGTGTGTATGATATTAAGATTTGTACAGGTGGTCGCGGGGTGAATAAAAATCTAGAGGGTAGATATGTACTGGAATGTATTTTTTTTTTATTTGTGCCGTGTGTCGATGACCCTGTGCTGTGGCATATTGACGAGTTAAATAATTTAGCCAATGTAGCTATAGTACATGATATAAATAATCAGATTATTACATAAACCTAGGATATGTTACGACCGTTTTCTTAGGAATTTCAAATGGATTATAAGCGACGATCTTTTATAATTAACTACAAAAAAACATACATAATATGTATGTTGTTTTTTAATATCCACTTCGGACGTAAGTTTCCCCTCTTGTGTCCTTTGATATCCTCAGTTCGAGCGGGGTACAAGTCCAGAATTCACCACTGGAATTGCCCAGACCCTCATGTTCAACGCGCTATTGAAGCGGGTCGTTCAACTTGTATGATTATGTAGTTTTAGGGGTCCATTGCACTTTGAGGGTGTTACAGGTTTTAAAAATGCACACAAATAAATATGTTAATACAATTTGAATGACATAGGCTGAATGAAATTCAGATGAGAGAGGATATTTTCTTATTTGTAAACATGGACACATACTAAGCGCACATACATGACACAATGATATAGATTTTAAACAGAGGATTTTTAGGACACTACGAAGAAAATGCTTTTAAACATGTAAACATTTTGTAGAAACAAGGATAAAGCTGGTTACTTACAACCATATTTTATAAAATAGGCCTTAGCATCTTATTCTCGTACTCTCTAATCTCTTGATCTATTACTCAAATGCTAATTGGAACACGTTGAATTCTTCAGTTATCCGTGTCCTAATTAGGCACAGCAAATGTTAAATTTTTTATCGTGATTGAGAAATTACATTGTTTTGACAATTTTTTTACGCTGAAGAGCCGACTTTACAAAGAGAACAATGTAACTGCCTCATGATATAAATTATCTACAGAACCCGTTACTTAAGCTATATTTATCAACGCTTCGCCCATTTTTAATGACACTTAAGACCTTTGTGCACCACGAAGTTTTCATTTCAAAGGGTGGATGGATTTTATGGTTGACATAAACTGTATAAGTTAACACAATTAAAATTTAAGTGTGGACTTTATTTACTGTCGCGTAGAGTTCATTTTATGTCTGTCAGATAAAGTTATTATTTGAACTGGGGGGAATTGTTTGGCAAATATAAAAACGAAGTAGAATTAAAAGTTAGGGGACAGTAATCAAGGTTGAAGACTATCTATCGTGAAGTGATTTGAACCAGAAGCGTGTAGCTAAATGTAACTTGTGACGCATTTGAAGTTTATTTATTTAAATAAATAATTAAATGAGTAAATAATTATCTATTTGACGTTAGTGGATATACTTTTTAAATGTTTATTTACGGTATTTTCGATTTTGCTTTTTTCCTGCATAGATGATTCGCCGCCTGGTGTGCTCTACCCGGTTTAATAATATAAAATATATTCAAGGTTCTATCGAGAGAGACACAAATTAAATTTTAGGAAACTTACATGATAACTTTACATAAATAACGCAGGCTCGGTGTTGTGAAATACAGCGAACTTTTTATCACTGAAAACTAGCGTAGAAGCTATTGTCAATTATCAACCTAGCGACTCTCGCGATCACTTCAAAATAAAGTCCACATCAGGACAAGTTAGAGACGTCAATACTTGTATTGTTAAACCAAAAACCTTACAACTGGTTCATTTTTGCAACGGGTACTCATATTCATCATTTAATCTCGGAAATCGTATGAATGGGAAAAATGAAGGCGAAATTTTAACGTAAATACAACACAGAGTGGTCGGTGAGCGAGGCATCGCGAGCGCCTCCAGACAGGTGCGTCGCGGAATCCAGTTCTGTGTACTAACGCAGCCAGCGCTCACTGGACATTGTGTCGCACTTGTTGCTCGCCATCCGTTTGATATCTTCGCCATAGATAATACTGGACACATGCTCATCAAAATTACGAGTTTGGTAGTGTTGACAAGTTGAGAAATAAGGTACAATGCTTTATAGTATTGGTAAAATGAATAACATGAAGTGTTTAAATATACTAATGTCCATGATACCAATATTGAAAACCAAATGTGCAAATACGAGTAGAGTATAAAACAAGAATTAACACTATCGTCATCCTTGAAAAAAACATATATGAAAAAGTGAACTTCTTGATTTCTCTATAAAATTAAAGCAACAGCTTTACCTTCAAGAATATTGTACAGTGTTTATTATGAAAGACTTTTTTTAAACCAACACACTGAACGTGGCACAAAAACTAAACCATGTTTCTTGTCAGGCATGCCTTGTGCTCATTCTTTAGGTGGGCGAATTAGCATTGCTCCATCTCTAAGGTTAGTAATCTCGTTCTAACAAACAGTTTTTCTAGATGCAGTTATTTTAATGGAACATTAATTAACCCATAACTGTGAGCCGCTTACAGATGTGTTCGCCACAACCTGTTCGCTTGATTGAGATGTCCCACCGACAACCGGCAGACAGTAACAATTAATATTTCACTGTTATTAATATAATACATAACTTACTCTATTGCCTTAGGTACCTATTTCTGCGCCTTTTTTCATTTGATCTAGTAGGTAATTTGTTATACTCCTGATGATAGGTGTAGCTGCATTATGTCGTGTAACATCGAAAGGCATTACATGTTAAATGCATATTCAGTACAGTGCTGATAGTTCGTATACTTAAGTTTCTTTTTATGAAATGCTTAGCTATTCGTCAAGTGGATACGCCGGCACTAGGAGACCACAATCAATCTAGCATTTTTGTAGCAAAATGGCAGGTAACTGGATTAACTACTAGAAATAGTCACTGCACCCCAGAACACATCCATTATTTGCAATTTTGAGGGAAAAGGCGTGGGGATCTTCGGAAATGGAACGGAATGCACAAAACGCAACATCAAGGCTGTAAGCACTCGAGAGTTTTCAAGACAGGAGCCCCAACTTAAGCGATCAATCATTCATATTATAACTAACAAGTAATGCCTAATAAACAACCAATAATATTGCTGAGAAGTAGTGTGTAGTACCGAGCTCATATTGAAACGATAGGGGTGAATAGAAGAACTAATAGAGTAGGGAAGTAAAGCTTCCTCTGAAACATTTGTTCACAGTCTAGCTTCTGCTCGCTGTCAAAATATGGAGGAAAACGGAGGAATTATTACCTATATCAGTGGATATGCAACCACGTGACTCTAAGCAGATACAATTACGACTAGTTCTGGGGCCTCGGCTGGGGTCAGTCAAAGTCAACAAGTCGCGCACCTGGCCGACGAATTAGCATACTGTTCGTGCGATACCGTTGTGCCGTCACACTGTCACCTGCCGAATTACTATCGATATGTTGGGAGAAATCTCGACTCAGGTGAAGATTCGTTCTAAATCAATAAATTTTTAATATTTTTAATCTTTTAGGCAATTGCAAGTTCTGACGCATGAGCGGGTGCAGTCAAAGCACATAATCGAAACTTTTATATCCCAGCATAAAAAGCTGAATACCCAAGGCTCAAATGAAAACCGTCAGTGAGTTTTAAAGGCTAGAGTGCGACATATGAACTTTGCACATATAGTAAAGGATTCGTAGTCTCATGTCTTCTACCAGTACACCAGTTAGGTCATAAAGCTAACAAACTAGATATAATATTAGTTTCTAATGTAGACGATGTGGTACTACAAACAGGGAAGGTGTTAGTTAGTGCGAGATGCAATAGATATTCGAGTTTCGACTCTACAAGACCTATCTAAACATCGAGAACATCTAGTAACAAGTTGTTGTACATATTGATAATTTATGCAGCTATCATTTTAATATGATCATTTATATGCTCGTCTCAATATAAAAGTGTCGCGTTACAATCACGGCGAGGTTTTGGATGGGTTCGGTGGTATTGTAAATTAAAAATATATTAAAACGATAATTATGTCCAGTTTTCCAAATGCTTAAGTTGAAGGTCACTACACGACCTCTGCACGACCACCTGGCAGGTGGATGTGAAAAAATATCTGTATCCAGCCTATTGTAATTTGATTAAACATAGGTCAATTATATAAATTGCACACAAAGTGAGAATTATATCACTAATCGCTGTGGGGGGCTTTCTTAATTGTTTTAGTCATTTTTCTTCATGGAAGAGGAGTAAAAGTGATAAGAGGTAATTACTAAGTTCATACCATGCCATATTTCTGCGCCTGATCTCTCTCCGGTCATGTCGGATTGCCGTCTCACTGGACTATGAGAATGAAGGAATACCAAGTGCACCTGTGTATTGCGCACACACTTGTGCACTATAATATCTCCGGCGTACCTGGTTGATCTCCGTTGAGATTGGCCGCCGTGGCCGAAACTGGCTAGGAGGATTACGTTTATTACCATACCACACCTGCCCTGTAGTGTATACTGTCCACTGCTGAGCACGGGCCACCTCTATGATTGAGAGGGTTTAGGTATTAGTCCACCACGCTGTCCTGTTGCGAGTTGGCAGACTTCACATTCTTATAGAGAACTTTTTAGGTGTGCAGGTTTCCTCAGGATGTTTTCCTTCATCATTAAAGCGAGCGATAATTTTAATTAATTAACGCAACTTCATAAGGCGCAGGTTATTGCTCCCGTCTTTGGGTAGGGGCTCCCCAGTACCAGCTTCTCCCTCTTAACCGCTTTCAACGACGGGCAGCTCATATCGTCGACAACCGTATTATATCCGATCGGCATGATCCTTTAGCTTTACGTGGAGATGTAGCATCGCTCTACATTCTCTATCGCATTTACCACGGGGAGTGCTCTGAAGAATTGTTCCGACTTATCCCTGCTGCTGAGTTCCATCACCGTAGAACGTGGCCAAACTCCAAATTCTATCCACATCACCTCCGAGGTTGGCAATCCATCACAGTACGTTTTTGCCGATATTTTTTACCACGTACTACAAAACTATGGAACCAATTGCCGCCAGCAACGTCTCCGCACAGATACGACCTGGCGACCTAAAAAAACAGCGTATTCCTACCTAAAAGGCCGGCAACGCATCTCTATGCCCCTTGATATTGCAGATGTTCATGGGCGCCGGTGATCACTTACCATCAGGTGAACCGTATCCTCGTTTTCCCTCTATACCATAATAAAAATACCAACATTTCAAACTAAGACCACAGACACTTTGAAACTTCGATTTAATATCACTTAGGAACACAAACGAAAATATTTATTATGGTCAAAAAAATACGATTGAGCGATACGTTTTCCGAGCCACGTGCCGTGTGCACACTTTAAACGAAAACATATCAGTGTAAATAGTTTAAAAATAAATACAAATATCGAATGTGTGTAGAGGTGCGTGCGACAAACAGCAATCTGTTAATCGACTGCTGCTTCGTGATAAGATAACGGATTGAACTTTGATAAAATCGTAACTTGAATATTATTATGCGTCTAAGTTCTATGAGTCTATAGTAACCTAGATTTTCTATTAAGTTACGGATGACCAGTTTAAGTGTCCATGAACATGATTCATTCCATACATTCTAAAATAATCATTTTCGTTTTACTAGATTAAATTGTGCTATCAAGTTTGTGTATTTTTGGCGGTTTTAAAGTTATTCTAGAAGCTTATTGATTACCGAATTGTCAATTTCCAGTAGTATAGGTACCTACCTATACCCCAGCGGTTCAACTTTCTAACAGGCATATATTGCTTTTTGCTTTATTCTAGTCTAATTTCCAAAATAGCTCATGTGGATGCTGTAAATGAGTCTAAAAGGCGGTAAACGTAATCAATAAAAATCCAACTAATCAGCTTTCACACAAATACATCAAGTGCTTAACCACAAACAAACACACGCATACATACACGCGCGAGCGTGCAGCTTGCGAATTTTTTTGTTGCGTTCAGGTTCTTGACCGAGCTATTTCCGACAAAGGAATCGAACCAGCGTTTTATCGCCGCGAGGGACGATTCGCAATTATGGTGCGTGACACGAGCGGTCAGCGGTTGCTAATGCTTGAAACGTTAGTCTCGTATTCATTGATGTAGGGTTTTTTAATACATCAATGCTCGTATTACAAAAATACTTGATATTTTTTTATGTGTGAAATTACAAATGTCCATAATTGCTATTATTACAAAGTAAGGTACACCCGTATAGTTATGTTATATCTGTAATTATTCTGCAAAAGCTAATTTTAATTAAAATGGATCATTGAAACTCGAACGTAATAACTAACAACTTTATGATGCCTATGAATTTAGCTTCAACTCACGAGGTTTTTAGCACATATAAAAAAATAGAAAAGCCCTAATATTTGTGTGGTCAATCACACGACGTGATGAACCCTCTTGCGTCTCGTCGCGGGCGCCGCACACCGGATGCGTTAACAGTACCCGTTGAGCGCACGAGATCGATTTGCATACAGCATCACACAATTACCTTCATCGAGATCACCGAGCAGGATGCTCCACTTACCTGGAAACGAGAAAAAAAAGTCATCATTGGGACACGGGACGTGTGCGACGGAAATGCTTTACAGATCCGCTCTTATCAAGTATGTAATCACGGTGCTCATGATACCAGGAAAAGGATGGTGTCGGGTGTCAAGTGTGTGAAAAATATGGGTTAATGTGCTGCAATGAGACAGATGTTGCCGTAGAAAAATTATGACTAAGTTACAGCAATATGAAAAGCTCTACAAGAAATTCATCAATGAATCAGCTGCATGATACGACACTAATGTAAATTTACCTATTCTCTTTATTCAGTATATTAACATGCCGAAATTACAATAATATTTTATTGCTAGCTAATCGACGCGCAATCTTATAACGGATTGCACGAATATTAAAAAGAGGGTCAACTGTCTCCAAGTCACCTTTGCCACAAGAGGTTAGTAATTGCCTTTATTTGAAAATATTCAGGCATTCATGACAAAGCTATTGGAAAAATGACTGACAGGTTGACAAGTCCTCGTCAGCATGGAATCTCAAAATGTTTAACTCTTCTCTTTAACTAATGTAATTGTTCTTCATTTAGGATAAAAACTTGCGTAACTTGACCGCTCACAGCGTTCCCACGTATCGCATGTTATGAAACTACACATATACCAATTACTATCCAAGAGTATAGTATAAGGATTCTGAGAAATCTGATCGCTAGATAGAGGTCGAACACTGAAATATTCAAATCCTCCAATTGCTAGAGGTTGCGATGCATTAAAATAATTCGCCGATTGAACAACAACCAACACTTCGGAAACGGAACCCGGCGCGATGCGTGCGCGCACACAATTTCAGATTTTTTGCTCCTTCCAAGGGAAGCTTTGCCAGTACCGCCATCTCTTTCAAACTCGTACAAGTGTCATTTAACTGTCTTCTTCTCGGGGGTGGTAAGCAAAGGGGGTGTACAACGCCAGATGTTCGGAGAATTGTCGGCGTTTTTTTGCTCGTTCACGGTTCGAATCGAGGCAAGAATCGAACAATGGACGCGAGCTTCAAAGATTTCTCGATTGGAAGACATATGGTGCAGGCGCAGGTATATTAACTTTTTGGATATTCGTGAGAATGGACAACCAAAATTAAGGTTATGATAGGTCGTTAATAATTAATAATCATTTTTATTAATACAATAGAGAGCAATTATAACCGAGGTTTTCTCACACAGTTTATCCTAGACTAGATCACCCAGAGGTCGAACGGTCAAAGGAACTGAGCGAAATGCTTTTCAAAACATGTTTACAAAAGTAAGTTGCGTCGAAAATACATTGAATTGGGATAGTCAGGTATTTAAAGATAAAGAGAGTAAGCTATTATGTCAATTGAAGCTCGTTAACATACAGATTGCACAGGAGTAAGGACGGCCTTACAAGTACGGACTTGTGTTGTTCTGTCGGCTGAAGTTTCCAGATTTTACCTAATAGAAACCTCATTCTATGTTTGAGTTGTTTGAATCAAAAACACGCACAATCAGAATCAAGTCTACCCCACGGGTTTTAAAGCAGTCGCTATAGGGCAGCGTAGTGGACTAAACCATCTCAGTTGCTGAGGAGGTCCGTGCTCAGTAGTGGGCATAATATAATACAGGGCTGATTGCATTGCATGTCGCTCTACCAATGAGGTCATATGAATTCCTTTGCAATTGTTGAATTAATTCACATATTTATTGTGTCTTATTGTTGATTTCCAATAAAGGAGATACTAATATATCAGAAGTTAATAGACCGAATAAGGGAAAATGGTTCTGCGGAATGTGTTGAACACATTTTTATTAAAAAACAAATATATAAGAATTACTATCAAATGAATCAATAATAAATACGCCGAATAGTTTACACATTGAAGGCTCTGTCTTAAAAAATAAGATAGACTTGCTGGCATGCACTCCTATACTGAAATAAAGTATGTATGCAGTTTTGTACAGTCGTCAGTCAGCAGCATAAGTAGCTGAACAAAATCAAAATTTTAAATCGCTTATATATGACTAATACTTCTTTCTTCAATACTTCTTTAGGACCTTTGTACTCTAAAAAACCTATAAGCGAGATGTGCGGACCCTGCGGTGGTGGTTGTTACGGCGGCGGACGCTGCGGTCCATGCTGTCCCTGCATCACAATCTACACTTGCTGCACCAAGATTTGCTAGTGCACAATGCAGGATGCCGGCGCTAGTCCCTACGGCGAACGATGGAGTGGTAGAATGTAGTGGTCCATAGGATTTCTATGTTTGTTCAGTGCAATAGTGCCGTCATGTGCAAATAAACTATAAACTATACGCGTTAATATAGACTGAAACATTTTTGTTTTCTTCGTTTGAAGTAAAGTAATTCTTTTTTATGTTATTTTTGTGAAGAGAAAATAAAAACACTTTTAAACAAAAAAATAAACCGCCTTCAGAACGACTAAAAAAAATACACGAATAAATATACGATAGCATTACTTATGTCTTACATACTTGTAACCAATTTTGGAGTCAGTGCCTAATTGAAATTAAACATTGTTTTCGCATATTTATTCATGTATCTATTCTAGCTTAGCTGGTTATTTAGGTAACAAACATTCGAAATGTGAACCTGCTCCTTTTTTTGAAGATTAAAAAATATTAGTAAGAACACAAAAGTGTGTCGGCACTTTGAAATTGTTTAGCTATTTATGCTGCTGACTGTACACGATATGAAATAAGTTGAAACTCTGAATTTTGGCGGGAACTTGGAAGTGTCATGAGGTGCTCTTGCTTTAATTAAATATTTTGGTGACACTTAGTGTTATATTGCATAATTGTTGTGGTATATTATCCAATATAGTTCTATTAAAAGGCTCAAATGAAATGAATTGAATTTACTGTGCTAATCAAGTGTTTTTTTTTTGTTGTCGCCAAAACTACTCGATAGTCTTGGTAAGGTAGCCAGTGCTTTACCGCGGTTTAGATTTAGTCAAAGACCGCGGCATACTACTACAGAGGAAAAAAAAAGACAACCAAAAATATCACTTACAACTTGGTAGCATGGTATGACCTTAGCCAATTCCAGCAAATAAAAAAGTTGAAATTCGGGCTAAGGCACTAAACACTATTTTAATTAAAATCAAAATGCATTCATCTAAAAGTAAATTAAATCCTAATTTTCATTAATATACAAAACACAAACATATCCCGCATGGATATGTACCTTGTCTACCTTACTAAAGTCGGGAAACCCATGTCTTTAACATTCATCTCATGATTCGTTTTTTTTTGATAATTTTCAGTTATTGCCGCGATCATTATAACAAGGCTATAAAGTAAGCGATAATTGAGGCAAACAAAAGCGTCTTGCCGGACATCTGTCTTATTGTTTGCAAGTGCAAAAAGCAAATACCGATGATGAAAAAAATAATGCCTCGGTGCGGTGTCATCGCGTTTTGAACTGTCTACGCGATTCCCACGAGCGGCCAGGAAGCGGGTGGAATAGACGACCGTAAAGACGCGCCGCCCTACGAGCGGATAGCGAACGGCGACGTGTAGACTGATTTAACCCGATTACATTTAAAACCTTTGAATAGTGGGAGACTGATGTTTTTGGACAATCATTTTGTAGGAAGTCGATTACACTGAAGACAAGACGCACCCTCATTTGACTCTACAATGGTCATGGATGTAATTACTTTAGTTTTCGTCGACTGCCTCGGTGGCGAAGTTATATTGCGGTATAACTGCAATGCTAAGGTCTCGGGCTCGATACCCGGGTCCAGCAAAGTGATATTGAGTTTTTCTATTCACTATCAGCTCGGAGTTCGGAATTTGTGCCCGATATGGCGATAGGCTCGCCCCCTATCACATCATATGCCGGAATACGCACGGCGAAAGGTGGGTGCACGAGTTGCTCCTCCACCTACCTCTTTTGGGGATAAAAGGCGTAAGTATGCGTACTTTTCGTGTGGTCCATAGAAATGCAAGGCACTAATTTCTCAGGAATTGTAGGATTTAAAGCGGCGTGACTACAAACGTAATTTTATTATAAGCCTGTATTTGGTATAACAATGAACAAAGATAATGTGATAACCGAAACGGATTATTATGTGGAGTCCAGATAGAGTTTATCGATTTTTTAATATCCACCATGAGAACTACATCACATTGCGTACGGTTTTTGTTGCACCAGAATGTGTGCATAATTTTAGAGTTAAGAACATATTACATAACACATTTTACAAAAACTGAATCATTTAATTTAAGTTACATTAGAATCACACACATCAAAATTAGGCATTCAAAATCGCTCAACATTATCCGTTTTAACCACTCGCTTTATCGCTTTCATACTGACTGCGTCCACGCGCGTTTACGTTAAAAAAACCCCACCCGCATATAAAGGCGCCACTTTCTGAACATCTGTCCCGTCGGCTCGGTCTTGCGTCCTGCTTGCACGTACACATCGTACCATACGACCGTCGCGCTCACATGCACCGTGGTACTAGCAGGTAGAACTTGTATTTAGACATGACCTGAGTTTTGCAAGTGCGACGGTTTGAAAAGAGCGATAAATGTGTGTTTTACGATCCCACTGCTGGGATTCGGTGGTCCGCTATTGTTTGATGCGATTTGCGAATCAGTTGAAATGTTTTTCCGTATCATTTTTGTATTATAATTACGAATTCTACCCTTATTTATTCGAAGCAAGTAGTAAGTGTACCATGAATGCAATCAGACCTGTATTATGTAGTGCCTACTGCTGAGCACGGGCCTCCTCTGCTACTGACAGGGGTAGGCCTTAGTCCACCCTGGCCTAGTGCGGGTTGGCAGACTTCACACACACTTGAAATTTTTATGGAGAGTTCTCAGGTATGTAGGTTTCTTTACGATGTGTTCCTTCACCGTGAAAGTGAACGATAATTGATAAACAATACACACGTAACTTCGAAAAGTCAGAGGTGTGTGCCTTGGGTTTTGAACCTCCGGACATTGTCTCGGCAGACCGTACCATCCCCAACTAGGCTATCGTTCCTACCGTGAATGCATCAGTTTAATGCTTAGCCAAGAAGCTCAAATCACTTAATGAATACAACGAACCCAGCTAGGTGGATTACGAAACATAAATAGCATACAGATGAAAGCACATTTACGTTTTGAAAATCATTTGGTCGTCATACATATATAATCACATCCGCCGAAAACGTTAAGAAATCCTAACGTTGAATCGGTCAAGTTTATTGAATTACGCATATCTCTATATCAGTTTATTAATTACAAGTGAATAAAACCTCACAATAGATTCAGTATTGAACGGATATTACTGATTTGAGCGTCGGACCCCACGGGAGGTGGCAGTACGATACGCCAACCCCACGACAACGTAACCCCATAAGTGGACGAGACGAGGGTGCGCGGGAGCGCCCCACGTTACAACATTCGTCGTCTCACTCTTGCATGCTTATTTTATGTTCTCTTCACCTTACATAAAATTTTACATGTTATTTCAATTTAGTATTTGGCGAGATTTTTATTCACAAGGTTAGATAAAACTTTTGTGTTTATTTGTTGTTCTTGCGTATAAGACGCATCTCTATTGAATGCCTACTTCTGATAATTAAGCAATTATAGCTTTTTGTTATTGTTACCTCAGAGGTATATCACACCCACATTTCTCCAGTATATTAGGTCCCATATAATAGTTGGCGGGCCTGTTGCCATTTATCGGGCACATTTCCAGACACCGGGCTGATACAGAGTAGTAAACGCAATATCACTTTGCCCGACCCGGGAATCGAAACCGAGACCTCAGCACTGCAGTCGTTCCACAATACAACTACGCCACCGAAGCGGTCTTTCTTTCTTTCTTACTAATTGGTAGTTCCATGTAAGCCTTGTCTTTCGTGGATAGTAGCGATATATTACGTAAACATGTAATTGTTTGTGTGTGGGTATTGAAACCATATTTGTCGACATCCCGATGGATCGACTGAACCACGGTGCTGTAGTCACTCAGGGAAAACTGAAGTAGCAAAGTTGCTGAAATTGGTGGTGGTAAAAACCACTCTCCCGATATCCGTACCAGTTTTCAACGTCCACAAGGAACACCCACGGCTCCTCTAGTACAATCTGGGCGTTCACGGGCGATAATGATTACTTACCGTTATATGACCAACAAGCTTATTTGGTGGCCTTATGCTCAATAATACTCTTCGGTATACTTATAAAATAAGCCACAAAAATAACCACAGAAATTCCAATTTTATGCCACGCATAAGCTTCCGTATTTTAATCAAAAAATTCTTCAATAAAATAAACTGGTTCAAATTTCTCATTAATTAGAACGTACCTGTAATGTCATTAATGAACATAAACGTGTAAGCACGCGGCGCAATCAGGTCACCCACCCGAGATATGGTCAAAGACCCAAACAGCTGTTTGAAACAGTTACCTGCAGCGCGACCAAAAACGACAAAGTGTACGCGCCGAGTCCCGTCCCGCCGCAACAGGTCTTGTGATATCGCACTCATTTAGTAAGGCGGAAAGTGTGTTTGTGTTTAGGGGATTGCACTAAAATTACCAATGTTATAAATGCTTACTGATAACTAATAGTTTCCGTAGTCAATTTACTCGGTGGTCAGGATACTTATAGATTACATTCTAGTCCCTTGGAGTGAGAACCTAACATAAATTCAGATATATAAAAGAGGATTGGCGGTCTCTCAGACAAAAAGCTTTACAAATATTTTTAGTTTAGTCACGCGATAGGATATAATCAACCATAATATGAATTACCAAACTGTGGGCCGAAAATAAGTCAAAGGCTAAAGAGCCATAAGACACATCAAATATGGCAACTTATATGCCACACATTATAGGAACCTGCACAAAACCCGTACATTTGTATAACTTTCTAATATTCCATATGTATCCCGCGGGTGCGCGCGCGCACGCACGCTATTGGCGGATCGCACACCAGGTGCGAGGGACCCTCGACGCGTCCCCCGCCGCCCGTCGCACTCCTGCGACCATGTGAAATGGGGGATTTCACGAAAGCTTTACGTCGTTACTGATGCCGGTGTGCGTTATCGACATCAACTGGTCATTATTTAAAGATACCACCGAAATAGTTAAAAACAGTCTTTAAATAAAATAATAGAATAAGCCATAATGGTAAGTAAGTTCTTTGGTTACGATCTGCCAAATACTTTTTTGCATTCTTCAAAACATGGTTTGAGCATTATTAAACCAATACGCAGACCTCCCATAAATATTAATTCAAGGTGAGTTTTATTAAAATACGCTATAACAAACTAACAACGGTTACGATGACCACTTACAATAACGCAAAAATTATGGACAATCCTAAATACGATAGCCTAGTTGGGAATAGAACGGTCTGCAAAAACAATGTACAGAGGTTCAAAACCCAAGGCACCCACCTCTGACTTTTCGAAGTTAAGTGTGTATTGTTTATCAATTATCGTGCGCTTTAACGGCGAAGGAAAACATCGTCAGGAAACCTACATACCTGAGAATTCTCCATAAGAATTTCGAGGGTATATGGAGTCTGCCAATCCGCAATAGGCCAGCGTGGCGGACTAAGGCCTAAACCCTCTCATTAGAAGAGGCCTGTGCTCAGCAGTGGGCAGTATATACTACAGGGCTCGTATTATTATATTATAAATACATTTTATAAATAATGAGCACACGTAAGCACGTTATCAAAATTAATTCAATAATTATAATTCGTCGATAACAAGGCTTTAATCTACTAATGCCGTGTTACAGTTCATTTAAAAATAGTATAGGTACGTGAGAGCTCTAAGAACCATTTATATTCTGACTTAACAATATACTGCAGAACTGCGATAAATGTCAACTTAATATATTATGAGACCCACAATGTCTTCAGTTCCCTTAGTGAAAAAAACATTTTTTCGAATGAAACACCACTTGAATCCATAAATAATTACTCATTTATAGTCTTTTTTATGAGGAACATAAAAAATATATGTACAAAGCTAGGCCAGTTTATGACATATTTTTTTTATAATAAAACATGTATTCCATGCTATCAAATACTATCGACATCGACATATTTATCGACAAATGAGCAACACTACGGCACACGCAAAAAAAAATGGTACGTGCCCTTCTCAGCAGGTACAAATGACACGAGAACGATTATGCCGATCTGGTATTTATTTTATTTCACATTAGACGTTACCTAACTATGTTGGAAATGTCTGAGGAGCTGGGTCTGTTGAGACAGGTTTCAAGGTGTGGTGTTGATGTCACGGCGGGGAATCGGAACCTTGGAATATAATGATTACACTCAATATTTTTCAATACAGATAACAGGGCCATGGCCTCACTTCATAATGTGAAAATTGTCTGTTATGTCGCGCACTCGCTTGATATTTTACTGTATACATATACATATACACTCACGCCTGTTATCCCCGAAGGGGTTGGCAGGGGCGCAACTAGTGCACCCACTTTTCGCCGTTATTCCGTCCCATGATGTGATAGAGGGCGAGCCTATCGCCATATCGGGCACAAATTCCAGACTCCGGGCTGATACTGAATAGAAAAACTCAATATCACTGCCCGACCCGGGGATAGAACCCGAGACCTCAGCTTTGCAGTCGTACTGTAGTACAACTACGCCACCGAGGCAGTCATATTTTACTGTATATAACATAACTAGCTTTTGCCCACGGCTTCGCCCGCGTTAATAAGTTTTTCTGGGCTAAAAGTACATAAAAACCTTCCCGTTGAATCACTCTATGACTATGACGTTGATACAACTCTTAACAAATAATGCATTAATTTCGACCAAATTTCATTACCATAAAAACGGTTCTAGTAAGTTAATCTTAAAAGATAGACATATACTGTTCCGGACATTTTTTTAGATAATTTCAAGAGGAATAATTCTTTCATACATATGTTTTTGATATCTTGAACCGTTTTCGCAGCGCACGCAATGGAAGCCCTCAAGGATGAATAATTTTCCCCGCTTTTTTCACATTTTCCATTATTTCTGCGCTCCTAATAGTTGCATCGTGATGTTATATAGCCTATAGCCTTCCTCGATAAATGGTTTATTCAACACAAAAAGAATTTTTCAATTCGAACCAGTAGTTCCTGAGATTAGCGCGTTCAAACAAACAAACAAACAAACAAACAAACTCTTCAGCTTTATAATATTAGTATAGATAATTAATATATTATGATAGTAACTCCCAGATCACACTTTGTACAGGTTTACCTAAATCTGCAACAGCGTAAGATTGGCGTAATAGCTTCAAAATTATGCTCGTCGCCAATAACCAAAGAAGAACATTTACGGTACGTTTAATGTATATGACGGAGGAGAAGGTCTAGAACTCTTTAAAAAGAGGTGACGTCAGCTCTGCCGACGTCACAGGGTTCCACCTCATCATCATAACCCATGATGTGAGAGTAAAATTTCAAATTGTTGTTCATCCTTTATTTCTGGATGTTCCAAACTTAGTTTCGGAGCTCCGTACAGTTGAAAGTCTCACAAGAGACTGCCTATTTCAATTTTTTTTTAACACGGACCTATCGGCCACCCTGGACTTTAGGGTGAACGCAGAAGGCGCTCGCAACCCTTTAATTTAAGTGACCATGCTGATATGCCTATTTCAAATGCGAGACGCCCTATTTATACCAACGATTAGACATCTCGACTGGTTTTTGCACGATTATTATTTCAAAATACCCGCCGCTCCGACATATATAATATTAAACATAGACTTCAGCTCGCAGCTCCGCCGCGTGAATGAGTTCTTCCTGAGTAAAAGTCCCGCTTTATATTTTCCCGCGATAAAAAGTAGCCTATATTACTCGTATTTATTTTTTTATAACTCGCTGATAATGTAGCTTTATATTGGTGAAAGATTTTTTCAAATCGGACCAGTGGTTTCGGAGCCTATTCAATGCAAACAAACAAAGAAGCAGATCTTTCATCTTTGTAATATTAGTATAGATGAGGAAATTGCAAGTTTTCATACAATTTATTATAGTATAATGTGACAATGTGATAAATTGTATCTTATGTTTTTAGAATGTGTCTCAATCATGCAGTACCAACCAATTAAACGTCTCATTGAATTTCCGTCACGAGCTTAAAGTCTTAGCAAAAAGTATACTTTGGATAATTGATGGGAATACACAACCACAGCGGTTGTGGGAGGAAGTTGCTTAGTTTTTTAACTGTTTGGGTGGCTGAATGAAGTTGAGGCTAAAGGTAATTCATGTTTTATTGATATATTACTTTTATTTCCATCTGTGCATATTAATAGTATATTAAATACGAGTGTGGGCTGACTAGAAATACCTTTCATAATAGCTATGCACAGAGACCATATAGAATATAATGGTGGTTTGAGACCCGGATGGGACAATTGGGTTTTCTAAACACTTAAGATGACTGCCTGGCGTTTCAATAATAAAACACATGACAGTGTATTATAATAAATTTTACGTATTATATTGTGTCTCATACATACAGTCAGCAGCATAAATATCTGTACAAAATCAAAATTTCAAATTGCCTATGTACACATTAAGCTAAACTGCTTTTTTTTCTTAATTTATATAAATGTAATATTACATTTATATAAATTGTACGCCTGTACAATTACAACGCCTCGGTGGCGTAGTTGTATTACAGTACGACTGCAAAGCTGAGGTCTCGGGTTCGATCTCCGGGTCAGGCAAAGTGATATTGAGTTTTTCTATTCAGTATCAGCTCGGAGTCTGGAATTTGTGCCCGATATGTCGATAGGCTCGCCCTATCACATCATGGGACGGAATAATGGCGAAAAGTGGGTGCACTAGTTGCGCCTCTAGCTACCCCTTCGGGGATAACAGGCGTGAGTGTATATGAGTGTATATGTAATATTACCTATAGTTTAAAACTGACAACATTCTGATATATTTTCCTACATTTCAATGCATACTGCAGCATTAAAAGTAATGTGTTTAACATGATATGTACTTTAGTTGTACCATATAAATAAGTTTTAATGTAATTACTACTGGTTGTCCTAAAACAATAAGTGAATTGTACTTAATTAATTTAACATAGCTTCTACAATCCTTGACAGGGAACAATCAATTTTATTAAGTTAACCTTAATTTTTACTTATTCAATTTAGCTAATGATACAAAAAAATATATATTTAAACAGTTAATGGTTTTCTTGTTTTATTTGTATGTTTTACTACAAAGTATTATAGAGAATTATTGCACCTTATAGAGAAATTTACTCAATTTAATAAGATACATCCTCAGTAAACGTGTCTAACATTTAAAACAATAAAATCGCTAATATTTACTTATTTGCTGCTTTCTTCTTTGATAGGAGGCTACAATTTCTTCCCCTTAGGACTTTAAAGAAAATCATGTGATTGTCCCAAACCAAATTATATAAATTGTTGTTGTGACAAGCATACGATCTAAGATTTTTGTATTGTACACCAAATTTCGAGACAGTTTACTCGAAAATCACAAACACAAGACGTAACGATAATGCCGACGACGCCCTCAGAGGTCTCGTTGTGATTATCGCAAAAATGACGTTTGACACGATGTCAAAATCAAATGTTCGTCACTAATAACCACCGCAATGTCTATTTCTACCGCCAAGCAGCAGTGTGCATGCATTGTTGTGTTTCGGTTTGAAGGACATTGTAGCCAGTGTAACTACAGGACATAATGAGACTTAACATCTTATGTCTCAGGATGACGAGCGTAGTGGAATGCCACACAGTACTTTGTAACTCAAGGTGCTGGATGGTGTTTCTACTGTTTATGGGTGGTCGTATCGCTTACCATCATGCGAACGGCATGCTCGTCTCGTCATTCAATGCCATAAAAGAAATAAAATAAAATAAGATTCGTTGTTTCATTGCTCGTTTAGATAGTAAAAACGATGTGACTGGAAGTAAGCTTCGTCACAACAGATGTCACGATGTATCGAATATAGTTATTGGGAGTTGACGTCCTGAGCTACGGTCGTAACTTCGGATTAGGCCAAAAATCACCCGAAATTTTGCACACCGAAGGTTTTTATCTTTTCTGAAGTGTGAGGCACATGGAAAATCATAGGTTCCCATATTTTTTTTTAAATATTAATCTCGTCGTTAAATGTCATTCTAAATATTATATCAAGACTAGACAGTAGACACATTAACAAGAATCAGTCAGCAAAAGCAAAAAAAAAACATTCATGAGACGCGAAGTCACGTGTACGTCCACACACGTGTGCCGCGGCATGCTCACCATCGGTTTGCGAAATACCCTCACGGTATCACCGCTACAACAAATTGACCGTTTGGACACGTCTCAGGGCCTATTTTGGAACATTTTATCACAACAATTAACATAGCCGACAATCGGTGTATACCTGTATTGAAATGCGGAACAGGAAAGCGGTATTACGCAACCAAAGTTATGTTCAACTAACGCCTCTGTCAATTTAACAGCGCAGTCAAATCAACTTCAGCTTCCGAAACATTATTCAGAGAAAAAATTACCTATGATTTATTTGATTTGACATCAAACATTCTATTTCGTTGGGGCCGCGTTTAATACTTTATTGAGTTTATCATTCCTCAACTGTCAAAAGGTGCCAATGAGCAGTGTTTCCAACTGGTACCGCTGTCAGATAGCTAGATGAATAGTAAAAAGTTGCTAAATTGCCCAATTTTTCCGCTAAAAGGTTGATAGAAAATAGCTAAATGTTTTTAAGTAAGAAAAGTACCTACTAACATACCTAATAATTATAATTAATTGACATGTTAGGCTAGGTTTGGCTTTGTATTGGTTTGATACCTTTATGAATTATCTTTTACATTTTGTCATTTTTTTACCAGTCATATTTAAAGCGTTTCATAATATACATACAAAAATATTTTTTTTATTAGACTACCGTCATACCATTCTACTAAAACTAACTTTTAAAAATGGTGTGCTTATTGCCTCAGGTCAACCCTGAATTTATTCAATATCCATTTATTATAATTAGTTTATTCTTTCTACATCTAATAATTTATGGCAACATAGCCTTTAACCTTAGCCGGTTCTTAAGGGATTGAATAATCAAATGTGTAGAGCTTTAGCCTAAATAAATTTAGTCACAAATTCTTTTAGTTTATAATTATACTAAAGGAATGTAAAAAACATAATATTTTGTAATATCTTCAAAACCCTAACTTCAAAAAATTAATTATTTTCATTAGCTAGGAAATGAAGCAAAATTTCATCAACTTACCTTTTTTTAACAGTTAATTCGCCAATGAGAACTAATTAGTTCCAAAAGCATTTTACATCTGTTTAATCTACGATTATGGCGTAACAAGCGTTCTAGAAACTCAACATAATGTTTGATATGCGATTCTGTAATCAATTTAACAGCCCTGTCAACTGACAGAGTGATCAAATCAAAGTAGTTAATTTTACTTTTAGCAACTGAAACGGCATTTGACAAGAGATTTGACCGCGTGTTAGTAAATTTTTTCGCTAATCACGTTTCAGAAACCGGGGATAAGTCTTCAAAATAACTCTACATCTTTGTTTAATATTTTGATATAATTTTAAAAGCACATTATTGGATTTTGGAATATGGTTAACTTAAAAACTAAACACTATAAGCAAGGTGACGCGTTTCTTTTTTCTACTACATACTACGCCGACCCGGACTGCCTCGGTGGCGTAGTTGTTTTATGGTACGATTGCAATGCTAAGGTCTCGGGCTCGATACCCGGATCCAGCAAAGTGATATTGAGTTTTTCTATTCACTATCAGCTCGGAGTTCGGAATTTGTGCCCAAATGGCGATAGGCTCGCCCCCTATCACATCATGGGACGGAATAACGGCGAAAAGTGGGTGCATTAGTTGTGCCTTCGCCTACCCCTTCGGGGATAAAAGGCGTGCGTCTGTGTGTGTGTGTGTGTGTGTGCGTGTGTGCGTGTGTACGCCGACCCCCACATCCTCAGAGTAAGTATATACCTATAGAGGGCTAATATCGCATCGTGCGCCCACTACCCAGCGTAGGCAGGTGAACTATAGCTACTTATATAGAAATGTTGGCGACTGCTAGGGATGGGCACGCGAGCAGCACCAACGCAACAGTTATCGATAAGTACAGGTCCGGCGGCGCGGTACATATTGTTGTTAATAAATTGTGGTTCTACAAAATATGGCCTTGTGAGTAATTTTAAGCGTATTGCGTTAATATAGATAAAAGCTATGCTGCGAATTGGTGTAGTGCCATGTGGAATGATTTATAAACACGGTACCTCAAGAGCAGTTTTTACAAGCATTAAGAACCAATAATATTAATGGATATCCATTATAATTGAAATGGATATAAACCGAGCATCGCACCATGGATTTCTTAGCTAGTCTCCCCAAGTCTAAAATAGTCACGTCTAGTTTTTGAAATATTTATTACCAATGTTAAAAAAATGACAAAGAAATATATCTCAATGATTGCCAACTTATACTGTCAAGACCCGCGATAGAAGCTATCCAATAGCTTAAAAATGTTATCGTAATCAGTCAATTTTTAGGAACAGTAATTATTTCTTTCATTTCATAAACAAAAACACAATTATGAATTGGCTTAAAAATCACACACAGACAAAAACAGTTACCTAAGCTACATTATATTAAGCATCGCCTTCGATAGTAATAAATACGTATGCTATAATATGAAAATATTACATCGATTCTGGTATCGACGCGTAACATCACTATCGAAAAAGCGGGATGCGGGGCAGTGCGGGGGGTACAAGTGTTCGCTTCCCGAGCGTCTTTCATACCGCGACGCGTAATTTCAATTTTACCTAAAAATATGCTGAAATATGGCTTGCCTGTGAAACGTGATATTAGAATTCTGTTAAGTGTGTTTCCGAGTGTCGTTTTTACAAGATTCCACAGAACATTTAACCATTATGCAGTATTAATAATCAAATATTCGCATAGATCTCACTCGCGTGTGCTCACGCCGTTCCTACTCGAGTGACTACAAGCGCTTGCGGCCGGCGCAGGACGATGTTCCCACCCGTGCCTATTGTTCCCACTTGCATACGCGCTCTCTATAGGTATATACTTACTCTGAGCCCACATCAAACCCAAATTCAAACGCATCGATATAATAATGAATCAAGAGCATAACTCACGACGCACAGAATACTTCGGCCTGTGTTTATGCCAATATGCGGAGATAAAACACGTCTACGTTTTGATATAATATCATGTACTAACAGTGGACCGGGCGGTATCGCTGCCGCTCTGTTATTATTCTATTCATACAAAATGTTTCAATTGTGTGCTTTATGATTATCATTTCTCACGTTTTATGCTATAGTCCGGTAATCTACATTCTAGCGAAGTATGATTTGAGGGATTCATAACTAAGCTATTTGGTAATTGGTTAAATCGGGATTATTTACATCTCAATAATATTGATTATTATTTTAATAAGTAATATTCCTAAATAGGTATGTTCGTTACCGTTCGCGATTTGACTTATGACATTTACCTCAAAATAATACCGCGTTAAAACTCTAGTAAGTTATTGAATAACTATTGTTATAGTTATGATTCAACTAAGTCACAAAGTTCAACATTGCCTAAGACCACATCATTGCTGTAATGATTCACCAATTATTTTGCGAGATAAAGAAATTTGTTTTGCTTAAAACGATAGAGCTAGTATATATCTATTAACAAATAACTAGGAGGGAAATATTTTTCGTTTTTATAGCTATTATTGGAGAATTACTTCATTTTCTACGATGTAAAGCAACTTCGAAATGTCAAATAATAATAACTTTTGTAAAAGATAACACATATAGATAAGTAAAAGTTTTAACTCGTCGAGCCCCACTTATATATAGATGTATGCGGAAACTTTATATACTCGGACGTCGGCGTGCGTCGCGGGGCTTGACGAGTCAAAAAACTTTGTCATGAAAATTAAACAAGCCAAACAGCAACAATTATACACTTTCTTTAAACAAAAACCTTCTAATAACAAGACTGTAAACATGGTTGATTCTAAAAAAAAACAATAAAACCATTGAGAACCAAATAATACGATAACAACAAAAAAGAACACTAAAACCATAATTACAACACGTGCGAATACAAAATAATAAGCTGACGTCTACAAAGTGCAATAACAACACAAAACAAGTGACGGACAACACAACATCAAACAACGACAATACATCACAGCAGAACATCGCGTCTCACCCATTGTGGCGGCACGTCAGCGTGCTGGTGGTGTTGGTGGTGCAGGTGCCGGCGATCCGGCTGGTGGTGGCCGTTGGACGCGGCGCACGATGTCGCCGCCACACCGTACTACCGTGCACAACACACATATTATGTGGACGTGGTTTTATAAATTACATTTGATAAATGGATTAGTGTGGATGAGTTTCAAAAATGCTGCAATATATGCAACATCTTTGCGATATATGAATAATGAAGAAAAATATTTAAACGCCACAAATGATAATTTGATGAAAAGCTGACAATATTTTGACGATACACCTTAATTAACCCGTCAAGCCCCGCTTATATAATAATATATAGACGTATGAGGAAACCCTATATACTCGGACGCCGGCGTCCGTAGTGGGGCGTGACGAGTCAATATACCTTTGTTTTTATGAAAACTGTCAATAGTTTGTACTATTTTCCTCAACACCCATGTATAAAATTGTTCATTATACTTAATTCTTTGTACGGTTCCGTCAGCTAGCTCGATTACTTTTATGTGTGTGTGATAGTAATGAGTCCGAATACAGGGTGGTCACTCGAGCGAAATGGCGCTCGAATAAAAAGGGACTCACAGTTGACCTGGCTAACTACGTTAACTCTCATGAGATAAGTTAACTAGCGTCTACGTGTAGTGTACGTGTGTGCAGCCACCTACATGATTCCACAGGGTAAGGAGGGAACTTCCAAACTAACGCCCGAATACTCAAACGCTACTTAAATATTTGAGATGGCCTTACGGATTTAAGCATTCGTTATTGGTGAAATTGGTATACTGAAACGTCACTTATCTCTTAACCTTAAATTTAAGGCGACTCAGTTTAAGGTCCGCTTATTGATTCAAACGGTATTCACAAACACTGCTTAAAGTTTGACAGATATGTAAGGCCTCCAAATATGGCTGTTAATCGAGATCAATTTGAGAGTGCTTCAGACTAGTCTCAAATATTTACGTTCAAATCTTTAATAACTTTATTGCGTAATAACTACTTATTATATTCTCTTTGGATTTAATAAATCGTTTTTTCCTTCATTATCATCATTGTCTGAAGAGGAGTGTGGTGTCAAAGGAAGAAATCTAGAGAAATTAAACGCTTTCGAAGAATACAATAATGATAATTTAATGTTAATGTTTGACAAATAAATATATCATATCTTATCTTAACTTATCGTAAAAGAAGATTCCAGCTCAGCAAGGAAACAGTTCTTCATTTATATTCTTTAAAATCGGGATTATATCCAGCCGAACACAAAAAGAAACCAAACAATCCAACCGATAGCCCAAGGTCATCGGGGTTATTTTTCACGGGAAACAACCAACGGTAGTACATCGTATTGTGCGTAGTATGGCAGTTGAGTTAGCATATTTTGTAAATGTTTGTAAATATGCCTACTTCTGATGATAAAACTGAAATAAGAATTATAAATATTATTGTTGTTAACTTGTTTATTTTTTTTTCTAAAGCGGCTAATGTCAACTGCCTGACATACTGCCAAGTGGCAATATAATGCCAATATAAGCTCATCACATCAACGTTAAGAATATAATAATTAATAAACTATTTCTAATAATGAATATGCCATTCCTACATATTAAAAACCTAGGATGGTTTTTAAACGTGCTTACCATTTTTACTATGTAGCATCTGCACATAGTACATAAAATACACACGAAAATTAAATATAATAGACATCTTATAATATTGTAAATCATTTTCAAACTGCGCAATGTGTTATTCTATTTATTTATATTTAACATCTTAAAAATTATACTGCGTGAAACGACACATAAATATCAAATTTATTAAAATTGTTATTGAAAACAAACTTTTTATAATCTGTAGCAAAATGAGTGCTCCTCGGCTGAGTTTTCCATCAAATCTTTTAAAGTGCGTTTGAGAATGCCATTTAAAATAAGAAGCCGGCTAAAATTAAGTAGGCCTCAGATAACTAGGTTGGTTGAGTAGCGTTTGAGTATTCGGGCGTAAGATACTTATTTTAAATGCCAGAATAACTATTACTTATAAAGGTAAACACTCCTCGTAATTGGCAGGTAAAAGTAATCGGGCAAGCAAGTATCAGAGTACAGGCTGTCTTGCAGAAAACCGGCGTGAAGTGACAGCTTATGCCTTGAATTTCTTACGATCGAAAGAATTGTCCTAGGCCGATACGTTCCCTAGCATGTATAATATGTTTGAGTGATATTTACTTACAAGTAACAACTTTAATACTAAAAAAAAAACTAAAATACGCAAATCCCGCCCCCGTGTTCATGACAAGTATAGGCTTTTTTCCTTTACATGATGTTCAGTGTAATACAAAATAATTCAATATAAACCTACATTTCATTATTACTTTGAAGACCCTTTGATGTCGCCCACATTTTAATCCTAGCCTAGCCTAATAAACGTATCAAAGAATCCTAAAATTCAAAGTGATGTCAACCCGCCCGCATGTAGCACACACCCTGACGGTGCTCGCTAAACGGCGTCGGACGAGAGACGCGGCGTGGAGCGTGCGGAGGGAAGGGGAGGGGGTTGTAACACGCGTTACCCACTCGGGTGAGTTCTCCCCAAGTCTTCAGTTTTATGGCCATCCGACTGTCTTTACGAAGGTAATGTTCTCGACAAAAATGTTACCACATTTTTTAAATATATTTTTTATACTGCCACAGCAAAGCGACCCCACTGCACCTGATGGTAAGCAGAGGTCCAGAGAGTGTCAACTGATGAACGATGATTATCCCTCGTCTGTCGACATTTCGAATTTACATACACACACACACACACACACACTCACGCCTGTTATCCCCGAAGGGGTAGGCAGACGCGCAACTAGTGCACCCACTTTTCGCCATCATTCCGTCCCATGTTGTGATAGGGGGCGAGCCTATCGCCATATCGGGCACAAATTCCAGACTCCGGGCTGATACTGAATAGAAAAACTCAATATCACTTTGCCCGACCCGGGGATCGAACCCGAGACCTCAGCTTTGCAGTCATACTGTAATACAACTACGCCACCGAAGCAGTCATTTACATACCTATTTGTATTATATCTTCATTGCTACAATTGGCTAATTTGCCAACCGTAACAAAACATAAATTTATATGAGCAAACAAAACTAAAAACTAATTATGGATTCAGGACACAAGTCACACGTTTCATGTTATAATGCAAATGATACGTTTTAAAGTTTTGAGTTTTAGCCCCCGGATTTGTTTAATGTCGTACATTTACTGTACTCGCAGAGATTTTAATTAACCTACATGTAAATACAGCAATTATTATGCTATTAACTATTTCCAACAGCTCACTTGCTCTTAGGCGTGATAGGTTGCCAGCACAGTACCTTATAATGATGAATTTATAAACGCCTTGCGACTTGCAAACTTAATATAACCAACACTTTTCTCACCGATTATACTGTTGTACATCTAAGAGGCAACAAAGGAAATGCCGCGAATTAAAAGCAAGTTATTACCTCGCATCCCGCTCCCCGCCGCGCCGCGAACCACCTTCGCCTCTCGACACACCCCCCAAAATCCATCCCTCCCAGCGTCGTTCAGCTTTACAACCTTTCATGTATCTTGTTAATATAGACTTGAGTTTTAAAAGTACTACAGCATAGAGTTCTTAGCTTGGCTGGTGTGAGGAGTCTGGTACCGAACATAATATTGTCTTACCAAATATTTTTATACTTTTTTAACCTGCTTTAGCAGAGTGACTACACTGTGCTTGATACAGTGTAGAGCAGTGTTACTATACCTCATGTGTAGTCTTAATTCATGGGCAGAACTAATCATAATATTAAACAACTGGTGACCAATGACAAATGACTGGTGTATCATCATCATCCTCTCCTCTAAAAAAATACCTATGTCCACCAAATAAAATCAAGCTATTCACAAACTGTATTTCATCACAAGCGATCTAACGTGTGGTCTGTGAACGATAGCCTAGTTGGGATTGGAACGGTCTGTCGAGACAATGTCTGGCGGTTCTAAACCCAAGGCACACACCCCTGACTTTTTTATGTTACTTGTATATTGTTTATCGATTTATCAGTCGTTTTAAAGGTGAAGGAAAACATCGTGAGGAAACCTACATACTTACCTGAGAATTCTCCATAAGAATCTTGAGGATATGTGAAGTCTGCCAACCCGCACTAGGCCAGCCTAGTGGACTAAGGCCTAACCCGTCACTGCAGTAGAGAAGGCCCGTACTTAGCAGTGGGCAGTATATATACAGGGCTGATTGCATTGCATTTCATAGTTCGAAAATACAAACATTCATCTCTTTTGGAGGGGTTTGAAAATTTCCTGATGTGAAATGCTTTGAAGAAATAACGTTTGCAAGTGGTCTAACTGTGACAGTGTGATATCAGTGTAGAAACTACTGCCTCGCTGGCGTAGTTGTATTAAATGTGCGGTACGACCACCGCTCTGAGATCCCGAGTTTGAGTCCGGGTCGGGCAAAGTAATATAGAGTGCTTCTTTTTATTATCAGCTCAAAGTCTGAAATTTTACACGATATGGCGATAGGCTTAACCCCTATCACATCATGGGATAGATCATGCAACACATATAGCGAAAAGTGGGAGCTCTGCTTGCACCTCTGCCTGAAAGCGTAACGTGTGTTTGTTTTCTTTAGTTTTGTGTAGAAAGTACCTATGGGTAATATGGATTATTATGATTATGACCTCTACTACAGGGCAGGTAAGAAAGAACAAATTTTATATGCTGCACAAACCAGTTACATAACTACCGATGCTAAAATATCCCACGTTAGGTAAAAAAACTCACATTTACATATCCCATCATATAATTCGTGTAATCACCGGGGAAATTTAGAAGATAGGTATACTTTTACAATAATATATAGCATTTTCTGATCCCTACTGCGTACATAAATTAATAATGCGACATTTTAAATTCACTTTACGTCAGTATAATCGTGGGAAGCGGAGATGTGCATATCTAATATCGGATCTATGGACTACACGTGCAGGGCTCATGGATAATTATAATATATGTTCCGAATACTGTCGGTATTTTGGAGTCGATAACACTTTAGTATAGTGAAATATTAATTAAATATTCATAATAAAATATTGTTAAACTTTTCAGATATGAAAAGGTTAAACTAATTATTAAAATAGTATCAATATTTTTATAAAAGCGGTGGTTTCAAATTAACCTTGTTTAAAAAATTGCGCGATCCTCAAACATTATGTATTTTCATTGTGTCCTATGTTTCAATGACCATTAGTTACTCACAATTCTGAAATTCAACTATCGATCATCATAATCAATTAAGGTACTTACAATATCGATTCAATAATTATCGATATGGTTCACCGCTATTGCATTTCTATACACAAACAGTTCGTTCGGTTTAGGCGTTGCGTCCGTCCGTCCTCCCGCGGAATGCCGTCCGACGGGCAGATGTGTTCTTCAGGCAGCGCGTTTCATTTATCAGTATTTAACAAGTGTAAATTGCTCTCGATATCAACCGATGACGGTTCTTGACTGATTGGGGAAAGTTTGCTATGTAAAACAACATAGTTGTGAGGGGTGTCACGAGAATATTTGCCGAAATGTCATCTGATAGTATAGCGCCTAGCGCGACAGTCAGGTTCGAAGAGGTCGGAACTTTGTGAAAGACTAGACAACAAAAACAATTTATTACTATAATTAGTAATAGAATCTACTGTTGGATATGTAGTGACAACACTGTTGGTTCGACAGTGCTGTCAGAGGCAGAAGTCGAAAAGCGAATACAAGTACCTCAGTGACTACAGTTTTTTGCTACCCTCACCTTTTTACCATCGATATTAGTTAACGGGGCCAATCATTATAAAATGTCAGTGTTATTCTAGAGCCAAGCTTTTCTTTTCCTCTCGCACCTTCAAGTCGACAAGGCAAATTTGTGTAAATTCAATTATCACATAATAATAATATTGAGCGCCTATTAAACAATATAACATTACGCGAGGGTTGAACAATTTCATGATATCACTCCAGAAATGTACCAAAAGCGCGGGCGGTAACATCCTCTCCACCAGACACAATCCTTTACGATGAATCTCACACTCTTACGTATTGACACAAGACACACAAGATAACATCAATAAAATCTAACACATAGCTACTTTACAACACGCATAACAAGTTCGTCAAGTGTGCATAGGTTAGTGACACGGACGAACAGGTGGCAACCGTTTTATATGCATATAGAATTAATTACTGTTGCATATACACCGGGGAGGCGTTGTGGTATTACTTTAAAATAAATTATTACGTTGACAACACTGATAATGTCTACGGTTAATATGTCATCTCCACTCGTTTACTCAATTATCTGGGATCGGTATTAGACGATTAATGGAAATGATTACTGATAAAATATTTTGTCTGCTTAAAGTAAGCCTAATGACAAAGTTACAAATATCATAAGTGCAAAAATCTTACCAAAAACATGGATTTTGCAAGTTGATCTTACTAATCGTCAGTTACTGACGATCCTATGTAAGGAACATGTAAGAAGTACAACTTGCGTTCTATATTGCTGAAAAGGATGTTCTTAACCTAGCTTAACACTATAATTCAAATTGTGTACCAAAAAACAAACAGACAAATCAGATCGTGGCCGCGGTTTTTCCTTTATTTTACAAAAGAACCACAAACTTTTTCCGCTGCAAATGCATACATAGTATCTTTTACATTTCATATTCAGAGATACAAGCGAACTAGTGAGGTCAGGTTTTTGCTCCACGCTGAACAAAAACTGCTGACTCGGCGCACAATATTTTCTCTACTATTTCAGTTGTGTTTTTCTCTTTGTGTCGTTTTGAATAGTAATATTTATTCCGAAATTACTTATGTTTGCATGTTTATCTTTACAGTGCAGGATAGGAAGTTTGTATCGGTTATTTATTTTGATGCTAGTTAAATGAGGATTTATTTGGGATACCCCCGTGCCTCAGAAAGCACGTAAAGTCGTGGTCCTGCGCCTGATCTCTCTCCGGTCATGTCCGATTGCCTTCTAACCGGACTATGAGAGTGAAGGAATAGCGAGTGCACTTGTGTATATCGCACACATTTGTGCACTAAGTATAATATCTCCTGCGTACCTGGCTGATCTCCGTTGAGATTGGCCGCCGTGGCCGACATTGGCTAGGCTGATTTCATTTTCATTTAAATGTGGAATAGTAATTTTTGTAAATAAAAGCGATCCCTCTAAGTCCATGAATCACATATTTTTTTTTAAAAAGCAATAGATTTCTAGACATAAAAAGTCGGTTAAAAACAAATACAGAACAAAATCAACATAAAAAGTAAACACTCACCATTCCATTGTCCATCCCTCCATATGGTGACTGGTAGCCTGCCTTTTCTGTGACTGCAAATGAAACCAGGTTATTAAGGATACATTACTTTTAATTATTAATAAATCATCGCACTACACTGTCTTCGCGCTCCTCGAAGTTGTATCAATATCACGTGCCGAAATGTTTATGTTATGCCATGTTTGTAACAGGTAAATACCTTATTTGACTCGTCAAGACTCAAGCGCCGCTACGGACGCCAGCGTCCAAGTATATAAGGTTTCCCCATACATCTGTATATACGGGGTTTGACGGGTTAATTTTGTTATTGCGATGAAGTATTTTATTGAACGTTTTTACCTAAAACCTATAAACTTTAAAATGACTATCAAAAGATTTACGTGCTAAATCCATAGTGTCGTTAAAAATAGAAAATAGCGGGGAACCACACTATTGTACAGCAAATTAACTGTTTGTAAAAAAAAACACCAACCAAAAAATTTAATAAGTGCACATGATTTTTATTTCTTTTTGTATAAAACTTATTTGAGAATATTATTAAAAATGCAAACATTACGCGCATGTAGTATGCCATTCAAATTTAATTACACGTAAAATCACTACAAATCACATGCCACATTCGTATCTAAGCGCGGCCGCAATAATCAGCTTATTAAAATAACAATGACATCATAAAAACTGCTCAACCCCTACAGCAAGTCTATCAAAAAGGATTTAACGGTTCGGATTTTAATCATTGCTTATAACTAGATGGGTGCCGTAGAAATTGGTTTTCCGATGAGGCATAAAGGTTATGGAATAGCAATTCGTTCAAAAGCGTAAATCCTCCATTCCTATTGAGGTTTATGATCTTCAATTTGTAATTTGAATTACAAAATGTTGATAATATAATGAAAGTAGAAAGCTCTCGCGAAAATCAGTTTTTTACACAATGGTACTTTCGGATAACAGATTTTTGTTCTTTGCGGATTTTGTATGTTTATGTTACACTACTCTCCAAAAGAATATAGTGTACATAATTAACCCGTAATTTTCCATCTCAACAGATCAACAGCGACATCATCGCAGCATCATTTGCTTAATAGAACCCGCTACACAACTGACAATAAATTCCGTCGCACAAAGGGGCGGAATTAACGTCGCACAATTATAAGATAAATTTTGACAATTAGCTCGCACCGTACCGCCACCCTCGCCGCCAATAAGTCAGATTAACGTCTCTGAAGGGATGATTTCGCCCGAGGCGGCCGTTTTCTTTGTTTCGCTTTATGCGTGTATAGTGAATAAGCACTATAAGCACTTTCCACGAATTTCTAAAACATGATTCGGAAGATTCAGTACAGGCAAAGTCATCACACTACATTAAAAAGTTATTATTAAATGCATTTTCCACCTGAAGTACATAAAGCTGATACGATAGCACATAAAAAGCTAAGGGAAATCATAATTTTACAGTACCACATCATCGTCTAGGTTTTATTATATACAGACTATATTCATTAAGCAGGTACCTAATAAGTATAGCGGTCATATAGTTTTATTATCTTTATTTTAAACTTTTAAATACCTAATATATTTCTACGTAATATCCACACAATATTATGATCATCGTTTTACGAGCTCATCTAACAAATACCACAGTCAGAAGCGGTAGCGGTGCTTTCAAACAACTCCGAATTTTTCAGCCGTTTACAGAACTGTTTGTAGCTTAATTGACATACAAACTTTTAGTAATCTTGTGATTCTTACGCCACTAATGCGCGGCGGCTTTTGAATTTGAGATGAGCATGTATAGTGTATATATCTCAAGCCCTGAACAACATCCTAATCCTAGTCCCTGATGAAGCAAAGAGACGAACACGGCCGGCTTACAATTTTGGGACAAGTCGAAGTACCGGTCGTAATGCATACATGATAGATTACTATCTCGCTACCGCTACCGCTTCTGTTTGTAATAGACCTTATGAGTGACATAAAAAACTTGAAAGCACTTGCAGAGGGAAGCATAAGTTGCGATGTTGTCACATAAAAATACATAATGTAAGCGATCACAGCGTAGAGGGGTGACGTCGGGGCTCGGGGGACGGTAACAGCATCATTTTGGACATAGGGGACTTTTACGTGTCCTTGTTATTTATTTTAATTTTACTGATCAAAATGGGTCATTACTTTTGCAAAACTTCTTTTTATCACATACTAGCTTTTGCCCACGGCTTCGCCCGCGTTAATAAGTTTTTCCGGGCTAAAAGTACATACATTAAAACCTTCCCGTTGAATCACTCTATCCAACACATTTATTTTGATAAAGATTAATATTATGACGTTGATACAACTCTTAACAAATAATGCATTACTTTCGACCAAATTTTATTCCATAAAAACTGTTCTAGAGAGTTAATCTTAAAAGATAGATATATACTGTCGCGGACATTTTTTTAGATCATTTCAAGAGGAATAATTCTTTCATACATATATTTTTGGTATCTTGGACCGTTTTCGCAGCGCACGCAATGGAAGCCCTGAAGGATTAATAATTTTCCCCGTTTTTTTTTCACATTTTCCATTACTTCTTCGCTCCTAATAGTTGCATCGTGATGTTATATAGCCTAAAGCCTTCTTCGATAAATGGTCTATTCAACACAAAAAGAATTTTTCAATTCGAACCAGTAGTTCCTGAGATTAGCGCGTTCAAACAAACAAACAAACAAACAAACTCTTCAGCTTTATAATATTAAGTATAGATAAACTCTTTTTTCATATCCCGTAAAATGCACAAGACTTTTAACCAACGTGTCATATTGTATTACGCTACATAACATTTTCAGTTTCCTTTTCTATACAAAATATTAAACAATACCGTATCGACAATTTAATAATTTCTAAATAACAACACAATGATTTCCGTATTAGCCCAACCGATATTGGATAATTGAGAAATTATCCAAAATGTCTCCAGCTCGTGATCGTAACTGAGGTCGCAAAGTGTTCGCCGAAGCGAGTAATTCAAATTATCCCAGTGTTTGCCGCCGACTAAGCGACAACAGCGTGTCACTCACCGCAAACTCACTCGCACAGCAAAATAATCGCTCACGCATTTCCATGGGAAAATGATTTGAGACCCTTGATATCTTTGGGATAAGGTCCTGTCGCGGTTGAAGTAAGCAAAGTAACAATAAAAACTAGAATATGAGCACGGGCCTCCTCTACAACTGAGAGAGTTTAGGCCTTAGTCACCACGCTAGCCTAATGCGGTTTGGTAGACTTCAAATACCTTTGTAATTCTTATGGAAAACTTGTCAGGTATGTAGGTTTCCTCACGATGTTTTCCTTCACCGTAAAAGCTAGAATACCTAACGAACGAACTAGAATACCTGTCTATAAACAAATATATGGAATGATTGAAATCAACACAAACGATGCAATGAATATGGATTTTCATTATAAATGAAAATAAATTTAGAAAATGAGTGATTATAATATGTCATCCAAATTACGATACGGAAAAAATAAACTAAACAGCTACCAATAGGTGAACTCCAGAAATAAGGCGAGTACATATTATAGTGTGTTGGTTTGTATTGCAGAGTAATGGCAATCGGAAACAGATACATCTCCGGGATTTCCAATTTTTATTTTAATAACAACAATAGTTATTATACAAATTTAACAATTACCTATCTGGTATCGCGATGCATGGTGCGTTTTGAACTATTATTTTAAATCCCATTTCTATTGTTTGCGGCTAGGCATATTTAAAAAACAATAATGTCTGCATTGGCTTTCAGTTTATGTGTTTCAGGATGATATTGCATTTATATAATAGTTCAATATTAAAATGACATAGTCGGTAAATAATAATAATAATAGGGCGTCGGTCATAAAGCGAATGCTTAATCCAAATTATATAACAGTGCACCGAACGACAGGCGAGGGTCGCCGGTGGCGGCTCTCCATTGGCGACGATTTTGTTATATAATTTTTTAAATTGTTATACTGGTGGTAGGACTCTCATATGTAAGAGTCCGTCTGGTTGGGTACCACCGCAATGTCTATTTCTACCGCCAGGCAGCAGTGTGCATGCTGTGTGTGTTGTGTTTCGGTTTGAAGGGCATTATAGACAGTGTAACTACAGGACATAATGAGACTTAATATCTTTTGTCTCAGGATGACGAGCGCAGTTGAATGCCACATAGTACTTGGTAACTCAAGGTGCTGGATGGTGTTTCTATTGTTTATGGGTGGTCGTATCGCTTACCATCAGGTGAACGGCATGCTCGTCTCGTCATTCAATGCCATAAAAAAATTTACTAAAAAGGTAATTTAGTATCTGGAAATTGACAAATCACCTTATGCAGAATGTAATTGTCGGTTGAACCGAGCAGCATTTATCATAATTATATACATTAAATAATACTAGCGGTGCTTCGAGATTCCAGTACGGCTATGATAAAATAAAGTAATGACCTACAATATTCTAAACCAAAAATCACAATCTAAATCTATCAAAGCAGGGAGTAGCATTAAAAATTACAAGCAAGTTCAATCCCCGTGCACCGTGACACGGTACCCTACAGAGTTGCCCCTTTCAACGGTATTATGTCGCACGTAATCCTAATTATACGCCACCACTCCACTGCCGATGGGGTGGCATTTTCCATTGGCGTCGAAACAAAAACGTTTTTATGCGAAGTTACATTAAAAACTGTATTGTCATTTTAAAATAATTGGGAATGTACGGTCATTGATGTGTACGGTATATATTTTTGTTAGATTGATATATATAAGTAACATAAATAAAAAAAAGACGTGTGGCACTCGGAGACTGCCGCGGTAAAGCTATTGCATAGCATTTTTTATCAACTTATGTAATTATAATTATTTATTTATTTTATTTTTTTTCTATTGTCCAAATTTCACTTGTGCCCTAACGCCGAAACTCTAAGCAGGCAATTCTAATATTTATAACTTCTTTGAACAGATATAAAATAAAAACTTTTTAAAAATTCAAACTTAGAATCACGTCATCCCGCCACGGGGACATTCTCATCAACTGCGCCGTGCGCGCGTTTGACATGTCGATACGTTTCACTGACTGGAACAATTTTTAAATACACGGTAGGTCGTGTTTTGTTTTTCGACATGGCGACCGCTTTTAACTTCTAAGAATTTATATTTATTGTTTTGTATCTGCTATTATTACTTGACATTGGCGAAATCACCGATGGATAATCGGTGGAAGCCATAATTTAAAAGAAGAAGAAGAAATACACGGTAATTTCGACCTTTTATCGTTTAACATTCAGCTCATATCCTCTTACATATTGTATGTATTCTTACAAGACTGCGATATTAAATTTACTTATGGAATTTTACACTCTACATGGTTATGATAGAGTTGAAAATAAAATATCACCGCTGTGCCGGTCGAAGTGAGGGGTGTTAGGTTATTTTCGTTACGGAATTTCTGGATTCGTTCTCCACGCTCAAGACCCGCGATAGAAGCCATGCAATAGCTTAAAATAAAATTAAAACTAAATTCCTCCTAAATCAAAGTCTAAAGATTTCTATTCATCAACACTCGTAATCTTGCTATTTAAAGAAAGAAGAGATACAGAAAATCTCTGAATTGAATAAATTAATGATTTAGACATCAATCACTACAACCAAATTTTCGCTATGATCCAGCAATAAACTATGCCAACAGGAGAACCGCGTAAAAATATACTAACAATAATGACCCGACACAATAAAAAATATTTAGTATCATTGTGCAAAATTCAAGAATCCATTTACTGAATAATAAAAATTACATTACTTACTAACGCGTGTCGCTGAATCGAAATCATAGAGCTTGTTCACAACTCGATAAAACGCAAATTACAGATCTTCAACTAATAGCGGCTGGTGTAAGTAATAAGATTTTATGCTTCTTGCGTTTGGCTAAATTTAGAGCTAAAAGATGAGGAGTCTTTTGAAGATCACTTCAACAATGCCAGCCCGTTTAATTGTTTTTCTTTTACGTTTAATCAAACATGTTTGCATTCACAAAAATCAATTTTCCATAATGGTGTACATTGTAGAGCAAAATAATATGTAAAGCAACAGTAGCAATCGTGATAAGTATTATTGTTATTATGAGATATTTCTTTGAGAATAAGCTCAAATAGAGAACCCATGTTTCACGATTTGTTGATTAATGACATGGTGTCAATATTTGAGAAAACTACAAAAAATCGATTACGTAAATAAATTTAGACTTGATTCCAAATTCTAAGCCTATGGTCATTTAAAACCCAAATTAAACTTTCCGCAAATCGCTTAAAGCTCAACAATCGCGGCGTTACTAATAAAAATCGATCCTAAATGGCATTCTTGTAAAATAAAATACCTTGAAGATAAAAGTATATCTGGTTATTAGTTGAATGGTTAGTAATTCTATCGGCGCAAGGCTCGCTTATAGACGACCTAAACAAAGAATTGTGAACTAATTATCTTTTATAATGAAAGCCCTGAGGGTATATTTCGATGAGAATAAGTAATGCGATCCGGATATCCTAAGTATATACCTACATACACATAATTATACATGTGTTTTTAAATGTCCCACTTTTAATAAGCCAGTCTAATGAAAGTAATTTTATCCTAATATTGAAACTAATTGAAGTCTGCCAACCTGTACTAGGCCAGCGTGGTGGATTAAGGCCTTAACCCTCTCATCTGTAGAGGAACTTTAAGCTATTGCATAGCTTCTATCGCGGGTCTTGAGCGTGGAGACTGAATCCAGAAATTCCGTAACGAAAATAACCTAACACCTCTCACTCCGACCGGCACAGCGGTGATATTTTATTTTCAACTCTATCACAACCATGTAGAGTGTAAAATTCCATAAGTAAATTTAATATCGCAGTCTTGTAAGAATACAATATGTAAGAGGATATGAGCTGAATGTTAAACGATAAAAGGTCGAAATTACCGCTCTCTCTCTCTCTCACACACACACACACACAGATTTCAAATACATCATACATTATTATATAACTTACACTTAGCAGTTATCAAAAAAAATATATATATAATAAACTATAACACGTCAACAACCTAGAAAATAATATGTATAATGGTAAACCTGTATAATTGTAAGAGTCTTGAGATACAAGCTAAGCTTAGTTCAAGACTCGCAGAATTGTGATGTCAATATTACCTACCTTTTGATAATAAACGTTTATTATTATTATTATTATTATTTAAAAATGGTTCCAGTCAGTGAAACGTATCGAAATGTCAAACGCGCGCAGTTGATGAGAACTCAGAATAATAACTAAAGCAATAGAAACCGCACTAAAATAGCTACTTAATGTATATATTGATACTATTTTATCTTATGGCTTGGATAGGGTGGCAGAAAGAGATGCATACTCATTCATGTATTCGAAATTTGCAAGATTGTCACTAGTTTTCACGTAACTTTTTTTATGCTAGAGATAAGATAGAGTCGATTTAATAATATCGAAAAATGACAATGATGTTCAGAAACAACTCATAGTTTATTAAATGACGATTTATTTATTTATTTATTTACACTTTGTACACATGGTATACAGGCGGACTTAATGCCATAGGCATTCTCTCCTAGTCAACCTTAGGGTGGTGTAGAGAAGGACGGAGACAGGTGCCAAAAACATAATAAATAACAATAATTAAATGTACAACTCCAGCTGGGTAGGTACCACCGCTATGTCTATTGTAGCCGCCAAGCAATATTGTGCTATCATTGTGTTTGGCTGTGAAGACATCGTAGCTAGTTGAATAATAAACTGGACTTTATGACATTAACTGCCAATTTCACCGGTTCCTGGTAAACGCTATTTTTCACATAAATAGAAATAATCTATGCTCCTAGGTTAGAATGTGACATTTGTGTTTGGTTGGCTTAAACATTTATGAGACGAATAGCATTTATCAGCATGCGATGAAATCGACCAGACATCCAATATCACAGTATGACTGAGTGGAGTGCAATATTGGTATTCCTGTTTATGGATAGGCGAACAACTTGCTGGTCTTATTATTCATTCTTAACCCTCGATGGAAAAGAGGGGTGTATTAAGTTTAAGGTGTGTATCTGTGTATATTTATGTCTCTAGCATCGTAGCTCCGACATGAATGGACAGATTTCAATGCGGTTTTTTTGTTTGAAATTTGATATGATCGAGATAGTTCTTAACTATAATTTGGAAAGATCTATTCAAGTGTTTGAAGATGATCAGCTCTTTTCTTATTTTCACAAGGCCGATAGTTTTGAAATTTGGGTTTTGTTACTTCAGTGGTATTTTCAAGACCAAGATGCGAGGACGCTTGGGTTTAATTAATACTAGGTCCTTACAATTGAAAGTCAAACAAACGCATTTTATTTCTAACTTTCTAAGAGATTTTTTGTGTCTGGGGTCATATTTTTTTTTGTTTACCTAATTTTTATTTACAAAAATAATTAAATACAAATTGCTTAAAGTAGATCCAATTATAACGGGTATAATTAATGATATCGACACTATTAAGGACAAAAGATTTTTATTACCTAAGACAACGGAACCAGGTTGGATCACGATGGTTGGTATGCCGGTGTAGCCTGTAGGGTGTATATAGTGTTAGGGACTCGGTCCAGCGTGATGGCCGATCGGATGTCATGTTGTTCATTCACAATCTAATGTTGGGCCGTAAGACCTGGTGAGTCCAACATAACCATCTTCCTTGCCCCATTGGACTGGATGGTATCGATACTGGCGTTTTCTCCACGAAAAGAAAGATAGTTGTTGTTTCATTCACACTTAATAGTGTCACTGTTTTAAAAATCCTACTTTACAGTATAGTCGTAACTTCTTGTATGTAGTAGTTTGTGTCACTTATTCCTTCTTCATTTATTTCCATTTGATTAATTCTTGATTCGAGTAAACATAATGTAGGAATAGTGTTTAATTTCAATAATCCTTATTTTATGGTATCATGGAGAACAAAACAGTCTTTGGTGAAATGCTTAGAGCGTATAAGACTGGCGTTTTTGTTGCCCAATTGCACCTTGCTATGCGGTGTATCCATATATTCTTTGTAACTTCATATTTCGGGAATCTAAAATAAAACGTATAAATTAGTCAAAATTATCGATAACTCCCATTTGTCACATCCCTATGATAACTTAAATTATTTGTAAATATTAGATAAAATATAATTGAAAGAAGCCGAATTTTACGTGGAAACTGTAGTTGATACAATTTAAAAGCACAGTCTGAGCATCTACTTATTTTATAATGAAGGAAAAGTGCAAATTCGGCTAGAAAACTCACCTATGAAAAGTCGCCAGCTCATTCGTATTTTCTTTTCGCCTTGTATGGGATTTCCAATATCGACATATAAATTATATAATATTTTAGTTAAATTAATAACGTAAATAAAAATTTAAATCAATTTTACGTTTACCGTCCACAATAAATCAGACACATTAGCAATCCAACAAAATTTATGTGACATGACATTTTGAAAAATGACATATAAAGTCTTAAAGAACGCATATTTTTAATTTAGACGCATAATTTTAACCAATGTATCCAAATTGACATTTCTGTAGCGACTCTTTAGAAATAAATAAAAACCAAGAAGTATTTACTGTTTCACTCACTCTCGTGTAAAAGCTGTATTATCAGAGATGAATAAGATTGATGTTTAGCAACTGGTATTTTAGCGCGGTTTCTATGGCTTTAGTTATTATTCTGAGGATGAGAATGTCCCCGTGGCGGAATGACGTGATTCTAAGTTTGAATTTTTAAAAAGTTATTATTTTATATCTGTTCAAAGAGGTTATAAATATTAGAATTGCCTGCTTAGAGTTTCGGCGTTAGGGCACGAGTGAAATTTGGACAATAGAAAAAAAATAAAATAAATAAATAATTATAATTACATAAGTTGATAAAAAATGCTATGCAAAAGCTTTTCCGCGGCAGTCTCCGAGTGCCACATGTCTTTTTTTTATAGCATTGAATGACGAGACCAGCATGCCGTTCGCCTGATGGTAAGCGATACGACCACCCATAAACAGTAGAAATACCATCCAGAACCTTGATTTACAAAGTACTGCGTAGACATGGGCGCCGCGCCGGCGTTACGCCGCCGGGCAGGACCCGCGCGCCGCCGCCGCCGCCGCCTAACTTGAACGGCGTGGATTTTGTTAATACTTTTAATTTTTATTGTCAAATTTTATTAATGATTGGGTCTCTAATTTCATATATAGTTCGAGTGACTGCCTCGGTGGCGTAGTGGTATTGCGTACGCATTACGAGTACGATTTGCGCGCTGAGGTCCTGGGTTCGAATCCCGGGTCGAGCCAAAAAAAATTGTGACTGGGTTTTTCCATCTTAAAATTTACTCAGTCGCAGCTCGGAGTCAGGAAGTTGGCGGTGTGATACCCCCGTGCCTCGGAAAGCACGTAAAGCCGTTGGTCCTGCGCCTGATCTCTCTCCGGTCATGTCGGATTGCCGTCTCACCGGACTATGAGAGTGAAGGAATAGCGAGTGCACCTGTGTATTGCGCACACACTTGTGCACTATAATATCTCCTGCGTACCTGGCTGATCTCCGTTGAGATTGGCCGCCGTGGCCGAAACTGGCTAGGAGGATTTCATTCATATAGTTCGATTTAGACATGGGCGCCGCACTGGCGTGGATTTGGAAATCAAAAAACATTATTCTTCTAAAATTTTATTCATAGTTATTGGCCAACTTGGGTTTTTTAAAGTTAATAACAAAAAAAACTACTATTAGTATTAACGATTGTAAAAGGCATCTTAGCTACGGCCTCTGTGCTCACGCGCCCATACGCGGCTGCGCTCTTTCAAGCTTGCTGTCTAACCTAAAAGGTCCTGGCATCGCTAACTAGACTTTATGCCACGGAGTTATATGGTCCATGATCCTTTACAGCAGTCCCTTTTCGGCCGAAACCTTGGACCTCCGAATCCCTCTGCAATGCTCTCCAGCGGAATCCGCAGCAGACAATAAGGGCGTACCACACGATCTTGTGCATGACTTACTTATTGGTTAGATACCAGCCTAGAATCTGGACCCCAAAGCCCTACGGCCACCTTCCACTGGCTCGAGGAAGCTTTCACACACGATCATCGTCCGGCTCCTAAATAGAGGCCAAGCGGGCTCTTTTCGGCGGAGTTACCATGGAGGATGTGGTCTCAGGCTGGAGACCCCGTCCTCGGTGCTCAGATGTTTTAATAGTGCACCCTGATTTCACCAAGGCGCGCCTTGGTGAAATTGGCTGGGCCCTATCGCGGTTAACAAAGGGCACAAACAAAAAGGCCACGTGCAAACATCTGCCCCCGGAGCCCTGCGTTGGCTAAGGCCGCCACTATCAAGAAGTAACATTAAATATTCTTTTTGTAAGGCCCCTTAAGCACGAGGCCGTCGGCGGCCACCGACGCCTAACGCCGCCACTAGTAGTTTTCATAGACTAAAAGACTCGGTCCAGCTTGGTGTGTAGCCCGATGCTTACCATCTCTATAAGTGGCGTAACGCTAGGTCGTAAAGGCAGTGATAATGATATAACCGCGCAGTCATTTTTGATAACGGGATGGAGGCACCAAAGGGCGTTAAGCGGTATCTTTCATTATATAAGGTCATTTCACCTTCTCCGCGAATCAAGATAAAGACTCGCGAGTGCCATGGATCATGGGTCTTTTTTTATTATTGTTTATCGCGGAGAAAGTGACTTCTTACTACCGCCCAACTTTCAAGAGGGGCGACTGAGCGGTTATGCTGGGTTCACCGTGCCTTACGACCCGACGTTGAGCCGCCTGGAGAGATGGAACCATCGGGTGAACGCCCAACGTTTGTACAACGCACGGCATGCAAACCAAAACTCCGCTGTGGCCATCTTCGGCGCATTAGGGACGGCTGCGGGCTTCCTCTGACGGAAGTGTTTAAGTTGTCGTCCTCAATTGCCCCTGGGCGCTGCCGCCTAGTGCGGCCCATCTCCTGTTGTGTTGGGCTCAGAAGCTCCGCGCACCGAAGAACGCCCTCTACGTCAACGGCAGCGTGAGGCCTACCTGCCATGCTGCCGTCCATCACAGAGATTGCCACAATGTGCTAACAAAACACAAAACTAAAGACGGGCAATCCCCCTACCACCCACCTGGGATCCCCGGTGGCTCCTATTAGTCGCCTTTTACGACAGGCAGGGGATACCGTGGTGGAATTCTCCAAACGCCCCCAATCTACAGGGCGGATGGAGCATGGGTCCTGAAGGGATTTTTATACCGATAAGTTAATTGGTTAGTGCTACCAACTACCTACGAACATGTAACTGAAGAATTTATATGTGGCCTATATATTCAATATTCATAAAAAAATCCACGCCGCCGGCGCTACGCCGCCACCGACCAAAAATTACCAGCACGCCGCCGCCGGCTTTTTCCTAGTCGGCGCCCATGTCTAGTACTGCGTGGCATTACACTGCGCACTGTGCATTTTCTTAACATAGTATAAAACAAAGTCGCTTCTTGCTGTCTGTCTGTCTGTCCCTATGTATGCTTAGATCTTCAAAACTACGCAACGGATTTTGATGCGGTTTTATTTTCCTAGATATTGATCCAGGAGAAAGATTTATGTGTATAATTTATTATCTTAAAGCGGGCCTTTTATCTCGGAAAAACTCATTCACCCGGGCGGAGCCGCGAGCAGAAGTCTAGATTCTATATATATTATGAATTAATATTTTTCGAAGTACACACAATATATTATACACTATTCTTTTTTCACGTAGCACCTAGAAATCATTACTAGTCGTCGCAGCTTGATTTGTGATGACATTTTAGAATATAATATAAATTTAGAATAATCCCTTCTTAATTAGTGATCTATCAGTAGAAATTTCCAAATGGAGGCATCCAAAAGTTGGTAATCGTTGGAGTACCTATACGTTATTTTTTTTTGCATATATTTTTTCTTATAATACAGCCCAACAGCCAAGCATATATCTGATTATCTAGCTAAGAGCAATCAGATTGATCAAGCATAGAATCTATAGTTTCCTTCATAATAACCCGTAGAGCGCATATTGTTTCGTACTGTACTGTGTTGCAGGTTCCGTCTATCATATGAATATTGCCATTATAATAGTCTTCATTTTAATTACACACACTATCACAGTTAGACCAAGCGTTTAGTGCTTTTTTTTAACTCACGAAGGTAAAAGAGGAGTGTTATAAGTTTATTCTCCAGTGAAAACTTCGTTACTCTTGTCTTTGGACATGGTATACGAAACGTGCATATTTTATAACGTGTTAGCTAACTATGCACAGACAGGCCAAAAGTGGCCAAACAGTCACGAAAGGAGGACGAGCTAAGCTTCAAATAGAGGACCCCCCGCTCGACACCCCATGATTGTGAACAATCCAATCAATGTGAATAATTAACATTACTTTTGTAATTTCACAAAAAAAAAATATTCACGTTGACTAAAATTACCCACTCAGCCTCTCAGGACCAAATGTTTATCCACTAATTACCCACGACCCCCGAACCTTCATCGGAAATGTTAAACGGAGCGAGATTGCAACAGTTGTCATCGCCCACTCGTGATGCCGCGTGGCAGCCACGTGCCGTGGCGTGTTTAGCTTGTACTCACTTTGCGGTGCGCCACTCATTTCACACGGCACTTTAATACGCGCTAAGCTTGTTTAATTTGCTAAAGTTATTTGTTGAACAAACTGAATAAAAAGCAATCGCACATATGCCGCAACAAGTCGCTTTGCTTTTTTTGGTTGAGTAAGTGATACTTTTATAGATTTGTTTTGTTATCAAATACAGCTGTTTGCTTGCTACCAGCATTAATAATAAAGTAGCTTATCATTGTGTTTAATAACTTTATTTTTGCCCATAATATACAAAATAGCTAGAGGTGCTTCAATGTCACAAATATAAAGCATCTAAGATTTAGTTTGAAGTTAGTAATATATGCAACCCTAGTAATCAAATATTGTCTAACGAGTGATGTATAATATATTAGGTTGGGGAAAAAGTTTTTTCGCTTTTAATGACAACTCAAGACTTCTTCGTTCAAAGTTTATTTACATTTAGTTACAGCATATATGTGCCATTTTGTTCGACGATTTTCTTCCATCTTGTAGGTAGTTGCTGAAGAAATTTAGGGCCTTATGATTAAAAAAGCGTTACAAGCAGTTTTGGCAGTCCACTCTTAATGTTAACCTAACACTACCTAAAGAATTTTGAGGAGATTGAAACAGGTGGAAATCTGAATGTGCAAGTTCAGGGCTATATGATGAATGCATTAACACCTCCCAGCCAAACTCTTACTTTTTACCGAGTGTCTAAATATGTGTGTGGTCTAGCGTTATCGTGATGAAAGACCACACCCTTTCTATTGATCAATTGCGGCCGTTTTCTCTCAACTTCTTGCTTTAATCTCATTATTTGTTGGCAGTAGAGATCCGAATCGATGGTTCTGCCCGGCGGTAAAAGCTCATAATGAACAATGCCCTTCCAATCCTATCATACACACAGCATCACCTTATTGCGAGTCAACCCACGTTTTGCCACGGTCTTTGAAGCCTGACCGACCTCTGACCACGACCTTTTTCGTACGTGATCCACATTTGATCACCAGTTCATCAATCTCTTCAAAAATGGTTTAGTTTCATTACGTCTCAATAAAGAATCACAAATGAGCACGGTTCATTAGGTTTCTTAAGTAAGCTCTTTGGCACCCAAATATCGAGGTTTTTCGTGTACCCAACTTTTTTTTTAAAAAGAGTCATAACTGTTTTGTGGTCAATTTTCAATTCTACAGCTATGTCGTAACTACTTATATGACGATCTTGCTCCACTTTTTATAACATGTCAACTTTATCCGTAACAGGGAGACCAGAGCGAGGTACATGTTTGACATCAAAATTCCCGAATTTAAAACGCTTAAACCAACTTTGTGCTACTCTTCCTAACACTGTATTAAGTCCATAAACGTCACAATTTTCTTTCACGGTTTGCGATGCATTTTTTCCTTTTTATAACAAAATTTTAAAATGTATCGATTTTTTTCAATAGATTCACTCACTTTGACAGAAAGAAAAATAGCTGAAAACAATTTTCTTTTCTCTCCCTGGCAAGGCGTGGTTTGCGCATCTGCTAGTGTTAAAGGTTTTGGTTAGACATTTTTTTAAATAAGTTGCAGTTGTGTTGTTTCTTTTTTATCCTCAGTAGGTACTAACTACTACGTCGAAGTAATGCAGTAGCTACCTTACCAAGACTTTGTCGAGGAGCTTTGGCAGCAACAAAAAAAAACACTTGTTTAGCACAGTTCTTTCAATTCACTTAATTTGAGCCCTTTAATAAACCCTAGCCCTTTAAAGGGCTAGGGTTCTATTATGGTGGTCCATAATTATGCAATATAACACTAAGTATCACGAAGTTATTGAATTAAAACAAGAGCGCCTCATGACACTTTCATGTTCCCGCCAAAACTCAAAATAACATTAGTTTCTATTTTTTTAAATGTAACCTTTTTAATGTTATTAAAACCAGCAAGATACAAATAGTACAGCTAAAGAGATTTTATGCCAAATTTATAATACATACTACATGCGAAAAGACTTTTTCCCGCCCTTATTACCTTTGAAACATCATTGGCTCTATCATATACTTCCAAAAATAGATACTAGATATTCAGGTTTTTTAAATATTCAAACACGTAACAACCCCGAAGTTTTATGTATGGGCAGACGATCTATCTCAAAGATGAGCAAGCCTCGGTCAAATTCTGCTCATCAGTCACCGCTCATCACCTCCCTCGACCGTATTACATTCAGATATGCTTATCCACCGTGAAACGATTGTCGTGAAATATTAGCTGCAATATAGCGCTATCTTTTGAAAGCATCACAGAGGGGATCCGAATTCGTTAGGGGATGATTTCGCGTACATAAGGGTAGCCGGTGAGGCACATTATTAATCACTTTTAATCGTACTGAGCTTTGCAATTGATTTAATGGGTTTTTGGTCAAGCTTTTTAATAATAGGATCAGTAGGTACATTGAATAAATAATTAAGAGCAAAATATTACTAAAGGTCTATTCAGATACAGAAAAGGGTTTTAAGAAGCGAAAGAGACCGCAGCCTTAATTGATATTCTGCCTGGTACTCCTATGCTTGAGGCACCGTGCCATGTTTTACTATGTACAGTGATGGCGAATATTGCTTCACTATTTTAACAAATTATTCCAGACTCGGTGATGCTCGCAACTTCGCCCGCGTCTAAAGCTTTTCCGCTATAAAAATTCCTAAATGACTGAAACGATAATCGATATACAGCGCCATCTATACTAAGCCAACACCATTTACTTAAGAACTCAAATATATCCTACGGGGGAAAATTAATGGAATAACATGTAGCCTCTATTTTAATCCAGGACATGGTTCATCCCTGTGCCAAATTTCATCCAAACCCGTTTAGCGGTTGATGCATATACTCCTTAAAGAAAACATTTTCTAAAATATCTGAAGTTATAATATATATTTTAGACAAAGATAAGAAATAGGAATAAGATTATTATTTTCACAGTTTCTAGTTAATTTTATTATAATACAACACTTTATTTTTTCCATTTACGTAAAAAACTAGCACTAATTATAGTTTCGTTATTCTTTCACGTATTCTGTCACGCTGGTAGTGATTATAATAAAATTATGTAGCCGAGTTTGAATAATTAATACTGTATGATCAAAATGGAAATTTAAATTCTTAAAAGTATAGTATTATTTTCGTAATTAATAAGGAAATAAACTCCATTATAAAGCGAAAAATATTATTTTTACAAAACCCTGAAACTCGACACAACGTATTGTCTACCTACACTCTACCCTATAACAAATGACGATGACTATGATAAAATAATAACTCCGTACAAGACAAATAATAGTTAATTATACGCGTGCAAGAGCTTTTCAGCTCAACACAGTGCGCCATCCCCCTCTTAGTCGTTACTTCAGGGGAAGGTGCGAGAGGAATGACATGATTTGGCGACCGAATGGAATTGTCGTTACGAATATTGTCGACCGTGAAGTGATTACTGGGGGGTTCGTGGTGCGTATTCATAGTTTTGGCAGTCAATAAAATATACTTAGTCATGAACGACGATAACCTTACAGTAATCCATTTCATATTCGTGTTATTTAGTGTTAAATTATAATGGTTAATGCGAATAAACGTATTTCTGACGAATTGTAATTAAAAGTTTACATTTTCGAAGCGCTAACTAAACTCCACTGATAGCAAGAAGTTTACGATAATTTTCTAGTCTACACTAATATTGTAAAGAGGAAAGATTAATTGTTTGCATTGAATAGGTTCCGAAACTACTGAACCGATTTGAAAAATTCTTTCACCAATATAAAGCTTATTAGCGAACTAGCTTTTGCCCGCGGCTTCGCCCGCGTTAATAAGTTTTTCCCGGCTAAGAGTACATAAAAACTGTTAAAAAAACGGCATCAAAATCCGTTGCGTAGTTTTAAAGATCTAAGCATACATAGGGACAGACAGCGGGAAGCGACTTTGTTTTATACTATGTTGTAGTGATGATAACATAGACTACTCTTTGTCCCGGGGAAAAATAAAGCGAGACTTTTATGTCGGATAAACTCTTTACAATATTTCTAACACTAACTTTTCGGACCACCTACACTTCAGTCCACCCCGTGACCAAGAAGTGCTGCAAAGCTTACGAAATGTCGGGAAGAAATACAATAAAAAACCGCGATAAAATCCGTTATAATTGTTTCATTTTAATTATCAAGCGGTCAGTATCACAATAATAATCTCAATATTGGTGACGATAGAGAAATGCCTCGTCTATGAATACGACCCGTCCGGTCCTGTAGCGAGGCGGTACAGTCACGCGTCTATTATGATTAATCGCGCGGCAAATTTAACGCCACTCCGCCCGCAGTCCATACTGCAAGGCAATATTGCACACATTTTTTTTTGTGTACATAGAATTGTTATGTAACACGATAATACTGGAATTACCGAAGTATTTTTTATAGTTTCAAACAATTTTAGTTTTGATAGGTATGATTTTTTAAATGCAAAGTACACCTACATACTATACTATACCAACCCTGTATTATACACTGTTCACTGCTGAGCCCAGGCTTACTCTACAACTAAGCCGGTTTAGGCCTTCGTCCACTACGCTGGCCTAGTGCGGGTTGGCAGACTTTACATACCTTCGAAATTCAAAGTACTACTTCTCAGGTACGCAGGTTTCCTCGCGATGTTTTTTCCTTTACTGTTAAAGCGAGCGATAATTCATAAAGAATGCACACTTAACTTTTTAGAAAACTCAGAGGTGCGTGCCCTTGGGTATTGAACCTACGGACATTCGTGTCGATAGTCCGTTCCACTCCCAACTAGGCTATGGCCGCTTACCATCGCAGTTACATACCAGTGAGATAATAATGTTATTTCTCAAAATTTCGAACTGCGTAATAATAATTATGTACCTATATCGTATAGTTTAATAACTTTAGTCACTTGTTTAATATGTTGGTGATATTCCTCTTTTTTTAAAATACGCACATTAATCTACATAATATAAAAATTAATTGCTATTCGTTTGTCTTGCTAAAACTCGATAATGGCTGGACTGATTTGGCTAATTTTGGTTTTGAATTATGAGTGGAAGTCCAGGAAACGTTTAAAATGGTTGGAATTTAGTAAAAACAACAATTTCGCTTTCACTATTCCTATCAAACATTTTTTATATTCGTCCCGTCGTTAAGAAATCAATTAAATTTAAAAGTCGTTCCAACATTTTCTCATCGCAATTATAATATTTTACTGACTTTGGCGGGTTTCTGTTCGTAAAGGTGGCGTTATCTCAGTAGAATTTTATTTTTATGTGCATAATGCGGTTTAATGTATGAGGTGATAGTGCATCATGCATTAAATTAGTGTGTTCGTGTGCAGCAATTGAAGAATTCAAGCGGGAACACCAGTCTAGGGTTGCCACCTTTTTTATTAAAATAAAGTACATTGGTTATTTAAAGGTAGAAAAAAAAGTACATGACGTCAAAATAAAGTACGATTTTCTTAATTTATTATTTTGGTAAACATATTATGATGGTATGTTACAACTTATTCGGCGTACTCGTTGGCCTTTGAAAAAATTTTCTTAAAATGACATGTTCAAAAACGGGATTAAAATTGTAACCCAGTTACTTTTTTAAATATATTTGGATAGTACTCCCAAAAACTTAGCCAAAGCAAAAATAGCATAATTTTAAAGTTCAAAAGTACACTTACACGTTTTTAAAAAGTTTGTTATGAATGGAGGGGTCTAAAAATATATATTTTATGGATCCAAGATCCATATTTTAGCCGCTTAACCATAAAGTTTGAACCTGGTGCGATTTTGAGGCCCAGCACCCAAGCAAATACAAAAAGCAGGACATCTCCTTTCTCAAACTAGTTAGATTAGGTTGGAAATGCGTACATGAACTAAATATAAAATATTTTACACATATTGCTGTTTGCGTATTGTGTATTGGCGGAATGAATGCCTAGCCAAAGTATAAAATAAATATTATTCCATACATTACCTGGACGCCTTAGACATTCATACATCGCTTAGGCATTGTAAAAAATACCGAATTATATAGTTTGCCAGTTCATTTTTAAATTATTCGAGGTAATAAATAGTTACTTGCTGCCATTTTTGCCATTTCTTTTATTTCTTACGGCCAACATTTCATTGTATGTTATATGCAAAACGAATACCAGATAAATCAAATCGAGCTAAATAAAGTATTTTCGCGTACTTTATTGTTCTCATAAAGTATAGAGTACAATGACCCAAAATAACGTACAATACTTTATAATAAAGTACAGGTGGCAACCCTAAACACCACTGTCTTAAGTTCAGACAGCTCCAAAATTGTAGTTAAGTCAGACAGCTTTACATTGTTGATCCTTTGTGATATTGACACTATTTACCGCTAAGTGCGCAAGTTCGTGCACATCAGACACAACAACAGCGAGCACGACACAATGAAATTGAGCGATCCAGCAGACGCAGTGCTCCTGTGATCCTGGAACGAGCGGCATTCCTCTACGATCCGGGAATAGATTATTGTGCCAACAAATCAGTAACAATTCGAGAAATGACAATCATTTTTCAATATTGTAAGGCATTAAAATACAGCGGTGAGTCTACTGAATTATGGTGAGCTGGTTGGAAAAGTAAAATTGCCACAATTGGTCTCACCACTAGATCCATTACGCTCATTCGTTTCTGGGATGAGAAATGATTCTAAACACTTCTTAACCAACATTTAAACATATCGAGCTTTTATTTTTTATTAAAAAATATTTTTGTTCTGGTTAACTTTTCATTACATTTTTTTACTAAAGTTGAAACATTCAGCTTTTTTATTTATTGATTCTGAGGCGGCAGTTTGCCGGTTCAGCTAGTAACTAATAAAAAAGCTCTTCTTTTTAAGAAAACTATCTATGTTTATGATAATCATATCCTAAAAATGAGGTATGCGACACCACGTTTTAAAATTACGGTATAATATTAGTTTATTTTTTTTTATGAAAATGAATGAAATCCTCCTAGCCAGTTTCGGCCACGGCGGCCAATCTCAACGGAGATCAGCCAGGTACGCAGGAGATATTATAGTGCACAAGTGTGTGCGCAATACACAGGTGCACTCGCTATTCCTTCACTCTCATAGTCCGGTGAGACGGCAATCCGACATGACCGGAGAGAGATCAGGCGCAGGACCAACGGCTTTACGTGCTTTCCGAGGCACGGGGGTATCACACCGCCAACTTCCTGACTCCGAGCTGCGACTGAGTAAATTTTAAGATGGAAAAACCCAGTCACAATATTTTTGGCTCGACCCGGGAATCGAACCCAGGACCTCAGCGCGCAAATCGTACTCGTAATGCGTACGCAATACCACTACGCCACCGAGGCAGTCAGTATATTTTTTTTTATACACACAAGTTAGTACATCTTTAGTACCTATTCTTCCTAAAAAAATGTATTTAAACGTCCACTACAAATATTAATATGTTTGAGCCAAACAAAAGCCAACCCTCCAATTAAAACGGCACTCGGGGTGTAAACACAAGCCAACCCTAAAAAAGCAACCGCGCCACGCGTTTGTTCGGCGCAAACATCTCTAGCGGTCACCGTGACCCGAGTTTTATATACTTATCCTTCGTCACTGAGTAAATAAAGGGTTGACTTATAGAATATTTTTGTTCCTTTTTTATATGAAGCACATACGTAATTATTAACTGAAAATAAGAACTAACTTGGTACTTGTTAGATTAGTAAAGAATACTCATTTTTATACTGTTTGGTTGTACGAGTATCCGTATAAAATACTCGGGACATAATCATAGACATAGGTCAGACATGTCAATGCAAATAAGTCGAAAAAAAAAACGCCATGATGGCGACACATTCGCCGTTAAGAGGTGTGAAATACACTGTAAAATAGTCTTAATTGAATTGAATCCACCAATGATCATCAATCTTGAGTCACACTGTATAAGGAGGATAGGTCAGTTCGCATCCAGCGAGTTAGTTCACATTCGCAGATACTATAACCCTTGAAACCATGATAATATACATCTTTACAGTTAATAGAAATTGCACAATGGAAAAATCCTCTCACCCTCCTAGTCAATGAGATAGTAAACCGTGCAGTTATTGTATTATGGAAAGTCAGTGGTATTGTAGTGGAAGTTTGCAAAAGCTTTCAATTGACGGGCACTATAATAAAATACCTATTTAAAACAAAGTGATAAATACGCCTTCTGCAATTTATGTCAATAGGATTTAAATAAAAACATATAAACACTAATCTATACTAATATTATAAAACTGAAGAGTTTGTTTGTTTGTTTGTTTGTTTGAACGCGCTAATCTCAGGAACTACTGAACCGATTTTGAAAATTCTTTCACTAATAGGAAGCTACGTAACTCCTGAGTGGACGTTATGTAGCTTTCTATTAGTCAAAGGACCACAGAAAGAAGCATGTCTTGGTTAAAAACAAATCGTGTCGGAAACGTTACGTTCCGTGCCAATACATTATTAATGTTTTAGTAAATTTTTGCCCCTTATAAGTTTAATCTCCAATGAAGTTAATTGTATATGCGAAGACGTTTAATTACTCGGAACTCGTCCTGATTAACGCGACTTGCAAAAACATCTCAACACCAATAATCCTTTATAAGGCAATATTGACCGATTTAAATTTTTACTTCGCAATAAAGTTTATAGAATAAATTGAATGTCCATTATGTACAGGAGAGGATTGTAGCGTAGATTGTCAGTAACATACTAACATTGCTGTGACTATGATGTCGATTAAATCTCAACGGACAGCATCAACGGCTATATTAATTAATTATTAAAAACATTTCGACAAAATATTGTGAATACTTAATAGATACGACAAACCGTGTAGTTGTATGACGACAAGACATCCCACAGAGTAAAAATGTTTGTATGAACGAAAACATTGCTTCACAGAGTAATAAATTATACCGATATAAACCGATGAGACAGACTTTCACAAATCGCATACCAATAGCATAAGTAAACCTACAGGCTATATGTTTAAAATCTCACAATTTCCACTACAGAAATAAAATTTTATACAGTCATGAATTTTATTAGAACAGATAATAAACGGTTCAATGACAAATCGTAATCCGAGACTGTTCTCGTATACGAATCACTGGGCGTCCCCCTGAATGATAAACGTGTTTGTTTTGACCGCATTATATTATCCACTATCCAGTTACTATCTAAATTAATATTGGTATTCGGGGGTCATGTTTATAAAATAAAACACACACACACACACACACACACACGCACACACACACATACTCTCCTACCTACTATCTACCTACTCTACCTTTTATCATCGAAGGGGTAGGCAGAGGCGCAACTTATGCACCCACTTTTCTAACTCAGCACTCAGCTGAACAGAGCTCAGCAGAACTCGAGACCTCAGCATAGCAGTCAGTAAAAATAAAACTTAAGACTAATATTGTGTATTTAATGAGAAAGATAACTATAAGTTTTTATTGTAAAACGTACGCTATATTCATCCTTACTAATATCATAAATGCGAAAGTGACTCCGTCTGTCCGCTTTCACGCCACAGCTGCTGAACCGATTTAAATGAAATTTGGTACACAGATAGTCTAGAGCCTGAGAAAGGACATAGGTTACTTTTATCCTGTGAAAATATAAAGCGGGACTTTTACCTCGGAAAAACTCATTCACGCGGGCGGAGCCGCGGGCATAAGTTAGTAGTTTTATATTTTCTTCAATATGAAGAGAAAGATTTAAACAACATTTTTGAAGCAAGAACACGGTTGTTCAGTTTCTTATACAAGCAATGTAATTGCTAATTTAATGGTTCCCATGTTTAGGGTTCCGTAGCAGTCAAGAAATAATATTTTTTTAAACTACTACACTCTTATTTAAACGTGTATTACAAAATCATTTAAGTCAACTTATTAATAATCAAGTTTATACTCAAATTTAAACCAAATAATATTTCTAAATAACTTAAAATTCCTTAATATGGTTATAGAAATATATTAATTTTAATATGTATTAGGATGATCAGCTCTACTTAGTCTTTCAGCCGATTCAAATCGCGCTTACATTTTTTTTAATTGTAATTATATATGTATAGGCGCGTATTTATATATACAATTAATCAATTCAAATTAATAAATAAAAATTCGAAATTGAAATACCTTACCACTATTGGCCAGCATGGTGGCCAATAGAGGCGCCGCGCGTGCGCACCTGTGCAAATAGCTCGATACACTATTGGATTTTTATACTTACACGCGTTGTTTTAGCTAGTTGAAATCATAATAAAAAAAATATCCGCACAGCTACAATCACAATAATATGATGATTAGAGTTCTGTTTTGTACTAGAAAAATAATTACTTACCTTTCCCAACTATAACTAACGTTTGGGAACAGAATAGTTTTAATGAATGCACTAGTTAGGCAACAAAAAAATCTAATCAAATATATTCTATCAGATTGTGATCATTTAAAAATAATTATAATATACATCGATTTACTTTCGCTTGGTAGTTTGCAACTGCGGAATCAATTCACAACATAAATTTTATGGATATTTCAAGTATCGCCAATGAGTCGGAAATAATTGTTTTAAAGACAAATATCTTTGTCATGTAGCATCACTTACGAAACATGTTCTCACATCACTGCATCATCGAAACGATAAACGGGAGAAGTATGACAGTTATTATGCATCAATGGCATTTTCATCCTTACTTCCACAATAAAGGAATAGCAAAGTGAGATTGCCGTCTTATTACATCCTAATAACATAAAAACTTGAGAGGTGTCAAGGGACACCCAGATGGAACGAAGTTGTTTTCGATTAATTAGTGAAGATATTGTAATAAATTTTATTTCTTTTAATTTATAATAATAATTGTATATTTCATTAAAACGTTACCACATCGATGAAAACATTTACTTCTACCTACACAATAGATATGTCATCGAATCACGATCATCACCTAAGCAAGCATTGACATTAAAATTAACATACAACTAACGAAAAAAAAAACCACTCTAAAAAGCATGAATTGAAAAAAAAAAGACAATTTAAATCTTAGAGTAAGTATAACTACGTATACATACTCTAAGATTTAAATTGTCTTTTTTTTATTTAAATTTCGAATGTCACTTTTACGGCCAGTTCTTTATTGTTACTGGCTGGTTTCACAGGGCAAGTATAAAAGTGTCGTGACAACTTTTCGTAAGATTTTTTTCCGTCCAGCCGCTTTCACAACGCGCGATAAGGAACTTCGTTCCAATAATAATAGGCCCGAAGGGGCGGCTTTGTGGCGAGCCGACGGTGAGTGGCGATACCGCGTACCCCGATTCCGTGGAGGCTAAATGAGACCCCCTGACCCTTGGCTTACCTTAACTGGCCGCCTAGGGGTGGACATCGCAAGAGCTAAGAACTAGAGCTCCAGGGTGGAAGTGCTCAAGCTGTGTAATAGCGAGGAAACCCGCCCCGGGCCGCGTCAGCGACCCGCGATGGTGAATTCAGTGCACAGGAAAGATACATCATATTAATAATGATATTAACTGACTCCCTAAGTGGCGTAGTTGTATTCAGGTACGACTGCAATGCTGAGGTCTTGGGTTCGATCTCCGGGTCAAAGTGATACTGGATTTTTCTACTCAGTATCAGCCCGGAGTCTGGAATTTGTGCTCGCTATAGCGATAGACCCCCTATCACATCATGGGAAGGAATACGCACGGCCAATAGTGGATGCACTAATGGCGCCTCCCCTTAATCCCCCATACCCCTTCGGAGTAAAAGGGCGTGAGTGCTTGTGTTTAATAATAGTAACATTATATAGAAGTTTAATAATATTAATATATTATATAATATATTATATTGGTGGACGATAGCCTAGTTGGGAATGGAACGGTCTGCCGAGATAATGTCCGGCGGTTCAAAACCCAAGGCGCACACCTCTGACTTTTCGAAGTTACGTGTGTATTGTCAAAACATCGTGAGGAAACCTGCATACCTAAGAAGTTCTTTATAAGAATTTCGAAGGTATGTGAAGTCTACCAACCCGCACTAGGCCAGCGTGGTGGGCTAAGGCCTAAACCCTCTCAGTAGTAGAGGAGGCCCGTGCCCAGCAGTGGGGCAGTTTATAATACAGGGCTGGTACTATTATTATTATAATAATATTAACATTTATGTATATATTATTTCAAGTTAATCAAGCAAAATCTCAATATAATTTAATATTGCTATCTGAGAAGTGACAGAACTTACACTATGCACATATTATAGCAAGCCTTTGTCTGACACTCGACATGTTTCGCTGAAGTATTTACTAGCATCGGAACATCAAAAGTCATGAAGTTACGATTGTGCCTAGATAACCCGGGGTTACTGCGCTATCTGTGACGAGACGGCCGGTGCGTGCACTATCAGGGCTAATGTCGCGCACTATCGCCCCTACACGCGTAAAACAACTATTAATTACTGTTATAGCGTTGTTATTTACATGCAAATTTGAAATAATTACATTACTTTGTTATTATTTAGGACCGTAACTCGATGCGACATCTAGCGGTACACACATGAATTGAAATACATGTGTCTTATTTAAGTTTATTGGTAAGATATTTAACAGCATAAATTGTTATTAAATAGCTGTCCTATTATTGATGTGATATTTATCAATTTGAGTTATCGACATTTTAAAACCGACTTCAAAAAAATATATTCTGTATTCGAACCGGATACAAACAAACTGACTTACATAAATGTATGTTATTTTAACTTTATACTTTATATATACAGATACACACACACTCACGCCCTTTATCGGCGAAGGGGTAAGCAGTTGAGGCGCAACTAGTGCACCCACTTTTCGCCATGCCTATTCAGTCTCATGATGTGATAGGAGGCGAGTCTATCGCCATATCTGGCACAAATGCCAGAATCCAGGCTGATACTAAATAGAAAAACTCAATATCACTTTGCCCGGCCCGGGTATCGAACCCGAGACCTCAGCTTTGCAGTCGTACCGTAATACAACTACGCTATTATTATGTAATACAATTACGCTACATTAAGTTAATATTTGAGTTCGGTGCCTAATTTAGATTGAACACTGCTTTCGTATGTTGTTGTTCGGTGAGGTACCTATTTAGTTTGCTTAGCTGGCTGTTTAAAAATTAAATTAGGCACCGGCTCCAAATAATAATGTCAATATATAATGTATATGAAGTAAAATAATTTTTTGGTTTGGGGTGGTTTTTCAAGTCGATTTTATTTTCCCATTGTTTGATATTGAAAATCGCCGTCACGATATAGGTACATAATAGCCGCTTGAATGCGGAATATTTTGCAAGTCGATAAAAATAATATAAATCTTTTTAGTTTTATCGACAACTGCAAAACATCGATATCATGATGTCATATTTTTATTTTGCACTATCTATCGTCCAATAGCTGAAGTATGTTATTTTGCATTTTACATAGGTGGCTTGCTATTTCACGGTAGACTATGTTACTGTCGTACAGGCTCAAAATTTTTGTATGAAAATTTTCCGAATATCTTTAAAATAACCTTAGAATTCTTTGGTTATTTCACTTTTATACACGGTAAAAACTATACAACTATATTTGCTAAGTTCAAAACCTCTAGGCGACAAATGTACCTACAGATATATTAAATTCTTCTCTACTGAGTACTTCCAAGTCCTCTGCTTTCCAACTATGCCTAGTGCGTACTGTATTTTTTCCAGAATAAATTTCTACGACAGATACTCGATGCCCTTTGGTACGTGCGTAATCGCAACCTCCACGTGGACACCGACATGCCGACCATTAGGCACTTTATTCAGACGCTTAGCAGGCACTACTTTGGCTCCGCGGTTAATCATCATAATCCACTCATCCGAAACTCATCCATTTATACTCCATTTGACCGCGTACAATGGAGATGTCCCGGTTCAGTCCTGACCGACCCAGATGATGCCATCACTCAGGCCATCCAAAGAAAGCCCGAGTTATTGAAACTATTACACTCCTCAAGACCGCTGTACCGTCCTGGCCGCGTCCCCAGTTATCCTGACCTTGTTAGCAGTTCCGGCCCGCGAGCCGATGAAAGTAAGGGATAGATTGGTGTATTATACCGCTAGATTCCCTAATCGCTGATGTCTCAATCATCTTCCAAGGACCGCCCTGAGTCGAGGCTCGTACCCCACATAGGGGGTGCCCTCAGCGTGGTCATTTAATGTAAAGGGTTGGAGCGCCTAAAGCGTTCGCCCGAAAGTCCGGTGTAGTCAGAAAAGCAGACTCGCGTCAGGCTACTGAGCGTAAAGTCATGCTAAAAAAAACTGTGCATATTATTTTAGATTTTGATTTTAGAGGCGCACTTTTAAAGGTGTACAAGGTCTCAATTATATACAACGAACCGATCACCTGATAAGTTTGTCGCCCAAGTTATAACGACCCCCCTGTGTGATTGTATCATAATTTTCGACACAATAACTGGAGGTCAAATGTCGGTCGTAAACGCACTGATAGGGGATTCGAGTCTCGACTGATAATTTATACTAATTAGCGATCATTGTGTACAATTGAATTGTTATCGGTATTTATTACTATAATATAATATTTTTGTTTGAGTGATAAGTAATCACATTTTATGATTGGTGTAAGGTACGAGATAGTATTAATCTGAAACTAGCTTTCTGATATATTTTTTCCAGTTTTGTATACTTTAGGGAAATTCAAAATGTGGGTTTTAAAATAGAGTGAAAATCAGCCGATTGTTGACATTACATATCGAAATCCTACTAATATTATAAAGGCGAAAGTTTGTAGGAATGTTTGGATGTTTGGATGTATGGATGTAAGGATGTTTGTTCCTCTTTCACGCAAAAACTACTGAACGGATTTCGATGAAATTTGGCACACGAGTAGATCATGTCCTGGATTATACGGCATCGCTCGCGAGAAAGATTTTTCCGGGATAAAAGTCCCGCTAAATATTTTCCCGGTTTTTGAGTTTATCGCGTACAGAGGCGGAGGGCGACTTTGTTTTATACTATGTAATATGTTATTTTCCTACATCAGAAATCCTCACAAACATAATCATGCGCAATAACTAGTGTATTCATTTACTTTGCTCAGCTAGTTATCACTGTAATTATCAAAGTTCAAATGATGATTTGATGTGACAACCGGCCGATTATGATTTATACCACGCGTGTAACACTGAATGTAGTGTACGTGCGTCACCTTATTTGGCAGTGTTATATTATGTACATGCTGTTTCATTTATGATCTTACAAATTGTACAATTATGAGTACTAGGCGATAAAACTATAATAGTCTTGAATATAGAAACAACTTAAACGGTCATTTTTCCTTTCCTGTAATGTACCTATTTTAGATATCGATATAAATTCATACGATGTAATTAATTTCTCTCTTAACAACTATTACATTAAAATCGCGTTTTTGATACCTCCATAAAATTGTTAACATCATTATATTGAAAAACTTCTTGTAACGAGACAAAAAGTTTAAAATAACATAAAATTGAAATTGAAAGTTACGACGTAGGTACCTTAAACGGCTAAAGAAAGTGTATGCTTAATTAATGATTATATTATGAGAAGATCGGGTTATCATGTGTATCCATATATGGGGATGGAAAAAGGAATGTTACTCAATATTCTTATGAGGACTAGCATTATTGCTTGGTAGTAAGGATTACCATTAAGAATTTGCTGGTGGTATAATATATTTTCTATCTGTCGCGATAGCGTCATCATATAAGGTGTAAAAACCTGCCATGGTGTTCCACGTAAGTGTGCCACGTTCCGGGATCAGCTTATGTAGTATATCGAGTTCAAAAAGGCATAATAAGGCCTTATCTTATGTTTTATTTTGTACATTATTCTATACGTAACGGTAAATGCTACGAAAAAGAAGCCTTTTTGTTAAAACTGTATTGAATCTGGTTTAGAAATGAGGTAGTAATTCGAATTTCAAATATTGCTATGGGCAGCTGTGGGCGCGTAGTGGGGATATCGCTTCATCTCTTTCTTTAGAACGCTTTGAAGTCTCGATGACGTCATATGTGGGTATTGCGCGTCTTTTCTATTTTTTGACACTTATCCCTTCTATCGCAATTTAAAAGCTTACAACTTGCTGATTTTTTACCGGATTTTAATAATTCTTTCTAGGTTAGAATTTATATGACGAAAATATTTGAAGAAAAGCAAAGAACAAAATTGAGTCCGATACACTACTGTGTCGACTGAAGAGGGAAAATCATCGCTAGTCAGTCAACACTCTGTCTGGACTCTGGACCTCTCTCCGCTTTCTATCAGGTGCAGAGGGGTCACACAAAAAAAATGAGAACAAACCTGGATTATGATATGGTAATCCATATTATAATCCAGGTTTAATTACCACACGACGTGGTATTACCACGTCGTCAAAGAAGTCGTACTTATGCCAAAATGAATCAATGAGGTGACGATTTTAACAAATGGGAACGATTATTATTACTTTCCTTACTCAGGTTTTAATAAACTGTAACTGTTTTTTCATGCTTAATTTCATCACCCTTTATTCATTTTAATAGCTACGTTACATGGAATTTATAAACTTTATCAATTTCTCGTAAAACACGTAAAATGGAACAGTCATCGTCTGAATAGTATCGTGATACATATCGGCCTAACGGTCAACTTATACGTGCAAATCTCGATGTTAAGAAAAGTGAGGCATTACTAAATCATCACAACACATTTCTAATCATCGGAAATCTATATGATATTGAAAAAGGGAGAGTGGGAATTGCTTACCGAGAGTCCCATAAACTTAACAACAACTCTTGCTATGCTTCATCAAATTATTTATACTAAAATATCCGCCATGTAAATTACATTTGAAAAATTCACCTGCCTTATGGTATTTCAAAAAGATAGAACGCTTTCAAAGTTCGGTCAATAAATATATACCGAGGTGTTAAGAGCCTATGTAAGGAACTTTAAGGACTTTCAAATTCAAATTTCTCGTAAACTACTAAGATCAGAAGTTAGATTTTTGGATATGTGTAAATTGAACGTATAACTCAATAATATGTCAAAGCCAAAACACAATTGCTATAAATTTTCTCGATCGGAAAAAAATTCAAAGTTACCTCTTATATTTTCTTTAAACACGCTTTATCTCTAAATGGTGGAATATGTACATTCGTAACTTTATTTAAATACAATACAACAATTTTTTCAAAGTTTTATCAATACACAATTAAAACGAATTAAATAGTATAATCACAATTAAAAGAAAATTGTTTTGGCGCTTACGCCATTTCATTTCGGCATACGCGTGCGCCTCCCGTCACTTTCTCTCATCCGCGACGTCCAAATACGCCATCGCTGTTATGGGAGTGGCCCGTGCCGGCTTCAGTCGTCCGGAATCTTTACTGACGACGGACGTGCGCTCGAAATTTTCGGACGCCTTCAAAGTTCGAATTGGCCGTCTAGTGTAGGGATTGGTCCGCGCTACCGCGCGGCAAATTTGAAGGTGCCCTGGAAATTCTGTTTTATAGTGTATCCAGCTCACGTCCGTGTATCAATATAAAATTATAGGCTCTATTAGGTCTATAAGATAGGCAGCAAGCGTAATTATTACATCCTTTCACCTTTGTAAATTGTTTCTAGTCGGAGACCTGCTTTAGTTATATTTAGTGATCGGTACGCTGAGGTGCCGGGTTCGAATCCCTGATTGAAAAACAATAGTCACTGCTTTTTTTTTGTTATTTATTCTGCCTCAGTGGTGTAGTTGTATTACGTTATGACTGCAATGCTGAGGTCTCGGGTTCGATCCCCGAGTCGGGCAGAGTGATATTGGATTTTTTTCTTTTCAGCCCGAAGTCTGGATTTTGAGCCCGAAATGGTGATAGGCTCGCCCCCTATCACATCATAGGACGGAATACGCACGACGGAAAGTGAGTGCACTAGTTGCGCCTCTGCCTACCCCTTCGGGGATAAAAGACGTGAGAGTATATGTATGTATTATTTATATTGGGTAATTCATAGCTAGGGACGCCCTGGAATGCCGGCCCAATTTTGTGTAAATGACGCTTGCGTGCCGCTCATACATTTAAAAAATTCGTATTTTGCATGTAAAGGCTGTTCAAATTTTTACACCATAAAATTATTTTAGTATGATTTTTTGTAGTACTCATTTATTTATACATTATGAATCAATAATAACTAAAATGTTAAGAGCCAATGTTAGAATTGGTATACACGGCGGCCATTTTGAATTTCTTTGTTTTAAGGCCAATCGACCTCAAAATCGATATATGGGCAGGCCTTTAGGTATAAAAGACGGATCCAATGTTAGACTTGAAAAAAGTGGCCGCCATTTTGAATTTCCTTGTTATAAGGCTAATCGACCTCAAAATCGATATCTGTGCAGGCCTTTAAGTACAAAAGACGGATCCAATTTTAGAATTGAAAAAAGTGGCCGCCATTTTGAATTTCTTTGTTTTAAGGCCAATCGAACTCAAAATCGATATCTTGGCAAGCCTGTAGGTAAAAAAGACGGATCCAATGTTAGAATTAAAAAAAGTGACCGCCATTTTGAATTCCTTTGTTTTAAGGCCATTCGACCTCAAAATCTATATCTGGGCAAGCCTGTAGGTACAAAAGACGGATCCAATGTTTTTTTTTTTTTTTTTTTTTTTTTAAAAAGGCCATCTTCGGCGCATTAGGGACGGTTGCGGGCTTCCTCCGACTCACGTCTAAGTTGTCGTCCGCAACCGCCCCTGCACGTACCGCTGTTGCGGTCCTTTTCCTGTTGCGGGGGCTCAGAAGCCCCCGAAACACCGTACCGTGTCCGCCTTTTGGTGTCCGAGGCAGCGTGACACACGCTGCTTCGGACATGTCCATCACGGGGGTCACAGAAGTTGGCTAGACTAATGGGTGGGCGGCACGTCCCGCCCACCCGTGACCCCCGGAGGCCCCTAATAGTCGCCTTTTACGACAGGCAGGGGATACCGTGGTGGAATTCTCCAAACGCCCCCAATCCACAGGGCGGTGATCCAATGTCAGAATTGAAAAAAGTAGCCACCATTTTGAAGTTTTTTGTATTAAGGCCAATCGAACTCAAAATCGATATCTGGGCATTGTTTTGTGCACAAAAAAGGCAGATGTAATGTTAGAATTTTAAATAAAGGCCGCCATTTAGATTTATTTTTCTTTAAAGGCTATTTGGCTTTAAAATCAAAATCCGCTGGACATGACTGGCCACAAACTCTAATAGGTATAAAGGAGACGGCCTAAATTGGGCTTAACCTTACACTTTTGAAGCATGTATCAATATTCTTCTATTTTTTATCAATATTCTTCTATTATGTGTCTCCAAAAACACACAGCATTGAGATGAAGAACGCAATCATTTGATTCGGTTAATCCAAAGATAATGTCAGTTCAATACATACCAGAATGTCCAATCTTGTTTCCCACTATGACACCAGAAGGCGCTGCTCTACTTTCGAGCGCAACTCTAGCTGTCAACTCATAGCGTCGTTTTGATTCGAACAGATCAGTTCGGTAAAGTTATTAATTAAATTAAAACTTTACCAAATATTAATTATAAGTGACAACAAAAGTGTTAAAGTGTGTGTTGTACACAGCATTGTATTTTTGGTAAGTTTTTTGGAGCCATTTAGTAAAGACGACACGCGAAATAGAAGCGCAAACAGAATAGGTACCGGTCAAGAATATGTTGCCTCGGATGGGGAACAGATCACGACCCGAAGCTTATGCAAAATAGGTACCTGTAGGTCACCAATTTGTTGCCCCAGAACCTTATGGGGAACAAGTCTCGACCTGAAACTCATGCATATCGGATATCATTGAGTGGGTACTTCCTCATCCTTGAAATAAGAGGGCATAGCTTCACCCTTATCTATGAAACGTGCGAGTACTTCTTAGCGCAGGAACAGGCACAAACATGTGCGTAAGGTTCAGATACGCGTGTCAACTCGCTAATGACTCAGTTTTATTTAGCTAATTATTCTTAAACTATTTGCTCCAATTACCAAAATTTTCTTAATATGTCCCTTTAAAATAAACATGTTAGTTACATTTAACAATAATAGTTTTCGTGATAGCTCCACACAACCTGTTATTAGATACACCTATATTGCCTTGGGACAATCTAGAATATAGTTGATATGAAAATAAAGACATTCCATTCACATGTATAGAATAAACACAAAGTAAACCTACAAATCTGTTGTGAAAAGCTTAGCTCAACCATGTTTTTAGGCTTAAAAACCAGTAATATATTAAGGCATTTTTATAAAATTATTGGTTATTATTAAATTACCATTACAATACTATGATTATACATGGTATTATGTAGTAAAGTAGAACTGACAATAGTGCACATAGAATTGCAGTCCATAAATGAGCATAATCAATGATTATAGCTCCGAGGCCAACCAAATTTGGCTTACATTTTTTATTTCAAATTATTGAATAATAATAAAGATAAAGAAACTGGGACTAATATGTGCCCACACAATCAGATCTTAAACAAACCAATATATCAGGTTTAGAATTACCTTACTTTATGATATACCAGCTTCAAAACTGCCTGTGTATAATATATAGAGACACTACTGTCTATCTTCCAGTAACTTTCTGGATTTGTTGTGTTAAAAGTTTTGTTTCTGCTAGTCTTCTTTTGTCACAGTAACATTAATGATAATACCAGGCCTATCAGGGAACTTCAGATGAGAAAGGATTTTTTAAGCCTTCAGGGTGAATTAATAGATATATTAGCCCTCTGCCAATTACTCAAAAAATAAAACAGGTGCTTAATTGCCATTTATTTGCACTCATACATGGACCTCATCTGAATTACCTACAATACAAATATTCTTTATTGTAACCATTTTAACGTAGAAAAATAATTGAATATTATACAATTTTCTTAAATATGTTATGGTGTATAATGGAGCGGCCTTATCAATGCAAGCTACCAAGTACAAGTACCTTCCTAAGAATTCTACAAAAAAGAAATTGGTGTGTTGTAAAGTTTGCAAACTAGCGCTAAACCAATATGGTGGTCAAAGGCCTATAACCTCTCAGTTGCAGAGAAGGTCAATTCCTTGCAGTAAGATAATATATTTTTCATAACAGCTATTATCATTATATTAATTGTACCTCTGAGAGAGATGTTAAAGATTTTCTCCTAGGTAAGTACTACTTTATGTTAACGCCACCCTCTTTTTTATCTAAGCATTGCGGAAGTGCACTCCTTCATTGGTTACTTAGAACGAAGAGATTGCCCAATTAACCTACTTTTGATTTGGCCTATCTTGAACTCCATGTACAATTCGCAGTAATTATGAACTGGGTTGTAGAAACCCTACACTAGAGAGGGAACAAATATGTATATGGTAATAAGGTTCACCGGCTTATTAAAAAAAAAAAAAAAACAAAAACAAGCAGGCTGCAAAGATCTCGGAGATGCTTGCAACCTTGAAATCTTGGGTTTGGTATGTTAATTATCAATTGTAACAACCTAACATTTTACAGCTAAATAGCTATATTCTGAATTGACTTCAAAGTATATTGAGCAGGCATCAACCTTGCAAACCATGCAATAGTCCATTGGTGACTGTACTGTAAAACACTGTTGCAAGACACAGTTATTTTCTTGAGAATTCACATTGTGAGACCAAAGAATGATACTGCCTCACGGAGTACCTCAGGAACTTAAATGATGGTTTGATACAGTGGAGAACAGTTAAACTCTACTATGCAAAAAAAAAAAAAAATATGTAAGCAGCTGCTCAAGAATTAGCCACATAATGTTCTAATGCTCAGTAGTACCAGCAGTGGTCAGTGCCTTGTAACATAAAATCCCAACCAAGTGGACATTACCAATAGGTTGTGTAAGGTCGCGTTCACTCTATATAAAAATTGACATCATTGTTACTTGATAGGTACCAAGCAGACTAAACAGTGGTGCAAATCATCTCTGAAGAGATGGACCTACCTACAATGGCACTTATTACCAACAGCCTCGGAGACAAATTTTTATAATAAAAAGCGTGGTTGTCTTAGAAGTTCAGGTCAAGTCCGAATATTTGACAGAAAATATACCACTATTGTACAGGTTTACACAAACCCAAATTTTAAATAATTATGTGTTGGCAATATGTACTATTTACTTTATATACTGTTTTATTACATTGCCAACAGGGTTTGCCCGCCACCCACATAAACCCCAAGGTCCCTGCATATTTAAACTGTGCAGAAGGAATATATAATAGGCAATTAAATTGACACAGTGCTTTTTAGCGCCTTGAACAGTAGGCGTAGTGGTAGTAGTATGTACTTCACTAGTAAGTGAAAGCACTAACTCACCCAATTCAAATAATGAACCTACGGAAGGTTCTTATTGATTAAACCTCACTAGAAAGTGAGAGCATTAACATACATAATTCAAATTATAAACCTGCTAAAGGTTGTTATTGATTGAACCTCACTAGTAGGTGAGAAAATTAACATGCATAATTCTAATATTGAACCTGCAGAAAGTTCTTTTTTATTGAATCTCACTAGTAAACAACATTAATCACTATTATTCAAATAATGAACCTGTGGAAGGTTCTTATTGATTGAACCTGCGGAAGGTTCTTAGTGATTGAACCTGCGGAAGGTTCTTAGTGATTGAACCTGCGGAAGGTCCTTATCTACTGAACCTCTGGAAGGTCCTTATTGATTGAACCTGCGGAAGGTTCTTAGTGATTGAACCTGCGGAAGGTTCTTAGTGATTGAACCTGCGGAAGGTTCTTATTGATTGAACCTGCGGAAGGTTCTTGACAAAATGTCTCATCAGGCAAAACTGGGGGGGGGGGGGGGGGTGGAGCATAGCTATTTGAAGCTAGGAGAAGAGAAATCACTTATTTAAGGAAAATTTGTCTTTCACCACCTTATCCACCTTTAGTGTCCAAATAGAAAATTGTTAGTCTAGTGCAATGATAACAAATCAAAAGACATAAGGTCTAGTCAAGATGCAGCTTGATTTTAATTTGCAGGCAGTACTGTTTTATTACACAAATTAATGGTGTTAGATTCTTGTATAACTACTGTAGAAAAAAGTTATCAAGAGTCATCCAACAAATCCTAGATTTTTTCTATATATAACCTATGATAATTTTCAAACACTTGATTTATTATAAATACCACTAGTACATCATAACTAACTTCAGGCTATGTATTTCATACCCTGATCCCCATTTTGGAACTGTTGGGGAAGAGATTACCACTCTGCTCAGGCTGGTTCATGGGCCAAGATCTGGGTAAAGAACAAACAGCTGTGTCCAGACTATCAGGCAGTTGCTAAATAGGTATCCAGAACCCATATTGTAATCTCAGCTACTCAGGTGAAAGAACTAAATTATGTGTCTCAACTCTCAGAGCAGTTAAATGACACAAAAATGTTTTATTTTATTTTTTATACCAGTCATAGAAACTGTTAAATTAGCATCAAATACCAGAGTGGCTGGCTGAATATTTGTATTTTTAAACAAATTACTATTCATGCATTTCTGTGTAGATAGATAAAATAGAAGTAAAAGTTTAATTTGACTACAAATAATACATTGTATATACATAGACAACAGTCAAGTACACATACATTTATGAAATATTGTAGCCGCAATGAGGCCCCAGCTTAGCAATATACCTAGTATTCTATCAACGGTAGCATCAAAAGGGTAGTATAATATGAATATTAAAATGGAAGATATTCTGAAAAGAGCTAACCGGGAATCTGTAAGCACTTCAAAGATATCTTGTCAGGAGATTTACAGACTCAGTGTTCATACTGATGTTTTATTGTACGATAATTTTTAAAGTGTTTCAATGTATAATTTTTTGTTTTTATAAATTTTTGATCTCATTTCTCATAATACTCTTGATTTGAGTGTATAAGATACCACTTAACTATAAAGTGTTTAAAATTGTATTATTATTACTATGATCTCTTAATATGACAAATAACTAATAAGAGTTTTTAAGTTTTATCCAAGCTTTCTTTTTGTTAAGTTTGTTTTATGGAGTTTTTCATAAACAATTCTAGAAGAAAAAATAGTACATTCACAAATCATGTGAATTATTTCTTTTTATATTCACATAGCGTCGATTGTATTACACCAGCAGATATCAAACAGGTCTTCATCTCAATGCTGTGTGTTTTTGGAGACACATAATATAACTGTTTTGCATTAAAACAAAACAATTATTATGTGTTGAAGAAAACACACAGCATTAGTACAAGGATCTTGCTGGTGATGAAGACTTTATGAGTTGACAGCTAGAGTTGCGCTCGAAAGTAGAGCAGCGCCTTCTGGTGTCATAGTGGGAAACAAGATTGGACATTCTGGTATGTATTGAACTGACATTATCTTTGGATTAACCGAATCAAATGATTGCGTTCTTCATCTCAATGCTGTGTGTTTTCTTCAACACATAATAATTGTTTTGTTTTAATGCAAAACAGTTATATTTTTATGTCTTCCATTTAAAAATATCCCACCAAAAACATAAATGTGAAAAAGGATAGCCAAGTTCAATACCAAAATTATGCTTAGCTGTGGGCTTCGCCGCAAAAAGAATGGAGATCTAAATGTGTGCCAAGTTTTATGCAAAATCTAAATATGTATTTATAGGAACAAAATAACATTATGAACAAGTATTAAATTCTATTTGTTTGCTTTATTGAATACCTATAATAGTTGCTGGTATTTACAAATGTGATATCTTTTACATTTATGTTTTTGGTGGGATATCATTACTTTTTGTAAAGAAAACTAGGTAGGTATTGAGTTGTGTGGTGCCGCGCGCCGCCGACGACACACCGTTGGCCGGCTGTTTAGCGCGTATTACAAGTGTTTTTTTATGGGGACACCACAAATGTTTTGGCTTAACTTTGTCTTTATATTTCTGTTATAAAGCAAATATAATAAAACATATATTGGGATTCCAACGCTACCATTAAAAATATATTTTTTTTATGTGGACCCCTGTATTTTTAACTTTTTTTATTTTTAGATTTTTTCTTACGCTTACACATAATTACCGAGCTGGATTCCAAATTTCATCCTTCTAGGTCATCTGGAAGTAGGTTAGGTTTAGATACTATAAGTCTGTCAGTCAGTACAAAAATTTACAATTTTGACCTTCATATCTTTATAACCGTTTGAGCTAGCTTCATGAAATTTGGGCTTCTAGATGTCCTTATAGATATAATTAAACTCACACAGTTTTATGTGTTTACTTTAAATAGGTTTTGAGTTATAGAAAGGTGAAAAGTGGCACCAAGTGGTTCGTGTAATATTACACACGGCGCTGGCACCAACTTAGAGCGTTGGTTACATACTCAAAGAATACCAAGCATGTATAACAAGAATAATATTGACATAATAGTATTAATAATTCTTTGGGGGAGACCTATGTGCAATAGTAGCCTTTTAAAGGCTGAAAAAGAATAAGAATTAAAAACTATAGGTATTTTAGAAATTAAACTAAAAAGACATTTTAACTTTTTGGGATATTTAATATTGGTCGATATTATTTAATTTTACTGGCAACTTTGTTCAGCGCTCCCGACGTAATGTCAAATTGAAATACATTATTGACTCACTAACACTCAAGCTTCACACCTCGCGTCGTGGCTCGTATTGTGTTCGGCGTACCACTCGCGCGAGAGTGTAAATGAGCCATTATATATTTATATCAGTCCTCGTCGATTCCATGTGATATGTTCAATTCTGGTTATTGTCTAAGCTAGCTCTGTTCACTATTCAATAGGGCAATCCAATGGTTAGGTACTGTGAACATCTTATGTCATCAGGTAAAAAAAAGTTATTCACCGAAAAATGATTTAGAAGCTCTACTCTACAGCGGTTCTTTCTTTACTCCCATTGGACAGACAGATTTTTCTTTCTTATTTGGAAATAGTTCTAATATAACTATAAAATAATGCATAAATTATCTCTGTAACACTAAGCCCAAAGTTCTATGAAGTTTTTCCCGTCTCCTTTTAAAATATGGCCATCATTATTTTTCATTCAGTTCAATAAGGATATCGGAGCTTTCTTATATTGCAAAACAAAAACAAATGCCTTAGAATTGAAAAAGTAGCTGTTGCAGTAAACATCAGTCTATTCTTCTGTACAAAATATCAAAAATATTTAAAAAATTGTAAGTAATTAACATTTCAAATTTTCTATAAGCATAAGTACCCGCGTAGTAAGAATGACCTTGCTATATTTTTCTTACCCCACATTACATACAGTTCAAATTAAAAATTATAAAAATTATCTAGATAGGTAGCGGCCGCCTTCAACATTTGTAACATTTATATCCTATATAGTGACTATTCAACCATAATAATGTAATCAATCTTCATATCAAGCTATGTAATTTTATTGCATTGCATAAATTTCGAACATCCTTTACATACAAAATTCGATTTTTAAATTGCATGGTGGCACTAGAGTGAAGCATCATTTACGTAAAATAGACCTGACATTCCAGGGAAGAAGTTTCATCGTGAATGACTTGTCGAAACTACCTTGATGTCGCAACTCGTAGTTGTATTACGTGCCCGGTACGGCCTCCACGCTCAGGTCTCGGGTTCGAATCCCGCGTCGGGCAAATACTATTTTTTTCTGTCCAGTATCAGCTCGGTCTGTTGAATTGGGCCCGGTATGTGGCAATAAGCTCGTCTCCTATTTGATAAGACCTAAAATAGCTAACGAAATGTGAGGAGAAAAGGTGTGATGCTATGTTTGACTGCCTCCAAGGCGTAGTTGCACACACGATACGCCTATTGTGCTGAGGTCCCGGGTTCGAATCCCGAGTCGGGCCGAAAAATAGTGACGCCATTTATTGTATTATTATTTATTTTATGTCCACCAAAGTTAGGAAAGTCCACAAGAATAAATCAAAACAAAGCAAAATATAATTTAAAACATATTATAGAAGTTTCATACTGCTTTGCTTTTTACCTATATACAGACCCACGTAGGGGTAAGACTCGAACCTACCACCACACCAAATTTTATCTTGTCAACAAAAGTCAACTATAAGTGAATAATACTTTCGATGAGTTTAGATAACTTACAATGTCATTTTACATAATGTTCAAGTAATTAGGTAGATAATAGTGACATAATAATGGTTCTATAAACGAATTAAAATAAATTCTATGTTTTATAAGTTATAAATTTATTAGAAATTATTATAACTATAATATTTACAACACAGACATGCATTTGCAATGACGATCTTTTCGCGGGCTTGAGTGCAACGACGCGATGCGACGAGGGCCGAGGCGCGCGATCTATCTCAGCGGGGCCGTGCGGCGCCTCGCATTTGAAATACGCTAAGTCACGCCCATCACGATTCCATATGTTTTTCACATAGGCTCTTAACAAACTGATAAGAAATTGCTTTTCTGGGTACACGGAATCCTACAAAACATTATAAACCTCAGAGTTTGGACTAGGTTCATACAAAATGCTATCTACTTACATTGAATGTTACTAGTTACTACACTAAATAATACCAGTTGACATCAACCAGGACTCTGGAGTGGAAATAGGGACAAGCAATCAAATAGGCCAACAAATCTTACGCACCAAACCAATGATTATAATCATTCAGTTCAAATCAAGATAAGACGAGCCTTGACCGAGTGGCCGCAGGAGCGACCCCACTAAGATGAAAAGGCGCCGACAATTTGGCAAGGAGATATGACTCAGCAAGTAATACCAGAGACGGTGTAAAACTCAACAATTATAATTTTTAATAAGTAGTTATTGTATACGGGACATAACTTTTTTAAGTTAATTGTATTCCGGTGGGACTGCAATGTTTAGGTCTCGGTTACGATCCCCGGGTCGGGCAAAGTGATACTGGATTTTTCTATTCAGTATCGGAGTCTAGAATTTGTGCGTGATATGACGTTAGGCTCGCCCCCTATCACACATGGGACGGAATACGCACTGCGAAAAGTGGGTGTACAATTTGCCCTTCTGCTTTTTAACTTTTCACTTTATTTACCTGGTAATGGTTATACACGCGTGTGATCTTTGCATATAATCTGCGTACTAGTCTGTATTTAATATAATGTTATGTAATTACAATTAAGTATCAAGACCTATCGCCAATTAAAGGAATATTAGAACATGTTTTCTCTAGTGATGTTTTTTTTAGTGTTCCGTAGTCGATGCGCATATCATATTTACATAAATATTTGTTAAGCCTCTTTCGCTAAGTCCCAAGAGATTTAAAAAATATATATTCTACCACGCATGGGTATCCAAATATAACGCACCCTGTAGGTATATCTCCAGTGCTAAGAATAACAACTCAGCAACGCAACTCAACATTAAATTCATACAGGTTCAAAATGTGTCAAACTATTGTAAAATAAGGGAGCTGTGCAAATCACAGGAGATGGCGTCTTGTGAAGATACCGAAGTACAAGTATGATATCATACAGTTATAACATTTGCCCAAACTTACTTATTAGTACTGAGCGTACAATCTTATTTCTTTCTTACAGACAAATCATTGATAGCAACAAGGCTGCTAGTGGTACTTATTTTTTAGAGTTGCGCGAATATGGAAAAAAATCTATAGCGTAGCAAAAAACAGCATTGCTCTTACAATAGAAAAGCTTAAATTCAAATTACTGATTGTTCTAGGTGCCTAAATGTCTATGAAATTTTAGAGCAGCTCCAAGTATTCTAAATACAAAACTATACACGTCACTAGGAGCTCTATACAATTTACGTACCAGTTTTAAAAACATCTCCACGCTTTACTAACCGCGTTCGCCACCTCTTATGACTTGCATTGTCCCCCAAGCTCACGACCACAGCACCATACACGGTGTATGAGATTGTCCAATGTCAGCTATTGTCAATGTAACGTTATGATTGATGGCAGCGTGGACTGAAATTTTTGTGTCAACTAATAATGGTATGATACTTTGATTGACTTTTTAGTGTCACATTATATAGTTAGTCTACACGACGTCCAATAAAGAACGTTACAAAACAAGAGATTCAAATATAATATTTATGTAGGCATCCCTCAATAACCTACAGTCACCGAGGCCAAATTCAATAACCCTACAAAATAGACCACAGATGTAGATATTTGGCAAAACACTTAACCCAACACTTCAACCGCAACACAGAACACAATAGAACAAACCGTAAACCTATCAAAACGTCAGCAGTAGATCTATAGATAACCGAGTCAAATTCACACCGGCGGCCCACGGATCCCCGAAAATAGCCGGGGTTCCGTAGTCTGCCGGTAGTAAATCATGTTTACGCGCGATCAGTGAGTAAAAATCGACTTTAAAATACATATTATTCAATAGTGTATCGGGGTTAACGGGATCTTTCCACTGATGACGTGTTACGCTGAGAATTCGCTAAGTAATCAATACTTAGAATCTGCAAGAACTATTAACAGCCCATGAGGTCGGTGTTACTACTATATACTAACACTCAAAATTAACGAAAGTATTCAAGGAAAACGAAATATGGATTAAGCCTTGAAACGCTATCTACAATGTAAGCTTGACCCAGCGCGCTGCTGTTCGTCCTCGAATGGCGCTTACGAGACAGTCACTAGGATTGAGTCTCACAGACTTTCGCCATTCGACTGCGCCAAATGGAGACGGCCGCGTTCCGTATTAACCGATCCAGAGGACGAAATCACTCTGGCCATCCGCCGTAAGAACGAGTTCTTGAAACTCCAACACTCCACAAGACCGCAGTTCCGTCTTCGCCGTCGAGCACCTCGCCGAGTTCCCCGTCGCCCCCCCGACCCCTCTAGCAGTTCCGGCCCGCGTGCCGATGACAACACAATCTAATAGGATTAGGCCTAAAAACCAATCTTTCCCTAATCGTTGATGTCTCAGCCTCTCTCAGTGGCCGTCCTGAGCCCTAAAGACCGGTGTGGCCAGAAAAGCCGTCTCGCGTCATGCTACTGGCAGTAGGTCCATAAAAAAAACGCTATCTACATGCCTCTACAGTCACACACCACATGACACCAATAAATCAAACTGTGCTTAATTCAGATACAACTTCTAAGTACTCATAAATAATTCTAACATTACCACATAATACTAGTGTGGTACGCAAGGGCAAGTATCATAGTTGATTAGTACGTAAAGCGTACACTTACTAGAGTTAAACTAATGGATTGGTTTCACAGTACGAGCTTCAGTGCAGAAGTGGACAGTTTTTACCACGATATGGTAGTTTCCTATGTTTGATGTTGTATATTATTTTATATGTAGCAAACAATAATACGCAAAAGAAATCCTTCTGTGAAATCAGTATCAAAATCGGTTGAAAAATAAAGCAGTTATTCAAATATGAAATATTGTTATGAGCAAAAGTGGGGGCGTGGTGGGGATAGCGCGCTCTTTCACACGCACGCAGCGTGACACCCGATGACGTCACAACTCACAGTCTGATATCACTGTTATTTGACAATTACCCCTTCCACCAAATTTCAAATCTGTATAACTTACTTATTATTCCGCCAATTTAGAAAATTATTTTTCCGTTAGATTTTGGATGACATACATTTTTAATAAATGTGTTTATAAAAAGTAGTCAACTACCCTATTACTTTGCACATTTTTAGTGATATAGTAATAGGCTCACCCGTATCACATCATGGGACGGAATACGCACGGCGCAAATTGATGCACTACTTGCGCCTCTGCCTATCCCTTTGGGGATAAGAGGCGCGCGCGCGCGCGCGCGTGTGTGTGTGTGTGTGTGTGTGTGTGTGTGTGTGTGTGTGTGTGTGTGTGTGAATGCGTGTAATTTGCATAATATAGTAGTCCGATCAAGCAGTAACGTGTAATTTCTGGGTAAGTGGACAGTTGCCAAGTTGCTATTCTAGCAGTTCTGTATCAACATCCCTCTGTCTGCACATGCTTGTAGCGGGATGAAGAAAGAAGGAAAAAAGTTTGGCACTGAAATGTAACTAACTAACTTTCGACCTACATTCATAATGTTATTTTAGCTTGTAACTGACAATTTAGGCGACTTCTTGCACGCTGCATCGAAGCTGTTAAAACGGATCGTGCTGGCCATAATAATTAATGACGAAAACTTCAATAGAAAAACGAAAGGTGTGCCTCTAGAGTCTAGTATTATGATATTGATCAAAACTAATGAGGTATCTAGCTTACCAGACGAAACCGATAAATGATATCCGGAATTTTTATTTTAGTATTCATGTCGCAAATCTTGATACCAAAATTTAAAACTGGTCGCATTTAAATTATAATTTTAATTAAATACCCTAATTGAATAACTATAGATTTAATTATATCCACTTCTTCATATCATCAATAATTATAATCGTAATCTTTATGAGACCTTTTGTTTGATATGTGTGGATCACCAGGCTTCATATCCTTGGTAGTAAGTATTTGATATAGTTCAGTACAAGTCACAATAGCATAATTTTATCATAAAATCAAAAACTTTTATCTCACTACATTCAGCGGTACAGCCAAAACTGCTCCAAAGGTCTCAAAATCTAACGCGGCTCAAACATTATGAATATTAAAAGGGCAAAAATATTGATCTTGAATCCATTAAAAAAATATTTTTAGACACCTCCATTTAAAACTAACTTTTTTAAAAACTTTCATTTTAAGTGTAGTACAAAATAAAATTACATAAATCTCAAATTCCGAAGACTTTAAAATTATACGATTTATTGCAAAAGCCTAGTTCTTGGGAGTACCTACTATAAAAGTATCTTGTTTAGAATTTTAAGCTCGTTTTTGGACATATCCTTTAAAAAAAAGACTTTTAGAGCTGAGCGATTTCATTATTCCTAATCGGCAAATACTGTCAGCAAATAAGCTTAAATTCGTCGACCGTTTACAGACATGGCAACTTAAATCGTAATTACACAATAGCGTAGCCGTGTGATACTGCGTATTAAAATAAGTATGAATCATCCGCTAAATTAAAAGATAATGTATGCTTAAAAAATCAGACGGGCTCTAAGTGTGTTACGTTGCTCTTCCTATAAGTTATTATGGGATTAGAATTACCTAATATTGTATTCCCAGTACTTCGTCTGTTTTATCCTTGCCGTTATAGGAAACTATAGAAAGCGAAAATTATAACACCCTACTGTACGCTAGTGAAACGAAGCAAACAAAGAAATTTTTGAATAATTTCCATATAAGGCACGATGTCGCTATCCGGAAACCGATTTTTACAGGTTAATTTTTTTATTGCGTTACTAAATGAAACCACATATTCGTCTTTACCTCCGCTAACATCTTGCCAAAAATCATCCGTGAATAACGAATATTTTTACCAAAAAATCCCGGTTGTAGTTTTCCGTTTTTTGATCATTTTGTAGTTTAGTGCGAATGTGGTATGTGCATAAGTTTATTTCTGACTGAAAATGTAATGTTGCTGCGATTAATTCTCGTACAACAGTAGTAGTGGCATTTACAGCGTGTAAACTTAGTTACTTTTTATTGATATTTATTTTTTTCGAAAGTTACACTTTTTTATTTTACATGTATGGTTAAAATAACTTAATGGAACGTGTTATTTTAAACGGCATAAGTATGTGGTTTCATTTATTAACACAATTTTAAAATGCCCTTGCATACAGAAGATTCATTCACATTTTTTTTCTATATTTTTTTTTAAGTAACCGCCTTCGCATTACGTCAGTTTTCAGAAAAATCATATTATTTTATGTGGCATTTGTAATCTCTAATTGCATCCACCCAAAACGAAAATCAATCTAAGGTGGACATCGACTTACAATTATGTTCCTTAATTAATTCATTCCAATTACTGTCTTTTCGATTGACGACGAGTGTCTAAATATTGTATTTAGTACACCTTTACCTCTGCCAGCTATAAAACCTCTAATCCTTATCATTCCTTACATAGTATAAAACAAAGTCGCCTGCCACCTCTGTACGCGATAAACTCAAAAACTACCGAACGGATTTCGAAGTTTGGTATCGAGAGAGTTTGGGACCCTCCGATGGTTTTAGAACTTTTTATCCTGGAAAAATATATAGCGGGATTTTTATCCAGGAAATACTTTTACACGCGAGTGAAACCGTAAAAGCTAGTAGCAAATAAACAATAACAACGACAAAGACGACAGCTTTTCTTCTGATCATTACGCTCTTTAGTAATAAAAAAAATATTTGCCGCAATCGGCGTGACGTAAACAAAAGTAAATAAATATAATGTTCCTATATAAAATATTCCCGTGGGAATAAATACATAAACGAGTAAATCCATCGTATTATATTTAAGTGCACATTAACGTTTTTAGGTCAGACGAAGCGACACAACCATTTTTATGACCCATATCTATAACAGATTAATAAAGTGCTCGGACATTATAGTCGGTTAGGTGACTAATTATAGTAAGAAGTCATTCTTCTATTAAGATTACGGTGTATAAAGGAAATGTTACGTCATTGGTGCGTTTACCATTTCAAAAAAAAAAAAAAACATCGCGACGGCTTATTCAATACCAAATCTCTTTGTATTTCCGAACATCGTTTCAATTTCAGCTTAGCTTCCTACACGTCAATTCCCTTTGAGACTTAAAGTTTCCTATCGGCGCCGGATGTGTCTAGACATGGGCTAGAATACGCCTACGTGCTCAAGATAGAAAATATGACGCTATATAATTTACAGTCAGCAAAACACGGTACTCCATTACGACAGACACAAGTTTTTACAACTTCCACATGGTAGGATATAATCCTACTCCAAGCAGTAATTAGACCGGCATAAGATTAATTAAAAATTCAAACATTTGTAACGTACAAAAGACAAACATGTACTTTTACGTGGCAAATTACGCCAACATGCGAAGCCCGCGACAGCGCTGTGAGACACTTGTTGCGTGTCATCGTCGACTACTCAATGACGCTCTCTTAATGTCGATTTAAATTATTTGTATATCCCACACCCGAAATCTAATGATATTGTAATCGGTTGTGTAGTAGCTAATTCAGATGTATATAGTGGGATAAAATCGAAAAATTTGATAAGACCAGACAGACAGCAAACATAAGGGCTGTAAAAACTAATAAAAATACTACAAGTTTTTATACGAAAGTGATGATTTCAATGGCTGCATTAACAATGTACCTTAAATATATCTATATTTTAAGCTATAATCACCCAAAAAATATAAAACACCATAAAATGTAATAAACGATTTATAGATCTTCGTAGATTTTTGAGGATTTATCTTTTCTGTTGCAAGCAAGACCATAGCATACCCAGAATGCACGTTGAAATTGTGGAAGGAAAACCGTAGAGATCGATATGAATCAGACATGGCATCTAAAAATATAAGAATCGTAAGATAAAAATAAATATTTAATAAACCACAAATTTACTGTAATCTTTGCTTAAAAAAAGTATTTTGTTTTAAACTTTTAGTATCTAACAGAATAAGAATAAAGTCATTTAGATACGTCATACGCCCTATATGTGTATATTTTTTCTGTGCCTGACTTTCAAAGGGACGGAAGCCCTTTGATTCTATCTAGGTGACACGATATTGGTGTTTACGACGCTTTAGTTTTACAACGAGTATAAAGCTATAGTATGATGTATTTATTTATTGTTTTTTGCCAATAAACTTGATCGCCCCTGTGTATTTGATCACACGTTCGCGCAACGAGTTTTATTATTTAAACTTAAAGACCCTTTCACGTCTAGGCGGCTTATAAACTAGAAGCATGATAAAATTAAATGGTATTTGAGTTGTATGAAAAGCATTATTAATGCTATTTTTTACGTAAGGATTAAGGGAAACCAATGGCGTAGCGTGTATAATAACTACTGTCCACGCACAAAAAGTAAGAAAAAAATTGTAACAATTTCTTACAACCACAGAAGAGTATTAATAATTTTTCTCCAACAATTTATCGTACAATTATACACCTCTTTAGTTTTTACACTTCTGGACCCCTGATCGTCAACGCGAGCACAAGTGTCAGAAATGATTTTGGCTGTTTAGTTACAATCTGCCACGTTTCCCACCTGTGCTCAATACTTTCAGGAGGATCCACGATTCCCAAACAGAAAATAAATAGCTTAATCCATAGCCTATACAATGTAATGTTATCCTTGTTCTAGGAAATAAATCACTTAATTCGCTCTTTTAACAGTTTAATAACGTGTTGCTATAAATATTGTATTATAATTTATTACATTGAAGTAGTTTTTCCACGATTTCCACGCTAGTGACGAACCCGTTCGTATGAAAACGGCGATGTTTACATTGGGCGTTATTTGCACAAGTGCTCGCCACGGCTAATGTTCCCCCCACAAAATCTACAATGATTTAGTCATGCCGAGCTGTCGCGACGTTTGTTTATCCTATAATACTTGTGTATCGACACAATTTGTAATTAAATAGCACGTCATATTCGTCAAGATACTTGTTCTGAATTTGAGCTATAGTGACTAAATATATATCAGAATACATCACAAGCGGCGATAGCCTAGTAAGTTGGGAGTGGGACGGACTGCCGACACGAATGTCCGCAGGTTCAAAACCCAAGGGCACGCACCTCTGACTTTTCTGAAGTTATACTACGTGTATTCTTTGTGAATTATTGCTTGCTTTAACGATGAAGGAAAACATCGTAAGGAAACCTGTATACCTGACAAGTTCTCTATAAGAATTTCGAAGTGTAGAAGTCTGCCAACCCACACTAGGCCAGCGTGGTGGACTAAGGCCTAAATCCTCTCAGTTGTAGAGGAGGCCCGTGCGCAGCAGTGGGCAGTATATAATACAGGGCTGTTAGTAGTAGTAGTAGACTAAATACCTGAACAGCGTATGACACTGAAAGATTCGAGGACTTATTGTCAATAGAGATTATTCACCTTGTTTTACAGTGTGGGTTGTTACATGAAATTGGGGACTAATTATGCCAAGCAGTCTGTCGATCAAGTTGTCGGCCATTCGGCAATCTACATCAACTCATTTAATGAAGATATCAGAGTTGTAACAGCCACACACTTAAGTCCAAGTACGTTCAATTTACGTCTATGGAATTACGAAGGTAAGTTCAAAAATCGACAACCCTAAACAATCGATATGTTTTCATCAAAGACAACACATGATCGCAGATATCACGACGCAACGACAATCAATCAATAACATCCAGTTATGTCCAATCATACCGCGGCCTTGCTCCTAATACGCCGCATGTAATCATCAATGATCATGCAGTGTCATTACTTTTGAACAATTCTGTTCTGGAGTTAGACAAAGAACACGAAATGCGTGATGTCGCTATGACATAGAAAGAGCAAAATGAGAACTATGCTAGAACTCCTGATCATGCGTAATCGAAAACTGGTTCTAGAATTATGTGATACAAACCCTATCAAATAATGAAAGGATAGGATAGTACATCGATATTTTTAAATTTAGATTTCCAAACCCATTAAATTTCGTAAATAAGGACTAAAGGAAATATGTCCCAAATAGTGTTTACAAGGTGATTTCTTAAATCAGCAACATGATTATAATTGTTCTTAAAGATAAACAATGCCAGCTAACTTATAAAAACACAACAAATAAAATTTTTGTTATTATGAAAATTTCGTGGATAGCCTAGTTGGAAATGGCAAGGCAAGGCCAAGGCACACACCTCTGATTTTTCGCAGTTATGAGTATTATCAATTATCATTCACTTTGACTCGTCAAGCCCCGCGACGGACGCCGGCGTCTGAGTACATAGGGTTTCCCCATAAATCTATATATTATATAAGCAGGGCTTGACGGGTTAATGGTGAAGCAAAATAAATTTCTGACCTGAGAATTCCCCAAAAATAATTTTGAAGGTATGTGAAGTCTGCCAACCCGCACTAGGCCAACATGGTGGATTAAACTCAGTAGTAGAGGACCATGCTCAGCAGTGGGCAGTATATAATATAGGGCTGGTATGGTATGAAAATTAAAAATATTATGGTGTTTGCCATCCCTTCATTATTATATTATATAAAAATGAATCCCTATTTTCCTAGTCCCGGCATCACGCGTGAACGGCTGGACTGATTTCGTTATTTCTTTTTTTGATGTGTTTATTATTGTCAGGAGAAGGTTCTTATGAAAGAAAAAATTAAGAAAATTGCGCGGAAAAACGGCTGGACCGATTTTAATGAAATTTTTTTGTGTGTCTTCAGGTGGATTCCTATCCGGTAGGTAGCGCTGTACTCGGGTTTTAGGATTTTATTTCCTTTTTAGGGCAGGACAACGTCTGTCGGGGCCGCTAGTCTATTATATAAAAATGAATCCCATTTTCCTTGGTCACGGCATCACGCGTGAACGGCTGGACTGATTTCGTTATTTCTTTTTTTTATGTGTTTATTATTGTCAGGAGAAGGTTCTTATGAAAGAAAAAATTAAGAAAACTGCGCGGAAAAACGGCTGGACCGATTTTAATGAAATTTTTTTGCGTGTCTTCAGGTGGATTCCAGAATGGTTAGGATTTTATTTCCTTTTTAGGGCAGGACAACGTCTGTCGGGGCCGCTAGTAGTCAATAAAAATGACATTTTCTTATTAGCAAACATTTTAAGCAATGTATTGCTTTTGAAACAAATAATGATGGAATTATGAAATTTTATTAAACTAGGAATCTCAAATCTGGCTACAGAAATGCAATATTATACTCTTATTAACTAAATGTCATATTATTATTGACTAGTTTTTGCATATCTGTGACCAAAACTTTCTACAGGTAGAAAGACATGACTTGTACATAGGCCTATGACACCCATTAGTAAATAAATTTAATAGGGTCACAAAAACTATCGCCTGGACAAGCTGGAAAAACATTAGACATTTGGGTGAAATAAACTAAATTTCTATACATAATATTATCAATCTCCCAACCTTAGCCGAGTCCAATGTGAGTTCATTGCAATACACTTCTTATTTTAAAGCACAATGTATTAACCAATTTGGTTTAGGTTTATCACCCTTATAGTATGTAGCCTCAACCTCCTCTTGAGGACATGTTCTAACAGAAAAAACATAACTTGTTTAGCTTTTTTTAATGTTATAATTCTGGCAATATGGTTGAATGAGGTCACACTGTAATTACAAAAGATACAATGCAATCACATTTTCCTGGCATATTACTGTAAATAAAATATATTCATAAAAAAAATTCAATGATTATAGTTATAAATTATATAATAATAAATTAATGTTGATAGTTTACCCCAATCACATCATAGAAAATAAGCTTGGTGTGGCGTTTTAAGCCTATGTTCAGAAGTATACTTCCAAAGGCTGAAGAAGAAGAGGTGCAGATTTGCCTATATGAAAGAAAGAAAGAATCATGGCTAAATAAATGGATTTACTTTCTTTTCTTTCTTTCTTTCTTTCTATATGAATGTGTATAATTCAAACTAAAAATCCAACTTATGTCACTGACTTGGCTTGTAAATATACACACAAATACCTCAATGCTTGATTTAATGCACCCTTAAATATTAATTGTAATATGTTACAAATATTACCATAAATATAAATATGTATATTTTTAAGTACACAAATATAATCTGGTGACTCCGTGGTTTACTCTGCATATATAAGAGATTAGTTATATGTGGTTGGTTTCCCTACTGAAAAAGAACATGGCACTTTATGGAATTCATTAATATACTATATGCTACAAACACATTATATTTTAATCCTGTACTGTAACAGCTTAGTTTAATTTAAATGGACAATTATTATAATTGCTATAGCTTTAAATTTCCTTAGAAATATTATAAAAGCATAATACTTTTTTTATAATTATGGTATATCGCTCTGTTCCGCTAATTATTTTTTTATTATGAAAAATACACAGTTTTTATTTCTTTGTTTTGTATATATATTTAAGGCGTTTGAAAATAGTATATGAGTCCCCTTTTTTGATACTAAATATCTAAATCATAGATTTTTGTGCACATATATGTAGGTGTAGAAGCATGTAACAAATGCAATATGAAATGGTATTTGTTTATTATCACAACGTTTGTATATAATGAGGGTGATAAATATACCAACACATACACGAGGAACTATGCGGCTCGCACGCAGAGTAAATAAACATAATCGTGTAAACACGCACAGAATGCAATACTGCGCAAAAATATATAGAAATTGTCTATCCCCATGTCGCAAAAATCGCAACATCTCAGATACTTTTGAGCCCATTAAGAAGAAATAAGCATGGGAAAAAACATAAACTACGTGTGAGACAATAAAAACAAATCATCTCACAAAATTCTAATCAGTTTACCTTACAGTAACGTGGACGCAGACGTCAAAGTAAATAAATCCAGTAAAACAATACTGTTTCGCACGGAATTCACACAGGCACAATGGTGTAGGCACATTCATTTTCTACAACGCGATCAAAACATAGCCTTTGTATGCTTTTTATGGCATTTGGGCGCGTCGTGTGTAATCAAAACATCTGCATTGGTTATCATCGAACGCTAATGAGTCGTTTAGAAACACGTGAACCTCTTTATTTGAATGTATTTTGAAAAATGCTGCAGCTATTCAACACAGACATGGCATAACACGCAAACACTTTGGTCGTTTTTCACAATGAAACACTTCACTTGAACGCGACAATCCGTTCGAGGAACACGAGATCAGCCACGGTATGCATTTTCTAACTCACCTTGTTGTTTATTCGCTATTTTATTAAAACAGTTTTGAAAAACTTCATATAAATGCATAGGCTCGTCATCGCTCGTCGCCATTTTGGAATTTACTGTCCAAATAAAACATAGACAAGGTAGACCAAATGTTAAACCAAACAACGTTCAAAAACTTAATCATGTAACAGAAAACGAATAGCATAATAATTAAATTCATATCAATGGGCCCTGTAAATAATTATTCCAAAATTGAATTATTCCCCGACTATACTATAGAAAAAGTCGATAACGTTGTTCTTTATAGTGATGCGAGGTACTTTGATTATGTAGGAGGTTAACACAGAGAAAAGCTACGCTTGAGCTTGGCTTGTCGATGAGATACACACAAGGAACTTATACCCGAATGGAATGCTTACGACACTCTCTATTCCGTTCCGAAGAGTATACCCTCGAAGGATCTTGCTATCTCTTTCTAGTAGTGGAGACATTATGTTTTAAGGATATTTTTATTTATTACTATACTATCGGCCTGCCCTGGCTTCGCACAGGTAGCAAAGCATAATATTTATACATTTAACTTTCTGTCGTACAAAATAATTTGAATGAATTATACACATAAACCTTCCTCTTGAATCACTGCGTCCATTGGTGAATAACCTATAAAGCAACAGCTTAGGTGCTTCTCAAGGTCTTAAATAATCTTCCTACGAAATTTCACCGAAATCGGTTGAGGGTTACAAACGCGAGAAAAAAATCTGGGTAAAAGTGCCGGTTGATATTTTTCCAGGATGAGCAGTAGCCTATGTCCTACCCTGGGTCTCAAACTATTGTCCTTACAAATTTCATCCAAATCAGTTTATAGTTTTGGCCGTAATGACTCGCGAGAATAAAAAATCCGGGATAAAAGTCCCGGTTTTAGTTTTTCCGGGATATAAAGTACCCTACGTTACTGAGGGATACAGGACCATTGTAATGGTGAAAGAATTTTTGAAATCGGTCTAGTACTTTTTGAGTTTATCCTTGTCAAACATGCAAAAATAAAAATCTATCCTCTTTATAATATTAGTATAGACTATAGATATTAAAGTGCAAATTGACTCTTTGACGTTAGGAACAAACCTACATCGCTTAGACAACAGTGAGTTTTATGCAATAGCAACAAAGCTCAAATTGTCTCTACGTTTTAGTTAGAAAACGTTTGTATGAGAAAAAGGAAAGGACTGTTCTTAGGGTTTTTCCGGCAATTATTCGAATTTTTCTCGCCGTAAAAACCATCCAACTTCAACGAACATTTAAAAAAAAAATATTGGCAAAATTGGTCCAGGCGTTGTTGAGTTATGCGCTTATCAACACATTTTGCGATTCATTTTTATATTATAAATTATTACACGAAATAAATCAAATTTTAAAACTTGTGTGATATCTCGATTACTCGAATGATTAGATAACGATCAATAGGGGACATCACTATTGCTGTATTTTTCGCTGAGAGAATCAAGTTTGACGTAAGAGCCTACAAAATTTTCGAGTGCACTTGGAATAAACTGAAAACATACAAATATCTTCATGTAACATGTTCTCACTGAATTCTATAAACACTCAAAATCAGGTAATTTTATATTTAAATATATATTATGATAAACAAGCTATAAATTGTTTACAAATAAAAATTTCGTCACGCATCATAACCTTTTGTCATTGCAGATTTTAGTTAGTTTTAGTCAAATATCGAGCCGCTACTCGAGTGTATTTAAACAAAGAAAGCAGAATGGTGCAAAAAATAAAAATGTGAGTGGTAAAGAAGGTTCCAGCGCAGCATACGATGTGACGATCTGCCGTGAAAGTTTCCAGGAGTGTTTGAAGAATTTAGATAAAAATGCGTTAGCAGAAATGCGCTCGGTGGACGTCCGGTCGGTTGTTTCCTTGGCCGGTCTGTCCAAGAGGCCATTGAGTCAATTAGGTGGCTTGCCTTCATGTAGGAAAATATCCTACGTGTCTGCTGACTCCTTCGAGAAAAACAAGAATGGCTGGTCGGAAAAACCGACGATGACCGTCGACCTGCGTGGGAAGACCACCAGGTAATAACACCTTCCTTATTTGAATCTGGCAGTATACCGCGATACAAGTTTAGTACCATATTCAAGGGAATAAAAATGAAATGTAAACTATACCTTATAAATAATAAATAGTATATACACGCAAAATGTTTGCCAAATCTTTGAGTACCTAGTGCATAAATTATTGTACCATGCCATGTTAGTAAAAAACTTGGCATAAATAACAGTGTTTTTATTTGTTGCTTCAAACAGTGTCATAGACCTTTACAGACCAAAGTGTGTACATGTTCATCTCAAAAATTAAACAAATATGTATTCTTTTATCAATCATGTCTACAGTATGAGGAATCTGACAAAATCTATGAAATATCTTAACATAGTATAAAACAAAGTGGCTTCCCATGCCATCCCTATGTATTCTTAGATCTTTAAAACTGCTCGATGGATTTTGATGCGTTGTCTTTGAATAGATAGAGTGAATCAAGAGAAAGGTTTATATGTATAATACATGCATAATATAGTAGAGATAATTAATATGTTCTATTGTGACTGTGAGTGCCTTTCTGACAAATGTCAGGATCTACTCATACTGGACGGAAAGGCGTTTTCTACCAAAGTGTCGCTGGCCGACTATATTGCAAGATCTCTCGATCTGTATTTACTTGTTTATTTATTTTAATAGGTTCACTAACAGTTGCTACACTGAATTTTAATACAAAAAACATACAATACATAATTAATTTAAACTAAGTGCACAACATAAAAAAGTGAACACTTCATACAAAATATAAAGAGCACATAGTGTCTAAAAATAGAAAAAATACAGTAATTAGTAACTTATGAAGTTATGGACAACGTCTAAGCAACACGGACTATAAAAACTTATAGTAAAATACAGTTCAACACGCTTATTTTATATTAATTTTACGATATGATTAAACATTTCCAAGATGTTTTAATTCCTTTTTAAATTTAAAGAGACTCATGCAAAACAGGTCAACCTTACTGGAGTTTTGAATATAGATTTTACATAATCTTGCAATAGGCTGTATCAGTTTATTGTCGCCTGGTACTTACAATTACAACGGATACTGTTAAAAATGTATAGTTTTTGTATATAAAGTGACTTTTATACAAGAATAACTCTTTAGTGGGGGCCAAGCCAGGGGCAAGAGCTAGTGTATATATATTAAACATGGAAACCTTATAACATTAGCATAATGTTAGGATGAGAATTATTTATGTGACCGAAACAATAACAAGATACAACTAAATAAATTTTACTAATATTTTAAATCTGAAAGTTTGTGAAAATGTTGGTCATGTATGTTAAAGTAAACGCAAAAACAACTAAACGGATTTGTATAAAATTTTGTATATGGATAGACCATGTCCTGGATTAACTCTTTCTGCTAGTAACTTGCACCCATGGGAAATAATGGATATTTTGAATCGAATTCTTTAAGTAAATAGCACTGTCGTCGAGCAACCCCAGTAATCTATACAATTTTGCGATACTGAGATTTTACGACGAGAGCAGAATTAACAGGTCATTTAAAAAGAATTACTTAAAAGTACTTAATACGGCTAGTGAATGCACCTTACAACACACAAGTCCAAACTCACATACTTCATACTAATATGAAAGTTGCAATCTACTTGAACTAATCAGCTTACATTGTGCACAGATTTAGCTTGTCAGACAACTTCCTAGGTGCCCTGTCATGCAGCTTGCAACAAAAAACATTCAACTATAACATACAAGTGAGAGGGTTCAAAACAGAAAGAAGTGTCCACGCAGACCTCAAACGCAATCCAAACCTTATAAACAGACTACGTAAGTTCTTCGGTCAGTATGTGTGTTTAGGTTTTATGTTGCTTTTATTTGTTTTGTTATTTTTTTACAGCATTTAAAGGAGGCTATTAGGCTTATTATTTTTGATACAATAAGGCTGGATGTGGTTATATGCTGCTTTGCTATTTGCAATTTTTTTATAGTTGCTTGATGCTTCTGTTTAAAAATATTTGCAAAAAGTGAATTTACGTTTTTAATCATAACACACTCTCACGCCTATTATCCCCCAAGGGGTAGGCAGAGACGCAACTAGTGCACCTGCTTTTCGCCGGGCGTATTCCGTCCCATGATGTGATAGGGGGCGAGCCTAAAGCCTTTTAAGCAGAAATAAAACCATTATGGGACGGAATAACGGCAAAAAGTGGGTGCACTAGTTGCGCCTTTGCCTACCCCTTCGGGGATAAAAAGCGTGAGTGTGTGTGTGTGTATGTGTAAAACCAATAAGTATTGTCTTGAAAGAAATGAAATAAAGAGAGCTATTGATAACATATTTGAAGCCAAATTCTATTTTAAAAAATGTTCACCTGATGGTAGTTATTAATTAGATGAACACCTACAATATAGAGGAATTTTTTATTGTGGTTTGCAAAACTTCAAAACGAAAGGAGGAAATTGCAACATGGTTAATACCATGGTTAATGACCATTCGCTTGTGTCTATTCAACTATCATATTGAAATGTGGTAGAAACTAATGTAGTACTTTAATTTGGGCGTGGTAAGATAATGGCACCTTAAAAATCAATCTGGCCTATCCATGCTGAGTCATAGGCTTTGTAGCTACAGTACTAAACCTCAGTGGCTTTTTATGCATATAATACCTAATTATTGTACTTACAAAAGAAATAAACAAAACAAAGCCATAATATTATACAACAACCTTATTTCCAGGACCTTTTATATAATATGATGATCATTGAGGTGTTCATCATTGTTTATAAGAATGAGAGAAGTAATTTCTGGCTTTATTTGTGTAATGTGAATTGGCTTATTTTGCCAGCGTAATGATAGCAATGTGTAATCATATTTTAAACTTAAACATGTTATTAGGCATGAATACACATGAGTTTTCTTCCACAGGGCTAAACACAACAGAGAATGCAGACAAACAGTCAGCAAATCTAGGACCAGATGTTGCGCCGCGGCTAGAAAAATTGCTGAGCGAAGAGACTTCACATCTCACACATCAGCAGAAGGATAAGATCAAGATTGCCTTTGCCGAGGGTTATTTGGCAGGTATTTGGGAACTTTATAATGTAATATTTATAGAGTTACTATTAACTAATGAACCTTTCAATAAAAAATTGAGAGGACAGTAGGTCAAAAGTGGCCTTATTTCTCAATTACTCCTATATCATTTGCCAGCGCAGTTTTGTCGTGTACCTATGGAAAGGCTGGATTGATTGGTATTTGATGTATCTGTGGTTCATACATTATCAATATTAATCTGTTAGTAATATAGACTCAATGACTTTGTACCTAAAGATTGCTGGTTGAACATGGATGTGACTGGCTTGAGACCATGACAAGTGTCATGGTAGCAGGCCTGTAACCAGTAGTGGGAACTTAATTTATGGATTTGTATGCAGATGAAGAGATGCACAATATTGTAATTCATAATTTTAGTGATTAGGCTATGAGTTACATTTAGTTGTGAACTGTTATATTACATCGTTTTTACAAATATCGGTTTGATCTAATCTCTTCAATAAGCCTGAAAGAAACCGTTAAGCTGCGATTTTGCAGGACGCGGCAGACCTCAGACGGCAGCGGCAGACTGCTATAGCATGTGCCACAACCCCAGACGGCATTACCTTGCAGTATTCATTTATATGAGACCTATTCCCACATACAGTCGTATGCAGTCGCAAATGTCGCGCGACAGTTTATATTAATACATATAATGAAACTGCCATCGCTGACTGCCGCTGCCGTCTGCCGCGTCATGCGAAATCTTACCTCAATAAAACATCATTTGTGTTGCAGGCTCGCACCCAGAAAACCTGCGCGACAAGAAGCCATACAAATATCTGAAGCTGGTGCAGCAGTTGCTGACCATCGTGCTGTTCCTCGCCATCTTCGTGAGCCTCATGGCCTCCGTCAGCGGCACTGTTTTCCGGTAACTATCTACATATTGATACCAATACCTCTAGATACGTTTTATTACTTGAAATTTGTTTTCTTAGTTTGCAAATCATTACAAACAGACTCCACACACACGTACACACTCACACATACGCCTTATATGCCTGAAGGGGATACCACTTTTCGCTGTGCGTATTTCGTCCCATGATGTGATAAGGGGCGAGCCTATCGCCATATCAGGTACAAATTCCAGACTCCAGGCTGATACTGATTGGAAAAATCCAACATCATTTTGCCTGACCTGGGATCAAACCCGAGATCTCAGCATTGCAGTCTTACCATAATACAACTATGCTACCGAAGCAGTACCAATTGGCAGAAGACATATTATGTCTTGTGCCAGATTATAATATCAGTATTGGCTGAAATCCAATAAATATAGAGTACGGATTCTGTTCCCATAGTTCCCTATAATCAGTGAAATAAACATACGCAGGATCCAGCTTGGCAATCAAGTTGAGGTTGATCCGGAGGATATCTCAGTGACCTTCGACGATGTTAAGGGTGCCGATGAAGCCAAGCAGGAGCTCCAGGATGTCGTGAGTAAATTTGAGAAATAAAACAATTCATTCAGGTTTTGGTTAAAATTGTGTTCTAAATTCTCATGACTAATTAAAACGACTCTTTATATGAAGCTCATATAATATTTAACATGTTTAAGTTATTTTTGCCACTTTTATGAGAATTTTGGCAAGTTAACATTCTAACCACATCAGATTTCTGTTTGCATTCATTTTTTGCTAAAAGTAACGTGTTGACATTCAGGTGGAGTTCCTAAGGAACCCCGAGAAGTTCTCAACGTTAGGCGGCAAGTTGCCGAAGGGCGTGCTGCTGGTGGGCCCGCCGGGCACGGGCAAGACGCTGCTGGCGCGCGCGGTGGCCGGCGAGGCGCGCGTGCCGTTCTTCCACGCCGCGGGGCCAGAGTTCGACGAGGTGCTCGTGGGGCAGGGCGCGCGCCGCGTGCGGGACCTATTCAGTCGGTGATCTCACTCACTCACTCGGTACACGCACACACACGAATGCAACATTAATGCACGTGTACAACACATTACATACAATATAGACTTCATGTGTACTCGCCCATACACAGACACGCGCACACACGAGCACACGCACTCATGCACGCACACGTACGCGCACGCACACGCACGGATGCACACGCACACAGACACAGAGAGAAAGAGACAGGGAGAGAGAGAGACGCACGCACGCCTGACCGAATGAAAACACATCCTACTAATCCTACTAATACATAAATGCGAAAGTTTGTAAGTATGTATGGATGTATGGATGTTTACTATTTCACGCAAAAACTACTGAACAGATTTCGATGAAATTTGGCACACGGGTAGATCATGTTCTGGATTAACATATAGGCTACTTTTTATGCCGGGACAATATAAAGCGAGACTTTTATCCCGGGAAAACTCATTCACGCGGGCGGCGCCGCGGGCAAAAGCTAGTAAATACATACAAAACAGCACACTTATCATAGTTATTTTTAAAAACATTTTTGATGCTAGTTTATAATTCAAAATTATTACTGGAATAAACATAATTGTTATAAAGTTTAAAAATATTATTGTCAGTTTATTTAAGAAAATATAATTACATATTTCTATGTGGCGTCAAATCCCGTTTCAATTGTTACAGAAGCGGCTAAAGAACGAGCTCCATGTGTGATCTTCATCGACGAGATAGACTCAGTCGGCGCTAAGAGAACCAACAGCGTGTTACATCCATATGCAAACCAAGTAATATTTTTATTTTTGGTAGATTCCTCATCAATCATAATTAATTTACGAAGCAACTTTAATGTCTAGTCAATATGTTCGAATATAGAATTCCATGAAAAAAAGATAATGGTAAGGATTCTTACTTTTTGGCAGGGTGTTCATACTAACTGTGAACGTATGGACTTTATTATGCCTAATCTACCTTGGAGACCGGAGAGCTAATCATTATTGCCTCGAAAGATCTCTGATTAAATTTATTATTTCTCATGCTTGTTCATATAGAATTATAAATCGAGCAGGCACATGCAACTCCTTGCATGCGGCTTGAATGGCCAGCACTAAATAACTTTATATTATTCCGCAGACAATAAACCAGCTGTTGTCAGAAATGGACGGCTTCCATCAGAACGAGGGAGTGATAGTGTTGGGAGCGACCAACCGCCGCGACGACCTCGACCAGGCTTTGCTGCGACCAGGCAGGTTTGATGTGGAGGTAATGGGGAAATAATGTAAAACTAGTTGAAGCTAGCTGTAAGTAGAACATTATCTATGACTAAATTTCGCTCGCGGCTCCGCCCGCGTGAATGTTGAGTTTAGTCGTTACCAACATACAAAAATAGAAATCTTACCTTTTATATTAGTGTAAATGAAAACCTCATTTTTTGTAGTTTGTTAAAAAAGTGTAATTTAATATACATCCACTATCCTGGAGCGGGGCCTTGATCCCGCTCGAGATGATAATTAAAATTCTACCATTAAAAATTTCTTTATAGTTTAACCCAGTCGTTATATTATTGTCTATGCTATGCGAGTGTGTTGTGTAGTTGTAAGCGGCGATAGCCTAATTGGGAGTGGAACGGACTGCGGAGACGAATGTCCGCAGGTTCGAAAACCCAAGGGCATACACTTCTGACTTTTCTAAAAAATCATGTGTGTATTCTTTGTGAATTATTGCTCGCTTTAACGGTGAAAGAAAACATCGTGAGGAAACCTGCATACCTGAGAATTTCTTTGAATTTCGAAGGTATGTGAAGTCAGCCAACCCGCACTAGGCCAGCGTGGTGAACTAAGGCCTTAACCCTCTCAGTAGTAGAGGAGGCCCGTGCTCAGCAGTGGGCAGTATTACAGGGCTGGTATGGTATGCATGTGCCAGGTGTCGGTGCCGACGCCGGACTACTGGGGCCGGCGCGAGATCCTGCAGCTGTACCTGGCGAGGGTGCGGTCGGCCCTGGACGTGGACGCGGACGCACTGGCGAGGCACACCACCGGCTTCACCGGCGCTGACCTCGAGAACATGGTCAACCAAGCTGCGCTCAGGTATACTCTATGATTAGCTACTGCTCGCGGCTTTGCTTTAAAGAGATTTCGGGATAAAAGCCCCGCTGTATAATTTTTTGAAAAAGAATAAAAATGATAATTACCTCAACACTTATATATAGACTATTTAACCAATGGACACGATGTTGCAGTAATGCGCAAACTATTTTTTCGGCCAATCCTGACGGGGGGCGAGGTAGATATGGATAGCACACATTTAACAAAAAAAAAAAATCCGCACAGCAGGGCTGAGTATAAGGTAGCTTTTTACACAATAACACAACAAAAATCACAATTTTTGTGAAGCACCGCTTAATGTCATTATCGTTGAATGTAATGACAGCGATCGCAAGTCACATAGGTATAATAAAAGTTTATGACCAGCTGCGCATGTATGACTATCAAAGGGTTCGCCTGGTCATCCCATCTCCTTTGCATTGCTAGATACTCAAAGCCGCAATATCACCCAATAATTTTACAGAGCGGCAATAGATGGCGCTAAGACGGTGACAATGAAATATCTGGAGGACGCACGGGACAAGGTGCTGATGGGCCCGGAGCGAAGGTCGCGCCTGCCCGACGAAGAGGCAAACACCATCACCGCCTATCATGAAGGAGGGCACGCGATCGTCGCCTATTACACTAAGGTGAGAGGAGACTGGGGTTTACTATGTGAGTTGTTAAAAGCAATTTTGGTGTGATGAGACTTGAGATCGTCCATCGATGGTTGATTTCGAGTTGGTGGATGGTCTAATAATAATTTTGTTATGCCTTACAGGACGCCCATCCTCTACACAAAGTGACAATCATCCCACGTGGCTCATCGTTAGGACATACAGCTTACATACCAGCCAAAGAAAGGTGAGATGGCGGAATCTTAGTTTATAGAATAATATTCAAATTAGTAACAACGTCTAGTGGACTTACGGCACTGCAAGGAGGGCGACGTATTGCGTAAAATAAACCTATTACATTTTTTTACTTTTGTTGGAGGGCGAGAGGGGGCCGCCACACGAGGGTCCGGCCCGTTATTAGTTCCGTTACTTAGTTGAAAAAAAGGCTCGTTTTAAGTTATGGCTGATGATATTGAACCTATGTGCTTAATATGTGTTTTATCTATTTGTGAATAATTAATTTGTTGGTCCCTCTCAGATTAGTATTGACAGCATCGGTGGCGTAGTTGTATTGTCGACGTGCGACTGTAGTGCTGAGTCAGAGAGTCTCGGGTTCGATTTCTGGATAGGGCAGTGATATTGGGTTTTTTACTCATCAGCCCAGAGTCTAGCATTTCTGCCCGATAAGGCGATAACCTCACCCCCTATCACATCATGGGACGGAATACGGACGGCGAAAAGTGGATGCACTAGTTGCGCATTTGCCTACCCCATCAGGGAAAAAAGGTGTGTGTGTCTCAGAAGTATTATTTTGACAGTTAAATTTAGTTGCATTTTCTTTCCCAAATCCAAATACTCGCACCAGTTGTACAAAGTAGTTATTTGCTTTACAGATACCACGTGACGAAGCAGCAGCTGCTCGCCATGATGGACACGATGATGGGCGGGCGCGCCGCCGAGGAGCTCATCTTTGGCCCTGACAAAATCACATCAGGTAATACCTACTTCTTCATAGTCAATTTGAGCAAGCTAATTTGAAAGAAAGTTAAACTGTGGAATTCTTGGTAACAGTCACTTATTAATTTTGCTTTTTGGCTGACCCTAGAAAGCAAATGCCATATTTTTCGCCATATTGTCCATGGTGACCGTATACAGTCGCCTGACCTCCCACTAGCAGAGCAACATATTCTCTCGGACCTTCATTACATACGTGCTGTTACAGGTGCGTCTTCGGATCTGAAGCAGGCGACGTCGATCGCGTGCCACATGGTACGCGAGTGGGGCATGAGCGAGAAGGTGGGGCTGCGCGCTGTCGAGCCGCAGCGGAACAGCCTCTCGCAGCAGGAACAGCTCGGACCTGGCACCAGCGAGCTGGTCAGTACATACCGGTTTTATGTTAGAAGGGTAGAAGATTAAAAATAACAGGGGGGGCTAAGAATGTGAAAAAAAAAAACACGATGCGTTTCCGCTTCGTTTTATTGTGATTGGTTGAGAGACTGACGTATCGGTCTCTCGATCAATCACAGACATCAAAATACCGATACATCAGTCTCTCAACCAATCACAATAAAACGAAACGGAGACGCATCGTGTTTTTTTTTCACATTCTAAGCCTCCTGATATTTTTCCGTCTTTTTTGGCAGTATTTATTTTTCGGCAGTTAATAAACGATATTCCACTGATCTCGATAAAATCAATTTATAATTAACTTTCAGATGGACGGCGAGATCAAGCGGCTGCTGTCGGACAGCTACGAACGCGCCAAGACCATCCTGCGCACGCATGCGAAAGAACACCGCGCACTCGCCGACGCGCTACTCAAGTTAGTACGCACGCACTTAACCCAATTTATATGTCGTAAAATTACTTGTTCATTTCTAATCTTAATTAACCACATACGCACTGAACATAAAAATTAAGTAAATTGTACTACTTCGTACGTATGACTATGTATATAATTGTGTTTTTTTACTACAGATACATAATATTGTATTCGGCAGGTACGAGACATTAGACGCGGATGATATCAAGGCGATAATGAACGGGGACAAGCTGAAGTTGGAGCGCACGCGTACTAACAAGGAGCCCGCGGGTCAGGGTGCGGGGCAGGGCGCCGGGCAGGGCGCGCCCGCCTCCGCGCCGCTACTGCCGCCTCACCCCGCGCCCGCCTAGCATCCGGTAATATAATTGAACACTTGTCTACTATACTGCATCCAACCATTTATTTAACTTTTAACAGTTCGGTTTCTAATCAATTGGGGATGTACTAATGCGTTACAGATTCGATTTCTTGTAATAATAGATTTAATTTATGAAGAAATTTTTATCGATTAAACACATCAATTTTTGCTCAATATTTTGTGTTGTTTTATAAACACGCCTAAGAGTTTAAATGTGTATATTTTCTGAATATAAATTTATTCTGTACTCTGTAGGTATATATTCCTTATCGAATATAACTTTTGTCAATATTTAACTGTCATAGTTAATTTCATTGGTTATCATATACTTCGCATATATAAAGAGAAATTTTATTTTTCAATGAAAAGTTTTGAAGTATCTTTATTACACTATCAGTGGGCTTAACGAATATCGATCGGAGCTGAAGAGCAAGTCACTTCACTATGAAAAAAAAATGGCGTCTATAAAGTAGTCAATTATTTTGTTTTCGATTCCTTGTCGATAATTATAAATTTCATAGGCGTGCATATGTTAAAAGTTAAATAAATGGTTGGACGGACTATAGTCAAAATTGTAATCTTATATATTACTAGTATTATTGCTTGCGGCTCCGCCCGCGTAAAAAGTTTTGCCGGGATAAAAATATTTTCGCGGGATAAAAGTTGCTTATAGCACTCAGGAGTAGTAGCTTCCTATTAGTGAAAGAATTTTAAAAATCGGTTCAGCAGTTCCTGAGATTAGCGCGTTCAACCATACAAATAAACTCTTCAGCTTTATATTAGTATAGATTAAAGTATGTATTCTTCATCGATCATACAGTGTTTACACGTCGCAGAATAGGCGATTGGGTTCCGGAAACCCATCTGATTAAAAGAGCAAGTGTACCCACTGTCACATGGTGTCACGTGTCACTTCCCTGTAACATGGTTGAGGAGGCCGATGGCTGGCACATGCGTCATACTCGTGAACGGGTGCTGCTTGTGTGGACTGGTCTGCTCTGTTTGATGGTTGACTTTATTTTTTACTTAAAATTAAACATGTAGGTGGTTGTTTCACTTAGGTACTCTCCGTTAATTTTCGCATTTAATATCCATCTTTAAAATTGAAGTAATATTGTGATTTTCAAATTGTAAAATATATATATTCAAAAAAAAAATGATAAAAGACCTACGCTGAGTTTCTTGGTGCTTCTTCTCAGGTCAGTGGGCTTTTCCGAAGCACCGGTAGAATCTTTTAGTATAACAACATTGTGAAAAATGAAAAATGACGTGTAAAAGTGCCCTTAGGGGCCTAATTACTGAATAAATGATTTGAATTTGAATACCTTTTAACATAAATATAACAGTTGTTGTGTTGTTGCAGATTATAACATAACGGTCGTGGTGCGCTGAGCAATGCCTTCGAAACACGTACAAACAGTTGATCAAGTGTCTTTGAAAATTTTGCAGGATGTCTTTATGTTGCTATAAATATAATAAAAATAAGTAAAATCCACGTTAAACATTATGTTTATTTGTAGTTAGGCTCGACATCGGATTTTAAATTTAGAGAAAGCATGTGAAGTGAATTAGTTGTTTAGATGAATATGTGGCGTTACTATTGGCATCTGATTTAACATAGTTTTATTAAAAATACTGTATTCTTTAACCTTGTCTGTGATGAGCATCGATTTTTGCCTTATTTTACCAGTAACCTGCAAATAAACAGTCAAAAAATTATAATTGTATGACTGTACTAAGTTTGTGTATTGTTCATAATTCATTAAGTTCATAACTATCTCATTTATTTCAATATTGGAAACAGATTCTTATCACTGTCAAACTAAGTTCGACTTAACAAATTAACGTTTATGTACATTGGAGAATGGCTCAGCGTTTTACAAGGGAATAGAACAGACATACAAGACAATTTCCTGCGATTGTTTTTGTTTGATTTTGCGCTAACCAATAAGAGCGGCCTTATAGAGGCAACTTCACGATTCATTGTATGTTCCATCGAATCTATTCTTTGATACACAGACCATTCGTAGTAGCCAAGCAGCGACTTGAAACCTATTTGATACCATTGTCCGTTTTCGTTATTAATATCTACAAGTGCAGAATTCTTATTACAGTAGGCACTTGCCTCGTGTAAACTGGAAGTTAGTGTCGATGCCAGTACCTGACCTTTATAAATCCGCCCCATTGGTAATTGCTATTGTTATGGTACTAAAGCTTAGATAGTTAAGGAGGCAAGTCCATACTTCAACAGAAGTCATATCAGATAATATCGACTTTGTTTGTAAAAATGCACATAGGTAAAAAATGGGTTGTTGATAAAGCTCCTTTAAAATGTAGCCCTCCATACTCGAGATGCACCTCAAAATATTTGAACTTGCTCTGTGTTTATCTTAATCTCGTCATATTTTACTGCCAATAGTGTACCTTTCATTAAGGACTGAAGAAATATAACATTTTATGTTTAAAGAATTTATTTTATCCTGTAGACAATTTAGTTTTAATGCAATAAAATGTGTGAAATCTGTTATATGGGTCGAAACCGCTTGCAATTTTAATATATTTTGTAGATTTGTGACGTCAGAAAAAAAGATACTTAAAGTATATGTTCAGTTGTTTATAGGATACAATAATGTCAAAAATATTTTGAAGACTGTTCAAAACATATTGTTTTTGTTTATGTTCAAGATGTTAAACCATGAATCATTTTAGTTGTTACCTTTACTTACATTTCCATATTAGGATCCGTTCTCTTTAACTAAAGACTAAAAATAGGAAGTTGAACAGATATATTAGTTCATAAGGTAAAAATAGTTCATAGTACCGTTGGTATGTTGCAAGCGATTACGACTAACTTTTAAAATAAACATTTTGTACTCGTATCATAGTAAATGGTATTCTTTCGGAACGAATAGTGGGCCAACATGCTACGAGCGGAATATAGAAATACATTTTACTGGCCATAGAACCTTATTGTAAAATAGCGTCAAATAAAATGTTGATTTGATGATTTTGTTTCATTTTAGGCACCGTCCCAGCAGCCACCATCCAATATAAAGTAATCATATACACAGACGAAATGAAAACATAGTATTCAGGATATGTATTATTTTATTACAAAACCCAGCAGTACATGGTACAAAGTACTAATTTTACAAAATATGAACGTCGTTATAATTACTTAAGCGAATTAGCCAAACGACACGAGAAACAGCGGCGGCCAACGGATACACGAATATATGGAATGTTTCTTTTTACATTTTTCGTTTTGTGCATTAAGATATTGAATGTTCATATAAGACAATCATAATTATATACAATTTATCATTGATTTTGGGTTTAAAGAATTTTAACCAACTAATGTCATAATTTTCCCTAAAACATGTTATAGGGGAAAATACTACACATCGAGTCAACTTTCCAAAAGATCATGTTTCATGTTACCTCCATCAAAAGATTTTTGTTTGGTGTCTCACATTCAAAACATTTCTTGTAAGGAAATATGTGACAAAATTAGTGGTAATAAATACGTTCTAATCAATAGGGTAGTTGACATAGTTAACAAATAAATAAGTGTTGTATTGAACATTATAGAATTTAAGGTCCTAATTAAGAATATTTGGCTTAAATTACAAATAAAAATTATTAAATATTTTATTTTGCTAAATTAAAATAAGAGTTTTTGAATCTGTGCATCATTTACACGAAACGCCTTAGCGACCAAGACCAGAGTGCGTGACGTCACAGTGTAATAAACAAAATGTCTTTCCGATAAAGATTTTACGCGGTTCATTGGAAGCACTCAGGTTTCAGGATTATTTATTTGATTACTTCGTGTCCATAGTGCAGTTGACCAAGTAAACATGGATATTGTGTTTATTAAAGCAGACAGTTGATAGTTGCCATGAATAGATTCATTTATGATCGCAAATTTCTTTGCCTCAAATCCGGACGTTTGTTTTGCAGAATTCAGGAACGTGAAAACTTCATAGTAAGTACAAAACTATCCTTTTCTGATATTTTGTTCAGTTCATAATAGATTACAGTTTGATTTATGCACTTATCTTTATTTTTTTGTAGTATAATAACCTTTCTATGTGATGTTTTTTTTGTAGTTTATAATATATAAATTAATACACATAAGATCGCTTCTACGAAGAGTTGCTCGTATTGTGGTTATTTATGAAGCTTTATTTCTATTTTTACAGATCGTCAAGACAGTCGTATGGTGATGATGCCATTAGGTACGTCCAATTGAAGCGTGACGCGATTTTGTGCACTGTTCAATGTAAGATATGCCCTGAGTACAAAGTCCGTCTGCCACCATATTCTGTCGGCTTGATAGTGGAAGAAAAAGAGGGCATAGTTATAAGTGTCCAGTGCCATGATTGCCCTGGTTCACAAAGAGGATGTAAACACGCAGTAGCTTTTCTTATGTAGGCACTTCGGAGAGGAACCACCATGTACATCTATTGAATGCTATTGGAAGAAGTTAAAGTAAGTTAGCAAAAGTAGGAAGCATTTTGAAATTTACAACGGTTAGAGAAATGAAAAGAAATTCTTCTACAACGCATGAAGACTTTGGTGATGTCTTAAATGAATTTTTGGTGCAAGGCAAAAGAAGGAATTTATGTTCTACACAAATCCTTAAACATCAATCTGACTATAAAGTGCCCGACATACTTCTGTTTTCCATGCATTGTTTAAGCATTAAAGTATAACAAAGAAAGTGACTGTGAAACACTTTTACCCAAAATTGCTATGTTTTTTCTAGAGAGAAAAGAAAATATACATTTTGTGGAAAGTCTGACTAAGCACAACATAAAATGATTATTATTTATTTTTAATATATAATTTCCTTTTAAAAATTGATTTGTCCTTTATTCATGCCGCAATAATTGAACTAATTAATATAATTTAAAACAATGTTCTAGAGTTGCATTTCCCAACTTGGGGCTCTGGACATATCTAAAGTCTGCTGATTTCAAAGTTACAGCTAGATGAATGTTGAGAGTGTGCCTAAAAAAAGGCATTTTAATTTTATTTAAAGAGGTCTGTGATAATCATCTTTGCTCATTTAGCGGTTTGCACCTAAGAAAGGGTGGGAAATGCTGTCTTAATGTAACACATACTGGAATAATATGTGTCCATGTGAGATGCAATCTCAAAATGTAAATCAGTCTTGTATGTGTTTTGTCATTCATGTGTTGGCAACCCATTTTACAGGGCATCCTAGTGGGGCATATACATACATATGTGTGGCCACCAGTCAGTTTTATATTTAAAGAAACTTATAATTTTCTCTTCAGGTATGCCAGAATAACAGCATCAAGAACATCAAAGCGTCATTCGATGCAAAACAACTGATGGATCCTTGGTTGTTTCTAATAAAAATTATCACTTTTTTATTTCCCCTTTCCTGCCAGCCCGAACTGGCTTTTTTGTTTATTTCTCCTCATTGATTTTACTCCCAATAAAAATATTGGTCGTTATATAAGTGACCTTTGCTATTAATAATAATTATTAATATAATCAATTTGATGTATCTTGACTTATCATTAATTTGAGCAACTATGTTTGCCTAGGTGATGAATAAAGTATTTTATTTTTATGAATTTATTTACTTTATTAACTAAAATAGGAAAATAAAACACTTTTATCAAAATTTTGTTTTTATTTCTCAAGTGTTTTTAATGAAGGAGTCTTGTAAATTAATTAAGGCACATGCAATAATAATGCAATCATCCAAGAACTTTAAATTAGTATTGACAACTGAATGGGGTTTTAGCATTGAGAACTCCCTTGGACGTCGGATGACTTTCAATGTGTATCCGTAAACTTGCTATCTCCTTAGTTTTTCACGCTTCAACTTTGGTTAAATTGGACTGAGCTGATACACTTGGGGGTCTCACTAAAATACATCCCTTTTGTAATAACAGTTGCTCAATATGCTTGAATCCTCTATCAGTACAATCACAACAGGTTCCAAATTAGCAGTTTTCAACAAACATACATAGCTGATCCTGCAATCATAACCAGAAGAAATGTAGTTTAATAATACCATTAAGTGTGCTATTAATAAGGTATTTTATTGTATGGGCTTTTTTATAATTACACCATGTTAGAGCCTGGTTGACAGATTTTAATAGCTTTTGAATTTCAATTTCCGGGCAGTCTATTGTGTAATTAGTGTTTCTGTATTTATGCCTAAAATCAACAGGCAAGTTCTGTCCTATGGCAGTTTCTTTAATAAAACAATGTAAAGCTACAATACAAAACAATGTTGCAATACTTGGCACATTCTTCTAAAAGATTTTGCAAGCATAAGAAACTGACATACCAAACTCATCAGCAACTTCAATAAATTTTGTGTCCAATCTTATTTTTTTTTAAGTATAAGAATATATTTTGAACAGGAATACTCATGGGTTTTGTTATAATGTGCAGTAAAAAATACATTATATATATTTAACATAAATTGGAGATGTTGCAACAGATGAAAACTGTATTGCTGTAGATGTTGCTTTGTGTTCACTGAAACTGCTAAGCTGTAAGTTTTTGCTTCTTATATTTCGGTTTAAAATTTACTTGGACTATTCTTTCTGATACTGGACACACTTGGGTTGATTTATTTTGGTTCATTTCAATGAGATCTGACTTTTCATCGATTATTTGTAAATCTGAAAGCAAAATTGTTTATATTTTAATGAAACTGTAATATTATTATATCTCATCTGACAAAAACTTGAGGTATATGCACACCGGGTTTTACTAAAAGTTTTAAGGGTAGAGGCAAGACTTAAGTATTCAGAAATACTTGTTCAACTTTTATGTTAAGTTGATTAAAGTACTACCAACATGAATGATTAATTTAGCAAAATACTTCTCAATTTTCATAAATGTTTACTATGAAAATCTAATTTTGATTTTTCTAACTGGATACATAGTAATGCATATGACTATAGCTGCAAAATACAGGAAACCAAACATTACACAAATGCATTGGGACAGTAAATGTGAGGGGTTATAATAGGACAGCTTTAGGTATAGATTTACCTTCAGTCCCTATGTTGTGATTCTATGTTACTAGTGGATGGTGTATCCACAGTTTCTGTCTGTACAAGTAATTCTTGTATTAATGCACGCTGGTATTTATTGCCACTCACCGAGGTATACTTTTGGCTGTTCTCTTTAAACGATCAGGTTGACATTCAAATATAGAAAGTAAACAGGAGGGTTTCATTCGTATTGTCGAGACAGAACCCTTAATATTGTATTCCGTGTAATATTCCATGTCCTTGGGCAGCTGTAATATGGACAAATCAGCGTTACACAGGAAATGAATGAGTGCGTTTAAACACAATGTTTTGCAAACAACTTTGCTTTAACCTCAAAATGTTACTAGAGTACGTACCTTTAAAGGAGCTACGGTTTTACTGAACGATCAAGATTTATAGATATTTTAAAGTAGTACTACTCACATCAAAATGATCCTCGCAAAAATAAATTGAAGATTTGGGTGATGCACTGGTCGGATCACGTCGTGCTAACTGCACTGTACCCGCCACTTTACAGTTTACACGAAGATTTCGCGATTGTGGCACATGGATAAATAATTTATAAGGGCTTTTGATACTTGTATTTTGACACAAAGGAACGGCACATATTCTATAGCACTTTGGAGCCATTTTTTAAAGGATCTTTAATAAAAAAGGAATCTCCACGTACTGTTTACATTAAGACTATTGCACTGTGACGTCACGCCTTTGATTAGTCACGTGATTAAGCGTTTTAGCGGGGAATACGAAACGCATTTATTAAAACTGTCTTTTGGTTATTAAAATGGCTCTAAATATAAGAAAAACAATTATCAAGCGTATTTTTAGTGAGTTTAGAACATTTTGTAGTACTTTTCGAAAATTTGTCAAATACCCTATTCTTAAGTCATTAACACTGATAAATTAATGGACGCACATTTTCTTATTAACGGCTATTAAAGAACACCTGCTTTTACTCGATTAATGATTTCACAGGAAAAGGAGCCTATCTCACTTCAGTAACCAAGTTTACAAAATTGATTTTCATAAGGAATAATACAATTAATATATTGATTAAAATAATATCATACTCGTAGAAAACAATATTCAGAATAAAGTACATCTAAAACCGCCAATATTAGGTCTTAATACAAATACTCGAAAGATTCAACAATAGCATAAAATATTTTTATTAAGCACAATATTAAGCACTTGCATGAAGCTTACGAAGATTCTAAAGAATTCTACTTTGGTTTTCAAAATTTTAATATTTTGCACATAGATAGCTTTTTAATGTTTTAAGACTAAAATATTTTATACTATTGTAATATCCTGTAGACTATAATTACTCGTACATTTATGTTATGCGTGTATAATTCACATATTTTTGTATTTTTACGCATACATTCTTAGTATAGTTAAGGCATATTTATAACAATTTGGGCATTCAACTACTAATTCAGCGAGTTTTAAAAATTTAAGTATTGATATGACCACACTGTCCTACTTGTCATTTATCAAATCATCAACTATTTTTGTTTATTTATTCATGCTCCGAGTACCACAAACTGTACCAAAATCTTCCCCTATATTAGTACATATTTTAGTCATAAGATATGAATATGATTCATACAGGCCTACCATAACTGTTAGTTCTCCCAAACCTAATTACTATAACTGTAACTCATTTCTACTAACAATCTTTAACAATTCACATATTGTGACCATCTTTATTATTTAGTTTAGTTACATCGATAAATTTTCATAATCAGTCAAATAGGTTTAGAATGTTCTTATTATAATAATGAATAATGGCGAAAAGTGGGTGCACTAGTTGCGCCTGTGCCTACCCCTTCAGGGATAAAAGGCGTGAGTGTATGTGTGTGTTCTTATCATAGGCAAAGTCACAGACTCTCTTTACCAAAATACATTATAGATAGTAAAGTGAGTATTCTAAACATTGTATTGACAGGTCCGTCTGGTAAGCTTTGGGGGAGGCCTATGTTGAGCAGTGGATGTGGTGTGGCTGATGATGGTGATTTACCTATTATGCTGCACCATATCAAATAAACTAATCATTCTAGTATTTATAAAAGGGAACTTTGTTACTGACACTGTTAGTATATTCACGGACTTTGAATTATATTTTTTTAAGTACCCCTTTTTCTATAAATTTCGATTGTTTAAGATCTGCTCCTGATTGCATTTCTGTTATTAGTCACACTAGCTGCTTTATCTGACACAAATGGCTGATAGTTTTACGATTAAAACCTTATAGGTTTCTACAAAAATTTTCAATCAGTGCAGTGCTGCCAACTTGGTGCAACAAGATACGCCGGGGCCGTCCGGTAGGCGCCGAAGGAGGCCACCGTAGGCTTTGGTTGGTATGTACATAAAACAATGTAGTGTGTAAAGAAACAACACCTGACGCCATAGCCAAGATGCCTTTATATTTTTTTTATCGATAATAAAAAACAAAAAAAGGGAGTTACATAACTTATTGATAAGTCTTTTGCTAGGATATTCGATTCCCATACATAATAGTTATCGATTGTGGAAGCCATCTTGGCTACAACCCCTCTATACATTTATTCGAGTTATCAGAAGGCAGTTATAATTTACTATAGTTAGTTAGTATACTATGTTTGGATATGTAACACCGGACCAAGAAAACATTTACCTCTAACCTTTCTTTAATCTGTATTTGAACTGTGCTTTTATACTGTAGGAAATGTAAAAACACTGATTAAAATTTTGGTAAGGAAGGCATTGATAAAAGATAATCTAAGGCTATGTACACATAGCATTTTTTATTTTTTAAGAAATGGTGTTTCCGATTATTCATAATGCTTCTATAGTGGAATTTCCAATAGAGAAAAAAAAAATTACAATTTATAATACTTATTTTGCATAGTAACCCTTCAAGCCCAGCTTATGTATATAGATGTATGGGAAAGCCCTATATATATGGACACCGGTGTCCGTCGCGGGGCTTCAGGAGTCAATTCAAAACAAATGGTCAATATTTTTTTAAATTGGCTTTAAGAAATTATATCAATCTGTACATAGCTTTAATCTCACAAGGCCGTAGGGGCAGATGATACTCATAACACATCTGTAAAAATTGTTTGCACAGTGACAACTGAACAAATCAGCCCACCAGATACGATTTAGAAAGGCAATAAAAAACTGTAGAGTGCATAATATTTTAGGCCATACATGAGAAAAATAATTAAATATAACATTTGTTTTGAAGTCAGAGCCTTCAAATAGCTATTTTGGGGAAGAAAAATTTTTTATAAAAAGGCTGAATCAAACTGTATCTATTCCATAAACCTTTTTCCAACTACTGGAATTTGCATGGCAGTTTACTGTTACACTGTCACTACACAATTAGCCAACAATGTGACTTCAGCTGTAAGTACACACGTCATTGTCCCGCGACACTCTCACCACACCGACAACAGCTGTACGCCATATTCCTTTTACATAGCCAACATCTGTGCGTTACTGGAAGAACACTTTCAAACTTTTCTATGTGATGTAAACTCACAGACCAGCTCGCCTGGTGGCGTAGGTGTCGCAGCCGCTCACAACCAGCACAACAGGCCGAGCCAGGCGCCGGCAGGGCGGTAGAGTCGGCGCGATCACTGCGGCTCTTCGTCCGGCGCGTCCGGCGGCTCCAACGCCTCCTCTTCGCGAGCGCGGCTCGGCTCTAACTCAATAGCGGGGTCGGCTGTGGCCTCGGCCAAGTTTGTCACAGATTTAGACTTGAAGCATTGAAAGTCGACATGGCGGCTTTTAGCCTCCTCCTTCTCCCAAGACATATGGATGAACGGCCGCTGCACGTAGTTGTATATGACCTCGGCGCGTCCGCCGGGTCGTTTGCGAACTTTCTCTTTGTATGTTGGATATCCCTCTACACCCAGACGGATCTTCTTCAGACCACGTTCCTTCATTACTTGTTTCGCCACGTCCCTGTGAAAGTTAAGTGGCAATGAACGCTGACTAATAATGTTACTTATTATTCCATACCCCCTGTATACACCAGGTTTGATTAACCACAGAAAGGCAGATGAAGAATAAACGGAAATGTATGCTTACCTGTTCTCAATATATTTGAAAAACCTGTACAGAGGTGTGGAGAGCACTGTCTGACTGTACTCGTCGCCCATCTGCGGCGGATACTGCTCGTCCCACTCCACGGCGTCGTCATCGAGCAGCACCACTACGTGACACTCGCGGTCGCCGCGCTGCGCCGATTCCACCATTAGCGGCAGTATGAGACGCTCCAGGAACGACTCGAATTGACGACGAGCACCTTCGTTGGACAACTCGTGTAGGAGGCCGCGCAGGTTCTGTTCAGAGTAAAAAAGATCAATGTTCTTGTAACGTATCAAAACATAGTTTCATTGAGAATTACCAATGATAATAAAAGTAACATAGAACTAAAAAGCATCAGTGATTGAGAATTGGGTAGTTTCCTATGTTTGATTTTGTACATTATTTTATATATAACAGAACATAATACGACAACTAAATTCTTCTGTAAAATTAGAATCAAAATTGGTTGACAACTAAACCAGATATTCATATTTGAAATATTGTTGTGAGCAAAAGTGGGGGCGTAGTGTGGATATCGCTTCATCTGTTTCGCACGTACGCAGCGTTATGGCTTGCGACTCTCGGTGACGTCACATTCTGCTATTTCCGTTATCTGACAGATGCCCCTTTCACCAAACTTTAAAGCTTTATAGCTCGTTTATTAAAGCTTGTATTTAAAAAAAATATTTTTCCTCCTGATTTTAGAAGACGTACATTTTTGATAAATGTATTTAAAAAAAATAGTCAACTACCCTATTTTTGTGCAATTTTTTTTATAACTGTATATAATAAACAATTACTCCCACTAACCTGGCAGCGCACAGTGTTGGCATCGAACGGTACGAGCAGGTAGTCGCAAGCCTCGCGGAGCTCTTGCACAGAGACTGTGGGTGGGCAGCGGATGGTGCCGCCCCTATAGTACTCCAGAATGGCACGGAACACTGTTGCCGATATACCCTCAGCCACTTCATACTCGCCACGCTCATTTGGATGAGTGAATTCCAGACCTAGAGAATCAAATAAATTAATTAAGCTCATTTTTTTTGTTATACTGGCACAATAAATTGACTCTCTTGCTTCAGGTAAGCAGAGTATGGTCCAGATAGTTTCGACTGATAAAAGTTGGTTATCCCTTGGCAATCACCATGTGAATGCCAGCCTGTTTAAAACTAAATATAAAATCCTGTGTAAAGTGGTCAGAATTAGGGAATGAAGTCTCGATCTCGCCAGATCCCGATCGTCCGAGATCTCACCTAATTTTTCGAGATCAATCTCGAAGCATAAAATGACGAGATCTCGGCCGAGATTCACGAGATAAAAAAAATTTCGTGTTCATTAACATAAGTAAAAAATTATAAAACTTTTTAACAAAAAATTCACCGACTTCAAAACCACTGCAAACCAAAAAATAATTGAACTTTATATTCGCTTAGTATATGCGTATATTTGGAGTCGATGCCTAATTTATTGATGATTTATTTGTTGCTTTTTTGTTAGTTAATTATAGAATAGTGTAAACAATACATCATAGATATACGATTGCAGCATTCGCGAGTCATCTGCTGTTAGTTATTGAAGAGTTCCATTGTGTATCTCCAAAGATCTTCATCAGATCTTCATAAATTATCTACCTTCCCTTAAAACTATACATTTAAATATCGAAAACCACATCAAAATCGGGTCAGTAGTTGAGAAACTCGCGTCCATACAAATTTACATACATACATACATACATACGGATCGAATACAGAATCTCCTTGTTGAAGTCGGTTAAAAATAAAGACATTTTTCAATTATTCATGTTATATCTATCTTACTTGCATCATAATCACAACTACTAAGCAGTTTCAGTAATCTAATTAATACAATAGGTACTTTCGAAATCCATTCGAGATCTGGAAAGTACCAAGATCTCACCGAGATCAAACTTTTGATCACTCAAGATCTCGCCTTAGCGATCTCATCTCGAGATTGCATTCCCTAGTCAGAATCCAGGCAGATAAAAATATTCTACCACAAGATAATTATTTGTAATAGTGTCATAATATAATATATTCTAATAGTGTAGTTACATTATTAGAATATATTATATTATGATAAAAATGGGGCAACAATCCCATCATAATTATCTAAAAAAACATCCTAATCACGTTAGTAGCTTTTGAGTAAATACACACAATACACATACAGGTTGAATACAAAACCTCCTTTTTTACTCAATTAACAATTCCAGTTATTTAGTGAAACATGAATAAAAACTCTTTATTGGTCATATTTTCCCCATGTTTTAAATGACTCAATAAAAATAAACAATAATGCATTATAGAAATAAATAGTTAATGACTCACATTTTGAATAGTTTTACCCTACCATCTAGTAGCTGGCCTCTACCTCTAGTAGAAACAGCCTTACTATTAAACACTGTATATATTTGTCATAACTAAACAGTGTACATATACTAGATGCCTCTAATGTTAAATGTCTCTCAACATTTTAAAACAAAAGACTGAATAACTATTACATAAATATTATGCAATATTTATTAGGAATAAAGATAGTCTTATAACTTCAAGTTAGTAAATACTGCTGGATCATAGTTTTAATTTGCTCATGGCCATTTTTAATGAACAATCCCAATTGTGAGACCATTTTCTCGGATTTCAAGTAAATTTTATTTGACAGTTATTGTACTTTCGTACAGTACTCAATTTATTACCATTTATTTCAGAGCATAGATTAGGGTGTGCTTTTTGTATGTATTTGGTTGGCTTATACATTTATGTGATGCGTAGCAATTATCAGCAAGCAGTGAAATCCACCCTTAATCTTCGGTCCAATCCAAAGAATAAATCAATTAAAATATGTCATTTATAAGCATGTATAAAATACTGATCTGATTGGTCTATTTTCACAGTGGATTCAAAAAGCAACTGGAATAGTAAATAGCAGTTAGTCAATCTTCTTTGTCTACCAGAAAAGTGTCTGGATAATAGAACCTTTTTTTATGACATTGAATAACGAGACGAGCATGCCGTTCGCCTGATGGTAAGCAATATGACTGCCAACAAATAGTAGCAACACCATTCAGCACTTTGAGTTACAAAGGACTGTGTGGCATTCCACTGCGCTTGTCCTCCTGAGACATAAGATGTTAAGTCTCATTATGTCCAGTAGTTACACTGGATACAATGTCTTTCAAACCAAAACACAACAGTGCATACACAACTGCTGCTTTTCCTTCACCTGCATTTAAAAGATAATTTAAATGTTTGTACAAAGGCTGTACAATGGAGTGTTTTCTTGGTACAAAACAAAGTTAATCACTACCATTTTAAACAAACAACATCAAATTAATTTATGTGCTGATTAAATGAAAAGTAACTGAACAACTTTCATTATGAATCACCAATAAAATAATTTCTGGCGTATAAAGCGCACAGTGTAACTGCTTCATTATCTCTAACTATCCACCAATTGCAACAATGGCTTACCAGAACTAAACATCCTTCCAAGCATTGTGTTAGGGTGTGCTGTGAACTGCGCAGGGTCTACTACAAATCTCGTGTTGTCCACCACGAGCGTGATCCTGTCATCACACAGCTGGTTCTGGCTCTTGGGACCGTTTTTAGGTGGTTCCTGCGCCGTGGACGTGGAAGGCGTTGGGTTGTTCGAGTTAAGGTTCTTAGGCGGCATTGTAGGCAAACGCGGACGTATATTCGGCCCTGTACGCTTCGATAGACGCTTGCGTCGTTCTTCGTTGTCCCTTCTGTATTCTTCGGTGTCACTACTACTGTCTGGGTAGAAAAACGAACGTCTGTCATTCATGGCCTCTTGGCCTTTCGCTTGGGAGTCTGACATAGGCGTGCGCTCGTCCCCGCGAGCCCTCACATCACGGTCGACGCTCCCCTGCTTCCGTGTTGGCAATTTAAACGGTCCCTTTGTTAATTTCGTTCTGGAAAATGTTGTTTTTCTCAGTATTGAATGCGATACGTCACCTTCGATTGACTGACAAACTTTGAAAAACTGCAGAGCACTGTTGCCAACTCCAAGGTACCAAAAAACATCAGATGACTTATAAAAAAACAGGAGAAAACAGTAGATCGGGGATTTTGAACGAGGAGCTAAAAAAATTGTCCTCGATTTAGATTTTTCCCTCATTGACGTTTGAGAACAGAGACAAATAAACTTTGAGAAGTAGGGTAAGTCCATAGGGTGGCACCATTTTATGTACTACTAATTTACTAACCTGTGCACAAAAACAGTGAAAATGCATGTTAAAACCAGTAAAAAATCTTTAAAACAAAAAACAGTAAAAATTCGACTCTAAACAAAAAACAGGGATGAAAAAGCAAAAACAGTAAATCTGCTGTTAAAACAGTAGGGTTGGCAACACTGCTGTAGAGAGTAGTCAGTAGAGACTAGGACTGTTGATAAACTATCGATATATCGACAGTTTGATTTTGAAATTTAGAAATTATTTTTTTTATTTTTTCTCACCAATCACTACAACATCGTAGTAAAATTACTTTTCTGTACTTTGTTTACTCTATATTATGTTTTTCCTCTTTTAGTTTATTTATTTGAACGGAATGTAATTATGTATAAAAAAACTGTAATCAGATACAAAGTGCGTTTCATTTTTAATTACCGATGGCGTGATGTTGGCAGCAATGTATGTGCAGTGTTGCTACATCACATAAAATGTGTTACCTTGAAATAAAGGAAATTTAGTTTTTTTTTTGTTTATAAACAAAACACTAATATTTTCGGATCTAATTTTAACTCTTCAATGCTCAGTAGAGCATTCAGAGCAGCAGTAGAGCAAATTGACCACACGAACACTGAAGGGTTAAAATATATACACATAAATTATGTACCCACTTTTCAAATAGTTTATTATTAAAATATTTGAATTCTGCCGTAAGTACGTAATTATTTATTAGCTATGTGGTTTCCAATAAATAGTTATGTCATGAAATTACACTATGAAATTAATCTGCAACAAAAAAATATATATATTTAAACAAAATAAATAACCCGACTCCGTCAAATTCCTACATATTTATAAAATTTATTGAAAAACTGAAAAGATAGAAACAAGATTTTAATTTGAATATTTTATTTTGGCTTTGAATAATCTTAGTTGACAGTGTTCACAAACGCTGTCGTAAGCATAACACGCTCATTTTTCATAATTTGGCTGGTGATATGGGAAAAGCAACAAAATCTCGGATGGAGCAGATGCCTCCGACTGCGTTTGTGAGCACTGTCAACTAAGATTATTCAAAAATAAACTATTCAAATTGAAATCTTGTTTCTATCTTTTCAGTTATTCTGTTTTAATATTTTTTATTATTTCCATCTTTTTAGTTTTCATGCACCTTTATTATCACTTCCTATTCCACACTCCAATAAAACATATAAGCTTTAGATATATTCGTTATCACCCTTAAAAATTCTTTATTTTGATACCCTACTTGATGTATTTTAAAAACATTTATCTTTATTACAATAGGTAATACAATTTATTTCAAGAATGAGTTCGATACCATCAACGTTACTTTTTTTTGTAAAATCTTTATAAAACCCTATGTAAGTATCATAAAAAGACAAATTTTTGTGGTCTTTGTGGCACATATTGATATGCCAATTACGATATTTATGGGGAGAATTTAGGTTCTAAGAATGTACAGTATATGTTTATGAAATTACAAAGGTTAACACACACACACACACACACACACTCTCACGCCTATTATCCCCGAAGGGGTAGGCAAAGGCGCAACTAGTGCACCCACTTTTCGCCGTTGTTCCGTCCCATGATGTGATAGGGGGCGAGCCTATCGTCATGTCGGGCACAAATTCCAGACTCCGAGCTGATATTGAATAGAAAAACTCAATACCACTTTGCTCGACCCGGGAATCGAATCCGAGACCTCAGCATTGCAGTCGTACCATAATACAACTATGCCACCGAGGCAGTTACAAAAGTTAAAAGGTACATTATTCTTGTTTTTAGGGTTCTATACCTCAAAAGAAAAAAACGGAACCGTTGTAGGATCACTTAATTGTCTGTCAGTCCGTCTGTCACGACCTTTTTTCTCAAGAACACGTCGGCTGTCTTGGTCGCTTGATTGGCGACCGGAGCCCCAGACGGGCTCGGCGGGGTCCATGTTTCGGACAGTTGCTCCCTTACGTTGTGGAGCAATCCCGACATGTAGTCCCTGAACTCTGTGTCAAGGACTATTAAATTTCTTAGCGTCACCTTATCGCCGACAACGTGAAGCCGGGGACGATGAGAGGGTCGGTTTGAGGTGTTAGTCTAAGACGGAAACTAATATCACTTTATTGAAAGGACGAGAACGCATTTGCAGGGATGCCAGACGTACCAATTTCCTGGTATCTGTACCATTTTTCAGTGTCGTGTACCATGTACCAACTACCAAGTAATAGTTTTGTAGGTACGCAATAATACCGACTTTCAACATTAATCACTGAATAGGTTTTTTTATTGTTGCATGATGATATGCTTCGAAAAAAATAATAGTACGGGGACCTAAAAATACAAAAGGCTTTACAAATTGTAGTTTTGTTATCTAAAAAAACAATCTGTTACGTTATGTTATACTTGCATATATATATGTACACTCACGCCTGTTATCCCCGAAGGGGTAGGCAGAGGCGCAACTAGTGCACCCACTTTTCGCCAACATTCCGTCCCATGATGTGATAAGGGGCGAGCCTATCGCCATACTTGTTATACTTGCAATTTATTAATATTATTGTGTGTGTATAATTTTTTTGATGAAATATCAACATTCAGTGACATCTGTACCAGTGTTAGTGAGGCACTATCTGGCAACTGGAATCCCTGCGCATTCTGAAAAAGTTGTATGAATGAATCTCAGAATAATAACTAAAGCCAGAATCAGAATGAATCGGCTGTTGACCTTTCCACTGTCAGATACGGGAATTGTTTAATTTTGTAATTGTTTTGTTAAAAAAATACCAAAAGGAACTCACCAACTCAACGGAGCTGTGAATAATTGTGATAAAAATACGATAAGTGAAAACAAAAAACGTAAGTTATAAGTGAAAAGTGTAGAACCGGAACAGTGACCAGTAAAATCAGTCTTAACGACGCGGTCGGGGCGGGACTGGTTTTTAACCGTAGAAACCTTAGAAAATGGACAAGAAAGATGAATATCACGATCCTGACTATCCGGAGGTGCTGGTCTGCGTGAAAGAAGAGCCTCCAATCGAGTCTGAGGAGGAAAAAGTAGAGAAAATCAAAGAAATTATCAGGCGGGAATTTTCAAATGAACTTGAAATAAGAGAAAATGAAGTAATGCTTATAGATCAGAGGTAAATGTTGTTTTTAATGTATAAAAAGTAAAATAACTTTAGACGGAATTCACAACAGCGGTAATTGCGGTAATATAACTCGGGTGTTCACCATGTGGTGTTTACCGTTTAAAGACGCCAGCTTGAAGGTTATTATTGTTTGTTTTTGTTGATCGGGCGGTAAAATCTTTACTGTAGGTCACAACGGTGACGTCATATTGTAAATTTCATATTTTAATATACACATAATTGAATCTTTCATTACCTTAGCGTATACAGTCAGCGAATACTACTATTTACGGAATACTGTAGGACTTTCTTGGAAGTACATGTTTAAGTATTGTGAAAGCGTTAAGAATTTTAAATTATAGTGAAATTGGTTGTTTTTTTATTTTGTCTGCCTTGGGGGATCGAACCCGAGACCTCAGCCTTGAAGTCATATTGTTATACAACTATGCCACCAAGGTAGTTATTTGTATGTTTTAAACTACCAATAAAATGATAAATAGAAAACTGCACATCACTAGTAACATAATGAACATGAACACAAATCTGTAAAACTGACCAAACTAGAAATAGTATTATGGAATTTCTTCTTCACCTTTTAAAAGGAATCCAGGGCATCTGAGCCCAAAGGTAAAATAAGCCTAGCAAAATTGTTGTTATGTGTCATTATTTTATATAACTTTAATGTTTGGCATTAAGTCTGGCTTCAACATTCAATCGGTGGAGTGTGACGATAGCCTAGTTGGGAGTGGAACGGTCTGCCGGGCGAATGTCTGCAGGTTCAAAACCCAAGGACACACACCTCTGAATTTTCAAAAAGTTTGTGTGTGTATTCTCTGTGAATTATCGCTCGCTTTAATGGTGAAGGAAAACATTGTAAGGAAACCTGCATACCTGAGAAGTTCTCCGAATTTCAAAAGTACGTGAAGTTTGCCAACCAACACTAAGCCAGCGTGGTGGGCTAAGCCCTAAACCCTCTCAGTGTAAAGGAGGCCCATGCTCAGCCGTGGGCAGTATATTATACAGGCTTGGTATGGCGTGATTAAGTTGGTGAAAATTCTGTTTTATTACAATAAATGAACACAAATTTAATCAAGTTGTGTTAATTACAACTGTCCATTAAATTTTATCCAATATTGATCATTGTATAAAAGAATACCCCAAAAAAGGCTACATATAGCATTGAAAGGCTAGTTCAAAAAAATGTGAATCATTATTTTTCCTGTGGAGCCTTATGGTCTCAATTCCAGTAAAAAAAATTAGAAATGCCCAAAATATTTTTAGTACATTGTAATGTTCGTACATACATTTACATAGTATCACACCTCTGTCCCATAGGGGTAGGCAGAGACTATGGACTGCCACTTTGATTCTGGTATATCTCTCTTGCTTCCTCTACCCTAATCAATCTTTTTATGCATTCCTGCTAGTTCAAGGTTTATTTATTTATTTTATTTATTTAGGCAAAGACATGTTACATTTATATGTAAGTTCATTGACTCTCAAACTAGGCAAGCCTTTATCTTCAGAGCCTGAGATGGGTAATCAAAAGATGATCTTTGCTGACATAAATGAAGATGAGGGTACTTTTGACTTGGCCTTTACAAAGAATGTCAGATACCTGACGTTCAATGGTTTGGTGCGGTCGACCCCTACCGGCTCTTTAATGTTTGCACTGGTATTATATTGTAAACATATTTGTTTATAGGATGACAATGTCACGTCGTCTCCTCCACCGGCTACGATACACTATAGTTAACAGTTACTACAATGAACTCAAACTGCAGATGACAAATGGGCAGATACATGACGAGATTGCTGCTCAGAGAGATCCCAGAGCCAAAGCTGCGGTTTGTATAATCAAAGTTCCATAAGAACAATATTGTATGGTTGTGTCATTGTTTAACCGGTTAATTATATAGCTAACATTTTCATATAAATTATAGAGTTTCATTATGCCACTACATGAACTAAAAATGCTTATACATATACAAATATGTGTTATCAGACCTCCACATTGCTGAGGGAAGGGCAGCGTGATATCCACCCATCGGTAAAGAAGCTTCTGGGCAAGAAGACTGTGGACCTGTCCGAGATATTCAAGACCAGGGCGCCCAGGAACAAAGTCAGAAAGGACTACTCTGTGAGTTTGTATTTCAATTATAGTTTAGAATAAATTAATACTTTTAAATCAACAATATATTTAATAACTTGGCCTACGCTTGGTCACAAATATTTGCTTTAAATATGAATACAAATGCAGATTGAATAAGTTAATGCCTAACATAAATACTTATACACTTTTAGAAAGTAAAAGACCAAAATTTGTCTTCATACTTGTCTGTTCTATAATACTCACATCGGAAATCATTGCTTACAATTTGACGTACCAGGCAATGCTTCAGAAACGCAACTATACAATATCAGCTGACGCGACGAAGACTCTCAGGCCGGATAGGAAGGACAATGACCCTGAGCCTTCCAGCAGCCATCCCAGGAAGATACCGCGCCACCTGGAGCCACGGTCTACTAACGTGGTAACCCTGGATGAAAGCACAAGGAATCAGATGAAGCACCGCTATAGGATTATTATAGGTGAGTATTTGTTCAACATGAAGTTTTTTTATCCAGTCATACCCCACTAATATGTGTATATGATATAGGGAAACTCTATATACTAAGATAGCGTTCGGAACGGGGCTTGAATAGTCAACGGGTATACCGATAGGGTACCTATACCAAGCTAAAGAGCGTGACCGATGGCGAGTGTTTCCGTCGATGAGAACAGCTCCCTTATACCGATACTCATCGTCACCTGAATCATCCATAAACTTGTTTGAATTCGTTCGTCAGTGTTCACAAGGTCTGTACCCGGTATTACAGACAGACACGAGGAAGGGACATCCTTACATAGTTATTATAAAACAGTCAGGCAGAGAAGTGTTATACTAATCACTAATTTGTTTTCCATTACTCACCTTTAGTCACCCCCTTTCTTTTTATCATATTTCTGTCAATGTACAGACAACACTGGGATCTACTGCTTTATTTAATAGTATAGATAGAGTAGCTTTTGCGCGCAGTTTCGCCTGCACGAAACAGTTTTTCCTGGATAAAAGTCCGCGCTATACATTTTCCCGGGATAAAAAGTAGTTAAAACCTCAGGTCAATCAGTCTCGAACTATCTCCATACCGAATTTCATCTAAATCCGTTCGGTAAGTTAGCGGCGGGTGACTCTACTTTATACTATACAAACTTTGCCACTCCTTTTCACCCCCATAGGGTTTAAATTAGGTAAAAAAACAGTCTCAGTGAGCTCCTACGTCCTAAAAGGAACCTCCATGCAAAATTTGAGACTTTTAGTACTAGTAGTTTCTGAGATTTCGTGATGAGTGAGTGAACTTTCGCTTTTATATAATCTATAGATTAGTATAATGTATTTCATATTTAAGACTATCTTATCCATACACTCTGATCTTTGAATCCATAGTAAAATTTAGATGTACTTAACTTTTTTTCTAGGGACTTCCAACAACATACAAAATCACCCCTACCAATAGACAAAGACCGACCCAAAAATCAAAGACCGACACTTGTCTCATTGCAGGCAACACGTCTAAGTACGCGCCGGCGGAGTCTGCAGCGGACCGCTCGACGCACAAGTGGCTGTTATACGTGCGCGGGCCGCAGCGCGAGCCGGACGTGTCGCCGCTCGTCACCGCCGTCACCGTGCGGCTGCACCACTCCTACGCGCCGCACCACACCGTGCATCTCACGTGAGTGGAACGTTCTGGCAACGTGGCCAGTACCGGATTAGCCTATAAGCAAAGTAAGCTATTGCTTAGGGCATCACGTCTTAGGGGGCCCCAGAAACCGTACAAAAATATTTGCTAGCTACGTAAATGTTCTTTTTTGAAATTGAAAATAATTTGCGAAGATTGCTTAGAGCATCTTAATCCGGCACTGAACGTGGGGTGCTTGCCCCATATCAATATAGCAGTGAGTGTATTGAGGAGTCTTAACACCTTTTAACGCAAAAGACTGTTTGAAAACATTCTAATTTTTTTTTATCTGTACATGGCAAAGTGATCCCACTGCACTGATGGTAAGCAGAGTGTCGACTGACGAGAGATGATTATCCCTTACCAGTCGACACATTTATGCTAGCCTGTTTGGACTGGATATACACGGGCTGATCCCTTAACGCGGCAAACTTACGTGGGTCGCTGAGGCGGGTTTTAGGACGTTGCGTACGGTGCTATACAGTCAGATATAAAATATATTCTACCAGTAGCGTATAACTGAATTTTTGAAATGTTTTGATTTAGTTCCCCTCGTCTTATTCCCATTTCATTTTTTTTTTGTTTTAGAATTGCAACGACTCAGTCAGACATGTCGTGGTCAAACCAACATCATCAACATCAATATCATCTCGATCAATCACAAACATCAAAACACCCATACGTCAGTCTCTCAACCAATCACAACAATACGAAGCGGAGACGCATCGTGTTTGTTTTTCACATTCTAAGCCCCCTGATATGTGCATTTTTTGGAGATTTCAACATTCTATTTTTACCCCGTATCTCAAAGTTTAACTTTTTGCACATAGCAGACATTGGTTTGACAACGACGATGTGTTTTGTGTTCAGCAAGCCCCCGTTCCACATAACGCGGCGTGGCTGGGGGGAGTTCCCGGCCCGGGTGGAGTTGCACTTCGCGCTGCCTCAGCGGAACCGCCCCGCGCTTGTTCAACACACCATCAAGCTGGACACGGCCTGCACTGGAGTACAGACCTTAGGTAAGTGACTTAAAGACTGAATAAGGATTTTAATAAACAGTCATGCATAGTGAGTGAATCAGTATCTGAGATACATCTTTATAATTTCAGGAGCCGAAACGTTGGTGGATGTTTGGTTATACAGTACCCCAGAGATGTTGAAATACGAGTACACAGAGGACCTAGATATTCTTCCACAAAAAGCACAAGACACACAAGCAGCCATACCGACAAAAAGTATAGAAGAAATTCAGCCGAAGGTCGAGCCAACGGAACCAGAGCCATTTGAAGATAGCTACGATGGACAAGCTTATAGTCAGACAGACAACTGGCTGGATTTCTTCAGTAAAGAACCGAAAGAACTCGATGTCGATGAGATGATTATTAAACCCGTGAAAAGAATAGAAGAAACTAATGATTTAGACAGCCTCATAGAAGGAAACGTTATATCTAAATTTGTAGAGGAGTGTGCCATCAAAAGCGAACCAGAATGGCTGCAGAACTACGAAGATGGCATTACTGAGGAGGTCCCGAACGAAATTCTAAACCAACCGATATTACCCAAGAAGAGAATAGTGAAATACATTGAGCCCACTACGGGCAAAATATACTATTTAGAAATGGATCGAAATTTGGACCTAAGTAAGGTGCAAGAAATAGTCATAAACAACACTACCGCGAAAATAAGTCCAATAAAATCAAACGGAATGAAGAATCCTAAGAAAAAGAAGACTGGTGTATCACTACTCAAGCCTGAAGTAAAAAGTTTGTTGAGAAGCGAAAATGCTGTTAGAAATGAGTTGAGACATACTAATTTGGCACATATAGAAAACGACCACTGTTACTTGGCGACGCCAATGAGGGAAGACGAATGTGTCGAAGTTACGAAAGAGAAGTCATTGTATGAATACTTGTGTTCAGTCGTGTATAGGTTCCAGTGCATTAGGGCAGCTGTAAACTTTCTACTCAAAAAAATCCCACTCATCAGCGACAAGGCGCGGGATCCGGATTTTTTAAAATATTTCCCTTTTGTAGTCGAAAGCTACGAGAAATATTGGAAAATGGATTTCGCGAAGAGAAGAAACATTGAGGTGAGTGTTACTGTTGTGTTACAAATATTTTTCAGTTTTATTAGATTTAGTATTAATTATCGGTTAATTTTATCTTTTAATTTTATACTCAACATTTCCAGTGGTCCAGAGCGAAGTTGATAAATCGAATATTGTCACTACATCACACACAAGCTGACAGCGTGTGGAGAACTAAGCAGATCCTCGTCTACTCACGTCTACACGGACACCATCCCGTAAGGAACGAGTGTTTATCCCAAAGAGCCGATACTAACGACTGGTCCTCCTGGAATGAAGTCATCAATATCCGCCAAAGCGAGACGAACATTAAACAGATATATCCGAAAGCGACGGAAATCACGACTCTGTCAGTTTTCCTGCCAGAAGACTACGAGATGTCGGAGCTGGTAAGTCTTTCGGATTCTGAAGACGAGGTCGACATTGTGGGGAGCAGATCACCGCCCAAGGTGGTGAAAGAGGCGCCCAAAGAGGAGAGTCTAGCGATTTTGTCTGTGGAAGACGAGGATGATAGACTCAGGTTCCTGTACGTGGAGAAAAAATGTGCGGATATCGGCGTCGACTTGAGATGCGAGGATATTGGCAACGGATATTATTATAGGTGAGTTGCTTCTTTTGGTGAGCAGAATTTTCCATTGAGATTGTAAATAATGTTGTTTACACGGTTAAGTTGCGTTTCGCCAAGATTTCCATTTCATAAAGTGGGATAATGTACAGTCAGCCACACATGTAGCTGAACAAATTCAAAACTTCAAATCGCGTCTATACTTCCGTGTTCTTACCAATGTTTGTTTTCTCTTCACAAAAGTAAAATAAAGGCGATTAACTTTACTTCCCACGAAGGAAAAAAAATGTTTCAATTAAACTTATCGCGTAGAAGTGATTTGAAATTTTTAATTTGTTCAGCTACTTATGTGGCTGACTGTACATTTCGAATCTCCAGAGGAATTTCGCACAATCCTAACATACAAGTAGTCAAAAGGCATTAATTGTTTAATTAATTTGTTTTGTGTAGTGCTGTGCACGCCGTGTTGCTGTCCGCGATGAAGTGCTTCGCAGAAGAGCTGCTGAGAAGCGCGCTGGCCACGAAGCTCACGCACGACGCCAGCGAGCACGCCGTGCCTGCGATATGGGCCGGGTGAGTTACTGTCATCTACTACAATGCGATTCAAATAACAATAGGAACGTCAATGACCTTTATGTGTGCGATGACACTTGAAAAGTACAAAATTTACATAGAAAGCTTTTAGCATATCAATAACGGTTTATAACCTGAACCGGCGGGAGTGCATGAAAAGATTGATGAAGGTAGAGGAAGCGAAAGTAGTGTGCCAGAATCGAGCAAATTGGTGGTCCATAGTCTCTGCCTACCCCTATGGGATAGAGGCGTGATGCTATGTATGTATCTATACTAATATTATAAAGCTGAAGAGTTTGTTTGTTTGTTTGTTTGGACGCGCTAATCTCAGGAACTACTGGTTTGAATTGAAAAATTCTTTTTGTGTTGAATAGACCATTTATCGAGAAAGCTTTAGGCTATATAACATCACGATGCAACTATTAGGAGCGAAGAAATAATGGAAAATGTGAAAAAGAACGGGGAAAATTATTCATCCTTGAGGGCTTCCATTGCGTGCGCTGCGAAAACGGTTCAAGATACCAAAAATATATGTGGGAAAGAATTATTCCTCTTGAAATGATCTAAAAAAAATGTCCGCGACAGTATGTGTCTATCTTTAAAGATTAACTCACTAGAACCGTTTTTATGGTAATCAAATTTGGTCGAAATTAATGCATTATTTTTGTGAGTGCACTAGTTGCGCCTCTGCCTACCCCTTCGGGGATAACAGGCGTGAGTGTATATGTATGTATATTGTTGCCCTAACCGAAATTCTGTATCCAGGTCGTCGTCTTCCCGCACGCTGGTGAGCCTGGAGCACGTGTACGGAGCGCTACACAACCCTCGACTACACATGCTCGCCGCCAAAGACTTTGGCACCACCAAGAAAAACACCTTCTCACTATAATATACCGCCCACCACACCATACGCGTTTTATTAACTGTTCCCATTTTCGTGAAGGGGTTTATTCAGGGTAAGAGATGTTTGATGCAAATTCTGTCTGAGTATCTATCAATGCAAAGGAGATGGGATGACCAGGCGAACTCTCGTTGGTCATACATGCACAGCTGGTCATAAACTGTTATTAAAACCTATGGGACTTGCGATCGCTGCAATTATATTCTACGATAATGACATTAAGCGGTGCTCCACAGAAATTGTAATTTTTGTTGAGTTATTGTGTAAAAAGCTACCTTATATTCAGCTCTGCCCGTATGATTTTTTTTTGTTAAATGTGTGCTATCCGTGTCTACCTCGCCGCCCGTCAGGATTGGCAGATTTTTTTTTGCGCATTATTGCCATATCGTGTCCATTGGTTAAATAGTCTAAGAAATTCTGTAGGTAAATAAGTATATGTACTTGGTTTTTTGATAACAGGATACCATTGGTATAGATGCTTTTAGGGCCGATTTGACCACTTGCTGATAAACGCTATTTGTTACATAAATGTATAAGCCGACCAAATAGAAAAGTCTCATTCTAGTCTATGCTATTACTGCCTTAGTAGCGTAGTTGTATTACCGTACGACTGCAATGCTGAGGTCTCTGGTTCCAACCCCGGGTCAGGCAAAATTATATTGGGTTTTTATAATCAGTCAGCCAGCCCGGAGTCTGGAATTTATGCCCGATACGGCGATAGGCTCGTCCACTATCGCATCATAGATCGGAATTCGCACGGCGGAAAGTGGGTGCACTAGTTGCGCCTCTGCCTACCCCTTCGGGGATAAAAGGCGTGAGTATGTGTGTATGTGCTATTAGATTATCAATTATAAGAGTGTTGATATTTACCAATTAAAAAGGGGATACGCTATTTTAAATAACAAATACAGCAGTTACGTAACATCACTGAAGTTTATTTTAAAACTTATTCCAAAACAATTCAGTGTAACCGATGTATACTAACAAATAAATATACCACTTACGAAATAAACTCAACACACTTAATACATTATATCTAAAAATATTAACAAATTCACTTAAATACAAAAATAATCATGAACTGAGGCGCACTAAGATTTAGATTTTTGGTCCTTCGATCCGGATTACATAACCAGCACAAGTCACTTTTCGTATTTAGAATAATAATTATTATTTTAAATTAAAGCCACTTAAAAATTATAACAATTCACAAAACTTTTTAGTCAGAACCGAAGTTCGATCGAGCAGATCATCAAATCACAATATCTACGTATATAAAGTAAGTAGTGATAAAGCTTGTGTGTAAAGATTGCAACCATTTAAGAATCGAAATCGACTGGAGGCAATGGAGGGGGGCGGTTTCTGGCCTTCCACGTGTCAAACTTCGTCTCTTGGGAATCTGTAAAAAAAATTTACAATATATAAAAAGATGTATATTGAGTTCCTACTACTGTTTCTAAGGAATTAATTGCTACTGAATATCGATACATAATGGACAGACGATTTGATAAAGATAACGCAGGCCGCTCTTGCCAAATCGTCTTGAAATCTTTAGGGGGGGAAACCTATGTCAGCAGTGGACTTTCATGTGATGATGATGAAATATCGATTATAATTGATTTAAATTTGATTGGAACTATCTAAACATTTTTAATGACCATTTATAATCTTAACAAGGTATAAAAGCATAGTATGTTTACCTGTAGCCATGGACGAAGTCAATGACGGTTTGAAGAATTTTGCTAGAATGACGCGAGAGGACCGAGTGGGGCCTGGATTCATTCGACCTTTCAATTTTATATGTAGCTCAGATGCTGAAAAATTTATATAATTTATCTGTAAATACATAAATCTATGGTTCATAATCTCAGATTCAAATTACCATTAGTACTGGTAAACTTTGCACGTAAACGAATAAAAGTCATAATAAAATACCTATGTCCTATATACATATTATGATACGCATAACTTGTCGTATTAACTCCCTATTTTAATATGGTAGTAGGCGTTGGCTCAGGCAAAATAGTTCGTGGCTAGTTTATTAACAAATGAGATTCTTCAAAGTACGCCTATAAATCCCCACGCTTATTTAGGTACCTTGTAAAAAAATTACAACTAACATTCTTTTGCATTATGATCTGTGGTGCCACAGCTGCGCGACATCACTTGCACTAGAAGCGCCAGCGCCACGCACACGCCACAACAGCACAGGACCACCAAAGCCGCCACGCCGTATCCGCATGGGGGGCATATCCACCACTGTGGAACGATATTACATATTTTCGGCTCAAGTTTGCTGTAGAAAATATAGAAAAATAATCGAAAATACTTTTGTCTATTCTGTGCTACTGGGATCCATATCTAAAATTGTATGTATTGAAAATTCTTGTGCACGTACGCACGCGTAGCATATCAAGATGAAAAATAATACGTGGTAAATAAAAGAAACCTCATCAATTTAGTGGTGGTACTCTATCATTTCCAAATTTTTACAACTTTTTCCATTTCAGATCTAACAAGATAATGTAGTTTCTATTAGATTGTGTACCTACTGAAAACAAGGAAATATCTAAGACAGTACGTACATCGTACCTACGCGACCTATTGGCTGCGCGACATCTATCGGCGCCGGGCGCAGAGTGCGATCCGCGAGGACACACCGAACATGCGTTGTCTCCCTCCCTCGCGTAAGTGTTTTCAGGACACGGGGCTGTAAAAAGCAGGCTGTAAAGAACACGTACGTGGACAATATAGATAACATGTTTTTATGTCGGGTATTGCGATTATGAGATTGTTTTTACTTCTCAGAGGGCTAAGAGATTCAATATCTATTTAAAGTATTATCATTATAATATACAATTAAGTGTGGGTTATAACTTACCACAAACTTTATGATGTAACAATAACCGATAACCAGCGGGACAGGAGACCAACAAATTAATACTACCAGGCTCCGAGGGATATTGGACATCATGACGATTGGCCAAATCTGTTTTAAATCATAAGTATTATTTATATTGTTCCTACGTGTATATTAAGAAGTAATTTTTATAATAATTTGTTTAACCATTATGGCATAATTAACCTTTAAATATCTACCTCTAAGACTTCTTGTTATAATAGATCTTTTATGGTATTTCGAAGGTCTCCAAGTATAGTTCACCCCATCTCTTAATAATATAACTGCAATAGAATATTATTAAGTCATAATTAAACAGACTAGTTTCTTGCCTCGCACGTAAAATCTCGAAAGGGCATTACGATCATTTTGATCAAAAAAGTACTTGATTACTTACTTGCGAAGCTACAGATTTTTAACACGCTTTTATTAGCTTCATGTGTATGTATGTCTGTATATATGTTACGGAAACTTTAAACATGATTTTGACCCCCTTCAAAACGTCGGATTAATCCGTCAAACCCAGCTTATATATTATATAGATGTATGGGAAAACCCTATATACTCGGACGCCGGCGTCCGTAGCGGGGCTTGACGAGTCAAATCGAAATTTGGCATACTTATTAAGTACCGATGACAATTCAATATTTTAAACTAAAAACACGCTTTCATAGAAAATCCAACTAAAAATTTATAAATAATAGTTTATTTATTTTTAGTGACATCTGTTGGACCATAGTAGAACTATAACTAAATTGGCTACTCGTATGTGTAAAAAATTCTATTTGTCACAAGATTGCGCTTTCGTTGATATTTTTAGTGACATCTGTTGCACAATAGTAGAACAGAACTAAGAAATTAAAAATCACTACTTAGTATAAAACAAAGTCGCTTCCCGCTGTCTGTCCCTATGTCCTCATGTCCCTATGTATGCTTAAATCTTTAAAACTACGCAACGGATTTTGATGCGGTTTTTTTTTATTAGATAGAGTGATTCGAGAGGATGGTTTATATGTATAATACATGCATAATATAGTAGAGGAACATTGATAATTTAAAAGATTTCTAATGTGATGTTGTAGATAAACACATTTTTACGCGCTTACATTGCAGACGCTGGCTAAACTCTACGAGATAGATCAAAATAGTGTACTACACTTTTGTAAACCTTAAAAAGGTCTACAAAAAAGTTCGCGATGGTATATGTCTATCTCTTAGGGATAACCCACAATAACCATTTTTTATCCTTTACTTTTGACGTGAAATAATGGCTTATTTACGAAGCGATTTTAAGCAATACAGCATTAATCCTTATCCAATTAAGTACCATAAATACATTGTGCATTTAATATAGATCAATATGGCCCGTTACAACATGTAATTCAAATAAATATTTTCGAAGATATTACAGAAATAAAATGCAGGGACATAGCGGTCGCGGCGGTACCGGCCGGGGGGCCGGCGGCGCGTGTCTATAAATGAGAAAGTATGGAGATAGTTTGAGATCCTGAGGAGGACATAGGCTACTTTTATCCCAGAAGAACATAGCCCGGGAATTTTATACCGGTTTTTATTTCTCGCGAGTGGGGCCGTCACGGCCTAACCACTGAACCGATTTCGATGAAATGTGGTAGGGAGATAGTATAACCCGTCAAGCCCCGCTTATATATAGATGTATGCGGAAACCCTATATACTAGGGCGCCCGCATCCGTCGCGGGGCTTGACGAGTCAAGATCCTGGGCGATATCTTATTCCGGGAAAAAATAAACCGAGACTTTTATTTCGGAAAATCTTTTTCTGCGAGTAGAACCGCAAGAAAGTAAGTATGACGATAGTTTGAGATCCAGAGGAGGACATAGGCTACTTTATCCCGGAAGAACATGAACCGGTAATTTTATCTCGGTTTTTTTTCTCGCAAGTGGAGCCGTCTCTGTCACGCCACTGAACTGATTGCGATGAAATTTGGAAAGGACATAGCTTAAGACCCTGGGAAGGACCTAGACTAATTCTTATCTCGGAAAAACTTCACCAATGGATGGAGTGATTCAAGAGGAAGGCTTATGTGTATATTGCATAAATATTTTGTATGACAAAAAACTAATTTCAGCATGTAATATGCTTTGCTACCTGAGCGAAGCCAGGGCAGGCCGCTAGTAAATAATAGTTAACAAATACAAAAAACACACTTTATAGAAAATCCAACTAAAATAGAAAATAAATTGTAGTAAATTTGAATCAAGAATAGTGTAAATAAGAAAAAAATGTATTTTATTGTAAAAAAAAAGCGAGGGGTGCATGGTGCCAACAGTTACAAATATTTTATTGACATATTATAATATGGGTAGAAGTATTATCATTTTCATAACATCTTAAATAGCACCTCACGCTTTTTTTTACAATACAATATTTTTTATCTTATTTACACTATTCTTAATTGAAATTTATTAAAATTTTATTTCCATTTTTTAGTTCGATTCTCTATAAAGCGTGTTTTTTTAGTTTTTTTTAATTATCATTAAATAAAAACCTTTTTTGTGTTTTTTTTTTAAATTTTTTTAGATTTTTTTGTACAAAAATGTTCTTCTGATTACTTACTTGTGAAGTACTGATTCTCCATATTTAAGTAAAGGATAACTCTTTAAATGAGTTGTAACTTTGAAAAGACATTAAAGTTGCCGAGCAAATTTACCTTCAACGGTAGCTAGTGCGGGGACATTTTCAGCGCACATGGAAGCAAAAGCGCTTTGCAAGTCTCTTCTGCACGATACACTGCAATCTACTGCAGGGCGTCGGCAATTCACTGACGCTAAGCCTTTGATTTTAATTTTACCATCCGCCTGAGAAATAATTCATTATAGATATGCTATACTTATTAAATTAAACAAAAAAAAAAATTCTAAAGGCAATTGCTGCAAGGAAAACTCACTTTATCCTCTAAACAAACAGGGTTGTCAATGTTTACATAACTTTGCCTGTGGAAAATTTCTTTAGATATTTCAGGACCCAATAACTTCAATCTTTTTAAATCCTGGAAATATTATATTGGTATATTTTATGGATACCTACTGTATGATGTTAGGTTAGGTACCTATGTCATTTCTCTACATAATATACCTATGTAATTATAAAAAAAAATACGATTTATTACCGCTTATGCTTTTAAATCTTATATATTTTATGTTCTTTTCCGATATAGTTTGTCGCCTCTTTTGAAAGACAACGGTACGTAAATTATTTTTATTGGTTATTTTTTATTGTGTTCTCTTACATTCGGATAAAAAGTTTAATAAAATATACTTTTGGGAAACATGGACAAGAATTCAAGCAACCAAAAATAGAACAATATAGTCTATAATTGCTCTTTGCCATATTAAGTAAGTACTTGTACTTATTTCAAATATTCACAAAATGCACGCTTAGGTACTGCTTACAAAACCATCACACCATTCGTCCGTCACTGCGGCGCACTCGCGACTGTGTACTTAATGTGTACTAAACTCGAGGCACGTAGGCATCACTCGCGTTCCGACCGTTTGTATGATGATATTCTACTGTATAGATATATTTATACTGTGACACAATTGAACTCAATTAATGAAACAATATTTACTCACATCGTTTGTACACTCAGTTTCCTTTGTGTATAATATTGTCGATAGCATAATTAAGTTAGGAAGCGTTAGGACAGCTAACTTTATCTCTCTCTTGATTTTACCGCCGCTCTAAATAATAAAGGGTTTTTACAGTATCCAATATCCATGTAGTCTTCTCACAAGAATAATTTAAGACAAAGTTTAAAATAATGTTCTGGATTGGATGTTTAAATGAATGAGAAATATTTGACCAAGTTTTTTACGGTACTTTTGCTTATGAACAAAACTTTGCTGGCAATACTTGTATCTTTGATTTGTTTTACCACTAACCTTGCAAATATAATATCCACTATTCTTTGCCTGTACATCGACGATGTTAACCACATCGCCATCAACGTCCACGTTATTATAATTCAGCATGCCATCTCTTTCAGCTTTCCAGGCATATTTATGTAAAGGTCGAACTTTAAAAGACCTTTTAGAATTATCTAAACAACTGATGTTGACCGTGTCTCCGGCTAGAGCGTATATTTCATTCTGGAATCATATTTTTTCAAATTTAGTCATATAAATGAAAATACGAAAACGTTGTTGATTTTAAATCTATATAAAACAAGACAGATTCAAAAACGTGCAAAAGGGGCTTCTAAGATAATAATATATTCGATCTTTTAGACATCAATGATTAAATCTTTTCCAGGCAATTGATAAGAATCAGGGCCACGCCGTCCCTATGTACGAAGTGTGCGGCGCACACAGGCGCCAAGGCAGCGACTATATAACCCCTAGACTCCTAATAACAGACGATCGGCTTCGGGCAACACATCTGACAAATAGATCCAATGTAGCTTACCGTTCAAAATCTTCAAGTCAGTTGCGACCACAACTGTGAGCTGTAAATACTTCCGTGTTTGCGAATAAATAACTATTAAAAATGGCCCCGTGCACAATAAAACGGTGTGGTATAAATAGCCATAATTCAAATTTTCAGAAAAATGGCATTACATTTCACAGGTAAGTCAATAACGACACATAATCACATTTTATTTAAAATTTTACGGAGTTCATCTTATACCGGCCAGTTGGGTGCTTACGCGCCATCTTGTTATATTTGCATCTCTTTCCGACGAAAGTACTTTTTACATTTTCTATTTCGTTTTGTTTTTTAACATTAAAAGTAAGTGATACACCAAAAGGATTTGTCGATAGTTCTATCGATAAAATTAAAAATAAGAGAAACTATCGCCCGAATACTCAACTAATCAATTTATCTAAGGCCTATTTAATTTTAACAGGCTTCTTATTTTAAATGGTTAGTTCATTAGTAATAGTTAATTCATTTTAAAAATGATTAGGATATATTTTTGACTAGCAGTATCAGAAATAAATATTATTAGGATAATTTTTTATTTTATTTGTTGATTATAACGATTGTTTTGAGTTATTCTTTGTGTTATTCCTACAAGTCAGCTCAAATATTCTTGTTAATGTCGATGAGACTTACTAAGCGCCATTTGTCATTCGATAACATAAATAGTTTCGTTAAAATATTAATATGTTTAATAAATAATAATAATATTACTATAAAACTTTATTACATAAAAGTAATATCGATAAAGAAATCGTGTTTTCATTTAACTCGTCCCATCCCTATGCCTATGTTTCCAAGGTTATATAATGCGATAAGGTGTTGAAAGAACCAATCATAATGCAGTACCCCGCTTCCTCAAACCTCAGGTAGTTGACAGAATTAATTTGAAGAGAAATATTGAACATTAGGAGTCTAGGGGTTATATAGTCGTTGCGCCAAGGCAATAAGGGCGCCGGAATCAGGATGAAATTGTTATATTTGTACCAGCATATTCCTTATATAAGTGAGTAGGTATAAGTCTCCCGAAGACAATACTCCCGCCTGAGGTTTAACTTTACACTACATGAATTTTGACCGAATGTCGAATGCCGAAGTCGCTACAATAGCCTACTTACATATCTCATTAGTATTACTAACGTCTTACAAAAGGTCATTTTCTAAATTAAAACTTATAAAAAATTATCTGCGTATTACAATGAGCCAAGAAAAGTTAATTTTGAATAATAAAAAATGTTTATGTCGAAACAGGACGATAAAAATCAGAGGCGCTTTATAGATTTCGCACACAGGCGCTGTCTTGGGTCGGCGCGGCCCCAATAAGGATAACGACGATCTTTTTACTAATTACATTTCTTACCAACTCAATCGACAATCACTCACCTCACTGTCGTGAAACCGAGGTAGATTTCTTAGTTCGTTAATATAATCTGTGGAATCGCCAGCACATCTCTTCCTTCTCATCTGTTGTTTATAAATACCATGTTCTCCTCTATAAAATACTTCAAATTCGGTACTGATTACTCTTGATATTCTTTTTGCAGTGCCTTTGGGTTTTGATTTTGAGCGAAAGATGGATCTCCTGTCACGAATCCAATTCCATTTTCTTATATTTTTATTATCATTATATCTTGTCTTTCCAAGGAAGATAGCTTTTGGTAGCGATTCGTATTTTTGGCATGAAACGTTAGCAATATACTCTTCGAAGTCTTTTAATGGCATTTCTCTTCGTATGTCTAGGATGTGTTGTCTGGTGGCTTTCATGTTACATATGCGCGGCTCCGCTGTTGTATCAACGGCCTCTTGAAACAAATGACTTGTGTTAGTTTAATCACCTCCTATTCCTCCTAATACCTAGGTACAATTCACTTGCTTGCTACTTGATAATTTCTACTCTACACAATTTCAAAATAGACTGTCTCGGTGGCGTAGTTGTATTACAGTACGACTGCAAAGCTGAGGTCTCGGGTTTGATACCCGGGTCGGGCAAAGTGACATTGAGTTTTCTATTCAGTATCAGCCCGGAGTCTGGAATTTGTGCCCGATATGGCTATAGGCTCGCCCCCTATCACATCATGGGACGGAATTACAGCGAAAAGTGGGTGCACTAGTTGCGCCTCTGCCTACCCCTTCGGGGATAACAGGCGTGAGTGTGTGTTTGTGTGTGTACAATTTCAAAATTTATGATTTTTTAACTCAATTTGTGGTTGATGTTTTTGTTTATTAACAAACCCGCTCTCCTCGTGCCATAGCAGATAACGGATGTGTGTAAATAAAATAGAGCCTTATTCCTATCACTTCATTATTCAATCACAGCTGGTAAGCGAAATCCTCTTTCTGAAGGGTTTCTCACTGATTATATGAGATAGTATCATAAACTATTACTATGATATGTTTGTACCTCTTCCTATAATAGCGGTGTGAGGTGGGGTTTTCTTTATCTTGTTTGTTGATGTCTTTTTACTCACTTTGGGCTTTTTCCGTACAGTAGTCTGAAAGAAATAAGTAGTTACGGTTAGAACTTTAGCCATTTATGGCATTAGTATTTTTTTTTATTATTATACTACTATTTTTAGTTTCTTCAACAGCAAGGGTTAATAAATTGAACCCTCTTTAAACTATGACGAAGAATTCTCTGGGTGAAAACATTAACTTATTGAAATGAAATGAATGAAATCCTCCTAGCCTGTTTCGGCCACGGCGGCCAATCTCAACGGAGATCAGCCAGGTACGCAGGAGATATTATAGTGCACAAGTGTGTGCGCAATACACAGGTGCACTCGCTATTCCTTCACTCTCATAGTCCGGTGAGACGGCAATCCGACATGACCGGAGAGAGATCAGGCGCAGGACCAACGGCTTTACGTGCTTTCCGAGGCACGGGGGTATCACACCGCCAACTTCCTGACTCCGAGCTGCGACTGAGTAAATTTTAAGATGGGAAAACCCAGTCACAATTTTTTTTTTTTGGCTCGACCCGGGATTCGAACCCAGGACCTCAGCGCGCAAATCGTACTCGTAATGCGTACGCAATACCACTACGCCACCGAGGCAGTCAATTAATTAACTTATTACTAGAATAATAAACAAATTATGACAGGCAATCCCCTATTGGTTTTTGGAGATAATATAATTCAGGCGTTTACCATACCATACCAGCCCTGTATTATATCCTGCCCACAGCTGAGCACGGCCCTCGTCTACAACTGAGATGGTTTAGGCCTTAGCCCACCACGATGGCCTAGTGCGGGTTGGCAGATTTCACATAGCTTCGAAATTCTCATAGACAGCTTCTCAGGTATGCAGGTTTCCTCGCGTTTAACAGTTAAAGCGAGCGACAATTCACAAAGAATACACATAACTTTTTAAAAAAGTCAGAGGTGCGTGCCCTTGAGTTTTGAACTTGCGGACATTAGTCTCGGCAGTCCGTTCGACTCCCAACTAGGCCACCACTTTTATTGCCGGGCGTTTATTATAATCTATACTTTAATATTATAAAGCTGAAGAGTTTGTTTGTTTGTTTGAACGCGCTAATCTCAGGAACTACTGGTTCGAATTGAAAAATTATTTGTGTGTTGAATAGATCATTTATCGAGGAAGGCTTTAGGCTATATAACATCACGATGCAACCATTAGGAGCGAAGAAATAATGGAAAATGTGAAAAAAAAACGGGGAAAATTATTCATCCTTGAGGGCTTCCATTGCGTGCGCTGCGAAAACGGTTCAAGATACCAAAAATATATGTGGGAAAGAATTATTCCTCTTGAAATGATCTAAAAAAATGTCCGCGACAGTATGTGTCTATCTTTTAAGATTAACTCACTAGAACCGTTTTTATGGTAATCAAATTTGGTCGAAATTAATGCATTATTTGTTAAGAGTTGTATCAACGTCATAGTCATAGAGTGATTCAACGGGAAGGTTTTTATGTACTTTTAGCCCGGAAAAACTTATTAACGCGGGCGAAGCCGTTGGCAAAAGCTAGTATTTTATAAATGTTGAGGTAGTTATTAAATTTAATACACTATACCTTGTCGTCACTAGTCCTTGTATTTGCATCATTATTAGCAAATTTTAATTTAAATTTACTGCCAATTTTGTCGATTACAGCAGACATAGATATAGTCGTTTCAGTTTCGTTTGATTCTGCTGGGATGGGGAGTTGTAGGTCTTGTAGAGTATCTTTAATATCAGTGCTATCTTTTTTTCTAGTTATGACTTTTGATTTTTTAGTTGTCCTTTAAATAAAATGAAAAGAATGTACGAAATCAGATAAATAAAATGTAAAATAATTATTATAAAAAATATATCTTACCTATGTGCAGTTGTTTGCTTGCTCTTTATTTTGTCTAAATTTACATTAGCAAATCTCATCCATTCCTTATTAAGTTTGTTACTTTCATAATCTATTATCGATAGAAGCAAATCTTTGTAATTATTATTTGTTGGTTCGTCAGTATCGTCAATTATTATAATATTTGGATTACTTTCTGTGGTCACTTCGGATATGATGTTTATGTCACTTTGTGTGCTATTCACATAAGTAGGTTTTAATTTAGTATTGGATACTGTAGTAGTACTTAAGTTATGTTCTCTTTTTACTGGAACTGTATTCAGTGAGAAATTTGTTTTTCCTATTTTTTTAATGAAATTTGCAGTTACCATTTTGATTTTCTTAAAGAAATCCGTGTCAGTAATCGTCGTTGATTCGGTTGTCGTCTGCTTAGTTGTTTTGAACATAGACTTAATTTTAAATATATTTAAAGTTTTACTAACCCGTATATTTATCGGGGTAGTTTCGATCTTATAGAAGCCATGAGACTCCTTCGACTTTTTAGGTATATTAATCTCGTTTGTAGAGTTTATTTTGTGCATTTTGGTTTTTACAGTTTTGTGGACTTTATATTTTGGTTTTTTGTATTTAATTTTTTTTGTTTTAGTTTTGTGCGTTGTTTGTTTGTGAGGAGGCAGTTTTTCTGATATTTGTCGCTCATCCGTATTACCAAAAACTTTCATGAACTGATTTATATTGTTTATTAGTTCTCTGCTGCTAGAATTGTTGTAGCCTACATCTTCAATATTTGCCGCTGTCCTGGCTAGAGTATTGTTGTTAATCTCTTTTTCAATAAATTCCATGTTACCTGCCTTCTTTTCTGCAAATGCTTTATGTTCATGTTTTGTTAGAGCCTCTATTTTAGGCTTACTTCTTCTTTCTATTTTGGGTTCACCTGAACACCGTCTTATATAGTCGTGCCAGAATGATCCTCCTGTATCTGAAATTAAGGGCGATTCTATCTTGTTCTCCTCGACTTCTCTCTTATCAAAAGTTTTGTTCATTTGTTTCAAATACTCGCCGAATGCATTATCCTTTTTCCTTTTACGAAAACGTGAGAAAAAATCCTTAAATCCCTTGGACTTCGTCTCTTTATATTCAGTGTCTGACCAGAGATTTTTTTCGTGACTGTGTGGAGACACCGCTGTAATATAAGGTATTGTCGATTCAGTGTTACAAATTATGTTAACATTCACGCTATCAAGTGAATAAACATTTTTGATATCTTTACTTTGTCTATAATCAAAATCCGACCTTTTATCGTATGATTTCAGGAGTATATAATTATTTATAATATGTTTTAATTTTTTCACTTCATCTTCCAAGTTTTCTTTGAAGCATGTTACAGTTTTAGTTGCTTTCTCGATGTCTTTTGCTATTGCTTCGAGATCATTCATAAAATTGTGACCAGCATCTTTACTTCTTTTATAATGTTTATGAAGCTCACTTTCATCAATTAAGGTAGCAAATGTTATGCATGTGCGTCCCTGACATTTACCTTTTACTCTTTTATAGTAATCGCGTAAGTTTTGGTCAATTTTATGAACAGAGTCTTTAAGCCTTTTCCCACCACGAGGGTTGGCCACGAAATATGCTTGAATTTCCGTGCAATGGTCATTCATGTATTTGAATAAGTTTTCAAACTCAAAAATTAGTTCCGACATAACGGCTTCACTTGCAGCACAAGCCTTACACATAGTTTTGTTAACTTTACACTTACAGTAACATACTCTATCGTGCCCGAATATTTTAGTCACTACGTCCCAATTTATACTTCTTTTAGTCCTATCTTTTTGAGTATCATTGGCAACGTCACGTATATTTTTATCCATTCGCGTGAGATTGTAAAGCTTTATCAACTGATTGTTTATAGCAGAAATGAAATCTTTACTCAGGGTTACCTTTGCAAGATTCTTCGTTGGGATAGTAGATGTAATTTTTTCCGTCGTAGTCTTTATTTGTCTTACTTTCATAGCCGACATATTATTAGGTATAACAGGTTTTAACGCTACACCTTGCGGAAAGTACGTATTGTCTACAAGCAGATAAACCCCTGGTGACAACCCTCCCGTGTCATCTAAAGGTTTCTGTGTAGTAGGTGGTCCTTCAAAAGAATGCACTTGGTATTCTATATCCACCGGTGTGGATAACTTAGCTGTGAAAACTTTCCTCACTTTAACAGCTTCTAGTGATCTCTTCTTACAATTTTCAATTTCGTAGGGTACAGCTATATGCACTTGTATTGAATTTGTATTAGCGTTTACTTTATCGTTGCTCTGAACATTGTAATTTCTGATATTAGGCGAGTTTTTATTATATTCATCGCATTTGAGAGGATTCTTCATCATGTCTACAATTACTTCAAGAGCTGCCACGTCTTTGGCCGTATGTGTCTCTGAGCTTTGAACTTCTCTCTTGTTAATATAGTCTTTACTATTGTTTATGTCTGTTACATTGGATATTTTTGTAGTTTTCTGATTGAGTGAAGCATCAAAATCAACGTACACCTATACACAGCAATATCATGATTAAATACCTACATTTTAATATAATATTTATGCTCACAGAATACAGGAAGTAATATAAAATAGAGATTACCAACCATTGAACCAATACAATAAGATTTAAAGAAAAGTGCTCACCCTCTTAGTTTGTATTCTTCTTGCATCATCGTTGTCGCTTTTATAAAAGTCGTTATGTTCTTTTTCGTCATAAAAAACTTCTGTGTCAGTGTTCTTAAATTTTCCTTTGTTTGTTGTTTTTTCTTTGGAATTTACTGTAATTATAGGTAGGCCACCGTCTTTCCTTAATCTTATTTACTCGAATGTCATAAAAAAATTCAACAATATAAGAATATTAATATAAGCCTACCAGAACTGTTGGATAGTATTATAGTTGAGGGTTTCTGAAGAAAATCTGAATATGCGCTTGAATTTTTAGAAAATATCCTTAACTTATCTTGTATCACTGTAACAAAAATTACAAGGAATAAAGAAGAAAATCCTATGCACATATAATTTAGTAAAAGCTCACTTTGTCTTAAATGTACCTGGAAAGAACCTCTTCAATTTGTGATGACGCAAATGTTTTCTTGTCTTTGGTTTTCTAGTGGAAGTTGGGGGATCTTTGGTTTTCGGAGCAGATTTTTCGCTAGATATTTTTACTGTAATACAGAGAAATAAAAATGTTAATGTCTGTTTTATTCTTACCCTACAACATATGTGACTGAGACTAGGAAGTACCAGTGAAAATATTTCGAATTGTGAAACGAAATGTGAATAAAATTCTACTTTAATGAATTTTTATGACGCAGTATTTTCAGTTCTCACCTTTTCGAACGAGTCTCTTCTTGCCGCAGTTACCTCTAGCCACATCTGATTCTCCTGTGCTAACGAAGCTAAAAACTTTTACACGTTAATGTAATGTATAAACATGTGTGGCAGCGCGAATTCAAGGTTTTCAGTCTACAACTACACTTTTCCTTTCCATAGCGGTTTGTGCGTGGTGACTTTCAATGTGTACACGAATTGTAGAATAGGTACATAATATTAATTTATAATTGTAGGGCTTTATAATTTATAATCGGGTACAATTGACTTATGGAGTATGATAATGTTTCTAGAAAAGCAACAACTTACTCACTGTTATATGACGGATACAATTCCTCAGGTGTTGTAACTGCAGTCGAAATGATGTATGACGGAAGGTCTAATACAAGAAAAAATCATAATAAGAACAAAACTTAAAAGCAAATTAGAAGATTTACATTTAACATTACTTACGAGTCCCACGATCTTTTTTATTTTTCTCCGGATGGTGGTAAATTATGTCGTATTTGTAACTTTGACTACTTATACGGACGCGCTTAGGCACATTGTTAGTTTTTATTGGCATTTTTTTCCATACCGCTTCGTGAAATGCCAAGGGAGATGTAGGCATAGTTGTTTCTTGTATTTTTATTGTTTGTGTCACAGCTGTAGTTGTTTGTTTACTCTTTGTATATGCGTGATCATAAAAAAGATCATTATGAAGTTTATGTAGAAATTCTGAGTCTTTTGAACCTTTTTCAATGAAATCCACACATAAGGGCGTCTTTACTGCATTTTGAAGGAACTTATCAGAAGCTTCCATGGTATTTTCAATCGTAGTTTCAGTCTGAATCGGAGCGTATTCATCTGTCAACTTATTAATATCGCCAAAGTTAATTACAGTTATTTCAAAATCTTTTGGCGTCATATCTTCTGTAGTTTCAGCTATTTCATTACTCTTACGGTCATTTTCCTTGTTAGTGAATGGTTTCGGGCTAGCCGGTTTATGCATCTGCGTGCCTTTGTTTGCTTTATCCCACTGATTGGTATGTTGGTTTAAATTCATAAAATAGCCATTATAATGTACGTCGTTGTATCTTTTAAATCTATCCTTTTCTTCAAAATTGTAATAACTAAAAATATCCTTTTCAAGATCATTTAAATAATCGAATTGATCTTCTGAGTTCCTCATATTGTTCACAATAGGTAGTGTGCTCCTTTTGGTAACGCGACGCTCGTTTGATTTAAGTTTGGTTTTAATTCTGGTAGGGTTTGGTTTTTTCTTTATAATGTTTGGTCTAACTTTCTTTATGTTTTTTGTTATGAAACTTTTCTTAGAAGTGTAAGCATCGATCGTGGGTAGATCAACGATTGGTGATGTCACAGATTCTACATCTATATTATTGGCTTTTAAAAATTCTTGAAATTCAGTCATTTTCATTGGCAACGGCGTAGCAAAATATTGCAAAGGCTGCTTATTAGTTTTTGCTTTGAGGGACTGAAACTTAATAATGAAATTTGTAAATAAGGTTTGTTATAAAATTATGTAATGGAAAATATGCCAGTTTCAAATTTGAAAACTTACTGCTGCAGCACTGTTTTCCACATTGGCAGATTTAAGAGCATTTTTAGCTGAAAGTATTAAATAATTATTATGGGACTGCAGTAGTCTTTGCAACTTTCACACCCTTTATTGCAGATTTTTTATGCAGGTGCTATTGTTTTTTCTATGGCTCGTGCAGCTATAAACGCTTTATTGTACATAACATTACTCGTAGACTAGATTTTTGATAGAGTAGGGCTTTATAACTAAATGTATATACTTAGCGTATTTGACCCCATTTGACAGTAGTAATATTATGTAGTAGGTGTAGTATTATATGGTGTATATTATACGGATCTTTTGAAATAGTGCTTAAACATCAACAACATAACTTCAAGGACTTATGGCAGAATGTCGTGACATACTTAAATAATGATTGATGGCGAAAATTTGAGACGGATAGAAATTCCCCATTTTTTTAATATATTGTATTATATTGTCAATATTTTGTATTACAATTTACAGTTTATGTATTAAATATATTACTCACATAATTCTCTTGGCGTTAGAGTAGAAATATAGTTGACGTCATCATCATAGGCCAGCAACGTAGTGTCCACTAGAATTGCTGATTGGCTTTTATTCTCTTTGTTCCCTGAAACATGTTTCATAGCTTTCAAGTTGTTTTCATTGAATCAACATTTGATTCGAATAAAGTATATACTTACCCAAATAATTTTCTGGTACGACGTGTATTTTATTTAACTTATATTTCGTTTCGTCCGAAACAGTTTTAGCAAATTTGTTCAGTTCATTAACAAAGTCAGCCGCCTTTAGATGTCTATCTGTTATTTTTGGATTAAACTTTACGAACTTTTTTTCATGTTCTATCAAAATACTTTTGCCAATAGGCGGTTTCTCTAAATCAATGCTTTGAAGCCAATTCCTAGATGTTATACCTTCGTGACCATTCATTGGTATTGGTGTTTCTTTAAAATTGTTGACATTTGCATTTGAACAGTCATTAATTTTTATTAGTTCCTGTTGAATAACACTCATGTCGGGAGTAGTGTAATCAAGTTCACGATTCATATTTTTTAGTATATCCCGCCAAGGAGTCGGCACTTTATCCGAGTTTAGTATGTCTTTATTCCACATCAGCAGGTCACTAAAGTAATCTGGGTATGGCTTGTATTTTTCTTTTTTGTCATCATGTACTGAGCGGCCTAGGGTTAGCAAACTCTCTGTCGGAATTAGCATAGATAGAGGCGATTGTGCTGTTACGTCATTAATGTTAAATTTGGGTTTAAAGGTCTGTACATAACTGTCGTCTTCAATAAATTCCGAGTTTTGTTCCAAATCCAAAACTGTGTGTATTGCGGAATTCGGACTGATTTTCAAATTTTCTTTTGAATACTTTTTCTTTTTTGGAATTTTGGTGTAAAAAGAAGTTAAATTTAACTTTAATCCATCCTCATTGACACCCATCTTATTGTTCATTAAATATTTTGATTCTGTAGTACTCAAAGTGGGGTTTATTTCATTACTAGGATCTGATGTTATTTTAATAAATATGTTTTCCACTTGATCTCTGATATCGTTTAGAGGCATATGTTGGGGAAAACTGGTAATTTGTTCGTAAGGTCCACTCGATGACTTTGTTTCAACGTTTATTTTAAGTAAATTTTCTATGTTGTGAGATTTGATTTTCTTTGTTTTGGTTTTTGGAAACTTATTATAGCTTTTAATTAGCGGTGGTAAATTTGTAGCTGTAAATAAAAATAAGTATCATGTACAAGAATAACCATTAAAGTCACTATAGTATATTTTCAACTACGTTTTCAAAATAAATGTAAATATTTCTAGTCTGATTCTATTCTAAAAACTAAAGAACAGTGCAATAATTCTACTTTTATATCCTTCAAGACTAATAGCTGGTTAAGTTAACATGAATTTTAATTTAACAAATCCTGGAGAGAAATTTTTATACGTTATTATTATTGAAAACAAACATATACTCACTGGGATTCATAGGCATACTTGTTAAAGTTGTATTTAAAAGCACTGAAAAATCAATAAATGCCTTCTCAGTTGTTCGTGGATTCCATGAATTCACGTGATTCACATACTTTGGCAAAGCGTCGACGGTCATTTCGCCAGTGATATTTGGTATCTGCTTTTTCATCTCCTCAATATTCAAAACTTTATCGTATTTCAATGGTTTGAATGTATCTATATGCGATGACATGATGTCGTAGTCCGATGGATGGGAACCAGATTTCAAAACTTTGCTCTTTGGTGTTGATTTAAAAATGTTTTTTAATTTCTGAAACGGGTTTGAACGTTGTTTTCTTGTATACTTTATATTTCGATATTCACGTTTTGCTTTTTTATTAGACCTTGATAAATGAAGTTTTTGAAGCAGTTTCTTTAATTTGCCTTCTTTACGTTTCGTACCTTTTAGATTAACTATTGCTGTTGGTGGTACTACTAAGCCGATATCAACACATCCCACTTTTGCGTTGTCGGGATTTTTCTTGGTTAAATTAATAAGCTTTGCGCTCTTCTTAGTTTGAAACTTAAGTTTTCCATCAAACGTGGTTGGCTTTTCTTTAAGTTCTTTTGTGTTTCTTTTGTTTCTATTTGATTCATTCGCAAATAAAAAAAGAATATTTTTATTATTTTCTGATTTTAAATATCCTGCGTCTAAACTATTATCAACCAAACCTTGATTATAAGATTCTGCCTCAATGCCTTCAAGGGTCTTATGTTCTTTACCAAACACCCTATTGATTATATGAGGAGGTGTAAATGATTTAAAAATATGGCCATGACGTTTACCAGCGTTTTTTAAGATTGAATCCTTAAAAGCATTTTCTGCAAAGTCAAACATTTACATCTTATGAATTAAATAATATCGATTAGCATATTAAGCAAAAAATAAAGCGCAATTTATTCATATTCATGTTTTTAAACCTAACGGTGATTAATTAATCGTACCTTGAACAGGCAATGCGGCAGGGGAGGCTTTATATTCTTCCAAGACCTGAGATAATCTTTCTAAACTGATATCTACAGCATTGTCTTCGGTTACTGGTGTTACTCTTAGCTTGTCCTCAAGCTCAGATTTCTCTGTTTCCTCCATTTTGCGCCCTGATTTCTCGTATGGGTCAGGAGTAGGAGATTTCAATGAAACTGTTTGAGATGTGTGATATTTTTTAGGTGTGCCATTATTAATGAACATGTAGAAATGTTTCTTGAACCACGATTCCTCGCTTTTCGTCGACGAATCATGATCATCTTCATATTCAAAGAACCTTTTATCTCTTGATGGTAGTTGTGGAATCTTGTTTAATATATATTTACCTATGTCATCTACACTATGATGTCTATGCGCTTGGTATCTAATTAAATTGGAAAATTTGTCATTTGCTTGCTCTTTTTGGAAATTCAAGTAATGCTTATACCCGTTGACGTATTCATTGTAAGATATTTTACTCGAAAGACCTTCATAGCTGTTATCATCATAAGGAGTCATTTCTGTTTTTCCTTCATCGTCCATTTCATTTTGCGTTTGGGCTCCAATGTTCACTGTTTGGGAGTAATCAGACTCTGTTGCTGTTTCGGCTGTTGATATTCCTGGAATATTTCCTTCAAAATTGTATTCAAGATCATCTGGAATTTCTTCTCTATCTTCATACAATTTCTTAACATCTTCTTTTAAGTTTTGATCAAATAATGTTTCAAAATTATGATTTGAAACCAATTTCTTATTTCTTTTGTTCCTTTTTATTCTTTCTTGGGATGCACTGATATTCATGATATTATTTTGACAAGTTTTTGTTAACATTTGCTCGTATAAAGTTAGTAAAGCATAATCATCTGCAGTAGGAGTTGTAGTTATTTCCTGTTCTGTGATCTTTGTGTGTTTACCAGATTTTCTATCGACTCGATTTTGGAGTGATCGCGGGGTACTTTTCGGTTTTTTATTTGTCCCTGGTGTAGGTTTCGTTGCGGTAGGTTGTTTAGTAGTGGGACCTTTACTACATGTTTTCTTGCTTTGAGGTTTAAGCGTAGTTTTAACTTTATCCACTTCTTTGCGGAAATCCCCGGAGACCTTGTTTTTGACTTTCTTGTAAATATTTTTCATTTCTCTTTGTAGCATATCTTCGATATTTTGTGCTGCCGTCATGGCATCTTCCGCGACTGACCTTTCTTCTCTATTATAATTTGTAGTAGTTTCTATAACTGTACCTTTCTCATCATCAGACTTAGATGTAATAATTGCATCTCTTTTTCCGAAGTCACTGTTTAAAGTAATAAAAGTGTAAAGTGAAAACGCCGGATTGTTAATTTCTACGTGAGTAAGTAAAGGATCTGCTTCAAAAATAGCTTCAGTGACCGTATTCGTAATAAGATTAGTGATGTCTGGATTCTGTTCTACTATTAAATGTAGAGATTTTTCTTTTATGTCATTTAGTAAAGCTTCTAATTGTGCAGTGCCTGGTATATCCAGATTTTCTGTAGTAGTCTGAGTACTAGTATGGTCAGTTGTTGTGTATGCAACTTTATCCGTAGAAGTGTAAATTGGCTTATATTTTTCTAATCTATACAGGTGTTTTAACTCAGCCACTTTTGTTGTCATTGTGTTTAAAACATTTTTTAATTCTTCGTCAGTAGATACAGCTTTCATGTGTGTTTTTTCTTTAACAGTGCTATTAAAATTTTCGTAGGGTGTGATATTTACGTTCTTTAAATTTTTCTCGATTTTTTTTTTATTCAATATTTTGGGAACTTCATGACTGATTTCTCGTTTTTTCTTTTTAAAAGAAATTGTGTACGTGTTTTTCTTTCTTTTTGTAACAAGTTTCTTATCGATTCCTTCATACTCATTGCCGTAAGTTGGCCTTTCGTATCTTAAATTTCCTTTTTTAAATTGACATTTCAGTCTTTTCTCACGTTCTTGAGCTTTATCTTCTTTAATTTTGAACTTCCTCCAAAATCCTCCAATTCTTCTTTTTGTGGATTTATGTAGTTTAAATTGTTGCGACCTATATGTGGTTTCTGTAGATTTTACGTGGGGTGTGGTTACTCTCACATTGACCTTGCTCGTGGGTGTGGTGACGCCTGATTTAATCCTTTTTTGCTTGTGGAGGAATTTGTCATGTTTTGATTTGTACCGTGGGGTGAATTCCAAATCGTGCAAGCTGTCCACTCTCTCATCGAAGTATGAGTTATCAATATTTTTAGATACAGTAAGTCCGTTGACGAGTAACATCAGATATAATAAACTGAAAAGGTAATGAAATGCTTTATTTGATATTAATGTTTCAAGAAATATTTCATCCAAACGGAATATAGGTACGCTTGAATTGAACATGAGTCTCCGTTTTTACATGCCGCGTCCTTTGACTTAGTTTTATAAATACTTTGCGCTATACGTTTAGTAGTGTAGGTATAGTGCAGAAGATAGTGAGTATAGTGTATAATAAAGACTAACGTGGAGCGGTTGCTTACCAAGGCGACAAATGATATAGGTACATCAGGCAAGTGGCCATTGAAAAGAAGAATTCAATATTGCGCAAAGAATTGATTATTTATATATACTTCTAGTATTCTATTCTTCTAGTATTACTATTATTTAAGTAAGAACTATGGCTCCGAACATGTATATCACAAAATCTATAACTCACCATAAAAAATTGACAAATAACATTGGCTATTTATTAAGAAATTCAAAACTTGCATGTTACCATAAAATTATCTTCTATAAACTAATGTACAAATATAATAAACGTGCGCTAAATTGTTTGAGACGCGATTTGCGCTTGTTTCTTTCCGCTGTCACTGTCAGTTTCAATTTTGACTATTCTGAAATTCTTCCTCTGTAGCTTCGCTAAGGAGTTAATTATTCGCAAGGCTATAGGCAAGAGTCACAAGAGTATGCTTATTTTGATGTATGATTACGACTGCAATGCTGAGGTCTCGGGTTCAATCCTCGGGTCGGACAAAGTGATATTGAGCTTTTCTATTCAGCATCAGCTCGTAGTCTGGAATTTGTGCCCGATATGGCGACAGGCTCGTCCCCTATCATATAATGGGACGGAATAACGGCGAATAGTGGGTGCACTAGTTGCGCCTCTGCCTACCCCTTCGGGGATAAAAGGCGTGAGTGTGTGTGTGTGTGCTTGGGAATATAGGTATGTATTTATGCAAAAGACTACAAATTACTTTTTGCCTGCGAAGCCACCAGCAAGATTTGACGCAATTTTCTGTATTATATTTTTGCCTTAAAAATAGGTATGTGTTTAGCATTTTTTTTTCTTGTGTGACGTCGCTTTCGAGTGTAGGTCACTAGCCACTAGGTAGACGAATACTTTAGATCTGCATACCAAGTTCAACTTATTCACTTCCTTGTGAATTGTGTAATTTAGCTATCGCTTGCGGTATTTTAGATCGTTGTAGTTATGGATTAAGAAAAAAAAAAGCGTCGGTGCTTTTTGACCGACTTCTAATAAAGGAGGAGGTTCTCCATTCATGTGTTCTTTATTATCAGGTAGACTATAGAGCTTCACAATTTCATTGCGACGTGTTCCGATGCTCTGGATATACTACATGTGGAAAAAACATATTAGTGGTAGTAGTAAAAGTGTAGCATTCAACAATTAATATGAATCACAAACAGTTTACCTTCCATACACCAGACGCCGGCCGATAAGAAACTTATGAGCTTGCAAACAATGCAGCATTCAACATACAAGTGACCAAAGAGGTTCTCTGGCAGCCCCACCACAATCAACTTGTGTATTTACATTATATAAATAAGCATTAAGCATTTTATTTCACTCTCTCGCAAACCGTCTTCATGTACACTCGCATACTTTGTACTCGGTCCAATATATCACATTGAATTAGTCTTTGAATTCCATTTCTAAGTAGGACGCAATACCCTACGTAAATAAAAGTCAACATTCAAATAATTATTTATTTATTAAAAATTATCGCTTACATATATACCTATATTATAGTTTATCCCGCGGCCGCGCTCGCTCTTCAACCGTAGGTTTGCAAACGAATGGCCGACACCGCCCGCCGTGATGTTAATGGAGGCTGTAGTTTTGAGATTGTCCAGCGCTTGGATGCCCTGGAACGAGAATTGCGAATCTATACTGATATTATAAAGCTGAAGAGTTTGTTTGTTTGTTTGTTTGTTTGAACGCGCTAATCTCAGGAACTACTGAACCGATTATGAAAATTCTTTCACTAATAGGAAGCTACATAACTCCTGAGTGCTATAGGGTACTTTTTATCCCGGGAAAATATTTTTGTCCCGGAAAAACCTTTTCATGCGGGTGGAGCCGCGAGGACTACTAGTACGATATAAAAATATATATACAAGTAGGTACCTGCCGATGTATCGAGAATTTTGGCTTTACAAAACCCAGGACTGCTTTTTATGTTCCTATTAAGTGTTGCTCGCGGCTTCGCCCGCCTTTCCCGCTACTAAAGTCCTTAAAAAGCAGTATAACACCAGCGCCATCTATTTAATGAATCAGGTAAAATATATACATTATGTTCATGGGAGAAAATTACCGGGATAAAAAGTATCTATGTATCCGGGACATGATCTACCCGTGTGCCAAATTTCATCCAATAAATCCAAATCCGTTTAGTTGTTTCGGCGTTTACAAACTTTCGCATTTAGAATATTAATAAGATAAGATAGCGGTTAGTGGGAGTACACATAAGGACCCGTTTCACAGTTTTAAAGTAAATTTAATTTGACAGTTGTTGTATTATACAGCCTTAGACTAACATATACAGCTAATATAGACGGTACCAAGAAGCTTATAGATAAAAGTGAAGGTAACACTCAAAATACCGAAGTGAAGGCGAATGTGGCCGAACGTTTCTTTCTAAATACACATATAAGAACGAGATAGTGATATGTGTTGTCTGTGTCGTATGTATTCAGAAAGAGAGTGTCCGACCACAGTCGTCTTTACTTATTCAGAGTGTTGTCTCCACTGTCATCTATAAGTTACTTGGATAGTATTCATTTTATTGCTATTTATTTGAGACCGTAGATTACACTGCAACTTTTGTATTTGGTCAGCTTATACTTTTATGTGAGGAGTAGAGTGTACACCGTTAGAACTTGTTGTACAGGTAACGATTGCCTAATTATATGAGCTTTATATTAGGACTTGGTCTCTACAGTCATCAAATAATGTGTCTCAGAACAACCTAAAACAGTTGACTCTGTTTAAATCATCTACAATAGATGTAATAGGCCGATGATGATGATATTAGAACTTATACAGGGTGTTACATTGTATACATGACTCTAGTTATATCCGAAAACTACAACTGTTACTGTACTCATATTATAAAAAACTTTTTAAATAATTCCATTCTTCCAGAAAACCACAACTACAAACGTCAATACTTCCTCATAAACAACGATAAACTGGATCTCCGACACCTCGGCCGTGGAAACACCAACTACCCTATGGTGGAAGCCATTAACCAAGCAATGGCCATCTCTCTAGAAACGATGAGGATCATAGTAGCTACTACATAACATGTATGAGTGGTCAAAGTACCTAACGACCATGGTTGAACCAACACATGTTACATATAATAGTATCTATATTACAAGTAGGTACCAAATAATGGCAAGCTTTATTACTTTGCACACTACGAAGTTTAGGAGACGGACCGCAATAGCGGTACGCGCAGGGGCGGTTGCGGACGACAACTTAGACGTGAGTCGGAGGAAGCCCGCAGCCGTCCTTAATGTGCCGAAGATGGCCACCGCGGAGTTTTGGTTGGTATGCCGTGCGGTGTACATAGGTTAGGGACTCGGCCCGGCGGTCGTCCGACGTTTTCCATCTCTCCGGGCGGCTCAACGTCGGGTCGTAAGGCACAGTGAACCCAACATAACCGCTCAGTCGTTCCCCTTGAACACTGGGAGGTAGTAATAATTCACTTTCTCCGCGTAAACAAAAAAAAACACTACGAAGTTTGCACATTGCGTATCCGATAAATGGCCAGATAGAAAAATTTGGACCGATAGTTATAATCTATAGACAGTTTTACCTACTTATATACCAATAACTTTTAACAATTACATGAGTAATATTTGCTTAGTTTTGAGAATTGTTTTTGAAAAGTAAACATTGGTTTCACCGACAATTATTATTACGTCGAGAGAATTAATGAAGGAGATGTCCGCATTTTGTGTGGGTGCTAGGCCTCAAAATCTAAACAGGCTCAAACTTTAGAGATATTAAAGGGGAAAAATATGGTACTTGGACCCATTAAAAAATATTTTTAGACCACTCCATTCATAACTAACTTTTTAAAAACGTTCATATTAAGTGTAGTCGTCAAGCCAAACAAAATTACATTAATCTAAAAATCTGAGTTCTTTAAAATTAAGCGATTTATGGTAAAAGGCTAGTTTTCAGGAGTTCTATCCAAATATATATAAATTGTGTTGTATTTTGACTGCCTCGGTGGCGTAGTGGTATTGCGTACGCATTACGAGTACGATTTGCGCGCTGAGGTCCTGGGTTCAAATCCCGGGTCGAGCCAAAAAAAATTGTGACTGGGTTTTTTCATCTTAAAATTTACTCAGTCGCAGCTCGGAGTCAGGAAGTTGGCGGTGTGATACCCCCGTGCCTCGGAAAGCACGTAAAGCCGTTGGTCCTGCGCCTGATCTCTCTCCGGTCATGTCGGATTGCCGTCTCACCGGACTATGAGAGTGAAGGAATAGCGAGTTTTTTTTTTTTTTTTTTTTTTTATATGGCCATCTTCGGCTCATTAGGGACGGCTGCGGGCTTCCTCCGACTCACGTCTAAGTTGTCGTCCGCAACCGCCCCTGCGCGTACCGCGTTTTTGCGGTCCTTTTTTCCTGTTGCGGGGGCTCAGAAGCCCCCGAAACACCGTATCGTGTCCGCCTGTTGGTGTCCGAGGCAGCGTGAGACACGCTGCCTCGGACATGTTCATCACGGGGGTCACAGAAGTTGGCTAGACTAATGGGTGGGCGGCACGTCCCGCCCACCCGTGACCCCCGGAGGCCCCTATTAGTCGCCTTTTACGACAGGCAGGGGATACCGTGGTGGAATTCTCCAAACGCCCCCAATCCACAGGGCGGGAGACGTCGGTCAGTCGTCCACCCGACGCCTCCTACGTCTCGTCTGGCGGCGGGAGGGATCACCACTGCGCTGGCGATCCCTCTCGGCACTCTCCTTCCGCGAGAGGACCGCCTCGCAGAAGTGGGCCACCGCCTGCCAGGCCTCCCGGCCGCCGACCATGGAAGCGACCACGGCCGGCAGCGAGAGGTCTTCTCCGACGACTGTTCTGAGAGCGCTGCGTTCTTCATCCCAGGCTGGACAACACTCCAACGTATGTTGGGCCGTGTCCATTGGGCAGTTGTCACAATAGTGACACACGGCCGACTCCTCTATCCCTACCACCCGAAACAGGAACTCACCGAAGCAGCCATGCCCGGTGAGCACCTGCGTCAGGCGGTATGTTGCCGCTCCGTGGCGCCTGTCCAGCCATTCGGCAAAGACAGGACGCACTGCCTCTACGACACGGTGCCCCCACGACGGGGCCTCCAGCCTGAGACGCCACTCCTCCACGGCGGCTCGCCGTAAGGCGGCCCTCTTGGCCTCCACCTCCTAAGGAATAGCGAGTGCACCTGTGTATTGCGCACACACTTGTGCACTATAATATCTCCTGCGTACCTGACTGATCTCCGTTGAGATTGGCCGCCGTGGCCGAAACTGGCTAGGAGGATTTCATAAATTGTCTTGTTTAGAATTTCAGGCCCGTTTTTGGACATGTCCTTTTATAGGCTTTAAGTTTTATTTTTAAGGACAGAATTTTATTTCATCTATGATTTTTCAGCTTCTTTAAAAAGCCAAATAATAATATATTTTTTTAATTGGAGTGTCAAAAACCTCAAAAGCAACTAAATATTTAGGGACTTATTTGGTTAATAACTACTAAATAGTAAATTTTATATTGTACTTCATGAATTTAGGTATTAACAAGATAGTTTATTTTTACAAGTACCGATACACTATCAACATGTATACAGTCAATATATCAACTCTTAAAAAAACACATACCTGAATTTTCTCATCGCCTGGCAAAGATATGAAAAAGTATTTCACTCGTTTTATAAAAGGTATCGCGTTATATTCCACAACCGTTTCGTTGTACAGTCTCACTCTATTGTTGACGTTGCCTATCACCATGTGGTAAGAGTTGACCAGCGTTATGCTGGTGACCACCAAAAGCAACAATAGCAGCTTCATTATTGTAATAAGCGTAGACTCCCGATTGCAGCGGAATTGTGACAAAACACGATATAAAATAGGTTAGCTGGGTTATCGCGTTGTATACGCAAGATATAACTGGGACGGACCCAGACATGAATTTAGGGAGGTCACTAACTATGTTACAGTAAATTTAATAACACTGTCATATACATTTGTAGATAAGAGTTTGGTAAAACGGTAATTGACAACTTTTTAAAAATACATTCATTAAAAATCTATATTATCCAATATTTAGCGGTAACTGAATTTTCAATGACCACGCAATAACAAGTGCTCAATTTGATGAAAATGGTGGCTCTTATTTGTTGAGCTTTTTTTGTGGAGGACCACACTTACCTACCCAGCCATCTACACAATTAGATACATACCGTTTAGCGGTAATCTTGAGACTGGCAATTGAATATAATGCGTAAGTTAAACATAATATTATATTCTGTACAAAAATTATAAATCACTTCATCCTGAGTACGTCCATGTTACTTTGCAGTTTAGAGAACTATGATGTTTTTCCTGATTATTCTGAGTAATATACGTTCTAATGTATTATAAATTAGAAGAAATCATAAGAAATAAGTATCTATGTGTACTTGGGTTGTTGAGACTGATGGTACCTACTGCGTTGCTAGTACCTCGTCATTCTAGCCAGGGGCGTAACTGTAGGGTGGCATGACGGCAAAATGCCACGGGCCCCAAACTTCAAGGGGCCCTGACTTGGGAGGGCCCGACCCGAGAGACAGAGGGCTGTGAGGCGAATCCTAAAAAATCCGCCGGATTTTGCACTGCTGAGGGGCACCAGTCCATAAATTTGCCACGGGCCCACAATCTACATGGGTGTAGGGAGATACGTCACTGATTTTAGTTTATCGTTTGCTGTCAATTGTGCCTTCCACTCAAGATGTAAATCAGTTTACATAGTAAAATTTTATTTGGTGTTTATTTTGTACGCGGGGGCTTTACGGCTATCCTGGAATTCCTGGATAAGCCATAGGCCTTTTATCCCGGGAAATATGAAACGAGAGTTTTATCTTGGAAAACTGAATCAGAATGTCAGAAGCCCCCGCGCACCGAAGGACTTCAACGGCAGCAACCCGATGGAACTGCGAGCAATTATGTATGGAGATAGTTTAAGACCTAGGGAAGGACGTAGGCTACTTTTTATCCCGTAAAAAGAAGAGCGCTTAAAAGGATACTACGGCAGATTTTTTTTAAAGCCTAATATGTTGTGCTACCCAGGCCAAGCTGGGATGGGTAGCTAGTAACTTATATTTGCATTAAGCCAAAAATCTGGATGTAAAACATGCCTATGTTATATAACCGATATACGTACTTGTATATAATTATAATTAACCTTTCAAGGCCCGCTTATAATTATATAGATGTATGAGAAAACCCTATTTATATGGACACCGGTGTCCGTCACGGGCCTTGACAGATTAATTACTTACTATATTACAATAAATTGCGTCATTCATCTTTATTACGCAGAATTCACAAAAGATCAGATACAAGTTACCGTAGGTCATTTTAAAGTGCACATTCCAACTGCGTAATTCATTAATAACTCACTTTGCTACGTAGTTCCTAATAGTATATTAAAATCCTGTTCTCCTTTCCTAATATCGTCGCCTCTGTACCTATAATACATCTAAAAATTCTTAAAACTACTCCATTACAACCCCACAAAAAGTATTTGAATCTGCCACTGTGATATATCACGTTTATTTATTTACACTTTCTATACAACGAGTATAAAGGCGGACTTAATGACGTAGGCATTTTCTACCAGCCAACCTTCAGGTGGTCCAGAGACAAAACAAGGTAGGTGTACACAACGCGAGAAGGTAGTGGACAAAACATTAACATTATAAAGACTAATCGTTACACAATACTATAAAATAACACAATTACATTCTGATAAAATAGAAAAAAGAAATACAACAAAACATAAATATAGATAAGTATTATATACATACATACATATAATATTAAATATATGATATTAGCTGACCTGTTGAGAAGAACATATTCATAACCCTGAGAGGACCTACCTATAAATCTTGATTAAGCAGCTTCGTGTACTCTTGCTCTAAGGCCTTCAAAGCGCCGTCAGTGGTAAGGAGAACGTTCTGTTTCTTCAAATTCTTTATAAGCGCAGTCTGCCTATCCACATAGCTCTGAAGACCTTTGATCTGGTCTTCCAGCCGGCTTATGATGGTCTGATGCGATGTGGAAAGGGAACGCGAGGAGTCACGGAACTCCTTGATACGGATACAGAAAAAATAAGTAAGTATATTAAGCTCATTGTTTTAAGTTATAAATAAAGAGCCTCACCATACCCTCCATAAGCCATGGCAACTTAAACATTCAAACGAAAAAAGCAGAAGTAGCGCTCGCAAAGCACGATTTTTATTTTCCTGTTCAGGCTATAATAATATATACACACTCACGCCGTTTATCCCCGAAGGGGTAGGCAGAGGCGCAACTAGTGCACCAACATTTCACCAAGCGAATTCCGCCTCATGACGTGATAAACGAGCCTATTGCCATATCGGGCACAAATTCCAGACTCCGAGCTGACACTGAGCAGAAGAACCCAATATCACTTTGCCCGACCCGGGGATCGAACCCAAGACCTCAGTATTGCAGTCGTACCGTAATACAACTATGCCACCGAAGCAGTTTGGCTAAAAGTAACTAAGTTATATTCTTTTTCTGGTCAGAACTAACCAAAAACAAGAATACGAGAATGTTCTATACTAGAAGAATACATACCTTTTCCGCTTTCCTCGCTGCTTCCACCTGTTGTTTCATAGTCTCCAGGGTTTCTTCTTGCGCAGCGCATCTCGCCTCTAGACCTGAAGCTTTGGTTCTCAATCTCTTGACTTCCGAAGATAACTTGTCCGATTCGCTTCTCTTATCTTTGAAAAGTTTGTCTTTCTCCTAAAAAGCAATACCTACATTTAATAATTGTACTGAACATTATAATACTAACATCTAATGTGTTAGGGTGACGACCGCAGTACTATACAACGCAATACTTTATTATACCAAGTTCTGAGTTATATTTCTACAATTTATGAGCAGTTCACAGGTGAAGGACAGGCTCATCATATGTTTTTTTACTTGTATAAATTAATGAGCTTTCTTTATTATGTCATAACGGAACGTGAAGAAGCAATAAGCAGACCAGCATAATAGTGACAATTATCATCATCATCATCAGCCTTTATCAGTCCACTGCTGGACATAGGCCTCCCCTAATGAGCGCCATAGCGCCCTGTCTTCAGCTTGCCGCATCCAGCATCTGCCTGCAGTCTTTCGCAATTATCAAGGGCTAGAATATCCCTTGCTGGACGATATTTTCCTTTCACTTTACATCAGTTGCGGTCAGCAGAGGAGTCACTGTACCTTGCTAGAATAGAATATTGCAATTGCGAATGTTTGTGCAAATGTTTAGGCGATTGTATGTTTGTTACAACTTTTTTTTTTTTTTTTTTTTCGCGGAGAAAGTGACTTATTACTACCGCCCAGCCTTCAAGGGGGGCGACTGAGCGGTTATGTTGGGTTCACCGTGCCTTACGACCCAGCGTTAAGGCGCCGGGCCGAGTCCCTAACCTATGTACACCGCACGGCATACCAACTAAAACTCCGCGGTGGCCTTCTTCGGCGCATTAGAGACGGCTGCGGGTTTCCCCAGACTAAGAGTGTCTAAGTTGTCGTCCGCAGCCACCTCTGCGCGGTGCCGTCTAATACAGCCCGTCTCCTGTTTGGGGGGGGGGGGGGGGGGGGCTCAGAAGCCCCCGCGCACCGAAGGACGCCCTCGGCGTCAACGGCAGCATGAGGCCTACCTGCCACACTGCCGTCCATCACGGGGGTCGCAGTAATGTGCTAAAAACACGCACAAAACTACAGACGGACAGCCCCCTGCCGCCTGCCCGCGACCCCCGGTGGCCCCTATTAGTCGCCTTTTACGACAGGCAGGGGATACCGTGGTGGAATTCTCCAAACGCCCCCAATCCACAGGGCGGATGTTTGTTACAACTTGGAAGTAAACGCAAAAACCGATTTGGATGAAACTGCACATGAATGGACCATGTCCTAGGTTGATATATAAGGAAATTTTTCAAATGTTGGCAACATTTGAATTATTTACTACGCTTTTTAAAATGTAGGTACTTTTTTTTTCGCGGAGAAAGTGAATTAATTATTACTACCGCTCAGCCTTCAAGGGGAGGGTGACTGAGCTGTTATGTTGGGTTCACCGTGCCTTACGACCCGACGGATACCATGGTGGAATTCTCCAAACGCCCTCAATCCACAGCGCGGTAGATTGTAGGTACTGGCATCGTACAGATGGCTCTATGGATTTTGTAGTGGGAGAGCCTTTTCACGCTGGCGAATCCGCGAGAAACACATAGTAGAAAAAAATATACATACCTCAAGTCTATTCTGTAACGCAAGGCATTTAGCCCTCATCTCAGTAGTGGTCACCTTCATGTTTTTGGTAGAGGTCATGAGCCCCAGCTTCTGACTCTCCAACTCAGCGAGTTGCGTTAGATGCATCTCACATTGCGAGGTCTGGAATGTGAAGAACTAAAACTATTCTTACTGAAATTTGTTTGAAAGTATTTGCTTAACATAATGTTTGGCTCTTATCACTTTTATCAATCGCCTTTTTCTATCCATCGCGTAAATAGACCGATCAGAATTCAGAACAAAGATTTTTTGACATGTCTAGAAATGACTTATTTTGATTGGGTTATTCTCAGAATCGGATGGAATATCAACATTCGGATAGTTCATTGTAAAAATCGAATTTAAAAACATTATAAGTATTAAAATAAAACTATTTTACGGATTTTATCGCGGTTTTTTAATTTATATTTTCTCACTCTCACATTGGTCACGCCGTCCGCCCCGTGACCACGAAGTGCTGAAAAGCCTTCGAAACGTCGGGAGAAAATATAAATTACAAAACCGCGATAAAATCCGTAAAACAGTTTTATTTTAATGTCTAACATTCGCGTAAATAGAAGAAGTCATTATAAGTATGACAATACTTTGTAAATTGTATTGTGAAAATAAACAATAAAACAGAAGCATCCAAATAAGTCATCTGATTATAAGTTATCATTATACCAATTTCCTGAAGCCTCAAAGTGTGGGAAACTTGGTTGAATTGCTTATTTGATATCTTTGTCTGCATGCTTACAAGCCATAAGAGGGTTCTAGAATTCTTCAACAATTTATTGAAAATATGAAAGACTTTAGCAGATCGACCAGTTTACACCACTTTTTGTAACAGAAACACCACTCTAGTCATGCTTAAGACCCATACAAAGAATTTGCTGGTGGTAGGTTTTACCTTGCATCCGTCAGGGTAGCAATCACTGTACACAAGGTGTTAAAACCTCCCATAATGGCCCATGTTAGTTTGTCACATTCAGAGGGGTCTGCCTGTCTATGTGGTTTAACTATGCCGGGATATTTGTGTCGACTGGTAAGGGATAATCAGTCGACACTATTTATTCCCCATGCAGATTACCATCAAGTACAGTGGGATCACTGTACTATGCTTGTATAACAAAAACATTAAATTTATGCAATGCCCCAATGTGGCAAATGATTAACTTTGCCTTTGCTGCATAAATCAACTATCATAAAATAGCAAACCGTACAAAAACCGATCACCTTTTTTTCTATAGTATTTTTTAATTTGTCTATTTGCTCCTGCATGAGTTTCACCTTTGATGATAAAAACTTGCAAACATTTTCCACTGTAACTTCACCTGTAATTTTGTAACATAATATTAGCAACATTTTATCATTATGAAATATAAAATCAAAGAGTTCTATGATTATATAGAGAGGACATTCGAAAATTGTCATACAAAATTTTGGGCCTGTTTGTGAGTAACTCAATCTACTGTGAGATGGCAAAACACCTATGTAAAGTTCATTAGAACATACTTTGACATGAATGCGCAAATTAGCATTTTTCCTTCCAAATTATTGTTTTCTTTAAAAAATTTAAACATACCAAGATGTCTTGTCACATAAGACAGTGACTCATAACCAATTGGTAATAACTTTTGAATCAAAAATTTAGTCCTGATGTCTGGTCTATAGCTAACTATACTGTTTATTGTCTTTGTCTGAAATGTATGTGATAACAACCAAATTACCTTTTAAAAATGACTTCGGTAATACTTCATCCTTAACATTAACAGAAACAAATGCATACAAAAATTCCATATTGTTGGTGCTAGGCTTTTGATTACAACAATCACATGCTATTATAGTCTTGGCAGGTTGTTTTGGACTAATTTGATCAATAATCTGAGTTGCATTTTCAAATCCTTGAGGTATTTTTTGCATTTTATGTTCCATATAATTTGTTTTGGTAGCAATTTGTGCATTCTTTTTTGTTGTTTGGCATGACTTGTGTATACTTAATGGTGGTGTTATAGCATTCTGTGTACTGCAATAGTGCTTTTTTGTATTTGTATTGTACACATTTGAAGTGAACTCAGAGAATATGTCTTGCTTTTGCTGTGGAATTATTTTAAAATTATCAGCCAGTTTTTATTATGCAAGAAATTCATAAGTTGTCCTCAAGCACATGCTATATAAAAACAAGGAGATCTTTTCTGCAACATGGTTGAAAATGCTTGTTGTGCCCACAAGCTATATTGGAGTAGGATTTCAATCGTTTTCAACTTCTTTGACATGGTGAGAAACTAATTTAATGTATGGAGCTATGAAATATTTAATGGTAAATATAATGCTATTGTTATAAAAATATTGGGTAAGACCGAGCCGTGAGAGTATTAGTGTTCTGTGGACCGAGCAGTAATGTAAAGGCATCGACACAAAGAGCATTATAATACTACGGGAACATCGACATATCTCATCTTGTAGATCAAAACATTTACCATTACGTGCTCAATTTCCTTCATGAGACTTTCAGTTTTCTTTTCCAATTGCTTGTTAAGTTTTTTAAATTCATCTTCACGCGCTAGTAAATCAAGACCGTCCATATTTCACTTTATTATTTTAAAACATCACAATATTTGCTGCTAATGTCACGTTTTATAACACAGCAAAATTATAAATGCCGAAATCACAACTGTACTGAAAAGTTTGTATGCAGTAGACTTTTAAATTAAATAGCATAATATTGTGTTAGAAAGCTGGATTTGGTTGCCATGGTGACCTGCACAATATTGATCAAATGACCATCTTTACGCCTTATAAATGTTGTCAATTCACATTCCTTTAATTCAAACAAACTGGTAAAATGTGATGATTGTGCCATACTTATATAAACCTGACTTTCTAAATATTATAAAAATAATTATACATATAATATTACGCACTTATGTTGAATGTTTTTATTGATGTTAATGAGAGTGTGCTGCCATCTTAAAACATTTTTAGAAAACTGGTATGTCAAAAATGGCGCTGTAACAAACAGCTGTGCAGCGGCCAATCATAAAGCGTTTATATTAAAGTGTCAATATAATGTTTTCTTTGTTCCACACGCACACATATAAATATGTTGACACATCGCTTTGTTTCCATATGATTCGATTTGGACAAATCCCAGCATATATTAACCTAAATATTGATTGATATTACTACTAAGTAGCAAAAACTAAGTATGTCCATAAAATATGTGTAAAATAATATACGAAAAATAAGGAAATCATATCAAGGTCGTTAAACTTAGAGCGAGATATCCGACGTGCGAAGGAGAGAACAAATATAATTAGTGTGTGCATCAGAGATTTTCAATCGATAGACCAATGAGAGCATTCTTCGGCCAGCTGACAGCCAGTCGAGAACTGAGCGAGCGATCTGACCGCTCGCTTGCGTTGCGTCCATAAAAAAATTGCATATAATATCAGTTTTTGGACAGCATTTTGCGTCCGGACTATCATTAACAGTGTAATAATGTATTTTAAGAGAAAAAGAAACTATCACCGAAGTGTTATATTATAGCCCAGGTGTTTTACAGTGGAGTTGACGATTTTAGTTTGCTGTTGAAATAAGGTAAGTACCCATACCTTCAGACATATGTTTGGATTTGTTCACGAAACGCCTTTGTGCCGTACATTAGTGTTTGTTTCATGTCAAATATGCAAGGAATTATTATGTAGAGTGTAGAACGCATAACAGAGAAAACCATACGTAACAAGTAGAAAGCAGAATGTAACTTTGTAATTGGGAGATATTTTTTTAATGCTAATCAGCTGTTCGTAGAACGGGGCTGTTGCCTCTGCCGTTTTTTTAAATGCAACAAAGGCTAAGGACCTCAGTGCCAGTCGACCGATTTTTTTTCTTCTTTTGTTAAATAACGGGTCCGAAGCAGGTAGGTACATGCTGGGACAGGTCCGGCTAGTGTTGCGCTCATATCGTCGGCTGCTAACGATGTTTAACGCCGGTTTTTGACGATACTTTTACTCCCACATATTGAGTAGGTACGTTAGAGGCTATATGGTCGCTGGTACGTTATGATTCCGCAGAAAAAGATACAATTAAAACGTTGAATTTTTACGACCACCGTATCCTCGAATGCAAAAGTTATATCTAATCTTGTAAAAGTGCTACAGCATCCAGCCAGTGCTTTGAAAACAAGATGTCTTTGGTAATTTCTTTTCTTTGCACTTGCATGAATAATACCATAATACTAAGATGTGTTGCCAGGTCGTAAAGAAGGAAAAATGTTAATAGGGTAATTAATAAATTGCATTCAAATAAGCTGGTATTCATTGTTTGTGAAACAATTATTGTTTTAATGATAATTGTAATTCAAATTATGCATTGTTGTCCACGCGATTATTTTGATTTAAAAAGGGAAACGGTTGTATTTACCTATTCACTTACGTAGTTAGGTATTGGCATGGTTTGTAACGAAAGTTTTGTCGCTTCCTTCGTTGAAGAAGGATGTGGGTTTCCTTAGATGCTTTAATGATATCAATATATTTTTTTAATATAGGTAGGAAGTTAAATATCTACTTATGTCAAATCATTTGATAAAACTTCTGTATGGAAAAAAGCATTTAATTAACTTTGTAGGTAACAACCAATAGGAGGGTAAAGCTATAAACTACCCTACCTACTTCATATTTTTCAAATTTCTTTCACAAGGGAATTGAAAAAATGGCAGTTGGTAACATAAGTACATTTCTACAAACCGATTAATGAACTTTCTACCAAAGTTAGATTATTTGGATTTATTGGCTTCTACAACTGGGTTCCTACTTCATTTTGTTGACTAAAATATTGAAACAGCTGATTGGCAGACACGAGCCCCAGCTACAGACATAACCGTCATAGGTAGATACTAGGTAAGTTTGTGCAAAATCTTATTCTCCGACTCAAAGATGGTTATCAATCTCTTAAATAATTTTGTACACCATGAGTCGGCAAAGGAGTCACTTGATGTTAAGTGATTTCCACCGCCATAAACACCCTTTACCTGCTAGAAGAATCACGAATGTAATTTTTTACTTACCAGTAGGGCTGCCATCCGTCCGGATTTCCCCGGATTTGTCCTAGTTTGAAGGGCGTCCGGGGGCCGTCCGGCCGGGGTTTTAAAAATTGTCCGGGCAAAACCCGGACACTTTTGTTTTCACGGGAAATCCATTTTTTATAGATGAGCGACAAATTGAAATAAATCTTAGTTAAAACTTCATGCATTTCCCCGCATTCAAGAAGGAACGGCAAAATATTTTTCAGAGGTGTCCGGGGAAATACTCATATTTCGCCCAAATGTCCGGGATTTCTGCCGTGTTTATCCGGCGTCGGCAATTTAGATGATGGCAGCCCTACTTACCAGTCTTGAATAGAATATGAATTTGAGGAGGGAAGCGGGTGTTTCTAACGCATATATCGCACCTTTAGAACGAAAACGACACAATTCAAAATAATCTTAAATTGAGTTATTCTCGTAAAATAATTTATGACGAAGTTCTCAATACAAAAATAGTTCAAACACAGCCATATTCAAGCGGGAACAGGACAAAACTGTTACATAGGTCCCTTTTTATTATATTTTTATGAAAAATGGACCAGTTTTAGATCATTTAATGACGATAACTCAATTATCTATTTTTTTTAATTTTGTCGTTTTCGTTCTAAAGGTGCGATATATACGAAATGCAATAGCAAATTGTCACTTGTCAATCGTCATTATCAACTGATTTCAATAACCAAACCCAATCTAAATCTTCGATCCGATCTCGGGAATAATCCAATTAAAATAAGTCATTTTGTAAGTCAAGAGACTAATTATAACTCTTTATTGTAGAGGAGGCCCATGTTCAGCAGTGAACAGTATTTAATACAGGGTATGGTATGGTATGGTATGGTATGGTATGTCAAGAGAAAGTTTATTCTGATTGGTCAATTTTTGCAATAGATTGATAAAAGAGATTGGATTTGTTCATTGAAATCGGCTGTAATTCACATTGGTTTTCTGCCGACAGCGGCAGTATCCCCGTAAAGCTGGCCTTATATAGAAAAATATGATGCATCTAATCTAAAGAATCTCTCTACCCCTTCATTGTCTCCAGTATGGCTAAAATACTGGTCAAGTTTTATAGGAATCGTTATTTATCATCTTTACTAGACTTGTCGATCGTAAATAACTACATATATTTTTTTAATGGGATGTTGGGATGATAATGACCTGTTAACGTGTTACTGTACTAATTTATTACATACTAATTGTTTTTGTTATGTGGTGAAGTCCAAATATCATATATAGACCCCATCGCCCCCATTCTGGGAGTTGTATGTATTCCAGGAATCATAAAAAGAAAGAGTACTGTTATGAGTTTGAATAAAGAGGTAGAGAAAGGAAAGAAAAGATTGATAAGAATGATGTGGGAGGAAGAACATGTAAGAAGTGAATGCGGATTGGCGAGATGACCATAGAGTTTTATAAAAGAATGAAACATACAACGCCATGTTCAAATGACAATAGAATAACCCAAGGGAATGTAGAGTTGCTGTAATTTAGTGATTTACTACCATCGACTAATCAATGTAATGAGCTATATTTTCACCAGTGTAAAAGTCGAGATCGTAATGTGTTATAGAAAATAGGTCTATGGTCATTATGGGTAATTTGTCTTGTTTCTTAAGTCGAATCTTGTACATACAAGTAAGCGTTTTTAATTTGTTATCTTTGTTATTTCGATAAACTTAAAAAAAAATTGTTGCTAATCGCCAGTCGTCCATTCAAAATTCGACTGCGTAGTTACGATTGCGTGCTTAGTTAATATTTGCGACGTGCAATGCGGAATGTATCGTGTACGCTAATAGAGGTCGTCAAGGCTTAAAGTATTACGTGACCTTCTACTCAGGTTACTAATTAAATGCAAGCCTAAACCGCTGCGAAATTGTGATTTATGGATGAAAGAAAAGATGTTAGAAATAAGAAGAGCGTAATTGTTTGGTAAAATAAAAATAAAATGGTTCGGAAACGACGGCCATTGATTTTGAGAATTCAAATCCTCATGGTGATATTAAAACAGTCAAAATTAACCGTGAAGGAAGATGGCGATATCGCTATATCATCATGCATAGTAATAGGGTACTTGACTACTTTTTTAAAAATACATTTATAATAATAAAATTAAGTCATCCTAAATCAGGCCGAAAAAGAATTTTGAAAAGGAAAGCAATAATAAATGAATTATAAAGCTCTGAAGTTTGGTGAAAGGGGTATCTGTCTCATAACGGAAACAGCAGAATGTGACGTCACCAATTGTCGCCAGCCATAATGCTGCGTGCGTGAGAAAAAGACAGCGCGATATCCCCACTACGTCCCCACTTTAGCTCGCAACACTTACTTTACTTCCTTTGGCGCTACAACCCTTTGTGGGTCTTGGCCTCTTCTACAATGGACTGCCATGCGCGACGGTCCTTGGCTATCCTCCTCCAGTTGGTGAACCTTGTAAGAGCCTTGAGATCCTCATTGATGCAATCGCACCATCTCTTCCTTGGCCTTCCCCTAGGTCATTTAGCTCATAACAATATTTCAAATATAAATAACTGCTTTATTTTTCAACGAATTTTGATGCTGATTTCACAGAAGACTTTATTTTTGTACTAATTTCTGTTACACATAAAATAATGTACAAAGTCCAACACAGGAAACTACCCTATTGTATATAAGCTGAAGAGAAATATTACTAGTTTTTCACCATGTAGATACCATGTAGGTATAGCAGTCGATTTCTAGACTAGGTGAGCAAATGGAAGATCGGAAACCTATGGTTACTCTTAACAAGTTGACGATAAGCTGGGTTTGTTTCTATGTCAGTCACTACTTACATTAGATTGATTTTAATCCAGTTGGAAATGGACCCAAAACAATATGTATTCTATAATCGAACAAGACAATATCGGGGACTTGAATTATTATTTTACTTTCACAACCATCTTGAAGTCTACTTTCCTAAATATTAGCGTTTTTAGCTTGCTTTTGATAGATTTAAGCATTGCGTTGTGTGCATACATTACTTTCACTCGCAACTGCGGCGTGCTCGCGTGGACCCGACTGAATTCTGCATTTTCTATTTACGGAGCATTTATTTCCAATGTGGGTCATCAACCCCGTGTCCGCGGGGGTTGGAAAGGGTTTTAATTAGACGCTAATGACTACGGAATCTGTGTAGTTTGTAACCCACATGGGATCGTTAAAATGAAAAATTGTAATTCATAACTCGGCATGTTATATTTACATGCCGCTTATTTTTGTTCATTTTGCTTTGGTATACTCGGCGCAGTAGTGAGCGTATGAATTGGTAGTCTATGGTAATCTTCCTCACCATTCGAAGTCGGTATACAAATATCTCTCAAAGAAAAAAAGATATGCCGATTGGACAATTTTTCTTCTTTGTTCTTAGTTTCACTTTGCAACAGTTCTTTGTTTTCTGTTTTCTTTGTCTCCTATCTTTAATGTTTAAGGCAATAGAGTTGGAAGGGTTAAATTACCCAGCTTGATGGTAGAGTATATTTTAATCGGAGATCTTGCAATGGACTGCTCGCGGTAGAGATTAGTTCAGGCAACTGTTTACGAGTAATTGTAACCACCTACTGTTCAAAGAATCCTAACGTGGGATGATTGTTTGATACGTTCATTGTTTAGATATCCCGTTAGACTGGGGCCTTTACCTAGCTACGAAATCCATGAGCCGCTACAAGATAGGCAATCAGTCTTTAAGGCGCTCCGACATTGCAATTATGTCCAAGTAGCTTTTCAAATGGCAATAGATTAATTTCAGGGAATGTTATCAAATATGTACAGTTAGCCACAGAAGTGGGTGGACAAATTCAAAACTTGAAATTGCCTATACCTACACGTTTGTGTTTTGACAAAACAAAAAAAAATCTTCACAAAAATATATATATTTTTTAATAATAACATACAGATAAAAAAATGTTTCAATTAAATTTAACGTGTATACGTAATTTGAAGTATGTACATTGTGCTATTCTGTGTGAGAGAGAGAACCATTCTGTCTTCAAATACAACGCATATTCTTACAATAACCACAATATTTTAGCGACTTCTGTCTCGCTTCTATTGTTTAACTTTTTTGTGTCTTTGGCTGATACTCTAATATCAGAATAAATTATGTTGAACACATATAAAACCTGCATTTTGTATTAGTAGTACCTACAGGTGGAATAACCCGTACACAATGTTGCTAGTGGTTAATAAGGTCTGTTTTCTTTTTATTTGTGGCTTTTTGAGTTCATGGACCGAGCCAAAGGGCTATGGCATTGCAAATTTAAATAAGGACGGGACGAGTCGATTGCTTGGTAATGGTTGGTTCATGTTTTCTTGGATACCTATACCATATCTGTTAGTGATTGACATTGGTATTATAAACTCATATTTTTGTATGATTTTTGACCCGACATGGCCGTAGTTGTACATAATGGTAAATTCAATGCAATTTATGTTTAATATTAACTGACTAATAGCGTTGTTCGACGGTCCTCAAAATGATACCGGCCTGCCTTGTTTCATGCACATCAGCTGACTCGGAAACCCGACTCGTTAGTGGAAGCCATTGTGGCATAACAATATTGTGTGTCGCTAGTCGCTATCCAGGTACGCGCTAAAATATAGTTATATCTTATGCAGTAAACCCTCCCACAATATAGCGCAGTCTAGTGCGGCAACTATGGATGGATGAATGGATGAATTTCAAAGTGCTGTGTGGCGTTACACTACGTTAGTTACCTTGAGACATAAAGTATTAAATCTCATAATGCCCAGTAATTACACTGCCTACAATGTCCTTCAAATCGAAAAACAATAGTGCATGCACACTGCTGCTTGGCGGTAGAAACAGACATTGCGATGGTACCTACCCAGACGACCCCTCGCATACGAGCGACCTACCACTAGCAAATAATTCCTGAGACTATATGTCCATTCTATCGCTCTCTTTCTCTCTCTCTCTCTCTCTCTCTTCCCGACTATTCATCCCACATAGGGCTGCCATCCGTCCGGATTTCCCCGGATTTGTCCTAGTTTGAAGGGCGTCCGGGGGCCGTCCGGCAGGGGTTTTAAAAATTGTCCGGGCAAAACCCGGACACTTTTGTTGTCCGGGGAAATCCATTTTATATGGATAAGCGACAAATTGAAATAAATCTTAGTTAAAAATTCATGCATTTCCCTGCATGGAACGGCAAAATATTTTTTCAGAGTTGTCCGGGGAAAGACCCATATTTCGCCCAAATGTCCGGGAATTTTGCCGTGTTTATCCGGCGTCGGCAATTTAGATGATGGCAGCCCTAATCCCACATGATGGTGGGGTCAGCCTTCTTCACTTTTCTTTTCCACTTCGCTTTTTCGATGACGTCGTCATCGGAAACATTGCATGCTACCATGTCGCGTTGCAACACATTTGCCCAAGTAGTTTTTGGTCTCTCTTGGTCTTTTTCCGGGAATGGACAGTTCCAGTACTTGGTGCCAACGTAGTCAGGTGGTCTTCTTTTGACATGTCCATACCACCCATATATGTCTATTCTATAAATAGGCAAAATTACCACTTAATCTACTTATTAATATGTCCTACATCTACCTGATTAAGTGCAGGTGTTACAGATATTTAAGCCACTAGTCATCCCGCTTCAGTCTACATTTGAACAACCAGGACGTGACTCATGATTGAATCATTTAACGTTTGATGACGAACGCCCTTTACATTGCAAACCCTTTGAGTTCCGCTTGGTGTCTCAAAACGATAGAATTTGCTGCGGTACATTTTGATGTAATGTATTTTGTGTTGATTTTCACTTATGTATTAATAACTAGGTTTGAATCGCTGCTTCGCCTGCGTGGAATTCAGTTTTGACAATGTTAAAAATAGCCTATTACTACATATTACTGTTCGAGCTTCCTCCGTACCAAACATAAAAATAGGTTAGTAGTTTAGTCGTAAAAATATAAGAGTTATTTTCACATTTATATTGACAAGGATAAAAATATCCAATAATCGTGTGTATATTAGTACTTTCAAACGAACTTCAAAAATTGAGGACATGTATTTGACCCTTATGTATGTATGTAATTTTCTGTCTGTCATTTTGTCAAAAACTACTGATCCGATTTGGATGGGTTTCGTTTATTAAATGTTTATGTCAGCAAAGGTTTTAGTGTGTAATATATTGAGATCTGATAAAGATCTTCGGAGATAGCTATTGGAACTTAACAATAACTTAATGACAAATGACCTGCAATTGTTGCAATCGTACATCTATGTATTGTTATATGTAATAATAGTCCCCACGTAATGTGCTCGAACTGAAATTATCCTGAAACACCCACGTCAGTAAGAAACATTCCTGTCTCGATCAATGGTTTTGTGTACGCTACTGTCTATCGTCGAAGTGTATTAACTGGTTAAATATATCGATTTTCTAGGTAATTTATCGCCACCTACAGATTCTTTAGTTTCGTTCTTTATTCCTGTTTCAAACCTCCGAAGCATTTGTGTTTCGGACGATAACGATTCTCAGTAATGTCTCGTAAAATGACGCAACGTAATGCGTCGACTATGCGTTTGTTTGTAAATATTGTGAGCGACAAAAGACTGTTTGTAGAAACAAATAAAAAACTGAACATGCCATCCACTGCACGTACCCTCTCTTCCTGTTTTTACATTATATTCATATATTTATCGTTATTTGATACCTTGGTGAAATGCTATTTGTACTTTATCCGCTGTGGACCAAGAATTACCGAGTTCCAATCCTAATATTTGTAGACACGGAGTATAATGCTGAGATAATTGAGGAGTAAGTATTTCTGTTGTTCTCCGAATAAGCTATAGCTAAATAGCAACAGTTAAGATTCTTTAATTAATAATACCATGTATTATAAACTGCCCACTGCTGAGCACAGGCCGTCTGTACTACTGAAAAGGAGGTCTTAGTCTACCACGCTGCCCTAGCGTAGATTGACATATTTCTAATATTCTAGTAATCCTAATCCTTATTCTTTCCTTAATTGGTAACATTTCTATGAAACTTCGTCACGTCAGTGTCAAGATACAATGACACTAGGCGAAAACAAAGCTTCCTGGCCTCAGTTCCTGGCATTCATGGTTCGATGACTTAGACACGAGGTCGGGTACCTGTTGTAATATATCTCCTATTTTAGCATTTTAACGTGACGGGAACTATGACTGGTCACCCTTTGTGTGTCCATGGGCGACTGATTTACTCCCCTAATTTTATTTTACTGCAGTACCTTCTTGTACCTGTTGTTCTTGCAAACAGAGCAGCAAGCAAACACCGGTTATTAGGCCGGTCTTTATTGAGTTTAAAATATTTATACGTCTCAATATATCGAAGCAAATTGCAAAACGATATAAGTTATTTTTTTTTATTTTATATGTCACACTGAAGTTATAATTTTATTCAAATATCTATTTCTATGCAAGATCATACCAATATAATTCATTTCACGTTACCTATAAATACAAACGTCTATCTAAATTCTAGATTAAACGTGTCTCTTTGTAGCACATCAATTTATGTATGCCTCCTATAGCACCATGGTTCGGAATATTGTATAGAATATGTAGTCAGCATTTTTAGTATAAGACTAGATGTAGTTATTGTGCTTATATCATTGAACTAACTCCTGGTAGTTTCCTAGAAACATTATAATATTTATATCTAATACTATTAAAGTTTTTATAGTGTTCATTCATACAGACCTCGAGTCTACGTCGAAATATTTCTGATATAACATTTAGACATACCAAGCATATTGTGCATTTTCATTACAGAACATCGGTAAAAGGTATTATTTTGCACCGGAACTATTAAGTTAATTATAGTAGCATCTATTTACTGGTCATATAAATAATAAGTTATTTATTGTCGCGTATCGGTAGAGTTCAGTGATTTTTTAATGGTGTCACCTCTAGATGGCTTGCCAATCAAACCATCACGGTTGGCCGCACGGGAAAAATATCACGTCTATTCATGTCTATTGGACTTTATTATTTTGTTTTGATACTTTCGCGTTTCGGACTCTAAAATAACTGGACATCGTCTCGGTCCGTATAGCGAATTGCTACTTTGAATTATGGCCATAAATATGATCTCGTTAATGTTGATAAAATTTTAGTAGATGTTTAAATAGGACGGCTTCAACCCTGGTGCAAGATAGTCTAAGCAAGATTTGATGACTAGTAGGTATTTTATTTTGTATGAGAATATGATGCCATATCTAAAGACAGGCCAGACTGACTGCCTCAGTGGCGTATTTGTATTACGGTAAGGCGATAGGCTCGCTATCACATCATTGGTCGGAATACGCACGGTGAAAAGTGAGTGCACAAGTTGCACTTCTGGCTACCCCTTAAGGGATAAATGGCGTGAGTGTATGCGTGTGTGTATCTAAAGACAGCTATAAAAGATAACCACAAGTTTATTGTTAGACTCTCACCCGGATTGGATAGCGACTATGGTCACATAATTTGCTTTAGTGACGTCTCGAAATGATGTTACCGAACCAGCCAGCGTATTTACTAGTATCATCAAGTTATCTTGCAGTCTTTAGGTACCGTCTAGTCACTTTTATCAAAGTAGTAAGCTACATTGATCTCAGCTTTATCTGTAACTAGATTTTGCCCACGGCTCCGCCCGCGTTAAAGTTTTTCCGGGATAAAAGTCGCGCTTTTTATTTTCCCAGGATAAAATGTATCCTATGTGTTAATCCAGGACATGATCTACCCGTGTGCCAAATTTCACCGAAATCCGTTCATCAGTTTTTGCGTGAAAGAGCAACAAACATCCATAGTCCATAAATACTTACAAACTTTCGCGTTTATAATATTAGTAGGATTCCACAAAGCTAGGAGAGAATCAGTAGACGGGATTGAATACTAGTGTGAGGGGGAGCTGAGGGAGCGTTATCCAAAGTACCCCACAGCAGCAAATAATTTACGTCAACTGGTTTCCAATGGAAACGCATTAGCGAATGGTGTGTTGCGTAAAGTGTGGTTTTACATAATGTGATTACGTTTTACTGCCGCTTCGATATGGCTTCCTCTGATATGATTTCTTTGTAAATAACATCGACGTAACGTTGACGTGCAAAATTCATTTTTATTTATGTTTTAATTGTATTTTTTTTTACTAATGATCACGTAATATCGTTCAATATAAAGAAATATTTTCTTAGTTTCTTCTTTACCATTATATCTATGAGCAAAATACTAATTAGCGTAAAATTATTTTTAAATTAAACAGTATAATATAAATCCTCATTCAAACTCGGGTGATTCAGGAATAAATACCAGGAAATCGCAGTTCGCAGCAGACCTTCATCGCTGCTAACCAATGATACGCAAAGAAGTAATATGAACGCTATGTGTAATCCAGTCATATGGAGTCGGATATGCCAATAACTACGTGATCGCCTGTATGAAGTTGTTCATTATTCATCGGAACAAACTGTCTTCTCGACTTAACAAACACTGTATGACCGTGTTCAGCTTTTGGACCATGGTAGGGCCTATGGAAGAGGTCTTATGATTCATAGTGGTAAAATAAAGCATGATAGGAAATCCCTGTAACTTAACACAAGTATGTATGCAAAAGCACGTTGGGCCGCAAAGTCCAGACTCCAGATAGACAACTGGTCTACCCTGCCCGATCCTCGGGTATACATGAATCACTGTAAAATCTCTTCATCTCCACTTATCTTAATAAACGTTTGGCCGTCTCTCCGACTATATTTTTTCAGTCCAAAATCCGCGGTACATCGACACTCGAGTGCAACGCACCCCCCTTTGAACGTAAACACGACGCTTCGGTTCGTTTACACTCGGCGATAACGCGGCACCGACCCGGTCAAGGGCGTATTTTTATTTATGTATTTGCAGAGTTTATTAATAATAGTCATTTACTTTGTATAATTGGATTATTTCTGTTGCCGGCACATTTAAGTCTTAGTGTTTTACATTGTATTTTATCAATTGCTTTTACCAAAAATAGGTATCTGTGCACGTGTCTCAATACCATAGGTCCGATTAAGTCGCTATCAGCGGCTTGTGCACAATGATTAATATAATATAACATAAATATTTGTCATTAAAAATACAACATACAGTTTGGGACTAACGACGTGGATGGATATTATTGCATTCGTGGTTGCTTTTCAGCAACGGCTCTGTTGGTGTGTAATTTTGGATTTTTAGCATTTTTTTTTTTTTTCTCTTTATTTACAGAGCTTAGTCAAATATGACTATGTCGCTCTATTGGACTTTTTCTTATTCCTACTACAATATTTTACAATACAATGCAATACGTTACAATGTCACACCTTACAAAATAATGCCTTATTATATATTATAACTAACGTCGACGGATACCGGTTAAAACAATTTTATATAGTAGCTTAGCTATTTCAGAAAGCGGATACATTAAAATCTTATTACACCCTGCAATGTCCTTAAAGTCTGGAGTTTTTCTCACTAATTCGCACCTTACGTCTTCGTTACGTACACATTCCACCATAATATGATATGCATCTTCTATAATTCCGCATTCCGAACAGAGTGGAGATAATACTTTCTTCATTAAGTAAGCAAATTTATTAAGTGGAATGTGGCCAGATCGAAGTCTAAAGGCGATAACTAACGTACATCTGTTTAAAGAGGAATCTCCAAACCATGGCGATTTCCAAGGTTCATTCTGAAGTGTTTTGTACCATATACCCCTTTCCACTGATCTTTCATCGAAGTGAACTTTCCATAATTCATTACAGTGCTGTTTTACTGATTCAATATAATATGTGTAGTAGGGTACAATATCACAAGGTACACCATCGAAAGAAGCTTCTTTTGCTAAAGTATCCACTTTTTCATTCCCTTCCAAACCAATATGGGAGGGGATCCATTGTAGGATGATTTCTTTTGAACTGGTTTTCAGCTCGAATATAGTTTTGATAATACTATAGGCGATCGGTGTACCTCTTGAACAAGAGGTGCACCGAGCCACATGCTGTAGGGAACTTTTTGAATCTGTTAAAATCACAAATTTATCGTAATCAATAGTTTTGATGTAGGACAGTGCTTTAGCAATAGCAATTAGCTCTAAGTGCATAATAGAAGTATTTCTACAAATTTTGAATTTCATGAACCTGTCTAACTGGGGATCATAAAAAGCCACACCAGTAGATCCCTGATTATTACTGACTGTTGTATCTTTTGAGGCGTCGGTATACACTTTGTAATGTGTTGAAAATAATTTACCCAGATATGAAGTACAAGTGCGTCTGAGTTTTATTATATTATATTCTCTTTTAGCTAGGTTTACGTCGTTAATTTGGTGTTTTATTATATTAGTTAGATCATACCAATTCATCCAATAGTCCATTGTGTACATGTCCAACAATTCCGTAACATGTAAATTGACATCTTTAAATTTTGAATATATTTGGAGTATAGTCGGGATTTGTTTACGTCTCCAGTATCTTTGCGAAGTAAGCGAGTTTAGATCTGTTATGACTTTTAATGTAGGATTATCCTCGGTTGACATTGATTTTAAGTAAAATTTCCCAGCTAAAAATAATCGTCGAATGCCTAAAGGCTGTAAACAGAGCTCACTTTCCATGACATGGATAGGCGTGCTTTTAATAAAACCACCGATTATGCGCATGGCTTGGTTCTGTAGTTTATCCAGTTTAACTAAGTTTGACCGACAACTATTGCCGTATAAGAAACAACCATAATCCAGTCTACTTCTAATTATTGAAATGTAAAGTCTTCTTAAATGTTTTGGGTGTATACCCCAACCGGAACCGGCCAATACTCTAAATATATTCAAAAATTTATGCGTTTTCTCTACTAAAATATTAATGTGTTTGGTCCATCTTAATGAACGGTCGAACCACATACCTAGATACTTTACAGTGGAAACTTCTTGCAATGGCGTATTATTAATCGAGATACAAACATTATTACTAAAAACGCCCTTTTTGAACAAGCATACTTTACTTTTTGTAGAGGATACATTAAGACCTAATTTATCTAATATCATTATTAAAGTGTCGAGTGCTCCTTGAAGAGAGCCTCGGGCACATTCTATATTTTTATTTGACACGTACAACACGAAATCATCGGCATACTGTGAAATATATACATCATTAATCACATTGCAAATATTGTAAGTCGCGACATTGAATAATAAGGGCGACAATGGGTCACCCTGTGCTAGACCTAAACCAGTATTACGACTGAGGAAAAAATGCTCATCCCTAATTATTAAATTTCTTCTGCTTAAGAAATTCCACAGGTAGTCGCATATTTTATGGCCCACACCTGAATGATCTAGGATTTTAATCAGTGTTTCGATATTAATGTTGTTGTATGCGTTATCAATGTCCAGGAAACACGCCAGAGTAACCAAATCTTTAGAGAAACCTGATTGGATTCTTGTTACCATTCTAGTTAAACCATCTAGGCAAGATTTAGATTTTCTAAATCCTACCATATCAGTTGAGAAAAGATTTTTATTCTCAAAATACCACTCCAGTCTCCTATTAATAACTGAATGAAATATTTTGCAAACGCATGACATTAAGCTGATAGGTCGAAATGATGAGACCTGCGAGGGATCACGTCCTGGTTTAGGGAATGGGATTACGCATATATTTCGCCATTGAATAGGTACAAATCCTGTAGACAGAGAAACGTTAAATAACGATAGTAAAATAGACTTGCCATTTTTTGGCAAACGTTTTATCATAGAAAATGATATGTTATCTAGCCCTGGTGAAGTGTCACTAGCTTTGATACAAGAATTCAATTCATGTATAGTTATAGGAGCCTCTAATTTTGATGGCCAGGAGTTAAAATTTGGTTTAGGAGGAGAGACATATGCGGGGCACAAATTTACTAAAAGTGACTCGCATTTGTTTCTGTCTAAAAGGGAATTCTGAATTTTGTTTCCTTTTAACCATTTCATCTTCTTCCACATTTCACTTGCCGATGAAACTTCGTCCAAAGAGTTACAAAATGTGTGCCAACTGTCAGCAGCTGCTCTTCTAATAAGTTTTTGGGTGTCACTGATGCGTTCTTTAAGAATTTTTAAATTTGAAGGGGTGGGGTTTTTCCTAAATTGTGTTAGGGCTAGTCTTCTTTTGGCAACCGAATGAGATATATTAGGATTCCAATAAGATTTGGGAACAAAATTATTTGTTGGATTTAAATTAAATTTGATTAAAGGGATGTGGTAGTCAGCAGCTTTATCAATATGACTAATAAAATTATTATAACTAAGTTGTGGGTCTCCGGGTAAACTAAAATTAGAAAGCGCATCTTCTAGATACGTTTCATAAGCTACCCAGTCAGCTAACTTAAAATTGCGTTTGTTTGACCAATTAGAGCTATATGGATTCTTATTAGAAATATTAATTATAAGATGGTCACTTCCCAGGGATTCATTCGTAACACTCCAGTTAAAATAACAAGCTATATCTGAAGTAGAGAAAGAGATATCAGGGGAACTTTGTTGTATGTTACCCGCTACTAATTTAATACGAGTAGGGCTGCCATCATTCAGGGAGACTATATTACATTCGGCTATACTATTATATATTTGAACTCCCCTAGTGTCCGTTTTATACGACCATGTAGAATTTTTTTTTTTTAATAATAATATATTTTTTTTTAATAATATAATAATAATTTATTTCCAACATAGCCAATACAAGCACAAAGTAACAAAAATATCTTATAACTAGTTTAAAAGGCGAAACAATTAGATGATCAGCTGTCTCTCAAACTAAGCAAAAGCTTGTATCTTGAGAGACAGATAAAGTTGAAACTAAGTCAGGTCACAGCCCGTGTGGAATAATCGCTTAAGATATAAGTAACTAAAACTATTAGATAAAGTGAACAATGTACATAGGATACAAAATGAGAGAAATGCCCAATAGGATTATTTATGTGTGTGTGTTTGTGTATATGTGTGTGTGTGTGTGAGTGTGCGTGTGTGTGTGCGTGTGAGAGTGTGTGCGTTGAAGTCGCCTAAAAATAAGGTTTTGCTATTAAATAGATTGAAAATACCATCCCAGTCGGTTCGACGAGTATGAACCCACTGCGGGCAATAAATAGCAACTAAGTTATTGATATGTGCACAATTTAAAATAGTTATTTTTAGTATTTGTATATCCCTATTTGGACTAACTATCTGGCATAATTGAGCCTTAATAGATTTTTGAGTAAGAATGCATATTCCCCCATAACTATCCTCTCGGTCATTCCTAAATATGTTGTAGTTGTTAATTTTGAAATGGGAATCAGGTTCCAACCAGGTTTCACTAATCACTGCTATATGAATTTTGTTTTGGTTTAATAATTGATCGAATATTAATCGTTTAGATCTTATGCTTTGTGCATTCCATTGTAACAAATTAATTACGACATCAGAATTATAATTACAATTAGCCATTTTCAGAGTTAAATATCATGTCATAAGTTTTTTTAAATAAGGAGAGATCTTTAAAATTTTCCATAATTGCTGATACACACCATTCTACAATAATTACAACAGTACTTTTAAGTTTTTGCGTAAAATTATATCTTTTAGAAAATATTATCTGTTTAATTTTGTTGATTAGTGATTGAAACCACTCATTCCTAGGTCGCGGCTCATCACTCGGTTGTTCTGTACAATCTTCTGTACCGGACTCGTTTGTTTTACTCTCGGTTCGCCGATCAATGCGACGGCGGTGGCTCTCAGTAGCTGTGCGACCATCGGCAATAGTGCATGTCTCTTTATTTGTTGTGTGCGGCTCGGACGACGATGAGTCATTATCTTCATATGCCAATTGTTCCGATGAGCTACGCTGCTTGCGTTTGGTGGCTTCTCGTTTATAATATTCGCTTTGTGTACTATTTGCAGATTTTTGCTTGCTTGTCACAACTCTTGCGTATGAGTTAAGTGCTGATGGTGAATTAGACACATATTCTGGCATAATTATGTTCCCATTAGTATGGCTTTGTCCAGCATGTTGAGGCGAAAATGGGGGGACATACATAGTAATTGCTCTTTGATATGTACAGTTAAATTCCGACATGAGCGACCTAATTTTCTTTTCTTTTATGTACTTCGGACAAGATTTAACAAGAGACATATGATTTCCGGCACAATTCACGCATTTAAATGTTGTAGTCTCGCAGTTCGCGTGATGTTTACCACATTTAGGGCAAATAATTTTATTGGATGGACAAAATTTTATTTTGTGGCCAAAGCGCCAACACCGAGAGCATTGCGTTACTGGAAATACATATGGTTCCACAGCAACTCTTAAATTAAATATTTTAATAAACCGCGGAAGGGAACTGCCTTTAAAACATATGCGTACAGTTTCGCTTTGTGCCCATCCTGATTCAGAAGTTCTCCGGTTAAGTCGTTTGATTGATATAATTTCTAAATCATTGCATTTTTTAATGCATTCTAAAAGTTCCGGTTCCGATAGTTCAATATCCATATCCCTTATGATGCCGTAAGATGCGTTAACTTCCCATGCCTTCAATATTCTCCATCCCTTTTCTTTAAAATTTTTACATGAAATTAATTTTTCCGCTCTAGTTTCATCATCAAAAGAAACAATCACTTTAAAAGAATTAAGGAATTTAACACGGTTAATCCCTGTAATTTTCTCTGAATCAAAAAGTTTGGCCAATGCAAACTGTTTTGGTAATTTATCTAAGCTGGAAATACAAACATCTATCTTTTCCGTTTTCCTTCTTTTGTCTCTTCCGACTAATGTCCAATTTTCATAATCATTGTAGTCTTGTTGTACTGTATTATGTAAACTCTCATCTATGTTGTATTGTTGCACTGATAAAATTTCTGCCTCCATGTTATTTTCTTCGATATCTATGTCCTCATGGTCCTCGTCATTCTCAATTACGCCTTCACTCATACTCAATACGGTTCAATATCCCGATCGCGAGGTGACGACCGAACGCGCTCGGCGAGCGCGTTCGTCGATAACCGGTTATTGTGTAGTAGACAACTTTTAAAATAATTATAATGTATTAAACACGTCCTAATCGCTCGACGGCAGAACGGACACTGGATTTTTAGCATTAAAAACGTCATCGTGTCGTGGTCGTCACGTGTGGTTCAGACGAATCATCACGTTTCCTGTCTTTGTGTGGCGGTTTATTGCACTCTCGATTCGGGCACCGCTCGCTCGTCTCACTGATTGTGTTACCTTTTCAAAATGTCGGTCAGGTTTGCACCGCGCACACGGAACGAGTGTTCTGTACATATTAATATCTCACAGTTCTAATCAGTTTCTCTAGGGAAAACTAAGGTTCGTAGTTCGGTTCCGTGAAGCATATCAGTTGTCAGTGTCAATTGTTCTTGGTAAACATTTTGAGTAAAATCACTGTATGGAAATTTACGTGTCGGTTTGTTACAAAAAACACTATTGTTATCATTGCGATTTATCATAAACGCTACACGTCACGCCACTATTCAATAAATCAATATGATCAAAAATAGTTAACTAGCATTATTAGCACTACTCTTACCTTATTTTGCTATTGTTACTATGACTTACCTGTATTGCTTACTGTTATTGCTGCTACGGCTGTTGTTACTATGATCATCGCCACCACCGACCACCGTCACCACTACACCTACCGCCGCTGCCACTAGGTACCATAAATAATTAAACAATGATCACTACCACTATATCGATAAATTTATTGCCTGATGCTTACTACTCTCTACTCTACTCCTATAATCGTAGTGTAAATCACTCAATTTTATCGTCGAAGTACATTCGGGAGCATATAACTCGTCATAATATAATCGTCTTCTGAGGCTGGAAAAAAAATGCAATAAATTACAATATAAAAATCGTCTCGGAATGAAATCTTGTGAGACAAGTTCGATGTAACTGGATTAATTGTAAATGTTCTTACGACCAAGATGTTGCAGCTTCGTGGAAGAGATACGAAGTCGGCCGTGTCTATGCGACTGTACCGTTAATAGTCTTGGACTTTACAAGAACGATACTTTGTATTTTTCATGTTCTTACCCCTCATTTAGCTTTCGACTGTACTTGTCGTTAGAAATAATTTACAGTCAGTAGCAGAGTAACAGAGAGTCAGTAACAAAGTAAGAGACCTGTGGTTGTAATAAGGAAATACATCTTGTATAGATAGGAGTATATTATGTTTTAATCATGATCAGCCACATTCAGTCCACTTCTGAACATAGGCTTCCCCTAAAGATTTCCAGACGTACCTATTGAAAGCCGCCTGCATCTTATGTTTCAATAATCTCATGAAGCTAAAATTCACGTACTAATAACCATAATTGCATTTTGTTTTATTCGTGTAATTTTTCACGTCGTCCAAATATGAATCGTGATTGCGTGCTTACTTAAGATCATGACCTTTTTGTTAGCGCGTTCCGCGTAATTAAAAAGAAAAATCGTTTTAGTGCGGGGGCTTTCGTTTGGCCAAGTTACAAGTACGAGATTGGTGAAGGAAAAAAAGTCTCGCAAAAACGTTCTCTTTAATAGATTCACGACCTTGAAAAGTGCGTCGCACTATTCTTGCTTACGGAAAACAAAAAAAAAATGTGTACAAAATAATTTAGGGTTTATTTTGTTTCACCTTCATGAGATTTTCAATCATCTTGATGAAGGGGTGGTGCCAGCTGACGATACTAATCACTTTATTTAATGGAGTATTTGCGTTCCTGTAGTATGAAAACATTACGAAGTAGTGATGCTTCTTGACTCGTCAAGCCCCGCTATGGACGCCGGCGTCCGAGTATATAGTATAGGGTTTCCCCATACAACTATATATATAAGCGGGGCTTGACGGGTTAAGTTTCTTTGTTGTTGATAAAATGTATTTTCCAAAATAGCAATACACATCAAGAAACAAATTGTTACCCAAAATGACAAGTATAGCTGTGTAATAATGTTATTTTTTTTGTATGTTAGGACAGTCGTATCATTTTATTAAGAATATTGACATTATATATTGTTACGATATAAGTGGACGATAGCCTAGTTGGGAATGGAACGGTCTGCCGAGACAATGTCTGGAGGTTCGAAACCAAAGGCACACACCTCTGACTTTTCTAAGTTATGTGTGTATTGTTTATCAATTATCGTTCGCTTTAACGGTGAAGGAAAATATCGTGAGGAAACCTATATACCTGAGAATTCTCCATAAGAATTTCGAGGGTATGTGAAGTCTGCCAATCCGCACTAGGCCAGCGTGGTAGACTAAGGCCTAAAACCCTCTTAGTAGAGGAGGCCCGTGCTCAGCAGTGGGCAGTATATAATACAGGGCTGGTATTGTTATTATATTGTTAAGAGCAGTGACTCATTATCAAAACTTATTTGGGTCTGAGCAAATTTTATTCAGTTCCAGGAAAGTACGCGTGAGTCAGTTTAACAATATGTATAATCGCTAATAGTAAAGGTCAATAAGTTTTGTTTCGGTATTACGAACGTATCTAAATTGGGATTCAGATGTGTAGCTTGTTGTATAGAAGTAATATATTATTTGAGACTTGCCCTTAATATACCAGAGGTCGTCGTCACGATGCCTTTCTGCAATCGTTAAAGCTAATCGAAAACAAAAAATAATGAGAATGACATATCCTAATTTTTTTTTATAGTATTGAATGACGAGACGATCATGCCGTTCGCCTGATGGTAAGCGATACGACCACCCATAAACAGCAGAAATACCATCCAGAACCTTGATTTACAAAGTACTGTGTGGCATTCCACTGCGCTCGTCATCCTGAGACGTAAGATGTTAAGTCTCATTATGTTCTGTAGTTACACTGGCTACAATGCCCTTCAAACCGAAACACAACAGTGCATACACACTGCTGCTTGTCGGGGATAACAGGGTGCAATGAAATATCCGTCATAATATATGAAATGCTGAGCACTAAGAAATAGCGATAAGTTTGGCATTGCTTATCGCATATTATAGCGTATTTTACGCTATAATATATTTCGTCGTACACGTCGTTCCGTCTTAGGATTTACGAGAATAAAAAATATTATTTTTAGCTACAGAAGAAATGGGCTTAGTCGTTACTTGATTGAAATAAAAAAAAAATGCGACTATCTTTCTGTCTATAAACTACTGAGTCAATAAAAATCAAATGCATCTTGTGCTTTAAAGGGTTCCACCCACCGCACACCCCGTCTAGACGAGATGTAGGTAGTTAGAAAAGTTTTCGACCTGTTGCGCTAGAGACTCGGTCAGTCTACGTCGGGACCTCGCGCGGCGCGGATCTCTCCGGCGCGGAGTCTCAATTACCTTTGAAGTTCTTTTGTATGAATTTTTAATAGTGCTTTTTAAAATTATTAGTATACGTCAAAATCTGTGATATTTGTAATAATGTTTTGTTTGTTTGGTGTCAGTAAGTATTAAAATGCTTTGTTTTTATTAAATTGAAGAGTTCTAAAAGGGACGCAAATTTATATACTCATTAATATTTTTATGAACTTATTGATCTAATAGTAATCGGTCCACTGCGAGTTTAGTTTTATTTATCAGCTAAATCGATACCAAGGTATTTTCAGATGCTAGTTTAAAATGTCTGCTTGAGTTTAACTGTAGTTTTTAGTATATTATGTATTTGCATATTAAGATTTATGAAGGAAGGAATAATAAATATTAAGTTTCATTGTTGCTAATGAACATTAATAATAATCTTTATAAATACAAGAACAACGTATTTACGAAACGTCTAAGACACAAAGAGACAACATGGTAGAGGGCACCAAATTTATTAGAGGACGTCGGTCGAAGCCACGACTTATCCGGTCGTGAATTTAAAAAATATCTTTTTTTGAATAAACGGCGTAGTAACGATGTAAGGTCAACATTTGTGATTCAAATGGATCACAAAAATATAACCAGACGATGCTTACGCATCCAATATATGTATATGAACCGGAAAAATAATTCGGAGTCTATTGTGTGCAGTGAGCGGGGTATAAGAATACACTTAAATAAGGTTAGTTAATATTATGCATGAATTACTGTCGCTTGTTGGGTGAACAGAAGTAGGAGATCGTGGTAAATCATTTAATATAAACAATTCTTTAAATATTTTAAGCAGTTTTACAAGAAATAGAAAAATGTAGGTATGTCTTTTTGTCATATGTTAAGATTAAAGGCCACATCACACACACACAAAAGCAAATGAAGAGGTTGTCTACAACAAAATTACAATTTGGTTTTTGAAAACAATGGAGATTTAGGACGTTGTCATTGGTCACCAATAATCATATTATTATAGTTTATTTATTTTTGGCGAATATTTCATAAAATGTTAAAACTACACCGACTGCCTCGGTGGCGTAGTTGTTTTACAGTACGACTGCAAAGCTGAGGTCTCGGGTTCGATCCCCGGGTCGGGCAAAGTGGTCTTGAGTTTTTCTATTCAGTATCAGCTCGGAGTCTGGAATTTGTGCCCGATATGGCGATAGGCTCGCCCCCTATCACATCATGGGACGGAATAATGGCGAAAAGTGGGTGCACTAGTTGCGCCTCTGCCTGCCCCTTCGGGGATAACAGGCGTGAGTGTATATGTATATGTATGTTAAAACTAAAAGAAAGAATTGAGCCTTCGTTAGCTGGAGACAGAGGACAAACATTTTAATCAATGAAATATCACATTGGAAAATAAAGCCAAAATCTCTGTATTTAACAGTGAGATTGGAATGACCTAAATTTACCTCGATTAACTAGAGTCGTAGCCATCTTGAGTTGGTTTCATCACGCCCTATCATTTAATTAAAGAGCCCTGAGTGACCCCCACTTGACCACCTTCCATTTGGTCGTTATGGTCTAATATGGTGGTAATTAAAACTATTAAAGGGACATAGAAACGATCGCGTATTCTGTAGTTCATACTGATGCTACTTGAAAATGTATGTTAATTTCCATTCTCTAGGAAATTTCTTTGCAACTTGTAAGTCTAATCCTAATACTTTGCGCATGTGCTGATAGCTGTGGTATGAATAATGAGTTCTTAATTTATATTTAGAACATAATTTGTAATGGACCAATAAACATTTGTAATTAGAGGTTGATAAATAGTGTTTAGTTTCGTCGAAATTCAGTTTAAGAGTTAGTTAAAATAATGATCAATTTATTAATAATTCGCCCGCGTTAATGAATTTTCCAGGATAAAAGTTCCGCTTTGTATTTCTGCAGGATAAAATGCCAATGTTAGTCGCTGATAATGTAGCTTTATATTGATGAAAGTTTTCAAATCATTCCAGTAGTTTCGGAGTCTATTAAATGCAAACAAAGAATCAAATCTTTCCTCTTTATAATATTAGTATAGATGAGGGGTTTTATGCTATACAATCAAACTGAATTACTGTTTTTGGATGTAAGATTTCTTGCAGAAAGTTTAATGACATTTGTGAGATTCCCAGTAAAAGCTTGGTACTAATAAAATAAGTTCAAGTTCATATTAAAGGTAGTGCGACCTTTCGTACTGGTTAAAAAACTCCCACATAAAATATCTTATAATTATATTAACACGTTGCCCTCCTGTACATCGAACCTAAAATTTGAGAGACGATTGAGGGGGGGAGTGGTAGTCTAGACTTGGGCTAGACTGTTCCCAGACTCAGGTCAACGTGCAGACGACAAAGGGTTTCGGGTACAAGAATATTCACCTGGCTCATGTATGCAGTTATTGTCTACCAACATTTATAACACAGTCCCTTATTAAGCGGTTTTGATGTTACGCGGTCAAACATATGAATATTATCAACACAAAATGAGTTGTCGAGTGTCAAGGTACTCCGTTACTTTGTAGGATTTTTAACCGACATCAAAAAGGAGGTTCTGTATTCATCTCAAAAAAGAACAACGGTAGAGAACAATGCGACTGGGATGGGTCTGGATGACTTCCTCTAAGGTTGGATTAGACATTACATGGTTCATTTTTAAATTCAGAACAAATATTTTCCAAGTTTAGATGATTATCTGACTTAGTTATCGATTACCACACTGTTCGAAATATATTGAAAGAGATTTAGCATCACGATAATCAAAACCTGCTTTACCTTCATATTGATTGAAACAATGCCAAGTAAGGGCACCGGAGCGAGTGGGCGCACCATCAGGAAGTAATCTCAACAGATTTCATTGTGTTTCATCATCCGTGTTTCAGTCAATGGTCAAGGGTCTCGCCAAGGGCACCAGCCGGGCCTTTGGACTAACTTTTATTTTTACCCGACTGCGAAAGAAGGATTATGTTTTTTATTATATTACTAAATAGCGTCTCTCACCTTTTTTATGGCATGAAGAATGACGAGACGAGCATGCCATTCGCCTGATGCTAAGCGATACGACTACCCATAAACAGTAGAAACACCATCCATTATCTTGTGTTACAAAGAACTGTGTGGCATTCCATTGCGCTCATCATCCTAAGACACGATGTTAGTCTCATTATGTCCTGTAGTTACACTGGCTACAATGTACTTCAAACCGAAACACAAGTGTTTATATAACCTTATATTAAAATTGGTAACATAATAAAAAAAAAACTTAATCACGAAGCACACGGCTCATAATTTGGCACATAAGGAGATTTATTAACTCTCCAACTTATGTGCATTGAATATAATTATAATTAATAGCAACACCAATACCATACTATCTATGTAACCAATAAGAATATTTTTTTTTTCCGTTTCAGGTGAGTGTTTTGAAGTGCTTGAATCGTGCAGTTCTGAAAATGCTACGGACACAGTGAGTAAGATATATTTAGGAGAAATCCCAATTCCAGTATGTAAAGCGTAATCGACAATTTCTTCGACATGGCTATTGAAGAGTTTGTATACTTAAATGCCCTTTTTCTGGCTATCTTCCGCACAAGTAGCAGGGATTCACTTAATGTACCTTCATCTGCAATCCAAATCGACCATCTTGATTGGATTTATACCACTGGATCAAAGAAAATTAAAGTGAAGTAAATGTTTTTTCTAAGTGAACGTCATGAACTCGATCGTGATGTCTTAACTACGAGGGACATTCAATTTCTCTTTAGAAATTTATCGTGAAATATTTACTTGTTAAGATACTTTTGCTATACCTTTATTCTCATATATAGGTTATTACTGTTGCAAAATAAGATCACGCTTGAAATAACTTTGGGTTTGTCTGTTTTGTCTTACTTTCTGTATCATGAAACAATCCCAAACTGTTTTGATGCAAAGGATATACGGTACAAATAGCAACTTCTTGGCGTCTCGAACTTCGGTGTATCTGAATTGCGATTGTATGTATATTGGATATGATACATAATGTTGCAGTAATAATTATCATCACCAGCCACACGACGACCACTGCTGAACATAGGCCTGTGCAGCAGTGTGCATGCACTGTTGTGTTCCGGTTTGAAGGGCATTGTAGCCAGTGTAACTACAGGACATAATGAGACTTAACATCTTATGTCTCAGGATGACGAGCGCAGTGGAATGCCACACATTACTTTGTAACTTAAGGTGCTGGATGGTGTTTCCATTGTTTATGAGTGGTCGTATCGCTTACCGTCAGGCGAACGGCATGCTCGTCCCGTCATTCGATGCAATAAAAAAAGGCCTCCCCTAAAGATTTGCAGACGGACCTGTCAAAAGCGGCCCGCATCCAGCGCGTTCCTGCGGCCTTTATCAAGTCGTCTGTCCACATTGAAGTAATAATATTCTGTATTTATTCCTTGTATAATATGTATAAAGGTCATTTTGTATTGGAAAGAGTTGTGCCCTAGCTAATATCTTAGATTTTGAAGAAAAAAAAAACACTAATAATAAGGTACGTTATTCTCGAATACTTTCTATCCTGGGTACGAAGTTTTACAGGGGCGAAGCTGCAAGCAGAAGCTATTTTTTAAGATACTAGTATTGCTCGCGATTCGCCCGCGTGGTAGAGTTTTTCTGGTATTAAAATATTTTCCTTGTATAAAAAGTAGCTATATATAGGACGCAAGAGTATTGTAGCTTCCTATTAGTGAAAGAATTTGTAAATCGGTTCTGTAGTTACTGAGGTTAGCGCGTTCAACTAAACAAAAAACAAACGCTTCAGCTCTATGATATTACTACAGATAAGTATAGATAAAACAAACGCCAAATTTTTGCTTGGCTTTGAAATTCGTATATGCAACTTTGTTGTATGGGGCCTTATCGGGTTTGCAATTATTCGTATATTCATATGCTTACGTGGTTAAAGTAACGTTATAATATAATAGAAAGTGCTATCGTATATTGCTTTTACTAATGAAATCGTATTGGGTGGTTGGAAGGCCAAAAATATCTATGTCAGTGTGACAGTGTTGTTTGTTCGTCCTTCCGTCACGCTTGTACTACTGAACTAATTGTAACACTTTCTCGAGTGCATAAGCACTCTATTTTTTCGCGGAATGCTGGAGGTAATTGGACACTGAATGACGAGATGAACTAGTTCAGCGACTGTATGCAATTTATATTACTTCCTACACACAAAAATGGTACCAAGAACTTTAAACTACGAAGTGGCATACGGTAGTGTATTGCTCTCGTTTCTCTGAGGCATTCCGTATTGCAATATAGGTTCCATAATAATAATTTACTTTTTTTAAGGCATTGAATTACGAGATGAGCATACCGTTCGCCTGATGGTAAGCGATAAGACCACCCATAAATAGTAGAAACACCATCCAGCACCTTGAGTTACAAAGTACAGTGTGGCATTCCACTGCGCTCGTCATCCCGAAAGATAAGATGTTAAGCCTCATTATGTACTGTAGTTACACTGGTTACAATGTCCTTCAAACCGAAACACAACAGTGCATGCATACTACTGTTTGGCGGTAGAAATAGACATTGCTGTGGTACCCACCCAGCCGTCTGGGTGAGTACTAGGTGGTAGGTCCCTACAACCAGTGATGCGATGCGAGGAAGACAGAAAAAGGGTCACGGGAGGAACTGTTTAGGGATGAGAGGGAAAGAGTTATCAGGCGCGTACATTTTAAACGTAGTTCTGAAATAGTAGCTAGAGACTACTATTTCAGAACTTTAAAAGTAAAATGCACATCAACCTTCGAACGGCATGATTGAAACCATCATTTACGTAAATAGCTAGTATCGAGAACGCAAACAACTCTTCGTGCATTTCACCAACTGGGTTGGCAGAGCCTTTTTATACAGTGAAAGTGGTCGCGCGAATTTATAATGGCCGCCGGCAACATGGAGTTGCAGGGGGATGCCGTGTGTCGGCCTGAGGGAACGGTCTATAGTTCTACCTTACATTATTAAAAGTGAGCTTAGGGGTATCTTTTGTACGTATTCTGGGCGAGGGTGTTAAAATAATGAAGCAGGACATATTAATTTCTTTTAAATATTTGTATTAAGGTTACCTACTCCTATTCTAAGTTCAGGGACATTAAATGTTCCTGTTGTCCTTGTTACAATGAATTCAATTACATGAAATACAAGGTATCTAATATCTATTTGAAGATTAGGTAATATTTGTTACATTTATTTATTTCGTTTTTCCTTCCTTCAATGCTTAAGCTTATTAATGTTTTAGAATTCAGTTTCTGTAACGTTTATTGCTATTTTGCAACAGCACGAATAAATGAAACACTTCATGTGCATGGTATATCTTCATTCTGAATCGAGTTTGCGTGGCTCTGGCGCTCTGATAACTTGTTAACGACTGCTAGGAGTCTCGGCCTCCTAACATCACATTGAACTATGACGCAAGCGTTTTTCTTACGAAACAATAAAGCAACACTAGATGGTGATCGTTCACCGTCAGCATATCGGACAGCAAAAATAGCAACCAACGACAATAACCTGCCCACTGTATAAGTGTCTCTCTGAAACTGGGTCGATTTGTAAATCTGGGTCAGCCGACCCGCGCTGCCTAGATCTGAGCACTGTTGGTGCCGCTGTCATTCGTTCATACGTTCATTCCAATAGTTCACTCTGTTAATTAATATATTGCCAACGAGTTGAAAGTGAATTGACTGGAAACTGGCTTAATTACAGACCGTTATAGGACAGCAAATGTTTCGTTTATAATTAAAATTATACTGCGCCTATGGCTATGCAGGTTTTGCCCGATTCGTCATGATTATACTTGCTTAGTTATATATTAGATGTTGTTAATTTAATTATAACCACTTAGAAAAATTACGAATTTGTTGTTAACAAAAACTCAATAACGTAGCCGATCTTTCCGGCTTGGGTTGTTATTAAAATTTGGGAAGCAGCAAAAATGAAAACATGTCTTGTAAATTGCGTGAACTATTATAATTTGGAAAGCGGCAACAATTAATGTGAAACAATGGGCTTAAAATCCTATTTTCAATTGTAATAACGCTAATCGGTTCTTATTTGCAACAACATGGATAGTATAAATTTCCATACGTCTTATTTAAACCGGTACCCTAGCAGAATACGAAATAGCATTTTAGGGCGTATCAATATTCCATCGATTGGTTAGGCAGTTACGACCTTATAGAATATTATATATTATCAGGTAAATATAGATTTTGTAGCAGTAGGTACATATTATGATGTAATCGAAACCTCAGAAACAGAATCTGACTAAGCAACAGTTAAATAGTTACATGTAATTAATGGTTAAAGGTGTAAATATGGTTGAATATGTTTATCATTAGCATTTAACTGAAAACATCACAAAGAAACTGAATAAAGGACCAAAAAAATCTTCCCTCTGTGAATATTTATCAAATAAATTATTTCATTAATCTTATATTTGGTCGTATTATAATGCTACTCCTATTCTATGTAAGATTAGCTTTTAACTTTAGTCTCCGTTAATAATAAAAAAAATACATTTTGAATTCTTTTGAATATTTCTGCACAGAATTATATTATCAGGTAAATGCAGTAAAGTATTCCACAAGCCACGCTGCACGCACAGTAATCGATGCTCTATCAAACTCAGATAAAGGCATCAAGGGTCGTGTATTGTTGTTCGTTATTGAATGACGGGGTTTACAATAGCTAACCGTTATCTCACACTATGGACAACAAAGGGCGGATAGGATATACCTATAGTACATCTATACCCTTATCTTGTCTATGCCTATTGCAAAATATTTCGTCTGAACCGAGTGGAAGATTTCACGAACAAATCGGCCACGGTATTGTAGTAGACTAGTGACGTAACTTAAAAAAAGGAATAAGAAGGTTTCTTATTTACACTATTTTTAATTCAAAATCATTAAATTTTATTTTCTACTAGCTTTTGCCCGCGGCTCCGCCCGCGTTAATAAGATTCCCGGGATAAAAGTCCCGCTTTATGTTTTCCCGGGATAAAAAGTAGCCTATGTGTTAATCCAGGACATGATCTACCCGTGAGCCAAATTTCATCGAAATCCGATCAGTAGTTTTTGCGTGAAAGAGGAACAAACATCCATACATTCTTACAAACTTTCGCCTTAGGATTTTTTAGTTGGATTTTCTATCAAGCGTGTTTTTTAGATTTTCTAAACTATTATTTATTTCTCATATTTTTATTCTGTTCTACTATTGTCCAACAGATGTCACTAAAAAATAAACAAAAGCGCCATCTTGTGACAAGTAGGATTTCTTTTACATATAACAGTAGCCAGATTAATTATAATTCTTCTATGGTCCAACAAACGTAACTAAAAATAAAAAAGTATTATTCATTTATAATTCGATTTTCTGTAAAAGCGTGTATTAGTTTAAAATATTGAATTGTCATAGGTCCATGATAAGTATGCCAAAATTCGATTTAATCCGGCGTTTTGAAGGGGGTCGAAATCATGTTCAAAGTTTCCGTTACATACATACATACATACATACATACTTATAAAGCTAATAAAAGCATGTTAAAAAATCTGTACATATTATAACATTGAACTTGTTACACTTGCATAACTGCATAGCTGTCGTAACTCGTGTTCGTTTCTAATTTGAAATTTATCTCGAGCTATGGTCATAATGACTAATGAGTGTGGCGATAATTCGGGATTCGGGAATCTGGTATAAAAATAGATAAAATGAAATTCTATGTAAAGTTGTGAAATATGAGTTCATAATATATTGTAATTCATATTTTAAATTTGGAGTTAGTGTATTGGAGTAATTTTAGATTTTAATCCATAATAATATGAAATACTAGCTATTGCCCGCGGCTCCGCCCGCGTGAATGAGTTTTTCCGGGATAAAAGTCCCGCTTTATATTTTCCCGGGATAAAAAGTAGCCTATGTGTTAATCCAGAACATGATCTACCCGTGTGCCAAATTTCATCGAAATCCGTTCAGTAGTTTTTGCGTGAAAGCGTAACAAACATCCATACATCCATACATTTTTACAAACTTTCGCCTTTATAATATTAGTAGGATTAACCATAAATCAAGATGTTATTAGGGTAAAATACGTCATACAACAAATAATTACTTATTAGAGTGAAATATGTATGTATTAAAAAATATTTGAAAATAAGTACTGCCTCGGTGGCGTTTTTGTATTACGGTATGACTGCAATGCTGAGGTGTTGGGTTCGATTCACGAGTCTGGCAAAGTGAAATTCGGTTATTTAAATTCAGTATAAGCTTGGAGTCTGGAATTTGTGCCCGATAGCATTGAGGAATAAATCAATAAAATCAAATGACTATGCCCATTTCAGCTTCCAAGTGCTATCGCAGTTTAATATGGACATAATACCGAATATCCCGAGGCCCTGCATCCTAGTTACACTATTCCGCATTTATTTTGTCCATTAATCGCTGTCTGTGCTTACTCATATGTTCGCACATTCGCAGTTCACCACACGGAACGGCCAAGTTATGACCACATAATGGTCGCATAATATAATATTGCTCGTGTCATTGATAAGCAGTATCGGTGACCACAATCGATTACTGGCACAATGGGAATATAAATAGAATGTGCCGCGGTTTTGGTTACCTTGTGTTATACGCTTCAGGCGCCCTGTTGCAATCGTCGACCCGGCCGGGACGACTATAACGTCCGGTAAAAGTTTCAAACGTAAATCTGGCAACACTGGACTTTGAATACACGCCGCCATGTTGAGTTACTAATAAAAAAACACTGACCATTGAGTCATTAATGCGTTTTCAAACCAGGCTAACATAACCGTTAAGTGATGATGTCATGTGCCCTAATTTTATAAACATCTTTTAAATTTGTAATAATGATATTATAATAATAGTGTTTTTAGTTTGGCAGGTGTAGCAATAGCGAAATAGCACCGGAGGCTCGAAAAACGTGATCGGCAAAGCAAAATCCGTGCCAAGGTTTAATTCATTGCGTCAAATCTTCTAAACGTACACAAAACCTGTCTAGACCCCACGACGCCTCTCTAAAAAAGCATCAAACAGAATATGTCTTGCTGCTAGCGCTTTCAAATTCACGTTCACTGAACAGCCGACGATGTAAAGCGCATTCAGCTGGCAGTTATATTTTCCGCCTGACGACAGCTGATCTGGGTCAGAAGGGCTCGGGGAGAGGTCGACTGACGTCAGGTTGCATTCGAACGTAGTTCCAAATTTAAAAAACGTCATACATGCAGTACGGACAGATCATAATGAGCACTTTATTCATCAGGTTAGGGCTTAAAATGGATCATTCTATTTTAACGGATTACCTTGCCGTTGCCAATGTTCCGAAAGGTCGTAATTGACGTTAATTTAATTTGCTTCGTATCGCTAACGATATAAAGATTAAATTTGATTATCGTAATATAAACTTACATTGGCGTGTTATGAAGGTTACCCGATTAGAATACAAAAGTGCTCTTGTGACTTTATGCACGCCTGGTACTCAGTGCACAGTTAGCGTAGCGAGCGACTTCTTCCGTTGCAATGTTTTCCAGTAAAGATTTTTTTTTACACCACTTGAACCACTTGGTGGATATTCAAGACTAGCTTTTGCCCACGGCTTCGCCCGCGTTAATAAGTTTTTCCGGGCTAAAAGTACATACATAAAAACCTTCCCGTTGAATCACTCTATCCAACACATTTATTTGGATAAAGATTAATATTATGACGTTGATACAATTCCTAACAAATAATGCATTAATTTCGACCAAATTTGATTACCATAAAAACGGTTCTAGAGAGTTAATCTTAAAAGATAGACATATACTGTCGCGGACATTATTTTAGATAATTTTAAGAGGAATAATTCTTTCATACGTATATTTTTGGTATCTTGAACTGTTTTCGCAGCGCACGCAATGGAAGCCCTCAAGGATGAATAATTTTCCCCGTTTTTTTTCACATTTTCCATTATTTCTTCGCTCCTAATAATTGCATCGTGATGTTATATAGCCTAAAGCCTTCCTCGATAAATGGTCTATTCAACACAAAAAGATTTTTTCAATTCGAACCAGTAGTTCCTGAGATTAGCGCGTTCAAACAAACAAACAAACAAACAAACAAACAAACTCTTCAGCTTTATAATATTAGTATAGATGTAAAATGACAAAACAGTACGTACCAAATGAATGGGAGACTTAATTTTTATGACCTTTCTGGCAGTATATACTGACTGCATAATGAAACCTGTCCTTTACGTTCTTATTACAAATAAACACAATAAATAAGTTTCGTTCGATTGTTGGTGCATTCTTTTAGTAATTGTTTTCACGCAATAATTCAATTGTGACTTTGAAAGAAGTGAATGTCTGATCGATTCATGGATACGTAGAACAAACTGTTGATTGAGACATTAATTTTGTGGCTTAGTTTAAAAAAAATGTCTCATATTTAACCTAAAGTAACATTGTTAGGTTAGGAATTATTAATTCATATAAAAAAAATCTTTGACTGTAATAAGCAATATGTGTAATAATATACTTGAACGGCGCGGCGTAGGTAAAAAAATTATCTGTGTAAATTTTAAATATTTTAGTTGGGATGCAGTAGTGATAAAAAGAAACTGAAGGTTTGTTACAACAATTATCTTAAAAATAAAGACTACCTACTTCATGTTACAAAAGTCTGTTCACGAAGATTCTATGAACTTGGCTTGACACGCTGCCGCGTGTCTAGATCTAGTAGATATATGGATGGAATAATAACCTTAGTCGAAGGGGCAGCATTCTGGTGTCATTCGGAATTTTCCCCTGTCGAACAAAAACATAACCTAAAAAAGTAAGTTCCTTAAATAAAAAAAAAACATATCTGCCTGTGGCGATCATTTCGCGTTCCACATACAGTTAAGGGATATTGACCTGAAGTAAGTTCATTATGAATCATTGAATTTCGCGTGTCGACTTGCGGCGACCTCTTCGCTTGTCCAGTCTTGATTAAAGTTACGCGCGGTCAGTTTTTAATGGCTGTTTTTACATCGAAATGACGAGACGAGCAAACTGCTCGTCGAAATAGCCACCATAATAGTAACACCATCAATTCTTTTTTTAAGTCAAAGTAATTAAGAGTCTATAAACGAAGACGTACATTGAAATACCATAAATGGATACGCCCGTGGTTAATTCGGAAAATCAATCGTCAGAACTGTTTTACATGAAGTCCTTTCATAGTCTTTTGAGTACATTTATGATAAAGACCTGGCGGATACAAGTATTGTATTGCTATGGAAAATTTCATCTGAAAAAATTGCGGATGTTGGCTAGCTCTGTGGTTTCAGACATAATTTCTGAATACTCTAGAATGCTCCAATACTAGAAAAAATACTAATAGTATTCTTTAAGTCCATAATCTGCTCCTAAAAGACTTTTCCGCGATTTGAGGCCTACCTTAATTCGTTAGATGCAAAAAAAATTGAAAATTTTCCAGAAATGATCTCGTGAGTCATCTCTTTGTTCTTTGTACGATTCAAGCGTGTCATGCACGCATCTTCGCGTTTATATTACTACGGTCCACGCTCTATTGTGCTTAACTATAAAACGACGCACTTATATAATTTAATTGTGCAATAAAGGTTCGTTTGATTTTCGCAATTTTAATGTTATCGCAACTTGTAATAGGAAAAGAACATTAATCTTTGTTTTAGATATAGATGCAAAATAATATTACAGTAAAGGGATAGTTATTTTTCTCTTTGTAAATCTACGCGTATTTTTTCGTAACTACGCGTGTTTACATCGTTCTAATTTTAAACTTTTTATCGCATAAAAATACACCGCTCAATGCCCGCAACACTCGTTGGATATAAGCGCTCGACGAGTTTCCAGGAAGCGATGCGTGTGTAAAAAAAAAAAGAAAAAGCGGCGAGCGATTGTTTACCGTTAACCGTATCGTAAACGTCGCGTGTGAGTAAAATTACTCAACATGCACTGAGTAGGCAGAAACATAACACATTTGTAATTATTCAATATTCATATCTTATCTAAATTCAACACGCGGAAGATTACCTACCAGTTCTAAATTTAAATTGCCGCTACAATGTTGACAAACAATCGTTCGTCGTGTTCACACGCGGGCTATATTCTCCATCCGTTCTTTTCGCACACAGACAAAACAATATGGCGTTGCGCGGAGTCTCAACAGTCAACATATGATTTTTATTAGCATAGTAACATAAATTAACGTTTACAAATCAAATAATGTACATAGTACTGTTGAGTTAAACTAGAAACTGTTCCGTTAAGTGAGGAAGAGACGGCATGGTGCAACCGTTGAGCGATTCAGCGCTCCGCTGTGCCGTAAGCGCAAGTGAGTCGTGATCGGAAACTGAATAGGTATTTGTGCGCGAACGTTGGTAAATGTTTTATGTTTAAATGTTTGGAAATCACTAGTGTATTTTGGTCGTATTCTAAATATACCTATTATGTATAATTTCTTTAATGCTTTTTGTTTGGGAAGTTGACTTTGGCAAGAGCTAGGGCTGTCAAATAATTTTGATTTTTTAAACTCACTGCTTTACTAATAAACGTTGTATACGTCTGTAATTAGTAATATTCAGTGTTTTGTCATGCTATGTTGAATGACATTTACCGTCGCGTCGGAGGAATCGAGACAAAGCTTTGAATAACTGTGACAGCGGTATACAGCGATTATTAACCCATGGTACGATAGAGTCTGTCAATTTGAATTGTGTCGCTAATGACAGCTCTTTGACAGCCCGCTCTTTTTTTTTGTTATGATATCAAATAATCGATTTATTCTAACATTTCTTTCAATTTTTACTACAATAATTATATATCACCGTAATCTCCATGAAATTTCCTATCCGACAATTAAAGAATACATAGTAATTAAAGCTTACTTGATGTTGAAATCACGGGTTGATTATTAGATTCATGCATTTATGCACCATCCATTGACTTTGATGACTTGTTTAGACTAATTCAGCATTTAGAACCACGGAAATAACACTTACACTACAATGTTTACATTATCAAGAAACGATCACATAAATTATACACTTTGAATAACGATATCCACTTCATAAAACTTTTGTAACCACAGCGACAAAAAACGACACCCGTCCCCGCCATGCGCGCTCGTTCCCGACAAAAAACAATACGCTAGGGTTGACAAAAAATCAAAGTATAGTCGAAAAAAAATTTGTTTTTTCTTGTTTACTTTTTGCTCTAAGGATTTTCTATTGCTTCTAAATAATTAACTAGAACGTATTTAAAAATTGTATAACTGTGTTATCACCTAGTTATTCCTTTCTAATAAGACAAATGTTTGCAATATTAGCAAATATTATTTTATGACAAAACTAAATTAGAAAATAGTACTACAAGCAGTTGTATATTTATTTACTTTCCTTTTCGGTACGTATCTATGTTCCAATTATAAAGTACTAGTCAGGGCCCGCGACTTCGTCTGCCTATAAAATTATTACGAGCTGCCTGTTTCTTTATTCAAGGTATGTTCAAAATTATTTATATTGGTCCAGAATAATAAAATAGAACGTGTTTTAGACTATCTAGTTGACACGCTACATCGTCTGCCTATGAAAAAATTATGAGATAGGTACCTATTTTTTTTCCCTCAGATTATTTACGGACGGCAGCACGCTTATGCAATTGTAATAGGGGTGATATTGCAAAATAATTATAGATTGATATGTAGGTCACTGTACGTGCATTGCATTCTCGAGGTTTGTTTACGTGTAAATTGCTGAACCAATTTTGTTTAGAGATTGATTATACTTTAGAAGCCATAGGCTACCTTTTGTTGCGAAAAATATTTAGTGATAAGTTGGAAATGATAAGAACAATGGGGAACCTATTTTATTTAAATTGAAAGTAATGACAATTCTGACTAACTTTTGGTAAAAATAAAAAGTGTTTTAGAATTTTGTAATGTAATGTACCTATGTAAAGTGATTATATGGAAGAATAGTTTTCAGCCAAGCTGTTCTTCCAAAATCGAACTACGTCAATACGAAAGTTGTCCCAATCATTCTTATTATTTACAATTATTATTATTATATATATATATATACATATCATAAACACTGGGTAAAGAAAACAAAAAGAAAAGTCATGGAGTTTTATTCTATAAAAACTATTTACAATTAAAAAAAAGGAATAAAAATAAACAAAAAAAGTAATAAAAATATTCAAAAATGTAAAAAAGAACATTAACCAGCAAAACTAGAAAACCTGTTAAAGGGTCATAAAATGCTATGTGTCAGGGTGAAGGCAATGTATGAAAAAGACCCAAGATACAAGGTGCCGTAATAAGTACATGGACATGACAAGATATCTCAAAATGAATTTGGATTGTACCGTGAAGAAAGAAGGGGTAGTAACCCCTGCCCAGAGCCCCAAGAACTCTACCTAGTGATGACGGTTACCTATCAGTAACTTCTGGTTTACCGATAAGTACCAGGCGACACTTGTCCTTGTCATTGAAAGAGATTGTTTGAACACATTCAGTATAAATTGTAAGATCTTCAAATCTCGCTTTCACACACCATTCACAGACAAATTGAACTTACTCATTACGTGTCCTTTTCCGACCACGAGATTCTTGGCCCTTCAGCTTGGGAAGAGAATGCCATTCTCTCCAACAAGTTTCAAAGCACAAGAAATCTCCACAGGTCACGCATTGAGTATGCACCATTTTGTCCTTATTCTGCCGATAGCAAACTACACACCGCTTTCGTTTGTTTCTGCCAGGCTCATATTTGGGCTCGTGCACAACATCCCGCCTCAACCTCATAACTTCCCCTGCTTGCTCTCTAATCGCTGGTGGACTGTGGTGGTGCTCTTCCACTAGAGATTTAGCTAGCTTGTAGCGGAAATCACAATGTGTCGTGGGAACCATGTTGCGACGACACAAGGAGCTGACGTACATAACGAAAGCGTTGTGAATGCTTGCATTCAGCAGACGTTTAAACATCTTAATATACCATTTCACTCCTCTCTTTCGCTCCAACAAATACGTTGAGAGTTTTTGATCTTTCAGATCAAGTCCTCCCATCGTACTGTTGTAATCTCTCACACACACAGGCTTTACTAACGCATTCCCTGCCTTCGATCCAATATAAGTCTCGTCGGTATGGTAGGTAGAAATCGTAGTCACCAGCTTGGCGTCTTTCCATGCAATGATGGAAACATCGCCACACTGACGTGCTACGATAGCACCCCTTTCCACACTCTTCGGGATTCTATTGATGTCACGAGGCACGTGCTTACGATTTATACGTAATGTTCCCAAACAGTCGAATCCCAGAGATTTCAGGTACCGTGCTAACGATGGACAATTATAAAAATTATCCATAGTTACGCAATGTCCCCGATGCTCCAAGCCCTTCAATAGACCGAGAACTACCTGAGTAGTCTTGTCTCCTAAATCAGCACTAAGTGCGACAGCAGCAGAGCTGTGTTCAGAGTTCTTCCCCGTGTAAATAGAAAATTTATATAGATAGCCGGTGTGTGATTCACAGAGCTCGTATGACTTGATACCGAAACGCGCAGCCTTTGACCTTATCGTTTGGACAAAGGACAAGCGGCCCTTGAATAAGGTCAATGACTCGTCAATCGAAATTTCTTTACGCAAATTGTAAAGAGAAGAAAATTTTAAACTGAGTTGCGAAATCACTGGCTGTAGTTTCGCTAACTTCTTTGAAACAAGTCCTTCACTATGTGACAAGTTCTGACTCACATCAGAGTTATCAACAAAGTGAAGAAATTTGCTCAGAAGAATATAGCGATTATAAGACAAAAGTTCCTTGAATCTGGGCATTTCAAGGAAATCATTTGCCTTCCAGTATTCATATTGAGATGATCTACAATCAATGCCCATATACATAAAAACAGCAAACAATACCGCTATCTCGTCCGCATTAGTGTCATGCCACTGATGCAGACGAGATGTCGGTTTTAATGTACCTTGCGCCTTCAAAGCATCGATGGTTTGTTTGGCATAACGGTTAGTTTCATTGGCGATAAGCTCCATAATGTCGTTACTCCAGATGTCAGTAAAAGCATCATAAGGCGTATCATAGTCTTTGAGTGGACCAGGGGATGGCCCTGAAAAAACTTCAGGAACACCCCTGAAAGACTCAAAGTCTTGTGACCAATCGAAACTAGTCGAAACGCCAAGCAAACGATCAGCTACATCATCCATTGCCCTCTCCATAGCGTGTATAACTTCTCTAACGGGTTGATCTAGTTCCTCGTCATCAGGAATATCTCGTCCTCCACCCGCCAAAGCAGTGGTTTCTATAGGAGAAACGTCGAACTCGTCGTCGAACTCACTATCTAAATCACTGCCTTGGTACTCCCGCCCACCCACCGGCTTCAGTGTTGCGCCCATCAACCCTGACGTTGAAGGACCAACATCAGCGTCAACAGAGGGAACCTTAAGTACACTTCGAGCATTGCTAGGTTCGTGAACACTAACAATACCGGAAGTGTTGTTAAGGTCCTCTGCTGTAGTAGTGGGCGAAAGTGGCTTTGGAGTATGACATTCCCGACCCTGCTGCCCTAAATCACCCATCCACCGCCGAACATGCCACGGGGCTCTCCTCATGACCTCTTCTGCCTCCTCATCAGACATGTCCATCGTCTCGACACGCTCTAAAACGTTTGCGCTGCAAGTAAACGTAAATTAGTTAACTTATAACTCACATAATATATTACTATAAAGCAATATTATTTCTGTCTAAGAAACTTACTTCAGAGACGATGGATCCACCATATCGAGGCGTACATTACCCCCGGGGGTTTGGGTAACAGGAACAGAGTCTCCTGTGACCCTAAATGACCCTCCGGGAGTCTGGTTGACGAGGAGAGCTCTGAAAATAAAAGGTAGTAGGTAGTAAATACGTAAGACACAATGCAGAATAGGTTTGAGCGTAGTTGGGGAAACATGATTTATATAATCAGATGTTAGTAGTTCTGTAATGTTGTTGCAATATGTGCAATAAAGTGTATCTATCTATCTATAAATATGTTTCCTTTCATCTTTGGAATACAAAATAAATACTTACTGCCTTTTCGGCGGTGGAGCCACGCACTCCGGTGACTTCCTTTTGGGCCCCTCTAAAGAGAGGCCCATTATAAGGGCACGCCTCGCCACGGATGGCCTTTGGGAGGCGTGTTGCGGGTTCGGGGTCGCCGAGCGAGATCGCTCCGACCCCGATGTTGATCTCAGTCTCGCTAATCTAAAAGAAACAGTCAATTGTAATTCAAATAAATAAATGAAATTACAAATTAAAATTAGAAGGAAATATATTTTATTAAAAACAATTTAAAAATTGCCCTAATATAAAAAGGGTCCCTATTTTTTTTTACACTATCTTAAAATATTTAGAGCTCCTTTCTCCTTATTTATCTTATCTACATCCTAATAGGGTAAACAAATAATATTAAATATATTTAACTATCTGTACTACCATTTGATTGACCGGTAGAGAATGCCTTTTGGCATTAAGTCCGCCATTTGTACTATACCAGTGCAATAAAAATTAAATAAATTTATATTTTAATTCATATTGATATAAAAATATTTCATGGCATAAATTTGTTGCAAACTGAATGTTTGTGCCAACCCTATGTAATTTCGATAGCAAGTGTCAAAATGGCTACCTATGAATCATATCATTTCCCGATTTTTCGACTTTTATGAATCAAAACTGTATAATTATGCACATAAACTCGGTTTTCCCGATAACTTAATAATATATTGACAAAGTTACATACAATTCTTATCACTCACAGCATATTTGACTAACAAAATCTGGCCAAATATGCCGCGCAATCTATCGTATTTTTCCCTCTCCAAAAGTTTGACGCTTTTTTCACTAATTTTAACACTCAATTTTAAGAAACCATCACTAAAAATATGATCTACGTTATTTTCTCAGTAATTTCATATAAGAATCATATAAGAATACTTACCGTTTTCGGCGTGAATCCATTTTCAAACACTGACACACTCTCCGATGCCGAACGTAAATCCAGCTAAGTGACTTTTCAAACATGTCAAATGGTTTTTAATTTTTTTTTCTAATTTTTGCTCCAAGAAGTTCGTTTTCTTTTACAAAAATGATTATTGAGGAACGAACGAACGGAACTATGAAGCGAAAGAGTATTGAGAACGCACTTGTCTGGGCGAAATAATAGGCCAATCGTAGCACATTCCTTATGAACACCCGGGTGTTCGAACATCGCGTGCCGCCAATGAATGCTCCGAACACCCGTGTGTACGCGAATCATTTAAAGGGTTAATAAGGTCCGTACTACTTAAAGCAAACCGGATAGCGAGTGGGCAAATTCAATCCCTGATATATAAATTGTCAAAGGTAAACAAAACACCCGCATAAAATCCCAACTCGTGTACTTGCCAGGCCACACTTAACTCAAAACATTGCCCGACACAATTAATAATATCGTTTCATCGAACTTTCTTCATATCCATTAATCATCGTATTCCAATTCGCAATGACATTAAAATGTGAGTTTTGACAACCCTGATTCCTTCATAAATTTGCGAAGATTTTAGAAAAGAATAGAATTATAAATCAAAAGATTTTTTAATTCCTAGGCCAATTTGATTACCAATTTGTATCATTGTGCGCGTGTCGAGATTTGTCAGCGACCATAATGTTATAGCCTCAGAATTGTAGACGAACTAATCTTTGCACTTTAGCTAATGCATGGATGCGATAAGTTTTAATGATAACGAACGTTAACATTGTGCGGAGCTGATATTATTAAATAGGTTTTTAGATAATTATGTCTTGGTAATAGGTATATAACGGATACTGATGTATATTTTCTATTTCCCATATAAAATATCAAACTTATTTTTCACTGTAGAAAATTATTTGCCTATGTTTTTATAATACGCTTGCGCATTGCCTGGGGTCGAACAAAATAGAATTTTTATAGGCGGTCATAAAGACCACAAAAGGTTCTTTCACTGAAGATTTATCTTAACATGCATTGTCCCTTTCGGAGGAAATCAAATTGAATCCATTCGACGAAAATTGATCTCTGCGATGTCATAATAAAAGATCTAAATCTTTAGCTCATCCTGAACTTGGGTAGGTACCTGTTTATTAAAAATGCACTATGCAGGCAAACAAATCCGACGTAATGAATCTGGCAGATACCACTAGCACAATATCGTGCATCTCATAGCATACGTTATTATTGCTATGTATTACAGGAAGTACCGTCAGTAGCATACTAGCTCAACAAATTCAAATTGCCTAGACACTTCTGTGTTCTTACTAATATTTTTTTCTCTTCACAAAAATAAAGTAAAAGAGATTTGCTTTACTTCAAACGAAGAAAAAAATGTTTTAGTTCAACTTAACGTGTTTATAGTTGTATTGGAATTTTGATTTTGTATAGATGCTTATGCTGCTGAGCGTACAATGTTATTTAATTAATAAATGTTTGATATGATCTTTATACTTCGGTCTGAGCCGGGCCAGTGTCCGCACTCTGCTGAATTCGGCTAATTATCCTGAATCGGTTGAGTTTAACAGCTGCCATCACCTGTTAAACATGATATGATTTATTTATTTGTTTATCCATAATCAAGAAAACTGATTACAATCGTATTGCAATGTAAGTATCCGCTACTCTCATGTTGCGACTCATGCGCAGCCATATTTGTGTTCACTATCAATAGATCAGTCCATGTCAATTATGTGATTGTAAGGAATCTCAAATATGTGAAAAATAATCATAGTCTATATTTCTGTTTATACTTCCAATAACAAAGATTTACAATGGCAATATTTAATTATTGATAACAGCGAAACTAATGCCCTTGCGATAATATCCGCGCACTGATAACGCGATAAGGTTGATAAACGTTATCACACTATTTGGGTATTTGGGTTACTGGTAGTAGGTAAAAATTATCAGAGGATGCGGCGCTTTTGTATCGTGTGGAGGAAGGGACGAGACTTGAATTAGTTTTGTTTTTCCCAGGCTTTATTTGTTTTCATGTTATCTTCCAGTAAATATTAGTATATTCGTTGTAATATCTTGTTTAGTAGCGGCCTTAACTAATGCTTTGTGGCTTTGAATGTCGCATAAAACACAATACGACTCAGTTTCGTTTTATTGGGATTGGTTGAGAGACGAACACGTGACTCACGTATTGGTGTCTCGATCAATCACGAACATCAAAATTAAACGATATCGTCCTACGAATTTTTTTCCACATTCTAAGGTCACTGGGCAGTATATCTTTGCGAGGCCTTTTCACACGATTGCCGAAGGAGGTTTACGTTTTTTTCTGTTTGCTCCTTGGCGACTACCCTGTACGCTACCCCCATAAATCGCCACTTCTCTTGTTGATATTAAACTATAATCTGTTTTTAAGGTCTCTATATTTACCAGATTAACAGAGAATCTGTTTTGAATAAAATTTAATTTAGCTTTCCTATAAGGCAGTGGTACCCGTTGCGTAGAATAAGTATAAATAAAGACAAAGTTGACCCTATTCTTTCTATTATAGAGTATAGATTAAATAACGTTCGTGACAGCGCTCTCTACCTCTTGTAAGAGATAAGGCAATATAGGACTTGTAGGTAGATGAAGCATATTTCGGACTCAGTACAATGAGAACCGATTATACAGACATTGTAGGGCCCACCTAATCACGTTATATCCGATAGTCGCTATAAACGATACCATTGTTCTATTATTTATTTGCCTGGACCTTACAGTTTGTTCGTTATAAGCAGTCTAACCGATGTCGCTATAACCGGTTTTTACTGCATAATGATGGGGTTTACGGACAGTGCTTATCCAGGCTAATACTAGAATTCCACTAGTTAGCCAATATAAGTGTGAGTCTTCAGTACTGGAGCATGTACAGTTTTTCACGTGATGTACCGTAAAGTTACGTAAATCCGTAACTAAAAGGACGCGAAACGTTATCATTTATCGTAATGCAAACGATAAGATTCTAAACTACACGAGGTTATTAAAAACTATGTTTTGAAGATATTAAATTAAGTAGAAAACAAATATAGTTCAAGAAATTCACTAATCATTTATACTTTTACCGTAGTTGAGTTTTATTTACGGACGAAGCCATGAATAAAGAACTAGTTTTCAAGAATAGCTTGTCATTATAAACTGTTATTTAAATTGACGTTGATAAGAATAGCAAAATACCCATTGGGTGTTGTCAATAAGGATTTTAAATTAGTCATTTACCTTATCAATATTGTCTTTTTTTAAATTAAGAAAACACTGGAAAGAATTATTAGGTATATTACCACGTAACACATTTAGGTCTGTAATGGACTTTGTGTGTAATAATAATGACATTGACACGAATGTAATCACTATTAACAGCTTATGGTCCGCCCACTCCACTCCATTATACATCTATTGTGCTAAAACTAATGAATTGGCTTCATTAAAACATATTAATAACGGTTGCCGGTGTGAGAATTTTCATAATGTTTTACTAAAGGAGCAATGTAGAGCCAGCAATTAAAACCTTTCATCCAGTATTTTACTGACGCAACTTGGTACTTTTAAGCGTCATCTGGACGAATTAATTATTTCTAGAAAAAATCATACGTAATGGTTGATTCCTTTTTTGAATATCTGTCAAAAGATTCTATGTACGTCAATGCGGGCGAGGATTGCCTCGCCATTGTGTATTCAAACGGGTATCTTTTTAGACAATAATTGTAATAATTGCTACGTCTAAATGAGGCTTTAAAGTTACGTAGGGTCAGCAACTTACCTTTTCCAAACAGCCATTTACAACGCAACTATTTTTTGACGCCATTCAATATTACTATATTCAGTTATCACGATATCTTGGACTCCATCCAAGAACGTGTTCACTACGCATCTGACACGACTTCTCGTGTTTATTTACGTACGCTATGGCCGGAAAAACTTATGGGATGTTTTATTACCTATTCGAACGTTTGTTGTAAATTTTTTTTGTTGGTGGAGAGGTTGAGTTTGTTTGTTATGTCATGCGTAGTGTATCGTTACACTATAAAGATTTGATAAGAAAGGAATTCTGATTATTTATTTTATTTTCATTTATTTGGAAAACTTACAGCTAACATAACAAAGCGTAAAATGACAGGATAGACTTATTAAGGCCAATTATAAGTTTTCACAGGTAGGTTAAGTAGGTGATAGGTCGGTTAAATCTATAAAATACAATACCAAACGATATAGATAGTTAATTTAGGTATATGCATAAGCTAGAAAACACAACAACAACGTATAGTTCTAGGTACAGAAAAAATCTTTTGTTAAAATATTTTTGAGTTGAGGTACACTGATATCATGCGGTTACCACTTCCTCGTTGTAGCGGTAAGGAGGAATCCATAAATATAAGAAAGGATTTTTTATTGCTGGCACAATTTTAAATACACAAAAATAAACTATAAATAACTAGAACTACAATTAAGACCAGCAAAGGAACCTCGCATTCAGCTGGATGCTACAGTATGACCTGAGTAATCTACTTATACATTTTGGTTGCAGCAGGGTGGTCTCACATGTAGATATTTTACGGCGTATGTAAAAAAATAATACAGCTGCCTTACAAAAAAATAATGTTTCCGATATAAAATTGGTCGTATTAGATAAATCTCTGCATGTGAGATTCGCACTCCAGGACAGAAGCCGTAATGAAGCTGAAAATAGAGCCAACGCTAAAGCTAGTACCTCGGGGGCGTAGTTGTATTATGGTACGACTGCAATGCTGAGGTCTTGGGTTCGATCTCCGCGACAGGCAAAGTAATAGGTTTTTCTACTCGGTGTTAGCCTCGAGTCTGGATTTGTTCCCGATATCACTGATGTGGCGATAAGTTCGCATCCTATCATATCCTGGGACTGAATACGCACGGGCAAAAGTGGGTGTACTAGTTGCGTCTCTGCCTACCCTTTCGGGGATAAAGGATTGATAGTGCACAGAGAATATATTCGAATTCTAGCTATTGCCCGCGACTCTGACCGCGTTAAAAAGTGTTTCCGCGATAAAAGTCCCGCTTTATATTTTACCGGGATAAAAGTAACCTATGTGTTAATCCATGATCTACCCGTGTGCCAAATTTCATCGTAATCCATACAGTAGTTTTTGCGTGAAAGTGTAACAAACGTCCATGCATTCACTTGCACACTTTGGCGTTTATAATTTTAATAGGATATATTGAGGACGCTTTGTCTAAAGTTCGACCTTAGTTTGAGTAATGGTGGTGCCACAGATTTGGTATGTGCTCTACCATTATCCGAATGTGGGGCGGGAGTATGAACCGCGCCGTATATCGACCGTTGGCTGTTACAATTCAGAGGGTTGACGTCACACTGTATGAAGTTATAACGTTAGCGTTCATGTTTTTTACATATTCGATCGCGTCTAATTGGATGACAACATTGGATTACATGTATCTATGTAATCGCCTGAGGACTTGTGTGAGAAATGTATGGCTTTTCATTGTATTACGAGAATAACGACACACTTATTCCAGTTATTTTGGTTTTAAAACCAAACTATTGAACCGATTGATAAAAATTATATAGGATCAATCTGAAAATATATTCTTTCATATAAATCGGTTAATAAACGACTGAAAACCAACTCCTGTTTTGAGGTCGATTAAAAATAAAAATTGTCTGTATTACTTTCCAATGCAATGAAATATAACCACATGATGTTTTTCTCCACCGTAAGACCTTTTTGTCCTTATAAAGATATTTTAATAAAGGGCTGTCGCGACGTGTTACAACACTCTCAACTGACAAGTGTGTAGTGCAACCGTAGAACGTGATTTAACAATAATGTTAGTATCGTAATTGGGTCATGTCCATTTATTTGTAAGCAATTTCTTTTGAAGGTGATAACGACCGTATTTTTGTTAAACCACCTTTACGTTTACTATAAGTATCTGTAGACATTCTATTTCTGGGATAAAAAGTAGCCTATAGAAAATACAAGCGCACCAACTGAGAACCTCCTCTTTTTTGGAAGTTGGTTAAAAATTGGTTAAAAAAGTCTATTAGTGCTAAAATTGTCAATTCGAACAGTTATTCAGGAGATTGCCATATACAGGCCCAAGTCGTAAACTTTACCTCTATCTGGTTTCCCCATAGGTTTGGCTAAATACGTTACCGTATTGTAAGCAAAAAAAAAACAGACAATGAATCGTAAACATAATGCGACTGAAGCAGAATCCTGGTTCAAAATTAAATTCTAGAGTGTCATATCTCGGTAAACAGTATAAAATTTCCAGTTGTTTTGCGATGGTATTTATTACTCAGCCTTGAATTTTCCGACGTACTTTTCCCACAATGACAGAACTTTTTGATATGCAACCTCAGAAAAACTTTACCAACTTTCTCAATCTTTTATATACGTGGTTAAACGCGTTATTCATAATTATGTAATCTATAGTCGTCAAAGCATTTGTAATACAAATTAACATATTTAAAACACTGTCGAATGAAGAACAAACTTTCGCCATCTATGATGACGTCATAAAATTCAATTTGATATGATACATGGGACTTTTATTGATACTAAATTCTTTGAAGCTTCGAGTAGTTATTAGTTACATATAACATTAATTACATAAAACAATAAGGTACAACATCTGATATGTGTGCTACTCATAGGTGTCCACATCATACAAATGGATACCAGACAATACATATATGCAATATATAGTTACAGTTCACATCGCACCATTTATTAATTTTGATGATGTTGATCATACTGTTATGTTGAATATTATCCAAAGTCCCTGGCTAACAGTTCGTTCACATCTTTCGTGCTGCAGCGAAAATTTTGTTATAGAAGAGCACCACGAAATTCTTTTAATTTAATTCTAATATGTACGTTACCTATGTATTTTATACGAGACACACATTAATATTGATTTAAATGGCATGTCAAAATAAAGCGCAAGCCTCCATAGTAACAGTTCAAAAGCTGTGCATATGGCAACATCGGGGCGGGCGTGGCGGCCCTTGACCGCATTTCCACCACCCTCGGCCTCCGCGACCGGGTCACTGGAGATTTCTAGGTCGCCTCCATTGTGGAAACTTGCAAGAACCGCTGCACATGCACAAAGGGATGCGGGAACAGTTTTAACCAAATGCGTGTCATGACAGTTTGAATGTTACTTGCGAATGACTGCTTTGTTATGGGATGATTTGGATTGCTGTTTCGTTCGCGATTTTCCTGGAATGATAGCTATCGATGTAAATAAATATTTTGTATATTCGTTGGAGGCTCTGAAGAACTGTTTACCCTTATCCCATCCTCCTTTATGTTATTAACTAGGTGATGCTCACGGCTTCGCCCGCGTAAATGCCTTTACCGTTACAAAAGTCTCTAAAACACAGTACGAAGCCAGCGCACTCTAATAAGAAGCAGATTTAAAATATCCATAATTTCCCATGGAAGCAAATCGCGATGCAAATGTAATCAGCTCTATATTATATACTGCCCACTGCTGAGCACGGACCTCCTCTACTACTGAGAAGAGTTAGGCCTTAGTCCACCACGCTGGACTAGTGCAGGTTGGCAGACTACACATACCCTCGAAATTCTTATGGAGAATTCTCAGGTTATTGGATTTCCTCACGATGTTTTCTTTCACCGTTTAAGTTAACGATAATTGATAAACAAGGGAGCAAGTTACCGGGATAAAAAGTAGCCTATGTGGTAATTCAGGACATGGTCTACCCGTGTGCCAAATTTCAATCTGTTCAGTTGTTTCTGAGTTTACTTATAACAAGCAAACAAACATTTTTACAAACTTTCGCATTTATAATATTGGTCAGATGTAGATTTTCTTGTAGATAGACACAGTCGTAAGTTAGCTTTACATCATGACTTTACAATATTACTGTAATTATTGTCGAAAAAAAACGTAACATCCGCCAGTATTTCAAGTACAATCCAAAGTTATGTCACATTTCGTGCAGGTTTTATTTAAATAATTTTAGAATTAAACACGTAGATTCACAAGCATTTACCGGATGCGACAATTTACGTAATGGTTGCTGCTAACCACTAATTTAAAATTAGATTCTGGTTCTCCAAATGGTAGTCGTCGCATGTGCTACATAATAGATTAGTTGTACTTCTCGTACACGACAGACTTATGTATGGGCGTGATCACTTGGTCTCGTAAGTTACTCTATGCGAGTGGCCGTACGTACACACATGTTTTTATGAAGGATCATGTTTAATCAGTTTTGTCCAAAGGAATAGGCCAGCTTGCTGTCGGTAACAGTTTTGTAGATCAAACAATTTCTGCAGGCCCAAAATATCTTATCTCTTTTGAACTCCTTAAAGGTTTCAAACACATGCCATACTCCTTTGGCATTGTTTGAATGTGATGGTCATACTTAATTTATTGAATTAATTTCAATAGTTTTCAATAGTTTTCAATAGTCAGAGGGGGCCAGTTTCCGCCATTTGATACGTAGTTCGCCTCCTTTCGAAGATGCAGCAGTGCAGGTTACATAATTTGAGCTAGAGTAGGTTAAGATATACTTAAAGACACTGCATTGATTGATTTGACAAATCACAAACTAATAAAATCTTTCTTGCAGATGCACAGTTGCGAGACTGCACCGGCGCCGGTGGCGACTGGGCCCACGCTGCTGTTGCAGCTGGGCCGGCTCATCATCCGAGCGCGCAGCACCAGCCCCGCCTCGCGCGCCCCCCTCACCGCCCATGCGCACGCGCAACACACGCAACACGACCGCCTACTGCACGCGAAGCTGCTCGCCTCCAAACCCTCTACCAGTCAACAGGTGAGGAGAGTCAGGGTTTCTAGACTAGTTACAGGATCCTTATGCGGAAGTGCGTTCTCGGCCCATGACAAATGGTATACGGTTCCATCGTATTAAATGTTTATTTTAATGTAATTTATAGTCTAGAAAGAGATGGCAAGTGTGACGATGGTATAAGCACAAGCAGCACGAACAAAGACTACCTGAAATTAGTTCCATGCCAACACCTAGGTGTTAAATAATCGCCAGTGTTTATTGTATTCAACAATACCAGAATAATAAAGCTCTCAGCACTGTTCTACGTCACGGAAAATAGTCCAGAGTAGCGGTACATATCTAGGCTTGAACGATCTACCACATAGCGGTTTTTTTTAAAACGCCATAAAGTGTTTCATGTGTGTGTATGCATAATATTTTTTATGGATGATGACACAATGATATAACAAAGGAGATAATTTACGCATACTTACATGCTTGTATAAATGCGTCGTAAAAGCGAATTAAATATAAATTATGTAACACGAGCCATTGTGTGCCGACAGACATTTATTTATTTATCAAACTTAATTTTTTAGGTCCAAACGCAGCCAAAAGCTGACAATGAGGAGCCAAAGACTGGGGTAGAGGCGCAGCTGAGCGACCATGTACAGGCCTTGTGGAACGAACACTTGCCCGTATGCATTGAGGTAAGTCTTCCTAAGAGAAATCATAGATGTTTAAAATAAGATGATTCATATTATGCTTGTCTAAATCGATGACGTGACTGCGGACACTATTTTCAATGTTGGCTATTGCGAATACGTATGGGTTTCGAATATCCTTTGTTCTCAAATATTGAAGATCGACGACATTCGTTGCATGGTAATCGGTAAGAAAATTTTTGATTTTATTAATGTATTCCATATTTGGTCCACATATTTGTCCACCCTCCCATCTAATTAAGACTGAAAAAACTTTGAGTTCAAGTAAACGTAAATTATATAAAAGTCGAGACTGCTACTGGTCCATCAACCTATATCCGTCAATTCGTCAGTTCAGTGGCCAGGATGATAAGCTAAGACCATTATCACAGCAAAATGCTGACGTTTCCAGGTACTCCTGGCCCCTGACTGCTCGCAGTGCTACAATACGCTGAGCGGGGAGTCTTCTCCATACGAACCGTTGCATGCCCAGCGAGGGCTGCTGCTTGAGAGGTGGACCATGCAGCCGCTTGTCACCAAGTCAGTAACCCGGCTCACAGCAAACAGACTGACACACAATACATGATCTCTTAAGCCGACCCATCAAATTATTGAACTAATTCCTATTACTACCGAAAATAACAGCTCCGATATAAAAATGTGATTAAAAATAAAAACTTGGATGTTTGAATTCGTTACCCAATCGTTTAGTATAACAGTTTAAAAACCCATACATGCTATACATAACTTTGTAGATTGTTATGAGAATTCTGAAATTTCATTCATCGTTCTCCATTTCAGGAGTCACGAGACGCCTACATTCACGTCGTCCCAGTGGCTGTTGAATGCTGTCAGGTCTCAGCTGCACTTCTCTCAGCTGGCGGCGTGGCTGGCCAGGCTCAAGGCGACCAAGCTGGAGGACAACCCCACGGAGAGGAGGTATGATCACAGAAGAAAATATATTATGAACAATGGCTCAGGGAGTGCACGTTGATAGCTAAATTATTGTTTTTAAAAATATGGAATATATGCAAAACGGTTTTATGTGTATGAATAAATAAGACACTCTGTTGGTGTAACACGTATTGATGCATAGGTTTATATTTATTTACCAATCTTTCCTTTTCCAGGAGGAAACTGAGCCGTGAAAAGTGCAATTACAAGAAACTCGAAGCAAATTGCGACGAAACAGAACTGCCAAATGAACAGCGCAAACTAAATGTCGTCTACTCCGTAAAAATGCCGGGCGAAACCTACAAGATGGCGGAGTTCACAAAGCCTCCGAACGACCACCAGTTCCCGATGACAGAGATCGGCGACAACGTGTACTTGAAGGTGGTATTGCAGAGTCTGCCCCGACTCGACGACATACCGGCCCTCAAGTGCGGCTGTCAGAAACGGAGGCCTAGCAAGGAACTACCCGTCAGCCAACACGAGGAGCTGGTAGGCAAACTCAATGATCTCACTATAGGGTCTAGCAGCCCCAATACCTCCACTCAGCGGTTGCTCGATGATAGAATGATGACGCCGTGCAGCGAGAATGGTAAGCACAAGTGCAGTTGCGACGACGAATCTGATGGTAAGGAAAAGACGAAGAGGATCGATGAGAGGAGACTCAAAGAGATAGCTAAGTGTAAGAGGCGCTGGAGGAAGGAGAGCAAACTAAAGAAGTTGAATGACAGCACGTCGTCGGAGAGTGAGCAGAGGACTAAGGAGACACACACGTCCATTCCTATACTTCAAGCAGCTAGATTCGACCGCCTGCGGGCTATAGGATGCTATAGAAACCAAACGTACCTGACTTTACCTGCGAGCCGCCTAGATACAAGATCTCCATTTACAGAAATTGAGTACAAACCCGACGGGGTCAAGAAGACCAGTACAGTCGGGACTCAGACGGATGACGTGACGTGTCAGTGTGGAGCTCCGCTAAAGATCTCATGCGAAAGTTGTGATAGAGGAATGGTCAGGTCGGACGGTAATTATGACCTGGCTTCCATTGACAATGGTGCACGTAGAAAATGTGAGGATGACTTTAAACAATACAAAAAGCACAAATGTGATATACAGAGCAACATATGTGATAGTAGCTTGATAAAAAGACCGAAATTGCGACGGTTCTTCCCGATAGTTGATCGTATAGATCGCGTCGTTTCGGACAGACAGAAGAAGGATATGGAGGAGTTGCATTTGAAGACGGATGATACGGTCTTCTCGGGACCGAAAGAGACGAAACGCCAGAAGACCTTCTCGATAAGTGATGATGATTATGTTTTATATGAGAAGTGCGATTATGGAACGTTTGATAAGTATGAGGTAGAATCGCCTGGTGATGAGACCAACGGTTTCAAGTTTCCCGATGCGAAAGACCAGGTTAGAGACCAGGTGCCCTCTCCGTCCGAGGTGGATAGGTTCAGGTGGCGGTTCGACTCCGCGGCGTCCATGGTCTTCCACACGAAGACCGGTCTGCCGCTGACCTCGAGCCCGGCTCCATTGCGACGTGGCAATAATTGCTTCGACTTTGATGACTCGATTAACGGCATATCTGGTATTAAGAGGTGGGTTTTTACGGTTTTGTGCCGTTCTCATTTTTTGGACTATTTCGTTCATTCTTAAATTAATAATAATAATGTGATGTTGCAGTGCGCTGTTCCACCCGATCTCGCCGCCGTCGCCGGCGCCGCCCGCGTCTCCCGCGTCGCCCGCCTCCCCCGCCTCCCCCGTGCCTGCGCTGCGCGTCACACCGCCGCCGCAACCCAAGAAGGAGGACATGCCCAAGAAACTCAGAATGGGACCAAGCGCTGGCCTTCTAGGTAAAGTCTTAATGTCAAAGTAAAATTATTTTTTTTTATTATTTTTTTTAAAAAGCGAACGATAGCCTAGTTGGGAATGGAACGGTCTGCCGAGACAATGTCCGGAGGTTCAAACCCAAGGTACACACCTCTGAATTTTCATAGTTACGTGTGTATTGTTTATCAACTATCGTTCGATTTAACGGTGAAGGAAAACATCGTGACGAAACCTCTATACCTGAAAAGTTGTCTATAAGAATTTCGAAGGTGTATGAAGTCTGCAAACCCGCACTAGGCCAGCGTGGTGGACTAAGGCCTAATCCCTCTTAGTAGTAGAGGAGGCCCGTGCTCAGCAGTGGGCCGTATAATACAGGGCTGGTAGTAGTATATGTTATAGTTATGATGTGATTGTTTGGTGTGCAGGTAGTTTCGAGGAGTCTGCGCTGAAGGGCCGGCTGGAGCCGGTGGCGACGGTGCACGGGTTCTCCGCGGAGCTGGGCGCGTCGGGCGCGTTCTGTCCGCCGCACAAGCGGCTGCCCGTCACGGTGTTCTTCTACGCCCCGGGCGGTACCAACGCTCCTTATATGGTATGTAGTCACAAAACACTGTGCTCGACCCCCTTAATGTTAGAAATAAGTCTGCGTTATCTGTCAGCAACATGCAACTTACAACTAAAGTACTGTAGACAATAAGACTTATCGGCTCTTTCCTTTGTAAAGTCAGCAGCTTGTAGCTGAACAAATTCAAAATTTTAAATTGCCTTCATACTTTTGTGCTCTTACTAATCTTTTTTCTCTTCACAAAAATAAAACAAAAGAGATTTACTTTACTTCAAACGAAGAAAAAAAATGTTTCAGTTTAACATAACGCGTATATAGGCGATTTTAAATTTTGATTTAGTTCAGATACTTCTTCTGCTGCATTTCCGAAACGACCGCACCTGCCTAGTATAATATGAACAAAATGTGCGTTTCATCTTCTGAAGACTGACTTTCAACTCTGTAGTTCATATATTAGTCTAAGAGTTCATAGTACTAGGTCTGATTCTCCTTTTTAATTTATACGGTCTCGACAAAGTCAGTCCACTGCATCTGATGACAAAGAGAGGCGTTCAGATAGAATATAGATTGACGAGATACTTCATTTCGGAAATTACTTACTGGTGGTAGGTCTCTCATTAGTAAGAGTCCGTCTGGGTGGGTACCACCGCAATGTCTATTTCTACCGCCGAGCAGCATTGTGTATGCACTGTTGTTTCGGTTTGAAGGGCATTGTAGCCAGTGCAACTACTGGACATAACGAGACTTAACATCTTATGTCTCAGGATGACGAGCGCAGTAGAATGCCACAGTACTTTGTAACTGGAGGTGCTGAATGGTATTGCTACTGTTTATGGGTGGTCGTATCGCTTACCGTCAGGCGAACAGCTTGCTCGTCTCGTCATTCAATGCAATAACAAAAAAATACAAGTGGTAGGTCACGCTATAGAATGTCGCATGTCTGATATTTACGTATTTCTCCAGGGTCACATTAACCTCGGCGCGGGCGGGTACCGTGTGTCCCGGTCGGGCACGGTGCAGGTGTCCCTGTTCAACCCGCACGGCACGCTGGTGAAGATGTTCGTGGTGTTATACGACCTGCGCGGGATGCCGCCGCTGGCGAGGACGTTCCTGCGGCAGCGCACGCTGTACCTGCCGCCCGGGGCTGCGCCCCCGCCGCCCCACACCAGGCACAAGTGGCTGCGGTATCTTATACATCTTAGGTATGGATTGGAATAGAGCTTGATACCTAGCCAGTGTATACTGAGACTTATCTTATGTCTCAGATGACGAGTGGAGTGGAATACCACACAGTACTTTGTAACTCGAGGTGCTGGATGGTGTTTCTATTGTTTATGAGTGGTTGTATTGCTTACCATCAGGCGCACGGCATGCTTGTCTCGTCATTCGATGCTTTAAAAAAAATACCTGTGAGGCAATTCTTGTGCATTCTAATACGAAAAAACAAGACCTATACGGTTTCTTTTCGAATGAAATTTAAGTTGGGATATTCTGCAATTTTCGGGCCCGGCTTTTATCGCACGTTTACTGCTCGAATTAGTTCAATTGCCTTTTTTCAATAAGCAGAGTAGGTATGTTAGGGATAGTAGATTGAGCACCCTGGTGGTGATCGTATGAAAGAATATGCCGGATCTTCATTGCTGACATTTACATTCAACGGTCGCGACTTTTTATACCTACTTATCATATACATAAACTACAGCGCATGTTTTACCTCGTACATTCATCCACAGATTCATGACATCAAAGTCGGGCAAGTTATACCTCCACACGGACATAAGGATCTTGGTGTCGCGCAAGGCTGATTTGGACACGGCCACAGCACATTCCGCCATATTCCGGCCGCTAGCTGGCGAGGAGCAGGGGGAGCAGGAGAAGCAGGAGAAGCGGGAGGGACAGGAGGAGCAGGAGGAACCGAAGCGTGTGTGTGGCGAGGCGGGCGGCGCGTACGAGCTGCGTAGCTTCACCGACGCGCCGGACAACCCGCGGTACTCGCCGCGCTAGCATTCACCGCCTAACCACCAGATCAATATATTTTTGGTTTTATATGGGGTCGTTTTATTTGTTTTCCCTACATTTTTTATGGCATCGAATGACGAGACGAGTATGCCGTTCGCCTGATGGTAAGCGATACGACCACCCATAAACAGTAGAAACACCATCCAACACCTTGAGTTGCAAAGTACTGTGTGGCATTCCACTGCGCTCGTCATCCTGAGACGTAAGATGTTAAGTCTCATTATGTGTTATAGTACATCATGGTGATGGAATAAAAAGACTGCGTCGGTGGCGTAGTTGTATTACGGTACGACTGCAATGCTGAGGTCTTGTTCGTTCCCCGGGTCGGGCAAAGTGATTGTTTTCTATTCAGTATCAGCTCGGAGTCAGAGGCTACTGCGAAAAACGAAATCCGAAACGTCGGTCCGAAACGAAGAAACGACGAACTTCGGATTTAACCTTACTACCAAATTACTTCGGATCCGTCACCGTTACTTTCGGATCCAATTATTATTTTATTATTTTTATTATTATTATTTTTTTTATTATGAACGGAACGAAGAAGCGACGTATTTTATGTCAAATTGGTTTTCAAAGTAGGGCCAACGAAAGTAAAAATGTCATTAGTGTCAAAATCCGAACATCGGATCCGTCTTCGAATCCGTCGTCGGATCCGTAACACTTCGTAGTAAGAAAACGTGCGATCCGTCACCCGAAACTACGGATTTCGTTTTTCGCAGTAGCCTCTCTGAGCTCGCTCCCTATCACATCATGGGACGGAATAACGGCGAAAAGTGGATGCACTAGTTGCGCCGCTGCCTACCCCTTCGGGGTAAAAGGCATGAGTATGTTTGTGGAAAAAAAATCATATAAAATTTAGATCTCTCTCCGGTAATGTCGGATTGCCGTCTCGCCAGATTATGAGAGTAAAATAGCGAGTACACCTGTGTATTGCGCACACACTTATGCACTAAATATTTCCTGTGTACCTGGCTGATCTCCGTTGAGATTGGCCGCCGTGGCCTACATCGACTAGGAAAGGATATTTCCCTATTTGTATAGGACAGGATTGATATCATCAGCTACATGACGTTACTGCTGAACATAGACTTCCATTAAAGATTTCTAGACGGATATGTCAAAAGCGACTTCCAACGTGGAGTGATATAAATTATTCAAACCAAAGAGCATTATAATACTACGGAAAATTCAAACAGTATAACAGTAAACTGGGGTTCCCGGATGCCACTTAGCGAAGCGGCAAAAATCCTAAAATAAAACCTTTTACTTTAAAATTTAGGAGGAGTCCCAGTCTGCACGCGTGACTTATTTGTTGAAATGTTTTGTTTTGGTACCTTGGGGCGGCAAATTTTACTTTCGCCGCCCAAGAAATCGCTACGTCACTGGTATAAGGAGACTAATAATTCTATTTATGCCCTAGAAAAATATCACGTGATTTAACCTGAACAAAATGAAATTTGCGCAAATGTGGCTGAGTACATCGTAAAGGACCATGAAATGACTTATTCAGCTGAAAAATTTATTCACCGTTCATTACTTTTCTGTTATAAAATATTTCTTGTAGTAGCGAAACGGCCAAGCCACATAATTATTTTGACTAAGGTGTAGAGTTTGTGAAGTTAGGGCTTGAAGACTTAGGGCGTATAGAGTTAGAAGCTTGACTTTTTGGCAGTGCGAGCCGTTCTCGTTTTAGCATCATTTTTCATGGACACGTTTTTGGTATTTTTATTGGAAGTAAATTAGAACCAAACTAGGTATACCGACGTCTTAATTTTTTTTCAAGTGGTAGGATCCAATACTGGATTTTAATAAAAACAATGCGTTGTATGTAATGAAATAATTTAATAAACAAACGAGACGATAAACACGCACATAAATACACGCACACTATGGCCACACAATTTACATTTGCAATAAATTAACTTACAACTATATTCTTAGGTAAACATAAATTGCAACTCGAGATAAAACGATTCAAAGAATCTAATAATATCTATTTTCTTCAAGGTTGAACTTATTCAACATGTCGGTCTACATCTATGAATCTTTACGAATTGAAAATACTCAATAAGGTTAATGCAAGTCAGAATGAAAGATTTTTTGAAACTTGAGCAATGAGCGGTCTAGTCTAACTTAGTCCTAAATGACTTGTGGTCTAAAATTTGGCTATGATTGGGCTGAGCTGCGCGTTCCTCGCGTACGCTCTGTACGGGCTGTTCTTCACATCCACGTCCACTGATACATCGGCTTCCTGCAACAAACAAACATAAATACAGTTTATATCATATCTTCATGCCTGTGCCATTGATGGTGGAGGCAGAAATGCAGTGCGTGCGTCTTCTATGCATTAGAAGGAGTTCGTGGTAGGAGTAAAGCTGTGATTCCTCAGGACGCAGCAGACAGCAGACGGCAACAGCATGTGCCGCGACGGCAGATGGCACTACTGTGCACTATTAAATTGTATGAGACCGATTCCGCACATTGCCATCTGCCGTCTGCCGCGTCCTGCGGAATCAAAGCTTAAGAAAATTCGCTCCGACCCTTTTTTTTAACGTGGACCTAACGGCCAGAAGCCTGACGAGAGTCGGGTTTTCTGGCCACACCAGACTTTAGGGTGAACGCATTAGGCGCTCGCAACCCTTTTTTTAAGTAATTTTTTTTTATGGCAACGGACTAGGTATATCTAAGTGGGTCGTCGGAAGATAAGTACAATTTCACCTTTATGCACAATACCAGAAGAGTTAGGGTATTTATTTTATGCGGACATTAGAAGGATTGTGGTGATATTTACGAATACTCACGCCTTGTATCCTCGAAAGGGTAAGCAGAGGCGCAACTAGTGCGCCCACTTTTCGCCGTGCGTATTCCGCCTCATGATGTGATAGGGGGCGAGCCTATCGCCATATCGGGCACAAATTGCAGAGTCCAGGCTGATACTGAATAGAAAAATCCAATATCACTTTACCCGACCCGGGGATTGAACCCAAGACCTCAGCATTGCAGTCGTACCGTAATACAACTAAGCCACCGAGGCAGTCTGTACTCTGGGGCTATATTTAGGTACAAGGATAGAAATTGAGATTGCAAGAGCGAAGTTTTTCAAAGGACAAAGATCGTTGGGTGAATTGATGAAATTGGAGAGTGTCTACCTCGGGCTCCATGCTCCTGGACCAGGGTCCCCAGCCGTGCTCATGCTCGTCTTCATGGTCGTAATGATGCTGGTGCTGTGCATGCTCGTAGTATATCACCTGGAGGTCAGACAATTTTTACTAGGAATATGGCAAATATTTGGTTTTTTTAAATTATAGCAAAATATTGTGCTGTACACACTTGTTATTCAGATAAGAAGAAACCCTACAGCATATCTCTAAGGCATTAACTGCTATGAGTCGAGATTTTGGTCCTACAACGAGACGTTCATATGAGATAGAAACACTCATTTCAACCATGAGCAACCTCAATTTGAAATGCCATAAAGCGAGACAGCTGAAACAGCTAACAATCCTACTAATCCTACTAATATTATAAAGGCGAAAGTTTGTAAGAATGTATGGATGTTTGGATGTATGGATGTTTGTTCCTCTTTCACGCAAAAACTACTGAACGGATTTCGATGAAATTTGGAACACGGGTACACCAAATCCTGGATTAACACATAGGCTACTTTTTATCCCGGGAAAACATAAAACGGGACTTTTATCCCGGAAAAACTTTTTAACGCGGGCGGAGCCGCAGGCAAAAGCTAGTGTATTATGTAAACACAAAGAATTTAACAATAGTTCACAAAAATACCTAAAAAAAATCGCAATTGTCCCACGTTTTCTCCCATACCAACAATTTTATAACCTGATCATTAGATCAACTTTCATAATTCGATCCGCGGTTTCTAATGGACCCGCTGGCTCATCGTGCAGGTCGGCAGGCGAAAGTTGACGGACGGGTTCACATCCGGCCTCTGTACTTGGTGTACTAATTTTTATGCTAAAACTATGTTACTTTTTATGGGTCACAGGTATTGTTTTATTCAATTGGCTGCTGTGTTATTGTAAATGCCATACTTATTGGTTGCTGACGTCAATATCCGTGATTTTTCCGACACATCCTTTAACCTTAAACTGTTACGGAAATTATCGGGGAAAAAGCTAAAGCTATTAAATTATCAAAATAACATCTGTTTTATTTTGAATAGAAACGCGGAGGTATAAAAAGAATATTTAGATTTGTTTTTAATTACGTGTAAGAACTAAAAATATACGTAACAGGTAATGAGCAATTTTAAATTTTAAAATAATTATAATTATTAAAGTAAGTATTGTAAATACGATTACAAATGATTAAATAAGGTTGTGATAATATTTTTTGCTTTGAAATCGGTAGATATGAAAGTGATTTTTACTTAATTGCATTATATTAATTATTGCAATTACATTATTGAAATGAAATGAAATCATTTATTCGAATCCATAAAATGTTAAACATTACTTAGATTCAGTAAATTTTTACTCTACCACCAGTTCGGAAGCAGTTTCCACCACAGAAGAACAGGCAAGAAACTCTAGGGTTGCGCTTTTCAAAATCAGTCCATTTAGCCATTGGCTTCTAAATAATTATTTCATCTTTATTAATTCATCTTTAAAAAACGGGTTAAGAACACTATCTCACCCTATAAAAACTAACTCATGTATGACATTGAGTATTATTTCTTATGTAAGTATATCACTTTATGTAATAATCATTTTATATTTATATTATATGTTATGTATATATGTACTATATATATATATATATGTGTGTGTGTGTGTGTGTGTGTGTGTGTGTGTGTGTGTGTGTGTGTGTGTGTACATTATGTTCGTATGTATGTAGAGATATATTTTATGTGCTTTCGTATATTTTTGATTTGTTTTCTTTATGCTTCTTCAATAATTAATAACTAGCATGTACGTCATGAATTACCCCTTTTCGCTACTTCTCTTATCTCCATCCCATGGTTGTCTGTAAGAGATTGCCTCGAGCGATAAGACCGCCAATTGTACCACCCTTTTGCCCATATTATGTAAAATACTATATTACGTTGTGATGTACAATAAAGTTATAAATAAATAAATAAATAAATAAATAATAACTACAAACATTTGTAAGATTTCTAAGTAAACATTTATGCAGATATATGGGAATATTATAGCAGAGCCGACTCTGAGTAGGCATGTATAAATTACCATACTATTGGTTACGACCTTGCTTACGACTAACGACCAAACTAGTCTTCTATGGTTACGACTTACGAATTTAGGCGTCTTTTATGGCAAACTGCATTCGCAGGTACGTGAATTTTACATGCATTTTGAATACTATCTTATTTTTTACTAGCTTTAAACTTATTAACGCGGGCGAAGCCGTGGGCAAAACCCACGGCTTCGCCCGCGTTAAAAAGTTTTTCCGGGCTAAAAGTACATAAAAACCTTCCCGTTGCATCACTCTATGAATATGACGTTGATACAACTCTTAACAAATAATGCATTAATTTCGACCAAATTTCATTACCATAAAAACGGTTCTAATGAGTTAATCTTAAAAGATAGACATATACTGTCGCGGACATTTTTTTTAGATCATTTCAAGAGGAATAATTCTTTCATACATATATTTTTGGTATCTTGAACCGTTTTCCCAGCGCACGCAATGGAAGCCCCCAAGGATGAATAATTTCCCCCGTTTTTTCACATTTTCCATTATTTCTTCGCTTCTTATAGTTGCATCGTGATGTTATATAGCCTAAAGCCTTTCTCGATAAATGGTCTATTCAACACAAAAAGAATTTTTCAATTCGAACCAGGAGTTCCTGAGATTAGCGCGTTCAAACAAACAAACAAACAAACAAACAAACAAACAAACTCTTCAGCTTTATAATATTATCTTCTTTCATACATATATTTTTGGTATCTTGAACCGTTTTCCCAGCGCACGCAATGGAAGCCCCCAAGGATGAATAATTTCCCCCGTTTTTTTCACATTTTCCATTATTTCTTCGCTTCTTATAGTTGCATCGTGATGTTATATAGCCTAAAGCCTTTCTCGATAAATGGTCTATTCAACACAAAAAGAATTTTTCAATTTGAACCAGGAGTTCCTGAGATTAGCGCGTTCAAACAAACAAACAAACAAACAAACAAACAAACAAACTCTTCAGCTTTATAATATTAGTATAGATAAAACCAAATGAAACCTAGTTCCAAGAAGAATAACTAAAAGAAGGGACAACACATATCTTGGAAATATAAAGTAGGTGCTTTTTGGTATAGTATCAAAAAGTACCTACTTTACATTTTTATTTTCCATTGAATGACGAGACGAATATGCCGTTCGCCTGATGGTAAGAAGATATGATACGACCACCCATAAACAGTAGCAACACCATCCAACACCTTGAGTTACAAAGTACTGTGTGGCATTCCACTACGCTCGTCATCCTGAGACATAAGATGTTAAGACTCATTATGTCCAGTAGCTAGGTACACTGGCTACAATGTCCTTCAAACCGAAACACAACACTGCATGCACACTGCTGATTGGCGTTAGAAATAGACATTGCGGCGGTACCCATCCAGGCGGACTGTTCCATGTTGTTTTGTATCGCATGTTTTCCCACATAAGCACCTGGGTATTATCAGCATTTGATGGAGGTCCTTACCTTCTGAGGTTGTTGGTTATGCTTATTCTTGATATCGATCCAGAGACGAGCCAAGTTGACAGCCAGGCCAAGCAGTGCTATGATGAAGAATTTCACCTGGAAAAGACAATACGCTGGTTATGATCAACATCTATGGTAGAAAACCTCGTAGCGTTAGCATAGCGAAAGCAATTAAGGATTAAACGTGTCAAAGGTTTTATTCAATTATCTTGCAATGAAACATGAGAGATACCTACGCTAAAAGACACTACTTTTAGAGTAAGTATGAACTGCAAAAGTTATTTAAGATTATTCTAAATTTCTACTTGGCATTTTTTTTATTGCCAGTATATCAATGGCCCCGCCCTGTGGATTGGGGGCGTTTGGAGAATTCCACCACGGTATCCCCTGCCTGTCGTAAAAGGCGCTCAGTCGTTCCCCTTGAACACTGGGCGGTAGTAATAATTCACTTTCTCCGCGTAAACAAAAAAAAAAAGTATATCAATGGCATCGCATTATGCTATAATATTAAAGGTTGTATCCGGATGCCATCGCTAATTGCTAAGGTAATAAAATTTACTTTTCAGAGATGCTGAACTATTTAAACCCCATAAGCCTTATATGAAAGTGAAAAGAAGATTGCCATGTTAGGTAATTGTTGATAACTGATGAGTAATAGCAAGTACTTACTTGTAATTTAAACGAGAGAATCTGCAGCAGTGTGCCGATCTTGGCCTTCAACACGGCTCCGAGAATGAGCAGTTTTAGGATAGCCTTCTTTTTCTTTTTCTTCTTGCCTCTTTGTTCTAGAAATTCATGAGATAATTGTCTGATGAAAAATATGTTAAAAATCTCGTTAACTTCGATTTTCTTTGCATCATAAGCATAATATGCCTACTAGGCATGCAAAGTATGCATGTCATTCTTTATAGATTTATAATCTTTATAATCATTAAAATCTCCATAAAAAATAATTGGCTGCATTTTTATAATTATTCATGATTGTACCTACGTTTATAATAATAATATTTTCTCGTAACTTAATGTTATTGCCATTCATAAATTCTATTCAATATTCATTTTACTTTCTTTATTTACTGTGACAAAAATCGTGCCTTTTCATGTCACGCAAAATAATAAAGAAAACCACGAGCCGCTAATAGAGATATTACGAAAATGTGTATTAGAGCCAAAATACTGCTGCTTCAATTCAAAAGATGCAGTCTTATTTATTCCGATAGATAACAATAAATCAGCACATGTTCTAAGTTCTAACTACTCTTTACTCGCAAATAAAAAAAAATATATTGTCGATTTACCGACGTCTTATTCACTTGCAGGGATCTCTAAACACGCTTAAGACTTGGGAGTCCTATAAAACTAACTCTTAAGCCTGCCAGTTGCCACATGCATTTAACATGTAAAACATATACCAATATCAACATGTTCTTTGAAGTGTCTACCTTTAAAAGGCTGAAAAATATCTTTAATTCAATTATTAAATATTTTTAATCTCAACTCTTTTATAAATTTTATCTTTTGTGCGTAAACATTTCTAACTTCTTTCGCACCATTTTTATCATGATATGATGGTTTAGGCTTTACGTTGCAGTGGTCCTCATTTTTACCTACATTCTTGAGCTTTTTAATTCCATATTATTATGGGTTACATACTCAATTTTGCAATGAGTAGTCTTTCACTAAAGTATAAATTTTCTTTATGAGGAATGAATGTAGTCTACATCTTATATGGTCGGTGTATGTTTGTTACAAAAAAAGAAACTAGCATATATGCTTCCATCACCAACCTGACAGAGAACTTTTGTCAGCTACGCCATTGTCCAAATTCTCGCTCTCAACCGCGTGCTCAGCCACAGCATCCAACGCCTTCTGACCATAAGACCACAACTCTGTAATAATACCCCTTCCCCTTCTCGCTCCGCTGATAGTCTCAGTCGAGTCTCGGACGGTCGAGTCATTGTTCATAGTCGAGTCTTTTTCGTCAAAACTTCTTTCACCTATAACCCAACTTTGGACTCTGCTTTCGCGACCTTTCTCCTGTTTTTTCTGCATCTTGAGCATTAATGGATGTAGGAGATGTATTTTCGGTGGCTTTGGCTTCTTCTTCTTGATTTTTTTCTTTTCGCCTGTTGAAATGGTGATGGTTCCGATGCCGTCGCTTTCATGCTTTCTTTTATCTAGTGCCCTGATGATAAGATAAATTATAAACAGTAATTAATATAAGGTGTTTGTAATATGTATTATTTTTAAGTTTCTACATTACAGATATTGATTCTACTTTTAATCATCAAGGTAACGTAAGCTGCTATTGAAACATAGGTATTATTGTTATTTTTATTAAAAGCGCCAATATATTATTCATAGCGTATTCGTTAATTGTTTCATATTCAACACAGAAACCAAAGTCTGTTAGTCTATAATAATATTATAAAGTCGATATATTTGATTTTTTGTTTGCTTGTATGTTTGTAATGGATAAACTCAAAAACTACTGGATCGATTTTAAAAATACTTTCACCAATATAAAGCTATTTTTATCCCTGGGAAAATATGAGTCGGGACTTTTATCCCGAAACAACTTAATCACGCGGGCCGTGCCGCGGGCAAAAGTTAGTTTAATATATTTTTAAGGATCATAATATTAAGATCCTACAATGAATAATTATAGAGCTTTACGCACGGGCCATCTTGACATACAGCATGCTGTACGTACTATACGTACGTACGTAGATTTAAGTACTTGTACTTAATAGTTTGATCTGAAATGCTTCAAGATATCGTTATTAATCTAAGTTCAAGATACATAAATAGTAGACGTTGCAGTTGGCAACAGTCAACACTGGTAATGGATGCACTCGCTGGATTGTGCAAGTCCAGCGAGCTAATAATAATAATAATAAGCCCGCAGGGGCGGCTTTGTGGCGAGCCGACGGTGAGTGGCGACACCGCATACCCTGATTCCGTGGGGGCTAAATAAGACCCCCTGACTCTTGGCTTGCCTTAACTGGCCGGCTAGGGGTGGAAATCGCAAGAGCTGAGAACCTGAGCTCCAGGGTGGAAGTGCTCAGTCTGCATAATAGCGAGGAAACCCACTCCGGGACGCGTTAGCGACCCGCGATGGTGAAATCGGTGCATACCTCTCGACACCCTTTAGCCACCCACACCGATGTTGCGTCCTTGGCATACGCCACTTTTTGGGATGCCCATCTAGTGGGGGGCAAGTCACCGTCTGCCTTGAATACAAACAATTGAGACATTTTACTTGGCAGGCATCCCGTTGTCTCAATCAATAGCCCAGCAACCAGTCCAGCTAGATCCCATCCATAGACCCAGTATAATTCCCATCTTCTCTGCAATAGTCCTTACGCCTTACGGGCGCTGTCTTTGGCTGTATTTCCTCCTTAAGTACAGATAGAGAGAGTACCCGTAAGGCGTACACATCCCAACTAGAGTAATGTATCTTAAAAGGGCCTCTACGTGTTGGATCCATATCCTCACGCAAGCCTTCCAAAAGGACCGGTCTTCGTGCCGTGATTTCCCGCAGGAAAGATACAACATAATAATAATAATAATGAATGTATGTCGAGACTATTCACGGTCGCTTTGCATCGTGCATGACCTTGGTTAGCTGTTTGTCAAGATCGACCGTGCGTAAGGCGCTTAAAGCACCGAAAATTTCTTGTGATTATGATAGAAATATTACTAACGCTATCATTAATTAAACTTGCAGAAAACTATATCATGTGGTCTGAGTGTATCGAAGTCATAACAGATAAACAAAAATATTCGCAGCCGGTAGGATTCGAACCTACGCTCCCAGAGGGAATCTGATTTCGAGTCAGACGCCTTAACCACTCGGCCACGACTGCTATACTGCATGTGGTAAATTAAGGCATTGATTTTTGTTACGTAATGAAAAGGGTAAGTTTGAACACATCAGTTATTACTGATTTAGCTCTACTCATTTAGCTTTATTTAGCATTGTTTTACTCATTTAGCTCCACGTCTTATTTATATTGGGAATAAGTCCAGCTTAACGGAAAATGAACTGGAGCCATTATAGTATCTACCTTTTACCATTTTGTTCAAGCTCTAAAGGTTAAAAAAATGTCACCTTTCTCCATTAAAAATATAATTAAAAAAATTATCCCACGCGTGATTATACGTTTGCTGCGTGCAAGCACGGGATTGTTTCAAGCAAGTACATACAATGTAGATTAATGTTAGTGAAAGTAATATCTCAATACATCAATGTTACTTTATAAAGAGATGATTAGACGTTACATTTAGCTTGAAGCGATTATCCGAATTTGTATTGCAGTTACTTAAAAACAAATTAAGATTCATTTCGTATAGCTTTGTCTTGAGAACATAGTGGTAGTAGGTTTTACTGGCTGTCGTATATGCAGGGGCTGTCTGGGTGGGTACAACTGCAGTGTCTATTTCTAACTCTAAGCAACGTAAATACACTGTTGTGTTCCGGTTCGGAACAAATTGTAGCCAGCATAATTACTGGGTTTTATGAGACTGAACATCTACTGTCTTAGAATGAACGAGCGCAGTGTAGTCCCATGCAGTACTTAAAATTAAAAGTGCTGTATGGTGTTACTGTTTATACACGGTTGTATTGCTTACCACGAGACGAGCGGCATGCTCGTCTCGTCATTCAATAGTAATAAAAAATTGGACTTTCTAATAGTTTTTAAAATTTTGCATGAGAACTATGATTTTGTTCAGATCACGAAATTTTGTTTCTTTGATAATCTGCTATGCGTATACAATATTTTCTATTGCTACTCTCGTTTGAAGCAACAATACAGTCGATTTGTTCGCTTAAAAGATGAAAAGGTGGTAAATTTTTTGCAGAAAGAATTAACAAAAAATCAATGAATTGCACATTTTCGAATTGTAAAAGATCTGCAATTATTTACATCGTTGTTCTTCAGTCACGGATCTCAGTTTAAATAATAAAAGCGTGTTAAAAAGTTTTCATACACTCTCTAAACAACAATATTATAAGGTAAAACAAACAAGAATTAGTGTGATGTCCGCATAGTTTTAACAATCAAAACGAGGTTTTCTGTTCATTCGTCTTTTTTACACTGAATTAAAATTTTAGTTGACCGCCTCGGTGGTCTAGTTGTATTATGGTACGACTGCAATGCTGAGGTCTCAGGTTAGATCCCCGGATCGGGCAAAGTGATATTGAATTTTTCTATTCAATATCAGCTCGGAGTCTGGAATTTGTGCCCGATATAGCGATAGGCTTGCCCCCTATTGTATATAAGTGGGTGCACTAGTTGCGCCTCTGCCTACCCCTTCGGGGATAAAAGGCGTGAGTGTGTGTGTGTGTGTGTAAAATGTTAGTTATTTTTATGCTCTAAATTATTTTTTTAATACACAACCCGCGGCGTTCCACGCGCTCTTAATGTTTATTAGACTACAAATTCATGAGCAAAAATTTCTCTTCACCACATTTCAGACTAAAACGAAATTAAGTTAATGAACATGTAAATCATTATTGTGTTTTTATGGCAAATGTACATTAAATATTAACATAATGTGTACATTATATGTAGTAAACATATACATTGAGATTAAGGTAGGTAATTTTTTAAAATCGAATGCAAGAAATTATGTTCTAGATACGCCAACAATGTGTATTTAGATTTTAGTGTCGACACAAAAAAAAAAAACGATACAAATGTTTCATTATGTTCATTAGAAACGCTATTCCGCGCGAAAAACGGCGATATGACCATACAATTAAAGTAATAACTTTTATAAACATTGTAATTTCTAGTCTGTATTTTCTAATAAACAGAACTATTTCTACCGCAGACATTTTCCCCATCATGGCGATCTACAATGTATATTTATGCCATTACCGGCTTTTTCTTTTGCCCGGGGTGCCAGGTTTAAGGGAGGTTGCCGAGGAGTTAGGAGGGTATTACCTACAGGCTAGCTAGAACGTAATTAACGACTTAATTGTTTTGCCAACAAAAATACACTAGGTACCTAAAAACATGACAATTTTGGTCCTACTAGGCACCTGAATTCTTAAGGCTATAACTGTAGAAGACGTTAGAACAAGCCATACAAGAAGTAAGTTACAGTGGTACTCTTCAGGAGAATCTATCTATCTATATCTATACATATAATAAAATAGTAGAACCGGTGTGTCTGTACATATAAGAAATGTGGTAAAAAATAAAAAGGCTCACTAAAGAAGAGTAATCGAACACACATTAGCGATTTTTATAATTCTTTTCTGTCTGGTTTTTGTTACTGCACATCTTCAACGCTACTGAATGGACTTCGATGAAATTTGGCACACGGTATATCATGTCCTGGATTAACACATGGGCTACCCTTAATCCCGGAAAAACTTATTCACGTGGGCGGAGCCACGAGCAAAAGCTAGTACAAAATATATTTGATGTCTTCTTGATTATGATAATATACTCATTAATTACTTTTACTTTTACCTATTTAAGGAAAACGAAACCATCGTAAGTCAATTATAATAAGAATTCTGCGCGTCAAGTAGGTCATATGTGAAAGCGAATGCGGTTCGATTCTTGTTACGCATTACGAATGTTTGATTCTCATGTAAATATTTTTTTAATGCGGTAATAGCCTAGTTGGGAGTGGAATGGACAACCAAGACGAATGTCCGCAGGTTCAAAACCCAAGGACACATAACTCTGACTTTTCTATAAGAATAATGTGTGTATTCTTTGTGAATTATCGCTCGCTTTAACGGTGAAGGAACACATCGTGAGGAAACCTGCATATCTGAGAAGTTCTCTATAAGAATTTCGAAGGTATGCTAAGTCTGCCAACTGTGGTGTACTAAGGTCTAAAACCCTCTCAGTTGTAGAGGAGGCCCGTGCTCAGCATTGGGCAGTATATAATATAGGGCTGGATATGGTTATGGTTACATATTATTGCCTAAAAATGTCATCTAATCATCTAATTCAAAACAATGACAAAGAAAGGCAGTTACGTACGGCGTGAGAAGGGGGCGGAGGCGGTTATACTCTAGGGACTTGCCATCACAGAACAAAGATCAGTTGCGTAGAATCAACTGGTATAATTATATATAATTGCTTTGAAACAGCTCATGAATTGTAAACGACAGCAGTAATTGTTTATTGACACGTTTTATAGTGAGGCGGACTCAGTGCATCCCGACTAATTTTTATCATCATGTTAGTTGTTCAAAAACCTTGCCAAGTAAAAGTTTATGTATACCTGAAAATCTTAATTCTTTGATGTTCGCATTGCGAAGTATTGCGTTACAAAGAAATCCTTTTACTTACAAAGACTCAAGTGACCAGCATATTAAAATAACATTAACTTCTCGATTGTAAAGTGTCACATTCTTCAGACATAATATCTCAGACTACAAATTCGTTTAAATCAACAAAAGATCAAATATTAAGACGACAAAGGTTTCACTTTTAAACTTGTCATCGCTTTTGGTGTTATATTCCTATATTTAATGAAAGCAGATCGTTCAAACATTTCTCTGTCATGCAGACAGACGGACGGACTTTCTAGCTCTTCATTGCATACAATGTGCTCGGTTTGCGAGTGTTGCATATTAATTTCCTATTAGTATTTCGATAGCTACATTGATTTTATAAGGACTGATAACGGTAAGGTTTATATGTCATGGTCTTAATACACTATTTTGCTTTAATATTTGTCCTGGATTAGTTTGTGCAGTTATTTTGCAGCAATTAACGATTCAGTTGATGCACGATACTAAAGGTATTTTTGTAGATTTAAGATTCGACATAATTTTTATACGATATGTTCCAGACGAGCAAGTAGAATGAGAATTGACAAAGAAGATCTTTGGGATTTCGAAAATCACTTTTTAATATAGTGAGACCTTCGCATGTCTTATGACATTATTATATTCTATAGTTTTAAATAGGTTTTTAAATAGTATTCATATTATTATAAAGCATTGAATACCTCGATATCCTGTAACTAAGGAACTCAGTGACAGAATTCAACGTGTCCTCTACTTCTGCTCCGAGTTGCGAAGGCATCTCGCCTATAGACCGTCCCGATGATACGATTTCCGCATCCGCTGCAGCTGTAATGTAAAAGATGGAATTAAAATGCATATATTTAGCATAATTTTACATTGGTAATGCGTTTATGTTATAGACTTTGAAAATGCGTTGTAAGGACACAGTTTATAAACGCCTTAAAGTCAAATAAATTCGTGCAAAATTCAAGAAGCAAATCGTCGCACTTTTCAGATTTTACCCAGTATGTATTCGGTGATAAGGAGACCAAAATAAAAATCAACATACCATGGTTTAATAAGTCACATATACAGTTCTAAATATAGTTCCTAACAAACTCCTAGACAAACAACTAAAAGTATACATTGCATGTGTGAATTTGTATATGAAAAGTTGTACAAAGAAACATGTTATCCTAATTACATAATAAGGTGCGAACTCAAAGCTCACGACCGGTGTCTGATGCTTTCACTACAAAAACGTAAGACGAGTTTCCTTACTTGCATCCGTCGTGCCACTGACCTTTCCCTTTGGTTCATTTTAATGTTTTCCAAAATTTCACCCTTACATTTACAAGTTAAATTATGACTAATGATTTTATATTTTTATGGAATCTTGAAAAAGAAACATTCCATAAAAATATAAAATCATTATCCAGGCACTACATGGCCATTAACATGTATAAAAAATCATAATATAAAATTAAATTATGACTAATTTTAAGTAGCCATTGTCTTTACGCTGGGCAAATTGACTCGAAAGTAAAATCATTGAGAACCCTTGACTTTACAGTAACATGAGGTCAGCATGATATAAATATATTGTTAGTTATAGAGAAAGGTTTAAATAATACTTAGATTCTGGATCCGGTCCTTTGAAATTAGTGAAATAAATCCGATAAACTCAGACCCGAAAAAATATTGGCAAACTCCAAACATTATTTGTTCAGTACAGTAATCGAACCTACGAATCGTTATAGCCAGTTTATGGGCAGCTGCACTAGTCAATTTTATTGGTTAAAGCATGATTTATTGTATTAAAACTATTAAAGTAAATTACAACATTTATGGTTGAAGAATAAATGATCCGTGACTCAACTTGCGCATTAATCCAAAGTTTGAGCACCTCTGAGTGAAATCGTGAATGGATTCGGTTTCACTTTTACACTGTTTCGCACCATCGTGTGAACACACAATGTTTTGACTTTTCATTATGAGTTATCTATAGTATGTGGGAGACGAGGGAAAACTTATAGATTTATATCTTTACATAATCCGCAATGATCAATAGTCATAGACATTTGAGAATATTGTATTGTGCATCCATTTTATATTTTATTAAGGCATCACGTAGACGCACTCAACGCGTTTGTTTAGAAAAGTGTTTCTATAATAATCTGTGTAAAGCGTGTCTATTAACCCTGTTGGTAGTTGCTTCAAGAATCGTATCAACTTCAAAAAATAGTAGTTTCGGGCAGCAGTTTTCGTGACGCCTCAAGATTCCTGTGGGCTTAGAATGTAAAAAAAACACGATGCGTCTCTGCTTCGTTTTATTGTAAATGGTTGAGAGACTGACGTATCGGTCAACCACAAACATCAAAATACCGGTACGTCATTCTCTCAACGAATCACAATAAAACGAAGCGGAGACGTATCGTGTTTTTTTTTCACATTCCAAGCCCCCTGGTCGTTTTCTTTCGGTTTGTTGAAGAGAATGTAACCAGCTGCTTAAATTGTACTTGAATTAAAGTCAAAGTCACGGTCGACTAGTGTTCACGATCATTATAGCCTACTGATATACAAACACACATGCCCACATACATGAGAGAGCTCCGTTCTACATTGCTATGCCGCAGTTTCCTAGTCATGGTGCTAAAATACCCTGGGGTCTTAACTGTTACGCATCTTTAGAAGTACAGAGACTACATTTCAGGATTTAGAATTTGTAAAAACTACTACTTATAACGTGTTCATCAACTTGAAAATAGATTATTTTAGTATCAAATAGACATCCATTTTAGCAAAATTTAAATATTAAATAAGAATAATATAGTTTTTTTATGGCATTGAATGATGAGACAAGCATGCCGTTCGTCTGATGGTAAGCGATACGACCGCCCATAAACAGGAGAAACACCATTCAGCACCTTGAGTTACAAAGTATTGTTTAGCATTCCACTGCGCTCGTCATCCTGAGACATAAGATGTTACGATGTGACGGGTTCTTACATATGTAACTATCATCTCCGTAACTATATTTTTAGTGGTGGTAGGGCTCTCATATGTAAGAGTCCGTCTGGGTGGGTACCACCGTAATGTCTATTTCTACCGCCAAGCAGCAGTGCGCATGCACTGTTGTGTTTCGGTTTGAAGGATATTGTAGCCAATGTAATTACGGTACATAATGAGACTTAACATCTTGTGTCTCAGGATGACGAGTGCAGTGGAATGCCACACAGTACTTTGTAACTTTGGATGATGCTGTTACTGTATATGGGTGGTCGTATCGCATACCATCACGCGAACGGCATGCCCGCTTCGTCATTCGACGTAATAAAAAAAAGATATATCTTCGCTATAATTCTAAGGTGCGTGTTGTGCAAGAATTTTTTGTATGATGTATCCACCCTTCCCTCGTAAAGCAAAGCCAAATCGTTGCTGCAACATATGATAAAATTGGTGTTGAGCTGACCCTACAAGTCTGGTAAGGTCAGGTTAAAAATGAGTAGGCTAAAGTGCTCACAGTTCAAACGCGAACACTAAAACGTAACAATGAAAAAAAATTACTTTTAGTAATGATTCCTTACGGTTACGCGTCTGTTAGTTTTAGGATTTTTGTGGGAAAACGACCACCCTGGTCGATTTGTAATATTTATGTAGAGACATCCGGTTAGTACTCCCTTAAATCCGCCCTTTAGTTTAGACCCTTCATCGACGCGACGGCTAAATATAATATATTGTTATTACGATTTTTGGATGAAGTTATTTTTAGTATAAAATTTTAGCTATGAAATTATATATACGTATGTACATAATTTTATGTGGCTGAATTATGTTTATTCGTAAAACAATTCTATTAAAGATATTCAGATGTTTCCTACTTACGCAATACGAATAATAAATTCATCAATTGCAGTTTCGAAATCACAAAATATGTATTAACCCATGTAAAATTCATTTCAAAATCGGATTCAAACGAAAGTGAAAGTAATGTATGACAAATATCGTAAAATTCTTATGTATGTTATGTGATTTCAAATGGATTTGGAATTCAAAATTTCTATGGAAAATAATGGAGAAAGTTATGTTTTCTTCCTCATTGATTAGCGCCAAATTTGGCAGATGTTTCGTAAGGATTTCATAATTCAGAACTGTAAGTTCGATGTCCGATTTGAGAATGGTGCTACATTTTGAACTATTCCCACTGAATCTATATTATATTAAACGCCAGGTGCAGGTAATTTTTTAATTGCAAATTCTGAGACAAATCACCAGAAAACATATTGTCGTGATTTTTGAGCTCTTTAAGGGAACTGGGGACCAAAATCCACTGGAAATTCCTATGATCATATTTTGAGACTATTAATCCAACAATATATATCATAGTTAAAATTTAGCTTTGTTGGCATTGTAGCCGATGTGGGAGTATCGCCCCGGGCCCGGTCATCTCCAAAAGCCACCGCGAGTTTTGTTTAGAGATGGCCCAATGCTCGCTCGGATGATGCTATACTCTAGAGTATCGACATTAGGCTATAAGACCGGTGAAACCAACATAAACGTTCCACTCCAAGTGGCGGTGGCGAGAGCGTGTTTCCCCCCCAAAAAACGACTCGCCAAGTCACAATGAGGTCTCAAGATAGAGATCGGGACTTGTTTTTTCGCTATTGGATATGAAGATTATATGCCTATCAGACCTCAAAAATGTTTGGCCAACAAAAGGTGAAAACTGTTCCATCCGAATTATTTTAATGGCTTGCTAAGTTTGCAGAGAAAGGGAAAATGTATTTTTTTTTGTTAATTTGTGTTTTTTAAAAATTATGTTTAAATACTAATTACATACTGATGAAATATGAATAATATTTTTTTAGTATACTATTGTTTTTCTTGGTTTAACCTCAAACCAAACACTGATTGGCTTAGTGTTGCTTAAAAACACCATCTACTGAAGTAGTTTTAATGTTGTTGTGTCGTTAAAGCAGTTAGTTGCTCCCAATAAAAAAATAGGATAATTATTATTACTCGTCAATAGATTTCAGGAAGAATCCTATTTTTCAGTTTATGCTTATGTTGATTATCGACCAAAACATGGATAAAACGATATTTTCTAAAAGTGAATCCTAACTAGATCAATTTATCGCCCTCCAAACCCCCTGAATACTAAATTTCATGAAAATCGTTGGAGCCGTTTCAGAGATTCAGATTGTATATATACAAGAATTATTGTCGATATTTTGAAGTTGTGTATAAGGTCATAATAACGTACCGAGTCAGAGATTTAATTTGGTATGTGAACTCCTTAAGTTATTTTGGGCGATACTAAGAGAAAACAACATTACTATCATTAACAGAATACAACTTTTTTATCGAAAAGATCGAAAAACGTAATCATAGTCGTAAACTTAAGCGAAATTTTACGAGAGTGGTGTAGCAGACAAAACTTGTAAATATATATATATATACGAATAATTCCATACGTTTGTGAGTCAAGTTAAAAGTTTAACTGTAACAGGCGGTTAGCTTCACATGGCGTTAAATTACTGACAGAGTTGCGGCTAGAAAACAAGGAAATCTATTAACTTTGATAGTCGCCTCGTTGCGATAAACATCTCGGTGACTTGATTCTTTGAAACAGGGTATTGTAGAATAGAGACTACACTCAAACAAGAATGTACAATTAATGGTGATCTTATTGCATTCGGTGAATTCTTCCAGACAACCTTTATACTAATTACTATTACTATAAACAGCGTATTACTTACTATATTTGTAAAATAAAATGACACCATTAACGTTGAATATCCAGAAAACTTATTGAAAGTTAATAATCTAAATCGCTTCATGTGAAATCGACCATAATAATTTTACTTCGCGCTATGTCTATAAACATATTATTTACTTGTAAACATCGAGAAAACAAAACTGGATCGTATGAATCAGACCCTATCATTAAAGTATAAACACACTAGCTATTGCCCGCGGCTCCGCTCGCTTTAAAAAGTTTTTCCGGGATAAAAGTCCCGCTTTATATTTTCCCGAGTTAAAAAGTAGCCTATGTGTAAATCCAGGATATTATAATCTACCCGTGTGCCAAATTTCATCGAAGTCCGTTCAGTAGTTTTTGCGTTACATATAAACTTTCGCCTTTATAATATTAGTAGGATTGCCCTCCTTTAGCATAGCTGGGTAAAAATAAGTTAATGTGCAACGAATCAAGATACATAAGTGTGAAAGTGCTAAGCGGGCGTGAAACACAGACACTAACACGCAAGTCATAAATGGATCAGGTGTGATAATCGCTCATAATAGACTGGAATGTATGAGCACTGTGGTATTTAAGCCTCATTTAGAGGATCAATTACTGCTAGACGATAGTTGGGAATGGAACGGTCTGCCGAGACAATGTCCGGAGGTTCGAAACCCGAGGCACACACCTCTGACTTTTCAAAGTTACGTGTGTATTGTTTATCAATTATCGTTGGCTTTAACGGTGAAGGAAAACATCGCGAGAAAACCTGCATACCTAAGAAGTTCTTTATAAGGATTTCGAAGGTATGTGAAGTCTACCAACCCGCACTAGGCCAGCGTAGTGGACTAAGGCTTTAAACCCTCTCAGTAGTAGAGCCCGTGCCCAGCAGTGAGACAGTATATAATACAGGGCTGGTATTATTATTGTACTGCTAGAATAATAGTTTCTCGAATATCCGTTAAAACTCGTTTACGACAGCGCGGGCGAGGCGTTTTTGCGCATGTTCAGACGGATTAACTTTTTTAAGCGATAATTGCGTACGATTGACTGCCTCAGTGGCGTAGTTGTATTACAGTACGACTGCAAAGCTGAGGTCTCGGGTTCGATCCCCGGGTCTGGCAAAGTGATATTGAGTTTTCTATTCAGTATCAGCTCGGAGTCTGGAATTTGTGCCCGATATGGCGATAGGCTCGCCCCCTATCACATCATGGGACGGAATAACGGCGAAAAGTGGGTGCACTAGTTGCGCCTTTGCCTACCCCTTCGTTGGATAATAGACGTGAGTGTGTGTGTGTGTGCGTACGATTATTGCTAGCAATAAGATCCTCTAAATGAGGCTTAAAGCGTTGCGTTTATGCTTTAGCAAATTTACTAACAGGCAGTTTCATAATAGTGTGGTAAATAATAATTACAAGAGTGTAGTGTTTTTCGGAAGCAAGTGGATAGTTTCTGGGTACCTTAATGCTATTGCTACACTAACTTTAATGCTTTAGGCCCGAGCTTTAATTTCAAACGCTTCAATTCAAAAAATCTCAAATGCTATAATGAATGAATCAATCAATCAATCAGCCTGTCGCCGTCCACTGCTGAACGTAGGCCTCCCCAAGTGAGCGCCAACCATCCCGGTCTTGAGCAGCCCGCATCCATCCGCTACCCGCCGCCTTTTTCAAGTCGTCGGTTCATCGTGCAGCAGGGCGTCCTACACTCTGTTTACCTAAATGCGGTCTCCACTCCAGCACTTCTCTGCTCCAGCGACCGTCTGTCCGTCTACAGACATGTCCGGCCCACTTCCACTTCAGCTTGCTGATTTTGCGGGCGACGTCGGTTACTCTGGTTCTCTGGCGGATAACTTCATTTCTGATTTTATCTACCAAAGAAAACCCGAGCATCGCTCGTTCCATAGCACGCTGAGTGACTTTAAACTTGTGGATCAGGCCACTGGTCAGTGTCCACGTCTCGGCTGCGTAGGTCATTACAGGTAGGACGCACTGGTTAAAACCCTTAGTTTTTAAGCATTGAGGGATCGACGACTTGAAAATATTACGTAGCTTCCCGAATGCCGCCCAACCTAGCCGTATTCTCCTATCTACCTCCATTTCGTAGTTGTGCCGGCCCAGTTGAATTATCTGGCCAAGGTAGACATATTCCTGCACAACCTCGAGAGCGGCATCGCCTACGACTACAGGTCTCAGGAGAACGTGGCCATTGTACATAACTTTCGTTTTGTCAAAGTTCATCCCGAGTCCTATTTGTCTAGAAGAACGGTCTAGGCTGTTTAGCATATTCTCCAAATCCTGCAGAGACTCCGCCATGAGAACGGTGTCATCGGCAAAGCGCAGATGCGAGATGTATCGGCCGTTGATATTGATATCGACTATCGGTACTTCCAGATTATTAGATGTCTGTACGAAGCCGCAACGATGACCGTCCAAGTACAAGAACAGAGCACAAGGCCAATCCAACTGCGTCGAGGGGTAAGACAGGGACACGTAATCTCTCCGAAACTGTTTACCAACGCGTTGGAGGACGCTTTCAAGACGCTCGATTGGAAAGGACGGGGCATCAATATATAATGAATAACGTTTTTAAAATTACAATAAGTTGACTGCGTCGGTGGCGTAGTTGTATTGCGTACTTATGCGTTAAATGAACTCAGGTCTTTGATTCGAATCCCGGGTCAAGCCCAAAAATGTTGTGACTGGGTTTTACCACGTCAAAAATTACTCATCGCAGCTCGGGGTCAGGAAGTTGCTGGTGATACCCCTATGCCTCGGAAAGCACGTAAAGCTGTCCTGCACTAGATCTCTCTCCGGTCATGTCGGATTGCCGTCTCACCGGACTATGAGAGTGAAGGAATAGTGAACTTGCACCTGTGTATTGCGCATACACTTGTGCACTATAATATCTCCTGCGCACCTGGCTGATCTCCGTTGAGATTGGCCTCTCTGGCCGAAAACTCGCTAGGAGGATTACGGTTTTTTTTAACAATAAGTTGTGGTTTTAACGACTCGTTGTCTCGGATAATGCTACAATTACTGTTTCACAAGTTTCTGGTAAATTTTATTCGACAGTTATCTCATTAAGCAGCTTGGCTAGTGGGAGGATATTTTCTTTCTATATCCGTTCGGATACCGACCGTACAGTGAGCGACATAAAAAGCTGAACAAATTTAAAACTTCAAATCGTTCTTACCGTTCGTATTTTATTTATTTATTTACACTTTATACCTACATGGAGTAAAGGCGGACTTAATGCTTTATCTTAATGCTTCGTTTTATCTTCACAAAAATGAAAAATTAAAGGGATTTACTTTACTTTACACAAAGAAAAAATAATGTTTTAATCGAACTGAACGCGTATAGGCGATTTGAAATTTTGAATTTGTTCGGATACATATGTGGCTGAGTGTACATAAGGTGTTAAAACCCGCCACAGTGGCCTATGCAAGTGAGCCGTATCACGCTGTACAATCATCAACATAAATATCTGTACAAAATCAAAATTTCAAATCGCCTATATAGGTACGCATTAAGTTCACACACACATACACTCACGCCTGTTATCCCCGAAGGGGTAGGCAGAGGCGCAACTAGGGCACCCACTTTTCGCCGTCATTCCGTCCCATGATGTGATAGGGGGCGAGCCTATCGCCATATCGAGAACAAATTCCAGACTCCGAGCTGATACTGAATAGAAAACTCAATATCACTTTGCCCGACCCGGGGATCGAACCCGAGACCTCCGCTTTGTAGTTGTACTGTAATACAACTACGCCACCGAGGCAGCATTAAGTTCAATTAAAACATTATTTTTTAAACTAAAAAAAAATTCTTCGTATGAAGTAAAACAAATATCTTTTATTTTAGTTTTGCCAAAAGAAAATAAATATTAGTAAGAACACAAAAGTATGCAGGCAATTTGAAATTTTGAATTTGTTCAGCTACTTGTGCTGGTGACTACATAATATTATGATTTACTAGCTTTTGCCCGCGGCTCCGCCCGCATTAAAAAGTTTTTCCGGGATAAAAATCCCGGTTTACATTTTCCCGGGATAAAAAGTAGCCTATGTGTTAATCCAAGACATGATCTACCCGTGTGCCAAACTTCATCGAAATCCGTTCAGTAGTTTTTGCGTGAAAGAGGAACAAACATCCATACATCCAAATATCCAAACATCCATACATTTTTACAAACTTTCGCCTTTATAATATTAATAGGATGAGTCTGTGGACATCCGATTCAAACAGGTATAATTATCAACTGCAGAGGGATAATCATTGCTCGTCAGTCGATACTCTATTTGGAACCCTCTCCGCTTACCATAAGGTGCAGTGGAGTCATTTGCCATGCCAGTATAAAATAAAAAAAATATATGAACCTAGTACTAAATTTATTAACGTTTATTTGGGAGCATACATTAGTATCTTTTTGCTTTTAGTCGGTTTATTTATGGTGGTATGTATTGCATTGTTTAAAAAAGTTTTGGGTAATTATAAGCTTCTACGAATTCTTGTTTGAATCTGATCGATTACATATAATAATTTTAAAACGGGGATATGAATTTTACTGGCATAGAAAATAAACTGAGTACTTACTTCATATCTATAATTTTAGCCTTATATTTTTACCTACAACTTTAGCGTTCGACGTTTTCTATTAACAAAACTATGTAAATTAACTACCACGCTGATCTAATGTAGATCTATGTAAACTTCACCTATTTGAAATTTCTATTGAAAATCTTGCAAGTATTTAATTTTTTTTTATTGCTAAAGTGAGTAATAATAAACACGTAACTAAAAAAAGCAGAGATGCATGTCCTAAGATCACACCTAAGGAGTTTCGTTTCGTAGATTTTGTATCTAATAGGTACTGATATAAGTAGGCTTTGCGTTATGTTTTCAATAAGAAAAGTGAAAATTATATTTATTGACCTCCGCTCTATGTATTGTAGCTATCGTAATGGAAAAACATTGTATGGAATTTTACATTAATTGATTTTAATTAAAGTTACTTGTTTGTCGGATGGTTTGGACAAACTATAATTCAAAACATCAATGAATTATTCATCATAATTACTTTATAATAGACAAAAAAAATTGCCCAACCTTAAGTTAATGTTTTTATTTCTGTACTATTTATTTTTCATTCTAATATATCTATAAAGTATCTTTAGAGAAGATATACTGATTTACTATTAATAATAAAAGTCATTTCAAGGCTCACCTTGCCACAAACTCCTTTGTACATTAATGGCTCGATCCCACCCATCCAGAATACTGCTGATCCTCTCCTTAGCACAACCCCACGCGTCCTGCCGCCCCACACAATCCCAAATCGACATTATGCTCGGCGCCACATTCTTCCCGAACCCCATAACGTACTCATAAGGATTGTCAAAGAAACTGGCACATTGTACATTTTGGGCTAGGGCGTAAAATAGAAGGAGTATGGTGAATTTTCGACACATTTTGAGGATCACTGTCCGAGGTCGCGAATGTACTGGGAGCCGGTGTGAATGATACCCCTTTTATAAGCTGCGAGGGGACTTTCTTTTTTGCCGGTTTGCGTTCGACGTCACTCGCGGTGTAGGCACGTGAGATATTGATGCGTGTATATGTTAGTATTTAGTAATTAATAGTAAGTACTTAAGTAATATAGTAATCCTTGTCCTAAAGTTTTAGTGTCCTGGTTTCAGATATTTACATAATTAAAAGTATAGTCTAGAGATGACAGATTAATTGCGACGCCGGCCACTAAAATTTTTAAGTTTGAATATCAAATTAACAAGCTTTCAGTTGATTTTAAATGTGGATAGTCCTATCAAAATATTTTAAGAAAGAATTCGCCGCGAGGTAAATTGCATGTAGTTACTCAGTGACGTAAAATTATTTGCTATTTTTTTACGTAACGTTTACAATAACTCCTAAGTAAGAATAAACAAAATTGTCCCATTTTAAAGCTTAAATAAGGAACTTCGTTCCAATACATAAATTTAAAAAAAGGAGATTTAAGTCATCGCACGCTATCAACTTGGTGCCGAAAAACCCTATACTAGGTACCTCTCTTTCTATGTTCTGTGCTAGGTACTATGAAACTGACGGTCGCTGAAGTTGCTGAAGCAATAAAGTTCAAGTTCGATCAAACAATTAATATATAATGACAATCTGTTAAGATTTATTACAATGTACAATAATAATCATACTGTCTCATTCATATAACAATTTTAAAATTAGATTTTTTTTAAATTAAAGGCCAGTTTCACAAGTTTGAAGTAAAGGACATGTCCAAAATCGGGCAATAAATTCTAACCAAGATACTTTATATAAATTCTTAATATATTTTGACAGTACTTCCAAAAACTAGGCTTTTGCAATAAATCATATAATTTTAAAGTCCTCCGATTTTCAGATTTATGTAATTTTATTTTGCAAGCCCCGCTTATAATATAGATGTATGGGAAAACCCTATATATATGGACACCGGTGTCCGTCGTGGGCTTGAGGAGTCAAAATTAACGTTTTTAAAAAGTTACAAATGGAGGAGACTAAATATTTTTTTAATCTTATCCAAGATTTATATTTTTGCCTCTTTAATATCCATAAAGATTGAGCCTGGTTATTTTTTGAGGCCGAGCACCCATACAAAGAGCGGACATCTTCTATAGTAGTACTAATTTTATTACTATTTATTTGGGAGCATAGATTAGAGTGTGAATTTTGTGTTTGGTCGGCGTATACATTTACTAGATTTCGCCCGCGGCTCCGCCCGTATTAAAGAGTTTTTCCGGGATAAAAGTTGCGCTTTTTATTTTCCTGAGATAAAATTTAACCTATGTGTTAATCCAGGACATGATCTACCCGTGTGCCAAATTTCATCGAAAACCGTCCAGTTCTTTTTGCGTGAAAGAGTAACAAACATCCATACATCCGGAATTCCAGACATCCATACATACTTACAAACTTTCGCGTTTATAATATTAGTAGGCCGATATGGCGATAGGGCGAGCCTATCACATCATGGGACGGAATAACGGCGAAAAGTGGGTGCACTAGTTGCGCCTCTGCCTACTCCTTCGGGGACAAAAAGGCGTGAGTGTATATGTATATGTAATATTAGTTGGATTAGTAGGATGTGACAAATAACGTTTACCAGCAAGCGGTGAAATCGGATTCAAAATTATAAAATATAATTCAAACTAGTGTATTTATAGATAAGAAATCAAAAAATGCATATGGATATTGTCATTACTGAGTGTTTTATTCACTGCCGAGTGCGACATTCACCAACTCAAAACGATTCTGCAAGATTTTTATATAACTCATTACTCACTCAAACAAGAAATTATAACTATAATAAATTATTAATCATTTGAGAGCCGATAAAGCCTTATTTGTAACTAGGTGTACTTGCGGCTTTGCCAGAACAGCCTTTCCCGATACAAAAAACCCTAAGAAACACAGTAGGTTCGACGTCAGGCGCAATATACCTACTTACAGAATTAGATAAAAAATACGTATCTATTATTTCTAACTAGCTTTTGCCCGCGGCTCCGCCCGCTTTAAAAAGTTTTTCCGGGATAAAAGTCCCGCTTTATATTTCCCCGGGATAAAAAGTAGCCTATGGGGTGACGTCACGGACGTTGAGCTAGAGGGGTGACGTCACGGACGTTGAGCTAGAAGGACCAGAGTCTATCTATAATCACGTTAAAAATAAAACAAGTGCATCTTCAATAATTATTTATTTAACATTTTGTTACACTCAGTGGTACGAACTATTGCTATCGTTATACAGTGAATCAGTGGAGTTTAAAACACAAATAACACAACATTCGAAAACTTAAATACAAACTGTGTTAATACTACCCTAAACTATATATACAGCAATAAAAAGTGCAGTGATCGTCACAGATACAAAGTGGACCATAAAATTGATAGTGTATGCAGGTGTGTGAGCTCAGTCCTATAACAGTGCAGCTTTATATGGTGTTGTTACACCATAGTAATACCCCTTAAACTCCCATTTACGAAAATTGCTTTAAAAACGCCATCTACTGGTACCTCAAGAAACTAATTAGTAAGATCGATTGCAATACACAACAAAATGCCAGCAGCTAGGTGTGGCGGGTGCGCCAAATATCTGTCACCGCTAGGTGCCGCTACGTGTAGTGTTTGTAAAACACTCTTTCATCGTGCTTGCGGTTCTTTGCCATCTTCTGGTTCCGTGGCTCCATCATGGAGTTGTTCCGTTTGTACCCATAAGGGTTTGAAGCCTGGGATAGGAGACACAACCCCAGTGATGGAGAATACGAATAAAGAGGCCACAAAGTCTGCGGTCCATGATGAGAATTATGGTCCGGACATACTGAACGTATTACATAGTTTCAAGGGAGAACTACGTCGAGAGTTACAGCAGATGTTTAAGGAAGAGTTCGTCTTGGTCAAAAAAGAATTTTTAGATGAACTCCAAAGGTTACGTGCAGAGCTAACCAATCTTCAGACAGACAGGGATCAACTGAAGGAGTCCTGTAAATGCCTAAAGGAGCGCTTGGACGCTATAGATATTAGGATGTCAGATTGTGAGCAAAAACTTATGGGTCCGTCGGAGGAGATTAAGGAAGTCGCTCAATTAAGGCTAGAGCTTAACGATCGTGACCAACAGTTGCTCTCAAATGATCTGGAAATTTCCAATTTTCCAGAACAAAATAACGAGAGCCTAACACATACGGTTAAGCTTATAGCGACTAAGTTAGGCGTTAAGATAGAAGATCGCGATATTGTGAGTGTGGATCGTGTCGGAGGCAGGCGAGTGAACGCGACGAGTGCCACGGGCGCAGTGGAAACCAGGCCACGCCCCATCGCCGTGCGCCTTGCGCGCCGCGACCTACGCGACGAGTTGATGCGAGCCGCTCGAGTGCGCCGGGGAGCTAACACCGGTGATCTCGGTATGCCTGGTCAGCCGCAAAGATTCTATTTGAATGAGCGTCTCACCAAGCATAACCGCCTGTTATTTCGGCGTGCACGCGAAGCAGGCAAACGCCTTGGGTGGAAATTCGTATGGACAAAGCAAGGACGTATACTTACTCGGCATAATGCCGATGACAAAGCTAAGATTATCCGCAATGAAATTGACCTTCAACGTGTTTTTGGTCCCGATGCATGAGGGTCGCTCAAATAGAATATTATATTATGGGATAAGAGTCTTTTTTGATATAACTGTTAAGTTTTTAATAGTGCTTTGTTATGATTATTTTAAACCTAAGCCAAAGTACTTTTGTTTAATTTGTACTGCATGTCGTGGCTGTGGGGAGAACAGGTGTGTTATCGTAAACATGGAATACTTTATTTTACATACTATTTTGTTTTTAAATACACAATGTACTTTATTAATTTTGTTCATAGACCAGGACGTTTTGTTATTGTTAATTAATGTAATTTACTGTGAGGTAGTCTATTTTACTTTTAAATATGCTTGTATACTTAACGTTTTTGCTTTAAATGCCGCGTAATAATCATACAATAAAATTCGGTCTATTTAATGCCGGGTCATTATCCACGAATCACGATGAATTCATTATTGCTATGAACCACCACCTTGTTGATATCATGGCAATCAATGAAACTTGGCTACGTAGAGGAGAGGAAGGCAGAGCGCCGGCGGTTCCTGGATTTCGTTTGCGGCACACTCCACGCCCAGAGAATATTCGGGGAGGACGAGGAGGAGGTGTCGCATTTTACATTAAATCGGGAATTAATACCCGAGTTAATGTCCACCCTCACCACCCACAAGTAGAACAAATGTGGATGGGCCTCACCGTTAAATCAAAAAAACTGTTGATAGGGACTGCATATCGGCCTCCGTGGCTGGATTTGGATATTTTTGTGGACGCTATAACTGAGAGCCTTTGTGCGCTGGCTCCCTATGATAACGTCATCTTGTTAGGTGACTTCAATATTAATATGCTCGATATAAATAACACAAGGGTAAATAAATTTCAGCAATTTTTAAAATATTGTAATATGGACCAGGTTGTAAATACACCCACACATTTCGTAGGCGACAGCGCCACTTTAATTGATGTGATTTGCACAGACGCGCAGTCCCGGGGAGTCCATGTGGACCATATTACAGAACTCGGTCATCACGCATTCGTTACGTGCGAAATTGTGTTCAAAACAGAGAAACATCTACGTAACATTGTCTCATTTCGCCCATTTAAGAACATCTCGATAGATGACTTCAAGAGAGATATAGGTATTATACCGTGGTGTTCAATTTGCGGATTAGAGGATGTTAATGATATGTTACATACTTTTAACTCATATGTTACGCATCTTTTTGACATACACGCACCGTTGAAAACAAAATCATTCAAGACCCAACCAACACCTTGGATAACGGACAATATAAAATTAATGTTTAAATTAAGAAACGACGCCCGCAATCGTTATCGCCGTTCTATACTTGAGGCACATAAACAATATTACTTAGATTTGAAACATCTAGCTATAGTCGGCTTACTCAATGAAAAAAAGGCGTTCTTTAATAAATATATTAATGAGAATATACATAATCCAAGGTCACTTTGGTCGAATTTAAAAAAGCATGTCATTCCCGAGTGCACGAATGATAATCAGATTCTTGAGCAGTTTAATGATCCGGATAGTATCAACTCAGCATTTCTCGATGTCCCAGGCGACCCCAATGTCACGATATCCCAGTTAACCTTTTTTGAATTTAACCGATACGGTAACGAAATTTTTTCACTTAAACCGACAGACTCAAAAACAATCCTAAAAATTATACAGAATATTACTACCAACGCACAAGGAATTGATGGGATATCGAAAGAAATGTTGAACTTAACCTTACCACAATCTCTTTCAGTTATAACTGAAATAGTAAATAGATCCATCACATCTTGTAAATTTCCAGATCTGTGGCGGGAAGCAATAGTACGACCGCTTCCAAAAAATAAAAATCCTCAAACCTATAAGGATCTTCGGCCGATAAGTATATTGCCCTGTTTGTCCAAGGTGTTGGAAAAGGTTGTATATTTACAGGTCGCGGACTTTCTCGAAACGAATCGGATTCTACCAGATTTACAGTCAGGTTTTAGAAAGGGCCTCGGTACCGCAACAGCCTTAGCCGATGTTGTAGGTAACATCCTCGAGGCACGGGATCGTGGGGAGGGGACGATATTGACACTCCTTGATTTCTCACGAGCCTTCGATACAATCAACATCAACCTACTCTTGTCTAAGCTATCATACTACGGTTTTGATAACCAAACAATAAAGTGGTTTCAAAGTTACTTAACTGGGAGGTCACAACGCGTTCATATCCGAAAAAAAGATGGTTCAATACTTTCTTCCTCTCCACGATATATATTTAGAGGGGTTCCGCAGGGGTCACTTTTGGGTCCAATTTTGTTTATATTATATAGTGCGGATATGACCAGTAATATCAAAAATTGCAAGTATCATGTTTATGCGGACGACACCCAACTTTATGTATCCTTTAATGCAGCACGGACGTCAGCTGCTGTTTCTATCTTAAATGAAGAATTAAATAAAATTGCTACATGGTGTTTAAGTAACTCACTCGTGTTGAACCCCCAAAAATCTAAGTTTATGGTTTTGGGGAGCAGAAACCAAATTAACTCTATTATTTCGTTAAGCCCTGATGTCAAAATCATGGGTCAGAGTATAGATCGCGTGGAGACTGCGCGTAACCTAGGTCTTATTATGGACCCGGGACTGCGGTTTGAAAATCATATTAATGGCGTTGTAAAAAACTGCTTTTACAGGTTGAAAATTTTATACCGGATAAGAAATTTTCTTAGTGTTGTCATGAGAAAGAGACTGGTGGATTGCTTAATCCTATCAAAATTAAATTATTGCGATACGGTTTATGGTCCGTGTCTCTTAACTCGTACAGAACGTTTAATACAACGTGTCCAGAACGCATGTGCAAGATTCTGTTTTAATATAGCGCGTCGAAACCATGTCACGCCATACTTGAATCAAAACAATGTCCTAAAAATGGTTGCTCGGCGTAAATTACATTTGGCAAGCTTATTGTTCGGACTGATAAATACACATAAACCGGCATACCTGTACAATAAGTTAAGTTGGAGACATGATCATTATAGCTACTCTGCTCGTTCAACATCTAATCCGCTCTCGATTCCTCAATATAATACTGCTGCGTTTAGGGGAAGCTTTAAGTTTGCAGCCAGTCACTGCTGGAATGTTTTGTTGCCTCCAAACATTAGATCCCTAAAAACAAAAGAAACATTTAAATTGCATTTTAAAAAACATTTACTAGACGAACAAAAAAAAAGCGAGGAAATGTTTTACAAGTAATTTTACACTTACACTTGTTTCTTGACCTATGCATGGGTAAGGCAATTGCGAACTTCCGAGCGGCTGGCGGCAAATAATAATCACCATGCTTTGTCGATGAGCTAACGTCCTGCGTCGTGTAGTTTCCTATAATATTTATATTAAGTACTAGCTTTTGCCCGCGGCTCCGCCCGCATTAAAAAGTTTTTCCGGGATAAAAGTCCCAGTTTATATTTTCCCGGGATAAAAAGTAGCCTATGTGTTAATCCAGGACATGATCTACCCGTGTGCCAAATTTCATCGAAATCCGTTCAGTAGTTTTTGCGTGAAAGAGGAACAAACATCCTTACATCCATACATCCAAACATCCAAACATCTAAACATCCAAACATCCATACATTCTTACAAACTTTCGCCTTTATAATATTAGTAGGATGATTTTAACAACTTATTCGAGACGCCGCGTCATTAGGTGTCATACCTACTATAGGCGGACTTACATATTATTATTGTTATTTTATTATTATTATTTTTTACTTTTAGTATTAAAAAGTGACGAAAATAGAATTGCGATAGCCACGCTTACGACGCATGCACTGAGCAGCGTGCACCTGCGACGGCTTGCGCGACGCAACTGCATACGTTTTAGTATGATTTTTTAATTTAACAGCTATCTTTTTACGCAGTAGTGTCCGTGTAGTGATCACCACTTTTATATTTTTTATATTATTATTTTATTTGATATTTTATTAGTGTAACTGGGCAGCCGGACTGACTTGGCGTCCGTACGTCACTTAGGGTGACCACTGAAAACCAGCGTTGTGTTTTGGGTGTCCACCAAATCACAACATTATGCTGAGTGGTCACCTACCTGTCACAGCCACGACAAGCTGGGTATAGATTTAATATGTTTATATTTATTATTAGTTTTATTCTGTTATTTATTTTCTTCGTACTTTTTAGTTTTGATTTGTTTTTTATTATTCTTTGTTATGTCATTTCATGTTAATTGTTTTGTTGTGTTGTGTTGTGAGTTGTGACAAATAAATCGTTTTTCTTTCTTTCTTTCTTTCTTTCTATGTGTTAATCCAGGACATGATCTACCCGTGTGCCAAATTTCATCGAAATCCGTTCAGTAGTTTTTGCGTGAAAGAGGAACAAACATCCTTACATCCAAACATCCAAACATCCAAACATCTAAACATCCAAACATCCATACATTCTTACAAACTTTCGCCTTTATAATATTAGTAGGATTACAATATCCAAATTCATTGTAATTATTTACATTGACATTATTAATAAAATTGCACTAAGTAGATATAAACTCATTTGCAAAAAACACGGGCACCTAAGCAATGAACCATTTCAAATGTTACTATTGGTTTGTTTGGTAATTATAGGTAGTTTTACTTTCACAATTTTGTAAATTAATAAGCAAATAATCGTTTTCGTCAGTATTATCATAAAATTTTGATAAAATTTATGGGTTTTAATGCTAAAGTTCACTAGTAGTGTATGCTCGCTAGTAGTGCATACGCTCGTGAAGTAAAAGCTAACAAAGATTTTTGTTTGTTTTTTCTTTAATAAAGTAAAAGCAGATAAATGTTTAGTATCGAGTGTGACCCCCTCTAGCTGAAATCACAGCTTGAATTCGTCTGGGTATGCTAGCGAGGATATCCCGGATACTTGCTTGCGGAATACGTTCCCACTCCGCGGTAATCACATTCTTCAGCTCTCTGATGGTTTGCGGAACCGGTTGTACTGATCTCACGCGTCGTTTCAGAACGTCCCAGACATGCTCTATAGGATTGAGGTCGGGACTTCGAGCTGGCCAATCCAAACGACGAATGCCGACCTCTTGCACATACGCTTCCACATCGCCAGACCGGTGGGCGCGAGCGTTGTAGTCCATAAAAATTGAGTCTTCGCCTAAAGCGGCCAATGCGGGTTGTGCATGAGGAATAAGAACTTCCGTTATGTATCGATGTCCAGTCAGTGAGCCGTTTTCAATGAAGACTAACTCTGTACGATCCATTGAATTTATTCCTGCCCAAAACATAACAGAGCCCCCACCATAAGGTGTGATTTCTTCAAAACAAGCCTCTGCAAAGCGTTCTCCTCGTCTTCGTAGCACTCGCCGACGTCGATCTTCACCGAACAGAGATATCCTGGCTTCATCGGAGAACAATACCCTATTCCAGTCTTCTTGAGTCCATGACTCACAATTTCGAGCAAACCTAAGCCTGGCAACTCTGTGCTCACGGAGTAACTTAGGGCCGCGGGCCGGGCGATGACTGCATATATTGGCCGCGAGCAGCCTCCTCCTGACCGTCCATAGACTAATATGCACATTTCTTACTTCTTCGAGGTTGTTCTTAAGGTCCACATACGAAGACTTGCGATTTCTCAATGCGCGACTCACAAGAAAACGATCATCCCGTGGTTGGGTACATGGTTTTCGTCCAGAACCAGGCCTTCTCTCGACGGAACCGGTGTCTTGATACCGCTGCCAGGTCCTTTGAACCGTCGAGCGACTTACACTTAGCCTCTGAGCCACGAAGCATTGGCTGCAGCCCTCTTCGAGCAGCGCAATAATTTTTGTAGCTTTTACCACTTTCTCTAACATTATTGAGACAGCTAAACAGCAATAAATGAAGCTTTGACAATTAAGAATATGAAATAAATTCATAAAAATTGACTAAAAGTTATGAAAACCGATATTATCTTTTGGAACTTCGCACCAAAAATGTAGGATAAAAAGTGGTTTTCTGTAAAAACGAGCATCAAACGAAAATTTTAATTTAGAACGTACTGTTTTAAACACCACGGCATTTTTAAAACCAGCCAGTAACATGTACAAGTGATTGAAATCATTTTGGTACCGTATTTTTTTAAAAAAGAATTAAAATCCAAACCGCCCGTTTTTTTTGCAAATGGGTGTATGTATGTAACTACAGTTAACCCACCAACAAACTAAATAATTACAATAAAAATGGCTGTTCAGTTCTTTTCAAATAAACTTGTTTCGCAGTTTGCCTGTAATAAAAAAATGCAGCATGAGAACAAATTTTTTGCGGAATGCTATTTTGCAAAAGTGCGTTTAAAAATTACTTGAATTATTTAAATAACTAGAAAGTAATGAAAGTTGGACAGAAAACTGATGTATATAGATTAAAAACTACACCTCACTTTACACTTGCCAAAGGCAATATATAATACATAATATATATTCAATGTCAATCAGTGAGCGTCATACTATAATATTTAATAATACTAATTGTTGGGCTATGGGTGTAAAATAAACTATAATTGAGTAAGATTTCTATATTCTTCAACAGTGGAGCAAAAGGAAATACGTTTGTTACATTGTAATTTTGCAAGAGAACAACCACTACTGACAAAGTCATGTTTACTATTTCATATTTTAAATATAAGCAAACACAAAGGCGAGTACGAACATACAACAAAACCTCTGTTATAAAATTTACTCCTTAACACTAATATTAATCGATAGAGCTCAATAAGTACGCTAGCGCTTAGTGAGTCGTGAATATATAAAATGAATGGTGTGAGTGTGTAATGTGTACATGTATGTATGTAAAATCAATGGATACAACGCTATGGTACATATATTAAATTCCCAGTCCTTATGGTAGAAGTTAAGTTACGTAAAGCATCGAGCAAACGCTTTCAACTAGTTACTGAGAATACTACTACTTATTCAAAAGAGACACGTTTGGTTATATACTGCGTCTTTAATATTATCTAATATCTTTATTTCTATACTACTACTATAGAGAGGAAAGATTTTATTGATTGGTTGCATTGAATAGGCTTCGAAACTACTAGACCGATTTGAAAAATTCTTTCACCAATATAAAGTTACATTATCAGCGACGAACATAGGCTACTTCTTATCCCGGAAAAAAATATTTACGCGGGCGGGGCCGGGAGCAGACGTCTTGTATATTATAAAGAGGAAAACTTTGAGAGCTTATAGGTTTATAAGGGTTAATATCTAAAACTTTTTAACGGATTTGGAAAATTCTTATTATTATGAGAAACCGCGTTATTCCAGGGTGCTATAAGCTACTTTTTACTGTGGGAAAATATTATCCCGGAATAACTTTTAAACAAGGGCAAAAGCTAGCGTAAGTATGTAGTCATATATAGTGACTATTTTAATCTACATCAATATTGAATATTATTTAACTCATGAGAATCTTTAAGAATTACGCTATATCAACTCCTATCATATAAATGTCATATTGTGTACTACTTTGCTGTCTGACCTTTTTCTCAACTACCCTACGTAGGTAAGGCCAAGTGAAATCTAGCGGAAAACAGCAGTGTAATTATTAGAAACAAGTAAAACTCGTATCGATAGGCCTGTTAACAGACCATGATTCTGTTAATTGTAATTGAGAGGAAATTACTATTCGCTAGGTTACGACGCGCGATTTACCTGCTCGACTCTAGGCTCAACATCTAAGTTGGAAATTTATGCCGGGTTGGAAATTATTATTATACAAATGTAGTAGTTTTGGAGGGCCTTAGAGATTTCTCTGCAATAACAATGCGTTAAACTCAATAATAAACATAAAAACAGACAGTTTACACTACAGTTTACGTTACATTAGAAACTTTTTTGCTTGTGCGTAGAAAGTATGAATGAATAAGGAATTTGGAAAATATTACGAACAGGTAATCTCGACGACACATAGTTCAAAGTAACATAAGATCCGATTCAATCCTGTTCTTTGAACATGTTGTTCTATAGTTGACTCGTGAACATACGTACACACACTTACGCTTTTAATCCCGAGAGGTAGGCAGAGGTGCAACTAGTGCGTCCACTTTTCGCCGTATACCGTCCCATGATATGATAGGGGCGAGCCTATTGCCATATCGGGCACAGATTTAAGAGGGCTGATGCTGAGTGAGTTGACTCGTTTAGGTAGTAGGTAATACTACTAACAGACGATTAGATTTGGTATCATCGTACCAATTCGTCACGCGGTACAGTCTTCACGCCACACGATCGAACCGTACCATGCGATGTCCAGTTGTATCCAACCAAGTTTGATGGACAAGCCATCGAACCAGCCGTACCAACAATAATAATAATAATGTCCATCGAAACGTGCCCCACACGATGCGATATGGTTCGATGGCATACCGTTTTAATGGTTCGGCTGTACCAAATCACATCGTATGTGCCCACTTTAAGTAATGAATGACGGCCATAAGTTTTCTTTTTTGGCTACAAGAGCGGCAAAAAGCGGTGGTTAAATTGACCTTACACATTTTTTTAGTCTGTAGCCGCTAGTAATTCGTAAAGTTTGTTTGTTTTTGTAGTGATAATACAAATGTCATCTCAGAAAACCTCCGTTTCTAGTTCACTCACTCTAGCGACGTCTGTTGGACTGAATAATATTTGTTCTCATTTGTCTAAAATTTTTATTGTTTCGGGAGATTTGACTTTTGCCCGCGGCTCCGTCCGCTTGAATAAGTTTTTCCGGGATAAAAGTCCCTCTGTATATTTTTCCGGGACAAAAAGTAGCCTATGTGTTAGTCCAGGACATGGTCTACCCGTGTGCCAATTTCATCAAAATCTGTTCAGCAGTTTTTGCGTGAAAGAGTAACAAACATCCAGACATTCATACATACTTACAAAATTTCGCGTTTGTAATATTAGTAGGATTTTCAGAAAAAAATAATAAGGATATTTCAATGGGTTTACAAAAATGTATACAGACAAGCTTGATAAGTATTTTGCTATCCTCAGTATGCATCAGTCTAGTCTGGTCTAAGAACTGAAAAAATTTGAAAAACAGCCTGCTGTTTATTTAGCCCAATAATAAAAATTCGAGTTCATTTATTACTTGAATTTTGATGCAATGGCTGCGCACGCGCATTAAAGCAAGAGGTTCAGTCAAGAGCGGCCTTAGCCTAGGCGGCGCGAGACCTCGGCGGGAGCAAAGAAAAGGTTATCCATTTTAACAATTTTGAAGTAAGATGCTTAATTGAGACGCGCTGGGTAAAGGAGTTATGACCTAAAAAAAAGGTCCTTAGTAAATCACGCTAGATCCCTCATGTAAGTGCGAGCGAGGCCTCCATACCTAAACGCTTGGTCCCGGGTGCCTGAGAGTCCGCGGCCCGCCACTGGGTTTTTTGGTTGATTTGCGGCTTTTTTTGAATACAATTTATCGGGGGTTGGTTTTTCCAGAACGGGTCTATATCAAGTGAACGGTTGTAAAACTAGGCCAAAAAAAACTGCAACATGCTTGAAAAAGTATATTGCGCCGACCCTTTACTTGAGTGGGATAAGAGTTAAATGTTTTGTGCTAACCCTATAATGGAGTGGGACTAGAGTATTAGAAGGCGGACAGCTGTTATAACGGAAGTCGTTACTAATCATCTTTAAATTATGGAATGCAAAGTCCAAGGTTGGCATAATTGTATCTAATAAGTTCATTCCAATGCCAACTGTGTTTTTATTCGCATAAAATTTTGTATTAAGCGACCGCCGCGTTGTGACGATTGTTATTTAGCAGAATAGATTTAGCAGAAATCATTAAACATAAGTTTAATTAATTACAAATTGTCATTTTTAATAAATTTGGAATACAAAGCAGCGATTTATGTAATTTCTGTCTGTTTTTCTGTTTGTTTGTTACTGCACAGCTCCAAAATTACCTCATGGATTATCATGTCCTGGATTAACACATAGGCTACATTTTATCCCGAGAAAATAAGAATCGGGACTTTTATCCCGGAAAAACTCTTTAACGCGGACGGAGCCGCGGGCAAAATCTAGTATCAAAATAATATTATTCTTTCAATATCCGTCATGTGGCCGCTGGAGACCAGTTGTATCTCGATGCTCTTAATCTTAATAAACACTGAAATATTTGTGTGTGTAACAATATCATTTATAAATGGATGCCTGATTTTCCAGAAAAATGCCTGTCAAAAGTAAATGTTGACTAAATAATAATGTTTTTTTTTATTCAAGATGCCTGTCTAAAGGGGTAAACGCCTGTAATAATATGATAATCCAAACTACCTTATAGATAGACAAATGCTCACGATATGTATAAAATGTAACAAAACAATTAGTTATAACAGATGTAGTCATGAAGGATCGTTGTGAACAAGTTTTGCCAAATGGTTAAATATAGGAGATCCGGTTTTTGGCCCCTATATTATTTTTATTAATGTCACGACATTGAGGATAAGATTTACTGCCTAGGTCTCATAAGATTAGCTAACGCAGATATATTTTCTAGTTGAGGTTCAGTATGTATTTACAATCTAGTATCTGTATTATGCATAAAACATGCGGGAATTATCGAACAGTAGCCCTCATATCTCATGCTAGCAAGATAATGCTCTACATAATTCACGGACGCCTGCAATCATATTTGCAATGGCAAATACCGGGTGAACAGGCTGGTTTTGTCAAGGGTCGAGGTACGAGAGAGCAAATTGTAAACGTGAGACAAATGATAGAGAAGAGCAGAGAGTTCAACGTTCCGATGCTCATGTGTTTCATAGACTACTCTAAAGCATTCGACTGTGTGCGGTGGGACTGTTTATGGCGTATCCTGACGGAAATGGGTGTTCCCTATCATCTCGTGAAATTGATCGCAAACCTGTACCAAGATGGTGAATCGATGATCAAGATAAATAATGTGATCTCGGGACCTTTTAAACCTGAAAAAGGAGTACGTCAGGGATGCATCTTATCTCCTCTCCTTTTTAATATTTATGGAGAGTACATAATGAGGGGTGCTTTGGATGACTGGGATGGAGGCATCACAATAGGGGGCAAAAAGATCAGCAACCTAAGGTATGCAGATGACACCACACTGCTTGCGGCAACTGAGAAGGAGATGGCGGATTTGTTTAGGAGAGTGGAAAAGGAAAGCGAACTGGTCGGTCTCTCAATTGAGAGACCGACCAGTTCGCTTAATAGGGCAATAGGGCAAAGACTAAAGTCATGTGCGTGGACAGAGCGGGCCAGGTTCAGCTGACAGGATTATTGTCCAACTTGGAGGTTGTAACGGATTTTGTTTATCTCGGCTCCTTACTCACTGATCAGGGTGGATGCGACAAGGAGATTCGACGACGAATTCAAATGGCTAAGGGTGCAATGAGCAAGCTCACTAGAATCTGGCAGAATCGAAACATCTCCAATGCCACTAAAATGAGACTGGTACGAACTTTGGTATTCTCCATTTTCTTGTATGCATCTGAATCCTGGACGATCCGCGCTATGGACAGGAGAAAGATCGACGCTCTAGAAATGTGGTGCTGGAGGAGGATGTTGCGCATACCGTGGACAGCAAAGAGAACCAATGTATCCATACTCAGCCAGCTTAAGATCGAAACCAGACTCTCCACAATCTGCTACCAGAGGATCCTCTCGTACTTTGGCCATGTAGCACGAAGACAGTCAGACAACCTGGATAAGCTGGTTGTGGTGGGTAGTGTAGATGGCAAAAGACCTAGAGGCCGAGCACCTACCCGATGGTCTGACACTATCAGGGAAGTCATAGGAGTCCCAGTCACGGAGGCTCTGCGACAGGCACAGAACAGAGTGGAGTGGAAGCGGCTAGTCACCGCCACCACCAAGGCTTACCAAAGCGGGCACGACCTTCAGTAATGAAGAATGCGACAAAGAAGAAGAATCTGTATTATATATAGCATCAGAATTGACGGTATTGCAGTTTGGGAAACTTCGTTGAATTATAAGCAGTTATAGGTATGAAAGAATCTCAATATCTTTCTAGTCTGAATATATTAGCTCTGTATTACCTATGGTCCGTGCCGGGTTATGGATCTGCTCTACTATTGAGAGAGTTAGGCCTTACTCCACCACGCCGCGTAGTGCGGGTTATCAAACTTCACATTCGAAATTCTTATAGAGAACTTCTCAGGTATGCAGGTTTTGTCAAGATATTTTCCTTCACAAGCGATAATTGTGGATGATGCATACGTAACGAGCAACTTGGAGTCGCTACAATTGCGGAGGGATGTCGCTTCTCTAAGCGTGTTCTACCGTCTGTATCATAGCGAATGCTCTGAAGAGTTGTTTAATCTGATCCCCTCCTCTCCTTTCCTCAGCAGAACCAGGCGTGCCGGCATCCGAAGCCACAGCTTGATGGTTAAAACCATCTCGACCCGAACCAATAGGTTCGCCAAATCCTTCATTTGCCGCACCATCAAGCTTTGGAATAGTTTACCGGCGCACGTGTTCCCTCCTTCCTATAATCCTGGGTCCTTCCGCCGTAGCGTGAAGAAGCAGCTCAGTAGGCCGGCATGATTGTGTAGAATGGCATGAGATAATCATCTGCTGCCATTCGATACTCTATCTGGACGGCATCGCGCTTACCATCAGGTGAGGTACAGTCACTTTGCCGTGCCCGAATAAAAAAAAAATTGCAAAGAAAACACACACCATTCTTTTTATATTCAGTTTAATGCCCTTGGGTTTTGAATGTAGTAAAGTTAAGTTTGTGTCTAAAACACTACACTACGTAAGTAGTATAGTAAGTAGTACCTCTGTTTGTGTCTAAAGAACATTACCTAAGGACTTGAAATTGCTAGTTGCTTCAGTAAGTTCAGCAACAAGTTTCATAATAGTGTTTCCTGGCAACAAGTAGATAGTGTCTCACCTTAGGTAACTAGGGACATGGCTTGGCTTATCGCTATAATAAATATATATACTGGCCTATATACTGTCCGTCACATATAATAATATACTATATATAATAACAATATAATATATACAATAACTCTGTGAAATTCTGTACGTCTCGTATCAAAGGGTCTATTAATAGGTCCTAGGATATACTCAATGCCTTATACTAACCATAGAGTAACACTAAAAAAAATGTGTGCCGTCACGGGACGCCTGGCAGATGTGAAACATCGACATTATTTTGTAAAAGTAATATGCAGAAAAAACAGATTATGATAGGAACTAAATATGTTATTAAAATATAAAGAAAAATTTAAATTGGCTTCAATATATTAGTAAAGTCAAGAATCTTAGCTAGTTATTTCAATATATTACTAAAGATCGTAAATTATAAATATCAATAATGAATGTTTCACTATAAATTCCACTATGATTAGAAAAAATAATTAATTTTGCCCACGGCTTAGCCCGCGTTAATGAGTTTTTCCAGGCTCAAAGTACATAAAAACCTTCCCGTTGAATCACTCTATGACTATGACGTTGATACAACTCTTAACAAATAACGCATTAATTTCGACCAAATTTGATTACCATAAAAACGGTTCTAGTGAGTTAATCTTATAAGATAGATATATACTGTCGCGGACATTTTTTTAGATCATTTCAAGAGGAATAATTCTTTCATACATATATTTTTGGTATCTTGAACCGTTTTCGCAGCGCACGCAATGGAAGCCCCCAAGGATGAATAATTTTCCCCGCTTTTTTCACATTTTCCATTATTTCTTCGCTCCTAATAGTTGCATCGTGATGTTATATAGCCTAAAGCCTTCCTCGATAAATGGTCTATTCAACACAAAAATAATTTTTCAATTCGAACCAGTAGTTCCTGAGATTAGCGCGTTCAAACAAACAAACAAACAAACAAACAAACTCTTCAGCTTTATAATATTAGTATATACCATCATATAGCGTGGCGACGCGTCGCCACGGCATGCGTCGCCACGCCAGAAATCGGTTTTACGTGCGGCTATAGATGTTTCACATCAAAAAAACACATTATAAATGAAAATATTGTCTTATGAAAACAAAGTAGAACGAAAAGACAAAAATGACCATTGTATAAATGTAATAAGCAGGAAAATAGCCGTTTTACCTCAATTACTGAAACAATGTTAAATAACTAACAAATCAGGCAAATTATAATTAAAATTTCTATGGCAATAACAGCAAAGCATTAATTCAATTAAACGGATTTAATTATTGACTCTACTGAACTCTAAAGTTATTCTCTAAGCCACAATACTCATTCGTTTTCGACGCAGCGGACGCAAATATGTGCGAAGTTATTATAAATGTGCCTACAGAGTGCAAAAAAACCAGAACTTTGCTGTACATAAGACTGTTTTTTCATATGTTATGTGTGCTAGTGTTTTATTCTGTGTTACTCTATGGTTCGTATATGGCATTGAGTATATCAGAGGACTTATTAAAAGACCCTTTGATACAAGACGTGCGGAATTATACAGCGTTGTTTTTAACAAATTGGAATTTTGTAAGTATAATTTAATATTCGTAGTGATGAATTCAGACCCAGGATATACTTTATAAAAGTAAGATTTGGAAAAATACTATACCTATATAAAATCGATTGAGAAACGAACGAAAATGCAGGTGTTAAAAAAGTAAAAAAATCTGTGCGTGTGCTTACGTACGCGAATGACAAATTATACTTTTTGGCATCATTAAAAATTGTTTTTAATTGCATGCAAATAATCAATTACAATAAAATGAATAATATTTTAAAAGTAAACAAATAAGTTTAATATTCACTTTTTATTTTAATAAAAAAGTTTTCATTAAACACCTTCAACTTTTTTCGTTACAATATGATGCACGCGCATTTTAAATTTCACTCTCATCATTTTCATAACGTGCCTTAAGAAGTATAACTTCAATATAATGTATTTTGATTTGATATTTGTAAACCTTGAGTCTCCTTAGAGGTCCATTACTTGCACCCACTATTAGTGTTCCCAGTATATGTTTCGTATTTCCTGATTAAAATTACGCGGGAAACGCAATATTGCTAAATCCGTGTGGATTTTTTCAAATTTCTTAGATATCTTAGTGTGTATTTAAGTAAACGGGACTGAATCCCCAAGATTGCTATTTAATTAATAGCCAAGAAAAAAAAAATATTAAGCGTCATTTTCTTTCATGTATATTGTTTTATGTACCGACCCACATGAGAGGATGTGTTTGCTAAATTATTTCTGGATTTTGGAAATCACCTTGCATGACTGTACTGTATCTTTTATAAGTGAAAATTCCTTAGTTCTAATTATAATTACTGTGCTGTAATCATCCAATGTTTATACTTTTTGTTTGTAGTGTAAACCCTTTTACCAATATTGTACTGAAATTAGTTCATGTCAATCGATAAATGTATATTGTGAGGTATATCAGACGGGTAATTCAGTTTAAAACAATATTAGATTTAAAGTATTAGGTCGAACTAACTAGTGCGTCACTAATATGGTTTCTGTTAGTTTAACGACCTACGATGGTTATAACGCCTTATAGTGGGAATTGTTTTCCTTTCGATACGTTTTATGGGATTAGTAAATATAATTATATCTATTAAAAAATGAAGAACAAAGGAGAGGTCCGCTTTTTGTATGGGAGCTGGGGCTCAAAATTTAGAAGGCATTTTAAAATTAAAGGATTACTAGGTACTTTTAATCCTTTAATTTTAAAATGCCTTCTAAATTTTGAGCAGACGACCTGATTTGGTGCGGCCGCACTAAATACTACTGTGACTACTTTCATTGTGAACGGTTAGTTTTTGGGAGTTCTATACAAATCTATCTTGGTAAGAATTTTTAACCCGCTTTTAGACATGTCCTTTTATATCAAAATAAATCAAAGGTAATGTAGCAATGTTTGCCTTTACACCGGAATGATGATAAATATTGTAATTTTAATTTGGGTCCACATAATATACATCCATAGTCTACATGTCCAAGGTTGATATTAAGGAGTAAATCATTTAATAAACTGCTGCCAAATATTGATTCCAGTTCTTTATAATAATAGTGGTTTTTGTGCACTGTGCAATCACTTTTATCGCGTTTTTAGCTTCAGACGTATGTATGTATGTATATATGTAACGGAAGTTTTGAATAAACGTCGTCGAACTCTTCAAAACATTGGATTAAATCGAAATTTGGAAAACTCATCAAGGACCGATGACTATTCAATATTTTAAACTAAACATGCTCGTATAGAAAATATGTAGCTAAAAATGAACAAATAGGTAATTTTTTATATATTTTTAGTGACATCTGTTGAACCATAGTAAAATTATAACTAAACTGGCTACTCTTTGTGTAAGAAAATCGTAGTTGTCACACGTTGGCGCTTTTGTTAAGTTTTAGTGACATATTCTGTAGACAATAATAGAACAGAAGTACCTACCATACCATACTATAAAATATAATCTTAAAAGGACCCCGCGCTTTTTTTTACAATAAAATACATTTTACAAACAAACAAATTTATTTTCTATTTTTCTATATAGAGAATAAATCATATTATATAGTTTTTTAAACTATTATTTATTTAACAAATAAAGTCATGTTCGATACAAAATATTATTATTTATAAAAAATAAAAGTCGTTCGCCGGCGCCATCAGAGTGTTCTGACGAAGTAGATAAAATAGTTATATACAGTGAAAACCGGTTATACGTAACTAAATTAAAGGGACCACCTAATCAGGACACTATGTCCGATAGACGTTATAAAATATTATTTTTCTATACATATCTTTGATTATACCGGGATCTTGTCAATCAGTCTTTACAACTGATGCGTCGTTATAACCGATGCAGCTATAACCTGAAAATTCTTTTAACAATGACTCCATCGTTTCATCGGTGATCTTGCCAATGTCAAGTGGGTACATGTTAAAATAAAATCATAACTTTTTTAGAATAACTCGAGCCGAGGATAACCAAGAAACAATGGTAGCAAACAGCAATATCTAAAACATTTGACAATAGTTATGCCAAAGAGTCCTACATTTTCAAATTGTGGTCACTAATAAACTGGCAATCTCGCGGTCAATAGGTATAGAAATTGACCCGAGTCTACGGGTATTTGTCACTCCTGTGGGATCTGTCGGTCTGGAGACGATGGTATAGATAATAGGCAATAGGCATATTACGTCATGAAGGTAACACTTACGCCTGCAATGAATCAAGAGGTCATTTCGTCTACTGACGCTATTTTGATCGTCTTATTATACTGCAAGGCTATTTTAGAGGTTCCTTCTTTCAAAGTATAATATTTTTATGTTTTAATCTGTCTACTGGATTTTTTGTAGCTACGTGTAATTATAACATTATTAGTATGTTAATTATAACATAAATGTTACAATTAACATACTAATGAATTACTTGCTCAGAAGACCGTGAAAAATTTTAATATATTTTAAAAGACGACATTTTATTTAATTCGTATTCTAAAGAAACTTTAATGTTATTATTGCTCATCTTTTAAACATCTTATTTAATCTGTCAAGCCCCGCGACGGACACGGGTGTCCATATATTATATAGGGTTTTTCCATACATCTATATATATATATATATTATAAGCGGGGCTTGACATGTTAAATATATCAAAATATAAAGCTATTAGTATAATCAACTATTTATGATAAGTTATCGGCCGACATTTCCCCTGATTTCTGAGAGGCTGATTAACGAAAAAATTACTAATACGCGGTCAAATCTCTTGTTAAGTGCCGTTTGAGATGCTAAAAGTATAATTAACTATTTTGATTTGATCACCGTGGTAGTTGACAGCTGTTAAAGTTGATCACAGAGTCCCATGTCAAATTTTATACTGAGTTTCTAGAACGCTTGTTACGCCATGATCACAGATTAAACTGATGTCAAATGCTTTGTCAAGTAATTGACGCTCATCGGCGAATTAACTGTTAAAAAATGGTAAGATGACGAAATTTAGCTACATTTCCTAGCAATTTTTTGAAGTTAGAGTATTGAAGATATTACTAAATATTTTTTTAAAATTACTTTAGTATAATTATACTATACTAAAAGAATTTGTGACTAAATTTATTCAGGCTAATCTTAAAGGCTATGCTACCATAAATTATTAGATGTAGACAATAAACTAATTATAATAAATGGAAATTGAATAAATTAAGGGGGTTGAGGTACAATAAGCACACTGACTTTTTTATAAGTTAGTTTTAGTCGAATGATATGACGCTAGTCTAATGAAAAAAATATATATGCATGTCATGATAAAATACGTTAATGATAACATACGCTTTAAATACTAGATTTTTTTATTTACTTATTTCTTTAGCGGAAAAATCGGACAATCTAGCGACTTTTTACTATTCATCTAGCTACTTGATAACAGTACCAGTTGGCAACACTGCTCATTGGCACCTTTTGACAGTTGAGAATGAACTAATGAACGATAAACTCAACAAAGTAATAAATGCGCTTGTCATCCTGATACATAAGGTGTTAAGTCTCATTATGTTCAGTAGATACACTGGCTACAATGTCCCTCAAACCGAAACAACAGTGCTTGCACACTGCTGCTTGGCGGTAGAAATAGTCATTGAGGTTGTGCCCACCCAGACGGACTCTTACATAATATGAAAGACATACTACCAGTAACAATGTTTATAACAATGTTTCGTTCAGAAATCCAATCTGCGACCTTTGATCGACCATTGTGGAGGTCACTCATAATAACATTAGTATTCGTATTTGTCCTCTAAAGTGACCTCAGGGGTAATAATTAAAATAGTTAAATGCATTAATATACTCAGAGCTCATATAATATTTTTCTTAATGATTTCTTATGTTTACGCGAATGTTAGACATTTAAATAGCTAAAACTATTTTACGGATTTTATAGCGGTTTTTTAATTTATATTATCTCCCGTCGTTTCAAAGACTTTTCAGCACTTCGTGGTCACAGGGCGGACTTAGGTGTAGGTGGTCCGAAAAGTTAATGTTACAAATTCGAAACGTCGGAAGAAAATATAAATTAAAAACCGCGATAAAATCCGTAAAATAGTTTTATTTAAGTATTTTCTTATTTTTTTTTTGCGTTTCTGTATAATATAGTTCAATTTGAGTTTTAGGGAATACTAAGGGTCTTATTTTAATCGATTTCAAAAAAGGAGGTTCTGTATTCGACCCGTATTTATGTATATTTATGTTTGTAAAGCCGCGAGTTTCTCAAAAACTAAATAAAATATTTTTGAGGGTAGGTTTTAATATATAATTAATTCATTAGGATCTGATGAAGATCTTCGGAGAAGACAATGGAACTCTTCAATAACTAACAGCAGATGATCCACGAATGCTGCAATCGTAAATCTATGATATTATTGTTTACACCATTCCACGATTAACTAATAAAAATTCAATAAATAAAACTTAAAAAAAAAAACGACTTCCAAACCACTAGAAACCAAAAAAGAATTTAACTTTATACAGGCTGACTGGTAATATGATGCATTCTCGTTGAAGATATGTAGATTGGGTCAAGAGCAATCGGTTTTGTCCCATGAAGCCCTATCCGAAACTCAATAGTTTTCGGGGAATTTGAAATGTATTGAATATTAAGATAAAGCACTTTTAAGACCAAATAAAATTCAATAATAAAAAAAAGTACTGAATGGAATTGGATTATTTTATTATTTTCTAGTAAATAACATTCTAGGCTTTCAAAATAAACAATAACAGTAACAAAAAAAAATAGTGGGAAATATTTTAGGGCTGGCTCGCTCGCATGATATGCTCCAGAGGTAGGGAATGTGCACGTCGTAATCTATGCCATCTGGTGGCGAAATCTGAATCTTTCAGCCTATCGATACTTGGTATTGACATAAAATATTCATATTAAAAGGATGAAAAATAACATGACTGCCTCCGTGGCATAGTTGTATTACGGTACAACTGCAATGCTGAGGTCTCGGGGTTCAATCCCCGGGTCGGGCAAAGTGATATTGGATTATTCTAAGCAGTATCAGCCCGGAGTCTGGAATTTGTGCCCGATATGACGATAGGCTCGCCCCCTGTCACACCATGGGACGGTATACGCACAGCGAAACGTGGGTGCATTTAATTGCGGCTCTGCATACCTCTTCGGGGATAACGGCATGAGGGTCTATATGAAAATAACAGTTAAAAAACACGCTTTATAGAAAATCCAAAAAATAGAAAATAAACTGTGATAAATTTGAATTAAGAAGAGTGTAAATAAGAAAATATTTTTATTGTAAAAAGCCCGGGGGTGTTTTTTAAGATATTATCAAAATGATAATCCTTCTACTCATATTATCTGTTAATAAAATATTTATAACTATTGACACCATACAGCCCACACTTCTATTTACAATAATAATATTTTTTATTTACACTGTTCTTAATTCAAATTCATTAAAATTTATTTTCTATTTTTGTTGTTGGTTTTGCTATACTGCTTTTTTAACTATTATTTACTTTTAATTTTTTAGTTCTATTTTACTATTGTCCAACAGGAGTCACAAATAAAATATGAAAAAAAAAACAAAAACCCGACTGCGTTAAAATCTGCCAACTGGAAATCTTTCCAGTTGGCAGATTTTGACGCAGTCGGGTTTTTTGTTTTTTTTTTTACGAATGAATAAACTATCATTTATTCATTTTTTAGTTCGATTTTCTATAAGAGCGTGTTAACAGTTTAAAATATTGAATTATCATCAGTCCTTGATGAGTATGCAAAATTTTGATTTAATCCAACTTTTCGAAGGGGGTCAAAATCATGTTCAAAGTATCAGTTACATTGATACACACATACATACATACATATATACATACATACATATATACATATTACATACGTCTGAAGCTAAAAAATCGTGTTAAAATACCATTTAATTTGTTGATACTGTATTGCTGTGTCTGGATGCTCCAAAACATAAAAATAAACAAATCATATGGTGTGAAATTATATTATGATCCCAAGAATAGTACCTAAGTACCTATATATATTCAATGGTTATGTGAAAATCGACTAAAATAATAAAAACGATATAAAACAAACATATGCACGAGTTCAAAAAACCATTAATAAACATCACGTAATTTCATCATTATGTAATTTATAAAAATATAGAACTTTTGAAGTTAATATTCAATACAAAAAAATCCGCAATTAAGGGAACATAATCTCCTAATTTTGTTTCAAAGACATCAAAGTAACTTGCCCTCATCTAAAAAAAACATTATCTGCCCACGCTCGGTATCAATAATAATCGGCCGGAATCCATATCTTATATTTTTTATTATTTGAAAAGAATATATAAATAAATTATAGGTCTGAAAAGATTATTTTTTTATCCACATGGCCCTTGCGTCGATTTTGTGCTGCCGCCTATAGTTTGTGCACGTTCCCTGTGGCGTAAACTCTTATTTCCCTGACAAAAAAAAGGTTGAATAAAACGATCAAGATAATAACTTGTCTTTATATAATGCTTTACCTACACATAGTCATAAGTCGTAACCAACTTCTGGTTTCTTGCTAATATCCACCTCTGTGACCTCAACTGACCTTGAAAATATAAACACGCTAACGCAGGTACGTAGTTTTGTATCAGAAAAATGAGTTTCAAGGTTTCGTTAATAGATGCCGCCACACATATGAAGTTTAAAAACCATTATTTTTCTGTGATAAGTATTTTTTTTATAAAATTCAGTTTTATTTACGCATGATGATTTACTTGACAATATGCTTGATAGTAAATTTAAATAAATAGTTTGAATAAAATAAAATAAATAAATTTTATTGATTTATTACCCTGTAAATCAATAAAATTAATTTTAATAATAATACCAGCCCTGTATTATTATACTGCCCACTGCTGAGCACGGGCCTCCTCTACTAAGGGGGTTTAGGTCTTAGTCCACCACGCTGGCCTAGTGCAGGTTGGTAGACTTCACATACCTTCGAAATTCTTATAAGGAACTTCTTAGGTATGCAGGGTTCCTCACGATGTTTTCCTTCACCGTTAAAGCGAGCGATAATTGATTAACAATACCATGGACTAATAAGAGTAACAATACACATGTAACTTAGAAAAGTCAGATGTGTGTGCCTTGGGTTTCGAACCTCCAGACATTGTCTCGGCAGACCGTTCCATTCCCAACTAGGCTATCGTCCAGTAATTAAAATTAATTGTAACCTAATTATTAAATTTCCGATAAATAAAGTTTTTTATATGCACACAATATTATAATATAACTAGCGGCAACGACAGACGTTGTCCTGCCCTAAAAAGGAAATAAAATCCTAGAACCCGAGTACAGCGCTACCTACCGGATAGAATTGTAATCTAAACTATTCTCGAATCCTCTTGGAGACACACAAAAAATTACATTAAAATCGGTCCAGCCGTTTTTCCACGCAATTTTCTTAATTTTTTCTTTCATGAGAACCTTCTCCTGACAATAATAAACACATCAAAAAAAGAAATAACGAAATCAGTCCAGCCGTTCACGCGTGATGCCGTGACCCAGGAAAATAGGGATTCATTTTTATATATATAGACTAGCTTTTGCCCGCGGCTCCGCCCGCATTAAAAAGTTTTTCCGACATAAAAGTCCCAGTTTATATTTTCCGGGATAAAAAGTAGCCTATGTGTTAATCCAGGACGTGATCTACCCGTGTGCCAAATTTCATCGAAATCCGTTCAGTAGTTTTTGCGTGAAAGAGGAACAAACATCCTTACATCCTTACATCCTTACATCCTTACATCCATACATCCAAACATCCAAACATCCAAACATCCAAACATCCACACATCCATACATTCTTACAAACTTTCGCCTTTATAATATTATTATATTATATAGCGGCCCCGACAGACGTTGTCCTGCCCTAAAAAGGTAACTAAAATGGCTATTAAAAAATAAGGGTTGATCGTAGAGGGGTGAAAATTTAGGGTTGTAGGTATTTTTGTATGCTGTATCATAAAAAAATTAAAACAAAAAATTTTGTCTGAAAAATAAAAAAAAAAATTTAGGGGTGGTCCACCCTTAACATTTGGGGGGATGAAAAATAGATGTTGGCCAATTCTCATAGATACCGGATAAGCACAAAAAATTTCATCAAAATCGGTCAAGCCGTTTCGGAGGAGTATGGCAACGAAAACTGTGACACGAGAATTTTATATATATAGATATCGCTTCAGAATCAAAGAATGTTATGTTAACTTATTCGTTTTTTATTAAGAATAAATTAATTATCGAAATGAATTAAGCTTAACATTTAATGCACAAAAACAAAATTACAAAGTTATATATTCATACACAGACAGAGAGAAGCAGACTATTGAGCACGACATGCCACGATAATGACTATACCTCATCCACATTCATTATTCATAGTTTTCATCATATCGCCGATTATGGGCATACCGTACCATTCACATTCGCTCTGTAAATACTTTTCTTGACTCGTCTTTCAACCATCCCCTCCACGTGCCCAAGTTATCTCATCATACTTATTTTAATTTTAATCACCACATCATCTTTCAATTATTTATAGCGTTCTCTTATCATACTATAGCCATGCGATAAGAAATAGTGACTACATAATATACTGTGTAAGGAAGAAGAAGACTGTTTTGATTTGGCCAAATGTTCCTCCGCCATGTACCTTATTGAAAAGACTTGGTTAATCAAACACACAGTCCAAAATACTTTTCTGTGTATACAAAAATTGACGTTTAAACGATACAGCTAATCTCAATTAATTGAGAGTTGGAATTCAACTCTTTAAAATCACTTTTCACCTTTGAGTATCTAGCAAATCAATATTCAAAGCTTTTCAATTACGAATTTCTAAAACAATCGTATGAAGAGAATTCATTAAAACGAATTCCAATACAAACACTGTCGAAAACTGAATAAAAATTGCATATACATACTCAAAGAAAATTGGTGCAAACTAAAAAAAGATGCTAACTCGCGCAGCGGTATGCAATGAAAGGAGGCAACATGAAATTATAATATACTCGCAAAGAGTATATACCTACTCTTTGCGACCGCCACAGGGACTACGCAACTGAATCAGTTGTCAAATAAAAAGTAAAAACAATTGAATTTCACAGTATTTCGCATAGAATAAAGACTAAAGCAGTATTTTGTTTACTACTTGCAATAAAATAATATTGCGACTATAAATTAAGATGTAAGCTATCCTATCTTTCAAGTTGGATCAAACTGCACACGGTGTGCAAATTTGATTAAATCGGTTAAGTAGTTTAGGAGTCCATCGCGGACAAATAACGTGACACGTAATAATAAATTCGCAATGTCACACAGTGTTACAGTTCCTTTGCACTAGGATTATAAATAATATACAAAATGACTTGTTGATCTACTTTCCTTATTGTTAATACACATTTTATTTATTTATTACTATAAATACGTGCTCTACGTATGTAATAAGTATTAGCAAATAATTGTTTTGCTTCATACTTCGTACTTGCAGTACGACTTAAAATAATTATTTGCTAATACTATTCCGAAAGGAGTTCGGACGTTTTCGATATTATAATGATGGCTATGTACTTATTTATTTCAGGATATAGGTATCCATGAAGGTATAAAGGTACAAAGATACATTAATATAAAAAATACTTAAAAAGTAGTTTGGACTATCGACCTCAACATAAGAGTTAATTAAATTTTTTCCATATTTTTGGTATAAAGTTTTCTTTAGCCTTCACTTATAGCTTGACGTCGATAACGTGCAAAATAACTATCACAATACAGTGCAAAACACTAATAAAATTGACGATGAAAACTGGATTGGCAACGGAAATCGTCGTTTTACGAGGTAGTTTTTCCAATTCCACAGGTATAATAGATTCCATGGACTAATTATTGGCATGTTTATTAGTTCCATGACTCTGTGGTTCCATGTTATGTATGTCATTCATGTTTATAGGAAATGGCATTGATAATGTTTATAGATTGTTAGGCTTGAAGCGTGTGTGCATGCGATCAAGTTAAAGCGTTTAAAGTCTGCACGTTTGATATATTTTCAAATTTACTCTGTTGATAATTAGGGGGGAAACGTTATAAAAATTTAAGTAAATAAAAAAAACCTAAATATTGATTGCCTCGGTGGCGGAGTTGTATTGAGGTACAACGCCGCTCTGAGATCACAGGTTCGAATCTCAGGTCGAACAAAGTGATATTGTATTTTACTGCTCAGTATCGACTTGAAGTCTGAAATTAGTTGCCTACATCATGGGAAACCCACATCGAAACATGGTCTCCTGGTTGCGCCTCTGCCTACCCCTTCGAGGATGAAGGCGTAATGTGATATCACATGTTTGTCGTAAGAAGCGACCAATATGGTATATTGAGGCGTCACAGGTAAGGGGGTTCAAAAGCCCCTGCACACCTAAGGACGCCCTCGACGTCAACAGCAGCGTGAGGCTTGCCAGCCGTGCTGCCGTCCATCACGGGTCACAATTATGTGCACTAACAACGCACAATGTAAACTGACATTGATCTGGTTCTTACCACTTGCCTGTGATCCATCAATAGTCTCTATTAGTCGCTTCTTACAACACACAGTCATATCTCATAAGCCTCATACAGTATTGTATATTTCATGTTACTTGTTACCCTATTTACATAAGAACCTAATTAACTTTGCAATGTGTAACTTTACTTATTAATTATACTTTCTGGAACACAATATGTTTTGGGTTCTTCTTCTTCTTCTTTTTAAAAATGGCTCCATCGTTTCATCGGTGATTTAGCCAATGTCAAGTGGGTAGATGATAAAATAATATCATAACTTTATTAGAATAACTTTCGACCCGAGGATAACCAACTACCTTAGACTAATACCAACTACCAAGAAATCATGGCAGCAAAGAGCAATGTAGCTAAAACATTTGATGTTTTGGGCTATAAATATTGTCCAGCAATTTTTTTTATATGTCATGTTTGAAGCATAGTTGATGGTAGCCTGTTTTTTGTTTAATAAATAAACTAAACGATCCCAGACAGAGAGAACTTTTATCGCAAAAAAAAGATACGTTACTCGTCTTTTTAAATATTGTAAATTATGTAGTTATAAATATGCATTATTGTACTGTACCAAGCGCAAAACACAGATGGTAGAGTGCAAAAATGTCCTTGTATATTAAATAGGCGAAAAATAATGGAATGTTGCAAATTTTTTACATGCAAAACACCCGTTCAGGCGCTTACGTTATTAATGGTTGTTGCCGCCAATTTGTGTTATGTTTTTGCGCGATGTTTAAATTTAAAATTTAACATTGCAAAAATAATAAAATTTAAATAAAATGTTAAGTAATTATTTTGATTTATTATTTTAAAATCATAATTCCTAAAAATAGATAAGGTTTTGCAACTAATAAGTGCATGGTCCATTTTTAATCTACCCAGTGGTATAGCGTGGCCTGTTGCCGCCCGAGGTATAGTGCGAAAAAAAGTAATTTCAACAAATAAGAGTACTACACTACGCCATTGAATCTATCAACGCATTTACAACCAACTAATAAATTAAATTGTTTGCTTCATATTTTTAAATTATATCCGCGACTATTCTATCGTACATTTCTAAGAGTACGCATCCTTAACGCTCAATATGGGTACTAGAACGAACCATAGAGTAGTTCATCATCTCTCTCTCTCTCTCTCTGTAGTCAGTCTCTCGACTGAGGATCGTGGTCATCATTGTATGTACCGTATTTAGAGCGGATTGTTTGTCTCCACTGGTTTCTGTTCGTCGTATTTTCAACTACTTTATGGAACTTGGTGGCAGACAAGTCCTTGTCTGGTCTGTCCATCGCGTTGCCTAAAATTTCATCATGGAGAGTTAAATGAGAAATAATAAAACAAGACTTCAAAAACATTAAAATTAATAACACCTACCGCTATTATTATTATCTGAGTTTCATAATCGCTACATAGTATAAAACAAAGTCGCTTCCCGCTGTCTGTTCCTGTGTATGCTTAGATCTTTAAAACTACGCAACGGATTTGGATGCGGTTTTTATTTTTTAATAGATAGAGTGATTCAACGGAAAGGTTTTTATGTACTTTTAGCCCGGAAAAACTTATAGACGCGGGCGAAGCCGCGGGCAAAAGCTAGTATCTGATTATAAAAGACTTTAGGTAGAAAAACATGAATATATTTGTTGTAAAATTTAAACAATGGCTACGTTTTGTTGTATATAATTATATTGAAGTTAAGTTTTGATGTAATAAAAATTAAATAACACCCGACACCAAAAATCTCGAAAAGTAAAAAAAAAGACGTGTGGCAATCGGAGACTGCCGCGGTAAAGCTATTGCATATCAAATGCGTTTTTTATCAATTTATGTAATTATAATTATTTATTTATTTTATATTTTTTTCTATTCTCCAAATTTCACTCGCACCCTAACGCCGAAACTCGTAGCAGGCAAGTCTAATATGTATAACCTCTTTGAACAGATATAAAATAAAAACTTTTTAAAAATTCAAATATAGAATCACGTCATCCCGCCACGGGGACATTCTCAAGAACTGCCCGCGTTTGACATTTCGATACGTTTCACTGACTGGAACAATTTTTAAATACACGGTAATTTCGACCTTTTATCGTTTAAGATTCAGCTCATATCCTCTTAAATATTGTATTCTTACAAGACTGCGATATTAAATTTACTTATGGAATTTTACAGTCTACGTGGTTGTGATAGAGTTGAAAATAAAATATCACCGCTGTGCCGGTCGGAGTGAGGGGTGTTAGGTTATTTTTTCGTTACGGAATTTCTGGATTCGGTCTCCACGCCCAAGGCCCGCGATAGAAGTTATGCAATAGCTTAATAACAAAAGTGTCTTTGTTTTTAAGTACCTAGTAATATTTCGACCCAAGCGTCGTCGCGTCGCGTCGGGAGACCCCTAAAGAAGTATTTTCATCTCCCTGGTCCGGAGTTCGGTCCCCCGAACTATACCAAATTTTAAAACAATCGGACGTGTGAATGTTGGAAATGACCTGAAAATCTTCAAACGCCTGAACAGATCTTCGTAAATTATAGCTAAGAAGCATCTCGATCACATCAGTTTTCAATAAAAAAAAACCGCGTCAAAATTGGTCCATTCGTTTGAGAGCTGCGATCCCACAGACAGACATACAGATACACAGATACACATCTGTGTATCTACACAGATATACACTCTAAACTTATTACACCCCTCTTTTTTATCGGGAGTTAAAAATTGAACAGACCGCTTTATTATAAAATCCAATCAGTGTAAAAGTATACAGAATTTTGCATTTACAATAGGCTAAACATATTTGGAAGAGCAATTACCAATAAGTTTAAAATTATTATAATATTCATGCACAGTGAATCAAAATGCCCTTGTACAAGCTTTGTGTTGTTTCAATTTATAATACCGTATCTTTTATTCTTATGTAAATTTATATCAGTATTATAAATTTACATAAGAATTTAACTTCAATTTTTACTGGTGTTAGGTCTCTTATATGTGAGAGTCCGCCTGGGTGGATACCACCGCAATGTCTATTTCTACCGCCAAGCAGCAGTGTGCATGCACTGTTGTGTTTCGGTTTAAAGGACAGCCAGTGTAACTACTGGACTCAATGAAACATAACATCTTATGTCTCAGGATGACAAAGTATCACACAGTACTTTGTAACTCAAGGTGCTGGATGGTGTTTCTACTGTTTATGCGTGGTCTTATCGCTTACCATCAGGCGAAGGGCATGCTCGTCTCGTCATTCAATGCAATAAAAAAAAATACAATGCCCTGAAGACAAAGGGAGCAAAAGGTGAGGTATTTTCTCGGCTCTTAAGCGTCGTATTACTGATTTTTTATGCTAACTGCCACATGCAGCAACTATTTCCTAGGTATGTCAATTCTAGTTTCGTCCATATATACAGAACCATTGTTAAAACACATGTTTTACAGAAATAATAAAACAAAGTGTACTTGCGAAATGGCTCCACAAAATATTCAGTCGCTAAGGTGTTACAACATGTATTTAGAAAAGATATTATCGCAAATATATTTGCCTAAAAATGTATTCTTACAAAGAAATAATACATTAAAAGTTAGGTCTGTTTTCCATTTAGTGTTTTCTTTAGTTTTTTATTTTACCGTTGCTTGGGGCTTGAAGATAAGTTCCAGCGTTTCGGGAGATACAACCGATCCAGACACATATGTTATATTGAAGTACTCAGAGTGCTACTTAACAATCTGGAATTTGGTAAGTGTTTATTTTAGCAGGGTATTTTGAAAAAATCAATTGCTTTCCTTACAATATTCGCTTATGTAGGTATGACGGGAAAAACCATTGAAGAAAATTTTAACCTCCTATAGATGTTGGTACAATTACGGTGTAAGTTGTTACCTTAAAAAAAACATTGCAAGCCCCAGTGATTAGTTAGTAAAACGTATAATCCATACTTATATTAATTATTGAAAGTTGTTCTGCTTATCTTTCTGTTTGTTTACACTTTCACGTCTAAGCCACTGAACCGCTTTCGATGAATTTTAGTTGACATGGTTTGAGACCTTGGGCAAAGGCCACTTTTTATCCCGGGAAAATATAGGTATAAGACTTATGCCGGAAACCTTTTTTACACGGGGGGAGATGCGAGGAAAAACTATTGAACTAATAATTTATTATAGTAGCTAAAAACTTTTCACTTCACTTTACTTAGTTGAGTATCAAACATGTGCATAAAATGTTCATCTACTTTCCCTCATCCTATTTTGGGATCAATACTATACTGATCACGCATATTGAAGAACCAGAAACAATTTGGTGTAGTTTAAACACGATCCTCAAAAATTATAAATAGCAGTATTCAGTAAATATCAAAAATTAAAAATAACAGTATTAAGTATTATAAGATTATTTCTATGATCTCTTGTAATTTTTAAAAAACTTCCAAAAAAGGAGAAGGTACTCAATTCGTGTGTTTGAATTTTTGTATGTATGTTGTAATGTATATAGTTTATATCGTTGTAAGTGTTGTAAGAGATTTGGCAATATCATCAGTGTTAATAATTATACATGATTTAATCTTGATTATACTAAATTTTAGTCGATATCGTAGGACAAAGAAATTACGGTTTTAACATCAACACTATGCTTTTTTTTAACATGGCTATCCGTTTGTTAGCCTGACAAGAGTCGTGTTATACAACACATCGAACTTTAGGGTAAACGCTAAAGGCGCTCGCAACCCTTTAAATTAAGTGACCATGCTGCGGGCCACCAACTAACGGTGTACGAACCTCGGCTCAGGACGGTCACTGAGAAGATGAGACATCAACGATTAGGGAAAGGTCGGTTCTTAAGCCTACTCCTATCAATTTATTTCGTCATCGGCACGCGGGCCTGAGAGGCTACTGCGAAAAACGAAATCCGAAACGTCGGTTCGAAACGAAGAAACGACGTACTTCGGATTTAAATTACTTCGGATCCGTCACCGTTACTTTCGGATCCAATTATTATTTTATTATTTTTATTGATTATTTTTTTATTTTTATTATGATCCGAACGAAGAAACGACGTAATTTATGTCAAATTGGTTTTCAAAGTAGGGCCAACGAAAGTAAAAATGTCATTAGTGTCAAAATCCGAACATCGGATCCGTCTTCGAATCCGTCGTCAGATCTGTAACACTTCGTAGTAAGAAAACGTGCGATCCGTCACCCGAAACTACGGATTTCGTTTTTCGCAGTAGCCTCTCAGAACCCGGTCGTCTCCATTTGGCGCGGTCGAATAGAGTATATATTGATCCCACCAAAAACATAAATGTAAAAAAGGAGACCCAAGTTCACTTCAAAAATTATGCTCGGCTGTGGCCTTCGCCTCAAAAAGAATGGAGATTTAAATGAGTGCAAAGTTCTATGCAAAATCCAAATATGTATTTATAGGATCAAAATATCATTATGAAAAACTATTAAACTCTATTACTTTGCTTTATTGGATACCTATAACAATTGCTGTTATTTAAAAATGTGAGATCTTAAAGTAGGTTAGATTTGACTTGGCCAGTTTTCATTAGATTAGTCATTTTATAAAGTTATTCACCACATATATAATTTTTTTAATTCTGATAAAAACTGGCCAAGTCAAATCTTACCTACTTTAAGATCTCACAATCTCGCGGAATGAGAGCGCTGCCATCAGGGTAGGGCTGCCATCATCTAAATTGCCGTCGCCGGATAATCATCATCATCAGCCACATGACTTCCACTGCTGAACATAGGCCTCCCCCAAAGATTTCCAGATGGACCTGTCAAAAGCAGCCTTCTGCCCCGCCGTTACTGTGACCGCTACCGGAGCCAGGAATAGAGAGGCTGCCGGGGACTGGGGGCGTGGTCTCTATCTTACTCTTCATATGGGGGGTTTTTGCAAATACTCGCGACGCTTGGCAGGCGGGTTGGCAAGCGCAGGACGCAGCTTCTCGTGCTGATTATGCTGCTGATAAACACGGCAAAAATTCCGGACAATATTTTGCGGTGCCTTCTTGGATGCGGGTTATTATGAATGAAGTTTTAACTAAGATTTATTTCAATTTATCACTTATCTTTAAAAAAGAAGAACACTTTTTAAAACCCCTGCCGGACGGCCCCCAGACGCCCTTGAATCTAGGACAAATTTGGGGAACTCCGGACAGATGGCAGCCCTACTCCGCGGCCGTCTCGTATGCGCCGAAGAAGGCCACCGCGGGTTTTGGTTAGTATGCCGGTATAGGGTGTACATAGAGTTAGGGACTCGGTCCAATGCTCGCTCGGATGATGCTATACTCCCGAGTGTCGACATTGGGGCGTAAGACTGTGTGAAACCAACATAACTGCTCCACTCACCCCCGTTGGTGGTAGCGATAACGCGTTTTTCCCGCGAAAAAAACTCATTTATAATAGTAAATATTATACAAAATGAACTTTAAACATAAGGTTAAAGATTAAGTTTTTTTAATCATGTAAAAAACATTGCAAAAGAATAAAAAAATTGCAAATATCCATAAATAATTTCAGTTCCATTGATTAACTCTTCATTTTATCACTCTCTTATTTAAACGCGCTAAACTTGTATATACTTCGTTTCTCGGAAACAGCTCGTCCGATTTAGAACATTTTGGATTTGAATAATATGAACTCTAAAAATAAAATTGTGGTATTCAGTTTTTTTATCAACGCCAAACTTGTGGGGTCAGAAGGGGGAGATGCTAAACCGTTGAACCGATTGTAACGAAATTCGGTATTGGAACATCTTGAACGTTGAAAACAAATATGGGATGCATTTTTTTTTATTTACTCCTATTTAAGGAGGGTAAATGGAGGGGAAAAACCGATGAACCGGTTGTAAAGAAATTTAGTACGGGGATATCTCAAACCTAAAAAATAAACTTAAGATATTATTTATTTTATAAACCAATAATTAAGGGGGTAAAAGGGGAGAAATTAATTAGTGGAACCGATTGTAATTAAATTTGGTCTGGGAATATATTAAGCCTGGAAAATAATTATGGAATGTTAATAAAAGGGGGGAAAAACTAAACTGCTAAACCGATTGTAATGAAATTTGTTATGGGGATATCTATAACCTTAAGAGGCGACTAAATGGGGCTTCAAGAGAGTTGTGGGGCGAGCAGCGGGGGGCTGCTCAGTCCAATTTCAGCGACTCCAAGGTGGACGACAATGCGGGTGGTCGGTCACCCGTTGTCGTAAACGCCAAAGGCGTCCTTTAGAGTGTGACTAACCGATCCACTCACCCCCCAGTGGTGGTAGCGATAACGCGTTTTTTTCCCCGCGAAAAAATAAAATAAAAAAATATCTATAACCTTAAAGATTACTATGGGATATTATTTTATTTTTAACCCTTAACTAAGAGGGTTAATACAGGGGAGAAAATGATGTTGCTCAGAATGTATTGCACAGTATGGAGATTGGGGATATCTTGAACCTTGAAAATTAATATGAGATATAATTTTTTCATTTACCCCAAAATGAAAGCGGTAAAAGGGGAGAGAAATTAAACCGCTCAACGAATTTTATTTAAATTTTGGTTTGGGGACCTCTTGAAACTTGAAAGTAAATATGACAAGCCGTTTAGGCTCTTGTGCGTGCCCAAGAAATAATACAGGTTTCTTCATACATTACATAAATAAATGAAACCACATATTTGTCTATACCTCTGCTGACATTGTGCCAAAAATCATCAATGAATAAAGAATACTTACCCCAAAAATTCCGGTTGTAATTTTCAATTTTTTTTATCATTTTGTAGTTTAGCGCGAATATGGTGAGTGTGTAAGTGTATTTCTGACTGAAAGTGTAATGTTGCTGCTGCGACGAATTCTCCTAGAGCAGTCATAGTGGCATTAGGGCGTGTAAACTTAAAGTTACTTTTTATTGTTATTTATTTTGTTTGAAACATACACTTTTTTATTTTACATCTATGGTTATAATAACTTAATGGAAAGTGTTATTTTCAACGAGATAAGTATGTGGTTTCATTTATTAACGCAATGTCAAAATGACCCTGTATACATATATACATACACTCGAAAAACATAACCCTCCTTCTTTTGCAGTCGGGTAACAATAAATAATAGTTGAAAAAAACTAAAACACGCTTTATAGAAAATCCTACTAAAAAATAGAAAACAAATTTAAATGAATGTGAATTAAGAATAGGTAGTGTAAATAAGACAAGGTATTTTACTGTAAAAAAAAATACGTGGGGTGCCTTTTAAGATATTTAACTATTGACACCAAGAACCCACACCTTTTTTGCTATAAAATACATTGTCTTATTTACACTATTCTTATACAATTTTTTTAAACTGTTATTTATTTTTCATTTTTTGGTTCTATTCCACTATTGTCCAGCAGCTGTCACAAAAAACAAGTAGGATTTTTTTACACATAAGAGTAGCCAGTTTAGTTATAATTCTACCATGGTTTAACAGATACCACTAAAAATAAATAAACTATTATTTATTCATTTTTAGTTGGATTTTCTATTAAAGCGTGTTTCTAGTTTAAAATATTGAATTGTCATCGGTCATAGATAACTATGTCAAATTTCAATTTTATCCCACGTTTTAAGGGGGTCAAAATCGTGTTCAAAGTGTCAGTTATATTGATACATACATACATCTGAAGATAATAAAAGCATGTTATAAAGGCCCACAAGTGTCCGTATAAAAAAACACGTCGAGTTGAAAAAGAAATGAAAAAAAAAAAATTTTGAGTAGCACGTTTTCTTTCCTCGAAATGTGTTTTTGGACAGGCATAATTATGAGATAATTGACGTTCTTTAGTCGTGATAAGTCTTGAGCATAATACGTGCCAAAAGGTCAAATTGTCTAGTTAACACTGACTTGTTACGTACCTTAAGTTAAATATGTATTTATATATTTTTTTATTATTTTTTTTTTGTCCCTGACTAAACTCTTGTTAGCCTGACGAGGGTCGGCTTATACAAGAACACCGGTCTTGTGGGTGAGCGCAGAAGGCGCTCGCAACCCATTAAATTAAGCGACCACGCTGAGGGCGACCCACTAACGGGTCACGAACCTCGGCTCAGGACGGCCACTGAGAGGATAAGACATCAACGTTTGGGGAATATGGTTTTTAACCTAATCCTATTTAACGTGTTGATTGTAGTCTTCGGCACGCGGGCCGGAACTGCTACGAGAGGGCAGGGTTATGGGGAACGCGACGAGGTCCTCGACGGCGAGGACGGTACAGCGGTCTTGTGGAGTGTATGAGCTTTAAATGCTCGTTCTTTTCGCGTAAAGCTAGAGTGATTTCGTCCTCTGGATCGGTCAGGACTGATCGCGGTCGTCTCCATTTGGCGCGGTCAAATGGAGTATATATAGACGCTTTACGGATAAGCGTGTTCGGGTGGTTTAACGCCCTGTCGAAATAGCGTCTGCTGGCGCACTGCATCAGTGTTGCCAGGGCCCTTGAATCGTAAGTTACGCTTCGTTTCCTGAAATGTTACATTTTTGCTGCAAAAGTTACATTATTGTTTTTTTTTTTAATTTACGTGTTTTTGGGGTCGGAAGCAAATAATTGATGTAAGCAAAAACGCAACGGTACAAAACAAATCACAATCAAGCATTTCTGTAAAGTCTGTCTCACGAAAGAAGTCCCGCGACAATAATAATACCAGCCCTGTATTATTATACTGCCCACTGCTGAGCACGGGCCTCCTCTACTACTGAGAGGGTTCAGGCCTTAGTCCACCACGCTGGCCTAGTGCGGGTTGGCAGACTTCACATACCCTCGAAATTCTTATAGAGAATTCTCAGATATGCAGGTTTCCTCACGATGTTTTCCGTCACCGGTAAAGCGAACGATAATTGATAAACAATACACCCATAACTTCGAAGAGTTGTCATTGTCAGGTGCTGTTTACCTACAGTGTTGCAAAAGTTCTCGGTTTATCGAGAGATCTACCGATTTTGTGTGTAGTTACCCGATATACTGATATTACTATAATATCTTCGGATCTATTGTGCTAAAATAAAATACTGAATTTTATATTATGATTTTTTTTATACATGTCAATGGTCATGTAGTGCCTGGTTAATGATTTTAAAAGAATTAAATATTAAATACGGATCCTGAAATTAGCAATCGATGGCGAGGGTCGGAGTAGCTCAATTGGAAGAGCACCGGCACGGTACGCCGGAGGTCATGAGTTCGAGTCCCACCTTCGACTGTTTCTTTTTCAGGATTCTATAAAAATTTAAAATCATAAAATACTGAAATCAAACTAGTTATTCGACCCCCCCCCCCTTTTTTTAATATTTCATTTTATATAGCACGTTTCAAAGATTTTGCAAGCTTGCTCAATTACTATGAAATTCTGTAAAGCATTCAAAATGTAGGGAGTAAAATAAAATTGTAAACCCGACCCGGTAACCTTGAATTCCCTACCTACCCTAAAACCCCCGTATCGCAGATTTTTAGAATACAGCAATATTGATAACTTTTATTTTACTTTTTCATAATCACTAAAAATAATTATACCGTAATGGTTTTATGGATTTCGGGACTTCTAACGCCTTTAAGTTAGCAACATTACGTCGCATGACTGTGGCGCCGTGTCTGCGGGACTTCTTTCGTGAGACAGACTTCAGCTACAAAACCGCGAACGGCGGGAACTTGCGAAGTAGGAAACGTGCTCGCGCACACTCAAGCAAAATCAAGTTTTAATGCGTTTAGAATACGTTTCATTTTTTCATGGCCTTCCATTCAGAGCCATCTCTGAGTGTGATATGGAGTGAAATACTTCTTAGACCAGTTTTAGATGCGTTGAATTGAAATGCGTTTGTAAACTGTTTACAATAAAAATCTGTTCTTACAAATCTCGTTGTTCTCAAAAGTTACGAAAATTGTCTTAAATATAAAAATTACTTACATGTTACGCGAGGGGGTCAAAAGTAACGAAAAATGTAAGAAATGTAACCTTCTGGCAACACTGCACTGCATAAAGTGCCTGATGGTCGGCATATTGGTGTCCACGTGGAGGTTGCGATTGCGAACGTACCACAGGGCACCAAGTGCATGTCGTAAGAATCGATTTTGAAGCACCTGCATTCGCTGAAGGCGACCGGGCGGTAAATGAGCGAATACGGGCGACGCGTATGTCATTATCGGACGGATGCATGTTTTAAAGATCCTAATCTTGTTGCGGATTGACATCTTACTATTTTTGTTTAGGAGCCAGTGAAGCTGGCTCATCGCGAATGCGGCTCGCGCGCGTACCGCATTTACGTGTGGGATGAAGGTCAACCTCTGATCAAGGGTTACTCCTAAATATTTGGCTTGGCCCTTCCAGGGAATAACCTGGTCGGACATGCGGACTGAAAAGTGAGGGACATGGACTTTCCTTTTCCGAGTGAAAAGGATGGCCTGACTTTTGGTGGGATTGACGGTGATTCGCCATTTGCGGAACCACTCACCGAGTTCGTCGGCGGCGGTTTGCAAAGTGCGCACCACTTTGTCGGGGTCTATACGTGAAGCGTAGATTGCGGTATCATCCGCGAATAGTGCCAGATGGGCGTTTTGTGGTCTAGGGATGTCGCTTGTGTACAGCGAGAATAGAAAAGGGGACAGGGCGGAGCCTTGCGGGACTCCGGCCGTGATGGTGTGTCGGGAAGAGAGAGTTCCCTCCACGCGATATCTGAAACCGCGATTCGACAGGAAATCTCGTATGATGTGCACGAGTTGTGTGGGCACGTTGAGAGTGTACAGCTTGAAAAGCAAGCCGTTGTGCCACACCCTGTCGAATGCTTTTTCGATGTCGAAGAAAATAGCACCGGTAGGCATTCCTTTACGGAATTGTTCATGGACGTACTCCGTGATGCGGAGCACCTGATTGACACAACTGTGTCTAGCGCGAAAGCCAAACTGTTCTGGAGGGATCAATTTTTGATTAAAAGCTACTATTTTAAGGCGGTCGAGGACGATCCGCTCGTAGATTTTGCCCAGAGTACTGAGCAGACTGATGGGCCTATAAGAGGAGGGTTCGAAAGCGGGTTTCCCCGGCTTGTGGATTCCTATCACAACTGCCTCTTTCCAGACCTCTGGGAAGATGCAGTTACGAAACGCGGCGTCATAAATGGATGTTAAGATTTGAACTAGATGCTCCGGGAGCATCTTAATCATACGAGTAGGGATTAGATCGCCCCCGGGGGCTTTCCTACGTTTGAGTGCCTTGATCAGAGTGGTGACTTCTTCGATCGTCACCGGCGCAAGGGGATCGGGCGGCGGGTCGACGTCCGGGTCGACGTTGTCGTATAACGGTCGCGGTATAGAGACTGGCGGTGGCCGGACCGCGTTCCTATCTTCGACGAAAGTGTCAACCGCAACAAGAATGTCGTCATCTACGGGTACAGAGGTGAGCGAGCATTGAGACTCCAGGCTGCCGGCCAGTAGTTCCGCTTTCTCGTCGTCATCAAACGCCGGGCGTTGATTCGGACGATTGAGCGGAGGCATGGAGGCCACATCGTTTCTCTTGAAGGAACGAACCAGTTGCCAAAAGGCGGTATGTGTCGGATCGATATCGGCAAGGCGAGTGTCCCACCTCGAATCGACGACCTCTTTTATGCGACGCTTAACCTCACGTTGGAGGTAGCGCGCAAGATGTCGTCGTTCCGGGACGGGTCTCGTCGCGCAGGCTTTGAGCGTAGCGTTACGCAACCTCACCCACCACCGAACGTCTTCGGGAAGTTGCCAGTGACTGTGAACAGTCTCTGGCACCCTCTCGGAGCTTTCGCTCAAAACGTTCTGAAGGTGGTCGGTGAAGACGCGTATCGCGCTGGTCGTTTCCTCAGGAGTCACGATGTTGGTCGGGATCGCGGAAAGATCAGTGGATGAGGTGTCTGCGAGCTTGGTGCCCAAAAGGCGCCAATTCGTTTTCACCTTCATCGGAATATTAGGACCTGTGTCTGTTGGACTGTTTTCGGGGACTAGATCGAGGATCACAGGTCTGTGGTCAGAGTCTAACTCTTGTAACACTTGCATGGAACGCACGCTAAGGCTTACGTTCCGTACAAGTGCCACGTCGAGTATGTCCGGTCGGTGGTCGTCGTTGTAACTATAGTGGGTAGGTTCTGAAGGAACCAATAGGCTTAGATTGATTGTGTCAAGTCAACTCTCTAGGACTGCACCTCGCTCGTTGGTCGAGTTGCAGTTCCAGAGAGTGTTCTTGGCATTGAGGTCTCCCGCCAAAATGACGGAATCCCCCAGATCAAATAGGGTTTCGAGTTCGTTGGAGTGAAGCTCCTTAGTGGGCGAGAGATAGGCCGATATGATGGTGATCGGCGGGTGTCCGGTCATGGCTAGCCTGCAGACCGAAGCCTCAATGTTGCTCAAGCTTATCGGTGATTCTAATGGAATACAATGAAGGGACCTTTTGTAATAAATGAGAGTGCCTCCTAAACGGCCACTGGTACGATCATTTCGCACCAGTTTGAAGTTTGGGATGTTGGGATCGCGGTGAGAGGGCTTAAGGAACGTTTCCTGGATGAGGAAAACGTCAATTTGGTTGTCGCGGACAAAAGAAGAAATTTCGGCTTTTTGGTCCCGAATGCCGTTACAATTGAAAAACCCCACTCTGAGGGAGCGAGGTTTTGTCCGCTGGGGGAGTTGTCTGGCGTTGGTAGCCATTTATGAAATTAAAGAGGGGAGACGCACAGCGTTAACTGTAGCCTCGAAGATTTGTTGCTGGATCAGAGCGATCTCAGCGATTAAAAGGGGGTCTTCTACTCCCGTACGGGTGAGTAGACGGGAACGCTCGAAAAGTTTCCCGTGGAGAATCATTATCTCCGGGGAGCCTAATAGTGAGGCGACTGAGGAAGAGGCGTCGCTTGCCTTCGCCGCCACCGTCGCCGACTGAGAAGGGGTGGGAGGGGTGGTGGGTTTGGGTTTGGGTTTGGGCTGGGCTGCCTTTGAAGAAGGAGCCACAGCTGGGGGAGGAGAGGGTCGAGTAGAGGCCGGGGCAGCGGGAGTGACTCCGCTGGGGGCCTGAGAAATGGGTTCAGCGCGCGCCGTGGGAGGAAACCACGGGTTGCGCACTGGCGCAGGTGCCAGTTTGAATGTGGTGGCCTGAGGGGCCGAGGGAACCGCAGCTTTAGGAGCTTTGGCAACTCTTTTGGGGGCGCGAGGGCATCCGCGATAATTCGCTGGATGGCCGGTTTGCCGGCAGTTGGTGCACGAAGGCGGCTCCGTGCACTGAGAGCGGTCCTTGGGACGGGGGCACTCGGATGTGCCGTGTTCGCCGAGGCACTTGACGCACCTGGCGGGGAGGCGACAGCCACGAGAATTGTGGCCGTATTTCTGGCAGTTGTGACACTGCCCTATCTGGGTCGATTTGTGTGGGGCTTCGACGGTGAAGCCGCCTAGCCCCGAGATATCTTTAATCTCAAACAGACGTTTGACGTCGGAAGGGGACTGAAGAATGGCAAGGACCATTTCATATTGAATTCCCGGCCGGGAGGCGCGGGACTGTCTGTGCATCCTGTGCACTTCTAGGGCGATTATGCCTTACTCTTCGAGGCCTTCTTTGACCTCGAGAGTCGACATTTGGACGGGGATACCGCGAATGACGTAGCGGAAGCGCCGCTCGTCCGGAAGAGAATACGTAAAATAGTGCCAATGTTTGGCGTCTAAGAATTTAGTCAGCGCCCTGTGGTCCGCGATTGAGGCGGGCTGCAGGGCAAGAAGTTTGTGGACTTTGTTCCACGAATTAGAGGAAATGGTGATGCGCTGTTTGCGCAGTTCCTCAAATATGTCCCGCATGGTCATATTTGAGGGGAGTTGGAGATTTAACCTCGGGGGTTTTTAAGGCCCCTTTGGTTGAGTCGGCGGCGGTGGCGGCGTCGACGCAGACGCGGACGCGGTTGGCGCTGAAGGCGCGGAAGGCGCAGAAGGCGCGGATGGGGAGGCCGGTGCGGGAGCAGTGACGCTTCTCTGCTTCTTCGGTGAAGCCGTCCTCGTCGCGTTCCGACGAGGACGACTCCTCCCCGGATTCGCAGGCGGAGGAAGAGGCCGAGATCGGCCGTTTTTTAGGGTTGTTGGAAGAAGAAGTGGCTTCGGGTTGGCTGGGGGACGTGTCCATTTCCTCTTCAGACTCCGCGGAGCCGCCCGAGGTTTCGGTGGTCTCCGTCGAGGTCGTAGCCTCGGACGACTCCGAGGTGTCAGAGGACTCAGACGGCCCCCTCGCTTCCCTAGCCATGGAAATAATTTCCTGACGGACCGAGTTGTCCGTCCGGAACATCTCCCTCACCAGTCTCATTATTTCCTCTCTGGAAATAATGGGCGCGGCGAGGGGGGTGCTGATAGGAATGGGCGCGGGATCGTTTGGAGCGGCGACGACAGGCCGCTCGGGAGCCAAATTCATAGGCCCAGAATCAGCCATATTGGCGGCTGAGTCCGAGCCTATGATAATAATTATTTAGGGGCCGCGTGTGTGTTCACTAACCCCGGGTGTGCACCGCCTGTAAAGAACACACAGAAGAAACCAGGCGGGTTCACACAAAAGGAGCGCGGATCGCGACGCGGTATGGGACGCGTTGAACTAAGTCCCCGGGTAGGAACGCCCGGGGGTGAGTGAGTGCGTGTCCCTCCCCGCCGGGTATAGGCGAGGGGGGGTGTACTTAAAAATAGGTGTGCCCTAAGCTTGTATCCCTTTTGCCAGTCTTATTGTGCAAAAGGGTTCCTAACAGTCCGTGTACCGTAAACAGTATTGGCCGGAGGCCGCACGCTCAACCGATACACGGGATGGATTTTAGGGAAAGGGTAGGGTTGGGAAAGTGATATACGGGGGAGACTGCGGTGTGCCTCCGCAGCCTCCGGATCCGTACCCGTCGGCTTTGCCTTGCCCTGAAGGGGCGCAGCGCGTGGCCGGTGCCGCGGCTCGGCTTGTTAGCACCGTTAGGTTTCCGCCGAGCCAATACCCTGAAGGGGCCAAACGTCGATAAGAAACAGATTGGGCTAAACCCTGTCCTGAAAAGGACGCGGCTTGGCCCGAAATAGGCTAACAAAATAGCAAAGGGTTGCCCCTTTGCTACCTGTGTAACCTTGACGGCAGCGAGGTCGCTGCGGACCGCACCGAGCAGGTACACGGACGGATCAGTGGAATGTCGCAGCAGGTACTGCGACAAACAAAAGGTCCGCTCAGATCGGCTGCTCAGAGCGGAATGTGTGTGCGTATGTATTTATAATACCAGCCCCATCGATATATATCTACTATGCACTAGATATGTATGTAGGTACCATGTTCTACGGACTAGATTACGCGATCCGAACATTCACTCTTTTCAACTTTAGTTTTAAGTCCAGTATTTTGAACAAATTGTTTTCTTGGAAATTTGTGTCTATCGTGACCAGCCCTGTATTGTATACTGTATATTGCTGAATACGGGCCTCCTATACTACTACTATTTAATAGGGCTTAGGCCTTAGTCCACCACACTAGCCTTGAGCAAGTTCGCGTACTTCACATAGGTACTCATATTGCGTAAATTTTTAAGAATGTGGTCGTCATGAATGTGGACTTAAAAAAATGTCTACTTTAATCGGTTAGAAATTCCCTTTTAGGCTACACGGAGGCAGAATGTAACTTGTAAGTTGTCGCGCTGCAGCTGACGTAGTTGAAGCAACTGTCCCGTTGAAGTGTAGAGTTTTTCGGCAATTATTTGACAGTCTGCACAAAACCTTATGAAATCACATACATAATATGCGCATAAAATATATTTGACGATGAACAGAAATGTTTATACTGAGTAATTATTTAGCAGCTAGATAAATAATTTTATATTAATTAAAGAACTTGCAAAAAAGTTAGTTACGGTAATTACTCAGGTTTTTTTTATAATTATAATAGCGAATCTGAGTACAATTTGAGTGTACGTAGTAGTTACTTTATGTATTAATCTTTACTGTTAATACCCGTAACTTGTCGCGTAATATAAATGAATAAACTATAAATAATACGTGAAAAAATCACATACTGTAAATGTAGGATTTCGCTGTTACTTACTTCACACTGTAGCAATGATATTTATAAGTAGGCAGTAATAGTAGGTACTCGGTAGTGTTTTACCTTATAAGGTTAATAAGCCCGAAACAAATATTTGACAAATTCACAAATAATTGTTTGGGGCGGGAATCATAAGGTACCTATATCACACGCGGTAGCTATAATGTACACTCCATATAGTCGCTTTGTACACTGCACAGTTAGGGCTGCCATTACTTAAATTGCCGACGCCGGATACACACGGCAAAAATCCCGGACATTTGGGCGATATATGGGTTTTCCCCGGACACCACTGAAAAAATATTTTGCCGTGCCTTCTTGAATGTGGGTTATTATGAATGAATTTTTAACTAAGGTTTATTTCAATTTATCGCTTATCTATAAAATATATGATTTGCCCTGACAACAAGTGTACGGGTTTCACCCGGACAATTTTTGAGAACCCTGCCGAACGGCCCCCGAACGCCCTTCAAACTAGGACAAATCCGGGGAAATCCGGACGAATGGCAGCCCTATGTACAGTCTGCCACATAAGCAGCTGAACTAATTCATAAAAAAAAATCAAGAATTCTAACACTTGATATCAAGTGAAACTTTTTTCTTTGTGTAAAATAAAGTGGTCTACCAAATGTTCTGAAGACACTAAATTGATACAAAACGATACGAAAAACAAAAAAGGTTGGCCTGGGCAGGGTTAATACATCAATGCCTGGGCAGAAGAAAATGAACGCGATTGGAATAGTTTTATTATTTTGAATGAAGCGCTGTATTGGGTTTCGAACACAACATCTCGGGCTTGGTCAACTGTTGATAACAAATTGTTGTTGCAAATTGCCAAAAATTCATTAATGGGACATGTTTCCGGGTGCTTCTCATAAAGGGCTTAGTAAATTTGAACTTATTGTTATTAAGTAGGGCATTGGGTGTTACGAAGATCAATCGAAATCAATGTAAAAACTTAGATACATTCTTTTAAAAAGCTGTATCCCATAAAAATATATATTTAGGTCTTGCAAGAGGACAGAGATTCCAAACACCGAAGTCACGTGTGCACCGCATGAAAGACTGAGAAAGTTAAGGTCTTGGACTGGCTCTCACAGTGGCCAAAACCTATTGAAAAAGTTTGGGATTTAAGAAAGTTAAATTGCATGAATGAACGCCCAAATCATTGCTGAGTTTAGCCGATTAAACAGAAATAGAGGATTTTATCCTGGGCTACCCTGAAAAATTTGTGAATATTATGCCCTTAAAATGCCAAACAATTATAAACAATAGAGAAGATTGGTCACCATATTGACATTTAAGCATCAAAGTATAAATAATGAACCAACTATTTTGTCAGTTCCACTTCATAATTTTATTTAATTGGGCCGGTCACGCTCTTGTCAGGCACAGTGTATGTTCTTTTTCGTGCTAATTTAATTAAATCTAGAAGTTACTGCCGCCCATAACTCGTTTGATACTCCCATATAAAAAGTATTATTTAGAGTTACGCGATCGATGAAGGACGTATATACATATTATATTTTTAGACTAATTTTAAATAAAAAATAAAATAAACAAAAATGAATTGATTATATTACATGAATAGAAATTTAAATATTTATAAATAAATTAAACTTAATAAAATGGAAGACATTGAAAGTGGCCGGCAGAAACGGAGTACATTGCAAAAATGTGTTTTATTTTTAAGAAGTTTAATACATTTATTTTTTTGTGTACAATTTTATGTTGTTGTTGTTTATGCTGTATTCATTTTGTTAAATAATTACGACAATGAAAATGATCTGTTGAGGACTTTGTGCGTTCATTCATACGCGTTTGGAACAAACTGGAATGTTGTAAGTACACATTTGAATCAATCTGTATAAACCTCGGGAACATTTAAAAATACATTTTGTGCTTTTTCAATGTGTATAATATTATACCTGCAAAATATTTTTATCAATAGGTTACCTATTAGGATAACGGTAAGATATAATTTTACATGTGCTAAAAGAATTCGATTTTATGCCAAATTCTTTGGTGTCACCACAGAATGTAGAGCAGTTTTTCTTAAAATTAATTAAATAATCCCTTCATTTCATACGAATGTATGTGTGATAAAGTGGAATTACTGTGGTTTTATATGATGTTTTCCTTAATAATATTAAATGCTCTCTTTTTTATATTGCTTTTCCTGCCAGCCCGATAATAAAAATGTCTGTAGTTATATAAGTGACCTTAGCTTTGGTATTAAAAATATTATTAAAATCAATTTAATGTAGCTAGACTAATCATAAGTGCAACTATGTTCGCCTACGTGATGAATAAAGTATTTTATTTCATTTTTATATTATCAGCGAGTATCATACATACTACATACACTCAAGCCTTTTATTCCCGAAGGGGTGGGTAGGCAGAGACTGTAACTAGTGCACCCACTTTTCGCCGTACGTACTCCGTCCCATGATATGATAGGGGGCTAGCCATATCGGTTACAAATTCCAGACTCCTTTTGCTGGTGGGTGGCATCTAATGAAGAGTCCGTCTGGGTGGGTACCACCGCAATATATTTCTACCGCCAAGCAACAGTGTGGACTCTTATGTTTCGGTTTGAAGGACATTGTAGCAAGTGTAACTACTCGACATAATGAGATTTACATCATATGTCTCACGATGACGAGCGCAGTGGAATGCTACACAGTACTTTGTAACTCAAGGTGCTGGATGGTATTGCTACTGTTTATGGGTGGACGTATCGCTTACCATCAGGGGAACAGCATGCTCATCTTGTCATTTTATGTAGTAAAAATAAGAAAATCTCCAGGCTGATGCTGAAAAAAATGTTAAAGAATAACAAAACTCGACTGCGTCAATATCTGCCATATCTATTAAATTCGTTGCAAAACTGAAAAGATAGAATTTGAATTTATTATTATTTTGGTTTTGAGTAATCTTAGTTGACAGTATTCACAAACGCAGTCGGAGGCATCTGCTCACTCTGAGATTTTGTTGCTCTACCTATGTTATCACCTACCTATATTATAATAAATACGGCAGACGTTGACGCAGTTGATTTTTTTTATTTTCTTTAACATTTTTTTATTTCCATCTTTTTAGTTTCTTTATTTTTTAGACTACCTGTGCGCCAAATTTCAGCCAAACCCGTATAGCGGCTTTACCGCGAAAAAGTAACAAACTAACACAAACTTCGCATTTATACTATTAGTGTAATGTAATTATTCCAAACTCCAACAAAACATACAAGTTGTACATATATTTGTAATCACCATTAAAAATCCTTTATTTTGATATCACACTCGATGTATTTTCAAAACATTAATTTTGTTTATTTTATTTTATGCCGCCAAAAATCCTCAATTATGATTTTTTTTTCAAGTTTTGATGTACCCAGTGTCACTCTCACGGCTAAGATGAATCTATTGATACCACTCACATAAAAATACGATAAGCCGTTTAGGCTCTAGGGCGTGCCAAATAAATATACATACACACACTCGAAAAACATTACCCTCCTTCTTTCGCAGTCGGGTAATAAAAAATCCAAAACCACTAAGCCCGACCACTGTGCGCCTAACGTAGACTACTTTTAATCCGGGAAAATATAAAGCGGGACGTTTATCCCGGAAGAACTCTCTTTTCTCTCTCTCGGAAAAAAAAGGCGGGTGGAGCCGCGAGCAAAAATCTAGTTTGTAAAATAGCAAAAAATGATCGAAACGTGTTTGATACATGTATTTTAGTGGTTTACCTCTAAAATACATGTATCAAATTAGAATTTTAATTCTAACGACCAAAACAGTCGACTTTCCAAGTGCGAAGGTCTTTCCGTATTCAAATTTCCTGTTCTTTTTTAACAGTATCTATAGAAATACACTCCCTTGGTGGCATAGTTGTATTAAATACGACTACAAAGCTGAGATCTCGGGTTCGATCCGGGGGTCGGCTAAAAATGACGTTAGGTTTGTTTATTAATTAATAACCCGGAGCCCGGAATTTGTGACCGATATGGCGACAGGCTCACCCCCTATCACACCATGGGACGGAATATGCACGGCTGTCTGCGAAAACTGGGTGCACTAGTTGTATCTCTGCCTACCCCTTCGGGGATAAAGGGCGTGAGTGTGTGTGTGTATATAAAAATATTCAATAACTCTACAATATGACAATTATGTCTATTCAAATAGAACTTCCTCTCTAAGACATTCACCAAAATTAATAATTGAAATGACATGAATTTGGTATTGAAATAAAAATATAAACAGAAAATAAGGAAAATAAAATGGTGATTTGTAAAACGCAGTTTTATATATATACACACACACACACACACACACACACACACACACACACACACACACACACACGCACACCCACACGCACACCCACACGCACACGCACACGCACACGCACACGCACACGCACACGCACACGCACACGCACACGCACACACACACACACTCACTCACGCCTATTAGGTATACGCAGTTTTATTTTACTTCTTATTTATGATACTAAGATAAAGTTTATGTGAATGTTATGAAAATAAACACAATAACAGCCGAACGGATTTGGATGACAGGCACACATGTTCTATAGATTGATATACGTATAATATGTTATTATTAATCTCCAAAAGTACGCATTGGGACTGTTATTCCTGAAAAGAATGTGAACTGAGCTGCCAGTAATACTTAGTATAAGAACTTTGCAAACGTAATAAACACTAAATGTAGTCATATAATCTGGGAAATAACAGTACAAAAAACATTATACGCTAGATAGCTGTTTGGTTACTAGCTGATCCGGAAACGTCGCTAGCGGAATTAATTGTGGGTCTACAATTCACACAAACATCAGACAAATTTAACTGATTGTAGGTCTCTCACATGTAAGAGTCCGTCTGGGTGGGTACCACTGCAATGTCTATTTCTACCGACAAGCAGCAGTGTGCATGCACTATTGTGTTTCGGTTTAAAGGACAGCCGGTGTAACTACTGGACTCAATGAAACATAACATCTTATGTCTCAGGATGACGAGCGCAATAGAATGCCACACAGTACTTTGTAACTCGTGCTGGATGGTGGTGCTACTGTTTATGGGTGGTCGTGTCACTTACCATCAGGCGAACGGCATAATTGTTTCGTCATTCAATACGATAAAAAAATGCTACATTGCCCACTCGGTCGCATCATCATCAGCCACCCAAAGTCTAGTACTGAACATACACCTCCCCTAAAGTTTTCTAGATAGACCTCTCATAAGCGGCCTGCATCCAAATCCTACTAATATTATAAAGGCGAAAGTTTGTAAGTATGTATGGATGTCTGGATGTATGGATGTTTGTTCCTCTTTCACGCAATAACTACTGAACGGATTTCGATGAGATTTGGCACACGGGTAGATCATGTCTTGGATTCACACATAGGCTACTTTTTATCCCGGGAAATACAAACCGGGACTTTTATCCCGGAAAAACTTTTTAATGCGGGCGGAGCCGCGGGCAAAAGCTAGTCATAAATATTGTATTGTACGCATTCCTGTAGGTTTTTTAATACATCAATGATTGTACGTAACATAAATACGACAGTATTAATATGACATGATTACTATATTTATATGAAATGGCTGAACCAGCAATAATAAATTATTTGTTTTGTCAACGATGCTCGTCACCAGCTCTTCAATGTTTTCGTTTAAACATTCTAACCAAATAATCCTCATCTTTTTCTAAAATATAAGACATAAATTACCTACTTTTAGTATATTTGAGAAACTATCATACAGAATATAACACACTCAGATTTTGTTTGCAGAATAGGTATAATTTCAAAATATATGTATGTGTGTATTAATTCAGAATATAATATGTCAATATCTTTATTCTTCGTTTACGACTCCACTGATAAACAAATTATATAATGAAAACAAAGAAACTCTTTATTTGAAGAAATTCGATTTGAGTATAACAACCATATTGATAACTTATCAACTAATGAGGATTCATTGACATTGTAATCACCCCATCAATGTAATGTTGTCTCCTGACAACTGACCAAAATTTAAGGAAATTTTGTTCTTATTTTGAAATTAAATATACGTGTAGTAGGTTCCTACAGGGGGCCTTAGAATAATCCTACTAATATCATAAACGCGAAAGTTTTTAAATATGGATGTGTGGATGTATGGATGTTTGTTACTCTTTCACGCAAAATACTTAATGAATTTCGATGAAATTTGGCACACGGATAGATCATATCCTGTGTTAACACATATGCTACTTTTTATCCTGGAAAAATATAAAGCGGGACTTTTATCCTGGAAAAACTTTTTAACGCGGGCGGGGCCGGGAACAAAAGGTAGTGGATACAAAGATTTTCAGTTATGAGCATGTTATATAAAACTTTATACTCATTAGTTAATTTAAATAAGGATCGCTCTTAACATAGCGAGTCGGCTCGTTAATAAAATCTGGCGATAGTGACTACTTTAGAATTTAAGATTGTTTTGTTACAAAAGCAAATAAAATGTATTACACATTTTGCAAAACACAACAATTACTGAAAAGATTTTTATTTAAACTGTCTTACTTTTAATTTAAAGCTGTGATATAGACAGGGACATACACACACACACACACACTCACTCACGCCTGTTATCCCCGAAGGGGTAGGCAGAGGCGCAACTAGTGCACCTGCTTTTCGCCGTTATTCCGTCCCATGATGTGATAGGGGGCGAGCCTATCGCCATGTCGGGCACAAATTCCAGACTCCGAGCTGAAATTGAATAGAAAAACTCAATATCACTTTGCCCGACCCGGGAATCGAACCCGAGACCTCAGCATTGCAGTCGTACCATAATACAACTACGCTACCGAGGCAGTCAGACAGACAGGGACAGGGACATAAATAATAAAATTTTAATATACTTGCAAAACTTGTTAAACGAGTAATATGTTATGGTTGTGTGTGTGTGTACTAACGCTGAAGCCAGGCAAGAAATAGTTTTATTACCTAGTATAATACCTATTACACATAAATTGACGCCTTTTATCCTCTAATGGGTAGGCAGAGGCGCAGTCACAGCACCCACTTTTCGCCGTGCGTATTCCGTCCCATGATGTGATAGGGTGCGCCTACCGTAATATAGGACACAGACTCCAGACTCCGGTCTGATACTGAGTAGAAAAACCCAATATCACTTTGCCCGACCCAGAGACCAAACCCGAGACCTAAGCACTGTAGTCGTACCGTAATATAACTACGCCTCCGAGGCAGTCACTGTAATACTGTACTGTTATATATGTTTAAAATACTGGCCATGAATTCTATACTCATATACAATCAGCAGCATAAGTACTAGAACAAATTCAAATTTTCGAATTGCCTACATACTTTTGTATCGTTACTGCTGACTGTGTTACTACTGGGCATGACCTGTTACTGACAGGGTTTTAGACCTCACTTCACATCCCTGGGGTAATATACGTTGGCAGATTACACATACTCCAAATTCTTATCAAGAATTTTGAGTGATGTAGGTTTCTCCACGATGTCTCCCAGCGAGCGATATAAAAAAATCAAAGGTTAGTTAAATTTTGTTTGATCTTTTGCGATATTAACCTATTACAAAAACGGAATCATGAACACCCTACTCTTAAACTTTATTTAGATTTATCTATTCTTCAAAGAACATAACAAATTTGATCCATCTGGGAGTGCTTGCCCGCGTCACAGTGTAAATATAGTAGATAGATATACTTTGCCCGCGTTGACATGCAATAATTGATTACGACTATTGCTAAAAATAATTGCTCAGTGTAAATAAAGCAAAATATTCTTTTAAAGGTGGTTTGAATACGGACATGTATAGTCAATAACATTCAAAGACGTTTATCACATAAATGGTATTACCCATTACCCCAAAAGTCAGTAGAATTACGTTTAAATTTTTGGGTTATATAATATGTTTTTTAAAGATACTTAGTAAAACTTAGGGAGATGTTCGCTTTTTGTATGGGTGCTGGGACTCAAAATCTAAACAGTCTAAAACTTTAGGGATATGAAAGGGGGCAACATATGTAATTTCCCCCGTGATGGACGGCAGCATGTCTCACGCTGCCTCGGACCCCAAGGGCGTCCTTCGGTGTACGGGGGCTTCTGAACCCCCGCAACAACAGGAGAAGGACCGCAACAGCGGTACGCGCAGGGGCGGTTGCGGACGACAACTTAGACGTGAGTCGGAGGAAGCCCGCAGCCGTCCCTAATGCGTCGAAGATGGCCACCGCGGAGTTATAGTTGGTATGCCGTGCGGTGTACATAGGTTAGGGACTCGGCCCGGCGGTCGCACGACGTTTTCCATCTCTCCGGGCGGCTCAACGTCGGGTCGTAAGGCACGGTGAACCCAACATAACCGCTCAGTCGTTCCCCTTGAACACTGGGCCGTAGTAATAAGTCACTTTCTCCGCGTACACAAAAAAAAAACATATGGAATTTAGATCCGTTAAAAAAATATTTTTAGACCCTTCCATTCAAAAGCAGTTTTTTGATAATATTCATACTAAATGTAGTTTTCAAGCCAAACAAAATTACATGTATCTCAAAATCGGAGGTTTTTAAAATTAAACGATTTATTGCAAAAGGCTAGGTTTCAGGAGTTCTATCCAAATATATATAAACTGTCTTGTTTAGATTTTCAGGCCCATTTTTGGACATGTCCTTTAGATCAATGCTTTAACTAAAAACTGGGGTAATAAACCTTGTTGTATAATGTACATGCAACATAGTCAAAACGATTATCTGCAGTATTAGTTACAAGGTTCACTAACTATAAGTTCAAAGTATAGACCATGTTATAAGATTCCATATTTTATGTGATGTGTAATTTTAAAATAAAAAATTACCTCTTCCCTGTAATAAATGTGGGTCTATCTATAAAGTATTTATACTATAAAGAGACAAGATTTTATTTTTTGTATGTATATTCGTAATGGATAAACTCAAAAATTCTTAACCGACTTTAAAAATTCTTTCACTAATAGGAAATTACATTATCCCTGTTTGCTATAGGCTATTCACTACGGGAATAGGCGTGAAGGTAGGTGAGTTAGGAGCGAGAGTCAGAAACAAAAGCTAGTGTCTCAATATATTAACCACATGACTTATTTATCTGACGTCAATATTCCAAAAAAAATTGATTACACAATTTCCTGCTTATTTTAAATAATGACACCACTTAAATCGTTTTTTTGTATCTTATTGTTTGAGGGTTTGTTCAAGATACTATTAATAATTGTCTTAACCTAACAATAGGCGGTTTAATGTAATGATGAATAGTTATTAAAAACAATTCTGCATAAGTGTCGTAATTAGTAGGTATCTGGAGAATCGTTTATTAATTGGCTTAGTGTAATCGTGGCCTAGTTATATCTTCTAAGTACTTATTTATGAAAAAAAAATATAAATACTTAGGTATAATTTAGGATTTCCAGCAATACAGAACTATTTGTTTTAATTCCTAATACTTTGATGTGTACAAATAGCAAACAGCTTTTATGGTCATGATAATATATCTATACTAATATTATAGAGAGGAAAGATTTGATTTTCTGTTTCTTTGCATTGAATAGGTACCGAAACTACTGGATCGATTTGAAAAATTATTTCAGCAATTTAAAGCTACATTGTCAGCGAGTAACATAGCCTACTTTTCATTCCGGGGAAATATAAAGTGTTTTATCCCCGAAAACTCAATCACGCGGGCGGAGGCGCGAGCAGAAATCTAGAAATTTGTATGAGAAATACTTGATGATTTGTTTACGCAAATGTTAGTGGACGATAGCCTAGTTGGGAATGGAACGGTCTGCGAAGACAATGTCCGGAGGTTCAAAAACGCAAGGCACACACCTCTAACTTTTCGAAGTTATGTGTGTATTGTTTATCAGTTATCGTTCGCTTTAACGGTTAAGGAAAACATCATGAGGAAACCTGTATACCTGTGAATTCTCCATAAGAATTTCGAGGGTAGGTATATGAAGTCTGCCAACCCGCACTAGGCCAGCGTGGTAGACTAAGGCCTAAAACCCTCTCAGTAGAGGAGACCCGTGCTCAGCAGTGGGCAGTATATAATACAGGGCTGGTATTATTATTATTATTGTAAATGTTAGACACTGAAATAAAACTAGATTTTTTTTTAAGAAGTTCGGCATAGTGGCTGCACTGCACCTGATGGTAAGCACAGTGCAAGTTAAATAGAGAACCGAATGGCATTGGACGATTATCCCATGGCATTCGATACAATCATGCCGGCTAGACTGCTGACTAGTTGCTTCTTCATGCTACGGCGGTAGGCCCAGAATTGTGGGAAGGAGGGAATACGTGTGCCGGCAAACTATTCCACAGCCTGATGGTGCGACAGAAGAAGGAATTATCGAACCTATTGATTTGGGCCGTGATGATTTTTACTTTCAAGATGTGGCTTCGCACGCCGGCACGCGTAGTTCTGCTAAGGAAAGAGAGGGGGGATCAAATTAAACAACTCCTCAGATCATTCACCATGATACAGACGGTAGAACACGCTTAGAGAAGCGACTTTTCTCCGCAACTGCAGCGACTCCAAGTTGCCCGCCACGTCTGTATTATTTATAATGCAGATGACCCGCCACTCTAATCCATCCAAGGCATCAAGCAAGTATTGGGCCGAACCTTCCCATACGTGCAAGCAATACCTATTACATTCCCAGCCGAACTTGCGCTTTGTACAAGTGGTTTTAAAGCTGATCGGGCGCAAAAATCGTCGCACCTTGTTCAGGATTCCAACCCTGCGAGAAGTGGCAGATATAACTCCTTCGATATGATTCCTTGGATTCAGATCCATACCAAGGACACTCAGATCATTCCGCAATGAGAGGGGAACGCCCTGAAGAATGGGGAGGGGAGCAAACGGGGACTTTTAGCGCGAAAAGACACAAGCCTGCGTTTTCTTGGCACTGAACTCAACCAGGTTGCTGGAACCCCATAAAGAAATGAAGTTCAAATTCTAGTTAAGCTCAGTGACAAGGTCCTCGCGCCCCAGCGCTGAAAGATCTTTTCCCTCAAAACAACGCTGCCGCTAAGGAAGTGAAATTTTCCTGCATACCATCCCAATCTGCCGACGAGTAGTGCCAGACCCTCCGCTTGACGCGCACGGGACGTGAAGCGGACGGTATTGACGACTGGACCAGGCAGTGATCGGAAGTGCTCAGAGGGGCACTAACGGTCACTTGATACCCGGCCGGGTGACTTGTCAGCAGGTCCAGCAGAGAAAATGCATGACTCGCCCCATCCGGGATCTTAGTTGGTTGGTTTACCAGCTGTGTCAAGTCATGCGGCAGAGCGAATGCATGGGCAGTTCTGCTAGCATGGTCGGTCTTGTTGGAGCCCAACTATAACTCATGGTGCGCATTAAAAGCCCCCAAAACCACCATCTCAGCTGATAGAAACTGCATCTGCGCGTCTTCCGCCGCCAGGCTAAGGTATGTACTTGAACAGCTGAGGCGTCTCATCCTCCCCGTTATGTGACCTGTATAGGCACACGTAAACGCGGCTTAGGGAGCCAAGGCCCACGCGCACCCACATAGCGGAGAAGGAGGGGTCCTCCATGCGGCGCAGACGGCGACAACAGACGTCCGACCGAGCATACAAGCATACCCCGGCCTTAGGCGTGAAGTTTTCCTCAAGCGAACAAGTATGAAGTGTCGACCGGACGACGAATTTTTGTCTCCGTCAAGAAGAGCAGGGCAGGCCTGGCCATCTCTAGATGGTGGTGGGCGGCATTGAGGTTAGTATGGAGTCCGCGGATGTTGGTGAACTAGACTGGATGTTGGAGCCTTGTTAGATTTCCGTCTATAACGTAAAATCCCGAAAACAAGTCGATATAAATACGAAATAATAAAATAATCATAAAATAATATTGACCTTCAAACTTGTCAAAAAGTCAATTAAGACGTTTTTTTTATTGTTAATTTAATTGTAACCAATTCATGTAGGTACTTATGCATTAAAATTGCTTTTTTGTTGAATATTCAATCGGGCGCTGTTAGTCTAAGTCGGGCGCATACAAATCGGTAGGAAAATGCTGTTTCCTGGCAACACAGTTCCGATGCATAATACATTACTATAGCGCGGTTATAATTGTCTATTAATTATCGGGTAGTCGCCCTTATTATAATTTGGAGTGTGGGCGTCTACTTTATTGTTAAGTTTTACTTTATTATAATTATATTTTTAAAATTACATTCGAAAATCAAATGTCTTTTAGGCAGTGAAATAGAAAATAATGGATATCTTATTCAAAGATCACAATATATTCTACAATGTTTTATGCTTTTTAATAACGGAAAATGAGAAAATTTTCGATAGAAACGACGCCAAATTGTATTGGAAAACCGTGTATCATGTATTCTCCACCGTTCACCATATTTATGTGGGGTTTTGTGCCGCGGGATTGGAGTTGGTCTGTAAACATGACAATATCGCCCTAGAAAATTTGTGTAGGTTCAGAGCCGGCTACTTGACTGGATGGAATTTTGTAAGTACTTTTCTGTTCCTACCTATGTATATACAATCATACAGTATGTTGCTCGGGGCTGCGACTATGTGAAATAATCTTGGGTATAAATGTCCCATATGTGTACTTTTTGGGATAAAATGTATCCTGTATTATGTAGAACCACACTATCTGTACACCAAACATCGAAATTCGATTAGTGATTACTGCGTTTTCTTCTCAAAATATGCAAACATTAAAACTTCTTCACCAAGTCACTGCTTCCGTGGCGTAGTTGTATTACGGTATGACTGCAATGCTGAGGTCTCGGGTTCGATCCCCGGGTCGGGCAGTGATATTGGGTTTTAAATTCAGTATCTGCCCGTAGTCCGAAATTTGGGTTAAGATTTAGCGTCTTGTAACAGGAGTTTGAGGTCAAAACTGGCACTAATTGGGTTAGTTTTTGTTTTCACTTATAACAGAACCATTTTCGAGCAGAGAGCGTTACTTTTTTTTGGATACTTATATCATATTAATATTATTTTTATATGATTAAAATACGTAAATAAATACGTGAACAACTGAAAAAGTCATGTTTGGTTGTCAAAACTCGTTATTCGTAAATTTCTACTTTTAGAAAGGCAAAGGTATTCAGTACCATGCAGCCTAAAAATGGTTTTTATGACAATTAAGTGGTTGCTATTAGTAAAATCATGCTCGCTGATTATAAGTTCGACATTCTCGAACTTCGCTGGAGTACTGTTTTCGTAAAAATTGAATCAAAAATTTTTACCTCTAAATGTACGCAAAATAATTGTAAGCGTAATTTTTTTCTGGCGCTCGCCGGCCGCTGCCGCGGCACGCTCGCTACGCTCGCTCGGCTCGCGCGTAGTGTGCACGGTTCTAACATAACCTAACCAACTTTAGGATTTCTATCACATGAATTATCTATTTTTATATATTTATTGTCATAAAAACCATTTTTAGGCTGTATGGTACCGAATACCTTCGCCTTTCTAAAAGAGAAAATTTAGGCATAAAGAATTTTGACAACCAAACACTACTTTTTCAGTTTCTCGCGTATTTATTCACGCATATTAACCACATAAAAATAAAATAAAATTAATATCAGTTTCCAAAAAAAAGTTATTATCTTTGCTCGAAAATGGTTTTGTTACAAGTGGAAACAAAAACTAATCCAATTAGTGCCAGTTTTGACCTCAAACTCCTGTTACAAGACGCTAAATCGCAGCCGAAATTTGTGCCCGATATGCCGATAGGCTCGCCCCCCTATCACATCATGGGACGGATTACGTCCGGAGAAAAGTGGGTGCACTAGTTGGGCCTCTGCCTACCCCTTCGGGGATAAAAGGCGTCAGTGAGTGTATGTGTGTGTGTGTATCCTTCACAAAGTTTCGCGTTTATAATATTAGTAATTACATTACACATAAACTTTAGTGAAGTATTGAGGAAACAATGTAATTTGTTTGTTTTTATTAAATTGTTTTTTGTTGTGTTAACGAGGGTAGATTAAAGTTTAAACAACTGTCATGTATGTTATAATTGAAAGTAAGCGGAGATAACAAAGCGGAAAACTTACTCAAGGATTTTAAGAGACGTTGTTCCTATTAATTTATTTATTGAGAAACAAATGATCGTATAAAAAACGGTACATTCTGGTTAACTTATATATAGGACCTAAGGTTCCCTTATAATACTGACCTACATAATGCTAATTTTAGCTGGCTTATCTTCACCAGTTGCCACCATACATTACTATATTAATAAACAGGAATATACATTTTAAACGTTTATAAACCTTTTAAAATACATGCTCACTCACGCCCTTTATCCCCGAAAAGGTAGACAGAGAACGCAACTAGTGTAGGTACTCACTTTTCGACATATATAAATCCCATGATGTGAAAGGGGGCTGCCATATCGGGCACAAGTTCCAGATTCTGGGCTGCTACTCAATAAAAAATCTAATATCACTTTGCCTTACCCGGGAATCGAATCTGAGATCTCAGCCCTGCCGAACCGTAATAGAACTACGCCACCGAAGCAGCGAAACCAAGGCAAGGCACGCTTAAAACAAAAGTCATAGGTAGTTGTACATCATAAGATACTTTATTACTTTTGAGAACATCAGAACCATAGAACACTATTACTCTAGGAGATCAGAACACTCAACAGATGTTGTTAACGACCAATAGTAATTAAATGCGGAATCGCGTTGTTGCATACACAGTTCACACGTGTATGTCACATAGTTATAGTCTCTAAAGCTGTGATACCGCAGGACGCGGCAGACGGCAACAGCATGCGCCGAACACGACGGCAAATGACGCGCGGCAAATGACGTCCTGCCAGGCGTCATTTGCCGTCGTGTGCGGAATCGGTCTCGTACAATCTCGTACAATACTGCACAGTAGTGTCGTCTGTCGTCGTGGTACATGCTGTTGCCGTCTGCCGCGTTCTGCGGAATCCCAGCTTAATAGTTGCAAAATGAGAATAATATTCAAACCAGTTTCTGTTCTTGAGGTTGCAAACACGTAACTATAGCAAACGTAAGTTATCTGACTACCAATCAACTATTCATAACATTTATAATTATTAACAAGCAATATAGTAAACTAAATAGAATTTTCTCTACATCGAATAAAACTTAGCACTTCAATAACAATAATGCTACTCAAACATTAACTACCTATATTGCGAGATGAAATAGACTGCCTCAGTGGCGTAGTTGTATTATGGTACGACTGCAATGCTGAGATCTGAGGTTCGATTCCCGGGTCCGGCAAAGTGATATTGAGTGTTTCAGCTCGGAGTCTGGAATTTGTGCCCAATATGCCGATAGGCTCGCCCCCTATCACATCATGGGACGTAATAACGGCGAAAAGTGGTTGCACTAGTTGCGCCTCTGCCTATCCTTTCGGGGATAAAAGGCGTGAGTGTATGTGTGCGTGTGCGTGTGCGTGCGTGCGTGCGTGCGTGTGTGTGTGAAATAGTTTCCATACTATCCATTGCTAAAAGTGGCGTGGAAAAGTATTTCTAATTACTTAAACGCTACATAATTATTTTACACGAAGTATCGATAATCGTAGGCGTTGACGACGTCACAATATTTTCCGCTTCCTGGTTCTATGTTCTAGTTCTATATAGAATGAAATTTAATTACTTTATATTTTTTCAGTTTAAGCAAATTATGTAAATCATTTACGTCTACTCATATACATATAACAACGCACAAGTCCCACAGAGTTTTTAAAAATAGTGACGTCTATCGAACTGACGTCACTACCCTCATTTCCAGGGCTGCTCATAATTTATTTAAATAAACACAATCAGTTTAAAATATTAACTAAGTAATAGTAATAAACGACGGTAATTTTTTTACTGATGGTAGGACTCTCTTATGTAAGATGTCTGGGTGGGCACCACCGCAATGTCTATTTCTACCGCCAAGCAGCAGTGTGCATGCACTGTTGTGTTTCAGTTTGAAGGGCATTGTAGCCAGTGTAACTACCTATAATAAGTCCTAACTTATTGAGACTTAACATCTTATGTCTCAGGATGACAAGCGCAGTGGAATGCCACACAGTAATTTGTAACTCAAGGTGCTGGATGGTGTTTCTACTGTTTAATTGGGTGGTCGTATCGCTTACCATCAGGCGAACGGCATGCTCGTCTTGTCTTTCTATGCTATAAAAAAAAAAGTTGTTTCCACTATTTTCAGTTAATTTAAAATGTACTTATTGTAGTCATTTTAAACTTGATAAATTGTGCTAAAAACTAGACCTTAATTGTTTACTAACCGACTTCAAAAAGGAGGTTCTGTATTCGATCCGTATGTATGTATGTATGTATGTATGTTTGTATGTATGTATGTATGTAAATTTGTATGGCCGCCAGTTTCTCAAAAACTACTGATCCGATTTGAATGTGGTTTTCGATATTGAAATGTTCATTTTTCAGGGAAGGTTTTAGTATATAATTTATGAAGATCTGATTAAGATCTTCGGAGATACACAATGGAACTCTTCAATAACTAACAGTAGATGACTCGCGTATGCTGCTATCGTATACCTATGATGTATTGTTTACACCATTATATAATTAACTAACAAAAAAGCAATAAATAAAAACTTTTTAACAAAAAATAAACCGACTTCAAAACCACTACGAATCAAAAAATAATTAAAATTTGTATTCATACGTATTTTTGGAGTCAGCGCCTAATTTAAATTGAACAATGTTTTCGTATATTTGTTCGCGTATTTCCTTAGCTTAGCTGACAATTTAAATTAGGCATCGACTCCAAATAAAAGTATATAATAAGCGAATACAAATTTTAATTATTTTTTTATTTGTAGTGGTTTTGAAGTCGGTTTATTTTTTGTTAAAAAGTTTTTTAAATTAAGACCTGCAATAAGCGTTTATTTACACCTTTAAAGGTGAATTATAAGACGTTGCGCAGACGCTGTGATTTTATTGCCGTCAAACACTACTACTACTACTAGTATTACTACCAGCCCTGTATTATATACTGTCCACTGCTGAGCACGGGCCTCCTCTACTACTGAGAGGGGTTAGGCCTTAGTCAGCTGACCTAGTGCGGGTTGGCAGACTTCATACACCTTCAAAATTCTTATAGAGAACTTTTCAGGTGAGTCGTATAATATCAAAGGCGGCAAAGTCCACCGATAACAAAATTATTTTATTGATGTGATATTATTATCTGTGAAATTCGCATCAATTGGTATAATAATTACCGTACAAAAACAGCACTATCCTAGGTAAATTATCGTTAAAAGTAATTTTTCCAATACAAAGCCGACTAAGTCCGTCAATTTTTACATAAAATGTAGCTGCCTTTGTTAACCTGCCTCCTCATTGGTTGTTACATCCGTGACAACCAATGAGAAGGCAGTATTTAATATGTCGTGAAATGGCGTACAACAACAATCATGGCTTTCTCCATGTCAGTTTAAAACAAATACGGCAAAATCCAAATTTTTGTATCAAATCCGGCAATCTCCATCAGTTTTTCGCAAATATCTGTCTTAATTCACTTTATTTCTATGTTTTTATTCTTTAAATAAGACCGGATCATTACGTGGCTTTTACATACGTAATACTAAAATATAGTAATGAAAGAAAGGCAATGAAAATAAACTTATTTATCTCCTACAATTTTAGGTATTTTGGACATTGCCGTATTTGATATTATATGACTCAGGTATACAGGTTTCCTCATGATGTTTTCCTTCACCGTTAAAGCAAGCGATAATTCACAAAGAATACACACAGTACAAATTAAAAAGTCAGAGGTGCGTGCCCTTGGGTTTTGAACCTGCGGACATTCGTCTCGGTTTCGCCGCTTTTTACAAAAAACACTGACTGCTCGCTCTTTACGTGTACATGCTGCTTTTTACGTGTTTCGTGCCTGTAAAAACTTTTTCTATCTTGGACGATTTTTTAAATATTTTTGGTTAAAAACTTATAATGTTGTAGCTGCCATCGATAGAACATTTTTTAATTTCCTTCTTTGATTGACCCATATTAATCAACTTAGCCGCCATGTTAATAAAACAAAAAAAAAAAAAAATTCAAAGAATTAAACAAAAAATAAAATGACCCTGATTTGACTCACAAGACGAACGAGTTTGGGACTTTAGATTCGATTTTTATTAATAACTGGTATTGCCCGCGGCTACGATTGCGTGAAATAGTTTATCCGGGATAAAAATATTTTAGATTAGCGCTTTCAAACAAACAAACATATATGCAGACTATTTAGCTTAATAATATTAGTAGCTTTTGCCCGCGGCTTCGCCCGCATCAGAGTTTTTCCTGTACAAAAGTCACTTTATATACAAACTATACATTTTCCCGGATCAAATTGTAAATCTGAACCATAGGGCGAAGCGCGGCCTTCGAGGCGTATTTATAGGCACGCGCCATCTGCTCCCTGGCCGGTACCGCTGCAACCGCTATGACCCTGCATTTTAAATCCGTACTATCTTTGAAAATGTTTATTTAAATTATACTAGCTTTTGCCCGCTGCTCCGCCCGCGTTAATAAACTTTTCCGGGCTAAAAGTAGATAAAAACCTTCCCGTTGAATCACTCTATCTATAAAAAAACGCTTCAAAATCCGTTGCGTAGTTTTAAAGATTTAAGCATACATAGGGACAGACACCGGGAAGCGTCTTTGTTTCATACTATGTAGTGATGCTGTAAATGACCATATTGATCTATATTAACACCTTGAGTTACAAAGTGTGGCATTCCACTGCGCTCGTCATCCTGAGACATAAGATGTTAACACTTTCCCTGCGTTACGGGAACTATTTGGCCGTACTTGAGTCTTGTAATGTGCGGCAGCTGACTATCCTTGTTTTGCGCTCGGTGCGGGGGGTATTTTTCTAGGATCCCGTGAAGGTAGAAAAAAGATAATTATATATCCGTCATTCTCGCTTCGTTTAGTATCACTTAAAAAAGAAAAATAATACGGGAAGCATTTTGTCGTAACGCACAGAAGTTATTTTTTTTACGTTTGGTGCGGTACGGGAACTATTTTGTCGTAGCCGAAACCCCGTATAGCACCGAGGGGTGCGCGCGCGGTGCTTTAGTTTGCCATAGTGTTGTGCGCAGTTCACACATGTCGACCTTAGAATAAGTATTAACTCGTATTTATACAACGTTTAACCAAAGTCCTCAATAATATTTAAGAGCGTGTTTCATTCAACTCATCGATAAGAACAACTTTTACGATGGGATATATCGGACAACTTGTATGAAGAGGTCGAAATTTTTGTTGAAGTTTCAATGTTGGTCCCATAGAAAAAGTATTTTTTTGTATTGATGAATATAATCACAACCTTTAATATACTGGAGGCTTTTGTTATACGTAGTATATTATAATTTGTGGATCGTATAGTTAACATTTCTACAAGTAACTACTTATTATAAATTAATAAATCAATAATTAAAAGTTTTTCTAAGGTTTGTCGAAGTTCAATTTCACCCTATAGTTTTTAAATGAAATGAAATGAATGAATTTAAACATTGAAATTTTCTGAAGTTCCTTTTATTTTTGTCGATTATGCATGTTAGTCAAAAAATATAATTATTTAGGTATGTGTAAAAATAAAGACTTAAAGACTTTGTTTCATTGTTGTGATGTTTTTTTGAAAATTTGAGAAGTTCCTATTATTATTGTTGATTATGCCTGTTAGTAAAAAAAAATATTATTTAGGTATGTGTTTTTGTGATATTTTTTGGAAAGTAAATTCACATAGATAGGTACTACGTGTAAGAACGTGAGCTTAAGTTGCGCATGTAGCAATTTATAGGTCGACATAGTAACAAAGAAAGAAAAAGAAAGAAGTTGAAGTTGAAGAGTTGAGTTGAGAAGTTGAAGAAGAAGAGTTCCTTAGGGAATGTTGTTTAGTTTGAAAAATAATAGCTATATACCGGCAAAATATATTATAATGGTGTTATTATACCTACTTATCAATATAAACAACTTTTTCTAAGGGACGAACTTCGAAACCTCAGAAAGAATTGGAACAACTTATATGCAGAGGTACAAATGTTTTTTGAAATAGTTCGAAGTTGGTCCTATATAAAAAATAATTAAACGTTTCTGGGGACTTTTGTTACGCGATACTTGTTCAAAAAATGAAAATTCAATGAAAATTCAAAATATTCTTACAAACATTTTGAATTTTATATACCTACTTTACTATTTATACTAATATTATAAAGCTGAAGAGTTTGTTTGTTTGTTTGAACGCGCTAATCTCAGGAACTATTGGTTCGAATTGAAAAATTATTTTTGTATTGCATAGACCATTTATCGAGGAAGGCTTTAGGCTATATAACATCACGATGCAACTATTAGGAGCGAAGAAATAATGGGAAATGTGAAAAAAAACGGGGAAAATTATTCATCCTTGAGGACTTCCATTGCGTGCGCTGCGAAAACGGTTCAAGATACCAAAAATATGAAAGAATTATTCCTCTTGAAATGATTTAAAAAAATGTCCGCGACAGTGTATGTCTATCTTTTAAGATTAACTTACTAGAACCGTTTTTATGGTAATCAAATTTGGTCGAAATTAATGCATTATTTGTTAAGAGTTGTATCAACGTCATAATATTAATCTTTATCCAAATAAATGTGTTGGATAGAGTGATTCAACGGGAAGGTTTTTATGTACTTTTAGCCCGGAAAAACTTATTAACGCGGGCGAAGCCGTGGGCAAAAGCTAGTGGTTTATAAAGTAAAGATCTCATGTGAATTTTTAACTACTGATAAGGTAAGAAACGAAAATATTTGAAAAATACCTACCTAATTTGATAAATTTTTAATATTTTTGTAAAATCAAATATATATTTACCTCTTTTATTATTTTTGTTTGTAAGTGATATATGTAATTTATTACAAAAGTAATAAATAATAACAGTTTGTGCACAATGTGTATACTTGTTCAATTTCATTTAATTTTTTCATTCAATTTCATTAATTTTTTATTATGTTTCGTATGGAAATCGATAGGGATACAATTTTTTATGCTCAATAAACAAAGTGCAATTCAAAAGTTGGTATTAATTATTAACTTTACCCTCATCCCTAGCATTGTATATGTTATATGCGGGACGGGAAATAATTACCCGTAAAAGGACCGATTTTGAAAAAAAAATATAACTCTTACTATATTACGTAGATCCCCGTGCTACGGCAGATGTATATACGCAGGGATATAGTCTATCGATTAGTATAAAAAATAAATAAAAATGGTAATATTCCACGCTTGTAAAGACATTAGAAATCAGGACCTGATACGGGAAAATAAAGGTCGTACCGCAAGATTGGTATTCTTCATACGGGAAGTATATGACTCGTATAGCACTGGTAGTAAAACTAGGTTCAGGCGCCTACGCAGTGAAAGTGTTAAGTCTCATTATGTCCATTAGTTACACTGGAAACAATTTCCTTCAAACCGAAACACAACAGTGCATGCACTCTGCTGTTTGGCGGTAGAAATAGACATTGCGGTGGTACCCACCCAGACGGACTCTTACATATGGGAGACCTGCCGCAAGTAAAAGTAAAGTCTAATTTATCAAACAGTACAGACTCCTATGACCTAGTTGGACCCAGCCTGACCTTTTGATAACATATAGACAAATAGACCACTGATAAGGTTGTACAACGCGTGGAATGTCAAGCGGGACCTGATTAGTGTATTGCAATTCCGATTCGGAAACAATTAGAATAGGCCACTAGGTTTTGTTTACGGTTTCACTCGCGTGATAGTATTGTGTTTGTATTACTCAGGACAGTCATTGTTTTTTAATTATTAATTAATTTTGGAGTCAGTAGTTTCAAATATTAATCTCTACAATCAAAAAAACTTTTACATTATTGCATTAGTATCTAATGAGGTTTTGAATAAATCTAGCGAAAATGTGATTGTATTCCTTGGGCAGAATGCACATAAATACACTATGTACAAAGAGCGTGACCGGCCTAGTTAAATAAAATTATGAAGTGAAATAACTAGAACTGATAAAGTAGTTAATTCATTATTATACTTGGATGCTTAAATATCAATATGGTGACCAGTTTTCTCTATTGTTTGTAATTGATTGGCATTATATTCACTAACTTTTCAGCGTAGTTCGGGATAAATCCCTTTATTTCTGCTGTATATTGTGGCTAAGCTCAGCAACTATTTGGGCGTTGCATCCACGCAAATTTAGCTTTCTTGAACATCAAAACTTTTTCAATAGGGTTTGGGTCTGGCGACTGTGAGAGCCAGTCCAAGACCTTAATGTTGTTCTCAGTCTTTCACGCGGTGCACGCGTGACTTCGGTGTTTGGAGTCCTTGTCCTCTTGCAAGACCTAAATATATATTTTTTATTAGGAAGACCTTTTAGAAGAATGTATCTAAGCTTTTTCATTGATTTCGATTGATCTTCGTAACAACGTACTTGTCCTAGTAAATAAGTTCAAATTTACAAAACCTCTATATGAGAAGCACCCTGAAATATGCATCATTACTGAATGTTAAAAAGTTCGCAACAACAGTTTGTCATCGACAGTTGACCAAATCCGAGATGTTGTGTTCGAAACCCAAAACAGCGCTTCATCCGAAAATATAACGCTACTCCAATCGTGCTCCTTATTTTCATCTGCCCAGGCCCATAATTTTTTTATGTATCTCTCCGAAAGAAAAGTTTCGTTGATTGTGCTTCTATATTTCACGTTTACTTTCTTTAAGCGACACATTATAGTAACCAGAGATATGCTGGGACCTAAAATACTAAAAACTATGTTTTCCATTTAATTTAAATCTTGCGTATCTTTTAGGACACCCTATATAATTAAGGTCAGTACACCATGGATATACAACCGCGTTGCAACGCTATTCAAAGATATCAAAATATCAGTTTGATTATTGAGATCCAAAGTGTAAAAGTACCGGATCTAGTTTTCTTATGCAGATTACTAAATCTTAAACTACTCAGGTCTATTTAATTGTGTACAGTTGCTTATATGTATAGTCGCTTGTATGATTTTTAATATTTTTAAGTTTGGATTGTGAAGAGTAAATAAAATTTGATATGAACACAAAATGCATAAGCGTTTTGAAGTTATAAATTAATTATTTATTTACTTATGTGGCTGACTTCTTACAATAATAAAAACACAATATGCTGCAATTTTTAGATTAGATTGTATGAGCATTTTATAATATGCTTTACACGCTAGTTAAAAGAGACGTAATTATAAAGACAAAATAAAAAACATCACACCAGAAACTAGTCTTCATAATAATTATTTAATAATAGTTAAAAGAGACGTAACTATAAACACAAAATATAAAACATCACACCAAAAACTAGTCTTATGATTTGTAAAACGAGTTGATACTTGATACCAACATTTGTCCTCGGATATTGACCCTGCAACCTGTCTGCTTGCTCGTCGACCCGTCATACGCGCCTGTTTAATATATGCGTGCTTATAACATAACTTGTGAGAACATTTTTTTTCAAATGTCAAAATGAAGTTCATCTGATGGTAAATGGAGCAGGCAGGGTCTAGATGAGTGTTATAGACGAAGACCATTTGCCAGGCTGAGACACACTTACGTGGCCCATTATTACGGGGTTTGCACCTTGTGTATTGTCGTCATTGATGACTGCCTCGGTGGCGTAGTGGTATTGCGTACGCATTACGAGTACGATTTGCGCGCTGAGGTCCTGGGTTCGAATCCCGGGTCGAGCCAAAAAAAAATTGTGACTGGGTTTTTCCATCTTAAAATTTACTCAGTCGCAGCTCGGAATCAGGAAGTTGGCGGTGTGAGACCCCGTGCCTCGGAAAGCACGTAAAGCCGTTGGTCCTGCGCCTGATCTCTCTCCGGTCATGTCGGATTGCCGTCTCACCGGATTATGAGAGTGAAGGACTAGCGAGTGCACCTGTGTATTGCGCACACACTTGTGCAATATAATATCTCCTGCGTACCTGGCTGATCTCCGTTGAGATTGGCCGCCGTGGCCGAAACTGGCTAGGAGGATTTCATTGTCGTCATTTACCGGGTAGATAGGTACAAGCATATCAGTGATATGTAACTCAATAACAAGATGACTGCCTCGGTGGCGTAGTTGTATTATGGTACGATTGCAAATTGAGGTCTCGGGTTTGATCCCCGGGTCGGACAAAGTCATATTGAGTAGCAGCTCGGAGTCTGGAATTTGTACCCGATATGGCGATAGGCTCGCCCCCTATCACATCATGGGACGGAATAACGGCGAAAGGTGGATGCACTAGTTGCGTCTCTGCTACCTATTCGGGGATAAACGGCGTGAGTGTGTTTACGTTAAAGGATCATAAAAAGATACACAGAAACAAAGCTACTACAGCTAGTAACAATGAAAGCAATAAAGCAGCAAACTGATTAGGTTGAATTATGTGCTAACATGCGCCCGGTAGGGACTGAGTCTATACCTCAGAATAATAACTAAAGCCATTATTATTCTGAGGTCTATACTATGGTCGCTGATGCCCGGTGTGATGATAGCAATTCAATGACACCCGTCAAAGTTCATAGTCCAAAAACGGGTTATTATAACGTTTGCTGGAATGACTATGAAAATACAATTAAACTATGCAATAATAGTATCTGTTTTTATTGGTTCTTGATAAGATATGACCTCTACACCGTTGGATTGGATTGAAAACATGTGGTGCGAGGTTTAGCGGATAGGTTAAGAATTAATAGAGCGTGACATTTTGCATATTTGGATCGATAATTAACACTATTAACGCGTTAAATTACATAGAAATAAATTGCGTAAGCGCTTATCGAGACACGCGGCAGCGTGTCAAGCCAAGCAAAAAAAAAAAGTCGAAGCTGCCTAGTGTAGTTTCACCCGAACCATTTGGAGCGACTTTTGACGCCTCTATAACTCAAAATCTATTTAACGTAAATACTTGAGATTTGGTTTATGTATTAAACCCCCTCAAGTTAACTAGAATCCCAAATTTCATAAATATAGCTCAAACGGACATTGAGATACTAACATCTAAACATCGGCATTTTTATCACTGACTGACATATAGATCAAAAACCTAACCCACTTCCAGATGACCTAGAAAGTTGAAATTTGGTGTCCAGATAGGTAATTGTGTGTATACAAAGGAAAAAATCTGAAAACAGTGTATTTTTAAGATTTGAAACATTTTCCAAGCAATCGGAAAATCTGCATACTATCTATAAATTATCTTTAGAATAATGGACGTTTAGGCGTACACGTCCACTATTTACCTTGATCCATTAATTACGTTCCCTGCGTATTAGGGGACTACTTTTTCTTGAATTTTTCTATAAATTTTCCGTCTTTAGATAGAGCTGTTGTGGGATACGGCGGTATGTTCATATAGATACGTTATAGGCATCAGCAACTCGTGCCCACTCTTCAGTCTTTTATATTATATTATATTTACTTCTGTTTCGAGTTCAAATGAAGAAATTATGATTTCTACAATGTTTATTTACATCTTAAGACGTTTATTATTTTGACATGAGATGACATTGGACGTTCTATCAAAATGATCATAATACTTGCGAATCATAGAGTTTAAGTAATTATTAAATAGAGGTTTTTATACCAAGAGGACTTCATCGCGTGCACATAGCAGAACGATGAAGCGGTTTACGGCTTTTAATACATTGTTTATTTTCTTTCTAAAATAAGTAACTTCATAAATATTGCGCAAAGGTAATTTCTTACGTAATTGTTTTAATTACTTAACTCAATATTTTAATAAATAATATCTTTACAAAAAGTAATGATATCCCATCAAAAACATAAATGTGAAATGTGGAAGCCAAGTCTAATATTAAGAATATGCGTGCTGGTCGACTTCGCGGACAAAAGAATTGAAATCGTAATGGTTGCCAAGCCTTGCAGATTATCCTGAAAAATATTTATAAGAACATAATCCATTTTAAAATAAATTTAAACTAATATTTCTTTGTTTTTCTGCTACGACAATGTGATATTTAAAATATAATTTCTTAAATTTGAATAGTCGAATTATTTACACAAAGCAGATAACTTAGTATAAATTTAAGCTCAACATTTGTCTTGGCTAGTTTTATCAGAAATCATTTTTTTTTCGAAGAGTAGGATATGTTGACTTTACAACATGAAAACAGTAACAAAAAGATAAGTTTATTAGCCAAATATAAGAAAAATTGTATGTGAAGACTAGCCAAGTCAAATCTTGAGCTTAAATTTATACTAAGTTATCTGCTTTGTGTAAATAATTCGACTATTCAAATTTAAGAAATTATATTTTAAATATCACATTATCGTAGCAGAAAAACAAAGAAATATTAGTTTAAATTTATTTTAAAATGGATTATGTTCTTATAAATATTTTTCAGGATTATCTGCAAGGCTTGGCAACCATTAAGATTTCAATTCTTTTGTCCGCGAAGTCGACCAGCACGCATATTCTTAATATTAGACTTGGCTTCCACATTTCACATTTATGTTTTTGATGGGATATAGCTTAGAGTAATCTGTTCCAGATCACTTTATGTTTATATTATAATGAATATTTGAGGTATTGTTTATGTTTATATTATTGCGGATGATATTTAAATCTTTATAAGAACTCTTGACTGTTAACCGACTGTTACCTAAGCTAAGCTGCTAAACACCTAAGCCCAATTATTATGTTTGAATAAGATTTGCGAGTGGCTTTAGTTGCCCGGAATTTAAAAAATAGATTTTCGAATATTGGCGAGCTGAAAGAGTTACATGAACTATTGAAAAAAAGATCGATCGCATATCAGACGTTACAATCATTATCATCATGACCTCATCTATACGCAAGTTATCGATCACGGAAACACAGACAGAGACACGTCATAGACTAATAGGTAAAAACACATTTTTTTATCGCGGGGAAAAACGCGTTATCACTACCTTCACCGGGGGTGAGTGGAACGGTTATGTTGGTTTCACACAGTCTTACGACCCAATGTCGACACTCGAGGGTAGGTATAGCTTCATCCGAGCGAGCATTGGACTGAGTCCCTAACACTATGTACATCCTACCTCGGCATACCAATCAAAACCCGCGGTGGCCTTCGTCGGCGCTTACGGGACGGCCCCGGGTTATCTTTTCGCACGAAGATAGCTGCACGGAACCGTCCCTGCGCGATGTCGCATTGCGGCCTCTCTCTAGCAACACTGACTGAAAGGTTGCAACCCCGGACAAAGGTCTCGGATTTCATTCCGACTGTATGTCATTGTATTCAATAGTTAATAGTGTTTATTAATGTCTATTAATTTTTTATTTAACGTGGAGCTATCCGCCAGTAGCCTGACGAGAGTCGGCTTTTCTAGCCGCACCGGTTTTTAGGGTGAACGCTTTAAGCGCTCGCAACCCATTCACTGCCTCGGTGGGGTAGTTGTCTTACGGTACGACTTCAATGCGTAGGTCTCAGATTCGATCTTCGAATTGGGCTGTGGTTTTTCTACTCAATATCAGCCCAAAGTCTGGAATTTGTGCCCGATATGGCGATAGGCTCGCCCCCTATCACATCATGGGACGAAATACGCACGGTGAAAATATGTGTACTAGTTGCGTCTCTGCCTACGCCTTTGGGTATAAAGGGCGTGAGTGTGTACCTTTTTTTTGCATTGACGAGACGAGCATACCGTTCCCCTGATGGTAAGCGATACGACTACCCATAAACAGTAGTAACACCATCCAGCACCTTGAGTTACAAAATACTGTGTGGCATTCCACTGCGCTCGTCATCCTGAGACATAAGATGTTACGTCTCATTATGTCCAGTAGTTACACTGGCTACAATGTCCTTCAAACCGAAACACAACAGTGTATGCACACTGCTGCTTGGTGGTAGAAATAGACATTGCGATGGTACCCTTTTAGACGGACTCTTACATATGAGAGGATGCATCAGCTTTGTAAGAACTGCACTGTCTCAAGGAAAACCGACGTAGAGTGACAGTTTACTAATATTCTATCTTGGAACTTTATTATTGTACTGTAATGGTGACGGACGTTTTCATTTGTTGGCCTATGATTAAAAAAATGTTTTATAATTTATTTTCGCTATTGTCTGTCTTATTTCAATGAGTTAACAGTTAACGAAATATTAATTAAACAATTTATGACTTAAATATACCTAATTAGCTGAATTTTCTTCAGAAAAAATTTAAATGAATAAAATTCTTCAAAAACTATATTATTAAATCTTCCGTCTTTCCATGGGCGCTTACTATTGTAGTTTTTTCTGTACACGGTTACGCTAAAGTGAACAATAGTGCATAAGTAATTTGTGACCTTTGCATAAATAAAATAAAATAAATATTCGTTTGATATTATAGTTCATTCTATGTAAATTCTAGAATTGTTTAGTCTTCTAACAATGACATATTTTATGAGTTTGTGCGTAACTAAACTAATTTCAGTTGAGCGATTCCAGCGTAATTTTGGTGTGAAAATATGGTCAGAAAAATATTTATGTCAACCAGCAGATCTTTTTTTTTATAATAATGCCTATTTCTGAATGAAACTTTTATAATAATATATACGTATGAACATGGTATATAATATAACTTCTATAAGATTAGCAATTAATTTTAATATTTTTATTATTTCTATTAATTTTATTTTTATTAGATAATTTGATTAACCTAACTTTTGTGTTATGTTTCTTTTGCGTGTACGTTTTAGAGCTAATTTAAAACGTCTCCGAAAAAATGTATCGTTAATGCACAAAAAGATAGTAGGTTAAACTTATGCGTTTCATTCCAGTGTTTCCAGACAGTGTTCCTCACTCTCTCGCTCACATACGATGTCCTGGAATGGCTGGACCGACATGAAACAGAATTGGCCAAGAAGTTGAAATACTACAGGGATGTTTTGTTCAGCGGTCTGGTGCTGCCAATGACGATGGTAAGACGCAATGAATTGTCGACCCTCTTCCATCTCTAAAAGAAACGTAATCGAATAACCATTACTGACCCAGACTGCTTCAGTGGCGTAGTTGTATTGCATAGTTTGGGTTCGATACTCGGGTTGGGTAAAGAGGGTTTTTCTGCTCAACATCGGCCCAAAGTCTGGAATTGTGTCCGGTAATGATTTTAAGTTTGTTCCTATTACATGTGAGTTGTGATCTAACGAGCCATTTCACATTTCGTCAGCTACGTTGGCTCTGTCTTCCCTGAAATGGAAAGACAAACGATTGCTACCACTGACCACAATGTTAAATCAATTAGGCCGTGTTTTTTTCATTTGTGGTCAAGTAAAGTTAAAGGTCTTAGTACACTGGACAAGCGTGCGGCGTATTCACCTCGCTGTGAATTCGCTTGCAATTTGCCAGTGTGATAGGAGCCTTAACTTTACTCAGGTAAAGTGTTTATTCTCCGGATTTATTCTCCCATGCTCAGGCATGGGAGAATAAATCCGGCCTTAGATCTGATTTTTTCAACCGTGGTTAGGGTAATCCTCGGTGTTATTTAACTGGATGCACTCGCGGAGCTTCGAGTCCAGCTTAATAAGATCCGGACAAAAAGATAACCACGGATGAAAAACGGAGTTAGTCACGGCGTCAGTAGAGTTAGTTTGGACACTATAAAGTTGTCTCGAAGCCGGCAGGATTCGAACCTACGCTCCCAGAGAGAATCTGGTTTCGAGTCAGAGGCCTTAACCACACGGCCACGATTGCTGTTCGTAGCGAGTGCGAAATTTACCGCCCTGTGGCTCAATCTATACTAATATTATAAAGCTGAAGAGTTTGTTTGTTTGAACTCGCTAATCTCAGGAACTACTGAACCTATTTTGAAAATTCTTTCACTAATAGGCAGCTACATTACTGCTGAGTGCCATAAACTACTTTTTATCCCGGAAAAACTTTTTCACGCGGGCGGAGCCGCGACCGATACTAGTAGTAAATAAACGGTAAACAATTTAAACTTCGAATGGTAGTAAAATTTTCTAAATTTAGCCAGTTCTGAATACATGGTACAGACCATTATTTTGTAAAAAAAGAGGTTAGTATTTAGTAGTCAGCAGGAAGACAGCATAAATTATAGTAAAACTCAATTAAAAAACCGCATAAAAAACTTATTTCTTGTCTATTCTAATCTAACCAAAGGTCTGTAAGAAAATGATAACACCATCAATTATTGGTTATGTATTTTAAACTTTTGTAGTTGGATTTACTCATAATGTACTACAGTCAGCAACATAAGCATCTGTACAAAATTTCAAGAATGCCTCGGTGGCGTAGTTGTATTATGGTACGACTGCAATGCTGAGGTCTCGGGTTCGATCCCCGGGCAAAGTGATACTGAGTTTTTCTATTCAGTATCAGCTCGGAGTCTGGAATTTGTGCCCGATATGGCGATAGGCTCGCCCCCTATCACATCATGGGACGGAAAAATTGCGAAAAGTGGGTGCACTAGTTGCGCCTCTGCCTACCCCTTCGGGAATAACAGGCGTGAGTGTATATGTATATATATATATATATATGTACACAATTTCAAATCGGCTATATACGCGTAAAGTTACACTGAAACATTTTTTTCTTCGTTTGAAGTAAAGTAAATCTCTTTTACTTTATTTTTGTGAAGAGAAACAAAGATTAGTAAGAACACAAAAGTATGTAGGCAATTTGAAATTTTGAATTTGTTCAGATACTTATGGTGGTGATTGTACCTGCTTATAAATTTTTAAATTAATCACTGTTATACTCTTTATTCCAGTTCATTTCAACAATGTTCTGGACCGTGTTCTGGATCGACCGTGAGCTGGTCTTCCCCGAAATTTACGATAAGATCGTGCCCTGGTGGTTCAACCATTGTGTCCACACCAACATCGCCATCGTGGTCCTCCTGGAAACTCTGATCCAGTCTAGGAGATATCCCACTAATCTGAAGCTCGAAATGATCATAAACGGGACAGTGGGAGTATTGTATGCTATTGTGTAAGTTATTTTTTTCGACTTATTGACGAGATTAGCGCGCTTCTCCTTATAGTAAATGCAATGGCGTAGCGTGGGTTTTTGCCACTCAAGACAAACCCAAAATTTGACGCGCCAAGGCACCAAAAATGAGCTTCAACAAGTAATAGTCATGCTTGCACAAGCAACCACCCCCCTTCGCCGACACTAAAAGTTATAAAAAGGTTTTATTTTACGCATTATGCCGCCCCCCTAAGAGTGACGCCAGGGGGGGCAACGACCTCTCACCCTAACCACGCTACGCCAATGGGTAAAAGAAAACTAAGACCGGGTTTTTTCAACTGTAGCTATCTTTTTGTCAGGGTCTTATTAAGCTGGACGCACTAGCAGCACTTCGAGCATTCGAAGCTCTGTTAGTTGAACAGTTAGTTCTGTACAGTTGAAAAAAGAGGGCCTAAGTCTTAATAATGTTCAGTAAATACATTGGCTTCAATGTCTTTCAATGAGAATCCTAACAGGACATGCACACTGCTACTCGGCGGCACGAATACACTAGATATGCTACTCAGAAGACTACAAAGATCGTTATTTGGTGAACTTGGTAATTAAATTAGGTGATTGGACGTAATCGTAAGATTACAAAGTCCGTCCCGCCCTATGCACGAGGTCAAAAATATTGACAATCTTAACATAGTATAAGCCAAAGTCTTTGGTTGCGAGCGCCTTCTGCACTCACCCAAAAGACCGGTGTTCTTGCATAAGCCGACCCTCGTCAGGCTAGCAAGAGTTTAGCTAGGAACATAAAAGAAGCTTCCCGCTGTCTACCCCTATGTATGCTTAGATCTTTAAAACAACGCAACGGATTTTGATACGGTATTTTTTAATAAATAGATTGATTCGAGAGTATGTATAATACATGCAAAATAATATAGTAGAGAAACACTGATAACTTTAGAGGTTTCTAATATAATGTCGTAAATACACACATTTTTTGCGCTTACATTGCAAACGCTGGCTAAACCCTACGAGATAGATTAAAGTAATGTACTCCAGTATTATACACCTTAAAAAGGTTTACAAAAAAGCCCCTGGTGGTATATGTCTATTCTCTTAGGGATAACTCACAATAACCATTTTTTATCTTATACTTTTCACGAGATATAATGGCTTATTTACTAAGCAATTTTAAGCAATACAGCATTAATCCTTATTCAATCAAGTACCTTAAACACATCCCTACAAGCCCCGTTTATACATATAGATGTATGGGAAAACCTTATATAGATGGACACCGGTGTCCGTCGCGGGGCTTGACGAGTTAATATACACCAAAATTTGCCTTTACAGCATGTCATTTAAATAAATATTTTCGAAGATTTGTGTGTATTCAGGTAGATTCGATGATGGTTCAGATTTACAATTCGGTCTTGGAAAATGTGTAGTTTGTATATAAAGTGACTTTTATACAGGAAAAACTGTCTGCGCTCAAATTTAATATCCTATAAAACGTATATGATTACATTGAATTACATTTCCAATACACACACACTTACGCCTATTTATCCCCGAAGGGGTAGGCAGAGGCGCAACTTAGTGCACCCACTTTTCGCCGTGCGTATTGCATCCCATGATGTGATAGGGGGCGAGCCTATTAGTATTGATTATAGTATTGATGGTACTTAATTGGATAAGGATTAATGCTGTATTGCTTAAAATCGCTTCGTTAATAAGCCATTATTTGTCGTAAAAAGTAAAGGATAAAAATGGTTAAATTATGGGTTATCCCTAAGAGACAGACATAATATACCATCGCGGGTTTGTAGACCTTTTTAAGGTGTACAATACTGTAGTACATTATTTTGTACTATCTCGTAGGGTTTAGTCAGAGTTTATAATGTAAGCGCAAAAAAAGTGTTTATTTACGATATTGTAAAGTAGACGTAGTTTTAAAGATCTAAGCATACATAGGAACAGACAGACAGACAGCGCGAAGCGACTTTGTTTTACACTATGTACTAATGATAATACATGATAATAATAGAATACCACCCCATTCTTTACTTCGAACCGGTGAGTCGGAAGTCCGCATAGGAAACGCCGACTCGCGTCAGGCTACTGGCCGTTAGGGCCACGTTAAAATATAATATATATATTTTAATGCCTGGCATTATGATCGTGGCTCTTCTAGAGTTCTTTTCCGAGATAATTACACAAAATTAACCTGGTCGACAAAAAATATTCAGGTTTATATTTCTGGTAAGATGTGAACCTCAGATTCTAGTTGTACCTTATGTAAAAAACTAGGAGGAAATAATACCCCCAAGTAATTTGAAACGCTGCCTCTGGGGACCACATCTCCCAATCGCTGCAGCCCTGTGCTGTGGTGTCGAACTCGAGAACGATGCTCGGCATACATACAGGACTGAAAAACAGCTTGACCGCACGCTCGACGAGCTGTTTTTGTCAAACCCCCGCACAACTGAACGTGCCTACACGACTTCAGTGATCGCTGACGTATCACGGACGCCAAACTAGAGAGCAGGTATTAAAATATTATTCTAAATTAGGGCGTCCGTGAACGTCAGGATTACTTGATCGCTGAGTAGGTATTCCGTAACGAGGGGTCAGTAAATGCAATTACGCCCCAGAGGCTGATTACCGCCTTTATGTATTGAATCCCGATAGACTGACTATTCTGCCGCTATATATAGAGCGCGCGAGGAAAATTTCAATAGCGCGATTCAGGGTTTTACCTTATAATTCAACTGTTTTATGGAATAGCTTTTTAGTTTTGTTTGTGTGTTTGTGGATACCAATCTAAAAATATTATGAGTAAATACAATTTAAGTTTCATTTAGAAAATTGATGTATTTATATTATTTTTCTTTCTTGTATATCAACGCCACCCGATTGGTTGTTTATTAATAATTATATGACTCATTCAAGTATCAAAGCTAATCTAGAGTGCGTTTCAACTTTAAGTTCCGATGGCGTGATGTTGGCAGCAATGTATATACAGTTTGATGACACAAAATGTATTACCTGGAAATAAAGCAATTTTGTTTTTTTTTGGAACATGTTTTTTAGGAAATGTTTTAAATGTATAACCATATATTATGTACCCTCTTTTCAAATAATTAATTGTCAATGTAACGACAATGAAACGCGGGAGCTAGCGGCTGACTGATTTATTAAATGCAAAAACTAACCTACCCTCCACCGTATGGATATTATACACATAATACAAAGATCGGTACAGTCAAAATCATTGAATCCTGCCGTAATTACGTAATAATTAATTAGCTATGTACTATGTACTTTCCCTTTCCAAGAACTGCTTCTTTTTTTTCTAAGTTGTATGGTGCAAAACTACAAATAGCTGTCACGAAATTATACTATGAAATCAATCTACAACTTACGGAAGTAAATCAAAGACTATAAACATAATTGATTAGTGGGTAGATGTTTAGCAGCTTAATAAACTTTAGTATGTTCATCTACTAAACTATCATTAACTACATTTAAAGATTTAGAATAATATATTAATATATAAAACAAGACGAATATTTCTTTATCAGAATGGAATGCCAATAGTTTTTAATGAGTCATGAAGGTAAGTAATTATTAAAAAGCAATTATGACAAGTCAGCACAATAAACACAAAACATATAAGCATATAATACATTGTATACTTACACTGAGTCATGGAGGTAAGTAATTAATAAAAAGTTATATGACAACTCAGCATAATAAACACAAACTAAATTATATTTATTCATAGTAAGTATATGAAATTGCGGCAATACGTGCCTGAACACATTTTAAAAGAATAGGTGAGATATCTTTACGTTTTTCACACTCACACAGGTTCTACACTGTCAACGCCGTCCGTCTTTCACCATTACTTAATGTTTCGGACACAAGGCTTATTAAAATTAAAAAAAAAACATGTGAATTGCAATTCATGTGACTTGTTTGGAGCATATGTCATTTCCATACCTTTCCGTAACCGTAAACGCTAACAGAAAAGGGATTTCGTCTAGACCCCCAGGGTATGATGTCACCAGACACTGATTTATGGATTTAAACACGTTCTGTTTCACGTTACTGTCAAGTCGTAATTTTTGTTAAACTGTATATACATTGCTACCAGCATCACGCCATCGGAACTTAAAGTTGAAACGCACTCTAGATTAGCTTTGATACTTGAATGAGTCATATAATAAATAAACAACCAATCGGGTGGCGTTGATATACAAGAAAGAAAAATAATATAAATACATCAATTTTCTAAATGAAACTTAAATTGTATTTACTCATAATATTTTTAGATTGGTATCCACAAACACACAAACAAAACTAAAAAGCTATTCCATAAAACAGTTGAATTATAAGGTAAAACCCTGAATCGCGCTATTGAAATTTTCCTCGCGCGCTCTATATATAGCGGCAGAATAGTCAGTCTATCGGGATTCAATACATAAAGGCGGTAATCAGCCTCTGGGGCGTAATTGCATTTACTGACCCCTCGTTACGGAATACCTACTCAGCGATCAAGTAATCCTGACGTTCACGAACGCCCTAATTTAGAATAATATTTAATACCTGCTCTCTAGTTTGGCGTCCGTGATACGTCAGCGATCACTGAAGTCGTGTAGGGACGTTCAGTTGTGCGGGGGTTTGACAAAAACAGCTCGTCGAGCGTGCGGTCAAGCTGTTTTTCAGTCCTGTGTGTATGCCGAGCGTCGTTCTCGAGTACGACACCACAGCACAGGGCTGCAGCGATTGGGAGATGTGGTCCCCAGAGGCAGCGTTTCAAATTACTTGGGGGTATTATTTCCTCCTAGTTTTTTTTACATAAGGTTACAATTAGAATCTGAGGTTCACATCTTACCAGAAATATAAACTTGAGTATTTTTTTGCCGATCAGGTTAATTTTGTGTAATTATCTCGGAAAAGAACTCTAGAAGAGCCACGACCAATACGGAAGATGCAGAAGATGCAGATATAATATTTATCAATATTTGTGTCCAAAATGTTAACAAAACATAAAAGAAGGACCACTGTAACATAAGATTTGACAGTTGGTTAGACGTTGGTTACTGTTAAAGTTATTACTTACTAGCTTTGCACAGGTAGCAAAGCATAATATATATACCGAAACGTATTTTTCTGTCGTACAAAATATTTATGCAGTAAGTATATACATACCTTCCTCTTGAATCCTCCATTCGACTGCGCTAAATGGAGACGGCCGCGTTCCGTATTAACCGATCCAGAGGACGAAATCACTCTGGCCATCCGCCGCCGTAAGAACGAGTTCTTGAAACTCCAACACTCCACAAGACCGCAGTTCGTCCTCGCCGTCGAGGACCTCACCGCGTTCCCCGTCGCCCCCCCGACCCTCCTAGCAGTTCCGGCCCACGTGCCGATGACAACACAGTCTAATAGGATTAGGCCTAAAAACCAATCTTTCCCTAATCGTTGATGTCTCATCCTCTCTCAGTGGCCGTCCTGAGCCGAGGTTCGTAACCTGTTGCCCTGGGTTGCCCTCAGCATGGTCACTTAATTCAAAGGGTTGCGAGCGCCTTCTGCGTTCACCCTAAAGACCGATGTCATGCTTGTCATGCCAGAAAAGCCGACTTGCGTCAGGCTATTGGCAGTAGGGCCATTAACAAAAGAAAAATCCTCTTGAATCACTCCGTCCATTGGTGAAAGACATATGAAAATTCATTCGGTAGTTTTTGAGTTTATTGTGTTCAATCAGAACAAAAGTTCATACGGGAACTTTATTTCATAATAACTTCTTTCTTTTTCGTTTTAACTCTGGCGGACGATATCGGGCTCTTATATGTTTAGAGAGCTAATTTTAGAATATTTTCTTTCTCACACCTTCTAAAATGTTTTCGACCTTATCGTCCACCGTAACAATAGGTTCTGCAGCTGTAGCATACGTAGTAAAGGCACGAAATTTAAAAACTTAAATTTTAAATTTTTTTCAGAACTAATTTGAATAACTAAAATTATGTTGCTTTAACTCCAAAATATAAGTTAGATACTGCTGTATAAATACACAAAATTTAATAACTTTATTATAGTAACAAATGTAGTTTAAGACCTTATTGAAATTGGAATTTTAAATTTTGCGCCATTACTACATGCTGCAATTGCACGCAGCGCTTTTCGAAATGCAACCAAAATAATCGTTGTAGTGAATGTAGTTCAAATATTCGACAACAGATAGCGCCACTACACTTAATTTCCAAGTTGTAGGGTTGGAAAAGCCCTAAAGATAAAAATCAGGTATAGGACCAACTATAAAGGTTAACTTAAGTTGAGTTCATAAAAACAAAACTACCGAAAGTTAATGTTGACACGGTTGTCATTTTTTTTGTTGAATGTACAGAGTTTTCAAGTGTAGAAATGAAAAGGGCTAAACTACGACAGTATGGTATACATCACAGTGAGACTTTTATTTCTATTTCATTCAGCAGCTTCTACACATAGCAGTAATTTCAGATCAACAAGGAAGTCTTATGGCTACAATGCAATCGGTTATATCCGAATTATAGTACTGGTGATAGGTCTCTCGTATGCAAGGGGCCGACCGGGTAGGTACTACCGAAATGTCTATTTCTAACGCCAAGCAACAGTATGCATGTTTATTGTGTTCCGGTTTGAAGGACATTGTAGCCAGAGTAAAAACAGGGCTTTATGAGATTTAAATACCAAACATCGAGTGACGAAGCAGTAGAGTGCCACAAAGTACTATGTAATTAAGTTCTGGATGGTGTTGCTCCTATTTATGGGCGGTCGTATCGCTTACCATCACCTGAGCGGCATGTTAGATTCTTCATTCAATAGCAATAAAACAAAAACTTCATTGACAATAATTTTTTATTTCAGATATTACTCAATCTACTTCTTCGCGCACAGATGGCTCTACGGCGTCTTCGGTATAATGTCGTGGTGGCAAGTCTGCTTGTACCAAATCCTCATCTGGGGCTCGTGTTACGTCTTCTACTTCATCCAGTTTCCTATAAACAGGCTGTTTCACAGAGAAGAAGATTCCATGACCAAGGAAGATGTTAAAGAACCGAGGAATTGTTTGCCAGAAGTAAAGACTGTTGTTATTCCTGAAGCGAAATCAAATGGTGAAGAGAAATCTGTTAATCCAGATTTAACACCTTTTTCTAATAAGTCGTGGAGTTTGAAGTATAGGTCTATGAGAAGCCAGTTTGAGAATTCAAGCCTGTGATATTAATGTAATTCAGCTAGGTTTTAGATTTAGAGGTTGATAGTGTTTCCGAATCCGCGTGGTATAATTGTCATTTTTTAAAGATTACCATGGCAGCTTTTAGCATAATTGTGATAAAATTATGAGAATAGGATGGGTGATTTATTCTTAGCATTAGGTACCTATATATAATAATGTTATTGTGTTACATAGTTTCATAGTGATTGAAGATTTTATTTTAGGGTTTGTTTAGTTATTATTAATTAGTAATGTTCATAAGAAAGCGCACTATTTACTATTTAACTAAATATCGTGGACAAAGTATGGAAAAGAATGTTCCATAAGTTTTTTTCATGCATTAAATGACAAGCCGAGCATGGTGTTTGCCTGATGTTACGCTTACCTTATCGCTGATACGAGCACCCATAAACAGTAGCAACACCATTCAGTACCTTGAGTTACAAAGTACTGTGTGGCATTCCACTGCGCTCGTCATACTGAGACATAGATGTTAAGTCTCATTATGTCCAGTAGTTACACTGGTTACAATGTCCTTCAAATCGAAACACAACAGTGAATACACACTGTTGCTTAGCGGTAGAAATAGACATTGCGATGGTACCCACCCAGACAGATTTACATATGAGGGACCTACCACCGGTGGTTTTTTGACATAATTTATCTGACTTTTATTTTGTATAGGTACACTTGTAAATTTTTTTCGATTGAATTTAATTCAGAAAATTGTAGTTCAGACTTAATTTTGACAACTTACAATTTAGCCTACACATTCTCACAGTAGCAGAAACAGGAACTACAATGCAAGATTTAATACATTTTATATTAATGTAGAAATTTATTATTCTAAGGGTTATGTAGTCATTTGTTTTAAAAATACAATAAAATTGAAAATTTTCTTTAAATACTCACTTGTTTATTTTTTACTAGCTTTTGCCCACGGCTTCGCCCGCGTTAATAAGTTTTTCCGGGCTAAAAGTACATACATAAAAACCTTCCCGTTGAATCACTCTATCCAACACATTTATTTGTATAAAGATTAATATTATGACGTTGATACAACTCTTAACAAATAATGCATTAATTTCGACCAAATTTGATTACCATAAAAACGGTTCTAGAGAGTTAATTTTAAAAGATAGACACATACTGCCGCGGACTTTTTTTTAGATCATTTCAAGAGGAATAATTCTTTCATACATATATTTTTGGTATCTTGAACCGTTTTTGCAGCGCACGCAATGGAAGCCCTCAAGGATGAATAATTTTCCCGGCATTTTTCACATTTTCCATTATTACTTCGCTCCTAATAGTTGCATCGTGATGTTATATAGCCTATAGCCTTCCTCGATAAATGGTCTATTCAACACAAAAAGAATTTTTCAATTCGCACCAGTAATTCCTGAGATTAGCGCGTTCAAACAAACAAACAAACAAACAAACTCTTCAGCTTTATAATATTAGTATAGATTACCTTCATCGACTTATTAAAAATATGAGTAATATAATTGCGTTGGACTCTTTAATAGCCTAGCACTATAATTATTTAGAAGATCCTTAAATAGAAATCAAGAAATGAGTACACCAAATAATTTTTAAATTATATTTTTACAGTTTTTTCCTTAACATTACAAATGGTTTACATACGAAAAATATGTGTTTATGTTATTTTTACATTCGAGTACGCATGCGCATGCGAAGGAAATTTTGAAGTATTAAAAATTATGATAATTTTAATTATTCTATTTTATATAGCATCGATCGAATGCCAGCAACTAAGAGTAAAATTGTTATGAAATGGTTTGGTATTTTGTCCAAAACAATCAAATTAAAAGACAAAGCTGATTTTGGCAACGATTATAGTACTTAGTTACTATTCCGTAAAAATTAGCGTTCCATAGTTTGTTACAATTTATTAAATAGATCTAGAATTATTTTAATACATTTTTACTGTTTTTACAATTGTTAAATCACAATGTAACGCAACAAATCTTTAAAATCCAAAGTTTCATTCGCTTGCACATTAGGTAACCTTTGAAAAAAGGTTCTTATCCGTAAGGTAACTAAATTCATATAAAACCTTATGATAATATTTTAAATTACATTGGCAGTGAAATAATAATTTAGTTTAACATTTACCCTTTCTCGTTCAAAATATGCATCGTTTTAAGTCTAAATTAAAAGAGAAAAGTGCAAACTAGTGAATATGGAAAAAAAAATAAGTCTGCGTAATTCTCATTTAGCTGGTTGTATTTTCCGATTAATTAAGTAATTAAAACTTCTTATATTTTGAATTAAATATATTATTCTGGCGTTACTTAATAATTCAAAGAAATAGTAACCTGTAAGCAAGAGAACCACACATAAGTTATTGTTAATTGTTAACAATTTGAATAATCAGGGTAAGCATTAAAATAAAACATACAATTTTTTACGAAAACCTATTGATTATATAGGTATCAATTGTGACTGCAAAAATTTTGGTTTGAATTAATGATAATATTTTTTATAAATAAAGTAAAATTATTTCTTAAATGAATTGAGAATTAAAAGTATTACATGACGCTACAGATGTTTCAATCTCATAACGTATACAACCACAGCTGCCATATAATCGACAGGCTTTCAACGATTCTTTCAAAGGTTACCTTATCATCACAATATTTAAAAGTCACCTAAAAATTGCCTGTACAATGTCCTAGGAAATCTAGTTAGAACATCGTCTTGATAAACTAGTCTTTGCGGCTGTAAGTAGTAGGAAGACGGCGTTCTAATATTTACATGGGGACGTTTCTTGACTTGATAGGCACTCACTTCTGACGCCGAATACTGCGGTTCGGCATTCTGGAAGTTACCTCGAAATCTAGCGAATGTGTAATCTCGATCAGCTGACACAAAACCGCTCGGCACTCTGTTGATTGGCAAATTCGGAGACAGAGCTTCATTGAATCTATCGTCGAAATCATTTTCTACAGAATCAGCGAGATTTTGCTTTATTGATATATTTTCGGGAATTACTGGTTTGCCGGTTGGACCGTAGGGCTTCGATACTTCCACTTTGATTTTTGGTTTATATGAATCTTCTTTAGTAAAGGGAATAGACGTTGCCAAGTACGGCTTTATGTAATCACCAGGAGATAGCGTGGATTCAAGTTTGTCTCTAATAGCTTCGTAATTATCGTTGTAAACTTGCAAAACTTTAGATGCTAACTGTTTTGCCTTTTGCTGATGGGTTATTAGTTGTACAGTTGTTGTTTCCGGTTGTTGCGTTGATTCTACTTTTGTCGTGGTGTGAGCTGCAGCTGTTGTTGACTCCTTCTTAGTTCTGTCATAGTCTATATCCTCTTCATCATAATACTCGTATTCATCCTCAACAACATGGCTTAGTTGTTGTGATGTAGTAGGCTTTTCAGCTTCAACAGTTATCGTTGGTTTTGTTGTTGTAGACGTTGTTGTAGTAGAAGTCGGTGTTGTTGTTGTTCGGGTTGTTGTTGGACTAGTCATTGTTGTAGATGTGCGGGTAGTAGTAGTTGTGGTGCGAGAAGTAGTAGTAGGTTTCGTGGTTGTCGTTGTAGTAGTGGAAGTGGTGGTGGGTTTAGGGGTGGTGTTTAAGGGAGCTGTGAGATCTCTGCCGGCGACTGGTTGCAGCCCGCGCGGCAGGTACGGGCTACCACCCCTAGACGGTAAAAAAGGACGTTTTACCACTTTGACTGTAGGCCTAACTTGTTTGACCTTGTCTTCTACTTCTTCTCTTTCTATTCTTTCTTTTTTATCATCGTAATCATAATAATAGTCATCATTTGGTTTCGGAGTACGTTCTTCTTTATTTCTCTGATTATAAGAATACTTCTGACCCCTTCCAGTAGGCGGAGGGTTGTAATATTCATCTTCATAATCAATTGGTCTTTTTGTCTTGCGTCCTTTGCCCCCTGGGCCAGTTATAGGTGGCCTAGTAGGCTTAAATTTTTCCTTTTCTACCGGCTCCGCTTTGGGTCGTTGCTGTACAGCTGCAGCTTTTGCAGAAGGCAGTGGTTTACTTGTGTCATCTTCTTCGTAGTCATAGTATTCATCGTCCACCTTTGTAGGCGCTTTTGTTGTGGCAGCAGTTACATATTCATATTTCCCTCTTTCACTTTTGGGAACAGGTCTTTTAACTTTTGGGGGCATTCTAGGTTGGCTGAAGAGACCATGACCATTTGGCTTTACCAGTCCTTCTGGAGCTGAGGGTGTATCTTTTTTGTCTTCTTGCACCCTGTCGTCATTTTCGTAATTTCTTTCAGGTTTAATATTCGGTCTTTCATCTCTATTTCTATAAGGCCGGTCTTCTCTGTATCTTCTACCTTCATTTTGGTAGCTCTCCTCTCTTGGTCTATTAGGTTTTTCAACTACTTCATCTCTTGGTGGACGTCTTTCGTCTCTAGGTCTTATTTCATCACGAAATCTAGTGCTATCACGGGGTCTTATTTCATCCCTGAGTTTGACTTCGTCTCTTGGCTTTATTTCATCTCTCGGTCTTATTTGATCTCTTGACCTTATTTCATCTCTGGGTCTTGAATCTTCCTTGGACCTAGCTTCATCTCGAGGCCTTTTATCGTCCCTTGGCCGAATTTCGTCACGTGGTCTCACGTCATCTCCGGGTCTAGTTTCATCTTTTGGTCTGATGGGTTCTTCATCACGAGGCCTGAATTCATCCCTTGGCCTAGTTTCATCCCTAGGTCTGTACTCATCTCTAGGTCTTTTTGGTCTTACATCGTCTCTTGTACCATCTCGCTTACCACCTCTGGGTCTATCTTCATCGACAGGACTATATCGATCATCAGGGAGGTATGGGTCATCCTCTTCGTCTCTAGGCCTAGGACGTCTACCAGGCCTGGAACCTGGTCGCCTGTCACCTTCTTCTTCATATGGCCTCCTTTTGCCTGGCCGCCTATCATACGGCCTTCTCTCTTCATACTCATCAACAGGTTCTTGGTCTCTGGGTCTCGGACGTTGATTGTACCTGAAGTTGATATCAAAAATATGTATGTGAAAGTGAATTTTATTTTATTTTAAATTCTCACTATTGTTTAGTGTACAATTCCATGCGTTAAACCATTGCATAATGATGAAATAAGTTAGATACGTTAATCCATAAGCAAATTTAATTATTTTATTTTGCAAGAATGAATTTACCTTCACTACATAGCTCTTTGCAACCTTCTAATATATTAGACTCACGTCTTCCGCACACAATACAATTTTTATTACTATAGAGGATAGATGTGTGTCGCCAAATCTTACCTGTCATCCTCATAATCGTCTACTGGCCTCTTTTTCTTCCCTGGTCTTCCACCAGGGCGAGGTCTTGGTCTCCTCCTGAAATTTTTATTGCCCAGTTAAATGTATTTTTACTACTAACATTCATAGGATTCATACGAAAAACAATACTTTTTGGTAATGAATATTGTTTTTTACTTTACGCCTAGTTCACTAACACCTTGGCAGAAACTTTACCTATCGTCGTAGTCGTAGTCATCCCTGTAGTAGTAGTCGTCATCGTAGTAATCATATCTGTACTGCGGCCGCCTCCTGGGTGGCCGGGAGGGTCGCTGCGTGGTTGTGGTGGTAGTTGTGGTGGTAGGTGGTGGCGGTGGCGGATCAGTCGACGCTGCCTTGTAGAGAGCTTCGTTTCTGTAAGTCATCATCATTGAATGTTTAGGGAAGGAAAAGAATATAATTCAAACAGTAATTAACATTCTTCAATTAGTTTTAATTAAAACTAGCTTTTGCCCGCGGCTCCGCCCACTTTAAAAAGTTTTTCCGGGATAAAAGTCCCGCTTTATACTTTCCCGGGATAAAAAGTTGTCGATGTGTTAATCCAGGACATGATCTACCCGTGTGCCAAATTTCATCGAAATCCGTTCAGTAGTTTTTGCGTGAAAGAGGAACAAACATCCTTACATCCTTACATCCAAACATCCATACATTCTTACAAACTTTCGCCTTTATAATATTAGTAGGATAGTAGGATACTGTGTTTGGATTGGTCACACTGAACAAAATAGAGATATTTAAATAGTGAGTACTAGATATAATTTAATTATTATAGTTTAGTAATATTGTATCTTCGGTTTTATCTGAACAATAAGGCAAAATTATATTAAAAAACAATTTATACCTGCTGAAGTAATTTGGTGAATTTTTACAATCAACTTCGGAGACGAAATGACAGATGAAGGTCTTCTGGTCAAAGGCGGTGTAGTTGGCGCAGAGGAAATCGTATCTGGTGCCGTACAAGCAGTGATGATACACCTGGAAAAAAATGGTTAGTTAATATGTATTCTTTAACATTAAATTGTTACAAATGACAAGAATCTAGAACGTACTGGAAGTTGAATAAAATTACTTTTAGAAACTAGAAGTGCAGATTTATCTTCTATCACAGTAAGTAAAATTATTTATCACTACATATTATAAAACAAAGTCGCTTCCCGCTCTCTGTCCCTATGTCCTCATGTCCCTATGTATGCTTAAATCTTTAAAACTATGCAACGGATTTTGATGCGGTTTTAATAGATAGAGTGATTCGAGAGGAAGGTTTATACGTATAATACATGCATAATATAGAAAACATTGATAATTTAAAAGGTTTCTAATGTGATGTCGTAGATATACACATTTTTTTGCGCTTACATTGCAGACGCTGGCTAAACTCTACGAGATAGATCGAAATAATGTACTACACTTTTGTACACCTTAAAAAGGTCTACAAAAAAGTCCGCGATGGTATATGTCTATCTCTTAGGGATAACCCACAATAACCATTTTTTATGCTTTACTTTTGACGAGAAATAATGGCTTATTTACGAAGCGATTTTAAGCAATACAGCATTAATCCTTATCCAATTAAGTACCATAAATACATTGTGCATTTAATATAGCTCAATATGGCCCTTTACAACATGTAATTTAAATAAATATTTTCGAAGATATTACAGACTAGCTTTTGCCCGCGGCCCCGCCCGCATTAAAAAGTTTTTCCGCGATAAAAGTCTCGGTTTATGTTTTCCCGGGATAAAAAGTAGCCTATGTGTTAATCCAGGACATGATCTACCCGTGTGCCAAATTTCATCGAAATCCGTTCAGTAGTTTTTGCGTGAAAGAGGAACAAACATCCTTACATCCATACATCCAAACATCCAAACATCCATACATTCTTACAAACTTTCGCCTTTATAATATTAGTAGGATTTAAAATGCAGGGACATAGCAGTCGCGGCGGTACCGGCCGGGGGGTCGGCGGCGCGTGTCTATAAATGAGAAAGTATGGAGATAATTTGAGATCCTGAGGAGGACATAGGCTACTTTTATCCCGGAAGAACATAACCCGGGAATTTTATGCCGGATTTTATTTCCCGCGAGTGGGGCCGTCACGGCCTAACCACTGAACCTATTTAGATGAAATGTGGTAGGGAGATAGTTTAACCCGTCAAGTCCCGATTATATATTGATTTATGCGGAAACCCTATATACTAGAACGCCCGCATCCGTCGCGGGGCTTGACGAGTCAAGATCCTGGGACGGACCTAGGCTATATCTTATTCCGGGAAAAAATAAACCGAGACTTTTATTCCGGAAAATCTTTCTGCGAGTAGAACCGTACGAAAATAAGTATGGCGATAGTTTGAGATCCAGAGGTGGATATAGGCTACTTTATCCCGGAAGAACATAAACCGGTAATTTTAACTCGGTTTTTTTTTCTCGCGAGTGGAGCCGTCACTGTCACACCACTGAACTGATTGCGATGAATTTGGAAGGGACATAGCTTAAGACCCTGGGAAGGACCTAGACTATTTCTTATCTCGGAAAAACTTCACCAATGGATGGAGTGATTCAAGAGGAAGGCTTATGTGTATATTACATAAATATTTTGTATGACAAAAAACTAATTTCAGCATGTAATATGCTTTGCTACCTGAGCGAAGCCAGGGCGGGCCGCTAGTATTTAATAAAAAAAAAATTATCCATATTTTTTCTAACGTCTATAGTGATTTTATGGAGATTTGTTTTAAAACTTTAAATGCAATGTTTGTGTAAGTACTTACTATATAGCGTAGTTATATAACATAATTCGCACCTTTAGACCGAAAACGACACAATTCAAAAAATAGAAAATTGAGTTGTCCTTTTTTAAATGACTAAAAACTAGTGCCTTGTTTACAAAAATATAATAAAAAAGGGACCGATATAACAGGTTTGTCCTTTTCATGCTTGAATATGGCTGTTTTTGAACTATTATTGTATTGAGTACTTCGTTTTAAGTAGTTTTATGACGATAACCCAATTTTCTATCTTTTTGAATTGTGTCGTTTACATCCTAAAGGTGCGATATATTATCATAAAACTAGGTGCTCTATTTTAAATCCCCAACAAAAGAAAGGGGAGTTATAAGTTTGTGATGTGTATAGATACACATACACTGATGTGTATCTTTGTATCTGGGTATATGTAAACTGTGCCATCTCTTGGGTAGTCAAAAACAATTTTCTGACTGGTACCCAAGAGATGGCAAGCGCAATAGAAGTCGCCAACATACGAGATTGGACGACGACCTAAAACCCACGGCTGGACACCATTGTAGAAGGGCAGCGTATGATAGAACGTTCGAAAATTGCACAGAAGTTTGATCGAAAAAAACGAATATTTCTCGAAAAAAAAAAACGAGTTATTTTCGAAAAAAAAAAAACGAACGTAACCGAAATATACTAGGATTTTTTCGAAATTTATCAGTGAAAATATATAAAATTATGTATCTATTTATGTTTTCACATAAGTCAACACTGCCAGTGCAGTCTATATATATTGAGCCCAACACAAAAAGAATCTCTGAGACCATTTTGTTATTGATAACACTAAATCTCATCAATGAGTATCTAACAAACAAAAAAAAAAATCATTAAGTCACGTGGTTTGTATGCTCAGAACGAAAAAAATCGAAATAAACGACATTTCCGTTTTTTTCGTGAAAGTAACCATTCGTTTCTTTCAGGATTTTCAACGCTACTCAGGAGTTCGGTGCCCGACGCGAGAACGCTTAGTTTTAAATATTACTAGGTACTTAAATGACAGACACTTTTATTATTTTACTTGTTAGAGGATTTTGTGTCGGGGGTTATGTAAATTATAATTTTATACAATAGAACTTAAATCTGTATTGGTTTTTATGATTATTCATACAAAACAAATTCCCCCAACTTAACCAAGTAAATACGTGTCAGTAGTAATATCGTGAAACATAATGGATAACAAACAAAGGATTATAAATGAATCCCTTCAAAATAATCAAATATCACACATAACAAATTTTCAATGAAATGGACAGACGAACACTTTTTTTCGGCTTCGTAGCAACTGAGGTCGTCCAGTGTCAAAATAAAGAGGGACATTGTCTTCAGACCGATGAGGTATATACCTTAACGGGAAATGACCTTGAATATAAAGACAAAAATAACATATTCATGTTTATGCAAAATATTACATCACTGTTGACCCTAAAAGAAAAGAGACCAGTAACATCAACCTACACTGACCCTATATTTGGGAAACTGAAGATAAAACCATATACAATTGGCATCTTATGACCGCGACATCGCCTTTAATTTTGTTGATAATAAAATTGCCAGTTGGTATTGGTGTATCTACAAAATGGCAAGCATTGTTTGGCTTTATATTTAAAAGACTTTAAATGTAGTCAGTTGTTCTTCCATCCATTCGTCTTTTCGCATTTAATATGTACGAACTTGTAATAAAATCTTTTTGCCTGTACTATAACATATTGTATCGAGCTGGTTTTGATGATATTAAAAAGCTTACATTTCAAAAATAGAAGCAAATTAATAAAATTTTGTTATCAGCAATTTTTTTTTTCATTTATTTTCTTTGAGTATTTAGCAATGGAAAGGAGATGAGATGCCAGGCGAACCCTTCGTTGGCATTTTCCTTCCGTGAGATGATGCACTTCAGTAGGAAGCCATCGCTCGCCATAATCTAGTGATCCATGGTGGATACTATAGCCAGTTTGCGAAGACAGGTGGCACTGCCGCTACGGTCCTCAAGCCCGCACTCGGCCTCTCCAGCCCAGTAATGCATCATATAGCCCTGACGTTGTACCTACAGATTTTCACCTGTTTTGGTCTCTTGAGAATACTATAAGCAGTTTTAGGTTACTATCAAGAGAGGACTGCCAAAACTACTTGTCACGTTGTTTTGATTAGAAGTCACAAAATATCTTCAGCAACGGGATCATGGCACCTTCAACATGGCAGAAAGTCATCGAACAAAATAGCACGTAATACATACTCTAAATTTTGAAAAAAATTAACTCTGAGTTTTATATAAAATGCAAAGAAACTTTTCCCCCAACTTAATATTAATATGTTAACTTATATATACAATAGTAGGTAATTTGTACGTTGACAACCAATTCATGGGGGACAGTTGCCCTCTTTCCCCATCCTGCATACGGCCATGCTATCATTAAATAACACACACACACATACACAGACGCCTTTTATTCCCGAAGGGGTAGGCAGAGGCGCAACGAGTACACCCACTTTACGCTGTGCCGTGATTCCGTCCCATGATGTGATAGGGGTCGAGTCTATCCACATATCAGGCACAATTCCAGACTCCAGGCCGGTACAGAGTAAAAAACCCAATACCACTTTGCCCTACTCGGGGATCGAACACGAGACCTTAGCATTGCAGACGTACAATTTAATAAGCTTGATAAAACTAACCTGACATTTATGTGGAACCGAAGCGTAGAACCCATCATGGAGTCCGTCACACTTGAAGTCCATGGTTTCCGGAGGAGGAACAGCTTCGTAGAAGGGATACTCGGAGAGGTTGTACCCGTTCAGCTCCCGGGGGAGGTTGGGGTCATGAATGTAGTCGATCTGCGGTATGCCTGTAAGTTTGCTTGTTGAATTCGACGCTTCGCCATCTTCGGCTGTCGCTTCCATCTGAAAATAATTACGGTTTTGTAGCAACGAATGTAAAATATAGAATTTTATTAAAATTAAGCGGCTTGGGTCACACATACATGTAAAGATTAAATGAAAATTATGTAAGTCTCAAAATGTACACTTAAGCTAGACTATGATTAATTATTCTTATTTACGGTGTAATAATCCTACTAATATTATAAATGCGAAAGTTTGTAAGTATGTATGGATGTCTGGATGTCTGGATGTAGTATGGATGTTTGTTACTCTTTCACCCAAAAACTACTGAACGGATTTCGATGAACTTTAGCACACGGGTAGATCATGACTTGGATTAGCACATAGGCTACTTTTTATCCCGAGACAATATAAAGCGAGACTTTTTTATCCCGGGACAATTAATTCACGCGGTCGGAGCCGCGGGCAAAAGCTAGATGACAATAAATATTTTAATAAGTCAAAGTATTAAAAATAGACATCTGAGATCTTAGAATAATAACACATAGAACCCGCGAACATGCACGCTTAGTGAGGCAAGTAAAACTAAGCCATTTGGCCTAGTTTCCGAACAGCCCGTGTCAGTGCACAAAGTCGAATCGTAGCACCAGCAGCTCTCGATATTTTATTTTAATATGACGGTTTGTCCAATAAACGGATGTCACAGTACCTCGGATAATCATAAGAAACATTGTAACATAACATTTCACATGTAAATATTACGTTTAATCTAATATTTTGACATAAAATAATTGACAAAGCAAACACAATTATCCATATTTTTAAACAGACGACATTATATCAAAATGTTGCAAACAAAAGGAAAATTGTTACCCCAAAGTTTGACGTCTATGTTCTAAAATTAATTTACGTTAAAATTAACTTATTTAATTGGTACTTTTACATGCTTTGATAGTGTGTTGCCAGTATAAGGAATATATTATTTTCTATTGATCTGACTTGAATTGACAATATTTAATTTTTTGTACATGCTTATATTATTATTTTAGATGAAAATAGATCTAAAGTAAGGACTTATACGCCTTTTCTCTTTCAAAAATATTTCGTTTTCATTAATAATTTTAACTTTTAATTTCGTCTTATCCTCAACAAACGTAAGCACTAAGCGTAAAATTACTTCAATTATACGGTTGAATAGTGATGTCTTTGTTTTACTATAATCCGGCAAACTTCTAATAAAATAGAAGCGGTGACGTATTTTGACATTGTTGACTTAAATATAAAAAAAAAATATCACCTTCATAAAATCACTATCGAGACAAAGGTAAGTACCTCATTCAGCCGTTAAATGACGTCAGCACGTGGTTTATGGTTTTATTTTTTTTCTCCCTAACGAAGTAATAATGAAATTTAAAAAATATGTAATTCAACTCATGATAAGATAGTAAAGAAAAGGTATTTTGTTATTTGGTATTGCTTTTATCCTTTTCAGGGTTTCCCCATTTGAAACCATTCGTTTCTTAAGAATAAAAAAAAGTAATTTCTTATTTTGGACAATAATAATAATTCCATAAGAATATAATACTATAATAATGGCTCAAGGTAGAAGCAATCTCACTTACCCCAAGTTTGGGGAAAATCTCATGCCACTAGCAATATTATTTGCACGCTTGTATGCGTGTGACAGAACGTCACTACGAGTGACTTACGCTTACATCAATGAGTTTTATGCCTCACATTCGACAGTTTTTTCATATGAAACTATCATTCTTGGCGTTATTATTCTATGTCTGAGATTTACAAATCTATACTAATATTATAAAGCTGAAGAGTTTGTTTGTTTGTTTGTTTGAACGCGCTAATCTCAGGAACTACTGAACCAATTTTCAAAATTCTTTCACTAATAGGAAGCTACATAACTCCTGAGTGCTATATATAGGCTACTTTTTATCCCGGGAAAATATTTTTGTCCCGGAAAAACTTTCACGCGGGCGGAGCCGCGAGCACTACTAGTGTTGTATCTATGATTGTTATTGGATCAACTCAACAAAGTTGCATTCAATATGTAACTTATCTTCCTACAAACACGAATATTATAGCCTTCATTTACTCTACAAGCTATAATATAGCCTCACTTTACAATGTTTACCGTTAATAACAAACCTTAGGAATAATTGTGACACCATACATCAAGCTGAACAGTACAAATTGTGCAAACTTCAGGTGTGGCCCGACATGATAGTTGATCAAGGTTATTTGGTCGTTTCCTCATTCTGCATAGCAAACATTTAACTTGGGTTCATAAAGCTAAGCCTGTTTAATTCAATGTTACCCTCATTTTTGTGTGAACTTTCTTTTTTAAATTGCCATATGGTTAATGAAGTTTCTCATACCTCCTTTAACTCCTTTAGAAGGAATTTCGAGTAGGACAAATTGAATTGTAAGGAGCTGGTTTATAAAAATGCTTCTTTAATTCTGCCTATCTTCGTTAATATGGAACATACGCACAAAAATCCTTCTCGTGATACTGATTACTCGGCTTTGGAAGTTAGTTTAAGAATGTTATCAAGTAGATGTTTTCTGACATAGTTTTGTCAAACGATGTCTACAAAAGATTATATAGTTGATAGAAATCGTAAGTTTCTATGAGGTACATTTATATTGTAATCTGGGTGCTGTATTGCAGATAATTTTGATTTATAGAATATAAAACGACTGAAATCTTTAAAATCATTATTATTCTATAGTACAGGTTTATAATCGCCTCTCTATTCATTTTGGGTTTGTCATCTATTACAGGAACTATAATTTGTATTCGCCTGGAAAGAATCGCGATAGTTGACTACTTTTTTTTAATACATTTATCAAAAATGTATTAAATACACCTTGGTGACGTAGTTGTATTACTATCACATCATGGGACGGAATATGCATGGCGAAAAGTGGGTGCACTAGTTGTGCCTCTGCCTACCCCTTCGGGGATAAGAGACGTGAGTATACCTATATGTCATCAAAAATGTATGCCATCCAAAATTAACGGAAAAATAATTTTCAAAATTGGGGCAATAATAAGTAAGTTTGAAACTTGGTGGAAGGGGTAGTAGTCCAATAACAGTATTACACTCTGACGTCACCGAGAGTTGCCGGCAAAAACGCTGCGTGCGTGCGAAAGAGATAGCGCGATATCCCCTCCACGTCCCCACTTTTGCTCACAACAATGCTTTATTTTTCAACCAATTTTGATACTAATTTCACAGAAGAATTTATCTTTGTATTATTTTCTGTTACACATAAAATAATTTACAAAATAAAAAATAAAACATAGGTAACCCTATACTAATATATCCTACTAATATTATAAAGGCGAAAGTTTGTAAGAATGTATGGATGTTTGGATGTTTGGATGTATGGATGTTTGTTACTCTTCCACGCAAAAACTACTAGACGGATTTCGATGAAATTTTGCACACGGGTAGATCATGACCTGGATTAACACATAGGCTACTTTTTATCCCGGAAAAACTCATTCACGCAGGCGGAGCCGCGGGCAAAAGCTAGTATTCCATATTATCTGTTTACGATTCCAGGGCACTAGAGATCAACATAGACACGCAATATGTCAGCTTGAAGAATTTTATGTCAATAATCATGTTATAGTTTATGACTACAAGTCGAAAGTCGAAACAATTTTGTATAGTAATTAAATTATACGCTATAAAACTTGGCCTGATATATTGATCAAAATCCGATTATATTATAATAATTTTCCAATAAACGCCGCTAGATGTCTCTACACGGCCGTATTTTAAACGTATGAGGAAAGTTGGAAACGAAAGTCGTGTGAATGAACTTCCTACATCATCATAATGATGAAGGGGAGTGGAGACATATTTTAACCTAACATAAATTGTATTAAGCCTGTGAATCAGAAGCTATAGCTTCTGGTTCCACAACAGAGTTAAATAAAACATATTCATAACTTGCGGTTAGAAATAATATTTTCGCGAAATATTTTCGAGTTTAAATATGAATTATTTATAATATAGAAACTGAAAACATAATATCTCATTGATTACTCACATCATATACGAATATCACTCAATGTATTATTAGACTCAGCAATGTACTCCTTTCTCACTCCTTTCAAACTGGTAAGCAACTTATCTGCCAATATCAATCTGTCTCTGGTATGGAAAAGTTCCTTACAGACTTTAAATAAAACCAAATTTGCAAAGGCACAATCAATGGGTGCTCCTCATATCTACCTGGGGTCCATCTTCAGACTCTGGCACCTGCTCGGGCGCGGCAGTGGTGGTGGTGGTAGTCTTCGCGAAGATCAAGGATGTCGCTCTCGCTGCCGACGTGATGGGCAGCTCCGAGGCCAAAACTGTGAGGACTATACCTGGAAAGAATTAAGAGCGTTTTATTGTAATGAAATGAAAGAAAATGAAATCATTTATTCGAATGCACAAAATGTTAAACATTACTTAGATTCAGTCAATTTTTACTCTACCACCAGTTCGGAAAGCAGTTTCCACCAGAGAAGAGCAGTATGGGTTAGCTTTATATATAACTAGACTTCTGCTCGCGGCTTCGCCCGCATGAATGAGTTTTCCGGGAAAAAAGGCCCGCTTTATATTTCCCCCGGATAAAAAAAAACTATGTCACTCGCTGATAATATAGCTTTATATTGGTTAAAGATTTTTTCAAATCGATTCAGTACTTTAGGAGCCTATTCAATATAAACAATCAAAATTTTCCTGTTTATAAAGTACTTTTGCCCCGCGACTTCGCCCGCAATAAAGTGGTTTTCCCGCAATAAAGAGGTTTTTCTGTGTAAAAGTTACTTTGAGCTCCGATAAACGCGTGCGAACGCTGGTAATCATAAACTGCTGTACGGCGAAGCGCGGCCTTCGACGCGCTATTTGTAGGCCCGCGCCGCTGGTACCGCTGCAACCGCTAATGTCCCTGCATTTTAAATGTGTAATATCTTCGAAAATATTTATGAAAATTACATGCTGTAAAGGACCATATTGATATATATTAAATGCACAATGTATTTAGGGTTGTTACGTAATTAGATAAAGATTAATGCTGTATTGCTTCGTAAATAAGCTATTATTTCTCGTAAAAAGTTAAGGATAAAAATGGTTATTGTGGGTTCTCCCTAAGAGATAGACATATACCATCGCGGACTTTTTGTAGACATTTTTAAGGTGTACAATACTCTATTACATTATTTTGATCTATCTCCTAGGGTTTAGCCAGCGTTTGCAATGTAGGCGCAAAGAAATGTGTTCATTTACGACATCACATTAGAAACCTCTAAAATTAACAGTGTTCCTGTACTATATTATGCATGTATTATACATAAAAACCTTTCTGTTGAATCACTCTATTTATTAAAAAAACCGCATCAAAATCCACTGCGTACTTTTAAAGATCTAAGCATACATAGGGACATAGGGACAGACAGCGGGAAGCGACTTTGTTTTATACTATGTAGTGATAATATAACCATAGATACGTAGATTATATAGACAAATTACTATTTTACTTATCAAAAATATTAATTATTCATTTTGTATTGCTGACTGTGTACCTCTTGACGCAATTGAAATGGAAAGGAGACAACAAAATGCATGAACAACCCGCCAAGATTCTAATTCCATAAAAAATAAAAAGAAAGTGCATTTATAGGGTTTTATGTTTATATATACTAGAAACAATATTACAACGAAAGTTTTGTTATTAAAACAAAAACATAGTTCAGACAAAATATCTCTTATATAACTCAAATGTACCTACTTCGTTCAAAACAGTTAAAACACTATTAGCCCAAGATCCCAGAGCGTTCTGACATAACTTATTTTCACATGGATGAAACCTCCACGAATTAGTAGCGTCTAGCATACTTTATAATACCTGCCTACTTGTGGAGCTTGCCCTGTGACACCTGGGCAGGTACCAGGTGAGAAAGGTAACTAAAAATATGAGTTATCTAACTTAAATTTGTATGGCTGATTTTTATATATGTTTTGTAGAATATTATTCTAAACTAGAATTATAAAGTGTCAGACACTTTTCATGGACCAGAGCTTTTGTCAGACGCTTTAAAGCTCGCCAAAAAATTAATGAACTTTACTTATTTTTTCATGTCTGACTTTTAAATACGTTATTCAAGTGACTATTACAAAGTTATATTTCATCAGTCAGACAAATTCGAGTGACCAAACATCCCCTAAACACAAAATTATTCAGCTGGGAGTGCGAGCGCGAGAGCACTATGCGCATGCGTCTCAGAATAAAAAATTGAAATGTATTGAAAATACTTACTAAATTCAATCCAAGATTTTTGCATCCTTATTTCAATAAGATCCCTTATTAAAAAAAAAGATTTAAAAAGATTCAACCCATGTAAAATGTATATCTATATATTTGTCAAGTTGAATCTTTTTTAATCTCTTTGAGCCATTTCGAATCTTTTGAAATCTCTTTTTCTAATCAGGGATGAGCTTCAATATTAAGTTGTGAATTAATAAATATTAAAGTGTATTTATTTATTGCGTGTATTTGGGATAGTGAATATATGAGGAGCCATTTTGTTTTATAAGGAATTAAAAAATATTGTTGGCAACACTGCCTATAGTATCCTGGTATCCAGTGCAGTTCGGGTGTATAAGAGGACATGTTTTTGTTATTTATATCGTGTAATTAGTGACCGATATTGTTATTTGTAATAGTGAAAACCATGGAAGAAGAAAAATCAAAGTGTATAGGTTTGATGGTGACCAATTACTCGGAGACATTAGTGAATTCCTTAAAAATTCAGGTAGGTACTATACTTTGACTTCAGTTTTAAATTTATTGTATTTATAATTTTATGTTTTTTAATTCTTTAAACCTGTTTTTTGCAGAAGACGCTGCCAGCAACGACAACATCGCTGTCAATATCATGATTGGATGAACGATGAAAATTCCAATGACTGTCGATAATTGCGATGATTAAAAGATAAACAAATATTTGCTGTAATTAATCATAGTTATATTATATATTTTTTGGTAAAATATTTTTTTTCTTAAATCTTTTCTAACTGATATCTTTCTTACAATAAAATAAAGATAATTCCTTATAAAACAAAATGGCTCCTCATATATTCACTATCCCAAATACATGCAATAAATAAATACACTTTAATATTTATTAATTCACAACTTAATATTGAAGCTCATCCCTGATTAGAAAAAGAGATTTGAAAAGATTCGAAATGGCTCAAAGAGATTAAAAAAGATTCAACTTGACAAATATATAGATATACATTTTACATGGGTTGAATCTTTTTAAATCTTTTTTTTTAATAAGGGATCTTATTGAAATAAGGGTGCAAAAATCTTGGATTGAATTTAGTAAGTATTTTCAATACATTTCAATTTTTTATTCTGAGACGCATGCGCATAGTGCTCTCGCGCTCGCACTCCCGGCTGCATAATTTTGTGTTTAGGGGATGTTTGGTCACTCGAATTTGTCTGACTGATGAAATATAACTTTGTAATAGTCACTTGAATAACGTATTTAAAAGTCAGACATGAAAAAATAAGTAAAGTTCATTAATTTTTTGGCGTGCTTTAAAGCGTCTGACAAAAGCTCTGGTCCATGAAAAGTGTCTGACACTTTATAATTCTAGTTTAGAATAATATTCTACAAAACATATATAAAAATCAGCCATACAAATTTAAGTTAGATAACTCATATTTTTAGTTACCTTTCTCACCTGGTACCTGCCCAGGTGTCACAGGGCAAGCTCCACAAGTAGGCAGGTATTATAAAGTATACTAGACGCTACTAATTCGTGAAGGTTTCATCCATGTGAAAATAAGTTATGTCAGAACGCTTTGGGATCTTACTCTATATTGTTTTTTGCATATTAAGGCCCATTGTATACTCAGTATAGTTGCAAATTCCATGTTTAGTTTCTAAAATAAATAAATAAATAAATAAATAAATAAATACAATAATGTTTGCCAATAATGACTGCTTCAGTGGCGTAGCTGTATTATGGTACAACTGCAATCTCGAGTTCGATCCCTGGGTCGGGCAAAGTGATATTGAGGTTTTCTATTCGGTATCTGCTCGAAATCTGAAATTTGTGCCCGATATGGCGATAGGCTCGCCCTCTATCACATCATGGAACGGAATAACGGCGAAAAGTGGGTGTACTAGTTCCGCCTTTACCTACCCCTTCGGGGATAAAAGGCGTGAGTGTGTGTGTACTAATATTTTAATAATTATATAGATATATGTATCGAGCGTTTGCACTTGTCCGCAGTGTTTTTACGCAGCGTCACTATGACCACGAAATATACTCCGAACGATTTTCCTACTAACACTAAGTTATTTATAAGGTATTCTTAGAATCGATACGAATTAAAATAAAAACTGAATATATATAAATATTGATTGACCAGAATGATGATAAATTGGCCAATGACATGTCAAGGTTGTATATTTACCTCATTTAACAAGTGACGATGAAACAATACGTTGTTAAATACCATTAAAGACGTGTTTTTTTTATTGTATTGAATGACGGGACGACTGATGACAGATGGAATGCCTCTGTGGCGTAGTTGTATTACGGTACGACTGCAATGCTGAGGTCTCGGGTTCGATCCCCGGGTCGGGCAAAGTGATATTGAGTTTTTCTATTCGGTATCAGCTCAGAGTCTGGAATTTGTGCCCGATATGGCGATAGGCTCGCCCCCTATCACATCATGGGACGGAATGATGGCGAAAAGTGGGTGCACTAGTTGCGCCTCTGCCTACCCCTTCGGGGATAACAGGCGTGAGTGTATGTATGTATGTATGTATGACGAGACGAGCATACCGTTTGCGTGATGATAAGCGATACGACCGCCCATAAACAGTAGTGTAATAATCGAATATGTCTGGATGGACGCAGTTGAATGCGAGTTAGCTAAGCTTCTCAGCATCAAAGTTACTATCGTTTCAGCAGTGTCTTAAGAAAATTAGGTGTTTATTCCGAAGACAAAAACCGAAAGAATATATTTTTTGTTCGGGCACGGCAAAGTGCGTGCACCTCACTTGATAGTAAGCGCGATGCCGTCCAGATAGAGTGTCGAATGGCAGCAGATGGTTATCTCATGCCATTCGACACAATCATGCCGGCCTACTGAGCTGCTTCTTCACCTACTTCACCCCCCTTATTCTATATGACGCACGTTATTTTCACCGCTAGTAACAAGCGCGTAACGTAACTCATTACATTTATCACTATGGAAATTGACATACAGAATACCATTTAACGCTATTTACACGAAGTTTACGTGACGCGGCCGCGTTACGACTTAGCACTGTCATAGAGAATAAGGGGGGGTCCTACTTTACTAGACGTACAGTCGCCAGCATAAGTATCTGAACAAATTCAAAATTTCAAATTGCCTACATACTTTGTGTTCTTACTAATAATTTTTTTTCTCCACAAAAATAAAATAAAATAGATTTACTTTACTTCAAACGAAGAAAAAAATGCTTAAGTTAACGCGTATACAGGCTAGGCGATTTGAAATTTTGATTTTGTATAATCAGCAGCATAAATATCTGTACAAAATCAAAATTTCAAATCGCCTATATACGCGTTAAAAAAAACTGAAAAAAGAAATTCTTCGTATGAACTAAAGCAAATCTCTTTTATTTTATTTTTGTGAAGAGAAAAAAAAGAATAGTCATCTCCTTTAAGAGAATCAAATACGGATCCTGAAATTAGCAATCGATGGCGAGGGTCGGAGTAGCTCAATTGGAAGAGCACCGGCACGGTACGCCGGAGGTCGTGGGTTCGAGTCCCGCCTTCGACTGTTCCTTTTTCAGGATTCTACAAAAATATAAAATCACGAATAGTAAGAGCACAAAAGTATGCAGGCAATTTGAAATTTTGAACTAGTTAATTTTTTTTATTCTTATATTTTATTCTCCAGCTACTTATGGTGGTGACTACAGATACTTATGCTGCTTACTACTACTGACTATATTATATGAATACAAAGGCTCTCAAGTTTGGATTTATCTTTATTTTATATTAGCTCTGAGTTAATAGTTTCTCAGCAGGCAACAATAAAACACTACGTTCCTACTCCTTGACCTTCGTTATCCTTTCATTTATGTTCTTGTATTAATCGCGATCGCACTATACAGATATCGTCGTAACACTTTTGGTATTTTTCATTTTTATAAAATGTAAATAAACTGACGTGTTATTTTTATATTTTATTGTGTTTGGGTTTCGTCTAAAGTTCGAGATAGACGAGTTATTACTCAAACGATAATGCCAATACCAACGAGGGCAAATATTGTTGATGTTAGCGCACACCTAGGAATAAACCCAAGAGAAAAATATTCGCAGTCTGTGTAGACGAATGATAAAGTGCGGTTAAAAATCGCACAGGAATTTTCACAGTACAAACTAGCCTTTATAACATAAAATTGGATATAATTTTAATGTCACAAACGGAGCATCCCATAACGGATCAGGTGATGTAATAAATTGACATTATAAAATAGCTAAAATTGAAATGTTAGCTGTGAATATCCTTGACTTTTGAAACAAACGCTTCGAGTAAGAGGCGCCTCACGCAGGTCTGACTAATTTTGATATGTATTTGGTTTAAATGCAAAATAACATGTATCAAATTCTTGCATATTTATGTACCATTGACCATATATGTAGTTACTAGGAATTCAGTCGGCAACAGTTTTGGAAAATTCCCATATTTCGTTTATTTTATATGTATATTGTATCAGTTTTTGGACTACATTTTAAGGCTCTCTTGTATTGGTTTGTTGGAATCTTGTGTTAATTATCTACAGTATTAGAAGCCGAAATTGGATGTAGTAATTTCGAGAGATTCCTCCTGCTTCTATTCAAACTTAAACTTAATAATACGAAACTTCAAGGTCTATATCGCTGATTATGAAATGCAGGCCATTTTTTTAACACGGCAAAGAAATATTACGCTATCAGTACCACCAACAAAACTTATAAGTAGAAATATGTATACCTGGGATATAAATATCTAGTAATTATTTTATTAATTTTTTGTACTGGGTACCCATATTATTATGGTAAAATTTGTTTGATAGGAGCATCGTTGTTCACTTTATTACTTATTACTTTAAAGGTATTTTTGTCAATCGTCAGATATTTACCCCTGAAATAAATTATAGCTTGACGGAATCCAAAGTTTCCGTAGTATTATAATGCTCTTTGATCTAAAGTATAACAAATTGACAGCTTTACGCTTACGATTATTGTTATTTTTAATTCGTTTGTCTTGTACTTTATCCTACGAATAAAATATATCTAATGATTGAATAAAAGCCGTTACTATAATATCGCCTAGAAGCCTCGAAGTTTTGTTTACCAAATAGCTTTGAGAATTTAATGACCTTTTATATACGTAACCGGAATTTTCTCGAACGCCCTTGACCAAGTAACTTTTGTCAGTCCATTAGCTTCTTAAAATAAAGAATATATCAATATTTCGATGCAAAATGTATTCCTATGCAAATGGCAAATTTCAAGATATTTTAAGATGACCAAGGCAATTATAATTAAATATAATTTTCTATTCAATTCGATAATGAGAATTTCGTTCACTTAGTCTTTTACCATCACAATGTTGTTGGTTTTTTCAAGCATGCTGTAGAAAAGATTTGGCGTAGTTCTTGACACCTGTCACCTGTCTAATGCTTACCACCTAATAGTGTCTAGCAAGAAGATTGTGGGTATAAAGTTGTTGGTGTCTAGTCATGGGCAAACCGCGTCAGAAAACCCACACAAAGTATTGGTCGTCTGGGATCCGAACTGAGGATTACACGGTCCATAGCCATAAGCTTTCAATATATAAAGAACCCGGCAAAGAAGTCGAGAATTCTTATAAGAAGGAATATCCACTCATGTGTTTATTTTTGGTAACCAGCTTCCATATTTGGAGTACTTTTACGAACCTCACCTAAATAGTAATTTTATTCCAAAATTTTAAGCTAATGCAGATTAAATGTGTCACCTTGCATAATTTAAAGATGTGTTTAACATTCGGAGCTGTGTATTTGGCACAAAATGTCGCGAGTGGTAAATAGTTCTTGAATAATCAATACAAGGACACCAGGAAGGATTTGGTATGCGTATGCTTGGCACAGTGTGAAATCTGTCAATTTTCATTGTGCCTATACGAAATGTATGTTTTGGTGTATCATGGATGATCGGGGAATAAATACTCAGGGCCCGTTTCACAGGTTTCAAGTAAACTTTATTTGACAGTTATCGTATTAAACGGCTAATGAAGTTAGTACTTATTTCATTAAGTACCTTTTATTTGGGAGCATAGATTAAAGTGTGTCTTTAGTATTTGCTCGCGTGAAAAAGATTTTCTGGGTTAAAAGATTTTCCGGGATAAAAATATTTTCCCGGGACAAAAAGTAGCCTATAAATCGGTTCAGCGTTTCTGAGATTAGCGCATTCAACCAAACAAACTCTTCAGCTTTATAAAAAAGCATAGACGCGATGATTAGAATTTATCAGCAAGATTTTGCCCTCTAGTATTAACTTTACTTTATTAAATCGAGCTTATACGTGAAAAAAACTTAGGCGTTTTGTTGCGCGTGCGCACTTCGTCCGTAGGGTTTCCAAATCCCAGATGTTCATATCATCCTTGTCTTTTAACAATCCTTTCCTTTCGATAACCATCGGTTGCAGTACCACTGGTATTATTATTAATATCGCAGCTTTAGTGATCACTTACTATTTACTAGTTTGTCGTTTCTATAAAAACTTTTTTATAAATACATTGAATTGTTGTACATAAAATTACAATATAATTATTTTATGAAACGAGAGAACCAGTTGCAGATTTAATTTGACAAGCAAGTTTCTCTTTTGCGTATACAGGATACGTAGCATTAGTTGTGATTATTATTTTATAATAAAACTATTTAGTGAGGTCGTACGACGAAGATGAAACTAAAATCTTAATCATAATAATTAATGGCATACTATAACGTAATGTTGCTGTTTCATGAGTAAGTACTGCCTCGGTGGCGTAGTTGTATTATGGTACAACTGCAATGCTGAGGTCTCGGGTTCGATCCCCGGGTCGGAAAAAGTGATAGAGTTTTTCTATTCAGTATCAGCTCGGAGTCTGGAATTTGTGCCCGATATGGCGATAGGCTCGCCCCCTATCACATCATGGGACGGAATAATGGCGGAAAGTGGGTGCACTAGTTGCGCCTCTGCCTACCCCTTCGGGGATAAAAGAAGTGAGTGTATATATATGTATGTATGTATGTATGAGTAAGTACATTTTTTACACATAGGTATTTTTTTATCAGGGTAATATTTTTTTGATAATTTACACTTTTTTTTATTAGATAGCCACATTATTTTTTCTTATGTTCACAGTAAAGCAACACAATCATACACTTTAGTTATTTTGATATAACTTTAATGCAAAAAAATATTTCGATACAATGTTTCGTATAATATCTATATTTCAAGTACTTACATTAATCTTTTGGATTCCTTGTAATCAAATATACATAAAAAACGTATACTTACAAATGTTTATGAAATATGACATGAAACCTACGTTAGATTTTGAATATCTCTTAAATGTAAGAATTAATTTTATTATTTTTTGTATTGTAAGAGTCAATTACGTCCGCAATCTGTATCTTCTAAGTTATTTAATATTATTCATCAAGCTATTAACTTTTATGACAAATCGCAGACGTTAAAATGTTAATATGACATAAAATTTTACACTTGTGCTTTTTTGTGGTCCGAATTAACAAAAACATTGTCATTGGGAAGAACCTTTAACATTTTGGCATATGAGTCATTAAAAAGAAACGTATAATACATTATAAAAAAGAAAACGTCCAATAAATCCTGCGTGTAAAGAAAGATTGGTCACCCACCAATAAGGAAAAAAATGAGATTCTTGTTCTTATTCGGCGACTGCATTTGCACTTTTTATTTCGTTTATGCTTTTTTATCTTTCTCACACATGAACTTACAAGGGAATGGTAATTATTTATTTGCAGCATGAAGTTTGCCACGACTTCGTCCATAAGATATAATAGCTTGAGTATTTGTTTTTAACCGACTTCAAAAAAAGGGGGGGGGGGGTCACAATTCAACTTACATTTTTTTCTGGATTGTGTTCCGTTAACAAGACTATTATCTAATACCAGTATGGCAAATCTTAGCCTTTTACAACTTCATAATCTGGTACATGACTGCCTCGGTGGCGTAGTTGTATTATGGTACGACTGCAATGCTGAGGTCCCGGGTTCAATTCCCGGGTCGGGCAAAGTGATATTGAGTTTTTCTATTCAGTGTCAGCTCGGAGTCTGGAATTTGTGCCCGATATGGCGAGGCTCGCCCCCTATCACATCATGGGACGGAATAACGGCGAAAAGTGGGTGCACTACTTGCGCCTCTGCCTACCCCTTCGGGGATAAAAGGCGTGAGTGAGTGTGTGTGTGTGTGTGTGTAATCTGGTACATTTAACTTATAGCATTGGTTCTGACCAACTTGTTAGTGGCAAAGTTTGTGATTCATAATATTATGTATGATAAGGAATGTAAGCAAGGCATATTAGTGTTCAGATCAGAAAGAAAAAGAAAAAATACTTACAGAATATGCTGACGGTGAGCCATCTGTGCCGGGACCGTTTCATTGTGCCAGACCGATCTGTTGACAAAGAAAAAACTAATAAATACATCGTTTTATTACAAAGTAACTTAGCATGACTAGTTATGACATATCAAACCGGTCAACCATTAAAATAAATTCAAAAATTATTATATCTCAGTAATTATCCATACATAAAAAAATCTTTTGCAATAATTTCACGTCTGGCTTCTTATTAATATCTAAAATACGGAATTCTCAATAGCGACATGTTGATGCATGTACTTTTTCACACTTGCAATCAACCCTAGTCATTTTGTACAGTTAACGTTGCAAACGATATTCGGAATGCAAAATTTATTTGTTATTTGCGGACGGGACAGTTACTTTCCTTTAAAGGAACACTGTGCGGTATCGCGTGACCGTTTCGACTGACTAAATGACTCGTTGAAACTCGTCCTGGTGGTTTTGCAGGACCTTTTGGAATAACCGTACACGATGCATGTAAAATGTTTTAGTATAACGGTTCTTCGCAGTACAAAAGGCACTTTATAATGAATACATTTAGTAATTTCCAAACGCAACAGTATTTTAGTTTGGAGAATTATTGACGCCAACGATCAAAAGTGAATTAATTTGATTATGCATAGTGTAAGTATGTCGTCACGCAAACGTTATCAATGTGTAGCCGAGTAACACTTTAGTACTATGAAACTAATGTTCCTGAAGTTGTCAAAGCAACTATCAGTAGTATCGTACAACCATGATAGCGCGAGATTGACGCTAGTAAGTAATACCAGATTGAATAAAGCTATGTATAGACTACAACACTATACACAGTGTACACTTATACCGAGAGTCTCTTTTTTAATAAGAGTATTTCTAAATGTAAGAGACACCCGTATTCACACAAAGACACTCGGTGTGTACACTGAGTGTATGGTAGGGCTTTCAATCCGAGATTCTCGGTCTCGAAAATTTCGAGAGTCTCGACGATTTTTTTGTTTTTTCGAGAGTCGAGATTGCTGCCTGCAGTCTCGGGAATACCGAGACTTTCAAGACTTGAGTGAAATAATTAAATATTATTGAATAATTTACAAAACCACCAGAATTCTTTAATCCGATTAACTGGCGTCACAGAAAAAGGGAATTTTAGATAAGTAATCAATCGGAAATCGCAACCTAACCAATTTTATAGTTATTGCATATTATTATGTAAATAAAATTACCAATTATTCATAAATACATACATATATATGCGCTTCTAGCAGTATGATTAATAAAGTACTTTATTAATATATCTTGTATTACTGCCTGAAAAGTCTGTGAGCCGTGAATATATTAACTGATTGTGTTATTTTTGTAATAGTCTCGAAAGTCTCGTTTTTTTCCGAGACTGGACAGATTCTCGTTTTTTTTTTCCGAGACTATTAAATGTAACGAGACTGAAAGCCCTAGTGTATGGCATATAGTTTCGTAGTCTAAACCAGGCTTTAGAAACCGTTGAAGTAACGCGATTAGATGCAGAAGCGCCGGATCCTAACAAATTATAATACTAACTAAATTTAACATGGAACGGCGTAGGATCCTCGCAATTGAGATACAAAATTACGAAGATGCAGATTTAAATATATATTCAAATATTTTACGTTCACCTATTTATAAAATAAAATAAGACCTTGCTTTGTTCTGAGATACGCCGCTCCAATCGTGACTGGAAACTTCTCGGCATAACCTAATAACTAAATATTGAAACGATGCAATTACCATACGTTTTGCTTTCGAAATACCATAATGTAAAGCTAATTAAGGCTGGAAAGGTACTAACATGCGATAATAACACCGATATGGTGTGCAGTCAACAATTTATACGGCAGGTTGCTTGCCGGCTTGAACAGCAGGCTTATTATAATTTAATTTAATGGAATAAGGACTTAGTTCGGGTAGGCGATGAGTTAGATCAAAAAAATCTTTCCTGGTTAAAAATAAGGACGACAGTGTAATTAATTAAAGCACGTAAAGCCGTTGGTCCTGCGCCTGATCTCTCTCCGGTCATGTCGGATTACCGTCTCACCGGACTATGAGAGTGAAGGAACAGCGAGTGCACCTGTGTATTGCGCACATACTTCTGCACTATAATATCTCCTGCGTATAAGTCGCGGCACGAAACTCTAGCGCTGAGCGAAACGTGGAGGGGATAGCTGCGCATGGGTACCGTCGCGCACGCAATACAAATTAGTAATTTAATTGCTTAATTAAAAACAGCAAAATAATGTTTTAATGTAAAGTCAAATAGTAAGTCTAGCGGTGAACAAAATGTGGAACTTAACTGCGTATGGGTACTGTCACGCACGCAAATATTACTTAAGTAATATTACTTCATGTTTGAATGAATGAATTTGTTTCAGGGAATTAATGAAATCATTCGATTCCCTTTTCAGAAAACAATGCACGTCAAACACCATTTTCCGTGCCTGTCTTTTCAAAACAGTATTCCTTCTCGGCCTCGGCATTTTCACTGTTTAAAAACTGTTCAAACTTAATCAAACAGTGAATAAACTAACAAACACAACAAACAAATCAACAAAACAAACTTAACAAAAAACAACAAAAATTTACGATGACAACAAAACAATTCAGAACGCGACTGTACACTGGAAGTGCGCGGAGCGTCGTATCGGCACGGGGGACGGAGTACGACTGGAGAGCCAATCGGCGCAACGCACGCTCGCCCTTCACTCCCGGTACCCCGCCAAGACACCTTATTTTTTACTTCTGCGCAATAACGGTCAGCGCTAGAGTTTCGTGCCGCGACCAATACTTGGCTGATCTCCGTTGAGATTGGCCGCCGTGGCCGAAACTGGCTAGGAGAATTATTATTATTAATCAGGCGGTTGTCGGAATTTCTGTCATAGAAAATCACTGTAATAGTCCATAAAATATGATATGACGGAAAGGAATCCATGATAAAACACTAATGTTCTTACATCGATTTTCAGAAAGGCGAAGTTGAAGGTACGAAGCATCTGAGGGGTCGATAGATCACCCGATGGTAAGTAATCAGTACCGACCATGAACCTACACAGACAGAGAGAGGATATGAATTAACCTGTGAATATGTTATGTAGAAGCTAAATTAATTCACGGCTGAAGGCCAGTTTCTTTACTTTCAGTAATAGTCAAAGATACTGTTACTTTTGTCTTTATGACATACGTATTGTGGCAACTTTTGTAAACGTATGCTTTGGCAATTTTTATTGATTTTACCTTAGCTTTTACTTTTACAGTTAATGAAGGATCTAGCCAGGTCCTATAAGAATTACTTTGTGGATCTAGTACTTATTGTGATTTTATTCTTGCCCAAGTGCCTCGGTGGCGTAGTTATATTACGGTACGACTGACTACGACTGCAATGCTGAGGTCTTGGGTTCGATCCCCGGGTCGGGCAAAGTGATATTGAACTTTTCTATTCAGTATCAGCCCGGAGTCTGGAATTTGTGCCCGATATGGCGATAGACTCGCCCTCTATCACGTCATGGGACGGAATACGCACGGCGAAAAGTGTGTGCATTCACTGCGCCTCTGCCTACCCCTTCGGGGATAAAAGGCATGAGTGTCTGTGTGTTATTCTTGCCCGATAATATGGCGATAGGCTCGCTCCCTCTCATATTCTGGAACGGAATACACGTGGAAAAGTGGGTGATCTGATTTCACCTCTGTCTATCGTATGATGTGTGTTTGTGTGTAATATGGTTTTAAAATCTAAACACACATTTTACGAAGTTTTTTTTTAACTCATCAAATCCATTAGTTCTTCATTTCATTCCAACCGGCCAAGTCGTTATACCAGGTTTCGTTTAAACGATTAACAAACAATTGAAACAAAGCGGTGTAATGTATAAAAAACTGCATCGAATTGTATCGTATTGGAGGGCGTTAAACTATCGTAGCTTCCCGGCGTCCTTGCGAGTTGTTACTTTTACTCCAATTTGCGATTACTTATGCGTCATGTAGATGGCGCCACGTGTGTTGTATCGCAAGGTAATGAAGGCTATCAATCATTTTGAGGACAGTTTGTTAAATATTGTAAAGATATGATATATGTAGTACGTGTACCGTCTTCCTGGTCTATTTACTTTCCAATATTGTTTATATTATGGTTATAATAATGTCAATTTTATCTACAGCACTACAGAATACTGATCAGTCAGATCGAATTAACTAAAATTGACTCAAATTAATAAAAAATTGAGTTTCAACGTTGGTTAACGGTTTATATTCATTTAGCTTGCATTTCTAGCTGTGACACGCGAGTCAGAAAACCTCATTCTTAATTCTTTCCTCAAACATCTGTAATCACAGTTCTTGCATTGCTTATGGCTGGTAGATTACTAACCATCAGATCATCTATCGATTTTTATACTCCGGCATCATAACAAGAAAACTTCAATGATTACTGAACAGAAGCCATTATAAAAATTAAGTTCAAATTACTTAATAATAATAATAATGTAATAATAATAATAATACCAGCCCTGTATTGTATACTGCAACTGCTGAGCACGGGCCTCCTCTACTACTGAGAGGGTTTTAGGCCTTAGTCTACCAAGCTGGCTTAGTGCGGACTGGCAGACTTCACATACCCTAAAAATTCTTATGGAGAATTCTCAGGTATGTAGGTTTCCTCACGATGTTTTCCTTCACCGTTAAAGCAAACGATAATTGATAAACAATACACACATAACTTCGAAAAGTCAAAGGTGTGTGCCTTGGGTTTGAACCTCCGGACATTGTCTCGGCAGACCGTTCCATTCCCAACTAGGCTATCGTCCACTAATCACTTAATATTTGTATTAATGCGACTAAATTTATTGATATAGCACAAGTGAAATCTGTTAGTCCCAAGGTCAGGCCAGACCTAGCCAACGCGGTCACTATGTAACCTACTCGGCAAAAAAGGAGAGTAACGCGTCGGTCCATTTACAGGGTACTTACAAACGTGCCAGGAATACCGTTAGGTCCACCAGGCTATGATAGCCTGGTACTCAGCAGAAATAAAGAGGTAAATAAATTTATAAATCTCTATTTAATTGAAGCGGCAGTAGATACCTAAGGCTCAAAACTTCTTAAGCTTTTAGAATGTTTCGACAAAAATTTCGAAGGTAAGATTTGAAATCTGCCAACCCGCACTAGGCCAGTATGGTGGACTCACCCCTCTAAGGAATCCCTAAGAACCCTTCTATCCTATCCTCTAAAAAGCCCCGTACCTAGAAGTGGGACAATATATCTTACAGGTCTGGTGTTATCAAATATGTAAACAGAAGACTGTTTATTCATAAAGCTAAAATAGATTTATATATTTTACAACTTATATAAAATACAATCTGTATGTTTGTTAGCTCATTTGTTTGACAAATTGATACTGCGAGTTCAGGTCTTGAACTCACAGATATCATCATTAGGTAGGCGTTTTATAATAACTAAGTAATCTGATTTCTGTCGAGTATGTAAACTATAAATCATTTTTTACGCCAGCGTCTGGTGTCCTACATTGGAGACTTAGACTAACAATTGGAGATAAATAAAGGCCGAAGAAGAATCAGGATCGCGTTTTCAATTGTATTTTATTATACACAAGTAGACCTTAATTATGTTTTACTGTAACAAAGGATTAATTTTCTTAAGTAAAATTCGCTACCTGCTAGGTACTAAAAAAAAGACAAGATAGTAGGAATTTTCGATTTAGTAACTGCGTCGGCAATAAGGAATGTAATGTATACACGTGCCTGCGCAAGCCGTGTTTTCCCATATATCGTGAATTTATAGCGTATATTTTTACTGGAATTTCGATTAACATAATGAAACCAGCATCGAAAATCAGATGTTTTTGTGCGAACAAATTACAGACTCGTATTTTACTATGGGCAGTTTGCAATCTGCAACTCATACGAGTAGTAATAAAATACATTGTTGTATAGTTCAATTGACCTTTAGTTTGTGAGTATAGGAAGGTATATTTATCAATAATCACTGATACAGGGTGGGGCAAATATTTTTATTGGCCTTAATCAGGTTTCACCCAAAGTGGTTTCACTTTTATTAATTCTATTATGCATATGCGGAGTTTGCGGCATATTTTATTTGTGACAGTGTTGACTAATTTAAAATGTTTTTTTTAATGTATTTCGATTATATAATTTGACAATGCGGTATTTTAAATCTCTTATTTTATTTGATTAACATCAATGTGTCGAGAATATTTGGTTTCTTTTTACTGTGAAAGGGACTAATTGACCAAATGTAACATCTCCAGATTAGTCCTTATTTCAGAAAGACAATATAACACAGATGAAGCCGCGAATAGGAGCTAGTAATATATTACTAATTTACTGGTGTCTTCAAAAACAAACATCTTGAACACGAACAGTAATCAATTATGTTTGGGTCGTTTATAGGGAGCGTGCACGAACTATAGAGGGCAGCACAAAATCGACACAAGAGCTACAGGTGGGTAAAAAAAGGAACGATTACTAGTATAAACGATTACATATATACTTTTAATATGACAAAAATGATAAAATTGTGTTCCCGCCGAATGTTATTGATACCCAACGTGTCCAGAATATGCTTTTTTAGATGGGAGCCAGTTATGGAGGTTATGTTCCCTTAATCACAGATTTTTTTTAAATTGAATATTATCTTTAAAACATCTTTATTTTTATAAATTACGTAATGAGACATTTGTAAGTGCTTTTGGAAGTCATAACTATGTATGTTTGATACAGCTTTTATTATTTTTGTCGCTTTTCACATTACCATGGAATGTTACTTAGGTACTATTCTTGGGTACATAATACAATTTCACAACGTTTGATTTGTTTATTTTTATGTTTTGGAGCATCTAGATACACAACTATACATTATCAACAAATTAAATGTTATTTTTCACCCTTATACCTAATGGATATTTTACGTCAATGCCAAGAAGCGATGTCCTGAAAAGTAGTAATAGTATTAGTCAGATTGCGCTACCAGATGGCAGTACTTACGACGTGCACGGTCCCTATAGGCACAAATTACATCCATAATTACAATATAAGTACAGTTCAAGGAAGGTACATGAGAGACCATTTTGTCATTGTCAGTAATTCAAATGCCTACCCGGTTAACAATATTTCAATTCGGTAGTTTTATGCGCATGCAAACAAAATGTTTGATATGCTAGTTGATTCGTTTGTGTGTATACGGTTTTGCATTTTTTGGATTCAATAAATTATATATAAATAATAAATACTAGCCCTGTCGTATATACTGTCCCACTGTTGGGCACGGGCCTCCTCTACTACTGAGAGGGGTTAGGCCTTAGTCCACCACGCTGGCCTAATGCGGGTTGGCAGACTTCACACACCCTCGAAATTCTAATGGAGAATTCTCAGGTATGTAGGTTTCCTCAGGATGTTTTCCTTCACCATTAAAGTGAACGATAATTGATAAACAATACACACGTATCTTTGCAAAGTCAGAGGTGTGTACCTTGGGTTCGTACCTCCGGAAATTGTCTCGGCAGACCGTTCGATTCCCAACATTCATTCAATAAGTTATTGCATTATTATTTTGTAGTCTGTCAAGGCCCGCGACGGACACCGGTGTCCATATACATAGGGTTTTCTCATACATCTATATCTCTATATATATCTATATATATAAGCGGGCAAGAAGGCTACTGCGAAAAACAAAATCCGTAGTTTCGGGTGACGGATCGCACGTTTTCTTACTACGAAGTGTAACCGGATCTGATGACGGATTCGAAGACGGATCCGATGTTCGGATTTTGACACTAATGACATTTTTACTTTCGTTGGCCCTACTTTGAAAACCAATTTGACATAAAATACGTCGTTTCTTCGTTTCGGACCGACGCGACGTTTCGGATTTCGTTTTTCGCAGTAGCCTCTCCGTAGTGATCAAACTTTACTTGCTAGCCTTTTGCCATATCTCTTCAACAAAGACGAGCGGTCAATTGAAATTTACCAAGATTTTGTCTAAAATTGCGTCTTTGGTGGCGGACCAGCAAACGTTAGACTTTAAATTGTGCAATGTTTATTGGATAAGTGCTCGCTTTCAATTTATAGTTTTGGAGTACACTTTACATAGTGATCGTGAGTTGTTTGTATCGTGTTTGACGGCCAACTAATAGTCGGTTATCTATGTTTACTTATTTCAATATCTCATAAATACAAATTAGAAAAGGAAGAGGAAATTTTGGTTTTTATAAACGCAGAACTTAACCTATCTTCGCGTTATTTTACAATCAGTGTTTTGATAGTTATTTGAACATGCAACGTTACGTTCCATAAAGAAGCAGTTTCTTTCCATCCAAATCAATTTTGTAGTAACACAAACCTACACTATGAATTTCCTTATAACGATGGCGTCGTTTTTCTGTTGCGTTCAGCGACTATATAGCCTCTTGCGTTACATGAATTGAACCGTGTTAGAATTTCAACGAGTTATGGTGATTCCATAACATAGACAATATATTTATGTCACGTCACAGTACAGTTATGCAACGTGACGGACGAACCGACGTGCTCTGGTTATAGTACGTGAGACCTACATTTCCAGCCGTTGTGGGATAGGCTTGAGAGCTGACCAAAACGGAAAATACTTGCAAATTATAATAAATAGTATATTACCTACATAAATATATAAAATGTTATACTTTTTGCAAAAAAATCACCAAGTTGTGACTTGGTTTATAAGGAGTAAGAAAATAAAATGTTCTAAAATAAAAATAGCTTGAAAAAAGTATTGGACATGAGACAACAATTAGTAATCATAATATTTTGGATTATCTACTATTTTAGCAAGGAAGTTACCAATACTTATTTTATAATCTGTTCTATCTATCTGTATCTGTTTTATTTATCTATCTGTGGTGGCTCGTGATTGGCTTATTGTATTTATTTCTTTTTTTTGTTTATTGTTATAGTTAGCTATCAGCCACCCAAATAAACTAAAATAAAATGATTCGTGAATTTCTCTTAGAGCCCAGACCCTTAAAACCCCATCAAAGTAATCTATAACTAAGAGCAAAAGTTTGTGAGTTTTTAGGTTTCTTGGGGCAAATGTCTGGAAGTACTGACCCAAGTTTGAAAATTATTACACTTTTTATCCCAGAAAAATATTTATCTATCCCGGACAAACTGTTTCGCGCGGGCGGAACTGGCAAAAGCTAATTACTAATAAAATCACTACTATAGTATTGTAATAGAATAATAGTAATATTATAATAGAAGTTCTAACTTCAAGTGGAGTCACATTGAAAACATAAATTGAAAATATAATTCATTACTGTAGTCGCAGACTCTATCAAAGTTATTTGCAGTGACCACTCGAAACACCTCAAGAATAATAAACACAAAACTATTTTTATACTTATATTTAGGTAAATATAAAATGGTATTTGCTTTGTCTTTTTTATTCTAATGGAATATTTATGTTCGCATACATAAATCGTAATTCCACAATGTAGTTGACATAGCATGAGGAAAACTGTGATTCCTTTCAAATGACCTTACGTTTGTATCTTCTAAGGTCGATCTGGTAGATTGTTAAGAACAGAATGTGGGATTCTATTCCATGTTTTTTTATATGGTCATGATAACGAGAACCTACTGCACCTGATTGGAAGTCGAATAGGATCGAGATAGTGTCTTGTAAAGGTTGCTGGAAGCCGTTAAAGGCCGTTTCTAAAAGGCTGGTCTGAAAATCTTGGGGAGGCCTATATTTAGCAGTGGACTTACAAAGATTGAATAAGAAGAAAAGTATTAGCTAAGAAGAGATGGTAATTCCCATGGGCATAGCTATAGCTTTAACATGGGGTCCTACGATATAAAAAAATTGTGGCGTGGGTTCTCGCCTTGCATGACACCGTATTTTAGAAGCTAAGGGGGGGGGGGGGGATCCCCGAAATGTCAGCGGTCAGTGACGTAGCAGGGTTTATTGTAAACTAAGGGGGGGAGGACCGGACAGTTGTGTTTCGGTTTGAAGGACATTGTAGCCAGTATATCTACTAGACATAATAAGACTTAACACCTTATGTCTCAGAATGATGCGCGCAGTGGAATGCCACACAATACTTTGTAACTCAAGGTGCTGAACGGTGTTGCTACTGTTTATGGGTGGTCGTATCGCTCACCATCAGGCGAACGGCATACTCGTCTCGTCATACGATGCAACAAAAAAAGAATAATAATGTTGCAGGCTTATGAGAATATACATCAACTCAAGACAAAATACAAATTGTTTGTAGATATTGTCATAGGATTACACTATAAATCAGATTTTATACATCTTAAGAAACTATAATATTCAGGATTTATAAATTTCGTTAACTAAAACTTCCTACCAACACATCAGCGTTTACTAAGATTTAAAATAAACTGCCGTCAGATTCATGGGGAGAAAAACATCAAGATGATGTTAAAATATCTCAATTTATTTATAAACGAGAGATCCGTTTGCTTAGCAATACCTTAAGACATCCAATGTTATAATAACTCTTTTACACAGGCAGCAAGATGTCTCACAGGCCATAACTACATTGATCTCTCCAATAAATTATGTCTGACATGCAATTAAGTTAATAGCGTCAACTTTTCGCAGATCAGTATTTATTTTATAATATACACCAGGTTCCACACATATCAGTTCAATTATTAATTACACATTGATGTGCTCAGTATCAAGTCATAGCGTTATACTATTTTGTTTCCTGTGGTAATAGCTCTATGACAGAATTTGGCCTGTAAAATATAGCAACAACAAGTAGTTACGTAATTTTTATTTTTCTAAAAATAACTCCTAAATATAAATATTTAACAGGATGTTGTGATCTAATTGTTTATGTTTCACAAATGGTGGAAAATGTGAGCCTTCAACAAGTATTACTTTTTTATTTTTAATACTCATTATTAATCTACAGAAATTATTGTAGCAACTACATCCTGTCCTAAATAAATTAATGTAGGTACTGCTAATGTAGATCTGAAACATACAAAAAACAGAGAAAACCAACGTGAAGCAACGGTTTGCTGTTGCGTTCCATATTGTGTAGATTTTCGAACGCTAAATTCCAAAACGTGCCTCCCATTCCTAGTCTACATTTCTTTTCTTTTGTACAAGCCATCCATATTTCCTGTGGATTACCCGATAGATAACACTTAACTTAATGTTCTATTAGCTTGTTTATGAGCTGTGTGTTGTAAAAAAAATCGAAATTCCTAAGTTCGATTCTCAAGTCGAGCAATACTTCTGTATTTGTATCGACCATCGATACACGTAAGCTAGAAACACGTAAGATCATAATCTCTACCACAAAATTCTGTGAGTAGAGTCCTTGAATACAAACGGAGCCAAGTGCAAAGCTATATTAGGATAATTCGATAGAAACTCACACATATCAATCTGTAATCGCTCCGCTCGGCTGCTCACTTTCACTCAACGCGCATCGGAGTAGATATAAACACGCTAAATCATGTGGTTGGTAGATTTCGCGTTTACAGCCTTAGCGTGCTGGAATCCGAGGCTTAGGGTTCGATTTAAGTATAAAGATAAAAGTTTGTGGGATGCATGAATGTTTTATTTTAAATCTTACATAGATATGTGATATCTAAAGAACTTTAAATGGCATGGCATGGAACTGAGCTCGTCATTCTAAGATTTTTAATCATATAACGCTCAGTTATGACTATAATGTCTTCCAGTAGGAAAACAATAGTCCTATTTTGCTGTTATGTGGTGGCAGAAATGAGCATTGCATTGGTATCCACCGAGTCAGACTAGCATGTGAAATATACAGAATAGTCAGACTAGCAGTAAATAAGTTAATAAATAAACTATATCTGATTAATATATAGATATAATTCACTAGATAATAAAACTGTTATCTACAAAGTTTTCTTCACTTCAAAGAAAGGCAATTACTCAACTTTATGAGACAGCATCAGATGTAGAGATAGCGATTGAACAAACGGATATATATCTCAGTGACACGATTCGAGTCGCGGCTTAGAACAAGTATTTATCCAGTTACATTAAAACTTAAACTACATTTTTAGGTGTAATCTAGAGGCATATATAGAACATAATTAGCTGATCAAAAACTATCTAATAGGTATAAAAGCATATTATGAAGGCTAGCATGCAAAGTACACAGCGAGTTAAAGTTTTCTGTAGAAGCAAATAAGCAAGCAAAATATTGGCTAACTAATAATTCATTAATTATTAGTGATCACTATCGAAGTAGTGCGTCACTATTTCGATTGAGTGAAAATAGGGATGGTAGGGTGTAAAAGTGAGTTATTTTTTCGAATTTAGGGTGCAGGCACATTGTGTACTTACACACTCGTTGTGTGTAAGTACACAATGTGCCTGACCTATGAGAATACGACAATAAGAACTGTGCAATTGTTAGTCAGAGAAATAGCATTCGATTGTTGAATACTTACTGATAGTTTTTACTTAAACGTCAAGTTACAAACACTTTTCAAAGTCATCGCTCGTAAAGTTATTTATTATTCGAGACACACCCATTGCCTTTCAACGTTCTTTGAAACAAAAAATTCTTTGAGCAACCACATTGTATCAAAGCAAATTTATTTGTTTTATTTAATATAGAAACAGCTTTGAGCGAATACTGATGAGGGACATAGAGCATCAGATAAGAATAAACAAGAGAAATTTAAAATACTACGTTAAGATTATTGTATCTAAATCCAATTAAAGCAAATTTCGCTTCATTGCTGAAGTTTATGAGGCACCGTCAGTTACTAGTTTAGTGTTTTTCAGCAATATTTTAACTGCGTCGACGATATGTCTTATGTATGTTATATATCAACAAAATTCAAACAAGTTTCGGTGTTGCTATGACAATTTTTGCGTCGATGTCGCATAGCTTTTACGCTTGCTCGTTTTTAGCGGCTTTATAGTTAAATCTAAGGTAACATTGCAAAAAGTATATGTAGACAGTAAATAGTAATACATAACAACTTAATATCTATTACATAGGAAGTTAACAGACCATTTAAAATTATAAAGAAATAAAATAATTTTAACGAATAAAACATTTCGAGATGACGAAATAGTTTAGTTACAAACTTGCGCCGCTTTGTATTACCTTTTTGTACTATTTGGAGACCTAGATATGTTTTTTGTATCATTTTGGGTCGGTACCAACAACAGGCCGGTCTTTAATAAAGTTTCATAAGTCCATTACAAAACGGCAAAAGTATTACAGAGGTGTTCGGACGCAATTTACTTTTTTCATTAAATCTTGAAACGGTTTATGACATTTGAGTTGGTTTAGTAATCTAATCTCGCATCTTTGTTTTTATCCATTATTTCGGACGACACGACTTCTAACTTTATTAGGGTAGGGCAGGCTTCTAAGTTTAATAGGGTAGATTGCTGAGAAACGAACACATGTTACGCCATTATGCCCGAAGGGGTAGGCAGAGATGCAACCACCCACTTTTCGCTATGCGGTGCTTCCTGTAATGTGAAAGACGACGTGCCTTTCGCTATCATCATCCGCCACATGAATTCCACTGCTGAACATAGGCCTCCACTAAAGATTTCCACACAGACCTATCGTATCCCTAGATACCTAGCGTATCCCTGAGACCTTTATCCTTTCGCTATAATAGGCACAAATTCCAGATTCCAGGCTGATAGTAGCAGAATAACCCTATATCACTTTTCCCGAAGTGGGATTCGAGCCCGAGACCTCAGGGCAGTTGTACCGCGCACGCAATACAACTACTAGGCAGTCTATGGACTATGAAATACAATGTACATGATTAACTCTATGGGTAGTTGATTGTGACAGTAAGATACGAACACTGGCGTCGTGAATATTTTATTGATAATAGTAGTACAAAATGATTATTATACTTACAATTCGGGGTTGAACAATTTTTGGTATAAGAATTAAAATCGCAAATAACACACCCCTAACAAGCAAAGCTTTAAAAACTATTACATTCTAATTTTAGTAATTGTGATTGCAATCAAAATGCAATCAGCCCTGTATTATATACTTACCCACTGCTGAGCACGGGCCTCCTCTACTAATGAGGGGTAGGCCTTAGTCCACCACGCTTGCCTAGAGCGGGATGGCAGACTTCACATACCCTCGAAATGCTTACGGAGAATTCCCAGGTATGTAGGTTTCCGTTAAACCTTCACCGTTAAAGCGATAATTCATAAACAATACACACATAACTTTGAAAAGTCAGAGGTGTGTACCCTGGGTTTTGAAGCTCCAGACATTGTCTCGGCAGACCGTTCTATTCCCAACTAGGCTATCGACCACTTATAATTATGATGGAATAAGATAGAAATGCTTTTATTATGAAGATGAAAATATGCATGCGTTCTCAGATTATTTCGTTTGCGCTAGACCATAAGTGCATGTTTATTTTCGAGTTTGATCACTTAGTCTTTGTCTTTGGTTAAAATAAGTAATATTGCCAAAAAGTTTTACAATTGCAACAAGAATCCTTCGAGAACCATCTGCAAACATTTTATAATAATAATAATAATATCCTCCAGCCGATTTTCGGCCATGGCAACCACTTCTGCTCCGTCAAGTTCCTCGTCTCTCATGTGCTCTAACATGGCTCACGTAGCCGATTTTGTTGACAAAGGTGCGCGTACACTGCGGACATGTTAGAGCACCATTTATATAATTATAGGTGATAGCCTCTGGTGGTCGGGCTTTCAGGTGATCACGCTTGGCATCTTGCTCAGTACGCCGATGCAATTCAAAGCTATGAACTTTGTTTTGGATGCGCGATCTCCACTCATAAAACAAAATTAAAACATTTTAATTACAATAATAAAACAAAAATACATTCACAGTACATATCATGTTTCAAATTTCCAAAAGGTATATCCCCATAAGGTAAAACCAGTCATCAATATTTGTTTCCAATTATAATTATATAAAGAACAACTCAATAAATCATAATAATAAACGAAAGTGTGACAATGGAAACGCGTAATTTTACGCAACTGTGGAATGGAGTCGTTGCGAACCGGTAAGGCGCAAACTTGGCAAATAATTAATATTGTTAACTGTGCTTTTTTATTTTATGTTTTTGTCGTTTTTGTGGGTGTGTAGAAAAATAAATGGTTTAAATGGCAAATGGCGCGGCGACTAGTCGACGGCGAGCTAATGATACCGTTACAAAAATGCAATTTTTAATATTGCACTTCAGATAATTACACATTTTAATTAGTTAACTTATTTTTTTTTATTTTGTGACCATAATCATGTGTAATCATAAATAGGTATATATAATATTATTGGAAGCAGTGTATTTAACAATCATGCACTGAAAAAATATGTTAGGGTCTATTTAGTACCTACAAATACCGTTACAATTTTATATTATACTAGCTTTTGCCCACGGCTTCGCCCGCGTTAATAAGTTTTTCCGGGCTAAAAGTACATACATAAAAACCTTCCCGTTGAATCACTCTATGCAACACATTTATTTGGATAAAGATTAATATTATGACGTTGATACAACTCTTAACAAATAATGCATTAATTTCGATCAAATTTGATTACCATAAAAACAGTTCTAGTGAGTTAATCTTAAAAGATAGACACATACTATTGCGGACATTTTTTTAGATCATTTCAAGAGAAATAATTCTTTCATACATATATTTTTGGTATCTTGAACGGTTTTCACAGCGCACGCAATGGAAGCCCTCAAGGATGAATAATTTTCCCCGCTTTTTTCACTTTTTTCCATTATTTCTTCGCTCCTAATAGTTGCATCATGATTTTATATAGCCTAAAGCCTTCCTCGATAAATGGCCTATTCAACACAAAAAGATTTTTTCAATTCGAACCAGTAGTTCCTGAGATTAGCGCGTTCAAACAAACAAACAAAAAAACAAACAAACAAACTCTTCAGCTTTATAATATTAGTATAGATTACCAGTCCATATTTTAGAATTTAGAAGTAACCTAATTAATTTGTTCTTTTGCCATCTTTGACAGCAGCAGTGTATCACAAAAAAATCGTCACCAAGCCCCGTGAAAACAAAGATATCAAAGATTTCTTGCTGAAGGCGCGCAGGTAATACGCAAAATCTGTCAAGATAAAGAACCCTGACAATGTGAAGTTCAAGGTGCGCTGCTCCCGCTTCCTGTACATCCTCGACATCATCGACAAGGTAATGGCAGAGAAACTGAAGCAGAAGTTACTCCCCAGGTCTCCAGATGAAGGAAGTCAAGAGATGTGACTCAGGATTAATTCAATAACATTACTTAGTATCCCAAATTATTTTTACAATAACAGCGATGATAAAAAAATGTCGTATAGGGGTTCTGTTGTTTTATTTCTTAGAGCATTTAAAGTTCCATGTATATTAAGCACCTACGGAGCTCCAAAAATATATTGAATATTATGTTATTTGCCATTTTTTTTAATATAACTTTTCGAAATGTCACTACATATGTAAGTACTAGCTTTTGCCCGCGGCTCCGCGCGCGTGAATGAGTTTTCCCGGGATAAAAGTTCCGCTGTATATTGTCCCGGGATAAAAAGTAGCCTATGTGTTAATCCAGAACATGATTTACCCGTGTGCCAAATTTCATCGAAATCCGTTCAGTAGTTTTTGTGTGAAAGAGTAACAAACATCCATACATCCAAACATCCAGACATTCTTACAAACTTTCGCCTTTATAATATTAGTAGGATAGTAGGATGAAGCGCCGGATATTTTGCCAGATATTATATACTTATTTACTTAGACATAGTTTTGTCAGTGTAAAAGGCCATGGGCCAACATGTTTAAATAAGTTCTGTAAATACTTTTAACTATTGACATATTTACATTTTACATACATAGTCATGTATACATTAAACATCAGCACATTATATAGAATGTCTCTTTATCCTCGAAGGTTTAGACAGAGACGCAAGCAATGCACCGACTTTTCGCCAAGTGATTCCCTTTCCACAATATGATAGGAAGCGAGCCTATATTACATACAAACACTCACTCTCGCCTTTTGTCCCTGGAGGGGTAGGTGGACAAAAGCCACCAACTTCTCACCGTGCGTATTCCGTTCCAAAACGTGATAAGGGGTGAGCCTAAAGCCATATCGGGAACAAATTTCAGACTCCGGTCTGACATTGAGTAGAAAAACCTAAAATCACTTTACTCGACCAGGGGATCGTACCCGGTATCTCAGCAGCAGTGCTGAGATAGCGGGTTCGATCCCCTGGTCGAGTACCGTACCGTAATACAATTACGCCACTGAGGCAGTCTATATTTAATCTACACTCACAGTTCACAGCCATAGAGCAAAACCTCTAAACCAGTGGGGCGATTATTATTATAAATGACTATATTAAAAAGAAATCCTTACTAATATTATAAATGCGAAAGTAACTCTGTCTATCTGTCTGTCGCGCTTTCACGCCAAAATTACTGAACCGATTTAAATGAAATTTGGTACACAGATAGTCTAGAGCCTGAGGAAGGACATAAGCTACTTTTTATCCCGGAAAAATATAAAGAGGGACTTTTATCCCGGAAAAACTAGTTATTAATAAGAGAAATACATTTTAGAAACTTATTTGTATTTTATAAGTATATTTAAAAGATTATATCGTTTTGGATTTACATAATTGGCAACATCCTTCCAAATGTAATTAAATACAGACAAATGACGTGGATGAAGTCATTTGCTGTAAGACACAAACGCTATCTGCTTATAGAATCAGATTAAATATTCCACACTATTTCCCATGAAAACAAATTACCAGGATAAAGAGTAGCTTAGGTGTTAATCCAGGACATGATCTACCCGTGTGCAAAATTTCATCCAAAACCGTTTGGTTGTTTCTGCGTTTACTTCTCACAAACATCCAGACATTTCCAGAAACTTTCGCATTCATAACATTAGTATGGCTTATGAGTATGGGTAAGATAACATGTGAAAGACTCTGAAAATGTTAGAACTAAGCTCTGTTGTCTTGGATTAAAATATAGATTACTATTTACTGCCTCGATGTCGTAGTTGTATTACTTTAGTTTATTTTTTATTTTTTTTTGTTGACGCGGAGAAAGTGACTTATAACTACCGCCCAGTGTTCAAGGGGAACGACTGAGCGGTTATGTTGGGTTCACCGTGCCTTACGACCGTGCCCGGAGCGATGGAAAACGTCGGGCGACCGCCGGGCCGAGTCCCTAACCTATGTATACCGCACGGCATACCAACTAAAACTCCGCGGTGGCCATCTTCGGCGCATTAAGGACGGCTGCGGGCTTCCTCCGACTCACGTCTAAGTTGTCGTCCGCAACCGCCCCTGCGCGTACCGCTGTTGCGGTCCGTCTCCTGTTGTTGCGGGGGCTCAGAAGCCCCCGTACACCGAAGGACGCTCTTGGCGTCCGAGGCAGCGTGAGGCACGCTGCCGTCCATCACGGGGGTCACAGAAGTTGGCTAGACTAATAGATGGACGGCACCTCCCGCCCACCCGTGACCCCCGGAGGCCCCTATTAGTCGCCTTTTACGACAGACAGGGGATACCGTGGTGGAATTCTCCAAATGCCCCCAATCCACAGGGCGGGTATTACTTTAGTTGCGCAACTGCCTTCTTCGGGGACACAGGTTTCTGTGTTTGATTTTATACTTTTATTCCGGAAAATTTACACAATACGACTTTTATTTCAGAAAACATACAACCCGAGCGAAACTCTCAGCAGCACCTAGTATTAAAAACATGACGAAAGCACTAATTTTAGTTTTCAGACGCAGTTAGTTATTTCTCCACAGATTCAAATCTACAACATTGTTACCGACATTTCATTTAGACCTTATTATATCACCCTTTTATAAAAAGTGCATCCGGATTCGATCCCCGACCTCGATGCCGGTGTCAAATCTATTAGATATACAAACATGACAGGAAGTATGTTGTACATTTATCGTTGCAGTGTGAAGTGACTGTAACATAACACTATTAACACATTTTTATGATTGTGGTTCACTCGTACCTGCATTTTATCGATTAAAATCATTGATGTATGGGTTTTTTAATACATCAATGATTAAAATATTATAATAGATCAATGCGATTTGTTGTATTGGCTTTTTTATACTACAACTGATGCATGAGACGAACAATTTGCTTGCTTAATGGTAGGCTCTTGGCCATAAATAAGAACATCATTCAGAACTTTGAATTGCGTGAAGAAGCAGCTCAGTAGGCCGGCATGATTGTGTCGAATGGCATGAGATACCCATCTGCTGCCATTCGATACTCTTTCTGGACGGCATCTCGCTTATCATCAGGTGAGGTGCAGTCACTTTGTCGTGCCCGAATAAAAAAAATAAAAAAAAAGAATTGCAAAGACCTACGTGGCACTTCACTGAAACATCGTTTACTAAGATATTAGTTCATTATTAGTGGTTATTTCTCATAAAGCCTAGCAAATGCACTAGCTAATATGTCTTTTAAAGCGTAACCCAAAAATAATTGCATTCTTTGTGGGGAACAATAGAGACCACCTGGAAACAACAAGTTTCATTTAAAATGAACAAATACCCTCATAATTCAATTTACACTACAATCCCAATCCTTACTTGCAAGCTCTAAATTAAATATGAACTGCACAAACAATATTTTAAGTAATATTTTTTTACACGCCCCTATTTTTGAGCAAAGGAACCTTCCAATTTCGCGTATATTCCAAAGGTCGTGTCACGTGATTACCGATATTACAAATTTAGAAGTTGAAATGCTATTCTCCGTATACAATTTATTTTCCGTAAACATTCACACAAAACGGGCAACCTAACAATATGACATTGTAATTTAATTAGCGTCTACGTGAAGTCAGGTAGAACTAGGTAAAAAGGTCACCGTCATGACATAATAATTCACACGTAAAACATTGACATGTTAAAATGCGTGAAAATCTGTTTTAAACACATTGATGTTTAAACAAACACTTTTACGAGGTTGTCAACCACGGAGGAAAGAGAAGATATCCCTGTTCTGTGTTGTCAACGTATCATTAGGGAACTTATACACTACATCCAGTTCGAATTTTGAAAATGATCTCGAATATTCGGGCTGAATTTGATTGGTGTTTTTGCCTAAGTCTCTTGGAAACTAAAAAAATACTGACTGTACTTATGGTTCAGATTGAACGAAACAAGTGTGCGTCTATAATATAACTAATTATATTAATTGTGTCGATTTTTTTGCTCTAACTGACTGCCTCGGTGGCGTAGTTGTATTACAGTACGACTGCAATGCTGAGGTATCGGGTTCGATCCCCGGGTCGGGCAAAGTGATATTGAGTTTTTCTATTCAGCATCAGCCCGGAGTCTGAAATTTGTGCCCGATATGGCGATAGGCTCGCCCCTATCACAACATGGGACGGAATAACGGCGAAAAGTGGGTGCACTAGTTGCGCCTCTGCCTACCCCTCCGGAGATAACAGGCGTGAGTGTGTGTGTGTGTGTGTGTGTGTGTGTGTATTTTGCTCTAAAAAAAAAGTAAGGACTTTATTAGCTGAATTCGATTTGGATGCAGTGTGTAAGCTATTCTAATAAAGGTTACTGTTTATGACCTTTGTAAATCCCGGATGAATATCGCATAATATTCACGAAAATATCAGATACATAGTCAGAGATAAATTTTCAAATATAATTAGTCATTGTCAGAAGGTATCAGTAAATGCCAGTAAATAAGATTCAAATCATAGATTTTCTATATAATTTTTTACACATATTGTATGCGTCTTTATGGGTGCCAATTTTTTAAGTTTTTATGGAACATGATTATCTATACAAAATAATTTTAAAGTTCTGGCCATATAAAGTTTTGATACAGAGACATGTTCTACTTAATGCTCATTTAAATACTCTGATTTGAATTCTAGATAGATGTATATGGAAATGAAGGCTATATTTTGGGATTTAATTTTCTTAAAACGAGTTAAGGCAATATAAACTTTGAATTAAATATTATAAAGAGGTTACTTAATCATCTCTAAAACTAAATAATTGATCCTGAAAAATCTTTAAATCCAATATACATTACATACAGTGCATTGTCCGCAAGTAAAATAGTTTATATTTTATTTAAATGATTATGTTTAAATTCTAGACAAAAAAAAATCATCAAAAAGAATCAGTTACAATAATAAGTTCTAAATGCAATTTTGATATTGGAACTACAGCGAATGTGGTACCTTGAATCAATTACGATATTGTAATATAGCCCATGCCTATAATATGCAACGATAACAGCCACTCAACTGTATTAGAAACTCCGTGTGTGGTACGTATTGCAGTCAATAGTTCGGAAAATTACGTGTTCATAGCTAACATTTGGATGCTATATACGTAATATTTAGTAATTAGAACGGTGTCTCGACTTTACAACCTATAGGCCATAAATCCCTGGGCGTGTAAAATTATATTGTTTTTTTCAGCTCAATATTAGCTCAGATTAGTATTATTTTGAAATTTGTGCTCGATATAGCGGAAGGCTCGCCCCCAATAACATCATAGGACGGAATATACAACGCGAAAAGTGGGTGCAGTCGGGGATAAATGCGTGTGTATCTGTGGCCGCCTCAAGTTACAGGTCGAAAAAAAGGTTATTTAACAGACAAGACTCATGCCTGGACCATTTTACAGCCCGGTGGGCCACTGAAACAGGTATATTCCGATATTAGAACAGGAAACTTACGAGGCTGTCGCTTTTAATTAAATGCCGCATTTAATGATTTGTCCACCAAGAAATCATACCGCAGTTAATAATCAGCCAAGTAGTCGTAATTGCAAATAACTGCAACAACAATTCCGACTACAACAATTCCCCCAACAATCCAAACTATGTACTCAGTGCATCTATGTAATTATCCCTGGAGTATTTCAAGCCACATTCAGTGAAGTTAATAAATGTAAACAAATATACTCGCTATTTAATTATCTTTTTTATTGAATGACCTTGACATGTCTACAAAGATGTTACTTAGTAAGAAGGTTGTTTATTTGTAACTCTTTTTCTTCGTGTACAATCTTAGACTATTTAACCAATGGACACGATATGGCAATAATGCGCAAACAATTTTTTCTGCCTATCCTGACGGGGGGCGAGGTAGACACAGATAGCACACAATAACACAAAAAAATCACAATTTCTGTGGAGCACTGCTTAATGTCATTATCGTAGAATATAATGACAGCGATCGCAAGTCACATAGGTTTTAATAAAAGTTTATGACCAGCTGCGCATGTATCGTGATGGACGGCAGCGTGGCGGTTAGGCCTCACGCTGCATTTGACGCCGAGGGCGTGCTTCGGTGTGCGGGGCTTCTGAGCCCCCCAACAACAGGAGACGGACCGCAACAGCGGTACGCGCAGGGGCGGTTGCTGACGACAACTTAGACGTGAGTCGGAGGAAGCCCGCAGCCGTCCCTAATGCGCCGAAGATGGCCACCGCGGAGTTTTGGTTGGTATGCCGTGCGGTGTACATAGGTTAGGGACTCGGCCCGGCGGTCGCCCGACGTTTTCCATCTCTCCGGGCGGCTCAACGTCGGATCGTAAGGCACGGTCAACCTAACATAACCGCTCAGTCGTTCCCCTTGAACACTGGGCGGTAGTAATAATTCACTTTCTCCGCGTAAACAAAAAAAAGCTGCACATGTATGACCAACGAAGGGTTCGCCTGGTCATCCCATCTCCTTTACATTGCTAGATACTCAAAGTGATACAAGGCATGATACATCTAAAAAGAACACAACACGCCTTTATCCTAAAAGGCGTAGAAAGAGTTGCAGCCAGGGCTCCCACTTTTCGCCAAATGTGTTTTATCCAACGATGTGATAAGTGGAAGCTTATCGCCGTATCAGGCACTAATACCTAACTCCTGATACTAGAAAAAACAAATATTATTTTGCCCGACCCGATATTCGAACCCGGGACCGCGGAGCGCTGTCGTACGGCGCATGCAATACGTCTACGCCCCGAGGTTGTAAAAAATATAAACGCTAAAATTTATTTACTGGTGTTTCTTTAAGTAAACGCATAAACCAAGTCCAATATTAGACTAACAATTATAGACCAAGTCAAGGATTAACGTATAGGTACGTAGTATTCTGTGGCATAGGCTTCCTTTTACCTCAGAAAACTGTACACTCTTACGTTTATTATAGTATAAAGTATTTCAATACGTTTTAAAGAGTACGTAATATTAAATGACTCCTTGACATGATTAATATAAGTACTCTATGACAGCATAATCTAAGTCACTAGGCCAAATAAAGTGCAAGTAAAAGTCTTAGCAACGGAAATAAAGGGGTCTGTTAATACGAAACGTAATTCCCATGACACGTTACGTGAATGTTTGTGAGTGGCGGGCTTTACATCGAATACAATGAGCATTCATATGTTACTCGTTGATAAACTTTTGGGTGTTTTTGTCTCGATACCGTCCAGCCCCGCTTATATGTATAGATGGATGGGGAAACCCTATATACTCGGACACCGGCGTCCGTTGTGGGGCTTGACGAGTCAATCTATTATAGCGTAATATTTTATACCCGGTACAATAGGCTAGCACATCATGGGACAGATATTATAGAGAAATGTGTACCAATATGTGTTGCTCGCGGTTTTGCCCGCGTAGAAAGCGTTTCTAGCTACAAAAGTTCCGAAAACACGGTAACGCGGTGATAGCGCAACCTGTAAGACGCCAGTGCCAACTTTAAATAATTTCCCATGGGAGTAAATTACCAGGATAAAAAGTACCCTATGTGTTAACCCAGGACATGATCTACCCGTGTACTAAATTTCATATACATCCGTTCAGCTGTTCCTGCGTTTACTTCGTTACTTGTTTTATACATCCATCATAGGAAACTTGATATTAGATAGTTTAATGATAATCTATACATATAATAAAGCTGTAGAATCGGTGTGTCTGCACATTTAAAGAAACGTGATAAAAAAGAAAGGGGTCACTAACGAAGACTAGAAGAGAACACAAATCAGCGATTTTTGTAATTCTTTCCTGGTCTGTCTGTTTTTCTGTTTGTTTGTTAATGCAGATTTCCAAAATTGCTGAACGGATTTCGATGAAATCTGACACACGGTTAGATCATATCCTGGGTTAACACATAGGCTACTTTTATTCCGAGTAAATGAAAAGCTGGGCTTTTATCGCAGAAAATCCATTTCACGCGGGAGGACTCGCGAACAAAAGCTAGGTTAAAAAATAATAATAAAGGATTTCCAAATACATGAAATGAGTGTGTACCTAATGAGCATCCTAATGTAGAAGATCCGTGTGTTGATGATGTGTTTCCCAAATAGCTTTTAATAGTTGATCGGTCATCCAAAAGTCAAATAGTTACTAATAAAAACACGTTTTCGTGGCCAAAACAGTTAATGCCATATTCGAACTTAGAATATTTCAATTATCTTATGAACCATATGTTTGCCAGATAGTAATAAAAAAAACTGTATGTCCTTTAAGTTAGATAAAGAATTAGATTTCAGCATAGATTGGGTGGCAATCATATATAAATTAAAAGTATTTATTGTATTAGGAAAAAAATATTCGTCGAATTATGTGCTGTTACTGTTTTATAATATGTTTTAAGGTCGAGAATCGCATACTCATTTTAGAAGCAGTATAATAATAAATTAAAATATCTTTATTAAGTATATTAAGAAAAATAATAATTATCAAATTGTGTGCTGTTACTGTTTTATAACATGTCTTAAGGTGGAGAATCACAAACTCATTTTAGAAGCGGCATAATATTTGTTCTTCTTGCCTTATGGAGGATGTTTCGTGGGCGGAAAATAAAAAGTTTATTAGTTCCTATTTGGTAGGCGGTACAACTTTCGTCTTTGATAGGTAAAACACATTGTCTATTTCTGACGTCAAGCAACAGTGGATAAGTACTGTTATGTTCCAAATTAAAGGATATTGTAGCCAGGGTAACAGGGTAAGTATTATAAAATATTAATTGTTATATTTCTTTGAAGGGTAACTGTTACATGCATTTACACTTATAACAGAATAAAACTACTTTTTTTACGACTGATACCTTCATACAATTTTGGAATGGGTCTCGAGTCAGGTTTAAGAGAAACTCTTGTCAAGACCTACCGGATATAACTGCATTTAGACACTAGCAGGGATGCAATCAAACAAAATCAGGCTTAGGCGTTATTATATGCATATTACTGAATCATGAATAACCTAGCTATCCTACTAATATTATAAAGGCTAAAGTTTGTAAGAATGTATGGATGTTTGGATGTATGGATGTTTGTTCCTCTTTCACGCAAAAACTACTAAACGAATTTCGATGAAATTTGGCACACGGGTACATCATGTCCTGGATGTTAATCCATGTGCCTATGTGTTAACATAGGCTACTTTTTATCCCGGGAAAACATAAAGCGGGACTTTTATCCCGGAAAAACTTTTAAAGCGGGCGGAGCCGCGGGCAAAAGCTAGTATAAAATAAAATTCGAAAGTTGTTTCATTTAACCTCTTAACTTTGCGACCAATTAATCAACTTTAGGCATGCGGTTTCTGTGACTGCGTAAAATGTGTCCAAGGTAACACCAAATGTCTCTGCAAATAATCGTATGCAGTCGCACAGACGGGTGATCAGTTCGCCTCATTGGAACTGAAATCCTTCTAGCCAGTTTCGGCCACGGCGGCCAATCTCAACGGAGATCAGCCAGGTACGCAGGATATATTATAATGCACAAGTGTGTGCGCAATACACAGGTGCACTCGCTATTCCGTCACTCTCATAGTCCGGTGAGACGGCAATCCGACATGACTGGAGAGAGATCAGGCGGAGGACCAACGGCTTTACGTGCTTTCCGAGGCACGGGGGTATCATTGGAACTATTTCACCCTTAATTGCAAATAATTTACACGATTAAAGAATTTATAAAATGCAAACATTGGCTAAACTGCCGATGTGTTATTTATTTTTAATTATATTATTAAAATTATAAATTGATTGGACTATTGAATGTTTGGTAGAAGTAAACGCAGTACCCGGTAATGATTTGGATGAAATTTTGTACACGGATAGGCCATGTCCCAGATTAACGTATAGGCATTTTTAGCCCGACAATTAGCTGCCGTGGGAAATATTTGACATTTGAATCAGATTTTTAAACATATGGCGCTGGCGTCGTTTGTACAGTCAGCCATATAAGTAGCTGAACAAATTTAAAACTTCATTTTGCCTATACAATTTTGTGTTTTTACCAATTCGCGTTTTGCTCTTCACAGAAATAAAATAAAGGTAATTTACTTTACTTCACACACGGAAAAACAAAATGTTTCAATTAAATTAACGCTTAGAGGCGATTTCATATTTTGAATTTGTTCAACTACTTATGTGACTGACTGTACTCATGGCGCAATAGATCCCCACATGACTATGGATTTGTGTGGCGGGAAAAGTCTTCCATGCGGACGAAGCGGATAGCAACACCTATATGAAATCCTCCTAGCCAGTTTCGGCCACGGCGGCGGCCAATCTCAACGGAGATCAGCCAGGTACGCAGGAGATATTATAGTGCACAAGTGTGTGCGCAATACACAGGTGCACTCGCTATTCCTTCAATCTCATAGTCCGGTGAGACGGCAATCCGACATGACCGGAGAGAGATCAGGCGCAGGACCAACGGCTTTACGTGCTTTCCGAGGCACGGGGGTATCACACCGCCAACATCCTGACTCCGAGCTGGGACTGAGTAATTTTTTTAAGATGGAAAAACCCAGTCACAAAGTTTTTTGGCCCGACCCGGGATTCGAACCCAGGACCTCAGCGTGCAAATCGTACTCGTAACGCGTACGCAATACAACTACGCCACCGAGGCAGTCATACACACCTATATAGAATATTGATGGAGTTGTATATCTTTTCTCCAAAGGTTAAACAGATGGATACAGATCAACAACAGCTTTTACTTATCTGGCTTAAAGCAACAGTGATAACTGGCCAATTTCTGGTCTAAAATTGTATAAACAAAATCATATGTGAAATAATTTACGACATCATAATTTTTAAAGGTCAAACTGCGTAGGAATAATTTGAACAGGCAATTCTATTCCAACGATAGAAATTGCTATTAGTTTTCCTTATCTACAAGTAAATACACATGCAACAACTAACTACCAATATGGCCTTTTTATATTACATAAGAAGCACTTTTGTCTGTATTTATGTGGGATGACCTAAGTAGTTGCGTAAGGCATTGTTGGTTATATTGCATAATTATTATTGCCGAGTCATACGTACGGAGTGCATGAATAAAAAATATGTTATTATGCACAATATTCATATCGTGATGGTAGTAATATTTTTTAATGTATTTTTTTCCTATCGGCAAATTTTGTGCTGTTTCAACAGTATGGATGGTAGTTTGGAATTTATAATTTCCATTCGCCTATCATTCCCGTACCCTCAAAGTAATTATGTGATATACGTTCGTCCAAAGGTAATAAAATTAACTGTGATACGTTTATTAGTTTTGAAACTTAATGACAAAAGCAACAACTCGTGTTGTACTTTGCGAGACACAGTATTTTTTCTCATACATTCATCAATTCATTTTGTCAATGATCAGCTTAAAAGGAAATATGGAATTGTCTATAGGAATAAAAAAAAATATCAATCAATAATTAAATATGGGAATTGAACCAACACAACACATAAGCCATCAACAATTTTAACGTCACAGTATCCCAAAACAAGTTGTCAATATAATCAATATTGTTTTCGATGACTGCCTCGGTGGCGTAGTTGTATAAGGTATGACTACAATGCTGAGGTCTCGGGTTCGATTCCCGGGTCGGGCAAAGTGATATTGAGTTTTTCTATTCAGTATCAGCTCGGAGTCTGGAATTTGTGCCCGATATGGCGATAGGCTCGCCCCCTATCACATCATGGGACGGAATAACGGCGAAAAGTGGGTGCACTAGTTGCGCCTCTGCCTACCCCTTCGGGGATAACAGGCGTGAGTGTATGTGTGTGTGTGTGTGTTTTCGTTAACAATGTACCAGGAGCTCATAAGGCCGGAGAATGTCTGAGTATGCGACCTTACACCAACCGGACACTCGGAGGTCGCCCGCTGTGCGCTAGCGTCGGGTAGACACGACTTTAACTACGAAAGTGACACCTCATTCCGTATGTCAAATTAGCTTGTACGTGGGTGGTATATGCCTATAACACCCGTATTCACAAACAATACGAGGACGCATAGTGTCGGCTATTTCATAGTTGTTTTTTATGGCATTTGTTAGTACATAATATGAACAGGAACTTTAACGAGACACAAGGCCTTAATAAAGTGACGTCGTAATTATCATGAATGTACAAAAATATACTATAATATACGAAGTCTATATGTTACAGAATATTATGAAATACTTTGCTTTCGCTTATACTTACTGACGTCTAATATTAGAGCTACTAGAACAGAGGCATAATAATTATTGAGTGAAACTGTCTATGGTGAACTGTAGCCTGTAGTATAGTCATAGTAAAAAGTGGTCAAGTTATTAAATAAAAGGCATTTCTGTAATTTTCTCATGTCTTGGTAGTGACCAATGCCATGACATTTCGAAATATTGTAAAAAGCGCAAAAATAGTCATGCGAGTGACTTTAATTAATTATATTTATTTACTTTATACTCACAATAATATACACACTGTATACTGAAGCATTAAAGCTGTTTCGTGTTTATTTTTAATATAGATAAATAAAAAAAACATACTTATGACGTTCACGATGTTTTGTCAAAAAAAAGTTGGTAGTTCATTAAAATATCGACTAATTAGCCTTTTGATGCCCTTTACATTATATTTGACCAGTGAATAGAAATTTTGGTTTTGGTTTTAAGAAGGAGCAACACTTTGTGAGAGTTATTTCAACAAGCTTGGCTCAAGATTGAATCTCTCAGACGGGGTTGGTGGTTACCACGGAGTATTTTGGTGGTAACCGCTAGTAAGGTGGCCAGTCGTAAAAATAAAGTCAAATTGTTTCAGAAATATATTGAAGAAGTGCATTATTCCGAATTCGTACATACATAGGTATTATTTAGTTCTTTATCTTGTTTGTTGTAACATGTTTTTTATCTTAGTGATATCGGAGGTATTTGGTAATTATTTTCCTATAATCTATTCGTAGTAGATTGAAAAAAAAATCATGTTCATTCTCCGGTTCTGGGATATCTTTATACCATAGTCAGTAACTTTAGCCGTTTAACATTGAAAGCGCCACAGACGCCTTTAAGACATCCATGTGATGTGATGACATGATGTTATAATTATAATTCTATATAACGCAACTTCATGCGATGCTAGCGAGAGTATCTGTTACGTATAAGTAGACTAAATAGCAAGGTTAAGAATAATCAAAAACGTTTCTTGTATCTAATTAAGAACCAATATTCTCAAGTGATTCGTCGGATTATTGATTTAATCGTATCTGTGAATAATTAATTGTTATTCGGTGCCAAATTATCGAAAGACACACACACAACATACACACACACTCACGCTCTCTATCTCCGAAAGGGTAGGCAGACAACAAGTGCACCCACTTTTCGTCGTGCGTATTCCGTCCCATGATATGATAGGGGGCGAGCCTATCGCCATTTCGGGCACAAATTCCAGACTCCGGGCTGATACTGAATAGAAAAACCCAATATCACTTTGCTCGATCCGGGGATCGAACTCTACACCTCAGCTTTGCAGTCGTGCCGTAATACAACTGTGCCACCGAGGCAGTCGAAATTATCCAAAGATTCGTGGTAATCGAATGCACATCACTATCCTTCAGATAAACCTCGTGACTTGGGCACAATCAAGTTTTACGATATCGTAATTGTATCAGAATTCAGAAGACTCATCAAAAATGTATAATCGTGAATTCGCTACCGTTTCATCATAATAAGCAAACTTTTACAAGACAGCAATGAAAACGAAATCGATACAATCGTACCGAATCGATTCGGGTTGCAACCCGAGGTCGGTTACGCAACAGTTTCATATTTAGTAATTTATTACAATAAAATTTTCGTTGCTTAGTTATCAGACTGGTTAGGACCATGACACTATACACAATACACTCTGTGTTATACACCGAGTGTCTACTTTTGAATACAGGTGTCTCTAATAGTCACAATAAGTGACACCCGTATGCACACGAATACTCCATGTGTACACTGAGTGTACGCTGTATAGTGTCGTAGTGTAAACTAGGGTTTAGACTAATCTCGATCTGTAGGGGATGGTCGTATTTAGCATTAGTTTCCTTTTTTTATTCAGTACGCAGTGCCAAATGGTGTGGCAGTGTATTGGATTGCCGGAAATTAAGTGATCACATTGCACTGTACCTTTACGAATTCTATCGCGTATTATTCAGTTTATCCGATTGCTAGAATTGTCTCAAACCCTTGCAATTAACTAGTTTTTTACCCTATAATCTAACTCACACACTTACGCCATTTATCCGCGAAGGTATACGCACAGGCGCAACTAGAGCAACCACTTTACGTCGTTATTCCGTCCCATAATGTGACAGTGGCGAGCCTATCGCCATATCGAGCACAAATTCCAGACTCCGGGCTGATACTGACTAGGAAAACCCAATATAATCTAAGACCATAATATAGGATATCTAAAGCAGTTTGAAATATAAAAACAAGCTCATGCCTTTAACGCTACGCAGCGCTCTTAGAGCAGTCGTCGGAGGGGACCTCTCGCTGCCAGCCGTGGTGTCCGCCATGGTCGGCGGCTGGAGGTCATGGCGAGGTATGGCCTCCATCTGCGAGTGCGTCATCTCGCGGAAGGAGAGCGCCGAGCGGGATCGTGAGCAGAGCGATCCCGCCCGCAGCCAGAGGAGACGAAGGAGGCGTCGGGTGGACGACTGACCGGCGCCTCGTGCCCTGTGGTCCGGGGGCATCTAAAGAAATTCGCCACGGTATCCCCTGCCTGTCGTAAGAGGCGACTAAATGGGGTAAGCGAGAGTCGCAGGGCGAGCAGTGGGGGTCTGCTCGCTCAACTACTCTAATGTAACGACTACGAGGTGGACGACAATGCGGGTGGTCGGTCTCCTGCAGTCGTAGACGCAAAGCGTGCTTTTGAGGTCGGAGGCTTCTCAGCCTCCTCATTTAGAGAGGGGCCGCAATGCGGCATCGCGCAGGGGTGGTTCCGTGCAGCTATCTCTATGCAACAAGATACCCCGGGGCCGTCCCGTAGGCGCCGAAGAAGGCCGCCGCGGGTTTTGGTTGGTATGCCGGTGTAGGGTGCACATAGTGTTAGGGACTCGGTCCAATGCTCGCGCGGATGAAGAGTGTCGACATTGGACCGTAAGACTGTGTGAAACCAACATAAACGTTCCACTCACCCCCCAGTGGTGGTAGCGATAACGCGTTTTTCCCCGCAATAAAAAAAAAGAAAAAAAGAAGGGTTAAGCAGAGACGCAATTACTAACCAGCACAACCAAAATTCGCCGAGATCATATCCGTCTCATTTGGTAGAGAAAAAGTATTGAAAGCAATATGAAAACCATTAAAACGCTATTACTACGTCATTCATCGTCACCTGAAGTCCGATGCTATACATAGACCTGAAGTCCGATGCTATACATAGACCTCCCCTAAAGATTTCTAGACGGACTTGTTGAAAGCTGCCTGCATCGAGCGTGTCCCTGCGATCTTTATCAAGTAGTTAATACTACGTAATTTATAGACAAAAACTAATTACAACGGATTATCGTGCGTATGTGATCGAGGCAGCCGATTTGCGACACAGAGAGGCTACTGCGAAAAACGAAATCCGTAGTTTCGGGTGACGGATCGCACGTTTTCTTACTACGAAGTGTTACGGATCCTTCTTTATGAAGAGTTGTTGCGTGACGAAAGTGTTGAGCGAAGTCGGAAGCGTCGCAAACTGCGTGAAACCTTCGTTCAACGGTGACGGATCCGAAGTAATTTGGTAGTAAGGTTAAATCCGAAGTTCGTCGTTTCTTCGTTTCGGACCGACGTTTCGGATTTCGTTTTTCGCAGTAGCCTCTCAGTAGCGAGTAGGTCAGCGCGTACTCATCGTGCACTTTGCTCTCGCTACTGAATGACAACAATTATAAAGACACGCAACTATTGTGCAATATCAAATTGCCTAATCAGTTTGGTACTTTCACGAACTTTACAGTTGAATCCGTATGAGGTAATAGATTAGTATCTTTTCCCTCTATCAGTCACGGTTTGATGAGTCGCGTACTGGGGTCAAAGTCTGTCCAGTAAGACATACCGGCAAAATTCTAGCAACTCGATGAGAATGGCGTTTCTCTATGGTTGATATTATGTATATTAAGGTCTAGGTATGTATATAAGGTCCAATTTGGCGTGTCTGAAACAAATATAATTCTTAAAATAAGTCAACAGCTGGGCGGAAACGAAAAATGTATATCATACGGAACTCTTGAAGTATGATTGTTCGAATTGTACCCTTTTAAAAGCTACAAAATTATTTAATTGGTTGTAATTACGTTCCAAAAATAACAAAGAGCCATTAGCAATCATCGACAGATACGTTCAATTATGGAGATGATTAGTGGCATAACGCTACCGGGCTTAGGGCTGCCACCATTTCATGCATCCTACTAATATTATAAATCCTATCCTACTAATCCTACTATAATATTATAAAGGCGAAAGTTAGTCTGGATTAACACATAGGCTACTTTTTATCCCGGGAAAACATAAAGCGGGACTTTTATCCCGAAAAACTTTAACGCGGGCGGAGCCGCGGGCAAAAGCTATATTATAAACGCGAAAGTTTGTAAGAATGTATGGATGTCTGGATGTATGGATGTTTGTTCCTCTTTCGCGCAAAAACTACTGATCAGATTTCGATGAAATTTGGCACACGGGTACATCATGTACTGGATTAACACATAGGCTTCTTTTTATCTCGGGAAAATATAAAGCGGGACTTTTGTCCCGGAAAAACATTTTAATGCGGGCGGAGCCGTGGGCAAAAGCTAGTTTAGGATATTGTTACTCAAATGGAGATATTTATTGTGAGAATGTTTGGTAATCATATTGAATGTAAGAAATATTATCCTATTGGTACACTTTAAAATATTTTAAAGTCGTCTTGTGATATTAAGTCCAAAATTTTCCAGTCGAGGCTTGCACTTTACTTAAAACAAGCATTCGCTCGAAGCTTCACCCGCATGAAAGAGTTTTTCCGGGATAAAAGTCCCGCTTAATATTTTTTGGTATAAATAGTAGCCTAAAATCTTACCAACTATCTCCATGCCAAATATCATCGAAATCCGTTTGGTAGAGTTTGAGGTTATCGCGTACAGAGGTGGCGGGCGACTTTGTTTTATACTATGTAAAGAAAGATAAGGAAACATTTGGATATTATGTCAGCTATTCAGTCTCATAATACCCGATATATTAGCTACATTACATATGAACTCACACGTAATAGTTGCAAAGTACTGCTTAGTTCCAGCAAAAATTGGGGTCAATCTACACCAACTATTGAGGCTAGGGGATCGCAATAGTAGATAAGTGTCTAATAACATAATCTGGCCAAAGTGTACTAGCAAGTCTTAAAAACTATCAGTAAGTTGCTACAAATTTGTATGTTACATCAATAAAGTTATTAACTCATTTGCATGGTTAAATTGTTGACATTTCCTTCTTTTAATATGTCGCTATCCCATGTCTGGAAATCCCCTTTTCAGACAACTTTCTTAACTTTAACTAGTTATTTGAGTATAATACTAAATACACATAACAGTGTGTTGACTCCAACACCGTATAAGTAAATAAAAAATATATATGATGACATTTATTGTTTTTTAGCAGACTCGCGAATTAAAATGGATGAATTAAGCTAATGGTCCAAAAAACATGTTTTTATAAAATTACTGTTAATAGTTTTATGCGTTCTTTCACCCAACTAAATATAAATTCAAATTTCTGCGTCTAAATGTAACCATATCGTTCACTACATATTATAAAACAAGTCCCCCGTCGCGTCTGTCCGTCTGAACGTGATAAACTCAAAAACTACTAAGCTGGTTTTGATTAAAATTGTTATTGGAAAATGTGAGACTCTGGGGACATTGGTCACTTTTTATCCCGGGAAAATATATAGCGGAATTTTACACGAAAAAAAAACATTCTAAGCTTATTAAACAACAAAAAAAATATACCTGTCAAGTTATCCTATTCAATATTTTTTTACTTTCCGTTCACCCATAAGTTACTTAAAATCAGTGTTTTAGAGTTTAACTAATCACTAATGACATAAGTGTACATAAAATGAAAAAAATATCCACCGACATACCCACATAGACACCTCAACCATCCGTGTCCGTAATATGACCAGAAAGTCCACAGGCGTCCGCCAGATGGGATGGTACATCTGACACTGATTTTCAACGGCGGCCACAGGACAAGTACAAAGATATGCTCAAATAAAATTAAAAAAAATTATACACTCATACATGCATGAGTATTTATGCTACCAATAAGTGGTATTTACTACCTTTTTTTATGGCATCGAATGATGAGACGAGCATGCCATTCGCCTGATGGTAAGCGATACGACCACTCATTAACAGTAGAAATACCATCCAGCATTTTGAGTTACAAAGTACTGTGTGGCATTCCACTGCGCTCGTCATCCTGACACATAAGATGTTTAGTCTCATTATGTCCTGTAGTTACACTGGCTACAATGCCCTTCAAACCGAAACACAACATTGCATGCACACTGCTGCTTGGCGATAGAAATAGACATTGCGGTGGCACCCACCCAGACGGACTATTACATAATATAATGAGAGTCCTACCACCAGTAAAGAAATACTGTATACCTTTTAGAAATCACAAAAAGATGCGCGGGGAGCAATGCCTGTAGTAATTACATCCAATTGTTTCATTTGCATGGTGCAATTGTAGGCCGTAATTTATTTATGTAGGTACGGCATACTTTGAATGTTTTTTATATTTTTATAGAATCCTGAAAAAGAAACAGTCGAACGCGGGACTCGAATCCACGACCTCCGGCGTACCGTGCCGGTGCTCTTCCAATTGAGCTACTCCGACCCTCGCCTTCGATTGCCAATTTCAGGATCCGTATTTAATTCTCTTAAAGGAGATGACCAGATTTTTTTTCAGGATTCTATAAAAATATAAAAAATCATTAACCAGGCACTACATGGCCATTGACATGTATAAAAATCACAATATAAAATTAGAAAAAAGTTTAGCGACTCGTTTCGGTTACTTACTCCTATAAAGGAGTAATGCTGAGTTAGTAGTTGTAATAACTGCTAACAGATGTCGCTGGTCATCTCCTTTAAGAGAATTAAATACGGATCCTGAAATTGGCAATCGATGGCGAGGGTCGGAGTAGCTCAATTGGAAGAGCACCGGCACGGTACGCCGGAGGTCGTGGGTTCGAGTCCCGCCTTCGACTGTTTCTTTTTCAGGATTCTATAAAAATATAAAAAATCATTAACCAGGCACTACATGGCCATTGACATGTATAAAAATCATAATATAAAAAAATACTAGGAATGTGTTTTCATTTCACTGTATCGTACATATAAATTGCTTAATAAAAGCAAACACGAGATTATAATCAAGAACAGCCTGAAGCCAATTTATGAATACCGACAATATTTTCTGCGGCTTCAGGTTCATACTGAGAGAAAACTAGACTTAAAAATGGACTGACGAAGTGAGATCCTAAACCTTAAGGCCATTGTTATAATGAATATTTAACCGCATACAATATTATCTAAAAATCGTGTCATGGATCTTAATCTTATAAGGAACTTAACTCAATCAAATTCAAATTAATTTGAAACCCCAAAAACAATTCTCCGGGAAATTACCGCGACCTTCTTGTTTTGTGTATCCTTTGATTACTATATCAATGGTCTAACAATAAAAACTCGATAGATGATTTGGAACTACCTAGTCGATTCGTTGACGTCACAGATCTTTTGGTGGAATTAAAAAACTTTTCTACGATATTTTGGTATTTGAATTGAGGTCGTTTGAGATGTTATGTGTATGAACATTCTCAGTCAAAACAATTTTTTCCCTTCAGTACAATAAGGATGAATTAATTGATGACTATCTCTGCACTTATAAATATACTCTCATTACCTTACCTCTGTATGTTATTTACACCAAGCTTTACTTTGAAGGGAAGTTAGTTCCCATTATATTGACAATGTGGATTTTTATTCGAATTTCACACGCAGGCAAGGTAAGTTATTTATTGGTACCAGCCGAGCTTCAATATCATGAAAATGCCACTCACAATGCTGGGCTAAGAATAGTTGCTAGAGTGGTTGTGTGGGCGCGATATTCTCTAATACTTCTACATGCAGACATACATACAGTCACGCCGTTATCCCCAGTGTAGGCAGAGATACAAGACGTAAACGGTATATTATAAATGTTAAATTAGATACAGCCAATATGATTCTTCGTACACCTGCCCTTACCTCACTTCGATGTGGGGTCGGCCCAAAACATTTTTTCAAGCATATTGCAGAAAAGATTTGCCTTGATAAAGCTTGGCAGTGGTTGCGCCTCTGCCTACCCCTTCGGGGATGAAGGGCGTGAGTGTGTGTTTATACAAGATAATCTGAATAATAAATAAATAAATAAATAATCCTCATGAATATGGGCCAATCAAATAGATTATTAATTATTTAGTTTTTTTATAATGCATACATTATTATATTTACCCAAGTGCCATTATAAAACAATTACAATCGACCTACTAAACAATACGATCGCATTTAATAATTGCGCAAAGCAAACAAAAACGTGTTTCATAATACAATTTAGAAATTGGCTTGTTACAATATCAACGAGGAATTTAAAGTAACTTCCTTCATTAAATTAACATTAACATTAGAGCGTTAAACATAAAATAATCAACACCAGATATTTATTAAAGTACGTAGAATAATTCCTGTGTGACCTTCAACATGATTAAGATAGGAAAAGTCTGTCGTACAAAACGCTTAATGCGAGATTAAAGAATCTAAAGACTCAATACTATGGCAATTCTTATGAAAATCTTGCAGGTAGGTAAATCATGAAGTTTTTCGTCACTTAACTCATGAATAAAACACATAGTTTTGAAACATCAGAGGTCTGGTATCGAAAAAAAACGAACCCAGGCCCTTTATCTCGCGAGTGCATCTCATTCCGCCAAGTTTTGACTGCTGTAAATTAATTGAAAATTAAAACACACACAAACACATACTCACCAAAATTCTTCTTCAGCTTGAACACAAAAAGTCACAGAATGTTAAAAACTTAATTCATCACTCACTCACATCACATTGTCTCTATAAAAAATCACCCGAAATAATAATCGTAGTAATAAAACAATATGTAAATAGCTACAGCATATAAAGCGAATTTTATGTACAAATAAAAAAAGTCTTGGAGAAATTTGAGCAAAATGCGGGCAACACTCTGGTTCGGTACAGGATTTTGCATTTATTTTTTTGTTAATTTCCTGGAAAATGGAGGATTGTATCAAAATTTATTTTTGCATTATTTTTATGGTAAGTTAATTGTTAATCTTTTTTTTTCTATAAATAATTTATAATATTTTAAAAAATCTATAAAGAAAAAAATAATAAAAAGTTGTATAGTGCAATAGGACAAAATAATATTCTACTCTGGCTACTTGCGAATAGGTTGTAAAGTAAAATACAGAAACGCGTATATTTCGAAAGACAATAAAACGAATTCACAACACGAACGAAACACGTAAATTCATGATAGGATTACAATATATCAATAAAAACGAATAATAATGTGGAATCTACTCCACCCCTATCCCTTGCCAACACAATCTACAACAACTACTATTCAACCACCACAAAAAAAGTGACAAAAAAATAGAAAACTGAATAAACAATTACATGTAAAAAAAGATTTTCACTTCGCGAACACTTTCATATCGGCTGACGAGCGCAGACTAATGCGCGCGCGCTGGTGGGAGGCACCACGGCCTGCAGGAAAGCGTAGTGTTGCTAGTTTATAAAAATCTACTATTATATTAGGATTTTGCCAATTGAAATGATATTGGCAATTGAAGTTATTATATGCTACCTACTATAAATAGCTTACGTTCGATGTTTCTTTTTAAATTTGTATTTTATGAATAATTCACCACTGATATGAATAATGTTATCAAAAAAGTAGTAGTATACAAATTCTTCAACTCTTTATATTTTTTTATTTCTACACATCTCTACATTTGCATGTAAAGTAAATAACATTAAAAATAACGCGCCTAAAAAAGTATAACTTCGAGGAACACATTATTATTTAAAGATTAAATACAAGGAGACTAAAAAAACGTTATATAATTAATTTATACCTACTAATATGACTTAGGCAAATAGTAGAGATAATTAATCTGTCAAAAAATATCAGACAACTATACCTATTTATATATGCGTCTCTACATAGAAACATAAAATCTTTTTTTACCTGTAACCAATAAATATCAAAGAATTCTAGGATCAACAACCACTCACTTACATTTGATTGAAGAGTGATATTAATGATTCGTTTTTAGGAGTTTTTCTTACTTGGCAACATCACATCGCGTGCCATACGTGTGAGTTCTCATGTTGCGTGAAGCACGACCATTCTTAAAGTACTTTTAATAAATATGCAAAATCAGCAATGCTTGCAATTCATACTTAAGAATTTTGCAATAAAATGTATATAATTTGTAATAATAAATTTTATACACAACTCCCCGCTTAGTATTTTTTTACACACACACACACACACACACACACTCACGCCTTTTATCGCCGAAGGGGTAGGCAGAGGCGCAACTAGTGCCACACTTTTCGCCGTTATTCCGTCCCATGATGTGATAGGGGGCGAGCCTATCGCCATATCGGGCACAAATTCCAGACTCCGAGCTGATACTGAATAGAAAAACTCAATATAACTTTGCCTGACCCGGGAATCGAACCCGAGACCTCAGTACCATAATACAACTACGCCACCGAGGCAGTATTTTTTTTGTATAATATAATGGGCTTAAAACATGTGATGGAACTGAATTTGTAATTCCTGCTTGTACAAAAATTGATATATGTTTTATTGCACTTGAATGGGCGTTTAAATAATCCAAAAAAAATGACTCAATATTCGATTGGGCAAATCAGTTGGCTGCTGTGATGACTATACCATATTTATGATATAGTCATCTAGTTAACGACCGCCATACCCATGCTGAAAAATACGCTATTACGGCCCTATAAATAACCTATTTGCAATTTGCTTCAATTTTGAATTATTCTGAATACTGAATTATTTTGGTCGAGACGAAGAGAAGAATATATTTATTTAGTAAAGACAACGTAACGTACATTAACATATAATTAATTACTGTGACAACGTTAATCTTAACGCCGTTACAATAATAAGGCGTACATGGCATGCATAATGTAATAAAAAACCACTTAACAAAAAATATTGCGAGTGGAGCTGCAAGAAATCAAGTATATAGTTCGAGACCCGGAAAAGGGCATAGGCTACTTTTATCTCGAAAAAACATTAGCCGGGAATTTTATCCCGGATTTAAATTTCACGCGAGTGGAGCCGTCACAGCCAAACCACTGAACCGTTTGCGATGCAATTTTGTAGGGAGATAGTTTAAGTCCCTGGGAAGGATTTAGGCAACTTTTTACCCCGGGAAAATATAAACCGGGACTTCAATCCCGGAAAATCATCGACTGTGAGTGGAACCGCAAGAAAATAAGTATGGAGATAGTTTGAGATCCAGAGAAGGACATAGGCTACTTTTATCCCGGAAAAACATACACCTGGAATTGTATCCCGGACTTTTTAATCTCGCCGTTGGAGCCGTAATGACCAAACTAATGAATCTATTTCAATGAAATTTAGTGAGGAGATAGTTTAAGACCCTGGGAAGGACCTAGGCTACTTCTTATCTTATTTTGTCGCGGACAAAAGCTAGTGGAAAATAAATGTTGCATGGGAATATTCTGTAATGGGACTTTACACACGCTACAACCATAGGTTGCTAGCAACGTCAACAAGTATTATAGGAACAAGAAATTGACAACTAAGTCACCAGGTGGTGGAATCTTACTTCTTACTAATATTACAAATGGGAGTATTTGTGAAAATGTTTGGATGTTTGTTAGAAGTAAATGCAGAAATTGCAGAATGGATTTGGCTCTAATTTGGCACACAGGTAGATCATGTCCTGGATTAACACATAAGCTACTTTTTACCTCGGTGTTTTAGGGACTTATGTAGCGTGATAGGCTTTTCACGCGGGCGAAGCCGTGAGCAATGCCTAGTACCTACATATAAAGCTAGCGATTAACTGTACCCAAATTTGTGCAACCTTTATTGCCAACCTTTATTGCCTTCAATTTCTATGCAAAACAGGAAAATGCGAAGTGAAGATCAGTAATTTATGAAATAACGTCTTCTGCAAATGTGTGTAAATATAATATTTATTCCTGTTAGTAATCGTGACTTGTAATCGAATTTCCGAGCTAATTACGAGCAAAAACGAACAAATAAATCGAGGAAACTGTTCGGGAAGGAAATTATATACGAATAACAAACACAGTAATGTAGTTTTTGTAGCAATGTTTAATAGGTCATGCGTGTACTTATTTCCTGTAACGGAAGTGCAGTCACAAAATAGTAATTATGCAAAACGACGATTATAAAGAGTCGTATTATAAACGGGGAAGCAAGAAACTCTTTCTACCTCAAACGCAACGCATCGATGACTTCTCTAGTATGTGGGTGTTTATAGATGGCAGTGACCACTACCAGGTGATATTACGCCCGTTTACTACCTCTACTACTTAGTAGAGATTACAGATAAGTACTTGGTAGGTGATAGTGTAAGCACGATATAAAATCAACAAAACATAGAGTATTGGTGCATTCTAAGCTGACAGTAATGTATCCCTTGTGTACCCTTTTTAAAATCTCACTAACCTTCAGGATAGCCTTTTTCCGTGAGGTTAGGACATTTCATTGAATCAGTTTACAAATAGCACATCTTGACTAATCACGTGATGACTAAGTTCGAAACGATGAGCACGAATTCCAATTGCTAACCGCTGCTACTAGCGAGTTGCTTAAGCAAATTAAATATATTTTGCCGCATGCATCAAGGTCGTTGCTTTTAGTTTATAAATAGAAAAACTTATAATATCAACTAATTGACTGCCTCGATGGCGTAGTTGTATTAAAGTACGACTGCAGTGCTGAGGTCTCGGGTTCGATTCCCAGGTCGCGCAAAGATACCCCCGGTGATGGACGGCAGCGTGGCGGTTAGGCCTCACGCTGCCTTTGACGCCAAGGGCGTCCTTCGGTGTGCGGGGGCTTCTGAGCCCCCCCCAACAACAGGAGACGGTCCGCAATAGCGGTACGCGCAGGGGCGGTTGCGGACGACAACTTAGACGTGAGTCGGAGGAAGCCCGCAGCCGTCCCTAATGCGCCGAAGATGGCCACCGCGGAGTTTTAGTTGGTATGCCGTGCGGTGTACATAGGTTAGGGACTCGGCCCGGCGGTTGCCCGACGTTTTCCATCTCTCCGGGCGGCTCAACGTCGGGTCGTAAGGCACGGTGAACCCAACATAACCGCTCAGTCGTGCCCCTTGAACACTGGGTGGTAGTAATAATTCACTTTCTCCGCGTAAACAATAAAAAAAGAGGTCGCGCAAAGATGTTGGGTTTTTCTTCTCAGTATGAGCTCGCTCTCGCTATCGCATCATGGGACGCAATACGCACGGCAAAAAGTGGGTGTACTAATTGTGGGGATAATAGGCGTGAATGTGTGTGAGACCTATTAGATCAGTGGTTCCTAACCTGGGGGTAATTACCCCTGCGGAGGTAAATTAGCTTTTTAGATCACAGGGGTAAAAGGTATTGAAAAGATTAGGAACCACTGTATTAGATTATCATTCTTAATAACCAGTCAATGATATGACGGTCACATAATTGCCATAAGTGGGTGCACTAATTGCGCCTCTGCCTACCCCATCGGGGATGAAACTCTTGAGTGTGTGTGTGTGTCTATAATTGCATGTCACACATGGTAAGAACTGAACTGTTTCTGAAATGTTAAAAAAATCCAAACCTACCTCCAAATCTTTACATAATTAGACTAGACAGTTAAATAACACATCAATACACTAACGAGTTCATTGTTATATTTAATTATAATTGTGTTATGCGACAGTTATGCTGACAGAACGCACTTTCTAGCAGTTAGAGTCAAGTTTACTGACCTTTGTGATTTTATCGCATTCATGCTTTGTGACGGAAAGTTACACTCGATAATTATCAAGAATTTAACCTGAATGTTATACTAGAGTCCTTAACAGAGACCTAGTGCATCTTACAATGCAGTTTATTATATTGGTATTATTTTTTAGTAATAGCAGTATGCAAGTTGGTTTATCGGTTTATAGCAAGAAATTGCAGAATCTAGGCATATAATGTAGAAGTGTTGCTACTGTTTACAAGCAACTAAAACCTAACAACAGACTGATAAAAATTTTGTAATGTTACTAAAACGCTTCTGTCACAATACTGTAGACAGTAACGGACTCATATTACGACTCATCATCATCACCATAAAACACAGGAGGTTCAGTACTGAATATATATAAGGTCTCCCCAATGATTTCCAAACCAACTTGTTGGTAGCTGTTTTCATTCAGAGATAATTTCTGCGACGCTTATGAAGTAAAAGAATACTATAAACAATTGTTAGTTGATTTTTGTAAACTCATGTTAGATACAGTTAAGTCATTATAAATACAAATATGCGTAATCCGTATGTAACCCATTACGTGGAGTTTTCTCTTTTTGTTCATTTTCGATTTGGTTGGCGGAGTTACACTTTACATGACGTAATTTATAATTAACGAGCCTAGGTACGGATATCAGGTTAAAAAGTGATCCAAGATCGAATCCTACGCAGGGATCTCGTTTATTAAAATATTTTTTTAGTTCTACCTCTAAACTCATCTAGTTTTTTCAATCATTTACTCAAGTACTTAATTTTAATCATTCAATACCAACAGTCAGCAAAGGATAAACAGGTTTCTTGGTTGGATTAAACTAACATTTGTATAATTATTTCCAACGGCCTTTAGACGGTCGAGTTACTGCCATATTTGGCAATACACGTCCAATTACGAAGAAGCCGTTTCAGTTTGTTTTTCTCACTACATCATTTAATAGGTGGATAATCTTTATATCATATTTAAGTAAAATATATGAATCATATAACGATTTCTGATAAAATGCATTGTTTTTTTTTATTGCGTCGAGTGACGAGACGAGCATGCTGGTCAGCTGATGGTAAGCGATACGACTACTCATAAACAGTAGAAACACCATCCAGCACCTTGAGTTAAAAAGTACTGTGTGGCATTCCACTGCTTCGTCATCTTGGGACATAAGATGTAAAGTCTCATTATATTTCTAATATAATTCTGATTCTTTACTAGAATTAGCTGTGAAACTAGAGACAAGGTGCAATGACGTCAAACTGCGTGATCTATATCGTAAAGTTAGTAACTATTTGAAATTCAAGGAACGAGTGCGTCCGCTATAGTTTTGCGTAACTTAGTGAAAGTGCCGCCGCGCGCCGCGAATTTACGCTAAAACGCTGTTAATAACTTATAGGAATTTAGGTTTTTGTAGTAAATTGGTTGTACACGCGATTAGATTATTTAACTAGCTACTACTTTTAACTCATTAGTTAGCGAGTAATGTCATGAGAAATCCAGCTTAATTGTTAGGGGGTAGAGGTTCTTACAATGCATGAAAATGGCCATTCTAACATAAGGCCAGTAAAACAATGATTCATGGAAAGTTTTAAAGGAATTTATGAAAATAGGTTATACATCTGCAGTATCAGTCAGGTTGGTACTGTGGCAAGAAGCTGAATGAGTATTATATTTCTTTATGTATTTTATTTTTCTCACATTTTATTGTACATGTTATTACCATTGACGGTTACCTATTAACCAATACGATATATGTGTTCACTTATTAGCTACTATGACTCGGTGGCGTAGTTTTATTACAGTACGACTGCATTTCTGATGTCTCGGGTTCGATCCCCAGGTCGGCCGAAGTCGTATTGGATTTTTCTATTCAGTATCAGCTCGGAGTCTGGAATTTGTGCCCGATATGGCGGTAGACTCGCCCCCTATCACATCATGGGATGGGTTGCTCACGGCGAAAATTGAGTACATTAATTGCGCCTATGCCTACTTCTTTCGGGATAACTACTTACTACTTCTTTGGCGCGCGCGTATGTGTGTGTGTGTATGTTATTAGCTACTACTTTTTGCAACAGTTAATTAAACATGAGTCAACCTCCCCAACATTAATTCCACTTTCCCCGTCAAGATGCGCTTGTCATTGGATCCTATTGCAATAATCCGTAACTGGCAACACTTTTCATTGTATTCACGCTCCGTTTGGTCAGTAAAAGCGTGCAGATCACGCGATTGGCCTATTAATTTATAAGATGACAGCTTTTTAATATCCTTAATTAGTAATCAGTTTCAAATTTAGAATTAGTGTGATTATAATGATATGATCTGTGATTAGAGACTCTCCCGTGTACCATACGAGTCGAGTCTTTTGTGTGCGCACTCTCCTATCTCATAATGGAGTCATTTTGACACTGCGTTAATAAATGAAACCACATACTTATCTCTTTTGAAAATAACACTTTCCATAACATTATTTTAACCATAGATATAAAATAAAAAAGTGTAATTTTCGAACAAAATAAACATCAGTAAAAAAAATACTTTAAGTAAACACGCCCTTATGCCACTACTGCTGCTCTAAGAGGATTCGTCACAGCAGCAATATTACACTTTCAGTCAGAGATACTCTTACGCACACACCATATTCGCACTAAACTAAAAAAATATCAAAAAATTAGAAAACTACAACCGGGATTTTTGGCGTAAATATTCGTTATTCATGGATAATTGTTAGCGAGATGTCAGCAGAGGTAAAGATGAATATGTGGTTTCATTGTAAAAATGACCCTGTATATCTCACCGCGCTTAAGCTGTTATAAGTATCTTCAACGCATCATATAAGATTAGTGACTATAAATAGCTCGGTACCTACTGATTTTTTACTATAACTATAAAGTATTATTTCTATTTTTATATAATCTACTAGTAGTGCTCGCGGCTCCGCCCGGGTGAAAAAGTTTTTCCGGAAAAAAAAATATTTTTCCGGGATAAAAAGTAGCCTATAGCACTCAGAAGTTATGTAGCTTCCTTTTAGTGAAAAAAAATTTCAAAATCGGTTCAGTAGTTCCTGAGATTAGCGCGTTCAAACAAACAACCTCTTCAGCTTTATAATATTAGTATAGATTAGTATAGATGAGAGTATATCAAACATCAAGGACTGTACATATGCATGAATAATTTTGACTTAAATATTCGTTGGAACAATTTGCATAGAGACAATTTTTGATTAAGTAGGGCGGTTATTCGACATTTCTTAACCAAAACCACGTTCTTCTTCTATAAAGGCTAAGCGATACGAAGAAAGCCTAAAATCGTCATTTTATGAGTCGAAATACAGACAATAAATATTCAAAGATGAGATAAATTTAAATTAGTTACGATAATAATTAATCAACATTCTCAAAGATTTATTTCTGAACATAATTTAGATGGTGGCGAAATCAAGGCTAAAAGACATAAACGCGCTACGTAACAATGTGACGTCACTCCATTCCAACCTTTACCAATCCACATAAAATTGTTATATTTTCCATTCAATTTAATATACTTTTTAAACTAAAATGTTTGGTACCATGGCAATAACCATTTAAGAGAGACACGGATATAGTTTATAAAATTATGTGCGTGGAGGTCAAAGCAGGCTAGTGTTCTCACACAAACAATTATTTACTTTCACTGAGCCGAAGTGTTGCACAGATCGGTATCATAATTCCATTACACAATACTGTTTAATAGAGTGAGAAACGTATAATTTTCGGTACGTTTGTTTTGAGTATTAAACTTGGGTGCGCGTTGATGTCTTTTATACGTAATACTTGTTGATATGAAATTTGTACCTGTTGCACAATTTTTGTTTGTTTTTTTTATTGGTTTGTGTTCTTTGGTTTCGTATTTTAAAGTTAACTGTTATAAACTTGATCTTAATATTTATCTCATTCTTATTAATATAAAATAATATCATTATTGATACTTATATTGCAGTAAAGCTGTGACAAAAAAAACAATTGCCATTAGTAAAAGTAAAAAACCAAACATTAAGTACACTTTTGCAACTAAATTATCAGTTGAACAAGTTTTATTTCAGTTACCGCAGTAAACTCAATTAGGGCATATATTAAGGAAATCAATCCAGACTATAATTAGTAAAATGCTTATGTATTATTTAGGTTTGATTGAATTCTGTGTTATGCCTTTTATATGCAAAAAAAAACACCTGTATAAGTGATTGGAATTAAAACATTTATTTATTTACAATATTTTCCGCATAAAAATATAAGCACTAAATCCCAAACTTGAAGCCTTCGTGCAATTCAAAGAAACATTTTATTACAGAGACGACCCTCAAGTTTTGTAATAACCTTTCTTGAGGAAAAGTCTTGTATTATGACAAAATAATAATTACCTAACGTTCGATGTTAAGACGTCCTTCGTTTTACATATAAGTCGTTGTTACAAAAGGTATCTTCAGGATAGCCTTTTATGTTCTTACATTTCCTAGTTTGCACCGAAAAAGGAACTCTGCGGTATTCAGATTGATAGTACACGATGCCGGGTGATCACAAAATTATATAAAATTATGAACCATATAATATTGTAGTTCCGCGTAAAATAGCGTTAAAACAATTTATACATTAATTAACTTTATAAACTTGGATGGTAGCATCATTTTTTATGGACCAATGATCTTGTCCCTTCAAATAAATTCCATTTTAACGACTTTAACTGTTATATTTATTGTGTTATGTCCAATTATCAAAGGTCACTTTAAAGAAGAATCAGATCGCCATTGCGTGCATTCGTGCATTCCAAAGGTCATTGCTCTCATGGAGTATATCTCTGTGTAAACTTGTTCCCTCCCAACGGTTGTTGGTCCTTTAACATTGAAATAAAATGTGCTATTTATTTGTCTATTTTATGTTGTTTGCAAGTCAATGAACGGGTTTATAGAATTTTGTTCAGCAAAACTAGATAGCACAAAAATAGCGTACCTTAGACAACACATTTCGTATCGCTATAAATAATTCGCTAAACATTTTTTTTATTGCTTTGAATGACGAGACGAGCATGTCGTTCGCCTGGTGGTAAGCGATGCGACCACCTATAAACAGTAGCAACACCATCCAGCACCTCGAGTTATAATGTCTGTGTTGCATTCTACTGCGCTCGTAATCCTGAGACATAAGATGTTAAGTCTCAATATGTCCGGTAGTTACACTGGCTACAATGCCCTTCAAAGCGAAACACAACAGTGCATGCACACTGCTGCTTGGCGGTAGAAACAGACATTGCTGTGGTACCCACCCAGACGGACTCTTTTATATGAGAGTCCTACCACTAGTAGGTGTCTCGTGTTTTATTCTAGAAGTTTCTTTGTTGTGTCACCGCGAAACAGAAGCAAAAACCAAAGTTCATTGATGTAAATTAAATAACAATGAATGTAAAGACCTTGCGGTAGGTTTTGGATAATTTTGAAACAGTATATGAAAGTGGCTTTTGTGACTGTATAAACATCTGCGACACGAAAGGAATTTTCCGAACAATTTCTTGGCAATGGAGCGGTTTGGTCAGTGTTGTCGCATTTTACTAGTTGTAAAAATAAATTTTGCATAATATTTCAGTAGATATAAATCTTTGAAGGTAATAAGAAAGTTTAAATGTTCAGAAAACATTATGAATATAAATTAAATGGCAGTCGTGGCCTTTTAAATCTAAACTTTGATCCTAAACGATTAAACTTGACACGATAACTAAGCACGATCCAAAGGAACTTACATATAAGCTACTTTTTAATATAAAACAATTACTCCATGTTAGCAGTAAATACCGCAAAATATAGCATGCAGCTGGCAATTCTAATAAACAAAAAAATAAAATTTGAATTTCGAATGCCGAACTAAAGCATAGACCATACCCTTACTCGTAGCCCTTCGATTTGTACAGACAAATTTGTCGTATTAAACCTAATTAAAAATGTCACTATAAATGACTACAGAAGTTAACCTTGGGAATTCGATTGGCAAGCGTCGACTGGCAGTCATAAGGAGCGTGTTTCAACACTGACACTTCGTTACACAAGCGGTTGCGACGGACGGTTACGTAACTCCACGCGGGCGATTTGACAAGTTTTAAATGCACTAGGTTTCGTATACGAGTCGGCTTGTCGATATTTGCGTAATGGCCTATTTGCTTTCCATGCAGCGGTGACAGACTTAGTTATTATCTGTACTGGTATTGAATTCTTACGTTTAGATCTGAATACCGGTATAGAATGGATGTGTAAACGTATTGTTGCTTTTTTTTCTCGCCTGCCTGCATTTCGATGTGGGATCGGCTTAAAATAATTATGTAGAATGATCTTTTGGCTGAATACAGACTCCTTTGGGGTGTGTAATCCCGGATTCGACCTGGCGGTCAAACCTCAGACCGCCGGGACCATGCCCGGCACTACTGTCAAGGATTCAAAATTATTAAAATATCTTAATGGAGGACTGGAATGTTTAAATATAACCGAATTAAATCAGATTCGACGGCTACGCTCACAAATTAAGTAGATACTTATTTTAATTTTTGCATTCATTTAATAATTTTGGTCGTAAAACTAGTCAAAATTAAATAATCAAATATAATTATTCGCAATTAAGAACGTGTTTATTTAGTATACATTTACTTAAAACACATAAAAAAGCTAATAAACATATAAATCGGGATACTTCATCGGCAGAAATAGGAAAGTATTAGCGGGATGATTGCACATGAATCTAATCAGACTAACACGCATACAAGACCTCACTAATGCTTCGAAGGGATAGTTACTATCGTTGTATATCGTAAAGTTGTTGTTAATAAGACTATGTACATTTTAACAACATTCGTGACACGACCAGCGTGCTAATGACTTAGAAGCGAGATATCGTTGGTTCGATTTCCGCATGTGGACATGTGTTGTGTCCATAAATATCTGTTCCACGTCGGATGTCAGTGTAAGCCTGCACATACGATATTTTTAAATGACTTGCTTAAATGTATCGAAATCGTGCACTTGCGCGATTCAATCAACAATGTGTATATTTGTAATAATGTGTAATAAATGCATATTGCCATAGGCATTCTCTACCAGTCAACCAAAAGTCGTGCCGAGATACTAGGCGGCAGGTGCGTAAATATTAGTCGTGCGCGCGGAAAACGCGCAGTAAACGCGCGTATAAAATCCACCGTCTGTACAGTCCCTTATAACAACTACAATGTATAATTTTAAATATTATAAACAAACTATATTTCACAGATTAGACATCGGTCCAGACCATAAAATAATAAGTTTAGCATGAAACTTATAATTAACTGTATAACCTTTTAGTCGTAGATTTTTTGCCTCGTTTGACCTATAGGTAACCTCTTATGACCTGTGCTATCCTACTAATATTATAAAGGCGAAAGTTTGTAAGTATGTATGGATGTCTGGATGTATGGATGTTTGTTACTCTTTCACGCAAAAACTACTGAACGGATTTCGGTGAAATTTGGCACACAGGTAGTTCATTTTCTGGATTAACACATAGGCTACATTTTATCCCGGGAAATAAAAAGCGGGACATTTATCCCCGAAAACTTTTTAATGCAGGCGGAGCCGCGGCCAAAAGCTAGTTTACAATAAAAACAAGTTTATGCTCGGTTTGAAAATGTTTTAGAATGGTTTTGGAAAGACCGAAGTAGGATCTATTGCAATAGAAAATATAATAGCCACTACACACACACACTCACACACTTACGCCTTTTATCCCCGAAGGGGTAGGCAGAGGCGCAACTAGTGCACCCACTTTTTGCCGTTATTCTGTCCCATGATGTGATAGGTGGCGAGCCTATGGCCATATCGGGCACAAATTCCAGACTCCGAGCTGATACTGAATAGAAAAACTCAATATCATTTTGCGCGATCCGGGAATCGAACCCGAGGCCTCAGCATTGCAGTCGTACCTTAATACAACTACGCCACCAAAGCAGTCATAATCGCTGCTACTTATGAATGAGTAGGATCAATGTTTATTATAAAGTATATAGGTGATAATACATGTTAAACCCAACAGACTATAGTACTGACAATACAATAAGATACAATTTTGCGCGTATTAGGAACTATAAAAGATATTTAAAAGGTTCTACAATACTCAGACCCAAAACAAATGTTTACGAAGAACACACATTTGTCACGGAATAGCGATCGAACAATAACCACTTATTGTACAGACGTCCTTAACCGATTTTCTATAGAAGCTTTCAAATTTGTATTACAGAGTAGTTTTCAACTGCTTTGGCTCAACATTACATTTACCGTAACAATAAAAAAAATATATATTAAAGCACGTTGAACTTTGCAGAAAGGGCTACTTCTGGCACCAACAGTTATGAAAGCACACATAAGCCTAACAAATATTTACCATACCATACCAGGCCTGTATTATATACTGCCCACTGCTGTGCACGGGCCTCCTCTACTACTGAGAGGGTTTTAGGCCTTATTCCACACTGGCCTAGTGCGGGTTGGCAGACTTCACATACCTTCGAAATTCTTATAGAGAACTTCTTAGATATGCAGGTTTCCTCGCGATATTTTCCTTCACCGTAAAAGTAAGCGATAATTAAAAAAGCATACACACATAACTTTTCGAAAAGTCAAAGGTGCCTTTGGGTTTTGACATATATTTGTAAACGCGGAAATATTTGTCCGTCGCCGAATCGAATGCATCTCGTTTAACCGCCGCGCGCCGGCCGCACGCCGAGCGCCGCGGGGGTCGTCAAATGTTTTTGTTTATTCCTTCGAGTTAATACATAGTTGGTTTTGAATAATGCCTTACATTATTTTAGTTATTTATTGCTTTTAACTATATTGAAATCGGTGAGTTGGGATTTTTTTTATGGCATCGAATGGCGAGACGAGCATGCCGTTCGCCTGATGGTAAGCGATATGACCACCCATAAACAGTAGAAACACCATCCAGCACCTTGAGTTACGAAGTACCTACTGTGTGGCATGCCATTGCGCTCGTCATCCTGAGACATAAGATGTTAAGTCACATTATGTCTTGTAGTTACACTGGCTACAATGCCATTTATACCAAAACACTTTGGCGGTAGAAATAGACATTGCGGTGGTACCCACCCAGATGGACTCTTACATATGAGAGTCCTACCATCAGCAAAATGGGATGTGTAAGTTGAGCAATAAAGTTTTTCTTATTCAACTGAATGATGAAACGATATGGCGATAGGCTCGCCTCCTATCACGTAATGCATGGGACGGAATCCGCACGGCGAAAAGTAGGTGTACTAATTGCGTCTCTGCCAACCCCTTCGGAATAAACGGCGTCAGTGTGTGTGTGTGTGTGTGTGTGTGTGTGTGTGTGTGTGATGAAACGAACAAACCTCTTACGTGATGGTAGACAATACAACTCCACCCAACTGAATTACTTAAAGTGCTGCGTAGCCTTGCACTGCACTCGTCATCTTGAAATAATATGTACCTAAGCTCAATAATAGCCGACGATATACTGGCTGTTTTATTTTCGTTTCAAATAACGTATTCGAATAATGGTGGAATGTGTAAATATATCCAGGCAATTAATATTTCTGACTGGCTCAACAGTGTCGTAAGAGAACCAATAGTTTAAAGCGATACTTAACATGAACTTCTTTTGTATAGCTTAGTGAAAAATTTGCTGCCTAAAATGCTTTTGTTCAATTTCAGTGGGTGCTTTTTTTATTTATTTTTTTGGTAACTACTATAAAATTATTATATTACAGGCATTTTAGAGGCCATATTATCATCATAAGTCACGAACAGTTTGTAAAGACTGTACGATTAGAGAGAGCAATAAAACGTGTAGTTGATATTTCTTAAACCCATATTGGTATTATAAACGAAAGGGCAATGTAAAAAAGTTACTTTACGATAAACATTCGTAGATCGCTCTCATTAAAAAATACATAATTTGACATAGACTAGATTGAAATGAGATAATATTGTTGATTTTATATGATACTAATTGCAATCCCTATCAAAAGAGATGTGTTATTTCGATCAAAAAAAACTTCATCAAGAGCCAAACCTGAAACCCGACGATTCCCAACCCAAGTACATAGAGTCATATCACCTTCCTCGGTTATATCACCAACCGTCCAACAATGATATATTAATTACATTGTTTAGACAAAATAACAGTACTGGAGTCGTTCACGCGAATGGTGACCTCTCAAATGGCTTATAATTGGTCAATACACCATTCAAATGTTTTAACAAAGCCACTTTATAGCCCTATCATGGACATGGAATTTTGTGACATTCAAAGCATACGCTAACGAAAATAAGGTGACGCTATATTATTACAATCTTTCAAGATAAATACATAAACACGCCACTGGCTTTATGGTTAGCTGTATGAGTGCTATAAACATTAGCAACACCACCCTTATTTTCGCGTGAAAAAGTCGCGTTATCTCTACCACTCTAAGTGAATTTGTTATGTTGGTTACATCGGTCTTAGCCTAATGTCGACACTCGGGAGTATATCATCCTAGCGAGTACTGAGCCTAGTCCCTTAAACTGTGTTCACTCTACACAGAGCAATACCACCTGAGCTTTTAATAAAAAGCTGTAGAACTGCAGTAATGTCGTCACCCTTAAACATTTGATGGTAAGTCTCATAATGACTGGCTAAAATTTTGGTTAGCCTGGATCAATGTTTTCTGTCCAACGCTCCATACAGATTGCGACTGTAAAAACATCTTTATAGTGGTTTATGTATAATAGTCAGATGGTCTGATAAATGCTTTGGGAAGCTGTAGAATGAAGGCTTCGCAGAACTTTAAGTTGACGTTTTTATGCAAGGTCAACCTGCAAAGCTTTCGAATATAGAAGGAACAAATTGTAGAGATAAACATGGGTAATTTTAGTTGAATCAAATAAGTTCGTTCAGGCTGAAAATATATTGTTGTATGCAGTTATATCTGTAAGAAATCGCAAAATATCGAAGATCTATTGAAGTTATGTTATGCTGATAGTTATTATACCAATACTGTTGGTACTAGCCGTAATCTAAACTCTAAACCTAGAGGTATAAAGCATCTAATCAAGAGCGATCAACTTTTTGACAAAGCAAAGAGAATCATCACCATCGTCATCATCAGCCACATGACATCCACTGCTGAACATAGGCCTCCCTAAAAGATCTCCAGATAAAATTCCCAAAAGCGAGATAGGTCAAATGTTTGGAAAAGAAAAGAATGGAAAGACGGTTAATTGAGAAAACAGAATGAGTTTTAAAGAAGTTGAAGAAGATTGTAATAAAATGATGATGAATGATGCCGATTTCTCGGCTAAGTAACCATTGCTTTAACAATCCGAACAAAAAGCGACCCGATTACACAAAGTGCAGTTACCGAATGTTACGAAAAAATTATGTAAATAAAAGTCTGCTGTCTATACCTTGACACAACACTCACAGTACGTTCATAGACAAACACTTTTGATTACCATAGAGGTCACTCGCGTTTTTTTGTAAAGTTTTGTTTTAATAAAAACGAGAGACGTGCGGCCACGTCGGAGGTTGGCGGGCACTGCTGCCGCTCGCCTGTTGCCTCGACATGATGGACTGTTGAGGTGTATCTTGATTGGTGATTAGGAATATAGCGACTTTTTGTCGCTGTACATTACAATATTATTGCAGAATGATAAAAAATTGCATCGACTACGTTTACCTAATATAAATATAATACAGGAAATTCATTCCTACAACGCAAGTGAAACAAAATTGATTGTGATATGTATTTGTTTCCGACGCCAAATAATATTCTTCAGGCATTATTTTGTACGAACGACATTTTAGCCAGTATAATTATTGGATATTATAAGAATTTGTTTCTATTTATTCAGTGGTACAAGCATTGTGATATTCCATATAATGCTTTGTTCTATAAAGTTCGCATGGTGTTGCTGCTGTTTAAGTGATTATAACATTTATCATCAGGAAAACATCTTGCTTGTGTCGTCATTCAGTTATAAAAATAAACATGGCGACACATGAGGGAAGACGCGGCAGCGTAACAGTAAAATTGGGCATTGTCATAGAAAATTTTAGTGGAGTTTAGCGTTACAAACCTCTTGAAATGTAGAACACATGATGTGACAAAAAAATCGCAAGAAATGATTACGCGGCCATGACTACAGCCTTATATCCAAGGTACACACAAACACCAACACAAGGCACAGAATGCACTGCTCATACAAAATATTTCCAATCGGTGACTGGTTGTTACTGGATTTGGGTGTCGCGTAACGCACAGATCTTGGCTTTGCATTATAATTTACCTGCTTGATATTACGAGTAAGTATACATTAAGTAGAGCAAGAAAGAGTTAAACTAATCACCAGGTTGTAGTTACAAGTGAAATGAAATCCTCCTAGCCAGTTTCGGCCACGGCGGCCAATCTCAACGGAGATCAGCCAGGTACGCAGGAGATATTATAGTGCACAAGTGTGTGCGCAATACACAGGTGCACTCGCTATTCCTTCACTCTCATAGTCCGGTGAGACGGACAAGTAATGGGATATTAACCCATACTTTTAACGGTTCTATGGCAAAACTTTTGTGTTATACCTAAACATGTGTATCGATTGATATTGGGTTTTAAATTCAGTATCAGCCCGGATGGTATTTGTGTCCGATATGGCGATAGGCTCACCCCCTATCACATCATGAGACGGAATACGCACGGAGAAAAGTGGGTGCACTAGTTGCGCCTCTACCTACCCCCTCTGGGATAAAAGGCGTGAGTATGTATATGTATGTGCTTTAGCTCTATACAACTATTTTGAATGAAGTAAGATATTTGCAAAATTCATATTATTCTAAGTCATAAATCACATTCATGCAAAATAAATAGTTTTTTTTTAGAAAATATTTAATTGATATAATAATAATTTATTATTATCAGCACTGAGTGCTGTTTCCAACATTAATTCTTTGGAAAGCTTCTGACGTAACGATTGCATATGTTGGATTAACTTCCATAAATAAATAAAGCCTTCACATATTTCATTTGGCGTTACTGTTACTACGCTTAGAGCATTTAAGTAGATACTCAAAGTTACTGCGAAGTATCTGGATAAAAAACAACGTAACTACATATAGCAGGCAAATGAAAATGACAGCAGTTATACTCATTTATTTGGTACACAATATTAGATTATATTTACATCAGAATGTATGTGAAATATTTGAATCGGTAGACAATGGCCGCAGTCCAACTACAGTACATAAATACTAGGTTCAATGCCGGCAAAAACGCCGTATCAAGAATTTGCAATCGCCAAGGCACAAAACACTATAAGGGCAGTTACATAAGTTGTCTATCGTAAATCCTGTCGAATTAATTGCTAAATCGAGTGTTTTTTCGATCATTAACTTATCGCATCTTTAGGATGAAAACGACACAATTCAAAAAGATAGAAATTTGGGTTATCGTCATAAAATTACTTAAAACGAAGTACTCAATACAACAATAGTTCAAACACAGCCATATTCAAGGAGGAAAAGGACAAAGCTGTTATATCGGTCCCTTTTTTATTATATTTTTATAAATAAGGGACTAGTTTTGTGTCGTTTTCGTCCTAAAGGTGCGTTATGTTTAGGCTCAGCCGAATTGGAATCGTAAAGAAAGTTGAATTATTCCTAATCCAAACCCCATGGTTGAGAAGTCTCATATCACGGGCATCAAGAAATACGAGTGATCGAGACACGCGGCAGCGTGTCAAGCCAAGAAAAAAACACGCGTCGAAGCTGCCTAATGGAGTTTCACACGAACCATTTGGAGCGACTTTTGACGCCTCTCTACTCAAAATCTATTTAACGTAAATATATGAGATTTGGTTTATTTATTAAAGCCTCTTAAGTTAACTAGAATTCTAAATTTCATAAATGCAGCTCAAACGGTCATTGCGTTACTAACATCTAAAAATCGGCATTTTAATCACAGACTGACATATGGATCAAAAACCTAACCCACTTCCAGAAGACCTAGAAAGTTGAAGTTTGGTGTTCAGCTAGGTAATTATATGTACACAAAGGAAAACATCTGAAAACAGTACATTTTTAAGATTTGAAACATTTTATCAACAATCGGAAAATCTGCATACTATCTATAAATTATCTTAAGAATTGAACGTTTAGGCGTACACGTCCATTGATGCTTTATTTAAATTTAAATACTTATTACCTTATTTATTACTTATTATTTATTAGCAATTGACAGGGCACATAGTTCGAAGAAGCAGTTCGAAAAACAGCAGATGGGAAACTTGTAAAGGTCGCAGGAACTCGCTGGATGCAGGCCTCTTCTAACATGCTATACAGCGTGAAATTCTAAAGGCAGCCATTCACTTACGCCACCGCTTCCGCTCTCCCTCTCCCGCTCCCGCTACCACTCCCGTCTCCCACTACCGTTCCCGCTCACGCTCCGACTCTCGATCCCGCCGATCACTACCGCTCCCGCTTCCGCTCGGGAATGCAGGGCAGGAGCGGGCTCCTGCTCTCGTTCCCGCTCTCGCATCCGCTCCGACTCTCGCTCCCGTTCCTGCTCCCGCTCCCACTCTCGTTCCCGCTCCCGCTCCCACTCCTGCTCCCGCTCTGGCTCCTGCTCCCGCTCCCGCTCCCGCTCTCACTCCCGCTCCCGCTCCCGCTCCCGCTCCCACTCCCGCTCCCACTCTATTTGTCGTTCCTCCTTCTCCTTCTCCTTCTTCTTCTCCTTCTCCTTCTCCTTCACCATCTCCATCTCCATCTCCATCTCCTTCTCCTACTTTTCCTGCTCCTGCTCCTTCTTCTCCTTTTCCTTCTCCTTCTCCTTCTCCTTCTCCTTCTCCTTCTCCTTCTCCTTCTCCTTCTCCTTCACCTTCTCCGTCGGATAGATTCCGAATCCGACAGCAAATACTATCCAACGTCACTTGCCGTCGTATACGATCTATAGATACAACTCTTTTTACCCCCTTACGCAAAATCCCGTCTCAGTAAAACATGTGAAAACTTTCTGATTTCTACAATGTTTATTTACGTCTTAAGACATTTTTTTAATGATTTTCCTCTTATAGCGAAGGCAAAGGGTTCAAGCGGTCAAGCCCATACAGCCTCGTCCTAAGTGATACTTTTTGTTGTTTTTACTATGTCTTAGTAAAGCAGTATCCTAAGATATCTGCTTTGTGTAAATAATTCGACTGTTCAAATTTAAGAAGTTGTATTTTGAAGTATCATCATTGTCGTAGCAGAAAAAGAAAGAAATATTAGTTTAAATTTATTTTAGAATGGATTGTGTTCTTATAAATAATTTTCAGAATTATCTACAGGGCTTGGCAACCATTTAGAATCCCATTTAGATTATTTTATCGGTGAAGTCGACAAGCACGCATATTCTTAATATTGGACTTGGCTACCATATTTCACATTTACGTTTTGACGGGATATTAAATACTACATAACCTAGACATGAAACAAGTATCTAATTGCGAATGATACAGACATTTCTCTCGTAATAAAATAGAGTCAGCGGTCCCTTGTGTCACAGCAGTCATTCAACTTATGATGAGCATTTTAATATTATTCGATCTTTAAAGGGCGCTCTAACGGAATTTTAGAAGTGACAAGGACTGGAGGGCCGATTCCACTGGTTACAATACTGCTAAATAATCGCTAAAACAATTAAACGATTCCAATCGCTTTATTCGGATCGATTTCGAGAGAACACCAATCAAAATAGGTCAACAAGCTTGTCAAAAATACTTTATCGTGATTCGTCCGTTCTTTTCGGAGACAGTGCTTGGGATATTTTGTGCAATGGCAATTATAATTTAAAGGACAGCCTTTAGGTACTTGTCAGACCTCAGCGGTTATTTTAACGATTAGATTTGTACATTCCATCAAAACCTTTATGATTGTTACTTAAGTACATCATACTTTCCGATGAAACTTTTATGAATGAAATCCTCCTAGCCAGTTTCGGCCACGGCGGCCAATCTCAACGGAGATCAGCCAGGTACGCAGGAAATATTATAGTGCACAAGTGTGTGCACAATACACAGGTGCACTCGCTATTCCTTCACTCTCATAGTCCGGTGAGACGGCAATCCGACATGACCGGAGAGGGATCAGGCGCAGGACCAACGGCTTTTCGTGCTTTCCGAGGCACGAGGGTATCACATCGCCAACTTCCTGACTCCGAGCTGCGACTGAGTAATTTTTTTAAGATGAGAAAACCCAGTCACAAAGTTTTTTTTGGCCCGACTCGGGATTCGAACCCAGGACCTCAGCGCGCAAATCGTACTCGTTACGCGTACGCAATACAACTACGCCACCGAGGCAGTCACATGAAACTTTTAACAGAGATTGAATAATATTATATGAGGGACATACATTTTGTTAAACGATAAATTTCTTATATTCAACACAAACACTCATTTAATTATTTGAATATCAAGATAAAGTTGGGTAATTTACGATTACCTCTATATGATTGTAATCCATAATATTTAAATTACATTTAATACCTCAAAATAATAAATATAGCCATAATAGGTTTTTTGATATTAGAAGACATCGAACATAAACAAAGTCACAAGTAAGTCAACTTAAAGTCAACGTAGTCATTCATTCGTCGCGTTAGTAGTCACTATAACCTTTTGTCTTCTTTTCCTGTCTTTTCTGTCAATAACCTCGTATCTTTTCCGTCTAGCTGTCAGTCTGCGCTTGTCGTTTTCGTGGTAAGAGTTTTTGTAATCCCTGGAACGAATTATATCATCTCGTAAAGTGTCTTACTCTATAAAACATAATTCATAGCTCTTAATATTGAGAGAGTTAGGAGAGTAGCGCAGAAACTGTCAATCGTTGCCAAGAAACACAAATGATTTTTACCTTTAATGACGGCTTATTTTGTTGGTTTAATCTTCAACAAAATAAGCCGTCATTAAAGGTAAAAATCACCATTAACGCGTAGTTTGTGTACCTACACAAACCGGTAACACCTGGTTATTGGAATCGACTGTATACCAATAGGAAACTGATGGTTGCTTTGGCGCAGCTTTAGTGAACTTACAGCCCACCAAGTTTTGCATTGACCCACCGAGTTTTTGCATACGACCTATCGATCTTTTGCATGCCGTTTGTATAGCTTTAGAAGGGGTCAACTATATAAAAAAAACTAAAACTAAAGAAACTTTTCCTAGCCTCATTAGAGCGCTATACTAACCGCATAAGAATAAAATCATTCAGTTGATTGTGAATATTTTTGATTAAAATAAATAAAGTAGAACATTTTAATAACATTTTAGACCCTTCAGTAGGTCAATGTATTTACGTGCTGGCTCGAGGCACCATAACTAAGAAGTGTTTTTACCGCATTTAAAAAAGGTTGAACACCTCTGCTTTAGCGAACACAGCAACTATCAGTTTCATAGCAGTACACAGTGTTTCTCGGCAACAAGTTGACAATGTTTGCAAGGTGTCTAAAGGTGCATATAAACTACGGATTAACTATAGTGCGACCGCTGCATTAGAATTATTGCAAGTCTTTAGAAACATGGTGTTACATTCCCGAGACAACACGAAGCTGCGACGCTTAATAGAATCTTTATATAATGGTACAACAAATTTAAACATGCATATTTAGCAAGCATTATAGACATAATAACTTTACTGATATAACTTGTTCATAGGACGAATATACCGAAATCCTTTGTGCACACCTCTGTCACCTATATGTAAGAAAGCCTGTACGAAATTCATGCCTTGAAAAGCGAACGTAAAGGCTGAGCGTCATCTATCACTCAGTGTTACCAATACTAAAGTAAAACATAAGCAAGCAATAAACAGATTATGATGAAAACAATAATTTGTATCCGATACAGTTTGCATTGTACATGTAACAATAACAAAAAATATTTATCTTAGTATTGTTGTAATATAAAGTTAGTACATTTGGATGGATGTTAAAATAAACAAAGATTGTATTTTAATATTATTATGTAATAAGAAAATTACTACAATATCACTGGAATTACTTGAATGGCTGATTTGTACTGACAAGTGCAAGAATAATTTTACGTTCATACATAATGAAATGGATATAAATATATTTATTTTGGTACAAGACAAATAGCGCTTTATTTGTTTTTTTTTTTAGAAAAAAACTAGTTATACACACCCAAAGAATAAAAATAGAAAATATATCGTACATCTAAATTAAATAACTACATCCGTTTTTGAACACTTAATATACAAAAAAATTGTACTCTGATTTGGTAACTATGTTTAATATAGCAACATTAATGACTAAATATAAAATGTTAAAACGCAGCGTTTAAAAACGCAAGCGTGAAAACGCCCTAATGCTAATACTAATAACTATTCATTATAATACGTAAATTATTACAGTTCGATGAAATAAAATTTATTACATATTATGATTTGTTCAAAAAATAAAGTGGTGTTAATACGAATGATTATTTAACTCCAATGACTCAGTGGTAACTCACGTTAATTTATATTTTTAACCGACTTCCAAAAAAGAAGGAGATTGTCAATTCTCTGAAAATTGTGAGCCCATATCCATGATTGCTTTTTATTTAGTAAAATTCGGTCTCCAAATGGTCCATTTCAATATATCTTGGGTTTAAATTACATATTTAATAATTAGGTTAATTCAAGTTGTAAAAAATATTAAATAGGTAACTAGTAAATATTTGTAGATTCTAGATTACAAAATAGGATACATAGTCTTATTTACAAAATAGAATCGGATCCTTTCTACAAGTGTTCTTAGAATCAAAACAATCAAGCAACTTTTTTGCACATTAGTATAATCAAATAAGTGGACGATAGCCTAGTTGGGAATGGATCGGTCTGCCGAGACAATGTCCGCAGGTTCAAATCCAAGGCACACACCTCTGACTTTTCGAAGGTACGTATGCATTGTTTATGAATTAACATTCGATTTAATGGTGAAAGAAAACATCATCAGGGAACCTACATACCTGAGAATTCTTTATAAGAATCTCGAGGGTATGTGAAGTCTGCCAACCCGCTCTAAGCTAGCGTGGTGGACTAAGGCCTAACCCGTCTCAGTAGAAGGGGAGGCTCGTGCTTAACAGTGGCAGTATTTAATACAGGGCTGATTGCAATATCTATAAAAGTGAGAAATCACTCACTCATCACGAAAACTGAAACGATTTCGATGACATTTGATAGGGAGATAGTTCTAGACCCTGGGAAAGTGGCCACTTTTTATCTCGGGACAATGTATAGCGGGACTTTAATCGATGGCGACGCAGCGGAGAAAGGCTAGTAACCATATAGATAGTAAATTTTGTATTATAGTTGTTTGATATTTTGATTAATCCTTACACTTAAAATAAGTAGGAAAATATAAAAAATAGGAAAACAGTATATAAGTAGAAAAGGGGCAGAATGTGCTTTCTCTCTACGTCAATATAAAGAAAAGAAAAATATAAAACAATAAAAGAGATAGACTATAGTTTAAGGAATATTTTCAAAAGTTGTGAAGTGCACAACCTTTTTTTATGAATACATGCAGAAAATTGAAAACTACGTAAATTCCGACGAATGAAGATTAAGTATGTTGATCGATTGCTAAAGAAAAATTTGATATGCATGTTAGTACATTTTGGCCGTACAAATACTGCAAGAATATGTTTATACATTAGAATGTACAGTCGTCATATAAGTAGCTGAATAAACTTTAAATTTTAAATCGCTTATACGCCTTAAAATTAATTGAAACTTTTTTTCTTTGTGTGAAGTAAAGTAAATACCTTTTATTTCATGTTGTGAAGAGAAATATTATAAGAAATAAAAGTTTATAGGGGATTTATGTTTTGAATTTGTTCAGCTACTTATGTCGCTGACTGTACCTATGTTTCATTAATTATAATAAAATATTTAAATAACAATAATCATAACATTTACGCAGTTTTCGAATATATTGAAAGTGCTTAGTAATAAATAAACTACTTTTTGCCGGCGATGTAGTTGCCTTCTTCGTCTTTGTACAGATCTTCGTTTATTGAATAATAAGATGGCGCGTTTTGGCAGTCCACCTGGAAATTATTAAGTATGCTATCAATTCTATAATTTCATGTTATACTTACTGAATACAAATTGGTAATTAACTTCAAGACGGCCATCTTGAATGGCCATACTGCGTACTAATTTGTGTCTTTATCCCATAACAATATGGGGTTGACTCAACATCCTTTTAAAGCATGGTACATAAAGGTTATGATTTCATTCTTAAAAACCCACATAAAGCAACCCAACCGCATAAAATGACCCTTGCTGAGATCGAACCCAGAACGTCCTGATAAATAGAATAATGGTACAGCGTGGTATGTAATACCTTGAAGAAGTAGTCGCAAACCCTCGTCCTCTGGTTGAATACTGTTCCGATGCCGCATAGGAACGAGTACATTTGATTACCGCCGACGGACGGCACGCACCAATGCCACACCTGGAGTCAAGGTTAAACAACTTCTATAAAACCCTATCAGTTCTCTGTGCTTGACTATAATATTACTAAATAGTTTTTTTATGGAATTGAATGACGAGACGAGCATGCTGTTCGCCTGATGGTAAGCGATACGACAACCCATAAACAGTAGTAGCACCATACAGCACTTGTTACAAAGTACTGTGTGGCATTCTACTGCGCTCGTCATCCTGAGACATAAGATGTTAAGTCGCATTATGTTTATTTTTACTTCCGCCTTACCTGTAAAAAAACAGCTGCCCTACCTTAAATTCAAGTCTAGATACAACCCTGATATAGCCATATCAAACATCAATTCAAATACCAAACCAATCACAATAAAAATATGATTGTTTTGTAATGTTTTAATAAAATTGCATAAATAAACCGCATAAATGAATTCAAGATATAACGATTCAGAGACGATGTGCGTTATAACTCGCAACTAAAGTAATGGGACAATAATTATGACTATTCAATAGCAATAACCATTAAGAATGTATTGCTATTAAAAATTTTCAGGCGTTGTTCAACATGCATACATTTTGAAAAACACTTCTTCCAAGAAATAAGTCACATACCCCCCCCCCCCACTCCCGCCCCGTCCCCAAAAGTTAAAGGTTTTTATTTTACGCATCTTCAATGATGTTTTAGCGTTGAGTTTTGTTGGATAATAAAATGGCTTTAACAATCGACTGGCCATAAATAAATACTTTAAATATTTATATTTACCTGACAGCTCGTCTCAGGGTCTGCGTAGTATCCTGGTATTTTGTCATCGCAGGTGAATGACAGGCCCTTGGGCACTTCAGTGAATGCGGGGTAGTCTTCACCAGGAACAAAGTCTTCCAACGCTTGCTAAATAAAAAATATAATATTACTAAATCATTTTAGAAACAAAATAGTATGATAGTATGTATGTATATACTAATGCGGATCCTGAGGAGAAACACTCGTTCCCTGTTTACTTTTTGTTCATGCGCCTACAAATACGAAGCTGTCAAAGGTATAATGCGTCACCATTAGGTTTCCTTGACTTAATTTTTAACAGAGATGTTGGAACTGTAAATAGATAGGTACTTACTATACAAAACCCATTAAAATCGATACGGCATAGCGATTTGTAACAATTACATGGTCTTCCACGCCGTTTGCGTGATCACGCTAAAGAATAGATATGAATTGTAATACCATCATTATGTTTAACTCTGAGATCATTAGATATTAATATAAATGCTTAGAAATGTAAATAAGTAGGTATAAAAAATAAAAAAGGGAATATCGTCAATTTAGCTACTACGGGAATTGCAATTACTTATTTTTTATTACAAATAATTTAAGAAAAGGCCATGTTGCCCGCCTGATGGTTGGCTATAATTGAATATAAATAATTGCATAATCGCTTAGATTTTTGGAACGAAGTTCCTTATCGCGCGTTGCGAAAGGGGGCTAGACGGAAAAATTAAGACCAAAAGTTGTAACGACACTATTTTATACTTGCACGATGAAATCAGCCAGTAACAATAAAGAACGGGCCGTAAAAGTGAAATTCAAAATTTAAATAAAAAAAAACAATTTAAATTCTTTCTTGAGTAGCTTTTTTTTCAAGCCTATTAAATAAAATACAATACCAAACATATTATGTTTCCTACTTCAGTTATCACAAGCCAATTATTACTAAAATTGAGCCTAATGCTTACGTTTATATTACACTAGATATTGCCCGCGGCTCCGCCCGCGTTAATAAGTTTTTCCGGGATAAAAGTCCCGCTTTTTATTTTCCCGGGATAAAATGTAGCCCATGTGTTAATCCAGGACATGATCTACCCGTGTGCCAAATTTCATCGAAATCCGTTTAGTAGTTTTTGCGTGAAAGAGTAACAAACATCCATACATCCATACATACTTACAAACTTTCGCCTTTATCGTATTAGTAGGATTATATTTGTTAATGATGAAAAAAAATATTATAACTTAAAAGAAATAACATTTTTTTACAATTCCTTCACTAGTTAATCGAAAGGAACTTCGTTCCATCCGGGTGTCCATTGACACCTCTCAAGTTTTTAATAGTTGTAGGTTTTGTAAATGGTTTCACATTATTTCATAACATTTTCCACATTATGGATGTCACACCAAAGTCCTAAGTATCTTTACTCTACCACTAGTAGTGCTCGCGGCTCCGCCCGCGTGAAAAAGTATTTCCGGGATAAAAATATTTTCCCGGGATAAAAAGTAGCCTATAGCACTCAGGTTATGTAGCTTCCTATTAGTGAAATAATTTTTAAAATCGGTTCAGTAGTTCCTGAGATTAACGCGTTCAAACAAACAAACAAACTCTTCAGCTTTATAATATTAGTGTAGACATGGACCAATATGGACTTCTTCAGCCTTTGGAAGTCCGCTGTGGAACTAAGGCCTCCCCCAAAGATTTCCAGACCAACCCTTAAGGAGCGGCCTGCATCCAGCGGGTTCCTGCGTCCTTTAAGAGGTCACCTGTCCACCATGTAGGACGACCAACGATGCCCTTGCCAATACGTGGTCTCATGTAACTTTTCTACCCCATCTGTTATCAGTTCTACTAGCAATGTGCCCGGCCAACTTACACTTTAGCTTGGTAATCCACACACACACTCACGCCTTTTATCCCCGAAGGGGTAGGCAGGGGCACAACTAGTGCACCCACTTTTCGCCATTATTCCGTCCCATGATGTGATAGGGGGCGAGCTTATCACTATATCGGGTCCAAATGCCAGACTCCGGGCTGATGCTGAATTTCAAAAACCCAATATCACTTTACCCGACCCGGGAATCGAACCCAAGACCTCAGCATTGCAGTCATACCGTAATACAATTGCGCCACCGAGGCAGACCAAGCTTGGTAATCCGCTGGGCTATAAGTGGTGTTTAATATTTAAAACAACATTACTTACACTTAATGTCTCGTGGATTAAGTAGAGGAATATGGTTAAATATCCCATGTAACTTAGATGTAGTCCGCATATCCTTCGCTGGCACGTCATGGTGTATATCGTCTTGTTTCGGGTATATTGATATCTGAAAAGAATATTGTATAAGTATGTATGACATTTGAATTAATTATGCAGTTTACCAAAAGTGATACGATTTTAATTGAAAGATTTCTTTTTCGCCCTGTATTCCCCTGTAATATGATTATCAAAATTATGTTAACACTGCAAAAACGTATAGTTTCACATGACGGAACTTCAACTTCTCCAAAAATTGGCTTGGAACGCCAAGCGATACCCAGAGTCTTTAAATCTACTTACATATAACTTATGTTACGGTTTGTCACTGATAACTTTTGATCTATGAAGATTTTCCAAATACCTATACTTTTATCACAGAATACTGAATAGTGACTGCCTCGGTGGCGTAGTTGTATTAAGGTACGACTACAATGCTGAGGTCTCGGGTTCGATCCCGGGTCGGGCAAAGTGGTATTGAGTTTTTCTATTCAGTATCAGCTCGGAGTCTGGAATTTGTGCCCGATATGGCGATAGGCTCGCCCCCTATCACATCATGGGACGGAATAACGGCGAAAAGTGGGTGCACTAGTTGCGCCTCTGCCTACCCATCGGGGGATAACAGGCGTGAGTGTATATGTATATATATGTATATGTAAAAGACAATAAAAGCAATATTATTTTCAACAGGTTAATAAGAACCGTTAAATATAATTTTCACATATTTTTTTCTCGGGAAAAGGACCGATGGCGGGCAGGGGCCCGGCATCGACCTAGGGACCTAGGGAGGCAGTTACCTAATGAACTTATTTTGCCTTTAGGCTAATTCGGCCCTGTTCATGAATCACACCATTTCCTAATCTCAGATTAAAAAAAGAACGAAATCACAAGGTAAAGATATTGCCATCCACAATGATGCGCCTTAATAATTTTCTTTATCGCTAATACAGTCCAAATGGGTAACCTTTCAACTGTAGTTTGGTTTTGTAAACACACAATAAATATACTTATATAGTATTCACGTCCACTACAATGATAATCAAAGAACACTTGGTGCCCGAAATTCTTGTTCAAAAATTGTTAGCGCGCGTCATCGTGGATGAAATTATCCATAAATGATTGTTCTATTTTTGTCGCAGAAAATAAATATTACAATAAATTAAGGGTAAAAATTAAGATGTTTGTAGATGCTTTGCAGTTACATCACTCATAGAAAGACCTATCTCTTTTATTTATTGTTATAATTTTTACCACAACTTTAACACTATAGTGTATAACTATCCACCTCAAACTAAACCAGTGCGAACCACAAATCAGATTCTTCCGTGTGGGCAACTGACCTCACTAATTAGAGACTGAAATACGACTCATAATGCAACCGGAATCGCGGGAGCAACTAGTTTACCACAATTTTATGATAGATGTCGCAAGTGTGGCGAAAAAGGGTCACTCTGAAGATACCGCAATAGTTATTGTGTTGCGATTATATCTTTTCCCACATAAGTTAAGCAATTTGCAAACATCGAAATCTTGTAGGTAGTTTGCGAGTTCTAATCTACCATCTTGGCTATGCCCGGGTCCGTATATTAGGGTTCCGTAAGACGCAAGAAAGATATTGCCATTTACTTTGTCTTGGGGTTTATGCTCATGATTTTTATGATGTGATAACGCGTTCTTCATACGCGCGGTTAGCGAAGGTCTTCAGCGCACACATACGACTGCATCGCGATTACTGCGTGTTACAAATGCGTTTAACTCTTTAAAAATTGTTTACAGTTAACAAAAATGTGTGATAAATTATGGTCGTCGGAGTTTTACAAACATACATAATTCTTAGATTAATCTCTATTCTGCTACTCTATAACCCTTTCCCATAATTCTGTTTACACTTTGATCCTTATGACATTACACAAATCACGTTACCGTAGTTACTCTGAGTTTCATGAATATGTCGTGCCAACTGATCTATTGTCGGCCATTTGGCAACGTATCATTTTACTTTTTTCTCACAACCAACGCAAAACCCGCTCGTATTAATTACTCATAATTGCTTACGCTACAATACAGTGTCCTTTGTTACATTGTATTTGTTTTTGTCACCGTCACACGATCACTAGTATCAGTTTCCTAATATTTTTGGGCTAGAAGCAAAATTCTATGCACAACTGGCACAACACGCAAGGCTAATCCTAGATTTGAGTGACTTGGAAATATGTTATTGATTTTGACTGCCTAGGTAGCATAGTTATATTGGGCGTACAGTATGACGAGGTGCAATCTAAGATCCCGGGTTCGAATAAAAATAAATTTGGAATTTTCTGGTCTCACCCCTTCTCATATCATGGGACGAAACACACATGGCGAAAGGTGGCTGGGACTGCTTTGGTTGCATCTTTGCCTGCCTATCTCTTCGGGATAAAGACGTAATGTATGTGTGTAATAAATTTTCAAACTAAATGAACAAATCAATCAAGATTACTTCATCTCTTACGACTTTCTTATAACACCGCTATATTCTATATGTATCATACGGAACTCTACAAGAAAAAACGATGCGCACTGAACAGTATTTTGAGAGAAGACATAATTACTTCATTGTTAATTCCAAGTCATCAGTTAATAATGATTATCTATAGACGAGTAATTATCAGCTTTGAGCCCTTAGCTTAATCGTAGATTATTGTCAATCACGATAGCGAGAAAAATGTTGCTCCAAAAATATATTCAATTACACACAGTGGCGACAGTTCAGTATACTAATACGATTTCCGAAGGCTTACCTTTATACGTAATACTAGTTTTTACTCGCGACTTCGCCCGTGTGAAGGAGTTTTTCCGGAACAAAAGTCCCGCTATGTATGACAAATAGGCACTATGAAAAATAAATTATTTTGAAAAGAAATATTGAAAATATTGAAAACCTATCTGTGTATGAAAATATTGGCATCCCTCATGAATTTTTTTGTTAGTCAATCTTCTAGAGACAAACCGTAGTCCCCAATTGGCGATGTATATCAAAAAAGATATGTTACTTTACAAAATTTACAGCACAACATTTGTTTAAAACTTCAAGATTTGGTAGAAGAAAGACAATCATTCTATTCCTATTGTTCAAGATAGATACGCGATACTGGTAACATTTCATAAGCATTGCAGTTTGTGACACTAGTTGCAGCTCGTGGCTGTGCTTAGATTATCTATTTTAAGGAACATTCAAAACACAGAGGGAATAATATGTGAGAGCTATGTAGTAAGGTCCAAATATGAATATCGTTTTGCATTCCTAGTAGCTAGAATCTCTAATATAATTAATCCAAATAGAGAGTCGCTGAGTTTTTCAGTCACAAGTCACTCCTAACCCCGTTTTGGTTTACCGTAGCCCAAAAAGTCATCAGTCTCATTAAACTAGATGAGCGCGCAACGCCTACGCCTCGCTGTAAATTTGATTGCAATTCGACAAGTGGTAAGAGCCTTAACATTTAGTGAATGAACAAAAGTTAACAAGTAAGGACGTTCGCATGTGAAAATTTTAATATTGCTAAATAGTCTACATTATTACAATGATTCGACAACTAGACTGCGTGTTAGAATGTTTCAGAAAACGTTCAGAATTTTTGTATTTCTATTCATTATGTTAAAGGTGATGTGGTGACTAACATTGAAAGAAGTATGCTGAGGTGGTTTGGGCACGTGGAGAGGATGGATGAAAGACGGATCACAAAAGGTATTTATCGAGCGAATGTGGATGGTACGGTTGGAAGGGGACGCCCGAGGACAACGTTGTCTGGCCAAATAAATGATCTTCGAAAAGGGCAGGTCAGGAGTACCCTTTACCGACGAAAATGTATGAAAAGAACTATGAATTTGGAACAGGCGAAAGAGGTTTATCAAGATCGTAGCATGAGACGCTCAATAGTCTCTGCCTATCCCTATGGGATAAGGGCGTAAGTGTGTATGTATACTATTCATTACTAGGTGTTGCTAGCGGCTTACCCCGCGTGAAAAGTCTTTCACGTTACAAAATTCCCTCAAAAATTGTACGCCACCAGCGCCTTCTACTTTAAGAATCAAATTTAAAAGGAAGGAAATATCCAGTATTTCCCATCGGAGCACATTACCGGGATAAAAATACCCTATCTCTTTATCCAAAATAGTACCTACCCACATGCCAAATTTCATCCAAATCCGTTTAGATGTTTCTGCGTTTACTTCTAACGAACATGAAAACATTTTCGCAAATTTTCGCATTTATAATATTAGTAAGATAACATTTCCTAAACAAGAAAATACTAGAAATTTTAACCATTTACAGCATACGCCCCATTTTAACGGCTCGCTACATCTTTATCGCAGCTATTTGAAACTAATCTTCACTTCCCACGAGATGAAGCAATGGGTACAATGGATAAAGTTTGAGCATCAATTTACCTTCGCTTTTTTGTTGCGATACATTTTTACGACACGAAATTATGACAGCTTGTTAGGATGTTGAGCTTGTCCAGTCATAATGTGTATTACACTAGAGTGGGGGATTGTAACCTGAATCAGAATCGGTATTATGTTAATAAAACCATATTTCTTGCTTCAGTGAGACCATATGGAATTAATAGAATAAAACAATAGCCATTATACATTAAAAATGACAACAATAAGGGTTTAGCGTATGATTTATTGATATTAATGGACTTTTGATAAGGGTGTTCCAAGCAATACCAAAATAATTTTAATAAAAGATTACAGGTGACATTTCAATTAAGAACTTTGTGTGAACCCTATAGAGTTATTAAACCTTCTTAAAAAATTCCAAAATGCTCTAATTAGTCATAGATAAAACGGATCATAACCATACGTCGGCAAATAAATCACTATATTATCCCAAAGTAGGACAGGCTTCTAAAATTTAGAGCTTGGTACCAAATTTCCCAGCATTTACCTGATAACCGCATGGAATACATCCCAAGCAAGCATGACGACCTAAATACTTAATCGAACAATCAAATGATTATAAAAACAACACCGTCGCGGTTGGTGATTTTTAAGGTAAGCCCAGCAATATTATGGTACATGAGTACCATAATATTGCTGGGCTTAGGAACAATTAGCACCTACAGGGTCTTTCATAATGAAAAATGTTTTAATGGGATTTGCGGACTCAATACATTCACTATCTATAAATTGTTGAAATAAGCATTTTCTGCCAAAAATTACGCGAGATATCAAACTATTTTAGTTTTATTCCACATTCGAGTAATCAATATATGTAAGAAATGGCCTAAAAAATTGCCCTAAAATTATTTCGGTGAAAAATGGTTCCGAAATACAGCTTTGATTATTACGTGTTGGTTAATTAGTTTTCACAGAATCTCGTGACTGAGTCCAGATAAATGCTTAATCATTAAACGGTAATTTTCCAATAATATAGAAGCATCGCGGATGTGTACACACACGAACTGGCGTGTGAATCTTTCTTCCTACAATCACTTCCTTCATTACCGTCGATATGAAACACGACCAAGCCGAAATCCTTACTCCATAATTTAAATTCATTTTATCTTCGTTATATTTTAAAAAAAAATTGGTCTGAGGCATTATTTAATATTAGTTATGTGTATTAGGTACGACTGACGATACAAAATAGAATTTATATGACTCTATAATTAGTATCATTCCAAAAAAATATTTCTCGTTATTCATTTCCTATCGACTTTATTTCCCTTTTTATTATTCAATACCAATAATTCAAGCAGAGTAAAGATTGGCAAGGACCAAGGTCAAGTAGAGTTGGGACTCTACTTTAAAATTATCGACTCGTCTTTTAGTTTTTGCTCAATTTTTTAACTAGTTTTATTGCAGTTTCTAATTTTTGACGGTTTGTGGCCTATCAATATTTAATCAATTCATGATGTGAATAACTTTAACATACATAGAGTTAAACAACGTACATACATTATCGTAATGACACTGCCGTAACCCACCGAAAAAATATCTCCGGCCAGATGTGAACTGCGTAAGTTATTTCACATGATTATTGTAAGTGACGGAAAATCTGCGGCGTAATTACGTCGCAATGTGACGACGCCCTAAGCATTGCGTGCAGTTGCGTGTCTTTGAATTTATACAATAGTTCTAAACAATACAATATTTGGGTCAAACACAAAAACGTTAAAAAAGTGTTCAGGCTATATAAAATATAGATATTCATTATTATAGCGTGGAGGCATTTTTCAAATTTATGGTTACCTTTTAGCCGACTTGATTTCCCAATGTTTTCAAATATAACGAATAAAATAATAAATTAAGAATCTGTTTTGTGTGAAAATGTCCCCTTCTGTAGACTTCGGATTCGTAAATACCTCAGTTTGACAGAGTTTTAAAAATATTTCAAGAACAATAATTTTATTACTACATTTCTTAAATTAAATAAATATTAAAAACTAAACAACTTTGTAAATAGTTGTATCTTTAAAATTCATCATTCCTAAATAATGAATAAAACCACATAAACATTTTTTCTGTTTTTTGTGGTCTTCTTCTGTAGACACGTAAAACGTGCAATATTTAATAAAAATTGTTTTGAAATTACGTTTTTTTGTTATCGTGTTAGGATTACTGTTTTCACCGCCAGTAATTTGATAGTTATTATGACACACAGTGTTGTTTTCGTGGAATAATATCTACTTAAGGAGTTACACAAGATTTTGGTCGTGTCTGGTGAATCTTTACTGTACTTCATGTACCTTGGTAAGTAGAGCCTTTAAAAATAAATGAGACCTGAGTTTCTACGCTTTTTAAGTGACTTAATTTTAAATTATAATATGCTTTTATTCTGACTTCAAAATGTAACATGCTAATTTTAATATATAGATTCATGTGTCTACAGGAGATACTACTTTCTACAGTAGGAAAGTAAAATAGGTTTTCCTATGAATAACCCCTACTTGATCTACATTCGTTTGATCTGTACCGCTAGCTATGAAACCTATGCCCACTATGCGCAGCTTATACGCTTAAAATTATATTGTACCTATACTATTTATCATTGCTACAGTCACAATTTACAAAAATGTATAAGACTGATCTGACTGTGTCGATATATTTAATAATAAACAAAGAGCATACCATAAATAAAGGCTGATTTTCAAAATGATATGAAATGTTTTGTTTTTTTGCAAATTATGTATCACCCAATTTGTGTTTGACCCATTTATATGTATTTTAAACCAAATGTGGAAAAATATCTTTCATGATTTAATATGCCAGGATTCTTTTTTATTTTTATTACAAAGTGCATGTATTTCGAAAACATATTTTTTATTGACGCACCTTAGTATGTACTCTTATAATAATACATTAATAATCCAAAAACAAATTCTTAAAGAAGTTATAAAATTTTGAACGAAAAGTGTATAATTATGCAAGATATGATTTAGAATATTACTAAGTATTTATAACTTTAAAACCAGTCTTACCGATAACTTCAGAAGTAGATGTTCCAAATCAGTCAGTTTTTCACAGGAAGAGCAACAAAGTAATCTAAATAAAATAAAATATAATTATCTTTTTTTTAATCAAATACCTAATAAAAGTAAAAATAATTGATATGAACTGGAAAAAATATTGATTTTTCTTTCAATAAATATAGAAATATTTATAGTAAAATAACTATAATCTTTTATGAACTTTTTTCACTTCCTACAACTTTATTATCACATATTACTATTCCTAAAACTACATACCAATTATAAACTATCACAGAATATGAATACACACTGTGTAACGACAGAATGTAACTGAAATCGGATAGCGCAAACTGTCTCGTTTTATACTTAAACGTAAGAATTGTATGGATATTTCCATTATGAGTATTACGCATGGTTGTTGACCATCGACTTGTACCGCGGTTACTTTCTTGCTAGAGCCTTAAAGAGCTTACTTACTTTAACACTTATCGCGATAATGCTGATAATTATTACAAAACAGAATATATTAAACAATTATCGAGTAAGATCATATTAATGTATATACACATATTTTTATCCTGAGATTTATCAGGAAATAATGGCTCTAATAAATAGTGAATTCTGTTTCTTTTTGGGCAAATCTTATTAGGTTACAATAATTCCAACACAACAAAATATAATTATAATGTAAAAATTTGTTTCGTTTTCGAATGTCGCTTTCCTAAATTGATGGTAGATTTTTCTTTTCTGTAAAATTTTTTCATTGTCATAATACGACTAAAAATGTGATAAATAAAAAAACATCTATACCCCATCGGTTTAGGTATTTAACTAAATATAAACAAAAAATTACATACGATTCCCTGGTAGACAACATTTTCTTACGAAAGTATTTACGAAGACTTATGTCAATGAAACTACGGCGTACAATAATCACTTAAAATTATTAAATTCACTTTAGAAACAAATTAAATAATTAACAAAAACTAAAAAAAACAATGGAAAAACAATGATAAATACATAAATTTCTGCAATGCGGAAATGTATAGATAATTGGTGTCCAGTTAACCGATTAAATTAAATGGCGGTTAGTTTAATGGCGTGCTACATGACAGTCGTACTCTTAAATTTTGTAGGGTTATTTATTACGATCCATTGGAAAAATGTTTAGCGTGCCTGTCATATTAGCTCTTTTACAGTTGACAGATCGAGATTCTTTATAAAAGTATTGTAATTTATGATAATTGTGTTTGCACTTATTAATTAATAACTAGGTACAACTTTATAATAACCAAACAACTTTAATAAACGGGAATAACTGTGCTAAGTCTTGCGTAGGGTATGAGGACGTTAATTTTGGAATGACGTATTTTGTAAAGAGAAATGGTCAGGTAAAATATGTTTTTATGATATGTTTATATTTAGTTAAATACATAAACCGATGGAGTATAGCGCCTTATTCTCATAGAGGACATGTCCAAAAACGGTCCTAAAATTCTAACCAAAACAGTTTATATCCAAATGGATAGAACTCCTAAAAACTAGCCTTTTACAATTAATCGTTTAATTTTAAAGACCTCCGGTTTTGAGATTTATCAAATTTTATTTTGTTTAAAAACGTCATTTTATATGAATGTTTTAAAAAAAAGTTAGTTATGTATGGAGGGGTCAAAAAAAGTTTTTTTAATGGATCCAAGTTCCATATTTTGCTTATTAGATTTTGAGACCCAGCATCAATACAAAAAGCAGACATCTCCTACACAACTGAGCAAATAATAAATATAATTAAAAACTATCAATCTTATCCATATTATTACTTGAAACTTCCCACGCTCGCGCCGGTCACCGCAACAATCCGATTATAGACTGCAGTGTAGGCATTTTTGTACGCTGCGTTTTACACGAGAAAGGACCAATGGAATGGCAAACATTGGTTTGCATTTAGACTGAAGAAGTGAAGACACAGCATGTCTTTTTTAACCTCCTGACGGAAAATAGGGGTGTTATAAGTTTAGGGCGTGTATCTGTATGTCTGTCTGTGGCATTGTAGCTCTCAAATAGCGACTATACAGTCCCTTTCAAACGAATCGAATGGACCGATTTTGACGTGGATTTTTGTAACACAGACAAAACAAATACATTTATGAATTTCTGTCGAACTCACCGGTCAAACCGTCTTACGACCTAAATTCGCCACGCTACATTCTCCAGTCTCTCTCTTACTATTTCGAAGGTTGCGAGTTTCACTGGCTGCTGCATTCAAATTGCACCATATTCCCTCATCAATCGATACTCTGGACACCACTTCTCTTATCAACAGTTGGTGTACCGTGCTCATTAAGAGAATCGACTATTTTTCTTTCTGTGTACAATGTGTTCCGGCCGAAGATATAATTTACTGCCAAATATGGCAGTATATTATTTTCTAGCTAGATCCAACTGCCATAAACCAAGATTTATTTTGTACAAAGACAATTGTAATTCTGCTATACTTATTTTATAAACCAGCCTTACTAATACTAGAAAAATAAAATTCAGGAATTGTTAAAACTAACACGGCAATTGGTTTCCATTTCATTCATCATCAGCCACACGACCTCCACTGCTGAACATAATCCTCCCACAAAGATTTCCAGATGGACCTGTCAAGAGCGGCCCGCATTCAGCGCGTTCCATTTCATTGTCAAACACAAACTCAATCTTAGCTAATGCCAATTCGGAGAAGACCTCTCGCTGCCGGCCGTGGTCGCTTCCGTGGTCGGCGGCCGGGAGGCCTGGCAGGCGGTGGCCCACTTCTGCGAGGCGGTCCTCTCGCGGAAGGAGAGTGCCGAGAGGGATCACCAGCGCAGTGGTGATCCCTCCCGCCGCCAGACGAGACGTAGGAGGCGTCGGGTGGACGACTGACCGACGTCTCCCGCCCTGTGGATTGGGGGCGTTTGGAGAATTCCACCACGGTATCCCCTGCCTGTCGTAAAAGGCGACTAATAGGGGCCTCCGGGGGTCACGGGAGGTGGGCGGGAGGTGCCGCCCACCTATTAGTCTAGCCAACTTCTGTGACCCCCGTGATGGACGGCAGCGTGTCTCACGCTGCCACGGACGCCAGGGTCGTCCCTCGGAAAAGGACCGCAACAGCGGTACGCGCAGGGGCGGTTGCGGACGACAACTTAGACGTGAGTCGGAGGAAGCCCGCAGCCGTCCCTAATGCGCCGAAGATGGCCATGAAAAAAAAAAAAAAGCTAATGCCAATAGACACTATTTATGATTCGGTAATTTTATTGGCAATTAATTATTGACAGTTTTTATTTCTTTTTTTCCTTACATAAAAGGTAATGTCATACATCATGCAATACTTTCTCGTTATGAAAAAACGATACAAGTCTTTTTATAGAAACATGGTTATTTAAAATTGATGGATTAGTAATTTGTCACTTTTTAACCAACTTGTTAATACTTACATAGCTTACAATATATTTGTTACATTATGCTATACCAATTTGTTTTATATTAGTATTATAACATGCAAGACTTCATAAAAAAAAACACTTGACGTCTTTATCAAAGTACATCAAGATTTCCTTTTAATTTTCAAACTCAATATACTGAGAAAATTAACAGTCAATTAATTTCTACTAATCACACCTTACACCTCTTTTTCACTGCCTTCCAAAAAGTTGAGGTTCTCCATTCGTCATATAAAGATCAAAATAAAATATTTTTAAAATATTGCTATTTGCATTTACTTGAACATAAAACCTTCTTTCAAAATATTCATAAGTATATGTAGGTTCTGTGTACTATAAAAAAGCTTTGGGCTGGTAGCCGTGACCTCCGAGTAGCCTAAAACTGGACCATCGGAAAGTGCCCGCTCTCCGGCATACCAACGTGGGAATTATTCCGAAATAACCGAGTAATGCGATGTGGCCACTAAAATGTCAATTATGAATGGTCTTATACACAGCGCATCGAATATGAGATGAAGCAATGCATTCAGAAGTATGACCTCCGAGGCTCCCTTCTCAGAAGAGAGCACGAAGGGTCAGTAGCATAATAACGACCAGGATTCATATAAATTATGTCGCCTATTAAGAAAAGTAAATTTAAAAATCTTCTTAGGCTTATACATATACAATTAAGTATCTATATAAGTAACTTATTTCTGGGCAAAACACTACCATACCAGCCCTGTATACCACGGGCCTCCTCTACAGCTGAGAGGGTTAAGGCCTTTGTCCACCACGCTGGCCTAGTGCGGGTTGGCAGAGTTCACATACCTTCGACATTCAGAGAACTTCGCAGGTATGCAGGTTACCTCACGATGTATTCCTTCACCGTTAAAGCGAGCTAATTCACAAAGAATATACACATAAATATTTAGAAAATTCAGAGGCGTGTGCCCTTGGGTTTTGAACCTGTAGACATTCATCTCGACAGTCCGTTCCACTCCCAACAAGGCTATCGCCACTTTATTCTGTCTGTCTGGGCAAACACCTCCTCCAATTTCTCATGATTAGAAGATTTGTACCATAAACATCACGTTGGTCATAGGACACCCGAACTTTGTCAGTCAAAGCGTCCTGAACAACGTACCTCAATTAGAATTATTCTTATAACCTGGTAGGACACGGGACATTTCTTTATTGTATTCATGCACTCACTAATAGTAAATGCGCTAGACCAAAGCTTCTCTTCAATTTTTGAACAAATCCAGCATAATTCCACGCTAATTACTAAATCTTCCAAGTTTAACGTAAATATTATACCAATAATCTCGAACAAAGGCTTGTTAACTAATTATTAGTATGATCCAATTGTTAACAGAAAGTGGTCGCAGGCGAAGGTCGTGTGGTCGCAACCTTATAATATGTTCCCACAATTTGCTCGCAATCTCAACGATGAGCTTGTATTGCGACCAAGGTGTCTTGATACATAAAATTGTTTTGTAATTTTTTCCAAGTTAGGCCAAGTATACTGTACCAGGTAAAACTTTATAGAAAAGAATATATTTATAAGACTAGAAAATATGTGGATGCGGGTGTGTCAATAGCCGACATTCGTCGTCGTGGCAACACCAAGGCTGAGTGATTACCAAGGGAGTTTTGGCGGGAACTTGGTAGTGTCATGAGGTGCTCTTGTTTTAATTCATTATTTTGGTGATACTTAGTGTTATGTTGCATAATTATGGTGGTATCCAATATAGTTCTAATAAAGGGCTCAAATGAAGTGAATTGAAATAACTGTGCTAATCAAGTGCTTTTTTGTTGCCGCCAAAACTCCTCGATAAAGTCTTGGTAAGGTAACCACTGCTTTACTTTGACATAGTAGTTAGTAAGTACTGAGGATAATTAAAAAAGAAACAAGTATGCGTCTGAAGGACTTTGTATCCATGGACATGAATAAAATAACAAAAAAAAAAAAAGTGATTACCAAGGAGCTTAAACTAAAAGTGAGTTTGACGCTATAAACACCAATTTGAACTCAAACAGCCTATAGTGAGACGTTCATCTCTTTCTAGATACTTTTATCCCACTAATATTATAAATACGAAAGTTTGTAAGTATGGATGTATGGATGTTTGTTACTCTTTCACGCAAAAACATCTTGATGGATTTCGATGAAATTTGGCACACAAGTAGATCATATCCTTTATTAACACATAGGCTTCTTTTTATGTCGGGAAAATATAAAGCGAGACTTTTATCCCGCAAAAACTTTTTGACGCGGACGGAGCCGGAACTTCATGGTCCTTCCTTCAATTAGCTTTAAAAAATCAAGCGAACGTGCATGCATAGAGCTTTTTTAAAAGATATTTAAATAAGTAAAATATATTGAATATATCAACAGTTTAGTACGAAAATCATAAATCACCGAATTATTACAAAATCCTCAAGCATCAAGAAGGTTGGTGTTAATAGACCAGTATAAAGGCCTCCATTACCTAACTTGTAATAACAGGCGATATCTGATCATGGGCGATGTTACCAAACATCCACACAAAACCAGTGTGAACAGAGTTATTACTTAATAGGCTTATTTAATAATTATGGTCCTGGGACAGTGATAAATTACTTGTCAGTTGATTTAGGGTGAGGCCAGACGAGCGTAATTTTTTGAGTTGTGAGTCGCGTAATTTCTGCTACATTCAGTTTCATACAAAAATCCTGTTTCATTCACACGGCGACGCAAAATGAGTTGTCTGAAATGTGTGAAATGAAATTACGCGACCGAAATTACGCGACTCAGAACTCAAAAAACTACGCTCGTCTGGCCTCACCCTTAAGGGAACAATTTGTATGTTTCAAACATATCTATAACAAAATATTAGTATTTTTATACGGGCACGGCGAAAACTAGGCGCCTGATGGTAAGCAGAGAGCGGTCCAGATAGAGTGACGACTGGACGAGAGATTATTCCTTGCTAGTCGACACAATTATGCCGGCCTGCTTGAACCAAATATACACAAACTGATCCCGGAACGCGACACACTTACGTAGGCTACTAGGGCGGGTTTTAGTACCTTATGAAGGTCGCTATCCAGGCCTATTAAATATACCCTACTATGAGCAAAAAAGAATTCATGAATAAAAATAGTTCATAACTTAAATAAATCTACACACACATACACATACGCTCACGCCTTTTATCCCCGAAGGGGTAGGCAGAGGCGCAACTAGTGCACCCACTTTTCACCGTTATTCCGTGCCATGATGTGATAGGGGGCGAGTCCCTTATCGGGCACAAATTCCCAACTCCGAGCTGATACTGAATAGAAAAACTCAATATCACTTTGCCCGACCCGGGGATCGAACCCGAGAGGATGCTGAGAGCAGTGACAATGCTGAGGCATTGCAGTCGTACTATAATACAATTACGCCACCGAGGCAGTCCATAAATAAATCCATTCATTCGGGGGGAGGGTGGGGTGAGCTTCGTATCAAATAGCGAAACCTTGCTTCCCACTCTCAAAGTGAAACCACATTGATGTAACCAGAGAATAAACAAACTTATTGTTGTTAAACATAAGGAAAAAAAACCATTCATTCGAAAATTCGTATCTGACTAATTACCTCATTACCTGGTCGAGGATTCCAATAAAAATAACAACCCTATATTATATTCCATACCACTGCTGAACACGGGCCGCCTCTATCACTGGGAAAAATTAGATTTCTGTACACCACATTGGCCAGTTGACGTCGAGTATATATGTACAAATACAACAAATACAACAAGTATATACGTACAAAATTGAGAAACGCTGAGAAAATACAGCGTACCGATGATGCATATTACCCATTAGGTACTTTATAAATTGTCATAAATAGTTATCAAATTATTAAATTATTAAAGCCGTAGGAACGCGCTGGATGCGGGCCGCTTTAAAAAAATAAAAAATAAAATATTTTATTCATCACGTAGGCGAACATAGTTGCACTTATGATATGTCAAGATACATTCAATTAATAATTATTATTACAAATAGTCACTTATATAACTAAAGACACATTTAAAGGGAGCAAATTCAATGTAAACTATATATAAAGAAGCCAAGCTCGGGCTGGCAGGAAAGAGATAAAAAAAGAATATTTTTTATTAAAATTAATGGGAGGCACGCGTCGCGATCCTCACCGGTGAGGACACTACAGGCCCTAGCCTAGCTAACCTACCAGCCTTTCACTAGCTACCTAAGCGATGACTACCCGAAGAAGAAAGGCAGAAAGAAACTCCGGGCTTAATTTTTTGTCATCAATTGTCCATTGAATCTTTATATGATATTTTTTATTTCTTTTGACAGGTCCATCTGGAAATCTTTGGGGCAGGCAGCAGTGGACGTCATGTAGCTGATGATGATGATGATGATGATGATCTTAAAAAAATATTTGAATTTGAACTCCGGATCAGGGAGATGAAACTACTTATTTAGCAGTCCCGACGCGACGACGCTTGGGTAAAAATACTACTAGGTACTTAAACGACAAACAAAGGCTTTTATTTTTTAATCTTTCAGATGCTTTTTGTGTCGGGGTTTATTTTAATTTAATTTTTATTTCGAATTTTTTAAATTACTATGTTCTCCAACTCCATCATGGGACCTTGATAATCGACTATGTACCATATTGAGACCATTCTTATATACCACCCTACACACGCTATAAGTTGTTAAACAGTTGGGTATCCAGTATACAACTTTTTGCTGCAGCATCAGCTCAAGGTTAACATGTCTTTAAAACATTGCCGAAGTCACAGTACACCAACTTTTAAAGCAATCGGAGCTGTGAAAGTTAGCAATGAGCTGATAATCTTAAACGCCTGAACAGATTCATAAATTATAGCTAAGAACCATCTGGATCACATCAGCTTTCAAACAAAAAAAAACGCATCAAAATCGGCGAATTCGTTTCGATGCCACACAGACAGACATACAGATACACAGACACACAGACACACAGATACGCAGATACACACCCTAATTTTATAACACCGCTCTTTTTTGTCGGGGGTTAAAAATGGTGGCTTTTTGAAACAGTTTTATTAATCTTGGGTAATTGTCAATGGTCAAACACTACCCAACCTGATTTGACTGCCTCGACGGCGTAATTGTAGTGCGTGCGCGTTATCACTATCACGCTGAGGTGTCGGGTTCAAGTCCCGGGTCGGGCAAAGTAATATGGGTTTTTCTGCTCAGTATCAGCCTGGAGTCTGAAAATATACCCGAGAAATGGCGATTGTTCCGCCCTGTATTATATGGAACCTAACATTGATGGCGAAATTTGGCTATGTTACACCTCTGTCTACCCCTGAAAATAAAAAAAGCATGGCGTAGAATAATCACAATAACATTACAAATTGGATCTACTGACAGATTCCGATCGACAATAAAAAGAAAAATGTAGTTTATATCCTTCAATTGTATTCTAATCATTGTTTAGAAGCACGTGTTTACAGGAACATAGCAAAAACTGTCACATGCGCGGACACTCGCTGTTATTCCAAGATCGTTGCAATTAGTACAAATGAAATAATTGGTCTTTAATTAATGGGAACGAACGTATTAAGACATTTTTTATAAAAGGATCTGTGGACTTAAAATGAGGCAAAGAAACGCAACTCGTAAGACGATGTCGTTTAATTTTGATGTTTGCGGTTGATCGAGAGACCAATACTATACTGTTTAGAGATTTTTTGTGTCGGGAGTTTTTAAAATTTTATTTTTATTTAAAACTTTTTAAATTAATTTATTTTCCATCATCGGGCCTTGATAATCAACTATTTAACACCTACTCGTTGAGATCATCTTTATGAGCCCAAACACACTATATCTCCTATAAGTTGCTAAGGAGTTGGGTATCCCGCAGACTACTTGATGCTGCAGTATTAGCTCATGTTGAAAAATATTGCCGATGTCACAGTACACCAAATTTAAAATCCATCGGGCTTCTTAAGTTGGAAATGAGCTGATAATCTTCAAACGCCTGACAGATCTTCATAAATTAAAGCTAAGAACCATAGCGATCACAGTATTCAAACAAAAAAGACTGCGTCCTAATCGGTCCATTCATTTGAGAGCTACGATGCCACAGACAGAAATACAGATACACACCCTAAAATTATAACTTCCCTCTTTTTTGTCGGGGGTTAAAAATGGAACGGAATAGTGTCGTGTTTCTTGCGAAATTCTAGGCCAAATGTTTGATTTGCCGCGCAAAGTAGGTACCTACTATGGGCGTCACCAGCCGATGTTTAAGGGGGAGGAAGGAGTACATAATATTATATGGAGGATGGTAAAAGAATAAATGGTAGGTACAGTCAAGAGCACATAAAGCTTTACATTTGTAGTGGGAGCCTTATATCTCGGGTATTGGAATTTGAACGGTTCAAGTCCAATGTGTAAAACTCTACGAGCTCTCGACTTTACAATAAATAAAACTTGTAACGCAGTTTTAATACTTTTTAGAAAAATATGACAAATATTGATTAGTAGATCTACAACGTCAAAATATGATGATTTTGGTGCTTTGCATTTTGCTATTTACTTTATTAAGGGAGGTAGCTGCCCCTGCTGCCCTCCTCCTCCCCTGGCCTCTAGGCACCGCCCTATGATAATAGGGACAACTTCAAGTAAATACTTATAATTACATTAAACTTCCAAACTAGTCTTTTACGGTACGGAATCGTGAGCAAACACCGACTAGACATAAAACTATATTTGTACTCTGCATTTTACACGTCGTTCCGGTCGAACAGGAATTTACCTTAATTCACAATTTATTCGCATATAATTTTTAAATTGTCTTATAATATAGTTATGATGTGCACAAAAATAATAGTAAAAGACGCCTGATAAAAGACATAAAGCAATAATGTCGATAAGGATATGTTTGCTTTTAACTTTGCATAACTGCAATCGGTTGCTTATTGCATTTTTATCAACTATATTGGGATAAAAGCATATTGTTCTCCAGGTATGCTGGTGTAGGGTGTACATAGGGTTAGGGACTCGGTCCAGTGCTCGCTCGGATGATGTTGTACTCCCGAATGTCGACATTAGGCCGTTAGACCGGTGAAACCAACAAAACCGTTCCGTTGACAAAAAAAACAAAACCTGAAGGGTAGTTGTAGGAAATAACTAAGGACCTATTTATATAGACTAAGTACTTTTGTGCCCTACATACAGGTAAAAATTATTTCCCCGTAGTTTCATAAAATACGACTTTGACCTATAAAATTAAGTAGGTTCTATAAGTCTAATAGCATTTGACATTCAAAGGTTAATCAATTTAGGAATGGATATAGAAAATATAATAATCGCAAACTGTGCAGGAATAGACAATAGATTTATTCTTAGTAAATTATCTTATTGAATGATCTATTAATGTCCATTGTAGTATCTTACCTAAAACAGTATTTTTAATTATAATAAACCAATACCAAACCAAACATCGTTTCAAATTGACGCATAATAAATATCAATCAGAGCGACCTTTTATTATAGGACCTCACAAAATACTTTTTGCTTAAAAATCTAATCCAAGTCTTTAAATCCACCCGTTTTTCCTCGCCTTTATCCGAAGGCCAAGCCGTGGCAACCATTTTTCTCCAAGTGTGTTCCGTCCCACGATGCGATAGAGGGCGAGTCTATTGCCATATCGAGCACAATTTCCAGACTCCGTGCTTATAGTGAACAAAATCCCAATATCATTCTGTCCGTTTATATCTAATTCTAATTCTTAGGCTCATTTTCATTGCTTGCTAATAAATGCTCCTAGCCTAGTCTATTGAAAGCAAAAGCGTTCTCGCGATTCTCTTAGAGAACTGTTTAAGGAGGTCAATATACTGACTTTGCCGGCCGAATACATTTTTCAGAATATCATGTATGTACGCAAAAACCTTAGTATTTTAAAGAAAAACAGTGACTTGCACTGTCTGAACACTAGAAATAAAAATAAACTAGTTGTTCCAAATTTTAGGCTCTGTAAAACGAGTAAATCACATTTAGCAAATGGAATTAAATTTTATAATAAACTTCCCTCCGAAATAGCCAATCTACCCGGACACAAATTCAAGTGTTACGCTAAGCGCGAGTTAATGTCTAAGGGGTATTATAATGTATCAGATTACCTTGATGATCAGACAGTTTGGAAAACTGGTCCTGCACACAGTGGCCAACCATAACACATTAATATAATAGAAATTAATTGCATTGAATATTCCATGTGTATATCTACAATATTGACATTATAGAATTGAATTGACATTATAATATTAAATCTTTATGTGACAATTTATAATTATCCTCGCGTTGACAATATTTGACATACTTATTATTAATAATATATTTATTTTTTGTTTATTGACGACCGACCGATCATTGTGTTGCCCTTGCCTTTAAACTTTTAAATTATCGAAATTGTGCGTATTGTGAGATTTTATACAATAAATCAACAAAAATTATGTTTGTAAATGTAGGCGTATGCACGTTGTACACCGTTCAATTATAATTATTTATTTATGTACCCTCGTTTTATTATGAATTCTTAGGTGTAGTGTTTAGTGCTTGTTTATATACTTCAATTGGATTTTATCAAAATTTAAACGGTGATGTGTGTGCATTAGCTTATATAACTAATCTAAATATGTATGCAAAAGACTTTAAAAAATATATATATAAAGACAAATGATGGAAAAATGATGACAAAAAAGTAAGCCCGGAGTTTCTTTCTGCCTTTCTTCTTCGGGTAGTCATCGCTTAGGTAGCTAGTGAAAGGCTGGTAGGTTAGCTAGGCTAGGGCCTGTAGTGTCCTCACCGGTGAGGATCGCGACGCGTTCCTCCCATTATTATTACTATTATTATTTATTTATTTTTGTTAATTATCTCTTGTTTCATATTGCTTTTCTTGCCAGCCCGAGCTGGCTTCTTACTTTTTACTTTTTATTTTTCATCATTTATTTTACTCCTAATAAAAATGTCTGTAGTTATATAAGTGACTAATAATTATTATTAAATATGTCTCGACTTATCATAAGTGCAACTATGTTCGCCTACGTGATGAATAAAGTATTTTATTTTATTTTATTTTATTTATTTTCTTGGGTTGCGCCACCGTTACCAGTGAACCGCCTTTTTCATTTTCCAATCCTTCCAATTCCAATTCTGCTGGAATGAGCTTGGCATACTTAGACTTTAGTGATCTTTACTAATTACACACGTTTTTGTTTTGTTTTCCTGCAATTATACGGCCCGTTAACACCAAAACGAGGCAAGTTACAGTAGTTATACTCGATATGGGTTCTGTATTATAACTGTAATTACTATATAGAATAATATTATATAATTGATTTTTTTTTTTTAATTAATTTGATCAATTATAGAGGACATTATTATTTATTTGCCCAAAATTATACATTAACCATACATAGAGGTAGTAAAGTTATAACTGGAGTAATTATTTAAAATAAGCTATTAATGATAATTTTAAATATATCGTCAATAACAACTAATTTTAAATGGTAAATTGACGGTCTATGCTGTCTTGTGCATAGTATGAATGGAGAGACCCGAGTAGGGCTGTGTCATAGGAAACTGGCATGAAGTGGCAACTTTGCTAAAGTTGTCGACTAATATGTCTACGGGGTTGCTATGTTCCTTTTCCTAACTTTCACCCCATTGTATAGCGACCCCCTAACAGTGGGGTATATTATGGATGGTAATGATCACTTACCAATACGTGACCACTTGTTTCCTCAAAAGATACCAGCAAATGACGATTTAATGAATAGAGAATTGGATTCCTAAAACGGCTGAATCCGGGCATCGAACCCTTATCCTGCCCGTTTCTAATCACCGAACCGTGCTGTTACGTGAACCCATACGTGCCAAGTCGGTAAAAAGGGGGGTAATGAGTTAGTGACCCTCCATGCGTGCTGTACTACCGGTGCAACTGCAACGCTCTAGAATATGCTCTACTAAAGTTGATCTCATTCTATTTTACAATAATCTATCACAATATAATATCATTTCTATATTAGAAACTCTATTATTAACACGCACAGGGCAACATTGTTTTTTGATTAGCTCTAATATCTCTATTGCATCTCGCTCGCATTGCACTCGTTCATAAACTTGATGTTTAAATGTTTATCTATAACTAAATTAGTATTAGCCGCCAGACAGTTCTTTATTACAATAAAATATTTTTTTCTAATTAAAACGTAATATGGAATAGAGCATACATCGTGCCATATCCTCTCTATCGTAACGATACAACACCACATGCTACAGGTGGGCACGCACACATACATAAGTTACGTATACAGCATGGTGTTTTTCTATACGTCACTCTACACTACTTCCACACGCAGTTCCGCTTGAGATATTTTCGCATTGACCTTTCGAACATAAATGTTTAGCTCCCACGGTATTTTTTTTAATTTAAAAAGTAAATAATGTGCCTCCATTAAATACAAAACAAAATTAAACACAGTAATTTTTATGGTGATTATTATGATCTATAAAATGTACTACTACTACTGCATATACTTTATACCTGAATTGCTACTTCTACCCGTCATACGTATATACTTGTTTTCCTCGTTTTTTCAAACAAAGTATAAGTACAAAAGAGTGATGGACATGTTATAAACCAACCGACCAACTAAAAGCAAAAAATATGTCTACGGCCATCAAAGTCTCACTTAAAAGTAATAAAAAGGTATAACAAGTATTTATTACTTTGTAATAGTATTTTTTACTTTGTAAAATCGTTTCCTATATTACTTAATCTCTTCCTTTTGACTTTTACTAGTATATTGTATAATGTTATCATTCAAGTGTACAAACTATTTACATATATACACTCACGCCTTTTTATCCCCGAAGGGGTAGGCAGAGGCGCAACGAGTGCACCCACTTTTCGCCATTATTCCGTCCCATGATGTGATAGGGGGCGAGCCTATCGACAAACTATTTAACCTACGTATATTATTATGATCAGAATTCTGATACAGCATGCTGTATAAACCTTATCACTACTATACCTGAGCACACCAACTATCTACATCTTCATCCATATACATCAAAATATGCTATATACACCTAATATCTATAAAATAAAGTTCTTTTTTAAATAATAGGGACGCAAATATAACTTGGCCGGAACACACATATTAACTAAAACGTCTTGACCTCCCTCGTCCCTCTGAGTGGAACGAATTCAATTGAATAAACAGGGAAAGTACCAAACACGGCGGATCTTTAAATAATGGTGTTACTCGTGTTCCGATTTTGAAAAACGAATTAGTTATTCACATTTGCGCATCCTACGACGACGCACGTCGCCATTTTGTTGTTTAGTTTTTTTTTCATTTCACGTTTTATTGTTTGGACATTTTGACAATTTGTGATATTTTGTCGTGTGGTTTTGATTGTGTGCTTCATAACATTGGTTACAAAATTTTACTTTTGGGAAATCCTGTAAGTAATTTATATTACGTCATTTTTGATAACAATAAGTCAAACGCTGTAAAATAAATTTCATGAAAGTTGCCATACGTATGCACTCAGCATTACGTTTAACTTTTCCTTTATTTCATATGGAAATTTTCCATAATCATTTGTTTTATTTTATTAATGGCTATTATGCGTTGTTAACTCGTTATCTATACCTCATTATTTACGACTACTGATTAAAAAGTTGAAATGAAGCATATTCTAAGATCATCTAAATTTAACTCATTAGATTTCCCTTATACATTTTCACAACATACCATCACGCGTGTATTCCCGGAGGGGTAGGCACAGTGCAATTTCATAATTTTACTTCTACTAACTTCTGATGAACTAACTATCTTCAGCGAACCACATACGCCCTCACATATTGATTAAAAATAAAAACCAAGACCAATTTAGTTACTGCATCTACATTACGCACCTTTAGAACGAAAACTACACAACTGAAAAAAATTACTTTATATTGTAAAGCTCTATGGTACTGCATTGAGCTCGACAGCCCGAGGCATTATATGTTACATCTCACAATACTCAGTAATTACTTTGGCAAAAATGTCCTTCAAATCGAAGCTCTTAAGTGCTTGCACTCAGCTCTTTGGCGGCAGAAGTAAACGGTGCAGTGGTCCAATATACCTATCCAAATAGACTTTCCCATACGGGTGACCTACCACTTAATGTACAAATAAATGCCTAATAGGAATGCTAGTAGGTGTATTTGTAATGCAATTAAATGTCAAATCAAATAATATTGAGTTTTGGTTCCTTATTAATCGCACCTTTAGAACGAAAACGACACAATTAAAAAAATTGAAAATTGAGTTATCGCCATAATATGACTTAAAACTGGTCCCTTTTTCATAAAAATATAATTAAAAAGGCTCGATATAACAGTTTGGTCCTTTTCCCACTTGAATATGACTGTGTTTGAGTTATTGTTGCATTGAGAACTTCGTTTTGCGTTACCGTTACCTTATAAAAAAATCGATTATTTTATCCATTTTCAATACTGTATAACCTCCAATACATTATTTATAAGTATACATATGCCGAAAGAACGATAAGGCTAAACCTGTTCCGCAATTATCTTTATCACACATATTATGACAAAAATATATAGAAAATAGAAAATTAGTCATTTTAAAAAGATAATTTTATATGTTGTGTTAGTTTTTATAACGTTATCAGAAACTTTATGTCTATGTCTTTTACGTAGTCGTCCTTTAGAGTAGTTATCTTTTGAAGCATGAAAAAATGTAATTGCGTAATTCATAATATTAACTGATATTGTGTGTTTCTTAAAAAAAATATTCAATAAACATATAGATTTCTTTAGAGTCTGTGAGCTATGGAATGACCTATTAGTTTTTTTTTTTGAGTTTGAGCACCTAGAGATCAAACCTTCACTCCAATTAAGGCAAAAAGGGGTTTACAACTTTAAATATAAATCTTTTAATCCACCCGGATAATGAGTACCGTACATAAGATGTTGTAGGGACAAACTGTATCACTTTTACCGGTGGTAGGTCTCTCATACGTAAGAGTCCGTCTGGGTGCGTACCACCGCAATATCTATTTCTACCGCCGAGCAGCAGTGTGCATGCAATGTTGTGTTTCGGTTTGAAGGGCATTGTAGCCAGTGTAACTACTGGACATAATGAGACGTAACATCTTATGTCTCAGGATGACGAGCGCAGTGGAATGCCACACAGTACTTTGTAACTCAAGGTGCTGAATGGTGTTGCTACTGTTTATGGGTGGTCGTATCGCTTACCATCAGGGGAACGGCATGCTCGTCTCGTCATTTAATAGAGTAAAAAAATATATATTTCATAGAATTTGTATTTTGCTGATTATACATTTTGTAACTGCGCGGGAGCGCGCTTACCAGCGATTGTTAGTCGTTCCGCGTCACTCACCATGATAGCCCACGTAATCGTAGACAGTACCATACATTAAAGTGTTAAGTGAATTTATATATGTGACCAATATAGACAGATGAATTAACTAGCTACTTCTGAACTTTTATTTGCAACCTTATGAGAGTAAATTGGGGATTACAAAGAGTATACAGACTACTTATAATTGCGATCTCTATCCCCATAATGTTAAAACCCGCCATAGCGACCCATATAAGTCGCGTTCCGGGATTAGCCTGTGTATATCGGGTCCAAGCCGGGGTAATTGTTTCGACTGAATAGGGATAATTGTCGCCCGTCAGTCAATACTCTATCTGAACACCTCTCCTCTTACTATCACAGTGCAGTGGAGTCACGTTTACTGTGCTAGTATAAAAAACCTCACGAAAGTAAAGAGCAAAAGTAAAAGTAACTTTGACTGTAGCTCAATGAGAAACTGGTTGAATATTTTATCACCTGCAAGTAATCCATATCTAGATAATTATCTAACCAAATGTTATCTTTATTTAAAAGTCTGAACTACCTTTAGGTAGATCATGCAGCGAAGTCAACTCCTCGCGTCTAAGCGATAACTGACAATATGTTAGCGTGGGGTACAATTTTAGGTAGAGTAAGACGCGAGTTCCCCAAAAGAATTTCGTAGGTTTGTGAAGTCTGCCAGCCCGCACTAAGCCAGCGTAGTAGAGGAGGCCCGTGTTCAGCAATGAGCAGTATATAATACGGAAGCGGTAACCAAAATGCCTTTACACAATCGTTAACGCTTATTGAAAACAAAATAATGTATGGGAATGACATATTCTCTCAATAAGTCTATCGCATGGAGAGTCTATCGCAAGGATATGTCATTCCCATATGTTACGTTAGCGTTAACACACACACACACATACACTCACGCCTTTTATCCCCGAAGGGGTAGGAAGAGGCGCAACTAGTGCACCCACTTTTCGCCGTTATTCCGTCCCATGATGTGATGGGGGCCAGCCTATTGCCATATCGGGCACAAATTCTAGACTCCGGGCTGATACTGAACGGAAAAATTAAATATTATCACTTTGCCCGACCCGGGAATCAAACCCGAGACCTCAGCATTGCAGTCGAACCGTAATACAACTACGCCACCGAAGCAGTCATCATTAATGATTGTAGAAAATCATCTCGGCTACGACACAGGACTGGTATTACTTGTATAACTATAAGACCTGAGTCCAGCAAAAAAGGCTAACAACGTCATATAGACTACTTACTTAACTTTTAATACGTTAATGTATCAAAATATATGGTATGCGTCTATTTATACATCAATGATTCTATGCATCAATGGATATGCGCCATAGCTTTTATCACTTGAAGATAATCTATATCTAGATGGTTATCTAAGCAAATATTATCGTTGACGACAGTCTTTATTTTTAATGAAAATATTTGTAGACTTGGTTAATCCTACTAATATTATAAAGGCGAAAGTTTGTAAGAATGTATGGATGTTTGGATGTTTGGATGTTTGGATGTATGGATGTTTGTTACTCTTTCACGTAAAAACTACTGAACGGATTTCGATGAAATTTGGCACACAGGTAGATCATGTCCTGGATTAACACATAGGCTACTTTTTATTCCTCGAAAACATAAAGCTTTTTATCCCGGAAAATCTTTATAACGCGGGCGGAGCCGCGGGTAAAAGCTAGTATTTCATATTCGTATGATACAGTTTGAGAGAATAGGAAATGATGATATAAGTAGGGAATAATGATATTATTTATATAAATATATCCTATTGATTAATAAATAATGTAGTTTTTTTATACCCACAGAAGCAATACTTTTAATTCTGCTCTATAATAATATGTACTTATAAGTCTGATAATGACTTTAATTTAGGCTAGGTATATATGTATTAAAATCTTATAAACCTGAAAGGAATATATTTCTATTTTAGGATGTTTTTTAGAAGAATTAAAATTGTGCTGAACCAATTTGAATACAATTTTTATATGGACAAAGTATGGTTTTGGTTTACCAGGTTATTCTTTACCTTGGTAAAGTACACAATTATACTTTAAATACATACATACATTCACACTTACGCCCTTATCCCATAGTAGTAGGCAGAGACTATTGAGCCCCACATGCTACGATCTTGTAACACCTCTTTCTCTTGAAATAGACTTACATACATATATACACTCACGCCTTTTATCCCCGAAGGGGTAGGCAGAGGCGCAACTAGCACACCACTTTTCGCCATTATTCCGTCCCATGATGTGATAGGGTGCGAGCCTATCGCCATATCGGGCACAAATTCCAGACTCCGAGCTGACACCGAATAGAAAAACTCAAATATCACTTTGCCCGACCCAGGGATCGAACCCGAGACCTCAGCATTGCAGTCGTATTATAATACAACTACGCCACCGAGGCAGTCTTAAATAGACTTATGTTTCGATAAAACTATTCACGGAAACTGAAGGTCATCACACACGGCAGCTGTAATGCACATCAATGTACCTCACATCCCGAGATATACAGCATTACATTATCTTATAGTATCATGCACAGCAGGTAATGTAATGTATGTACCCTTCATTCCATTGGCATACGTCTCCATTGACGCTGTTGCATCGCGATACAAATGTATATTTTCATATACTCTGTATCTTGATATACGAAGATGTAAAAACATATTATATCAACTTTCGTGTGAGGTCTCCTGACGAACTACGGAAAGATGTATTGAAATATATCATGCTATAATTTATATCTATACATTATAGCTGCTGTGTGTTACGTTTAACCGCAAGCAGCACTTACTATGTCATAAATATAATATTCTTGTTCACAACATAAGCAATAAATAATTCAATATAGGGCGCATGTTTGGGTCACCAGTCCAAAAACGGTCAGCACTTAAACGCTTCATAAACAATGCGACTCCGCTTTCGAACGTTTAGAATATCATAGCATTTCACTTTCTATAACGTAATACACACTTATTTGCATATTCATTGAGTTGGTCGCAATTTTACAAAAAGATAAAGATGAAAAAATATATAAAATTATCTATTCCCGCGTTTTTATAATGATTTCCTAAAATCCCTTGACAAAATAACTTCAGAACCAGGAAAGTTAAAAATATAGTTTTCTCGCGTCTTTTCATATTGACTCAGTGTATGAAAATACACACACTGACCACACAAATTAATTGGTCCCCGTTTTTTCAAATGCAGTTATCTCTTTGTTAGGGTCTTATTAAGCTGTACGCGCTCCCAGCGCTTGGCGCACTCGAATCTCTTCTAGCGTCCAACTTAATAATAGCGATGATTACCCTAACTACAGTTGAGAAAACTCGGTCTAAGTAAGCCCAAACTAAACAAAATTAAAGACTCGTCGTTAAAGATTACGTGCATACTTCCAGATACTACTACTGTAGCGATTTAGAAATCAAATTGTTTATGATTTTTATGTTTATACTTGTAATAAATATCGAAACATCACGAATTTTCGCATTTATATTAATATGATGTGTGTGTATCTTTAAAACGACTAACAGTCAAACCATGATTTGTGTGTTGAAGCGTAACTGTTACATACATAGATAGCCTCAGGACTTAGACTAACAGTTCCCATTTTCATATGTAGACAAAGTCGTATCACATCAACATTTTGCTATCTATGTATGTTAGGTCCAATGTAATATGTGGCAGGCCTTTCGCCATTTACTGGGCCCATTTTCAGATTCCGAGCTGATACTGAGTAGAAAATCCAATAACAATTTGTCTGACCCCGGGCACTGCAGTTGTACCGTTATTTTTTTGTTTTTTTATTCGGGCGCGGCATAGTGACTGCACCTCATCTGATGACAATATACAACTACGCTGACGAGACAGTCAGTAGTCGGCGCAGTAAAATTTACAACAATTCTTTTAAAATATTCTACTGTTCGATGCATAAACCTGTCACCGTTACATAAATAATTTTTGACGATGGCGGAAACGGAATAGCAATGTAATTATCTGAAAATATGTAGAGCAATAATTATATAATATAGAAAAGTAAAATCACACGACAGTGACTTGCAAGACGAATGTTATCCAATCTGCGACATTAACTGTATCTTGCAAAAATAATTTCCGTAATATGGAAATCACTGAAGCACATACAGAATTTTACTCATATTCATCATAATCAATAATGCGAGCGCGTCCAGATTAATAAGACCCTATCCAGGAAACAGAAAACATTATCCAGGCACTACATGGCCATTAACATAAAAAATCATAATATATAATAAGACCCTGACAAAAAATAACTACAGTTTAAAAAACGGGGCCTTAGTCTCTCTTCATTCTAGACTCTATTCTACAACTAATCCAAGGATAGATCTAAGTTCAAGTATGACGTCATTACGACGCTATTCACGGTCCAACAAATGCTCAAAAGCGTATCACAGTTCACTGGAGCGTGAAGAGCGCTCTTTACATCCTAAATGCGATCAACAATACTTATAATATTAACTCTACAAGAGATACAAATAAGTATCTACGTATGTAATTAATTTTCAAAACTTCCTACTATAATAATATTATAAACGCGAAAGTTTGTAAGAATGTATGGATGTTTGGATGTATGGATGTTTGTTCCTCTTTCACGCAAAAACTGCCGAACGGATTTCGATGAAATTTGGCACACTGGTAGATCATGTCCTGGATTAACACATAGGCTACTGTTATCCCGCTAAAATATAAAGCGGGACTTTTATCCCGGGAAAATACATTCACGCAGGCGGAGCCGCGGGCAAAAGCTAGTACTCTATAAAAATTAAAGTGTACCACCTCAATGCGGTCACTCTAGCAAAAATACTTACTTATAATTATCTACTAAATCAAATTTAGCTTTGGATACTGGTAATCGTATCCTACGTCCTACTAATATTATAAGTTTGTAAGTATGGATGTTTGTTACTGTTTCACGCAAAAACTACTGAACGGATTTCGATTAAATTTGCCACACGAGTTGGTCATGCCCTGGATTAATATATAGGCTACTTTTTATCCGGGGAAACTTTTTAATGCGGGTGGAGCCGTTGGCGCAGGTAGTTATTTATAAATGAAAGTCGAAGAATGCCAAGGTTGGTTTATGTATGCGTTGGTTTTATAAGTTATGGATAAAAATACAAGTTACACATCTCTACCATTTGACTATAAAATAGATGCGCGTTGTAATACGTTTTTGTATTAAAATATAATAAATATAAAATAACACCAAATAAAATAGATGCTATACGATAACATATTCACCAGTTGAATTAACATACCCGCCTTCCAATTAACTGTATTTGCATAGTACAAATGACGACGCACATGAATGAGTCACAACTAATTTTCCATCACACTTAATACTGATGTGTGATGGGTGCATCATGCAAATAGTATTAGGGGAGATTGATATAGAGAATCATTTGAATCACCTTAGTAAGCACGTTATCATTAAGAATCATTCATCATTAATCATTAAAAAAGGTAGCTAAAAAGATCCATAATCTGATGTTTGTGAAAAACCTAAACGCACCGCCTGAGGATGGCGAAAATTGATAATGTTATCAGTGATACGAGTTAATTAATAATGACAAGGCCAGAAACGACACAATGGTTTGGCGCGTTTAGTTTATACAGTCAAGTCTACCAGTTTTAATATTATAACGTTTCCAGATTTTATTGTTTTGTAAAAAACAGGTATGCTAATAAATATAAATATTTATTTTTTGTATATAACACATAAATAAACATAATATTCTGAAGTTTTGTTTACTATTAACAGTTCTAGATTGTGATATCATAGGTCATAATCGTGGCTAATAATTACGTTACATCACTTTACATCTTGATATATCAGTAGTTTATAACATTTGAAATAAATCCGGAATTGAATCTCCGTTATGTAAGAGTATGGACTATAGGTCAATCGATAATAGGTCATCAGTTTCATTGGCGATCAAGGTTAGGTTGGGTTGGTTTTGATTTATAGCTTGTTTGGGACAGACGACTTTATAAAGGTCGCAAGAACACGCTAGATGCATGCCGCTTTTCATAGGTCAAACGACAAACCATCACTCTGGTTATACTGTCAATCTTGAAAGAGAAACTAAATCGAAATTTTTCAGAGTTTAGACAAACTGACTAACCACACGATAAGCAACAGCTGTAATACAGACTTATTGGGTTGGTTGTTTAAGATAGTGTTACTCTGTTTAAACTCAGAGATGGCCAGTCCGTAGGGCGAACGGAGCGGCCGCTACAAGCGCCTAGGATCAGGGAAGAGGCTGATAAATGCATAAAAAATCACTTGAGACTTTTTTTGCGTTGAATGACGAGACAAGCATGCCGTTCGCCTGATGGTAACCTATACGACCACCCATAAACAGTAGAAACACCATCCAGCACGTTGAGTTACAAAGTACCTACTGTGTGGCATTCCAGTGCGCTCGTCATCCTGAGACATAAAATGTTAAGTCCCATTATGTCCAGTAGTTTCACTGGCTACAATGTCCTCCAAACCGAAGTACAACAGTGCATGCACACTGCTGCTTGGCGGTAAAAATATACATTGCGGTGGTACCCACCCAGAAGGATTCTTACATATGAGAGACCTATCACGAGTAAAAGTTAAGGTGGTTTGGGCATTTGAAGATGATGAATGATAGGAGATTGGCAAAGGCTTTAGGGAGGCGCCACTGGCATAATCACGACCTAAAAAAAAGTTCGCCAGAAGAAGGAGGTGCCGAAACAAATGATTTCTAAGGCCTGCGCCAAAGGCTCTAGGGGCGCCAGAGGCACACTTAAGACTTTAAAAAGGTCGTAAGCAAAAAAGGCGCCAAAATAGATTTCGTTCAGAGCGCTCGAATAGCCAAGATCGGCCCTGGTCAAACTCTCTGTAGACTGTGTTATCTACAGCATGAAAGATAATATAGTTGTTCTGTAACGTGGGTCTGTCGCTGTGGAGTTAGCCTCATGTGGACCAATCCATTATTGCTAGCAAAATCGCACGCTATTGTTGCTTAAAAAAGTTACACTGCCTGAACATGCGCATACGCGTATAAGAGTTACAAGTCTTTTGATAGATATTCCAAAAACGATTATTGAGACAAATTATTGCTAACAATAATTGTTCCATAATATGAATGAGGATTCATCCCTGTTCTATAGATGAAGTTTGATTAACAAGGTGTGAGGTGTAATCGATCTTCCTATATGTCAAATGTCAATGATATTTTTAACCGACTTCCAAAAAAGGAGGAGGTTCTCAATTCGTATGTTTGTATTTTTTTTTACATAACAAAATATAACTTTAACCTTCGCACATTGGCGTAATATATGCCAGAATGTGTAGAAATATTTTGGTCGCAAAATGTTGAACTATACATAGGAATTTTGTTATTTCACAGTAGGTTGAGTTCTGACGAACAGGCTCAAAGTTTTTGTATGATTATTTTCCCAATATCCACTCTATATAATCTTAGAACTCTTTGTGGAAGGAACTAACCCCGTAGAGGCACATTCACATGAAGTATAAACAAATTTCTCATCAGCAGCTTTACCACAAAATATATCATAAATACGTACGTAGAAGGGCATTATTATATCGTACAGTATCTTATCGTTTATTTGGAACAAAAGCATATTGCTCGTGTGAGAGTATAATATTCCAAGGTCAAAGACAAACAATACAATTTACTCAGGTGTTACAGAACAGTAATTAAGTTTACATCACACAATGTTACCACACTCATTGTTGCTTATCCATAAATGAAGATTTACGTTTAGCTAATGTGATTAAATTTTTGCAGAATCTGTTTAACCCTTCAAGCCCCGCTTATATATATATAGATGTATGGGAAAACCCTATATATATGGACACCCGACACCGGTGTCCGTATACGCGGGGCTTGAGGAGTCAAAAAGAAAGATTTTTATTCATAGACTTTACACTATATTATGTAGAAATAAAATTGGGAATTCTCGAATTTAATTTCGAGTTTCAAGATTTAGACAATTTAGAATATTATATGTTTAAAAATTATTATTCGTTTGCCCGAAAACTGTCAATACTCAAAAAAGCAATACTGTTACATAATACTTTCAGTATTTAAAACAACATGCATGTTAAAAATATTTATATGTAGGTATATTCCAATATCTTATACTTCCGGATGCATCCTACTTCCTAAAAATTATAAATGCAAAATTTCGTAAACATGTTTAGATATTTATGATGTTTTGAAATAAATGCATAAATCTCTGAATACAGTTGAACAGTTTATCTGACAAAGAAACATGACATGACTGCCTCGGTGGCGTAGTTGTACTATGGTATGACTGCAATGCTGAGGTTTCGGGTTCGATTCCCGGGTCGGGCAAAGTGATATTGAGTTTTTCTATTCAGTATCAGCTCGGAGTCTGGAATTTATGCCCGATATGGCGATAGGCTCGCCCCCTATCACATCATGGGACGGAATAACGGCGAAAAGTGGGTGCACTAGTTGCGCCTCTGCCTACCCCTTCGGGGATAACAGGCGTGAGTGTATATGTATATGTATGTAAAAGTATACAATATATACTTACATCGTAGTCGATGTACTATCAGACAGACAATCAAATGATGATGCGTATGCACATTTTGAACCTTCCGGCCCGGACCCCTCTTTTTAAACGAGGGTCCAAATAAAAGACAACAGGTGTAACAACTGTTACGCTAAAACAGGTGGGGTAAAAAAAACTAAGCTTGTACAGGAGATTAATGGTTCGGAAGAGCAAGATAGACATTAACGGCCAGTTTTCTTATTTACAACAGTCAAAATTATTGTAAAATTTGCCTAAAGCCTAATTTAGATGGATCATTTATTGCTAGCAATAATAGTACGCAATTATTTAACAGATAGACAGCGGAATACTATGATGATTGACATGAATGGAGTGACAAATGAGGTGAATAAAATTGAGAAGGATAAATACGCTGAGGTACTTTGGGCATTTGAAGAGGATGAATGATAGGAGATTGGCAAAGAGGATACATAAGGCGATTGTGGATGGAAGGGCTGGTAGGAGTCGTCCTGGTCGTAAAGGCCAGGTCAAAAGTACAGACAATTATAAGCAGCTATAACTGCTCCATCAAAATTAGGCTTTAATGATAAAGATCTTGTGACAACTCTTATTGCTAAAACTTTATGGATGTTTATGACTTGGCAAACGTTATGGCTCCTACATTAATTGTTACTTAAAAATTTTAATCAGTTTTAGTTCCTTCAGAAACTTGCTTCATTTCATTATATAAAGATGCTGCTGATTACTTAATAGGATTTATCGGGCACAAGTCTTTATAGTGAATTTCTCACCAAATATTATGTAGTACGTAACAAGTCAACTGCAAAATGTAGTTAACATTCCTGGAATAATGTGATATTACTTTCGCTTTCAGGTGAAGCTATGTATAAAACACAAGGATTTTTTGTCTAGTGTGATGTCAAGAGCGGCAAAAATGTCCGACAACGAAGGACCGGTCACCGTAGACGATCTGCCTATATCCTTCCAGGTATTTCTGATATTTTTTTTTTAAGCAATTGCATGGGAAGACTAGGAAGCCACTCGCCTGATGATATACAATATGACTGCCTATAAGTAGCAACACCAAAAAAAACTGAATTAGAGAGTATTGCTGAGATTTTTGCTACCCTCGTCACCTCGAGACATAAGATGTTAGATCTGATGATGCCTAGTAATTCCGCATGCCTTTGGAACAGCTCAGAATAGTGCTTGCATACTGCTACTTGGCGGCTGAAATAGTTTCTCTATTAACAAAACATTCAAAAGTATATTTTGAAATATACAAAGAAATGATAAACCTTATATAATAACGTAATATCAACTTCAATTGATAATATCATACATAACAAAATAATATAGTAAGTTCATAGATTAATTAAGTTATTGCTTAATAAATTGTTTTTTTCAAACTTCGGCAATAATAAACTTTTATAATAAAATCCTCCTAGCATATTTCGGACTCGGTGGCCAATCTCAACGGAGATCAGCCAGGTACTCAGGAGATATTATAGCGCACAAGCGTGTGCGCAATACACAGGTGCAGTCGCTATTCCTTCACTCTCATGGTCCGGTGAGATGGCAATCCGACATGACCGGAGAGAGATCAGGCGCAGGACCAACAGCGTTACGTGCTTTCTGAGGCACGGGGGTATCACACCGCTGACTTCCTGACTTTGAGCTGCGACTGAATAATTTTTATGTTTGAAAAACCCAGTCACAATGTTTTTATCTCGACCCGGGATTCGAACCCAGGACCTCAGCAATATTCTTAGAGATCTTACCAAGCATTTGAAATAAGAAACAAAAATAGTGAATAGTGAAAACACTAATTAACAACGTTTAATTAACGATGGATAACATACATATAGATGAAACGTCGCATGCAAAATGAGCTAAATTACGCACTGCGTAAAGTTTATTTTGCATTATAGCGACACAATTCTGAAACACTGTGGTGAAATGAAAAAATAATTATCTCTTTGACAGCTCTGGTTAATGTTTTAGAACGAAATAGTTTCTAGTTTTGCATACAATATGTATCACATTAGAGATGTATTGTATTAATTAATGTGGATCCATTTAATATGCTAAGGTGAATGAACTTTTATAGTACTCATCAATTTAGCCTCGTATTTGAGGTCAAATTATTTAACATTCTTTCATCTTTATTAAATCTCGTGTCGACGAGGCGATCGGAAATGGCACTTAATAAACTAATAAGCTTAATTCCTAAAGACGATGCTATCGAAGGTTTCAATTAATTCGTTAAATACTTTAAATGAAAATTTTAATGGGCAACGAGAAATTTTAAGATTGCATTATCAATTGCAACACGTTTCAAAATAATCTTAATTAAAAACAATAATATTAATTAAGTGATAACAATTATCAATGTTAGCCACTGTATTCTCCTATTCCTAAGTTATAAAGATAATTCGTGCTATCGTGGATAGCTGTAGATAGAAACAATAGAAGAAGCTGAAGAGGTGAATAATAGAGAAAGATGAAGAGCCTTCATAATTCGTAAGTTTCTATGCTGACATATTTCTGGCGACCATTGATAGGCAAATAGGGGGGCACTCATTTATTACGTAAGGCGACCTAGCGGGGGAAGGGCGTCGACCATGTTTTATTTTTTCTTACAAGGGGATGGGAGGGATGCTCAATAGTTCTTACGTAAGATCACAAAAATGCGCAAAGTGAAAACTATACTTTGGAAAAGCACGGGCAACCGCGTGAGTGCCGAGGTTCGCTTGGATGCGTATCGATAAACGATTTCCAAAAACGTAAAATTTCTAAAAATAAATATTTTTAAAAATACACATTAAAACAAACTAAACGTGTATTAATTTTTCCTTTAGATTCTTACGTAATAAGTATTAAACAGAGGAGACGGACTCGGCCTATTTTTATTTATTTATTTATTTATTTATACTTAATTGTACACCAGAGAAATAAAACATAGGACAAAAAGAAAAATTATTAAGTACAAATGGCGGTCTTATCGCACAAGGCAATCTCTTACAGACAACCATGGGATGGACAAAAGAGAAAACGGAAAATAAATTAATATGGGGCAGCATAAGGTGTACGACTTATATTACGTATATGATTAATTATTTGATATATATATACAAATATTATAGATATAAATACATACAAATATTGTATAAATACATACATATAAACATATACATGCATATAAATACCTAAATATATATTTCTATAAAGATTACCTACTATTCCGAGATAAAAGATTCATAAATTGATAATGCCTTCATTTTGTCTTAGATAATGCTCTTTGACCTGTTTTTTGAAAATAGGCAGGGATTTCGCCTTCCTCACCGTAACTGGCAGAGCATTCCATAGCCGAGCAGCTTGTACGGAGAACGATTTGTTGAAGTATGTGGTGGAATGCACTGAGGTTTTCAATTTTAAGTTCTCTGATGATTGATTTGTTAAAGGTTTTTATTTTTTCTTATAATATAGGGGAGGGAGTTAAAAGCTACCGAAAATAGTCTTACGTAATAAATGAATAGCCCCTAGCCTACTCCCCCTAGCCTTATACCTCACTTAGGCAAAAGAAAGAAAGGTAATGACTTTAACACTCTATGTATGTATGTATATTATAATATTTATTGGCGTCTCTACTTTCCTCCGTAGGTGTCTTTACTCCATACTACATGTAATCTAACCATATTTAAATGCCCCATCAAAGCTAATGATAAACCCATAAAAAATATCGTTATCTTAATATGTCCGGGTAATCTCGTGATTAGCCCCTTTATCAAAATTAACCGAAATAAACTACCTTATCTAGGGATACGAGACTACATAAGTACGTACTGCTATTGAAAGCAAAATGCGATGGTATTGCGGATTTCAATAAAAATAGAAGGAACTGAAAATAGGTTTCTGCACACAAAATGGTGTAACGCGGATTTTGGTCACCCGGGACGAACACAAAATTTTCTCCCCGAAGCAATGGCCCGAAGGCATCAAAAAAAATTTTTTTTTGTTTTGTTCTTTTTATGGTATGGAATGACGAGACGACCATGCTATTCGCCTGATGGCAAGTATTATTGTATCATGAACTTAGTTTTAAGTAATTTTATGACGATAACTCAATTTTCTATCCTTTTGAATTGTGTCGTTTTCATCCTAAAGGTGCGACATTGCGATGGTACCCACCCAGACGGACTCTTACTAATGAGAGACCTACCACCAGTAATGTGAACAAATAAGAGGCGCGCGTGCAAAAACTCCCGTCTCAAAAATATCATATTTGTTAAAGGTTTTATTTTACGCATTATGGCACCCCCTTAAAAGTACCCCCCCCCCCCCCCACCTTCCACCGAACTACGCTACGCTACTGAGACTAGGAAGTATAACTAAGAGCTGCAGAGTAGACATTTTACTTTGTTGCGGTCATGAATTTAGTTATAACCATTAGCAATCAACAAGATTCCTTTCTATTCGATATGAAGAATTGAACTGAGATACCGTATCAGACAGTTAGTTACTTAATTTTAGGTGGATTCGCTGGTGCCATGAAAGTTTTGACTTCATACAATTTCATAAATTTAAAGCGGTTTTTGCGTTCATAAATCCTTTATCTAAAATCGTATAAAGTACAATAAACGTGTAGCGTAATAAGTGGAGCGAGTAGTCGCCATTGCTGCACCGGATGTTACGTCATCACGAACAATACACATTTGAGGCCCGTTCCACATAATTATGGCAAATGTGCAAACTTTAGAGAGAATGGAAATCTTGCACAAATAGACGCAATAGCAAATGATTTAGAAGGTAATGATGAGGTCTATACGAGTCCTTAGACCTTAATCTTGGTGTTATTGAAGACAAAAGTCATGATATTAAATTATCATGAAGATGACAGAATTTACATCCCGTACAAATAACTATAACGGTTTATCCGTTATCGTTATAGATGAAGTGCATAGTGTAAGAGAATGAAAAAAAACTTAAATTCCACTGTCTGTATCTGACTTATCAACTCATGGTGACTATTAGCATTCGGAAGTTTTATCAATGCTGGTTGACCAAGCTATATTCAAAACCCTTATTTTGTTGCATAGTGTGAATACCCACATACAGTAATATTGAAGGATGATTACTGTTTATTTACAGGTTAAATATCTCGGACAGAGCGATGCAAGAGGATTATGGGGCATCAAGCACACAAGGAAACCAGTAGACCTCATGGTGGCAGCAGCGAAGGCACTTCCGCCAGGTTAGCTATAAATGTATGCCGTTGACGTTACTTAAATGTCTTCGACGTAATTACTGATCCCGATGGCCATTAGTTGGAAATGAAATGAAATTAGCATAATAATGATGATAATGATCGAGTTAAAGTTTCTAGTCGAACCATTTTACTTACAATTACATCACAAATGCTAATAGAAGTAGTATTAATTGTAGTAGAGTAACAATTAACCTTAGGTTTTACTTTCAATTACAGGTCAAATACTACCAATAGTAAAGTTGACGATCACAGTAGACGGAGTACACTTAGAGACCCTCAACCATGGGACGAAGAGGGATGAGTTCGAACACATGTCGGTCTTCTTCAACATCGAGTCGATATCGTATGGAGTCCAGGACCTGGTGTACACGAGGGTGTTCTCCATGATCATTGTGAAGGACAACGCTGATGTGAAAGGATTGAATCCTTTCGAATGCCATGCTTTCGTTTGTGAATCGAGGTATGTTTTGGTTTGTAGTTTCAGAGCAAACAATGATAGATTTTTTTCCAAGAAATATACAGGGTCATTTTTACATTGCGTTACTAAATGAAACCACATATTCGTCTATGCCTCTGCTAACATCGTGCTAAAAGTTATCAATGAATAACGAATACTTTCGCGAAAAATCCCGGTTGTAGTATTCCAATTTTTTTATCCTTTTGTAGTTTAGTGCGAATATGGTGTGTGCGTAAGTGTATTTTTGACTGAAAGTGTAATGTTGCTGCTGCGAGGAATTCTCCTGGAGCAGTCATAGTGGCATTAGGGCGTGTAAACTTAAACTTACTTTTTATTGATATTTATTTTGTTCGAAACTTACGCTTTTTATTTTACATCTATGGTTAAAATAACATAATGAAAAGTGTTATTTTCAACGTGTACAAGTATGTGGTTTCATTTATAAACGCAATGTCAAAATGACCCTGTATATTATTTTTTTGCAACAATTACATCATGTGCGATATTATACTTAGAGAATTGTTATTATTTTTTTAACAACGATCTGTTTTGAATGTCAAAGTGTAGTGAAATATTTGTATTTTTGTTACCCATAAAGATGCTTCCTCAAACTAGAATTATTTCTCTATCTCCTCGATTATTCGCTCTATAAAAATATTCCTATAAATATCTAACAGAAATTGTATTACAATAATTAAGCACGTAACACACTGCACGTGCATATCATCAGAAAACATAATAAAAGTGATACATCTAACATCATCTGAAATTATTGCTGTTACATTGGTAATTCAAAAAATGTATGTGGCACACCTATTTTTTTATCAATAGATTGACAGCTTCTTATGATAAGAATTGAACATTTTAAATAGCATGAAATTCCTCTTCTTGTGAGATATTTTTATCAGCCTGTTACAACGTTTCACATAACCAATACATTATTTTTATCATGATAGCAGAAGACCTTGTCATGAGAAATAGTTCAGTCATGTCACATAAAATCTTATAACTTAAAAGTATTACGAGAAATGTTATGTTTATCTAGAATATGCTCTACATGTGTGCTACATTCCATTAAAATGCAATGCAGCGTTTTCAGCGATCACTTCTCACAAATATACAAACACCAGATAGATTCGCATTTATAACATTAGTAATATCATAATGATTTATGAATTAAACACTATTTTGAGAAGTTAATACCTTTAATAAATTATGTTCAAAATTATAAAAAGAAACAGCATCTGCCGTTTATATATTTAAAAAGAGGTAAAATGAAGACTAGTATTATCTTCTTTATTTTAATGAAGTACCTAATCACACGTGTTCCCGAGAACCAATGCAACGTGACGCATCCCTTGAAGGCAACACTTACTTGTAATCTCAATTTGTATGTAAACACTTGTCAGACTATTGTGAAATCATCTAACATTTTTCAGTCACCTGTTTTATCATTTGGTTCAAGATAAAATGCTTCTCTTATCGGAGGTGTTTGAGTTGGCACATGAGAAAACGTTAACGCCATATTTTAGCAAATATTTATCATACCGTCTCAAATACAATGAATTTGCGGATTCTATTTCCTCATTTTGTAATCATTTATTATAGTTACAAAATAACACGATTTAAGTATGTAAGCTATATTAATTCAATAACCACAATAGATTTTATTATTGTTAATTACAGAAACTCAGCTAGGAGACTAACGTACTCCCTCGCTGCAGCTTTCCAAGACTACTCAAGAAGAGTGAAGGAAATGCAGGCACAGCCGGGTGAGTTACATATATACTCCATAGTCATGTTAAAAAAAATGGTTGTATACCATGAATGTACAATATAAGGTACCTGATTTTATAAACTACTGATCTAAAAATTCTTTCACAATGATGAAGCTCGATTATTCAATAGTACTTTTGGGTACTTTTTATTTGATAGAGCCATCTATCACAGCTATTTTGTACGCTACAATATTCATTACCAATTGATAGAAAGTTGCTACGTTATGGATGAATTTGGGTTAATGGGTGTAACAACCTTCCAACTATGTGAGGTGAGGTCGTACCCTATAACTGACCTATTTATTTCTTTCTTATTGTGGCAGAGTTATAGGGTTAGACCATTTGTCGCCTATCTCAATATAAAAATCACCTTCTAATAAAAACAATACACGTGTTTGAAATACCTCACAATAACTATTTACGCAAAAATAATTCTCTAAATCCTCATTCATTTTCCTAAATATTTCAGAACTGGACGACAGGCCGCTAAGCATGAAAAAGAGGTTTGCTATCGACTTGAGAACCCCTGAAGAAATTGAAGCAGATTTTGAAACGGAAGCATAAATATTATTTGGTAAACTTAAGTCGAACTATGGTCCTATGATAGTGGGCCCATGAAATCGCGTGATAGATCATATCATACGAAACTAAATCAAGGGATATCGCGCGATGCGTCATAAACATAATATAGGACAAAGGTACTATTCTTCGACTAATATAAAATTGCTCGTCCTTATGTTGCATTTAATAAATGACTCAAATTAATGTCTTATTTGCGCAAACATTCTGTATTCGAAAATATCGCTTAATATTGATCTATAAATTGAAACTATCACGTGACATCGCGCGATTCATGCAGATCCTTTAAGTACATAAGCTTCCCATCTACATTATGGGGAGGAATATTATTATTAATTTATAAAAAATACAACAATATATTTTCTAATGTTTTACCAAAGGATGTCTTATGCATATACATTTGTAGCTTTATTTATTTTTTAACAAAAAAACATTCCTTATTTTTGTTGATAAGTTATTCACTTAAATGTTCCAAATAGTTTTAAAGGATAATTAATCAATTTCAGAGGAAATGAGACCTCCTAGAAAATTCTTATCTCAGTCTTTTTTCGCTCTACCTGAACGTTTTTGTATTAGCACAATGGAATTTTCGAATCATACTACAACGTGCAGTTAGAATGTCTATATTCGAGATTAGTTTTATGAAATTTTGTGATTGCTTAGCTTTAAGTTAAAATAAGTACACTGTAAATTAGAATCAGTGTAGCTAGAACGAGTTTACGCGTTTCGTATAGTAATCGTAAAGTATTCACGTCGAGTAAGTTAACGTTAGCGGCGATAGCCTAGATGGGAGTGAGTGAAACGGACTGCCGAGACTAATGTCCGCAGGATCAAAACCCAAGGGCACACACCTTCGACTTTTCTAAAAATGTATGTGTGTATTCTTTGTGAATTGTTGCTCGCTTTAACGGTAAAGGAAAACATCGTGAGGAAACCTGCATACCTGAGAAGTTCTTTGAATTTCGAAGGTATGTGAAGTCTGCCAACCCGCACTAGGCCAGCGTGGTGGACTAAGGCCTTAACCCTCTCAGTAGTAGAGGAGGCCCGTGCTCAGCAGTGGGCAGTATATAATACAGGGCTGGTATGGTATGATAAGTTAACGTTTACGTATTTGTTTGACAATTCACAATACTATACGTCAATAAAACAGATTCGTACTTTCAATTCCCATACATTTTAAGTTGACCATAACCTTGGTTACACGATTACCATTTGAAGTTTACCGCACACAATGCTATGAATGCTGCCGTATTTTAGTTCCAAATACGCTCAATGGGGCGCTGTTCAAATTTCTATACAAAAATTGTCGAAACCATTACGTTAACTATACGATAGTGTTTAAACTCGTGCGAGCTATACAGGGGAAAATATAGTACCATCCATAATGCATACAATTAAGACACCGCGTCGGCGCTGTCAACTAGTTGCGGAGTTTTAAAGTTTAGCGTTTTTAGCGTTTAGCGTTTTTAGTGTTATGGATCTGGTTTTTAGATCATCAGTTACATTAAAAGAATTCAAATTTTATTAAATTGTATCTGATGAATAAATTGGCATCTGTGACATATTGTTTTCTGTAGAGAACATATCAGTAACTTTTCATGTAATTAAAAATACCATAATATCATGACTCATGATTAATAAATCTGAAATCTCCAATTCCTCCAATGGTTCAATTTTTTTTTTTTTCATATTTAGTATGTAAATTATTATTTTTTTGTTAAAATACAGTTTGTTGCGAGTAATATTTATTTTATTTTCGGCCCTAAAGCGTTCAATTATACCTAAAACTTAATTAAGAATGTTTATCACTCACACCAGCGTTCAATTCTTCCACATTTATAAACATACAACACCCCGACGATATCCTAAGCGGTATCGTTAAGGCTCTGCGGTTCTCCCATCTTGTTAATTTACACACACACTCACGCGCCTTTTATCCCTGAGGGGGTAGGCAGAGGTTCAACTAGTGCACCCACTTTTCGCCGTGCATATTCCGTCCCAAGATGTGATAGGGGCCGAGCCTATCACCATATCGGGCACAAATTTCAATCTCCAGTCTGATACTGAATTGAAAAAACCCGATCCCGACCCGACCCGACTGACCCAACCTCAGCGTTCTTGCCTGTTCTTCTGTGGTGGGAACTGCTTTCTGAACTGGTGGTAGAGTAAAAATTGACTGAATCTAAGTAATGTTTAACATTTTGTGCATTCGAATAAATGATTTCATTTCAGTTCAACTTTGCAGTCGTACCGTTATACAACTGCACCACCGAGGCAGTTGTTAATTTAATAACAGATCAAATAGTCTCAATATCATACTTCACGTTTGGATCCGTATTTTAGATAACATGGTCACAGCTACTATTGCTCGACTATAGCAATAATAAAATTAATAATATCTAATTTTCCAAATATTTAATTTCATTCAACAACCTTAGTACAAATATAAACTCATCAATACTTCTCTTAACATGTTTATCGTTATTCCGGATGTAATCTGCAGTGTTCATTTCAACTCCATTTGCTGCACTTTCTTCAATGAGACCATACACCCGAGTTGTAATCAGATGTAAGGTTAACTCTAGTAAATGTTTTCTATCATTCTTCATGTATATTCGCTGCAGGTTCTCAAACCATGCTTGATCTTCGTATTTAGTGATCAATGAAATGTGTTTTATTGCGTTATGAAGCTAAAAAAGAACTGTTTTATAATCAGCTGTTTCGTTAAAGGTATAAGGATACGAAACAAGCTTATGTTAATCTTCTGCCAATCTAATCCCTAAAAATATCAAGCACTTACAAAAAGAAAGAAATGCAAAGATTTTTTTATTTTATTTTGGTACACAGAAATTATTTAACAAACAGTAGGTAAGAAAGAAAGAAACATGAACAGTAGGTAAGAAAGAAAGAAAGAAAGAAACATGTACTGTCAGGGGCCTTTTTATACCTGTGCTAAGAGGCCCCAAAATGATTAATATGCTCTATTTGATTCGAAATTACAACTAGCAATATTTCAACTACTTTTACAATATAAATCTAAACAAATAGATACATACATCAAACAAAGCAGTCCGTAGATCGTGTAAAAAATTATCAAACTCATTTAAAACTCCATTTTCTATCATGTTTTCCCTCTTGAACAACCACACGCGGTTGAGCAGACCCTTTTCTTTTAAAAACATTGGTTTTCTCTTTCTATTTCTAGGTAGAATAACACCCATCCTTAATGTGTCCCTTTTATCTTGCTCCATCTCCAGATATATCATAGTTTTCGCTGTTTGAAATAAATACACGACGTATTTTAAAAGTCCCAAGTCTGCTGGATGTATGGAAATTCTGTTTTGCACCGCTTCCCTGTGTAAAGAAATAAATGCTAACTTGAGTTATTTAAAATAATCTATCCAAGTGGCTTATAGTATTTAACCCTCCTAGGGGATGAATATTAAAAATATATGTAGTTATAATTATACTTACAGAAACTGCATCCTCAGCATTCATGAAACCTCAAGATATTAGTTGCTATTGAAGAGGTTTAATAAATAAAGGTTCAGGCAATAATTCAACTTACGTCAAATCCATTAATCTACTCAAGGCTGACTGAATTTCTACTGTAGTGCCCAGCCAGTCGTATTGAATTAAAGGTTTAATGTCCGTTTTTAATATATCATCCAATACTTCCAGATATATTGATAAATCTTCAGGCGCATGACGACTTCTAGTATAAGATAGATTCATGCCACGCATTTTTTCCAAAATTGGGAACACATCTACTTCGTTTGTTAGCTTTAATACTTTCTTAATAGTATTATAATATTCCATCGATTCATCTTGAGTAAAAATCTTAGTCGTATTCCTGAGAGCAACTTTTTTATCATCTCTGAAGAAAAGTTTATTGCCAAATTTAATAACATTCACTTTTCTCATCAATTCTTCAGGAGCATCCTTAGTCACATGTAAATCTTGATTATAGCTGTTATATTTTATATAGCCAAGTTTTGTATCTTTTTTCTTACTTTTAAGTTCATCATTTAGTTTCATTCGACCGAAATAATAATCCACAGATATATTATTTGCGTCATTCGTTCGTTTTAAATAAGCGTAAGGTGGCGCTTCAGTTATTTTCATGGGCTTTTCAGATGGTGTCACTTCTCCTACAGAATCATTCACGGGGGGTATGTACCCGAATATTTGATTTTGAAAAAGAATTTTTCTAACCGACCGAATATGATCTTTAATCCTATCGAGACTGGGATGGGTGTCTTCGTGGGATTCTGGTAATTTCTTGCTTCTATCATGTCTACCGTCTCTAAACTGCGCATAAGTTCTACCGAAATAGTAATCTGTATCCAAATAATCATCCGGATTAACTAGAACTTCGGGGTGACGTTGCTGTTGTTTTACAACCGGCATCATTGTTTTTTGTACTTTATGCATTAGCTTAGGATTACTAAAGCTCTCTTTCTTACCAAATCTAAATTTTCGGTTGTCAACGTTTTCCTTTAGTGTTTCGTAACTTTCTTGGCCGTGCGATATAATATCATCGTCCACTTCCATTCTATGAAAGTCTGTATCACTATCTCTTTCTTCTTCGCTAGCATCTAAGTTAGGTCCAAATCGATTAAGAGCATTAAAATAAGCATTGTCGTGTGAATAATTGTAAATTGGGACATAATGGGGCTGTTCTATATTCTTTGATTTGCTGATTTCGTGTTGTATAACAAATGGTTGTTGATTAGGAGCTAAAATACAATTTAATTTTAGTTTATTTTGTAGTCGTTATAACAAAGTCCAATATTTATAATTCATTTGCCGTTCTTTCCAATCCCAGAATCAATTTTACCTCCTACTAAAATAAAGAGTTGTTATTTTCTGGTGGTGGCTTTCTCGTTAAAATAAAAAGAAAGACAAAAACATTACGTCCAAAGTACTACTTGATGATTCCTTAAAACATGTTGGTTATGATAATATATTATGCTATAAATTGTAATATTAACACATACTCACGCAATTCATATACATTATAACTTGGTTTATTTCCATTTTTTGATTCCTCGTAGTCGATTTTTTCTTGATTTCCAAACGATTCGCCAGGGTCAGATAACTCATCATGGTCTAACAATCGCTGTCTTAATGCCCTAACAACATCACCGGCTACATCATTCAGGAAAACACCGCCTTCTGTAGTTTTCGTTTTTATCACTTCAATTTCATTTTTCACAATCTTAGTGCTAGTTTCGTTTTTATTTATATCATATACTAATTCAATTGGCTTTACAATATTTTCGATTTGGTATACATTTGCTGCGGCTTCTTCAGTAACCATAGATACTTTTGTATTCAACAAGTTTGTAGGTAATGTATTATCAGACGCTTTTGTAGTGTAATAAGACAGCGTATTATTAATTGGTATATAGTTGAATTCTTGGGTATCCATAGTTTTTTTTTTATTGGTCATGTTTGTAGATTCTGTATTTAAATCAGGTTTTTTTGTGGTATCATAAACCACCGTATTATTAATTGTAAAACCTATAAGTTGTTCTCCAATATCAAGTGAATAACCATTAGTTACGGCATGATTATTAAATGATGAACTCTTTTCGATATTATTTGACCTTGGTATAGTATAGTCATAAATCTGAGTAGAATTTTCTCCCATATTGATATTTGAAACATATACTTCACCACCGGTATTATGAGTCGTTAAATTTTTATATGATTCAGATCTCAAAACTCCCTTAGTAATATTAACTTTTTGAGTGTCAATATTATTGATACTCATAGGAATTTCAACGGTTAATGCTTTCTCAGTAGTCGTGGAATTTATTTCTTCTGTGGTATTTTTCAGTTCCAATAATTCATCATCACTCCTTGTTATTGGTTCATATATAGATTCAGTAAATCTTCGAGATGACTTTTGAACATTTTCACTTACAGAACTATTTGTGGTTGTCGGCTCTGAACCCTCTGGTTTATCGTCAACATCTTCCTGTTCTTTTACCGTAGCCATTTCTTCTGAAAAAAATTCTAGTGATTCAGCATCAGAATTGGTAATTTGAGTAATTGAAGGCCTGTAAGTACCTGATAGAGTATCATCTGTATTTTTATTATTAATATCGTTCTTTCTATTAAAATATTTTACTTGTATATCTTCAAAGCTTGATTGATCTCTTTTATTTTCTAATTCTTTTGAATTCTTTTGTCTTTGAACTTCATCCAAATGACTATCTCTCTCACCATTTTCTATTACTTTGTTCTCTTCTGTATCATACTTGATATGTACTTTTACTAATCCTTCAGTGTTTTGCTCAAGTTTGGTATCAAAGCTATTTCTCCTCTTTTTTCGTTTTCCTTGGCGTAAAGTGAAATCTACATACATATTATCATTTTGAGGTCTCTCTTCGGAAATTTTATCTTTTACTAGAGGTTTAACTCTCATACTTTCTTCAGATTCCTCTCTCTTTTCTCTTTCATTATCACTGTGCTTTTTTAAATTTGCAGATTCCTCCCTAAGTATCTTTTCAACAAATTCGGTATGTTCATTTAGCTGATCCTCGGTTACTTCTCTACTTTGTTTATATCTGTTGTCTTTCACTTCTGCTTCTTCAAAAATTCTCCTAGCTATGTTCTGTAAGAACTGCTCTTTTTCTTCTTCCGGAAGTAGATCAATGTATTTCGATTCGTTACTTTCGTCGCATAAATTGTATCTTATAAAAACAAGTAAAAAAACAATTGTTATACACATTTTCATGTCATTTTGGTCACTGCGTTAATGAAAAGTAATCTAAAATTCATTATCCTAAAATCACGTCAATGCAATTAAACCGTGCCATTGGATAATTGGAAATGATAAGATAAAAAATTATGGTTAGTATCGAGACTTAACCGCATAGGTACAGCAGTCTATATAAGATAAATAAATGTGATATACGATGTTTGTTAGTCGATTTATTCAAAAGGTAGATGGTAAGCCCTCGGTTATCTGTGATAAGGTCACTTTTATCTTTGTCACCAGTCAACAAGTGGTACTATTGTATTTCAATGTGAAATAAGTCGAAATCTAATTGACTTATGCAATACTTTGCATTTTGGATACAATAACCAATCCATACTATTCAGTAAAAAAATTCATCCATGGCGCTACTTCATAAGTCAAACAAATTCAAAAAGGACTGGTTATGTTACATTCTTTTTCTCGTACATAGAGATAAATAAAACAGTAATGACACATACAATAATTTTATTCTAATATATAATCTATTTACAAATATCACTGAAGAATTTGTGCCCAATGGCTAGCACAAAAATGAAAACGGGGGTAAACTCAACATGGCCTATTCGAGATTTACCTCAGTCTACTGTTTATATTATAATGGAAGATTTATCATAACTAAATCAATTTTATAATAATACTTATTACTACACGAAGCTTGATTTTAATAAAAACCTCTATATCGCACATTTGTGTTTTTCAGCTGGCGATAAGCAATTAAAACACAAAATCACTGGTTTCACTACCGATTCGAGAAAAAATTCAGTGTGATCCAAAAATATTTTTTATTTCCAATATTTTTTTATTGCAATTCAATGACGAGACGAGTATGTCGATCGCTTGATGGTAAGCGATACGACCACCCATAAGCATTAGCAACACCATCCAGCACCTTGAATTACAAAGTACTGTATGGCATTCCACTGCGCTCGTCATTCTGAGACATGAGCTGTTAAGTCTGAGTCTCATTAACGATTGATGTTCTATAACTGCAAAATCTCTTATTAGTCTTTTATATCCACGATACAAGGCCCTTAGTGGGATAGGAGAACATAATATACATTTTTTTTATAAAAATTGGCACCAAAAAGACGCTTTCGTAGTAACGTCTAAAACTTAAACATCGGCCCTAAATCTAAAAGCTCCTCTACCCAGGTTCCTCATACTTCTTTCCATAGCTATTCTACCTTCAACATCATCATCAGCTATTGGAAAAGATTCCTCAATATCTTCATATTTAGGTTCATTTTCCACGACCACTTCTTGGATGTCTTCCGAGTTGATTTCAGGCATTTCTACAGGCATAACATCTGAGTGCTGCTGGATAAACTCTTGTAACCTATCCTTCAGTTCCTCATTAACGACTTCCTTGATAAGGTTTTCGATAACAATATTTTGCTTGCGCTTATCTTCTTTCCTTTTCGGGACTGTTGGGATGACCATCTGTGTTTCTTTCTTTTCTGTAGTTTCCGCCGCCTTGTCGTCGGTATTGTTGGGCACTTTACCGAATTCTTGGTTTAAGTCGTAGTACAGTGGAGAGTCTTCGCAGTCGATGGCGTCTATCGGTCTTGTACACACCATTACTTCCTGTAAATAAAATATATATTCAGTTTTATCATTATTTTGTACCTAAATTTAAACTATAGCAAATTTTAAATCTATACTTAATATTATAAAGCTGAAGAGTTTGTTTGTTTGTTTGTTTGAACGCGCTAATCTCAGGAACTACTGAACCGATTTTGAAAATTCTTTCACAAATAGGAAGCTACTTTACTCCTGAGTGCTATAGGCTACTTTTATCCCGGGAAAATATTTTTATACCGGAAAAACTTTTCACGCGGGCGGAGCCGCGAGCAATACTAGTTTATTATATAATTTGTTACGTCATACTACAAAAAATTGCTTCTACCCATTGATGTATTAAAAAACCCTACCCTCTAAGTTCGTCATTTTATATTAATAAAGTTGTATAAACTGATTAAAAATTTACCACTCTGGTCCCAGTACAACTTGGTAATCAATGACTTATAGCTGTCGATTTACAAAAGATAATTTCGCGAGAGTTTGCTTCAAGATAGGAAATATTTATCGGGTTAGATATTAATGCGATAAATTAATGTTGTTAGTGAGGTAGATTTATGAAATACACGGTCTTTTATATTAAGTATGACGTTGTGCCTCCTTGATTTCGTGTACTCAATTCAATAATACTAATGGTGTGTTCTTAATCGCTAACCTGATTGAATATAGTTTCATTAGGACATATGAAACTGTATCTGTACGTAACAGCTCTTCCCGAAGGCAGTTGCGTTGGCACACAGATGTGGAACACTTGGCATTCGTTGTCGACATCAGCGTAGTAGCCATACGTTCGGTTCTCGCAGCTGGAATTAAATTAATTTATTATAAATTAGAACACGACGTGGTTTTTTTTATTATTCTTATTTTGTCGTCTGCTACGTCTAAGTCGCTCCATGCAGGGTCATTTTGACATTGCGTTTATAAATGAAACCACATACTTGTACACGTTGAAAATAACACTTTTCATTATGTTATTTTAACCATAGATGTAAAATAAAAAGCGTAAGTTTCGAACAAAATAAATATCAATAAAAAGTAAGTTTAAGTTTACACGCCCTAATGCCACTATGACTGCTCCAGGAGAATTCCTCGCAGCAGCAACATTACACTTTCAGTCAAAAATACACTTACGCACACACCATATTCGCACTAAACTACAAAAGGATAAAAAAATTGGAATACTACAACCGGGATTTTTCGCGAAAGTATTCGTTATTCATTGATAACTTTTAGCACGATGTTAGCAGAGGCATAGACGAATATGTGGTTTCATTTAGTAACGCAATGTAAAAATGACCCTGTATGTGTCTACAGACTAAACATTTGGCCTAGTACACTTAAAATAAGAAGTCCAATTATTGGAAAAAGAAGGTGGTTTACACGTGACTTTGTTTGGTTAAGTATGAAGTTGGTGTTTTATATTTTTATTTTAAAAAATTAGCTTTAAAAATAATGCTTAATATTTGCTTTTTAAACTAAATTGACTCTTTAATCACTGTACTAAATAATAAGCATCCAAAACTTGCCTAAAAGTATCCGTTATATTTTCTCGTATAGAAGACGCATTGGCTGGCAAATTCAGTGTGTCGGCTTTTGTCTGTGTCGCCATATCCTGAAAAATTACCACCAACCTATAAGTAATGTCCGTGACATGTAAATATTATTCATTTAATAAACTGAAAAGGTGGATCATCATACATATTACATGTAGTAAAAGAGATTTTCTCCTTAACCTACGATGCCAATGAAGGGAAAGGGGCTCAAGAAAAACAGAGTAGAAGAGAGTTTAGTACATCCTGAGTTGTAGCAGAAAGCAGCTTGATAGTTTTCAATTTATCCACGGAATTTATCTAATTGACACACAATAATGTGAAATAATTTAGTACAATATTTGGGACAAAACAATTTTAACTTAACTTATGGGTACCTTAGATACGAAGTGATTTTACTTGTCAAGCTATTTCATTGGAAAAAACTTACCCGTAATATTTTGAGCATTGTATTACTCTCGACTTCGAGGTCCAACTCATCTATATTCCTAGCGTAAGTCCCGCATAGAAATACTAAGATCAACTTGGTCATCATCATTGTCATTTTCGATATGTACTATTGTCTGCAAGGAAAATTGTTCATTAAAAGGATAGTAACAATAGGGATGCTCGCTTATCACTGTGTTTTGATACCATTCTACTACCCTTATCGTGATCATTATACATTTTTATGTGCCTAGTTTTATTTAAACACTGGCAATTTTGAACTATCCTAAACTAAAATCACCTCTCTCTAATAGGAGTGTATTTTAACCACATAACCGTTGGCGTCCTAGGTTGGAACCTAAATGTTTCATTAGATTTAAAAACAAATCGAAATTTTCAAGCAGCTTAAAATATCTTTGGATGGAATTACGCGTGATTGATGAATACTTTGGTAAAAGTGATTGCACTTTCACTGTATCCTTTCGTAATATGATGGAAATAAAAAAGTTAGTTATAATTCGAAATGTTATCAAAAATAGCCGAAACCAGAAAATATTAAATTATGTGTAAAATAAACAAAGTGCATTTTTGATCCTTCGAGCCAGTAATAAACCAGTCAATAATGGTGACGTAGAGAGATTTACTAAATACACTGACATAAAAATCTGCAAAAAGCATTTTAATAAACTTTATAGCCGTATATAATAATTAAAACTAACGCTCAAAACTCCACGCAACATTTGTAACAGCGCAATTCATAGTTTCTATCAGTTGAATGTTAATGCGCACTAGTTACGAAAAATAGTCATCTTTTCAGAACTTTGCTTTCAAGCTAGCCAGTCTAGGACAGGAGCTTGAAAATCCTAAGACCCTGTGTTGACCTACGGGAACGTTAAAAAAATCCCTCTAATTCTCATGCCCAAGATTGTTTGGACCTAAGACTATTAAGTGACTTATTTGTTACATTGCTATAATAAACGATCTCGTTTAATAAAAAATTCTGTCCACCAAGATGGTGAAGTAACATGGTAATATATTCAAGATTTCACAAAACCATCCCAAGCGTGCTGAGAAAGGCTACTGATTTTCAGATTGTACGCCGGCGTATTTATTATAGAACTATAGTATCGGATGTCTTATGCACTATACATAACTATCCCTTATTACCCTAGACTATACAGACATCTCTACAAAAAAAAACAACACATCACTTTGTTTTCGAAGGGGTAGGCGGAGATGCAACCAGGGCACACATTTTCGCCTTGTGTGATAGAGAAATATGTCTAAGCTGGATTATTTCGAAAAAGCTATGAAAATATAATAATTTAAAGGTTAATCCAATACACAATACCAGGTGAAAAATAAATCACTCCTAGATGCTATTTTTAAATATCAAATTTACAGCTTATCAACGGTTTAGCAATGAGAATCACGAAATTGAACGATGAAATTAAAAAAATTTTAGTACACAGAAAGCGCAAATTACTTTTAATAAATTGCGGATAAAATTTTATGAAGCTCGTGCTTTGATATGAATCGATTGCATAAGATAGCGATCTTACTGTTGGATTAGTAACATTTATAAAATCTCAATAATTAAATGTTACATTTAATGTTTAATGTAGAAATAAGTCATTCGTTTTTATATTTCTACTAGCTTTTGCCCACGCCTTCGCCCGCGTTAATAAGGTTTTCCGGGCTAAAAGTACATAAAAACCTTCCCGTTGAATCACTCTATCCAACACATTTATTTGGATAAAGATTAATATTATGACGTTGATACATCTCTTAACAAATAATGCATTAATTTGGACCAAATTTGATTACCATAAAAACGGTTCTAGTGAGTTAATCTTAAAAGATAGACATATACTGTCGCGGACATTTTTTTAGATCATTTCAAGAGGAATAATTCTTTCATACATATATTTTTGGTATCTTGAACCGTTTTCGCAGCGCACGCAATAGAAGCCCTCAAGGATGAATAATTTTCCCCGTTATTTTCACATTTTCCATTATTTCTTCGCTCCTAATAGTTGCATCGTGATGTTATATAGCCTAAAGCCTTCCTCGATAAATGGTCTATTCAACACAAAAAGAATTTTTCAATTCGAACCAGTAGTTCCTGAGATTAGCGCGTTCAAACAAACAAACAAACTCTTCAGCTTTATAATATTAGTATAGATTAAGCATTGGCACACGCTAGTTCTAACGCAAGACAGCTGCAATTACCAACTTCGATGAGACAAAATATGCAATACGCACATTGGCACTATCCAATTTATTAATATATAATCTTCCGAATACCAAAAAATCTATACTAATACTAATATACTAATTACTAATTAATATTATAAAGCTGAAGAGTTTGTTTATTTATTTGTTTGAACGCGCTAATCTCAGGAACTACTCGTTCGAATTGAAAAATTCTTTTTGTGTTAAATAGACCATTTATCGAGGAAGGCTTTAGGCTATATAACATCACGATGCAACTATTAAGAGCGAAGAAATAATGGAAAATGGGAAAAAAACGGGGAAAATTATTCATCCTTGAGGGCTTCCATTACGTGCGCTGCGAAAACCGTTCAAGATACCAAAAATATATGTATGAAAGAAAGAATTATTCCTCTTGAAATTATCTAAAAAATGTCTGCAACAGTATATGTCTATCTTGATTAACTCACTTTTTACCACTCACCGTTTTTATGGTAATCAAATTTGGTCGAAATTAATGCATTATTTGTTAAGAGTTGTATCAACGTCATAATATTAATCTTTATCCAAATAAATGTGTTGGATAGAGTGATTCAACGGGAAGGTTTTTATGTACTTTTAGCCCGGAAAAACTTATTAACGCGGGCGAAGCCGTGGGCAAAAGCTAGTATATTATAATGATGAGGGTAATTAAAGATTATATCACGCGAAATAAAGTCTTAAAAAATAATTTGATATTTTTTTTAATGTAAAATTTGTAATTCCATTTTGTCGTATTTTTTTGGTATCCTAATTTGTTAAGTTATTTTCTTAGAATTTTAATATAAAGGGTTTTTTTTTCAAAAACATTTAAACATTGTATATCAAAAGACCAGCAAAGTTTGAATATGCCCTTGTAAAACGCTACAATACTCACCAAAATATAAAAAAATGCAAATCACAACCACGTCAGAAAATACCAAAATTTTCTTTTTTGTAAACGCACTGTCACTTGCCCGCGTCTTGTTTCGCGAATTAAACAGGAATGCGAAAATTTTAATGTTATATGTGTCTTTTATAAACGTTCGCAACGTTACGTGGATGTGCCGGGGCATTCGCGATTCTTAAAGTACGGTCAACAAAAACAAAATGTTTTTATCATCGATGGCGATACAAAAAATAATTTGTATGTGCGCAAATTTAGATTATGAAAAAGAGGCTGCTTGGGAATCATTAAAAATGAAATCATTGTCCTGATGTTTGTCTTCACGTAGTTTTTACATAAGATGTTTTTTTTTATTTCTTATACTTATGATATAAATATTAGACTCAGCTCCGCTAATATGCTAAGCTGTATTTACAACGTATTACAAACATACAAGAAAAGTTAAATTTCATTTTCAACATACAGCCACACAGTTCTTAGTAAGAACTTCTTACATATTACTATTCGACAGACCGTCTTACACATCAAAACATTTTTTTCCAAACAACTGAATGTTGAATCCAAAGCTAGTGTGCTGTCATCCTGATTAATTAAATATTAAGTTCAAAATGACAAATAATTAGTCAGGCTGCAATATCATTCAAACCTGATCACTAGTTCTTGCACACTGCTATTTGGAGTTAAAAATAATAATGTATTAAAATGATAATTTCCCGAACAGATAACCGCATACGCAACCTACCGCGGTTAATTTTTTCAAAAAGGATTAACCTGTTTTGCCGCCCGTACTTCTGTCGGTCTTGGCTCTTTCGCAGTCGATGTGACGTGAAATCGTAAGCAGATAAAAAACATAAACCGATTACAGCCTTGACTTTGAATATAACGTAACATGACCGTTTTACTTCATGAATTTTATCACGTATGATTAATGCTCTATCGACATTCCTTCTGTGACTCCTGGTTTAAGAAGCTACCCAACCTGTCGCGGATGTCATAAAATTTAAAGAGACTACGTTGCAAGATGAAGCGTGAAGTGAATAAACATTAAAATATCTTGTTTTAGTGGTGCAAAAAAGCATATCTATTTCCGCCACGGGCAACTAAGTACTAAGGTTAGGTACCTAACAGTCAAGTTGGCAACCCTTTGTGAGATTTTTTCGATCCAAAAATACGACAACTTTTTGCACAGCGGGGTAGCGTAGTAGGGAAGGCCTGTTCCGGGCGGTAATTTTAGAAGGGCAGCAAAATGTCTAAAATGAAACCTTTGTCGCATGTGCAAGTAGCTAGGGGTGGCGCGCGTGTCGTTTAGTCTGTGTATTTTAGTTATTTCTTGCTCTCGGCCCGAAAGGGCGACACATTTTGGAGTCCGCCCCAAGAATCCCCACGCTACTGTTTTCGCAACTAAAAACTACAATATATTCTGAAAATTCACTTCAATCACACATTGCTGACGAGATAGTCTATCTTTAAAAATGTAATCATAAGCTTGTCATGCTTTCATAATTCATTCCTTTAGCTTTATTTACTACAATGAGACACAATGGAACTTCTGACAAAAGACATCGTACTGAAATCATATTACAAAATCCATATTATTCTGAAAGCATTCTATTTTAAATATATTTTATGAATTATAATCAATTTACCAACCATCATTTTCGTATTTAGGTAGGTGGAGATCTAACATAGGTCATCGGCAGTTTACTTAGCACTAAGCAACAACACAAAAAATACCTCAGCAAATGTGACACCGGAAAATAGTACTTTTAAACAAAAGAAGTCATCGGTTCTCCGAGATCTTAAAATAACGGTTCCTAATATCTATGTATGGTGTGTCTAGGTAATTTTGCAACACTAGTTTTGCCCTGTGTTTTGCATGCTAGAAATAGATTATTGATGTATTGAAGTAATATCTTTTTCAATATATAGCGATCTATTGACAGTGGTCCAAACGAACTAAATGTATTGTTAATAGTTAATACGCAACAATTTAATTCAAAACAAAATTTGTTAATGTGTGTTTTATTAAGAAACATTCAACAGTGTTTTGCTCTATATTTGTATTGCTGATTTGCTGCCCAAAAAAGACAAACTATACTATAGATTTTGCTACCAAAATTCTCATAATAATCAGATATTTTTTTATAACCATAAGTCTGCAAAATTAATAAGGACCTGTCCAAAAACGGGCTTAAAATTCTAACCAAGACACTTTATATTGTATATTTGGATATTATTCCCAAAAAATAGGTCTTTGAAATTAACCGTATAATCTTAATGTCCTCCGTTTTTGAGATTTATTTAATTTTATTTTGCTTAAAAAATGAATGTTTTTAAAAAGTTTGTTATGAAGAAGAGGTCTAAAATTTTTTAAATGAATTTAAGATTCGTATCTTTGCCCCTTTTTTATTATTATTAAACCTTTATTTATTTCCAACAACCATAATTTTTTTTTTAATTACATAATATAAATTTAATTGTGTTATTGGAACCCCACACTGGGTATAGGCCTTTTCCAGCTTACTCCATGTTTCTCTATTTATTGCTTTCTTTCTCCATTCTTTTCCTGCTGTCGCTATTATATCGTCGATCTTAGCCCCTTAATAGCCATAAAGTTTGAGCCGGATTAGATTTTGAGACCCAGCACCCATACAACAGCGGACATTTCCTTTCAATTCGATATAATAAAAAAAATAGGTCAATTCAAAATGTAAGCTGGATACTTGTGTGTAGACCGCAAATAATTGCGTACTAAGTGTAATCAGTGTCGGATTAGCCTATAAGCAAATTAAGCAATTGCTTAGGGCATTACGTCTTGGGGGGCACCAGAAACAACACCAAAAAAAAACTTCTAGCTAAGTAAATATTATTTCTTTTACAAAATTGAAAACAACAACAAAATAAAAAAGAACGGCGATGCTGCAGGGAAGTCTCGATGCATTATCAATATTTTATCAGTCTCTATACAAATGAGGAAATGCCTATTACCCAAATCTAGAGAAGGTACTTAATCTTTTGTTCTGTTTCTTAAAAAATTGGCGAATTTATTCAAGAACGCGTACATCTTACCAATGTACAGCAGGATATGTTTATCATTTTGTCACATATAAAATGCCCCAAAGTCCTGTAACTCGTCTAGTACAGATAGCAATCGGATGACATAAAAAAGCTTTGAGTGTTGCCAGCGCCGGGTTATCGCAAAATCTGCTCTCTCTTTAATGTGACCGGACTTTTACCAGATTAACCCGATTATTTTTCGGAACATTATCTGGGTATTACTCTATTTTTACCGTTGTAATGCACCTTATGCTCCTGAATAAATATAATTAAAATATATATTGATAGATACTTATATTACACTGATCTTTTCTATGAATTAGTCCACATACTAATTCTTTTGTTTTCTACAAACCATTAGTAAATAACATAGGTTTTAAATAACGATAGTTAAAATTGTATCACTGATGATACGATGTCAAAGGCCCGCAATCGATCTATAATCTCAGCTTCAAAGTTCAGTGACTCCACTTTGTAGGATAGTAAGGAACTATAAAAATATAATAGACGTCCATATATAACGCCGCGTTTCAAAACTGCCTCTTCCCAGAGGTCTGGAAGGAGGCAGTTACGATAGGTATTCACAAGCCGGGAAAACCCGCATCAGAACCGTCCTCTTATAGGCCTATCAGCCGGCTCAGTACGCTGGGCAAATTCTATTTATTTAATTAGTAATTATTTTTCATGACCTTGTTTATGACATGTTGGCGAGAGGGGACTCGCTAACTATACCTTATATTTTGTAGGACAAATATTTTTTCACGTTATTTAGATTGTTATCTCGATAATTAACAATAAAAAATCTGTTAGTAATCAATTTTTTTAATTCGTCAAATCAACATATTTCGTCCGTATCTTAATTTTAAACCACAATCGAGAATTTTCATACAAGGTTTGTTGGGCGTTTCATTGAAACGATGCTATTCTCGAACTTTAAGCTTGATAGTAATTATTGTTACATTAAGCATTAGTACAATTTTTTTTTTCTTTTTTGTCCCTGACTAAACTCTTGCTAGCCTGACGAGGGTCGGCTTATGCAAGAACACCGGTCTTTTGGGTGAGTGCAGAAGGCGCTCGCAACCCTTGAGCGTAGGCCCAAGATGACATACCACGCAATTTGTAGGACAATGTGGGTGGTAAACTATGCAAATGCTAGTTAACCTATAAAAAAAATCAGCTGGTTAGTAATTATTTTTCATGACCTTGTTTATGATACATATTGGAGAGGGGGGACTCGCTAACTATAGCTCGTATTTTGTAGGACAAAATTTTTTTCACGTTATTTAGATAATTATCTCGATAATTACGAAAGAGTAGTCGGTTACTAATCAATTTTTTTAATTCGTCAAATCAACATACTCTACTCTTGCTACCCCTATTAGCTACCATTTACCAACATTACTGTAAGGAAAAAGTTGAGCGTCTAATCAAAAGGAAGCTACTCACGAAAAATCAGCTTGTTAGTACTAAGTATTATTCTTTCAACAAAATATAAATTTCTTTATTTTTACAAACCTTTCTCGAATTGTGAGCCTCTGTTCCTAATACAAGTGCGGATTCCGTGACGTAATTATCTTTTAGTAATTCTAAGAACTAAACTACTTGTTGTCTGCTCATCTGCATTAATTATTCCTCAAATCAGTTCATGATGAACATCATTTCAAACTGATCACAGTTTGTAAATATGTTATTGTTCATTATGAAAGCCTAGAATATATAATAATATTATTTACTAGAAAACAACAAAATACTCCAATCCCATTCGGAACTTTTTTATTATTGAATTTTATTTGGTCTTTAAAGTGCTATATCTTAAAATTAATTAAATCTTATATTGCTCGAAAACTATAGAGTTCCCGATGGGGCTCCATGGAACAAAATCTATTGCTTTTGACCCAATCTACATGCTTTTAACAGGAAAGCATCATATTACCAGTAACCCTGTATTGGTACTGCTCACTGCTTTTTTTTTTGTCCCTGACTAAACTCTGTTAGCCTGACGAGGGTCGGCTTATGCGAGAATACCGGTCATTGGGTGAGTGTAGAAGGCGCTCGCAACCCTTAAAATTTATGCGACCACGCTGAGGGCGACCCACTAATGGGTCACGAACCTCAGCTCAGGACGGCCTCTGAGAGGATAAGACATCATCGTTTGGGGAAGATGGTTTTTATCCTAATCCTATTTATTGGTATCGTAGTCATCGGCACGCGGGCCGGAACTGCTAAGAGAGGTCAGGGTGACGAGGAACGCGACGAGGTCCTCGACGGCGAGGACGGTACTGCGGTCTTGTGGAGTGTATGAGCTTTTGATGCTCAATCTTCCTGCGAATGGCCAGAGTGATTTCGTCCTCTGGATCGGTCAATACTGAACGCGATCGCCTCCATTTGGCGCGATCAAATGGAGTATATATAGACGCTTTACGGATAAGCGTGTTTGGGTGGTTTACCGCCCTATCGAAATATCGTCTGCTGGCGCACTGCATAAAGTGCCTGATGATCGGCATATTGGTGTCCACGTGGAGGTTGCGATTGCGAACGTACCACGGGGCACCAAGTGTATGTCTAAGGAATCTATTCTATAACACCTGCATTCGCTGAAGACGAGAAGGCGGTAAATGGGCGAATACGGGCGACGTGTAAGTCATTATGGGACGGATGCATGTTTTAAAGATCCTAATCTTGTTGCGGATTGACATTTTACTATTTTTGTTCAAGAGCCAGTGGAGTTGGCTCATCGCGAATGCGTCTCGCGCACGTACCGCATTTACGTGTGGGATGAAGGTCAACCTCTGATCAAGGGTGACTCCTAAATATTTGGCTTTGTCCTTCCAGGGGATGACCTGATCGGACATGCGAACAAAGGTGCGGGTCTTGTGGGTTTGTCTCTTACGAGAAAACGTGATTGCCTGACTTTTGGTGGGATTGACGGTGATTCGCCATCTGCGGAACCACTCGCCGAGTTCGTCGGCGGCGGTTTGCAGAACGCAAACTACTTCGTCGGGGTCTCTACGTGAAGCGTAGATTGCGGTGTCATCCGCGAAAAGTGCCAGATGGGATGGGATGCGATTCGACAGGAAATCTCGTGTGATGTGCACGAGTTGAGTGGGCACGTTAAGCATAGAATAACTAAGACGTTAAGTGTGTACAGCTTGAAAAGCAAGCCGTTGTACCACACCCTGTCGAATGCTTTTTCGATATCGAAGAAAATAGCACCGGTAGGCATGCCGTTGCGGTATTGATGGTGGACGTGCTCCGTGATGCAGCACGGGCCTCCTCTATAACTGAGAGGGTTAAGTCTACCACGCTGCCCTAGTGCAGGTTCACATATCTTCGAAATTCAATCAAGCTACTTATAATAAGTAAAACTGTGTTGCGAGGACAAATCCGTTGGTCGGTTTGTACGTGATATTCATACAAAAAAAAACGTTTAAAGTTGTTGTTCGGTGTTTATTACTGTATTTGTTTCGAAACCCTACACTCGTAACTCTTATAGCGGATTTTTTCCTCTTTTGTGGCAAATAGGTACATTTTTATTTAATAATACCTTTTGCACGCAACTCCGCCCGCGTTAAAAAGTTTTTCCGAGATAAAAGTCCCGTTTTATATTTTCCCGAGGTAAAAAGTAGCCTATGTGTTAATCCAGGACATGATCTACCCATGTGTCAATTTCATCGAAATCCGTTCAGTAGATTTGCGTGAAAGAGTAATGAACATCCATAGTTACAAACTTTCGCGTTTACAATATTATAAGTAGGATTTTGCATTTCTTCCGTGCCAAAATACTACGTGAAAATTTTATTTTAAAACATGAAATTTTTTACTACGTTCTGCAGTTTGAGTTGGAATATAAATATAATGGTCGAAATTTATTGGTCGCTTTAAGAGGCCGTATCTAAAATTTCGACTATTTCAGTCAACTAGTCATCGTGATTTTTTAAAAAATAAACTGATCTGATTAATTTTTAATACATCATCGAAAAGACTATTTCAACACTAATAAAGTAACCGAGCCAGATTTTTCATATCTTTCTTTAATTTCAATATATCCACCAAGTTTCAACGTCTGTTTCAGAAATTTTGATGTATGGAGACTCAAACTTGTTGCCGTTTTCAATCAAAATCGTGCTTGAAACTAACTAACAAAAATTAATGTTTATTGGTATGAAAGTCCCCTAAAAATAACGGCGACAATTTCTTTAGAAATCGTCGTAATGGTATCACCCACATACCTGAGGGTTATATATTCAATATCTATTATAATTTTCTTTGCTGGGGGTTCTTACGACGTTCCCAGTGTAGTAGTTTATTATTATTAACATCTGAGAAGAATAGATTTTTATTCTAGGTAAAACGTTATTCCCGTTTTCTTAAATGAGTATCCTAATATCAAGGCAATATTAAAAGCTACCTACTTAATTCGTGTAAAGTTATTTCCAAAATGGCTAATAATTTATTTCAGAGATTTAAGTAGACAGCAGATGCCATACAACCGTGAACAAAATGCGGTAAATACGAGTAAGTCACTTTACAGAAATTTTAATAGTTCCTTTGAAGACATTTTTGAATATGAATGACGAAATTTCCCAAAAAAACCGTGATCTGTCCATTTTTTACCGTGATGCGATAATCTTCGTGGTTTTCCCTAAAAAGATTTTGGAAACATGAATAAGTCAATAGTGTCACAGATTTAAATGTGAGATTATATACACCACAAAAAAATAAAAAGTAACCGCATTTACAAAGTGTAGTTCAGGAAATTATAATTCAACAGCATCATCAGTATTCAAGTTATGTCGTGTATAAACCAATTTAAACCAAATAGGGAGTAATAATTCTTCAGGTTGAAATATACAGAAAGCCAAGTCGTTCTATACCTCAAGCAAATTAAATTATGGATGCTGAAAGTAATATAACTACATTCTTATCGATTTTATCTTAGTGATTCAGTTTTATTCTATAGGTAACAAATTCAAGGCCTTTTCCTGTAAAATAAACTAACAGAACCCTTATTTTACCCCATGTCTAAGTTCATGTAGACGTCCTACAATCTTCAGACATAAAAACACCCATCCCGCTCCCACATCAAATGGATTCTATATATTCATCCCTGTCCTTCATTTACAGATGTAATGAATGGAAAAAAGTACTATAAACATAAATTTAATGCACGTACGCATTGATATGCGTATCGTGGACGCTGGACGCGATTTTTTTAGGTCACCTCTGCTCAAACAGTTACCGACCTTAGTACTGTTAGAATGATTTAACAACAGATATTTGAGATTCCTCCAATGCCTAATTCTAAGGCAGAGTTAAATTGAACTCTTGGGCACTTAAGCTTTTACGATTCCCAATGAGTTCGTATTTTAGAGCAGTGCTAACATTTAAATTTATTTAAGAACCTACAACGATTAGAAAAACAAATTCAATGGAACGCAGCCTAGTTTAAATTGTTGAACTAGTTTTATTTGTTGCACCTAATGCATTAACACGATTTTAATAGCTATATTCAGCCGTTTACACACAATCGGAAAAAGCTGATGTATGTAATATACGTCAACGGCTCTATATTCACAGTGGTGGCCTTAGGTGATAGCGAAGAGTGTAACAAACCAAGCTCGCGCTCTCCTAAAGACCATGCGCTTACAAGGAACGCAAAGAAAAAAAAGGCCTTGAAAGGACCGCCCAGAGCCTCACATTGGTTAAAGTTACCATTATATATTGCGCATTACTACTTACTCTCAAATCCCGATTGAATTAAACACCAATCCTCTATTCAGTCTTTCAATTTACATGTTAGTTACCGACTTCTTAATTAATGAATAATAAGTTTTTTCTTCATATTATTGGCAAACGCTTTCGATTATGCCTAGAAAGGTGAACGCTACAATATAGATGAACTCTGGGATCTTTAAAAGTATAGTCTCAATGATTAGTAATATTCAGGAACATATGGCTGAAAAAAAATACACAGACTTCTGTTAAACATAACAAAACAAAAGATCTGATAATGAATCCCTGCATTCATGACATTTCATTCGGCCGACTGTTCTGACTGATAGATACCTATTGCAAAAGGATGGATAGGATAAATATAAATAATCATTTCTAAACTGTTCTATAATCTCAACGAATTGATATATATTTTTAACTGTGTGCATAAAATTAATGTATGTGTAATGATAGGAACGCAAATCTCTAACCTCCTTAAAAATAGCTTTGGGTAATAATAGGTCTATGAAATGCCAATTGATGACACACTCGACAAGAATACACACTGTATTAAAATAACGGTATAATGTACAAAGACCAGTCATTTATAAGACAAAACCATTTAAAAATCCACAATCTTAAACATAGTATCAATATATCTATTTAGATTCATTGTAACACCAACTGAATTACAATTTATCCGTTTGTAGAATACGAATAGCCTTGTGTAGATCTAAAGCCAATGACCTAGGAAAAATATGTTTTACATAACATTTGTTGGATATGGTAGACGGTTTCCATTATCCAAGGGATGGGGATAAGGCACCCTCTAATACGAAACAACAAAAAATCTTCTATCATAGTAGTTTTTGAAACGCAGCAACACTAATTATTAATTATTAGAATAAATGTAAATTATACTTAATTACTATGGTCCTCTTGTTAGTTGTTCGAAGTCTTGAATCTTGCGTAGCATATTTCATGACTACCACAATACTAACATAATTTCAGACAAAATAATACGCAATATTACTAACAAGATGTCTTATGTAAATAATATGTATGTAACAGGAGGCTGTGTTCCTGTTTTAGTCCTCCTGGAGACTGCATCGGTGGCGAGTTTGTATTGCATGCCCGATACGACTATCGCGCTGAGGTCTCAAGCTCCAATTCCGGGTCAAGCAAAGTGATATTATTGAGGTTTTCTATTCATTATCAGCCTAAAGTCAAAAGCTTACACATATACTTTAAATTCCCGATTTAAATATCAGTTCTATTTCCTCAAAACCCCTCTAGACATCACATCCTGGTTAATCGTGCGTAATGGAAACGAACAGACGATTTGGAACCAAGTCATGCTGGTGCAAACATCAGAAAAACATCTGGATATATTTTAAAATAACTCAGATTCCGCGAGATTTATTGGAATCACCAGCAACACGCGTGTGAACTGTCAACTGAACAGGTTACAACAGCGCTCTGGAATATGGATAACAGTGTTGAAAAATCAGACAATAGCATAAAAATCTAATTAAACTGTAATTTTTAAGTTTGGATGATACGAAAATGATTATATAATGTACATTGCCGATGTCTGAATAAATCTAACATTCTAGCAAACAAGAGCTGATATTACCATGTAGTCAATAATAATTAATCAATGTTAGTGATGGTGTGACACAGTGAAGGTACGTTCTGCTCGAACCCATTTCTGTAGAATCTATATACGATAACCTTACCTGGGGAACTTAAAAGTAGTATACTAAATGTACCAGTATTTATATGGAAAGGCGACAAAACATTGCAGAAAGTCTGCGACGCATACCTACGTAACATTTTTCATTAATAAAAAGGTACATTTGGATTCAGGCTTGTATCTCAAATATAGTCCATAGGCATGAATGCTTCTATCACTCCATCGGACCCAAATCCAAGCCTTGGGCAATCTAAATCTACATGTGTTTTATCTATCAAAACGTACAAATTAATCGGCTGCGTTTGACAGCATCCGGCAGGTGTTGAGAGAAGGAACTCGGGATTTGCTTACTAAAAATGGTCTGCACGTATCTGGAATTCAAACCACGTCACTCCAGGCTGGTAGCTCGACTTGCCTACAAACTTACATGTCCTGGCGATCATATTTCATTACAGTAAGTCACCACCTGGCGCGGAACAGGTGCGGAATTTAAAATACTTACTCATACAAGACACAAAGGTGTTAAGTTCTTTAGATTTTCCCGCACAAAGCTGAAGTCAACAGTAAATTTGGAACTGAAAACCTAATCATGTCAGATATAACATCATATCATATAAGATATACCTACCTACTTCCTTTGGTATGTAGCACAGACATGAATCAGGTACGGATGGTGCAATAAAATATTTTTTGTACCTTCCTACTATAGCACGTATCATAAATGCTTACACGACACAAAAATAAATATATTTATGCATCCGACAAATATATGGTTGACGAATATAGCAAGAAATCTTGTTTCATAACTTGCCACCCAATCCACGCATTGTACCGCAGTATGAAAATAAAACTGACAACTTTATTACCAATTAAATTTCATAATTATTGAAGCGCATATTACTAACTACTTAAGTACTACTATCCCCTTTAAAAAACTACACAACGCACCCATTCACATTTCTTGGCATGGTGGGCATTCAAAGGTCATTTCCCGATCTACACAAGTGTAATTATGGTTTAGAGGTCTACGACATTTCCCGGAATAAAGTTCGTTTTCATAAACAGTCTTAATTTCTTTTTTCAATCCATCGCAAAAATGTACCAATCAGAATAAAGTTTTTTTGAGTTGTGTACACTGACGTCTATTAACTAGTATAATAGAAGTCAGTGGTTGTGTACAAATGACGTCTTTAAATTGGTTGATTCTCGGGATCGGATCGAAGATTAAGATTGGTATATATTGGTCCGAGATTGCCCTGAATTAAGGCTGCCATATCCCAAAACACCTTCTTTTCTATTCAATTTTAAACCAAGAAATAATCAACATTTCGGTCCGAGAAAAATATATGTTATAGTTAAATAATCATTCTACATTGGTGTGGATTCCAAAACACGATACTTACAACTTCGCTCGATCATAAAAAATCACGAAAACAGAGAAAATTCGGATTTTATTTTTAAAAATTAATTATAGTATATTAAACAATAACTTTAAAAATATAAGTCAATAAAAGGGTAATAACATTTAGCAGATTGCTATGCAAAAAATTTTTCACAAAAGTAATTCGCACTTTTCAAAATTCAAAAAAACACGAATTTTTTAACAATTCTGCACAACGCGTCTCGTTTCAGATGCGCCCGAGGCGCCGCACGGTGGAACGTCCCTATAGAAAGGGCGTGACATGAGTATCTCTCTTACAAATCTTATGATAACTCAACAACGGAACAACGTAAAGATTTGATTTTTTTTACGTGTATTATTGAATAGTAGGCCTATCCATTACCAATGTAGTTTATTTGAAAAATACTGATATGACTATGAAAAAAAATACTGAAATATGCCTATATTTCAAGGGAGTTTAAAACCAAATTAAGGATAGATACACAATAATTTGACATTATTGCAATTAAACAAGTGAAATACAGTACAGTATAGGGTATATTTTAACCTAATTAATGAAAAATAGACATGTCTTAAAATCGCCTAAATTTACGATCTCAAGGACTTTGCTCAAAAGAAATTGTCAGGCGTTTCCTAACGCTTTAAAAAACTTATTTCGAGTAATATTATTATATTAGGATGGATTAAAATGACACAACAATTGAAAGCATAATGTTAAAAATTATTTACACCAACCTACTTGATTGCTTTCGTGTAATATCAACACCTGATGAAATATTCATAATTCACAAAATGTAGTCAGCTTGATGAAAAATGTAGATGCTCTGACATTTTTATCAGGCGTGTGACCTATTTTGTTAATTTTCTTCGAAAGGGGGACGAGGGGGGGTACATAATGTTCTAGCAAAATTTCCTAATTACTCTGAACTATTAAACACAAGTATTATTAGGTCGGGGTTTCGTGGCGTTTTTATTATATGACAGATTTTAGCAAACACTTCGATTACTTTTTTAAACTTTAATTTAACCATAAAATAAAGCGTCTTTTTAAAAAGAAACAGTTGCATTTATATAAGTGTATCCTATTAAACCGTTTTATTTATAAAATACTTCTCCAAACTATTGCGAATACCACAAATATCTTTCTTAAACAGTGAGGTCATTTTCGACAGTGTTCGATACCTCAACTTTGATGCTATATATTAGGTAAAATAAAGTGATTAGAGGGGTGAAAATTATAAAACTTGAAAGGTCATATTGTCCCCTTTCCACAATGCATTTCAGTTTCCAGTTATCAGACATTCAGTACTACCGGCACATGTCACGCCCTTTCTATGGGGACGTTCCACAGTGCGCCGTGGAGGTCGGACCTACGTCAATTTTTCGCGCTTGCTGCCACTAATTTATCGAAGTATTTGACAGCTTTTGTTTATATTTCGACCGCGTTATGTAGAAAAGGAACCAATTACTTTTGAACAACAATTATGGATTCTTATTTGTAATAGATGGATTTTTCTATGAATCTTTCCTATTCTTTTTCTTTCTTCTTTAAACACGTTGTCATACTTGTTTCAACTCTTGTTTGTTTTTGCTGAATAGTAAAGGATCACATTTGAATTTATTGCGTGTAAAATATTAAAATAATATATTTGGATAATATTTTGGCATTATGTATACAAAGGAAAATAATGTAAATAGAGAAAAATGTACTTTATTGTAAAAAAAAGCGTGGGATGCATGGTGTCAATACATATAAATATTTTATTGAAAGATAATATGAGTAGAAGGATTATCATTTTGATAATATCTTAAAAAGCACCCCACGCTTTTTTTACAATAAAATAAGTACATCTTTTTCTTATTTGCACTATTCTTAATTCAAATTTATTGAAATTTATTTTCTATTTTTAGTTGGATTTCCTATAAAACATGTTTTTTAGTTTTTTTTTTCTAACTGTTATTTATTTTTCATTTTTTAGTCTTGTTCTACTATTGTCCAACAGATGTCACTAAAAACAAGTAAGATTATTTTTTTACATAAGAGTAGCCAGTTTAGTTATAACTCTACTATGGTCCAACAGATGTAAAAAAAAATGAGCTATCATTTACGTATTCATTTTGAATGTTTATTCATTATTAGTTGGATTTTCTATAAAATAGTGTTTTTTGTTTAAAATATTGAATTGTCTTCGGTTCTTGATAAATATGCCAAATTTTCATCCGACGTTTTGAAGGCGGTCAAAATCATGTTCAAAGTTTCTGTTACATAGATACATTTAAACGTACGTTACATAGCTTAATTGAAATTTATTTTCTATTTTTTAGTTGGATTTTCTATAAGGCTTGTTTTTTGTTTTTTTATTTGCTATTTAATATTATGGATAGAAGATCATAGTACAGAATAACACAAAACCTTATTATTGATACAAGTAATTCCCAATTATTGCGATATAAATACCGGTATTTTTAAGTTCTTCATTTGGTCCAGTAGCCCACATTTTCTTGAAAAAATCCCGGTTTGGGTCCCCTAAATTAAGTATCTGCTTATAAATATGCATACGAGCTCTGCAGACCCTGGAGGTATCGGTATAGGCTTCTTTGTGTAACATCTATAAAGCAGTACTAGAACCCGGTGTGTCTGTACATAGAAAGAAAAATAAAATAAAAAATAAGGGGACGACTAAATAAGAGTAATAGAACACAAATCACCGTTTTTTTAATTCATTCTTTTCTCGCTGTTTGTCTGCGTATCTGTTTTTCTGTTTATTTGTTAGCGCACATCTCCGACACTTCTAAAAGGATATCTATGAAATGGTATGGAGATAGCTTGAGTCCCTGGGTAGAGCATAGGTATACTTTTTAACCTATAAAAAATATTTTATGCGGGCGACGCTGCCAGGAAACAACAATAAAATAGTATGAGTCACAATAGTACATACTAATACAAAATAATAAGTTATTTTCAGGATTTTACGGCAATTTGGATTTGACTACAATTTATATGAAGACCATACTATTATGATTTGAAAAAATAGTGTCCGACATATTTATAGGTATATGGAGTAAATTTTTCAGATGGGACAGCAAAGTCAATATTTTCTATACAGTTCAAACTTTAAAGTAGGTAGTAAACAAATACGAAAATATCATTTAAAAAATCGCGATAAAATAAAAAAATGGTTTTATTTCAATGTCTTACCAAGATATTTTGTATGTCGGGTAATTCCTTTTTATTGATCTCATTGAGGGTGTCTGAATATATAACGTCGCGTAAGATAAAATAATAACCGTGAAAAATCCATTTGATTTGTCAGACTAGTAGTAGTCGCAAGAGTTGGGTATATAATAAGGCTGCCAAATCATATAAAGCAACTACTTCGGTGCAGTTCAATACTAATTACTAAGTAGTAACTATTGCAGTTTTCATATCGGTCATTGCTTAGTTGAGCGGTTACTATGTTAACCATTCCATATTCGCGTCTTCCCCGGCGAACAAGACGTCACTTTTCATTCAATGGAAATCGTCTTTACGCGCCTACCCATAGGGTTCTAATAAAAAAATCTGAAATGACACCTGTCAAACTCGGAATACTGAAAGGGTTTCGGGTTTAAACTTGAGGTCATATTCAGGTTACTAGACTAGTCGATTATTATAGTTAATATTGGTTAAGTAATTGTCTCAATCACCAATATTATGTCACAATATCTAAAGATAATAATGAATCATGATTCATTCACCACGTCAAGACGTGGTATGGTACTCTGCGAACATTTGATTACGTAATCATTGATCAACGAACAATAAATCGTGACATCAAGACATAATTCATAGGTAACTTTTATTATGTATGCCTACGTATACCTATTTCTACCTGCGACATACATATGTTTGGATAGTACTCCCAAAAGTTAGACCTTCGCAATAAATCGTATAATTTTAAAGTCCTCCAATTTTGAGATGTATGTAATTTTATTTTGCCTTAAAACTACATCTACACTTATCTATACTAATATTATAAAGAGGAAAGATTCAATTGTATGTTTGTTGGCATTGAATAGACTCCGATACTGCTGGACCGATTTGAAAAACTCTTTCATCAATATAAAGGTCCATTATCCCAGGGATTATAAAGCGGGACTTTTATCCCAGAAATCATTCACTCGGACGAAGCCGCGAGCAGAAGTCTAGTTTAAAATATATTAGCTATCGATGGAGGGGTCTAATTTTTTTTTATGGATTCAAGATCCATATTTTTGTCCTTTTAATATTCGTATAGTTTGAGCCGTGTTAGATTTTGAGGCCTAGCACCCATAAAAAAGCGGACATCTTTTGTCGTAAAACAAACTGCTTCACTATCGTTTAATTGTTTATTGTGACGTAGTCGCGGCTCATCGGTGTCAAGCGAGTTCATTTGAAATTCAACATCGCGGCACCTGACGCGCCGGTACATTAGACAGCTGTAAATGCCAACAGCGCTCAGATATCCTAGCCTTAAATTATAGACTTTCTCATTTGTCATAAAAAAAAACATTAAAATCTTGTTATGTTAAAATCAAATTTCCCCACACTGTATTAGTTAAACTATAATAACGAACTGTTAAGGTTTTTTAGTGTTCTACCATGCCCTAACAGGTGATTGATTATTAAAACATACACGAAAAAGTTTATGGCATCAAAGAGCATTATAATACTACGGAAATCGAATAAAGAGTATTGAGTACCATAAGATGCATATTTGAATGAGAATTTAGCTATTTACTTGACTTTGTTACACATTCATTGTTAATTTTTTGAAGACAACAACTACACGGATATGGATGAAATTTGGCTCACGTAGATTATGTCATAGATTAACTTTTCATCCCGGTAATTTGCGGTCATGGGAAATAATGTACATTTTAAATCTGACTCTCAGATGCCGCTGGCATTGTAATGTGTTTTCGGGACCTTTGTAATGGGAATTTAATCATTATCTTTATAATTTTATATTTGTGAAGTCAACTGCAAAACTTTGGCCTCTCCTAAAAAAATCCAGACAAACAGGTCAAAAGCGACATGCACCTAGCGTGTTAATGCCTCTAAAGTAAATATTAATACTTACAAATTTATATTTTATAGTTATATTTAATAAATGTAGCATTTATAAAGAAATATATTGTAAAAATACGCAAGTCTACTCCTACTATTAACCATATAGCAATTACTCAGTAGGATACGGTAAACATTGCGTTTATGTTATTATTTACTTGTATTCACGTAAGTAAAATAATATAACTTTAAATACTATTGGGTGGGGAGATTAAAATTTTATGATGTTATAATGGTCATAATAAAATTTTCAATTCTCCAATGAATATATTATTATGGCAAACCGTAAAGGACACATCCACATTTTGTGACCAGCAAACGACTACTATGTAACTTAAGGATATTTTCAAAGCTCCAAATATTTATAAATCAAACTATTCCGATCGCGAAGATATTTGATCTGCTATTTAAAATATAGTAACGGGTTTAAAAGTTTTGATATATTCCATTTTTATAATAAATCCAATTAATAAATCTGACAATGGTAGTTTACAGTAGCGTTGGAATGAAAAAATCTAGTCACACTAAACGTCAAAATGGTTGTTTATCATTGAAGTTGTAATTGTTTGCAATTGTATTAGATTAAATCCATTTCCTATCCAGTTTATAATAAATAATACTCCATAAATCGACAATGTCAGAAGACGGGGAATCTTTTTGCAGACTTTGCGCCGAACCAACTCCTAAAACTCAGCTAATATCGCCTATGGAAGACGTCGGCATCAGTTCGAAGATTGTAGCAAAAATGCAGTGGATAAATATAGATATTTCTTCGACAAATTTACTTCCCAGCACGATTTGTTTCGCATGTTTCGATTCCTTGGAACGTACATGGGTGTTCCTTCACAACGTGCGAACAGCACAAGTTAAACTAAACGAGATTTTTGCCAAGAAATTAGGCGAGCAAATAGATGAGAAATTAGAGGTAGACATAACAGATGCCGGAAAACCCGTAAATAGTGACTGGGATCAGTTCCAGGGGGCCAAGACGGAAATAAAATCTGAGTCAGAACAATACGAAAACGACATGGAGTCTACAACTATAATTGATATGGATTTGATTGTAAAAACCGAGAAAAACAGCTATGATGAAGACCACAGTGATGGCTTTGACTCCTCAGACAGTGACTTACCTCTCCGTATGGAGAAAACAAAAACAAAAAAGAAAAAGTTAAAGAGTAATGGATCACAGAGTCCAGAGAATCGGTTGTTATCGGCGTCTTGGGATGATTATATGTGTCGTTGCGCGAATTGCGATGCTCAATGCAAGAACATCATGTCGTTACGTCTTCATTCGTTACAAATACATTCATGTTGCTGCACATTCAAATGTTCTGACTGTGGAAAAGTTATTCCAAATTTCAAAGCTTTCATAAACCATGTCCGATTACATAAGAAAACACTTCGTTACTGTTGTGAGTTTTGTAACAAATGCTTCAAAATGTCTACATATTTAAAAAAGCACAAAAACAAAATGCATGGTAATATTTATCGTACCATGTGCCAAAACTGCGGAGCAACGTTTGAGAACCCTGAACTCTTACAAGACCATCTCACACTATTCACAAAGCACTTCAAAAAACGTAGCATGAAACCAGAAAAACTTGATCATGAGTTAAAATGTGACATGTGTAATAAAGAGTTTAAGTCGCGCAGTAATTTACATCAGCATAAACTTGTTCATACGGAAAGGTCTAGAGACTTCTCTTGCCACATATGTGGTAAAATGTTCTTCACAAAAGGGACACTGAGTACACACATGATGATCCATGAAGATACAAAACCGTTCAAATGTGGGTTCTGTCCGATGGCCTTCCGAGCCCGTGGTAACCTACAATCCCACATAAGCCTCCATTCTGGAGCGAAACCGTTTGTGTGTGAACAGTGCGGTAAAAGTTTTCGGGTTAAAAGACATTTGAAATCGCACTCTATAGTTCACACAGACCTTATGCCCTATGTCTGTGATTATTGTAATAAGCCCTTTAGATTTAAGACTCGTCTAAATCTTCATTTGAGGCAGCATACTGGTGCAAAACCCTATAACTGTATATTATGTCAAAGGGACTTTACAAATGGCTCAAACTTTAAAAAGCATATGAAAAGAAGACATGATATTGATACTTCAAAGAGGAAATACCAAAATGTAACAAATGCAAATGTTGAACAACCTCCTACAAGTGAGACAATTATTTCATGAAGAGTAAGACTGTGAGTTATTTATGATTTAGAATATGGATATTTAAATATCAGCCTTTTATATAAGTACTGTTTGACAGCTGGACACAGGTATTCTCTACTACTGAGATGGTTTAGGCCTCGTCCACCAAGCTGCCTAAGTGTCAGTTTTCTAATGGAAACCTAATGGGAATGAAAAAGTCTTTATGAAACGGTTCTAAATATGTATCTGTAGTAAATGAAAAACAATACCCACTTTATTTTTTTTAATATTTAAGAACAGTTTATTATATTAATGAACTGACTAAAGAAGCATATTATGTTGTATTTATTTGGATAAATCAAATTAAAATGAAGCCAAAACATTGGCTGACTATATGAATAATTATAATAAACCTTACTGTGAAATTTTTGTTCGAATTGTAATTAAGTATTTGTATCACATTGGTTTTGTTTAGGGAAAGATCCATTCAGTATTTGGTTATTTTTTTTTTATTTCCCTCAATAATTGTTTATGAAAAATTGATTAAGTCTTTCCATTATACAATATTTATTTAAGACATTTACCAATTACAGATGGCAGCTAATTTTATATTAAAAATAAAACTTGTGACACATGTACAACTCTTATTACTTATCAGCAGTCACCTGACACCCTGTTTACACAATTTTCTTGTTATATTTCCTTTTCATTACGAGCTTAACAATTTATTGACATTGCATTTTAGTGTTGCCACCTATATGGAAAACATTTCTATGTATAGTACTAGACAAACCATTTCTTCAAATAAGAGTAGCCACTTATTATATTCTAATCTATTTATTATTATATCATGGTTTAGTGGCAACCGGCAGCAACTTGATTCGATTCCCAGATCCGACATTTTGTGGTTTTTCAAAACTTACGGATTGACGACCGTGTCTCTAGCCAAGGGAAAGCAGTTGCGCTTCACTCTGGATTTAACACAAGTATATACTTGTATCTGAAAGTATCTACTTATGTCAAATTATTAGCAGGGCCGGATTAAGAATGTTGGAGCCCCTAGGCATTGCCCCATTGGAGTCCTGTTTTGCTTTCCAATCTTCCTAAAATATTTTTTTCTACCACAACCTAATTAACCGACTGCAAAAAAAATTTTTTTTTTATAACTTATAATATGTTCCAAACTTGAGTAGTGGATAATTGTTCTGAGGTTCCAAAGCCTATAGCGCCCTCCTAAGCTTTCAGCACCCGCTTTAGTTCCTCCTGACGCGCCGGCAACCAATAACCGGTACTGCATATATCGTAGATAATTATGGAATATATCCGAACTCTACGATATTCTTGGTAATGAGATTCACTATTCAGGTGTTTAACTGTAGGTATAGGTATGTTTTAAAAAGATAAATCCGTTAAGTATTCGTACATTTTTTTTCAATGTCACACATTTTCCTTGACGTAGCAATATCAAGTTTTTTGTCTATTTTGTATTGATTATAATAAATTATTCTATTTATATAAAATGCTATTGTTATCGATCTTTTGGACTTGGCAACGATTCGATAGTTTCTTGATACCTATAATTTAAATTGACGTCGGTCGGGCCCTTCCCGTCACGCATGATTGCGTTTAAAACATGCTAATGCACGAAACGATAGGCATCTTCCTCTTTGTTTGTTTTTGGCAACAAGGTTTTTATCACTTTCTTTCGGATATTTGATCGTCTATGGTTATTCCCTAACTGCCGTTTTCGATAAACAATCCAAAGGTTAATCTTCAATCCAATCACAAGAATATACCCAAAAGATCTTATACTAGGTAAACATATAAAAAAAACTGGTAGGTGCATTTTCTCGATGGATCGAAAATAGCGATTATTGAAAAACGGCGATAAGTAGACAGCGATAATCGTATCTAATTCTAAAATGCGTACCAGAAAATATAGGATCCTAAATTCTGTCACTTCCCAGTAAGATTAGTAATGAGATAGAGACATTAGACTGATATTCATATTTTCCAATAAGTACCTAATGTTGAGGCGTCTGACGGTCAATTTTTTATTTTTTTTTGTTAATGGCCCTACTGCCAGTAGCCTGACACGAGTCGGCTTTTCTGGCCACACCGGTCTTTACGGTTAACGCAGAAGGCGCTCGCAACCCTGAATTAAGTGACCATGCTGAGGGCAACCCACTAACGGGTTACGAACCTCGGCTCAGGACGGCCTCTGAGAGAGGATGAGACATCAACGATTAGGGAAAGTTTGGTTTTTAGGCCTAATCCTATTAGATTGTGTTGTCATCGGCACGCGGGCCGGAGCTGCTAGGGGGGGCGACGGGGAACGTGGCGAGGACGGAACTGCGGTCTTGTGGAGTGTTGGAGTTTCAAGAACTCGTTCTTACGGCGGATGGCCAGAGTGATGTCGTCCTCTGGATCGGTTAATACGGAACGCGGCCGTCTCCATTTGGCGCGGTCGAATGGAGCGTCGGTCAACAACGATACAAAAAGGTGTTATAATAAGTACCTACCTTCTTATCATATGTATTCCGAGGTCAACAGTGATTTATTATAATCAATACAATGAAATCGTTTATATCCGCTGGCTCCCGTGAACTTCATTTCACAATTTTATACCCTAAGTATAGAGAATGTATGAAGGTATGAAGCTATGAAATTTTATATTTCCATGAAATATTTTCTAGTAACTTCTATTATTCTAAACAGTTATAAAAATACAACAATACAGGGTCATTTTGACATTGCGTTAATAAATGAAACCACATACTCATCTTTGCCTCTGTTAACATTATGCCAAAAATCATCCATGAGAAACGAATATTCTCACCAGAAATCTCAAATTTACTTTCCTGATTTTTTTATCATTTTTAAGTTTAGTGCGAATATGGCTCGTGCGTGAGTATTTTTCTGACTGAAAATATGATGTTGCCGCTGCGACTCATCCTCTTAGACTAGTAGTAGTGGCATTAGGGCATGTAAACTTATAGTTACTTTTTATTGATATTTATTTTGTTCGAAACTTGCACTTTTTTATTTTACATCTATGGTTAAAATAACTTAATGGAAAACGTTATTTTCAACGAGATAAGTATGTGGTTTCATTTATTAACGCAATGTCAAAATGACCCTGTATAAAAGAAACTGTAAGTTTACAATGAAATCGTTTATATCCGCTCGCTGCCTTGAATTTCATTTCAGAATTTTATACACCAGGTATAGATATGAAGCTATGAAATTTTATATATTCTATGAACTTCTAAGTCGACGATAGCCTAGTTGGGAATGGAACGGTCTGCCGAGACAATGTCCGTAGGTTTAAACGCAAGGCACACACCCCTGACTTTTCAAAGTTACGTGTGTATTGTTTATCAGTTTTATCGTTCACTTTAACGGTGAAGGAAAACATCGTGAGGAAACCGGCATACCTGAGAATTCTCCATAAGAATTTCGAGGGTGTGTGAAGTCTGCCAACCCGCACTAGGCCAGCCTGGTGGACTAAGGCCTTAAACCCTCTCAGTAGTAGAGGAGGCCCGTGCTCAGCAGTGAGCAGTATATAATACAGGGCTGGTATTATTATATGAACTTCTATTATTGTAAAAAGTTAACTACAACTACAAGAGATGATTCCCTATATAGGTAGTTCTACATTCCATTTTCAAATCTGTTCGATTTAAGTGTTAGGTACAGCAGATTCAAATTCACTTTATTATAACTACTAGCTTTTGCCCGCGGCTTCGCCCGCACGAAAGAGTTTTTCTTGGATAAACGTCCCGCTATACATTTTACCGGGATAAAAAGTAGCCTAAAACTTTCCCAGGGTTTCAAACTCCATAGCAAAGTTCATCGAAATCCGTTCGAGAGTTTTTGAGCTTACCGCGTACAAACTCTGCACCCGTTTTTAACCCTTTAGGGGTTGTATTTCGCAAAATCCCGTCTTAGTAAGCACCTACGTCTTAAAAGGAACCCCATGCAAACTTTGAAACTCCTAGCACTTGTAGTTTCCACGATTTTGCGATGAGTGAGTGATCTTTCGCTATTATACATGTAGATTTAGGTATTTATTTGCAGATCTAAAGGAAGTTGTATATGACTAGTACCAAGTACCATAGTCTCATTGTACCCTCGAGCCTGGCGACTGGCACCGAGCCACCGTGTTACAAACAATGTGAAATGTGAATCCTCCCGACACGCTCCGAATGGCATGAGATTCCTACGCTCTGCAGATTATATTCAGTTTACATAAGCACGGTGTATAACTCCTTTTATGGCTATATAGCTATGGAAAAATTAAACTAACATTACCTGCCTTTCATTACATTTCTATTTTATGTATGCTACCAAATATCAATCAAGTACTATGCAATACATGACCTAAGACTTCGTACTGGTCTGGTCTTTTTGCGCCTCGACAGGGCATGAACCCTGTGCCTGGACACCATTGACACTGCCCTAATTACAACACTGGTCTTGTATGACTATCTCTGGACATGTCCAGTGTCGTATCATGTATGACAATGGTGTATGACAACCACCCCACTGAAGGCATCCCATTAATTTTTAGGATTTCTAAACTTATGGGAGTCCTGTTACAAATGCTCTAAACTGATATTATGGGTTTTTTAAATAGGTTATTGATAAGCAGATCCTCATTGTTATGCAATTTACGTTTGATTGTCGTTAAGGAAGGTTAGGATACCTAATGAAGATTGTTTGATGACAGATATATTATGGAGATTACATCTAACCCTGAAACAAAGATTTTCATGCGTTACTGTGAAACGCAATCGCATCTTACTGGTAAAACCACGTAAGATACATAGAATCTATAAAAACAGACGAAGCACATCGTTCCTCATTAATCTCGTATTGTGCCAATGATTAAGCTCGGCTATGGATGTGACTTGGAAGCTATAGTATTTAAATGGACTGCCTCGGTGGCGTAGTTGTATTGCGTACGCATTACGAGTACGAATTGCGCGCTGAGGTCCTGGGTTCGATTCCCGGGTCGAGCTAAAAACATTGTGACTGGGTTTTTCCATCTTAAAATTTACTCAGTCGCAGCTCGGAGTCAGGAAGTTGGCGGTGTGATACCCCCGTGCCTCGGAAAGCACGTAAAGCCGTTGGTCCTGCGCCTGATCTCTCTCCGGTCATGTCGGATTGCCGTCTCACCGGACTATGAGAGTGAAGGAATAGCGAGTGCACCTGTGTATTGCGCACACACTTGTGCACTATAATATCTCCTGCGTACCTGGCTGATCTCCGTTGAGATTGGCCGCCGTGGCCGAAACTGGCTAGGAGAGTTATTATTATTTAAATAAATTATTTCATTTATCTAATTTCATTATGATTTATTATATGGGTTCCCGGCGGTCATATAATAGCCAAAACCCTTTATGCGTCTTCGTCGATATTTGTTTCTTCGATGATACAATGTTAGGTAGTTGTTTTATTTTAATACCAATTGTATTCTATTTTTAAAGAGTAAAAAGAGTACCTTTAAAGCTAAGAAATGTTAGTTACGACTGCCTAACTTTGCTAGGTGAGTTCCTAAACGCCAAAACTATAATCTGCAATATCATAAATAGGTACAAGGCATTATGGGACTTAACATCTAATGTCTCAGAGTGATGGGCACACTATAATATAGTTGTAATGTAGTCGTAGGTATCGCTTACGGCTTACCATCAGACAAAAGGCTGGTTCGTGTCTTCTTTGATTTATATAAAAGTAAACTGCAATCTTTATAACACTTTTGTCTCATCTGTAATAGTATAAGCTGTGTGCAATATGTCGCAGTGGAGCACGCGATGGCTCCGCGCGTGTCCACCGACGCACGCGAGATTGTTTTCTTACATCGCACGCTGCTTCTAATATTCAAATGAACTAAAACACAATTAGAATGTTAGATCCACAATGAAGTGTTATGAATATTAAAATTATAAAAAACATTCAGATTGCTCCCTTCTTGTGATCGTTTATTGAGATCGGCGGCTAGATATCTATCTAAAGCTATGGACAACCAATCTTAATTTTTGCCTGTTCCCTACTTATCTGCCCTTGTAATAGGGGCCGTAGCGAAGATGCCTTTCGACAATCGTTTACGCTAACGTTATATACGAATGATAAATCGATGGGACAATCTGTAATTCTAATATATTTTTCTGGTTTCTACTAGTGCTATTTATTGTAGAAAGGTATCTTAGCTACGGCCCTAGGTAGATATTCAATAAATTTAAAATACCAAGTACCTAAAGATTATTCTGTTGTAAGTATATATACCTACCTACCTTTAATAAGTAGTAACCCAAAGCTTTTGCGTTGAAACTATGCTAGTAGACGAAACTAATTTAACAAATCATTTAACTAATTTTCAAACAGTTTAAAACCCTGTTTAAGCAAACCTCTAATTAAACGGAATATAATATAGAAAATATGTACCTAACTTATTGTCCGCTTCATATTAATGATTGAATTTAAAATCGTCGGGATAGATCTTAAGGAAAATATATTTTGTCTCGTGCCACTCTCTTGTACACCGCTCGGTGTTCACCAAACCGTGTACAAAACAAAAGCAACGGAAACATTACGCCAGTCGTCGACAAGAAAGTCCGCGGGACAGAACTACAATCGCATCTACACACTCTACAAGCAAAATTATACACATTTTCAATCATAGAAGAACCAAAAAAGAAACATAACCTATGGCAGACAAAATCAATGAAAATAAAAAATTATATCATCATAATTATTAATTCGGTCATAAAAATGTAAATTAAATGCATATATGATAATAACGTTGCTCGCATCAACAGATAATAAATAGTGTGTGATTTGACAGTTCGTTTTTCCAAAATGGACGCCAATGGCGGCGTAGCATTATGCCTTTTCTTTGCTTTCTGCACACGGTATGTGGAATCACAGAGCTACTTTAGAATGGTGAGTAGTTTTAGACATCTTAACAATTATGTTTACATTTATCTTGCATTTACATCTACGCGTAACATTAAGATAAATACCTCGCCTACATAAGCGATCATGCGATCAGCGACACTGGTGTAAAAACCGTTAAATTCAATTTTGCTAAATATAAAATCAATAACTTATAATATTTATTAATAATAGATTTTTTACACTTTACACTAAGATAATGCATACAAATTTAATCGTTCCATAAGTTGTACGTATCGTGCGGGGGGCATTGGTTGCCTCGATCTCAAGTTCGTATCTGTATAACTTGTCGTTTATAAGAATTATTAATATTAATTGTATGTTATACCTATTATTGCGATTGGGGAGTATTAAAAAAATATATTTGTTGATCAATATAAACAAAATTTTGGTTATAGTAGCTGTTCACGCCAAAATATAGCGGACCCCCACTGAACTAGCCCACTGAGTTCGTCCTCACGTCTTACCAATTTACAATACTAATGAAATCGGTTTTTCTCTAAGCGAAAGTGAAAATTTAGATCGGCCATTGTTCTGCAGTTATCCAAGGATAGGCTAACAATGGTTATTTTGTTAATGATCACCTTACTTTTGCTATTTACTATCGGAAATTGGGTCTTCTATGCTAATAAATAGAGATGGCCACTACTATTTTTATAGTAAAAAAGAAATTTATTAAAGCAAAGGTTTCTTTGGGCATGAATTAACTTTGAGCAGTATGTTCGATGCTTCTAGTAAGTACTTAAGTACTTTTGGTACCTTGATATTTAACAATTTTACCACATCAATATCGTAACTAAGAAGTTTGTTTTATCGAATCAGCCACGGCTGGCGTAAAGCCAGAAATCGCTAAGTGTTCATGTAGGGAGATGTAAAAAAATATAATATGATACGGAAGGGCAAGCAAAATAATGACATTTCCGTTTTCGATCACGGAACCCTAAAATTGCTTAAGGTACACGAATCTGCAATTTGAGTCGCAACTCCAAGCGTGAAGGTTGTACTGCAAAAAATATGTCGCTCAAGTGACACTTATGTGGTGTATGGCACCGTGGAGATCATTATGTTTATTAAAAAAACTTTATGTCATATATAATTGAGGTCAAGTTATAACTACACTACATGAACATGAACACTACATGAAGCGACGATAGCCTAGTGGGGAATGGAACGGCCTGCCGAGACATTGTCCGAAGGTTCAAACCCAAGGCAGACCTCTGACTTTTCGAAGTTATGTGTGTTAGTTTATCAATTGTCGTTCGCTTTAACGGTGAAGGAAAACATCGTGAGGAAACCTACATACCTGAGAATTCTCTATAAGAGTTTCGAGGGTATGTGAAGTCTGCCAACCCGCATTAGGCCAGCGTGGTGGACTAAGGCCTGAACACCCCAGTAATAGAGGAGGCCTATGCTCAGCAGTGTGCAATATATAATACAGGGCTGATTGAATTGCATTGCATATAACTATACTGCGGATATTCCGATTCTTCCGCCTGTCCTTGGTTATCCCAATCATCTGAGGGATCGGCGCAACACACCATTACAAGAATGTTTCACCAGAAATGATCTGGCTTAGTATTTAGGATCACTTGATGGTAATTGTCTGCACGACGTCCACCAGTTATCATCCAGTCCCCGGAAAGTAATGTTAGAAAAATAAAGTGTTAGCAGACATGAATTCGAACCCTAAACCTCCATGTTCAAAACCTTTATGTGTTGCCACTAGACGAAGGAGGCGATTAATACCTATTACCTAACAATAAAAGGGATCTAGGTAATAACAGTGCCGGATTAAGACCACTTGATGCCCTAAGCAATCCACGCCTGTGCCTCCATCCATAAATAACTAGTATTGGTCTTTATATTATAAATTTTGTAGTTATTTATTAACAAGCAATAAAAACGAAAGCCTTTTTTTACTTATTAAAATGCGACTTACTACTTTTACAGGCATTAAATTGGCGGAAAATTGTCTTTAAGTTCAACGTTATAAGCATACCTACAGGCTACATGCATATTACACCATTGATAAAGCATCGAGCCTTTCCTGTAGCATCGTTGTTCATTTTTCATTTTATATTAGCAAATATATTTTTTTGGTGCTGTTTCGGATTTTTTTTTTTTTTTGCTGACGCGGAGAAAGTGACTTATTACTACCGCCCAGTGTTCAAGGGGAACGACTGAGCGGTTATGTTGGGTTCACCGTGCCTTACGACCCGACGTTGAGCCGCCCGAAGAGATGGAAAACGTCGGGCGACCGCCGGGCCGAGTCCCTAACCTATGTACACCGCACGGCATACCAACTAAAACTCCGCGGTGGCCATCTTCGGCGCATTAGGGACGGCTGCGGGCTTCCTCCCGTCTAAGTTGTCGTCCGCAACCACCCCTGCGCGTACCGCTGATGCTGTTTCGGATGCCCCTCCAAGAGGTGATGGCCTAAGCAATGGCTTAATTTGCTTATGCGCTAATCCGGCACTGGGTACTAACCTAACAATTGTATTGATGGGCATAATATGATACCACCGAAGTTGGTTTCCTGGTGTTTTACAAAAATCTGCAAAGCATCTTTCCCACTTATCTTCAGAATTGCGACCTTGTACGTTAATGCCGTGTAAGACAACTTATTTTACAACAGAGTATAAGTTTTAAACAGCACGACTGGCTGCAGTTTACATAATCGTTTGTTTGGTTTTCTCGTGAGTTACCTAGGTACTATTTTCTCAGGGAACTAACACGAACGCGGCTGAAGCGATGCAGTTCCTTCGGGAATACGACCGGGAAGCGTCCGGCATGTGCTATCGGTAAGTTAACTTTCCTATTGGGCAGTAGGTCACACAACGGCTGAGAAACACTTTATGTGTAAAGTATAAATTTGTTAAACGATCTTAAACGGTAAACCTTAAATTCAGATTGGATTAATTGACTTCTCCGAATAAAGTTTGATCGCATTGCTCACACAATAATTATAATCGACTGCTTCGGTGGCGTAGTTGTATTACGGTGCGGCTGCAATGCTGAGTGAGGTCTTGGGTCCGATCCCCGGGTCGGGCAAAGTGATATTGAGTTTTTCTACTTAGTATGAGCTCGGAGTCTGAAATTTGTGCCCGATATGGAGATAGGCTCGCCCCCTATTACATCACGGGACGGAATACGCACGTCGAAAAGTGGGTGCCCTAGTTGCACCTCTGCCTACCCCTTTGGGGATATCGGGCGTGAGAGTGTGTGTGTATATGTGAATTATAATTGGCTTGTTTTCGTCGTAACGCATCGGTATATGGAACTAGGGAGAGCTTTTTCTTCCTGATCCCAAATCAGTAGGAATTATTTGCAGAAAGCATACACAAATGTCTTGGTCCTCGTTGTGGCTCTTAATTTACAAACAATTATTCACAGAGTAACAATGTCGCAATGGAAATTCGTGACAAATATAACAGAATACAACAGAAGAAGAATGGTGGAGGAATTGACCATCAGTTCGAAATTCGAGCGGTTATCGTGGAGGAAAGCAGCTGCCTTCGACGCCTCAAGGCTGTCTGACCATCAAAGTAGGAGGCAGCTAACTAAGATAGTTCAGAGTAGCAGGGCTGCGTTGAGCGATGAAAAGTTTACAGAGGTTACTGATTCCTACAAATTACTAACTAGTCTAATGCTGTGCGGACGTCCATCTGGATAGATCACTTGATACAGATTGCAGGAACTCCCTGGATGCAGACCGCTTTGGCAGGTCTGTCAGAAAACTTTTAAGGGATGCCTATGTTCAGCAATGGATTTCATGTGCCTGTTGACGATGATGTAATGTGCTCTTGAATTCATCAAGCCATTCAAACAAATACTTAACGCAATCATGTCACCGTCGCTTTTGATATATCGCGTCATATTGTAAATCTTCCAGTAAAGTCGCGTGCTGTCTCGCGATAGTATCATACGTCATGGTCCAGATATCTAGCGGGTCAGATATTTCATATATATATTTGCTCAATTAATACAATACGTTATCCTTCTTTTGCTTCTGAGGTATACTAATGGTAAAGTTCCATTAAAATTACAGAAACTTGAATCATAAAAACCCTGAGTACAGAAATTAAGAAAGAATGTCAGCGTGTTAGTAAAGTATTACGTTTTCCACACGAAACATCTTAGCTACGCAATATATCGTAATTTTAATTGTTTTGTAAGTGACTCATAAAGAACAGTAATTTATTTGTTATTGTAAATAATTTACTTTCTGTTTCTTTCGTGGAATTTAGAAACACGTTCTAATGCATATTTATAAGCCTTTTGTTACTATTACAATATTTCTTCATAGCGCAATTAATCTGCATTTTTTTTAGATTATTGCTAAACTGATAAGTTGCAAACGTGTCTGCTTGATGTAAAGATATTTTTCAGATTTATATATAACATTGTAGGATCAAATTAATGTCATAGTCTTATCATTACGACTAATATTTTAATGAGGGTTTCAGTATATAACTGTGTCTTTAATGTGTATTGTAGTTTAAGTTTCGTATTATTATTTATTACAATATTCCAGCTCCAACAAGTAATATCAGAAATGAAAGAAATTTACAACACGGCTAAAATATGCCCATACGGCCAAAAGCCCTATGATCCGCACATTCCACGAGCACCATTCCAAGGTAGTGACTTCCAAGACCTGCCAATCCAGGGTTACCAGCTGGCCAACCAGCCCTACCAACACTACCAGGCTTATACTGAATCTCAAGAGTACCCGAACTACTGTGATATGCAATTAGACCCTGAAATTACCAGGATCCTAGCACATTCGAGGATTGAAAGCGAGCTGCTATACGTTTGGAGGAGTTTCAGGGACAAGACTGGTCCCAAGTTGAAGAATCGGTTCATGAGATACGTTCAGCTGGCGAACCAAGCTGCTGTTGCTACTGGTAAATCTATTTTATTTTTAGTAACAGTCATTACTGCAAGAACTCACCATAGATCTTGAACAAGTCTTGAAGTTGAATCGTTAAATTAATTGACTAAAATATTTTGATTTCTTATGACATTATGCGAATATTAGACAAAATATAACATTTTGTTTGGTAGTCATCTTACCAAGTGGAGAATAATTATTGAGGAGATCTACAACGACTGTTAACCCTAGATGAATCCTATTCCAAATAAAGACTACTTACAGCAAAATCTACTTCAATAAAATAATACAGATACTATAATATATCCCTTCAGGGTACCGAGACGCGGGAGACCAAATGCGCTCCACATACGAAGACCAGAACTTTAGGACGAGTGTAGAGGAGATCTACAACCAAGTTTCCCCTCTGTATAAGCAGTTGTTCACGTACGTCAGGAGAAGACTGGTGCAGCGGTACGGAGAGACAAGCGTGCGAGCTGACGGACCGATTCCCTCGCATTTGTTGGGTAAGAAAGATACCTAAGTAACTTGTTCGATGCAAAAAAATTGAGAATTTTGTATACAGTAGGTAGTTTGCTTGATTCAATATATTCTGCACAGAAATTTCTTCAACCAATAGCTTTATTTATTCGAATAAAGTAATAATGGCTCACATAGGTGTATATATTCAGTTTCAAACAGGCCAGCATAAGTGTGTCAACAGGGGACAATCACTTCTCGTCAATAAAAACAAAACAATATTAATGGCAATACCTTACTTATAATTAGATAGGGGCGGTTGCGGACGACAACTTAGGCTTGAGTCGGAGGAAGCCCGCAGCCGTCCCTAATGCGCCGAAGATGGCCACCGCGGAGTTTTAGTTGGTATGCCATGCGGTGTACATAGGTTAGGGACTCGGCCCGGCGGTCGCCCGACGTTTTCCATCTCTCCGGGCGGCTCAACGTCGGGTCGTAAGGCACGGTGAACCCAACATAACCGCTCAGTCGTTCCCCTTGAACGCTGGGCGGTAGTAATAAGTCACTTTCTCCGCGTAAAAAAAAACTTGTAATTAGATACCTACAAAATATACTTTGGATTTGATACAGGTAACATGTGGGCCCAAAACTGGAAGTCTATCATGGATCTGGTGATGCCGTTCCCTCAGGCTCCTAACGTGGACGTCACGTCCGAGATGCTGCGACAGGGGTTCACTCCTTTGAGGTAAGGAATTAGAATTAACGGATGTAAACGTATCGAAAACTAAAAATGGTTTGCTTAAATTTACCTGAACAGTTAGTGACTCCTACGAAGTTGTATGGTCACTTTGATCTTCTCTATGCACGTTGATCACAGAAACAATTTCTAAGAAATGTCAACTATCGATTTATGATTATTGATTGAGTTTTATAATACTGTAAAGTGTAAACGATATTTTGTTCATTAGAGATATCCTCTTAAATTTCGCCACATAATTATTCTAGAATGTTCCAAATGGCGGAAGACTTCTACACGTCGATGGGTATGAAGCCAGCCCCTCCCGAGTTCTGGCGGGGCTCCATGCTGGCTCGACCTCCTCAGCGCAGCGTCCAGTGTACTGCCAGCGCCTGGGACTTCTGCAATAGGATTGATTACAGGTGTGCCGTCATATCGTCTTATTTTAGTATGTGTGTATTGGCATGTCTATTCTCAATCGGTGAAGTATTGCGTTTAATCCCTAACGGGTAATCAAAAGTTCTATTTTGTCAAGAGTATTGCCCAGAATAGAACCATTTCCTGGTCACGCGTTATACTTGTTCACCTTGAACCACTTCTCGAGATGTAGAAGTGACCTTATTCGAAGAATGATAGAATTTAATATTCAATGAGCACAGATATCAAAATATTTTACAAAATCTTCCAGGATCAAACAATGCACGGAGGTGACGATGCAAGACTTGATATCGACTCATCATGAGATGGCGCACATACAATATTATCTTCAGTACGCGGACCAGCCTCAAATGTTCAGGGATGGGGCGAATCCTGGTAAAGAGTAAAAGAATGTTAAAATATTAAGATACATATTCATTAATTACCCCTTACCGATGACTTGGTAAAGGCCGCAGGAACGCGCTAGATGCAGGCCGCTTTTGACAGGTCCATCTGGAAATTTTTGGGGGAGGCCTATGTTCAGCAGTGGACGTCATGTGGCTGATGATGATGATGTAGTGTTTGGTCTTATTTCTTAGTTAACTTTTGCGACTTAGTTCGTCTTGTACACTAATTAATTTTCCAGCATTCCATGAAGCCGTAGCAAATGCTGCGACGCTCTCTGTCTACAACCTTCCGCATTTGCAACGAATTGGACTCTATCAGAACAAGTAAGTATATAAAAACGAGTATAGGGTATAAAGATATTAATGTAAAAAAGAGTTCCTCGACCATTTCATAATTCTCTACACTAAGTCAGGTCTTTCTGCGTGAGTAAACAAAAATATAGAAGACGTAATCCTATAATTATGAGACGTATTTTTTTTACTGTGGGTCAATAAGTGTCTGCTGGGCTTATTTTTGATTGTTTTCATTTTTTTGGGCATCATTTAAATCCTTACTATACTTTGGAATTATCGAAACTCAAGTAGGTATGTATGTATAATCTCATTCATCATTTTCAGAACCCACGATCCTTATGAGGTCAGCATGAACTTCCTAATGACAATGGCCCTTGAGAAAGTTGCGTACCTACCTTTCGCATTTATGGTGGACCAGGTAATTTTTTTCTATTTATCCATAGTGCCTGATATTACAAGCTTGAATTACCTGCAATATTTTTATTTCGTATTGTCGTAGTGGCGTTGGTCAGTGTTTGAAGAAGGAGTTCAGAATATGAACCATCGATGGTGGCAAATGAAGCTACGGTATCAGGTAACAAGTCATTTATTTATGCTTAGCACGATGTTTGCTCTAATAACAGTTACAACTAGTCCAAATTCTCTTACGGATCTCCTGGGACAAAATTTCATAACTACGCGGTGCTAAAGAGCATGCTATGTTTACTGCAACACTTCTAGTATTCTAGTAAATTGAACTCGTAATGAGATAATATTTTAAGGGCGTCATACCACCGACTCCAAGATCTGAAGCGGACTTCGATCCAGGTTCCAAGTACCACGTGATCTCTGACCAAGTAAGTCATACTCCGTTTAATTTTTATACCATTCAGAAGTATAGTACCCACAGAAGCAAAATAATCCCATAGCAAATAATACGAGTAATAACTTGTTTAATGTGCAGCTGTACCAAAGGCAAGTTGCAATCTCAGACCCAGGTGGCCCGCCACGAGTGTGCACGTATTAAGTCTAAAACATAAACTGGGTAAAAATAAATCCCCGAAAAGATATTAAAATATCTCATCTGACGCGGATGACTAAAACCGGCCCAAAAAGCAATTTATAATACACACACACACACACACACTCACGCCTGTTATCCCCGAAGGGGTAGGCACAGGCGCAATTAGTGCAACCAATTTTTGCCGTTATTCCGTCCCATGATGTGTGATAGAGGGCGAGTCTATCGCCATATCGGTCACAAATTCCACACTCCGGGCTAATACTGAATAGAAAAACTCAATATCACTTTGCTCGACCCGGGGATCGAACCCGAGACCTCAGCTTTTTAGTCGTACTGTAATACAACTACGCCAACGAGCCAGTCCAATTCAATTTTAGTAATTATAGTCAATCAAGTAATTTCAGTCAATTTATAATAATCATGTTAATAATTCCTATTTTTAAGGAATATATCAAATACTTCCTGGCGACGGTGCTGGAGTTCCAGATCTATGAGCAACTGTGCCTGGTGTCGGGGCACCTCGGACAGCTCTTCGAGTGCGACATTTACAGGAGCAGAGAAGCGGGGAGACTTCTCAGGTGATATGTTAATACACTAGCTTTTGCCCGCGGCTTCGCCCGCGTTAATAAGTTTTTCCGGGCTCAAAGTACATAAAAACCTTCCCGTTGAATCACTATCTATTAAAAAAAACCGCATCAAAATCCATTGTGTAGTTTTAAAGATCTAAACATGCATAGGGACAGACAGCGGGAAGCGACTTTGTTTTATACTATGTAGTGATGATTCATAAAAAGAATACTTTAACTAGGTTTTGCTCGCTTCGGTATAATACTAATGTTTATGTTTTTTGGAATATAAAGTTATAGTTATTTCAAAGCAATGTCATCATTTATCACATCATATGCACACCTATTTTGTTTAAAACAAACACCAAACTACCAAACTTTATTTTTGCAACATAAAACACTAGTAAGATTCATACCATTTAAATTAAAAATCATCTATTTAGTAAAATCTTATATTTTGTCCGGGTAACTCTAAAATCGTGGGTTTTTTACTGCATTTTTAATTTTACTTTAACCACACGTAGAAGAGTATTTTGAAATTTCTTCCATATTTACAGTGAAATTATGCAGCCTGGGTCTTCTAAATCAGCTTCGGATATCATCAGAACCATGACAAGGGGCAAAACCAACAGGATATCGCCAGAAGCTTTGGTCAAGTGTGTATTGTTTACATATTTATTTAATTAAGACGCAAAATACAGTACAACCAAATATCTTTGCAATTTTATAAAATGCAAACTTAAAACTAAATTTTATTTCAAAGCATACGCCCTCACATGGGTTAAGACCTATACTCAAAGGTCTTAAGAAACTAAAACTAAACCTTAAGAACAAAAAGTGCGGACTATAAATAAGGAATAGATTTCATTGTCTTGGTAACGGAGCCGATTGACATAAAAAAATGTTTTGGTGTTTTGTTTTTCGACATGGCGACAATTTTTTATTTGTAACGCTTGCCGCACACGTTCGGTTTCCTAATTAGGTTTCCTGATCAGGAATTCAGATTCGGAATTCTTAGTGACTAGCGCAAACGTCCGGTTTTTTGTACCAACACGTTCGATTTCCTGATCAGGAATTCAGATTCAGGAACGTGTGCGCGTTGTTGAACATTTTCTATGTAAGCGGAGCATTCAGGTTTCCGAATCTGAATTCCTGATCAGGAAACCTAATCAGTAAAACCGAACGTGTGCGGCAAGCGTAAGAATTCATATTTATTGTTTTTATTACGCGACTCCTTGACATTGGCAAAATCACCGATAGATAATCTGTGGAATCCATAATTTAAAGAAGAAGACGTAAAAAAATTTGCCTATTTGCCTATTGTGATGGCTGTATATTTTGATAAAATTTTAAGACTAAAAACGTTTTTAGGATTTATATAACAGCCATTTCTTAACAACCTTTAAACAGAATTGCACTCTGTATAAAAATTTACTCAACCCCCAAATTCAGTTGTTCTTTATATTTCATCTCCAGGTACTTCCGACCCCTGGAGTTATGGCTTCGAGTCCAAAATCGGGACGAACCGCTAATAGGATGGAGTTCAAATTACCACGACGTAGCTCTCTTTTCGCAACAATCGGATGGAACCACCAACAAAGCCTGTTCTCTATTACTTTTAATTTTAACCATTTGTTATAATATTTTGAAATAAATTTAATTGTGTTATTTTTTTATTTTTTTTGTTACTGCCTCGGTGGCGTAGTTGTATTGCAAGCATGGTAAGATACCGCTTTGAGGTCCCGAATTCAAATCCCGGGTCAGGCAAAGTGATATTGGTTTGACTGCTCAGTATCAAACCGGAGTTTGGAATAATATGGACTGAGAACCAGGACTGCGGAGGTCCTGGCATCGATTCTCGGGTAGCGGAATACTTCCTAGAAGTATATTTTTCTGAGACTGGTTCCCCAGAGGAAGTTGGCGTAAATAAGGTGTTAAGACGTAAAATCTAAGCAGTTCTGCAAATGTTCGAAAATGTTGCTATCCGATCCTTGGACCTCTCCAAGGTCCTATAACATCGGTATAAACGATAGATTGTTCCTGACTGAGTTCTTATACTAAAATTATTAGAATATTAAATGAACAAAAAAACAGAAATACTTTCACCATGCGGTCTATTCGTCGACGATCATGCGATGCGTAAAAAAAAATCAAACATAGAACATTAGACTTTTTGAATCTTCAAATTGTAGCAAACACGGTAATTGAGATATTGTACCAGATAAACTGATGAAAGATAAAGGTATATCATGAGTTGTGGTTCGAAATTTGAAGATTCAAAAAGTTTTATGTTTGATAATTTTTTTACGAATCGCTAATGATGGTCGACGAATAGACCGCATGGTGAAAGTATTTGTTTTTTTGTTCATTAATAATATTCTAATAATTTTACAATAAGAACTCAGTTGGAAATAATCTATCGTTTATACCGATGTTATAGGACGTAAAATTAATTATGAAAGTATGTTATATCCCGTCAATAGTCGTTTTGGTAGTAATTAATTAACTGCGCGTTATATAATATATTCGTTCAATTGTCGTCATTAACGCTTTCCAACGTCGCGTGCTAAAAATATTGTCTATAAATTTAAAAACATTACTCTCCTTCGCGCGCTTCGTACCTAAATCCTAAATCCATTCATAGGCGTAGGTACGTAGTATCTCTAAGTAGTCTGTGGGCGTAGGTAAAGCGCGTTGTGCTCCCATCATAGGATGTTGAGTCATATAAATAACTAGCTTTTGCCCACGGCTTCGCCCGCGTTAATAAGTTTTTCCGGGCTAAAAGTACATAAAAACCTTCCCGTTGAATCACTCTATCCAACACATTTTGGATAAAGATTACCTAATATTATGACGTTGATACAACTCTTAACAAATAATGCATTAATTTCGACCAAATTTGATTACCATAAAAATGATTCTAGTGAGTTAATCTTAAAAGATAGACATATACTGTCGCGGACTTTTTTTTAGATCATTTCAAGCAGAATAATTCTTTCATACATATATTTTTGGTATCTTGAACCGTTTTCGCAGCGCACGCAATGGAAGCCCTCAAGGATGAATAATTTTCCCCGCTTTTTTCACATTTTCCATTATTTCTTCGCTCCTAATAGTTGCATCGTGATGTTATATAGCCTATAGCCTTCCTCGATAAATGGTCTATTCAACACAAAAAGAATTTTACAATTCGCACCAGTAGTTCCTGAGATTAGCGCGTTCAAACAAACAAACAAACTCTTCAGCTTTATAATATTAGTATAGATTTGTTACGACTCGCTTATTTGCGAAAAAAAAATTTTTGGAAAAATACAATATTATTTGCTAGGCTCATTGATTATAATATGAGTACTTATTATAAAATTTTATTTGATAAATAATTATTAACATCAAAAATTATTAAGTAAATAAAAAGAATATAGAAAGTCGCTGATGAAAACACAAAAACGGAATGACTGGTAAAAGGTAATCTAATAATTTAACATTAATTTTTCCTTCTAAATAAAAAGAAGATTCACTAGTTAATTTAATCAACAGCGTAAATAGCTTTGTAATCATATTGCTTTCTATACATAATTGACGTGAAACCAGGGCGCAGACACTAGTGTTTCAAAAAAACACTGTAACTGTTCTAAAATTAAAATAACAACGCTGAGGCGAGACATGCAAAAACTAACACAGTCTATTCTAAACACATTACCTACAATTTATCGCATGTTTTTGTGTCGACTTTTTCGCGCGCTTTTATTGTGTAAATAGTAAATATTAGTGGTGTAACTGTTGAATGTCTTTGGGTGTAACGAATATTCGCATTCGCACTCGCATTCGCAATAAATTATTCGAATATTTTGCGAATGTTTTTGGCTATGACATGTGAAAATAATTTATAAAATAACACTGCAACAGATTATATTTACAATGTATAAATATTAATTATGTTAGTATAATAAGTACACAATATATCACTACATAGTATAAATCAAAGCCGCTTCCCGCTCTCTGTCCCTATGTCCTCATGTCCCTATGTATGCATAAATTTTTAAAACTACGCAGATAGATAGAGTGATTCAAGAGGAAGGTTTATATGTATAATACATGCATAATATAGTAGAGAAACATTGATAATTTTAGAAGTTTCTAATGTGATGTCGTAAATTAACACATTTTTTTGCGCTTACATTGCAGATGCTGGCTAAACCCTACGAGATAGCTCAAAATAATGTAATACGCTATTGTACCCCTTAAAAAGATCTACAAAAAAGTCCGCAACAGTATATGTCTATCTCTTAGGGATAACCCACAATAACCATTTTTTATCCTTTACTTTTGACGAGAAATTATGGCTTATTTGCGAAGCGATTTTAAGCAATACAGCATTAATCCTTATCCAATTAAGTACCATAAATACATTGTGCATTTAATATAGATCAATATGGCCCTTCACAACACGTAATTTAAACAAATATTTTCGAAGATATTACAGATTTAAAATCTAGGGACATAGCGGTTACGGTGGTACCTACCGGCGGGGGGCCGGCGGCGCGTGCCTATAAAATATGAATGAGAAAAAGTATGGAGATAGTTTGAGATCCATGGACATAGGCTACTTTTATCCCGGAAGAACATAACCTGGGAATTTTATACCGGTTTTTATTTCTCGCGAGTGGGGCCGTCACGGCCTACCCACTGTACCGATTTCGATGTTTGGTGGGGAGATAATTTAAGACCCTGTGACGGACCTTGTATTCCCGAAAATCTTTTTCCGCGAGTAGAACCGCAAGAAAATAAGTATGACAATAGTTTGAGATCCAGACGAGGACATAGTCTACTTTATCCCGGAAGAACATAAACCCGTAATTTTATCTCGGATTTTTTTTTCATATGTCTTTCACCAATGGATGGAGTGATTCAAGAGGAAGGTTTATGTGTACGTATATTACATAAATATTTTGTATGACAAAAAAAATCAGCATGTACCTAATGTTATGCTTTGCTACCTGTGCGAAGCCAGGGCGGGCCGCTAGTATTATATATATTATGTAAGCGGGCTGTGCGCCAATACTAAAAGTCCTTCAGAGGCTCTTTAATTCCGTGCTGCTCGAAGGTGTAACGCCTGGAACAAGAGTATGATGCTTTTCTTCCCGAGCAAGCCGGATTCCAAAAAGGCTATAGTATCATAGATCACATTCATACAATGTGGCAGGTTATATAGGAAAACTGATAAATATAACTTGCCACTTTACTTAGTGTTTGTGGACTATGAGAAGGACTTTAATTCGATCGAGAACTTAGCTGTGTTGCAGTTCCTCCAGCAAAGCCACATTGACTCGATAGTCAATATACCGATGTAACCTCAACCGTTTAATGTACATTAAAGGGCTGAAGTGCTTGTACAACAACGCCACCATATAAATTCATGTACAAGAGCAGACGCGTGAGACAGGGAGATGTTATTTCTCCGAAATGGTCACTGCCGCGTTGGACGACATCTTCAAGGGTGTTGATAAGAAAGGATTTGGAATTTACTTCAATGGCGAGTACATTACTAACCTCATTGTTTTGCCAAAGATATTGTTGTCTTGTCAGAATTATTTGAAGACCATAGCGTTATGATCATTTGTTCAAAGACGTCAATTGAGTTTCCTACCATGTAGGCCTTAAAATGAAGAAGACCAAAATTTTGTCTAATGCTTATTTTGTGCATATGCCGATTAGTGTTGAGAACGAACTCTTGAAGTTTTCGACGAATCAAATGTATTTTTCAAAATATACTTTTTCTCAAAACTATATTTTGAAAAATTTACAATCAGCTAATAGGGTAGTTGACTACTTTTTTTTAATACAATAATGAAAAATGTATGCTATCCAAAATCTAATGGAAAAAGAATTTTCAAAATTGGCGCAATAATAAGTAAGTTATAAAGCTTTGAAATTTGCTGGAAGGGGTAGCTGTGAAATAACAGCAATCCTAGGCTGTGACGTCACCAAGCGCCGTCGGCCATAACGCTACGTGCGTGCGAAAGAGATAGCGCAATATTCCCGCCACGCCCCCACTTTTGCTCACAAGAATATCTAAAAATTCAATAACTGCTTTATTTTTCAATCGATTTTGATTTTGATTTAATAGAAGAATTTCTTTTTCGTATTATTTTCTGTTACATCTAAAATAATGTACGAATTCAAACTTACGAAACTACCCTATTTCACGTAACGTAAGATACAATCTTTTGGCATCAAATACAAATACCATATTCGCATTCGCATTAGCGAATATTGGAGTCAAACATTCGTATTCACATTCGCGTTCGCGAATGTTGGCAATTGGACATTCGTTACATCATTAATAGATACGTTGGCAAAATTGGATCATGATTGAGATATCACTACGCGTCTACTTGATTTTAAAAATAGAAAAATCAAGTATGGACATTTAAGAAAGCTTTATTGAAGGTTAGCTTTAGCTCACGGCTCCGCCCGCGTGGTATTCTTCGGGGATAAATGTCTCACTATAAATTTTCCCGGGATAAAAAGTGCCATTGTGCCAAATTTCCAAAATCCGTTCAGCCGTCTTGGCGTAATTGAGTTAGAAACATCCAAACGTTCGCATTTACCTAGTAAAATGGAGCCTATAGTTTAAGTTAAAACTCTAGCATTACATCTGCGAAAAATGCATTCAATTCCATGTAGTAGTTTAGCTTGATGCGTGTACAAACATACATATAAAAATTCGAACAAATATTTTGACTTCTGTTGCTGTAATAAAGACCCTATACCTATTAGTTTTTGTACAATATCTATAATGTATCAATTTTACTGGTGGTAGGACTCTCATATTATGTAAGAGTCCGTCTGGGTGGGTACCACCGCATTGTCTATTTCTACCGCCAAGCAGCAGTGTGCATGCACTGTTGTGTTTCGGTTTGAAGGGCATTGTAGCCAGTGTAACTACAGGACATAATGAGACTTAACATCTTATGTCACAGGATGACGAGCGCAGTGGAATGCCACACAGTACTTTGTAACTCAAGGTTGGATGGTGTTCCTACTGTGTATGGGTGGTCGTATCGCTTACCATTAGGCTAACGGCATGGTCGTCTCGTCATTCGATGCAATAAAAAAAAATGTACGGACATCGGTTACAATTTTATTATTTGTGTAGAAATTACTACTCAGAAACGACTTTTTCGTATGAAAACTTTTATTTATTATAGAACAATGTGCTCTCAAATCTTAATGATTAATTATAGATTTATTTTAGCAAGCATATAACAATAAAATGTTAATTTATGAACAAAATTCAATCTATGAACGTTAAATAAAAGTCAGTCAATGAAATTAAAAATATCGCATGCCTTTGAAAATAGTATGCCCATTAACCCACACATCGTATTTCCAAAATAGTTTTTGAAAAATGATCCCTCGTTATAGCAACTCGTGAACGAATAGTGACTTTCACTACATTTTTGAAAGGAATGTAAAACTAGACGATTTGATATTATGCACTAATTACGCGACAGATTTAGAACAAAAGTGAGATGAGAAATAATATTAAAAACAATTTCAAGCGTCTTCATAAGACAAATGCTACCTATGGTTTACTTAATACCAAAATGGTTTCCAACCTTTAGATTCAATTTCTGCCAAACAACAATTAAGTACTAACAAAACGGAATAGAATGGGAACATGACGTTTCGTTTGACTATAATTGATTTGGTACGTACGTATAATGTATATTTAATTATTCTTGAAATTAATAACTGCTGTATCACAGACTCACAAAAAGTATGCGTGAAATGGCAGCAGTGAATGAATTTGCCGGAGGCCTAACAAGTAAATCGAAACCACATCGTGCACAAATAAAAAACCAACCTTGTATAATCATTTGAACAAAGAAAACAAAAAAACAAATTTCCCGTATCTCATTCATATTCCTCCTCCTTATCAATTGGCACACACACACACACACTCACGCCTGTTATCCCCGAAGGGGTAGGCAGAGGCGCAGCTAGTGCACCCACTTTTCACCGTTATTCCGTCCCATGATGTGATAGGAGGCGAGCCTATAGCCATATCGGGCACAAATTCCAGACTCCGGGCTGATACTGAATAGAAAAACTCAATATCACTTTGCCCGACCCGGGGATCGAACCCGAGACCTCGGCTTTGCAGTCGTACTGTAATCAATTGGCAGTACATAAATATCTCCTGTGGGAGGGTTGATGATAAACTTACAATTAAGTGAATTATACTATAAAAAAAATTACCCTGGGAAATAACAGTACAAACGCCTAAAACGTCCCAAAATGTTTTGTGCATACAATATGCAAATGACAATTTAATAGCATTTTTACTGCAGTTTGAACATATTGTTATAAATCTAACAGTGGTAAAAAGCTTGACGATTTAAGTTGTAGTCTTGATCTTGGTGGCGATGAGACGCCTGGGAAAGAGAGTATGTAGGTAGATTGAAATCTCGCATCCCTAATACGCAAATATTGATCTGGATGTTGAACCAGGGTTGTTGTTTTACTAACGCTGTATAATTGTTATGTAGCCCCCGAACTTTAGGGGCCCTCTTAGCCCATACGCGAAACTTAAGTGGGCGCCCACAAGGGTCAACCCCCAATAAATTTTGTTATAGGGCCCCTGTATGGCAAGCTGCGCCCCTGTGTGTCCCTAAATGAATTCGCAGCGTGGCGTTTGAAGCATATTATGTGTGGATAACGTTTGAGTCGAACCCATCGTAGAGTTGTGTGTTACCTAGACCAGAATTATAAAACATAATACTTACATACCTACATCTAAATAATTTCCTGAATACAATTAAAAAATCTTTAGGCACCAATCACCATACATCAATAAACGTAACTTGGCACTATTTTTCTTGTACCTACTAAATTGTAAAAAGTGTAATTATAGTAACATCAAAGGTAATTTAAGTCTGAGGCCCAATATGCAAAAAAAATAAAATAGGTAATTTATGGTCACGAAACTATAATGTAGACTTTTAATAACTGCCAGAAAGATAATGATGAAGATGACTTGCATTTAGTACACAAGTGGCCTAAGTTACAACTTCCAAAACCGGGCGCTGATTATCCCAATAATATTCTAAAAGGAGCATCTTCATTTCCTAATTTAAACCCTAATTTGAATCTAGGGCAACTCGAATATGAACATTTTTTTCTTCATCGTGAAAATTCCGCACTTTGTGTGGTTATGAAACAGATGATTTGCACGGAATAAAATCAAGAACCACTATATTGTATTTTGGGTATTATTTACTTGCTTGGTAAAACGGCGATAGCCTAGTTGGAAGTGGAACGGACTGCCGAGACGAATGTTCGCAGGTTCAAAACCTAAGGGCCCACAACTCTGTCTTTTCTAAAAATTTATGTGTGTATTCTTTGTGAATTATCGCTTGCTTTAACGGTGAAGGAAAATATCGTGATCGAACCTGCATACTTGAGAAGCTTCTGAATTTCGAAGGTATGTGAAGTCTGCCAACCCGCACTAGGCCAGCGTGGTGGACTAAGGCCTTAACCCTCTCAGTTGTAGAGGAGGCCCGTGCTCAGCAGTGGGCAGTATATAATACAGAGCTGTATATACCTATATGTGTGTGTATATAATATATAATATAATCTTGTAAACCATAATATACTCATTTTCAAGCTGGAGCAGATGGGTATCCACGGCTCTCTTCTTCGTTGGTGTGAATCATACATAAGAAACAGATCTCAACTTGTGTCAATGAGGGGCTTCAAATCGATACCGAGGATAACTCCGTCTGGTGTTCCCCAAGGCTCTCATCTTGGACCCCTCTTCTTCGTGATATTCATCAATGACTTGGTAGTTAATCTCACGTCGTCTTTTAAACTTTACGCTGATGATCTAAAAATATACCGCCCCGTAGCTTCTTATACCGATGTTTATATGCTCCAGAAAGATTTGGTTTTGTTGACAGATTGTTGCAAGGATAACGGAATGATATTAAACGCGGATAAATGTTATCATATAAAATTTAGTAGGAAAATAAATTCGTTAGCAGCATGCTATTATATCAAGGAAAATCCTCTAGCGGAGGTATCGCAAATTCGAGATCTTGGAGTCATAATAGACAGCTCTTTATCTTTTAGGCAGCATATTACCTATATTGTCAACAAAACATCCCAATTAACTGGTTTTGTTTCCAGACAAATGAAGCTCTTTCGTGATCCAAAATTAACAATTATAATATACTGCTGTCTTGTTCGAAGTATTTTGGAATACTGTAGTACAATCTGGAACCCGTCGTACCAAGTGCATTCCGCTAGGATAGAGAGAATTCAAAAGCGTTTCTTGCATATGTTAGCTTATAACGACGTTAATTGTAAAAAACTCCCTTCATATGAGCTTCGCTTAAAACACTACAATCTCACTGCACTTCAGAAACGTAGAACAGTCGCTGACATTATGTTCCTTTACAAGGTGATTCATGGTCTTGTTATACGTCCAGACTTGCTCCAACGCTTAAAGTACAACATATTCCGTCCCAGTAGCCGTTTGCAAAACCGTAAAACGTTTGCTCTTCCCTTATATAAGTCAAATCTCGGTCAACACTCACCTCTTTATCGCATGTGCTCTTATTATAATGGAATTTGTAATAAGTTTGACATCTTTTATGGTTCGAAGGACTCGGCTAAGATCAGATTGTTTAAAACCATTGAGTAGTTTTAATTACAGTTACTTGTCTCCCAAGTGATAGTTAATAGTTAAATAAAAATGTCATCCTTATTTAAGCATGCTGTGTTTACATATATAAAGTTGCATACACTTGCCATATATTTTATGTTTACCTTTAAGATAGTTTATTTGTTGTAACTAGTTTTGTAAACCTACAATAATAAAATAAAATAAAAAAAATAAATAATTGGAATTGGCTTGGAATAAATTCAATGACACTCTATCAAAATCCCAAAACTGATCTTGACCATTAAAAGCATTGATGAAACAGTAAAAGACGTTGCTCTTTAACCGAAATGGGAGGAACATTAAGGTCAACTCTATCGTACAGAGCGTCTCCCACGATATGTATTTGTAGGATATCAATAGAATAGTGATAGGTATCATTGATATTTAATGGGTGTTAAATATGACTTTTTACCCAACTTAATTACAAAACAAACTTGTAGAATTAGCTTTCACATTCGCTATTATAAGTAATAGTACAAGGGTTTATCTCAATAATACTTCCGAGAAGATGGAGAATTTAATAAGTATGATAAAATAAGTAGGAATTTTAATGCAGGCAGAAGGAACAAGTGTAAAAAGGTATTATTTCGGGCGCAAAACCCAGAGCCGCCATTAATTGTTAAGTTATAAACACATCATAGAATTATTTCTAAAACCTATTATTCGTGATTTCATGAAAAATGATAATTAGAAAAAGTAAGAATAACTCATAACACACAATAAAAGATACTTAAAATTTGCACGTGACATAACTTTTGAAGCAACTGTAAATACATTTAAATGTAATAATAGAAATATAATTTCTATTTTTGAATATCGAATAACCAAACCCTCTCACATTCACGCATCAACCTTCCCATTGAATCTTCAGCGGGCACATTATTTTGCTTCAACCGTTCAGTTGCCAACCATCATTTCCAAAAGACGCACGATGGCCAAGATTGCTCTGGTGCTTTTTTTTATTTTTCATTCAGCAGTGTGCGATGAATACTCTTTACAATATTTCTCCGGTATAGGTGAAAAGTTTGAGCTAAAGTTTTATGAGGGCGTTGAGTTTTTGGCTAGGTGGTTGGAAGGATTCAACGATCGGCGATGGGGAACCAGTGAACTTGGAAGGCTACTGCATTATAACGACATTAAGCCGAGGATCGATGACGGGGCGAGAAGTGAGTTTTTTTTTTTAATTTTTTTTTAATACTGCCTCGGTGGCGTAGTTGTATTATGGTACGACTGCAATGCTGAGGTCTCAGGTTCGATTCCCGGGGCGGGCAAAGTGATATTGAGTTTTTCTATTCAATATCAGCTTGGAGTCTGGAATTTGTGCCCGACATGGCGATAGGAACGCCCCCTATCACATCATGGGACGGAATAACGGCGAAAAGTGGGTGCACTAGTTGCGCTTCTGCCTCCCTTTCGGGGATAATAGGCATGAGTGAGTGTGTGTTCTTAATATTGATTGCTAACGACCAGTATCTGTAATTGAGTTTGAAAAATCCAACATTTTACTCCAAACTAGTAGTGCTCGCGACTCCGCCCGCGTGAAAAAGTTTTTCCGGGACAAAAATATTTTCCCGGGATAAAAAGTAGCCTATAGCACTCAGGAGTAAAGTAGCTTCCTATTAGTGAAAGAATTTTCTAATCGGTTAAGTAGTTCCTGAGATTAGCGCGTTCAAACAAACAAACAAACAAACAAACTCTTCAGCTTTATAATATTAGTATAGATAAGTGCTATTGTGATCATTTTCGTCTGATTTTAAAAACCTTAAAAAATATGATAGATCAGTGATTGTCACTTACCAATCGCTTCGTATTTGTCCCTCGCAGGTGGTAAAAGCATGAAGAAGATGTCAATGGCGATGATGCCGTTGATCTTTCACATGGGGGCCACCTCGACATGGATGTTGCTGACAAGCATCATGGCTGCCAAGTCTGTTGCCATCGGGCTCGTGTTGTTGGTGTTTAAAATTGCTGTTAGCTCCGCTAAGGTAAGCTTTATACATCCTATCCTACTAATATTATAAACGCGAAAGTTTGTAAGAATGTATGGATGTCTGGATGTTTGTTACTCTTTCACGCAAAAACTACTGAACGGATTTCGATGAAATTTGGCACACGGGTAGATCATGTCCTGGATTAACACATATTCTACTTTTTATCCCGGGAAAATATAAAGCGGGACTTCTATCCCGGAAAACTCATTCACGCGGGCGGAGCCGCAGGAAAAAGCTAGTACATAATAATAATAATACCAGCCCTCTATTCTGTCTACTACTGCGCATGGGCCGCCTCTTAGTCGACCACGCTAGCCTAGTGAGGGTTCGCTGACTATACATACCTACGATATTCTTACGTATATAAGTTTCCTCACGATGTTTTCCTTCGCCTACATACATAGGTAAGTACATGTTTTATGTTCTAAACGTAAGCTGATGCATATTTTTGAAAGGGAAAACAGAGGTGCTAGCAGCGTATGGATCATCGAGCTTATATCCATAACATGATGACATATTGGGGCAAGCCTATCGCCACAATACCGAAAAATCGGCATTTTTTTTATTATAAAATTCACACAAGTCATCAAAGAAGCAAAATATGAACTGCCTAATTGTAACGCGAGATGTCCGCTTTTGTATGGGTGTTGGGCGTTAAAATTCAACCAGGATCAAAACTTTTTGGATATTAAAGGGCCAAAATATGGATCCATTTTCGAAAAGGTTCATGTATTAAGTGCAATGATTTATATATACAAACACGAGGTAGATATCGCACTACCGCGTCAAAACTGAGGCGTTCAAATTCGGCCAATTGGTGTAATTTCATTTTACGCTATCTCTTTCCATCTTGTACTTTCTGTATGATCTGTTTCATGCACTAAACCATGCATAGCATGACAGTTTTTAAACGTCGCGCAGTATGGATATGCGTCATCTTTATTAAAACATCATTGATTAAGTGTAGTTTTAAGGAAAATAAAATAACATAGGTAAATCTCAACATCTGAGGACTTTAAAATTAAACAATTTATTGTAAAAGGCTTAGGTGGACGTAGGCCGCGTTTTAAGAGTTCTATCCAAATATATATAAACTGCCTTGGTTACAATTTTAGGCCCGTTTTTGGACGTGTCCTTTTATAGAAGCTATTTTATTTAATAAACTTTTAACAGCCTACAAGTTAAATGAATGCTGTGAATTTATCTTATTGCAACTTCTAGTACGTACATGGTAAAATGTATGTGTTGAATTAAACTATCATTATAACATTTTAAACTGAAAATGAAAATTCCTCATCAAGAAAGTCGAGATTAAGCAAAAAAATACTTATCTGATATAAAAGCTCCAAACCGAACAGTTAAGTGATAGCCTATAGTGCACTATTACTTGACTAACTTTAGGTACTGTATACCTAAGTGCAAAAATTTTACATTTATACGAAAAATTTAAATATATTCGCATTGATTCAACATGAATTCGGCTATTATGCTTCTTTCACAAGGATTATACAACTTTCACAGAAGCTTTAACCTAAAAGTTCACACAAGTCGTGTTGAGTAAACTTATTACATTTATTCCACTAATTTTATGACGAAGTATAGAATTTTAAGGAAAAACTTTTGTCAGCACTTTTGTTGTAATTTTTTAAGCCTCTAATATCTAATTCAGTCGCCAAGCTGATATCAACGGCAGTAACAAAACGTAATTGACGCAGATCAGCTGCTGTGGACCTACCGATTTTCAAAACTGAATGTCATTAAATAAAGTCACGCGAAACCAACATCGCTTCACTTGATTGCAGAGTCCGTTAGCAAATGTTTGCCTTATTACTATAACTGCAAGCGTGGCTTACATTCTGAAAATGTTTGCATGAACTTTGACGATTTGCACGCAATTACACGCTTGAGATTTTTACTAGTGCAATTTTGATGATGATTAATGATATAATCACGTCATGTATACAAACTAAAACTAAATTAAAGTGCCGGTAATTAGAAAGTAAAATTTCCATTTGCTTATTCGAGTAGGTACTGACAGAAATATAGACGTTGTTTTTTTTCCTATCTTGGTTTGTCCTTAATAATCATCGAAACGCCTCAACTGCTTCATATAAGACTTATTTTGACACGTAGATTTTTTAACAGTAGGTAATGTATGTTATGAAGTGTACGATAGCCTAGTTGGGAACGGTCTGCCGAGACAATGTCCGGAGGTCAAAACCCAAAGCACACACCTCTGACTTTTCAAAGTTACGTGTGGGTTGTTTATCAATTATCGTTCGCTTTAACGGTGAACGAAAACATCGTGAGGAAACCTGCATACCTAAGAAGTTCTTTATAAGAATTTCGAAGGTATGTGAATTTTACCAACCCGCACTAGGCCAGCGTGGTGGACTAAGGACTAAAACCCTCTCAGTAGTAGAGGAGGCCCGTGCCCAGCAGTGGGACAGTATATAATACAGGGCTGGTATTATTATTATTATTATAATGTATGTTATATTAGGCCCTGGAAGGAGGTTCAAGCAAATACTCTTAACAGTAAAAAAACAGCACCTTGACTTACACAGTACTGAGTGGCATTTCACTGCGCTCGTCATCCTGAGACATAAGATGTTAAGTCTCATTACATCCAGTAGTTACACTGGCTACAATGTGCTTCAAACCGAAACACAATGCAGTGCATCCAGACAGATTATTACATATGAGACCTACCACAAGTGGTTACATTCTTTTTGAACCTAATGCAGTGTCAATAAGAGTAGCACAAAGTTGGTTTAAGCGTTTTAAATTCGGGAATTTTGATGTCAAATATGCACCTCGCTCTGGTCACCCTGTTACGGATAAAGTAGACGCCATTTTTGAAAAAGTAGAGCAAGTTCGACTAATCAGTAGTTACGACATAGCTGAAGAACTGAGAATTGACCTCAAAACAGTTTTGATTTGTAAAAAGCTGGGTACACAAAAGCTCGATATTTGGGTGCCACACGAGGTGACTGAAAGAAATCCAATGAACCGTGTCCTCATTTGCGATTCTTTATTGAGATGTAATGAAACCGAATTGTTTTTGAAGAGATTGATAACTGGTGTTGAAAAGTGGATCACGTACAAAAAAGGTCTTGGTCAAAGGTCGGTTAGGCTTCACAGACTGTGGCAAAACCTGGGTTAACTAGCAAAAAGGTGATGCTGTGTGTAGGTATGGTGGGATTGGAAGGATATTGTTCCTTATGAGCTAGAACCATCGATTCGGATCTTTACTGCCAACAACTAATGAGATTAAACTATATCGTTTTCTCTCAATATGTTGAGAGAGAACGTCCGGAATCGATCAATAGAAAGGGTGTGGTCTTTCATCACGATAACGCCAGACCACACATATTAATCAGCAAACAATATAATACAGATATAATAACAAATAAAGCTTACAAACAACTAGGATTCATTAAAAGGGTGTGTAGGTCTTTCAAAAATATTGACTGCATAAAATCGTTATACTTTGCATATGTACGTAGCATACTCGAGTATTCATCTAGCATTTGGTGCCCCCAGTATGTAGTGCATATAAATAGAATTGAACGTATTCAAAAGCATTTCATAACATTTCTAAATTATAAGGATCACAGAATATTTGAGTCCTATCATGAAGCCTGCATACACTACAAAATTGATACTTTGGAACTGCGACGTCGTCAATGCGACGTGATGTTTCTTCATGCTATTTTAAACCAATTGATTGACTGCGATGAATTGCTATCGGCTATTTCATTTTGGGTACCTAAATACCGTGTGCGACACACTGAATTATTAAATGTACCGCAAGTAAATAGTAATTATGCACAGAACTCAATAATTTGTAGGATATCGCGAGTTTTAAATAAATTTTATGCAAATCTAGACTTATTTCATTTAAACAAAATTAAAATTAAGAAGGAAATAATTAATATTCATCGAAACACTTAAGCACACAACACATACACACACACGCACACACACACGCACACACACACACATAGCATTTAATTGTCTAGCCCAAGAAGTTTATAATATTATCTAATGGAGAGAGCGGTACACACATTTTTGTGAAGACAAAAAAATTACCTTTTGTGTTGTATTCTATCTCACTCACTCTTTAACCTATGTTGCCAAAGCTTACGGATTATTTCCCTACCCATAAAAAAATATCAATACCGTTATTGTCGTCTCAATCATGTATATATAAATATTTCCAACATATCTTATATAATGATATAAGTACTATTTTCATTTCAGAATTATTCTTGTTGAATAAGATATCCTTAAGGTTTTTTATCCTAATTAACATTTTAGTTTAAAAAATTTCCTCATTTAATTGGTAATTGCGAATACATACTTCGGCAACACTGTTATAAAACGTTAAGTTCGATGTCAATATAGTTGTCAAATAAATGTTCACTTCGAAATTTTCTCCGTAATTATCTACAATAATAAGTGTGATTTAGTGATATTTTAATGTGAATTGTGTAGTTCACGTTTGCAGAAATATTTGGTATCCATCATTTAGTGTGAAATTCTACAGGTAAGTTCATTGTAATCAATATTGTGTAAATATTATAATTTTATCAATATTTATACGAAATGTAATAAAATACGTGAATATTTTATAAATGAACTGTAGAAAAATATCGCTTTATGTGATTTGCTTTATATATGACTACTTTTTTCATATTAACGTAATGTTAAATGTGATTTTTTGTATTGTAAATAGTGTACGTAAACAAGAGGCTAGGGTGACCATGGTGTAAGCTTTGGTGGACCGGTTTGACAATGGTGCTAGAGTATTTGTAATACTAGCCGCCTTACTAATGAATATTATAAAGCTTATTAATCTTTAAATAATCATCGTAAATAAAAACTGAGGATCAGCAGTTACAATCGAGTTCTCAGTGTATCCAGCATTGATTTATTGAAACTTTTATTTAAAATAAAATCGAGTTTGTATTTCTCTTTACAGATTTCTTAAAGATCTAGATAAGCAAAAACGTGGTTAAATATAAATACCATTAAAAGGTCAATTTGATGTCTGCAAGAATTACTAGTCAACATTTAAAGACAGAAGATTATGATTCTGAATGTGATAATGTGTCTTCTACTTCTCGGAATATGGCAGTAGATGTCAAAAATAATTATTTATTACCAGAAACTCATGCTGTAAGTACATTATTTTTTATCATTTCACTGGTATAATTATGATCCACTTAGACTTTATTATTTACTAGCTTTTGCCCGCGGCTCCGCCCGCGTGAATGTGTTTTTCCGGGATAAATGTCACTGTTTATATTTTGCTGGGATGAAAAGTAGCCTATGTGCTAATCCAGGACATGATCTACCCGTGTGCTATATTTCATCGAAATCCGTTCAGTAGTTTTTGCATGAAAGAAACATCCATACATCCAGACATTCTTACAAACTTTCGCCTTTATAATATAATAAGATTAGTCGGATAGGGCATTAAGCTTGCGACCCACCAAATTTTATAACGGCGGTACATTGGGTGATATCTGAGTGTACTAAATGGCACCTCTGCCTCTGTCTAAAATGTATAGGTACTTAAATATATTATTATTGATTGATATTTACTTTTTACATTACATGTCAGCGAAATGAATATGAACCACCATTGAAACGTCAAGACTTGAAAGATTTCAATATATCAGTTAATGTGAAGACATCCAGTGAAATAAGTTTAAAGAAATAAAAGAAAGTATTGCAGCAGAAGATGAAGAGATAAAAGAAGAAAATTAATTACAAGTTATTTCTTATTAAAGTTGTTCATGATTGTACAGTCTGAAATTGAAAATATTTTGCAGTGAAATTTTGCTAATATTTGAGATTTTTTTTAAAAGTATATTCCAAGTAGCAAGCAAAGAAAAATTACATATAGTGATGACATAAAGACTTTTGCTTTAACATTACACTTTTAGTCGCCGAAAACATTTTTATTTTATAAATTCAAAGATATACTTGCCGAAAGAGAGCACATTATGGTGATCTTTAGCAAGCTTTAATTGTTTTGTTGGCTTCTTCACAGAAGTTTTAGAATATTAAAAATAAATTTAAGGACGAAATCTCACCCGCAGAATGTAGCGTTAATTTTTGATTCCATGGCTCTCAAACAAGAATTTATTTGGTATTGTAATTTGTAAAACATCCACGTGTTTATTACTTTTGCTATAAATATCTACACAACTTTGTTTACAATCAACTTACCTATGGAATTTCACACTAGATGTTGGATTGCAAATAATTCTGCAACCATGAATTACACAACTCATAGTAGAATATCTCTAAAACACAATATGTATTATTATGGATAATTACAGAAAAAAAGTTCGCAGAATACTCGCAAAAATTGTAAAATCACACAAAATAGATATTCGTAATATTTCAAAATTACTTACTGAAAATTAGGTTATTAACTTCCTAAATGTGTATTATTTTTTTATGTATGATTGTTTACTTTTATGAGTATGTTTTTTATTTTTTTTTATTATATTTAAATTTAACAATAACTGTAGTTTTCATTTTTAAATATCCCAATGTTTTTCTGTCTAACCTTACAGTCTCCATATTTGGTTATAAAGGCCGGCAAACAACGTGAACATATCCAGTCGCGGGGGAAAGTAAAACATATACAATGTGAGGCTGTGTGCCGAGCAAAAAAAAGCACGCGGGGCCCCGTGCGAAGCAAATAATTTTTTTTAACAGCTTTGTAAGTAAGGTGCCAAAAAACGGGCCCCCAAGGAGCTGCAAGATGCCCCTGTAACTGCGAGGCCCCAGGCGGTTGCCTGGTTCGCCCCCCTCCTCCAAGGCCGCCACTGAATTCACCACCGCGTGGTGAGGTATTTTTTTATGTAAGTGGAACTAGTAGTTCCGAACTACACATACCGAAAAAGTATGTAAATTTTGTTTGGAATAAACTTTCTAACTCAAATTATATTTTGTAAATATCAACTATTACTAGCCGCTGTAGTTGGTTTTCATAATTAATTTAAACCGCATTACTTTATAGAGATAAAAATAAATATTATGGTGCGATATCATATTATTACACACTCACACACTCACGCCTCTTATCCCCCGGGTAGACAGAGGTGCAATTAGTGCACCCACTTTTTGCCGTTATTCCGTTCCATGCTGTGATAGGGGGCGAGCCTATCGCCTTATCGTGTACAAATTCCAGACTCCGAGCTGATACTGAATGGAAAATAATCACTTTGCCCGACCCGACTAACCCGAGGATCGAACCCGAGATCTCAGCATTGCAGTCGTACCATAATACAACTACGCCACCGAGGCAGCCATATTATATCATATCATATTATTATGGACAGTTAATTATGTTACGTCCTGGTTTAGAAAATAAACCTTTGTCACTCTAAAGAGAGAGACAGCAGATAGCTGTGACGTCACATTTTATTCTTCAGTTTGTTAAACGGAATGAAAAATCCATATGGGTATAACATTCTTGGTCTAGCCGATAATTATTTACTTTTTAATAATGCATGTAACATGGCAACTAAGTTTATACATAAAAATACGGTGTAATCCTGTAATTGGCTGAATATGTAGCTATTATTTAGTTAAAAATAATATATTTATATGTAAAATGCTGTTCGATTACCAAATAAATCAATAAATAAAAATTAAGAGAGTTTGGCTGGGAGGTATTAATGCATCCACCATATAGCCCTGACCTTGCATCTTCAGATTTCCCCGTTTTCGGTCTTTTCAGAATTCTTTAGGCAGTGTTAGGTTTAACATTAAGAGAGGACTGCCAAAACTACTTGTCGCATTTTTTTTATCAGAAGTCCCAAAATTTCTACAGCAACGGAACCATGGCACTACCTACTAGATGCCAGAAAGTCATCGAACAAAATGGCACATACACATCTACTGTAATTAAATGTAAATAAGCCCTGAAAAAAGAAGTCCTGAGTTTTTGTATCAAATGCGAAGAAACTTTTCCCCAACTTATATAATTTAAAATACAAAAATATAAATCAATGATATACGTAGAAAATGATCTACCATTTACAAAGGTTTCCTTTTTAAAGGTGGCGTCTTTCTTTACGAAGCTGAAATCAAAACATTCTCATCCTGATTGGTCCTGGCAGCCACCCGAATATGGTACGTATGTTAATCAATGCTAGTTTGCGTTTATAGGCAAAGTAAGGTTAGCAGCATTATTAGATGTTCAAGTTTAACTAGTAGCTACGTTAAAATATTATGTATTATTTTTGCAGGGCACGACAGAAGTTTTTCTAAATTCGGTAAGACATTCACACTTTTGATCATTTAAAGAAGAGAAAATCCAACTAAAATCTGCTTAATACTACCAAATTACTAGTAGAGATATTGGAAAACATAAAAGATGGACAATACTGTGATTTAGCTAGTTTTAAATTCTGTCTACCTACCTTACTTTATGTTGTCAATAAAGCACAGAATACCGTTTCTGCTTTCTTCATATATATATTTATCATACGTAATTATATCTGCATGGTCAGTAATTTTCGTATTACCACCAGAAGCAGTGTACAAAGTTTTTTTTATCTTTTTCAGTACCTGCACACGAAGAATGGAATGCCTACAACCCAAATTGGAATGACAATGGCATTACACAACCTGAATATAAGCCTATACCATTATACGGAAATAATGAACTAGGGTCTTATGACAAAAAAGATAGGAAAGTCAATAGAAAGTAAAGTAGAAATAAAACATCCAAATGGAAACTTGGCAAGAAAGTTGTGTGCGGGATGCGTCAACGAGATAAAAAATGGTTGACATATTGACAGCTTCGTGCATATCGTAGCTTTATTATGCTTACTTAAAATTTATATGTCTGGTCTATTTATTTTCGTATTTTATAGTCTACTAGACTTCGCTCGGCGGCTTTGCTCGCGTGAATGAGTTTTCCGGGCTCGCGTGAAAAAGCCTATGTTTCTCGCTGATAATATAGCTTTATATTCGTGAAAGAATTTTTCTAAACGGTCCAGTAGTTCCTATTCAAACAAATAATCAAATCTTTCCTCTTTATAATATTAGTATAGATGGACAGGCGGACTCAATCCCCTAGGATTCTCTACCAGTCTACCTTAAGGTTTGTACCGCATTTTAAGCAATTACGCGTACGAAGTTTGAGATTTGGTACAACCAAAGTTCACATAGAGATAGAATACAGAAAAATAAAATTTATATCTTACAAATAAATTCGACGGTCGAGTTTCGACCGCTGCGCTGGACGACCTCTAGTTAATATAAATGCGTAGGTGTATTTTTTTTTTGTTGCCGCGAAGAAAGTGTCTTATTACTACCGCCCAGTGTTCAAGGGGAACGACTGAGCGGTTATGTTGGGTTCACCGTGCCTTACGACCCGACGTTGAGCCGCCCGGAGAGATAGAAAACGTTGGGCGACCGCCGGGCCGAGTCCCTAACCTATGTACACCGCACGGCATACCAACTAAAACTCCGCGGTGGCCATCTTCGGCGCATTAGGGACGGCTGCGGGCTTCCTCCGACTCACGTCTAAGTTGTCGTCCGCAACCGCCCCTGCACGTACGTCCGTCTCCTGTTGTTGCGAGGGCTCAGAAGCCCCCGTACACCGAAGGACGCCCTTGGCGTCCGAGGCAGCCTGAGGCACGCTGCCGTCCATCACTGCGTAGGTGTATGAAGATGTAAGTTTGTAAGAAGTTAAGAGCTGCTTAATGAGTTTGGATGAAAGGACTTGTCCAAAATCGAGCCAAATATTCTAACCAAGACAGTTTATATATATTTCGATAAAGCTCCTAAAAACTAGCCCTTTACAATAAATCGTTTAATTTTAAAGACTTCCGATTATGAGATTTATATAATTTATTGTGCTTAAAAACGACACTTAATATGAACGTTTTTAAAAAGTTACATTTTATGGAGGGATCTAAAAATATTTTTTTATTGGATCCAAGGTCCGTATTTTGCCTCTTTAATGGCCCTAAAGTTTGAGCCTGTTTAGATTTTGAGGCCCAGCACCCATACAAAAAGCGGACATCTCCTTTGGTACATACATATATATATACATTCACGCCTATTATCCCCGAAGGGGTAGGCAGAGGCGCAACTAGTGCGCCCACTTTTCGCCGTTATTCCGTCCCATGATGTGATAGGGGGCGAGCCTATCGCCATATCCGGCACAAATTCCAGACTCCGGGCTGATACTGAATAGAAAAACTCAATATCACTTTGCCCGACCCGGGGATCGAACCCGAGACCTCAGCTTTGCAGTCGTACTGTAATACAACTATGCCACCGAGGCAGTCATATCTCCTTTGGTATAATATAAAATAAACTTATATCGTAGAATAAGTAGTAACTTTGCTGTGATTTGTGAATAGTGACGTTAGAAGTAATATTTAAAAAATGTGGCCTTGCGAAAAATCTTAATGGTTTTTTTTTTTTGTGGCCATCTTCGGCGCATTAGGGACGGCTGCGGGCTTCCTCCGACTCACGTCTAAGTTGTCGTCCGCAACCGCCCCGATGGTTTTTAACTGCGACTAAAGTTAAATAAATCTTTGTCTTTTAAATTAACTCCAAGAGTAGAAAGCCTACATTATAATGCTTTTCGATCGCACGTAAACTAAATAAAGTTTAAATAAGTATATCTTATTTAACGTTTATTTACGTGCCTTAGGTACGAATTTATAAGAATGCATTTATTAATTTTTAAGTTATTTACCATTTTTTGCATGCATTTAATATAAAGTCTTATTACTAATGTAAAAAAAATAAAAAGACATTTAGATATAAAATGTTAACATTTATTCAGTAAAAATATAAACATGGACGGAAATTTATACTGCGGTTGACACCAATATGTTTATAAAAATATACAATATTTTTTCTTATATAATATGGAATACTGTTGTCATTCGTTGTGATTTTAGGGGACGAATGCAATGCGTTTTATAACCCCATTGTTTTATAAATATAATATATTTTATAAATCGCACCTTTAGAACAAAAACGACACAATTCATAAAAGCTAAAATTGAGTTATCGTCATAAAATTACTTAAAACGATATTCTCAATACAACAATCGTTCAAACACAACCATATATATTCAAGCGGGAACAGTATCGGTCACTTTTTTTTTTAGTTTTATAAAAAAGAACTCAATTTCCGTTTTTTTTTAATTGGGTCGCTTACGTTCTGTAGGCGCGAAATATAGATATATATAAATATGACCGCTACGCTCTAAATATACTTATAATATTTTAGTCAAATCAAACTTTGCCTAGTGCCACAATAAAAGATCGTAAATATAAGGATCTAAGTATTTTTACTGTGAAAAACATTATCCGATATCAAAATATATATATTTTTTTCCAAAATTGAAATTCACTGCATAAATAAAGTTCGTAGCGGGCTTATGTAAATATTTTTAAGTACGATACATTGTATAATTATATATGTTAAAGCTACAAATCATCTTTGTTATATCACAAGACAAATAAAGCTTAATTTGAAATAGTCTTACAAGGTCTAAAATCATTTCACTTCCAATCCTCTTTATCCTCTTAACCATTTTTTTTTTATAATTTGACGTCACATCATGATACGAACACAAACAATTAGACCATAATAACATAAGTTGGCAGATGTTACAATTATTTTTTGAAAATAATTAAATTGACCGTTACAATTTAAAATTGACCGTCACAATTTGAAATTGACCGTTACAATTTAAAATTGACCAATGAGAGATCGTCAAAGCAACGGCCATCTTTGCCGAATTATATCCTAGTAAATGGTCTGTAAATTTTGTCACTATAAAGATTTCTTCACAACCGAAAATGTCATAATTGGTATTTAAAAGTCTTTGTATGTCGTTTTGTCATCTTTGAATTATCACAACCACGAAACTAAATATTCCTAATCCCGCACAAGTTTAAAAAAAAAACAAATAAAAACGTTTACATATTCTTAAAGGAGATTCGTCGTTATCGCTACCTCCAGACCCATAAATCGATCAATGACTATAAAGCTTGCATGGCATGCTTACAGGTGACTTATTTCGATTGGTTTATATTGATTCGAGGTTACAGATTGAAATCATTTTATCAAACTAATTTCTTGTGAGTTCTTCAAATGAGATTCCTTTACAGGTGTATATTACGTCAAAATTACTCGATGGAACGAATTAGCTCTTCTACAAATTATACTTTCGTTTTCTTACATAACATTTTAATACCATTTTAAATATTTATTTATAATAAATTGAATTACATTTTACGAGATGGCATTTATATAGCTAATATTATTTTCTCGCACTAGACATTTAAGATAACATTAAGAAAATTGTAATCACTTTTCATTTCTAATAAACTATTAATAAAACATAAAAGGTTTTTTCAAAAAGTAGATATAAATCCAAATACTTCAATTTTGTGATCAAAAAATGGCAGTGATACCTAATACTTAATTCACGTAAAAATACTGACAAAAAATACATAATTTCGTAGAGTATTGCGACAAATATTGGTTCTCTTATTTTAACTCGTCTTTCGTCGCAAAAACTTAGGAAAGCTTAGTAAACACCTTCGCTTCAAAAAAAATAACTGGATCATTTAAAGTCCATCGCTCTAATCGACTTTTAATAAAAGCGTCTAAAAATTCTTTCAAAACTTCTAGCACGCAATACATAATAAAAAAACATATTTTTTACATTTCATATAAAAAAATTGCCAATAACAAGGAACTATTAATTCAAATCTCCAGTCAACTTAAGACACACACCCAGAAAAATACACAGAGTTATCAAAATGGAGTCGCTTACCAAAGCCAACACGCTATTCCTCGGCGAACGATACGCCTTCTTCTTTGTCAACCTTCTTTTGTCTATGACCAACTTTTTCGGCCACGACTCAAAGTCCTTTGGCACCTTCTGACACTGACTTCGGAACCATTTTCTAGGTGAGTCTTTTGAGTTTTTCGCTTGGATGCAGAGGTCTAGATCGATCTCGGTGTCTTTTAAAGAAGTCTTAAGGTCTTGGTCGACAGGAATTGTTAAGGATCGAAGATTATAGACCACGTCGTTGGTGTAGTACACTTTGAATGTGTCGTCTCTGATGTATACGAGGAAGTCTGCCACGTCCGCCGCCGACACTACTAGCCAGTGCACATATATTGATACTTGAGAACTGGGAAAAGGAAAAAAATATAGTATCATCTAATATCATAGAAAAATCTACTGTCGAATAGATATAAGGATTTCCGATTTCGTGTATTATTTTACATTAAAAACAATCTAATGTTTGGATGTTTATCAGACCTTTCGTGACTTTTTTGGATGTAAAAATTCACCAAAATAGACATATAAGAGACACACCAGACACATTATAATCAACTCCTAAATAATTTAATAAACAAAAGAAACACTTACTATTGAATATCCCTGAAAGCCAAATCAGGTTCTGAAGAAAAATCAAATGTGCTTTCGCCTTCAGTGTTGCTAATGTTCTGAATTTTAGCATTCGTCTCAATGTTGCCAGCGCATAAAAATCTCTCCTCGTCCACAGACAAGATATTTTCGTTTTCCAAATAGACAGGATCGCCGCAAGTTATGTTTGCATATTTTTCATCTTTTTTCAATACGGATGGAGTTATTTTACTTAAATAATGTTTGAGGGGACGCGCGAAGCAATCGCAATTTAATTTATTGCCTGCAAAGGAAAAGAAGTTAGTAATACATAATTACATACATGGCATCACGCCATTTACCTTTTCAGGGGTAGGCAGAGGTGTAACACACCTACATTTCTTCAGCTATGTCAGGTCCCACGTAATTGGGGGCGACGCCATTCTATTTACCGACCACATTTCCATACTCAGGGCTGATGTTCAGTAGAAAAAATCTAGTATCACTTTGGGCGACCCGGAAATCGAACCTGAGAGCGCAGCACTGCAGCCGTACCGTACAACAGGGAAAAATACAACTACGCCACCGAGCCTGTGGTTTGTAACGCTTGCAATATGTTTAATAAAAATAAATGTAAATTTTATCTTATTGTGTTAAGGTCGCTAATCCGTTGCCAACATCCTCAAAACTGTATGGTCGCTGCTCAATACGGAGTATTGTTCTACTCCAACTCAAAACAGGAAAATAAATAGTATTAAGTTTTTAGGATCCTCACCTTCAAAATACACCTGCAAGCCTTCGTTCTTCACTTTATTGACCAAGTCCAGATCGAAGCTGGACAGCTGGTTGTTCCTCAAGTCCAGGATCCTGAGCTTGGTTGCGTTGACGATATTCTCCATCGGAAGATTTTCCAGATGATTATCATTCAGATAGAACTCTGTTAAATTCTCTGGTAGATAGAACTGCATTTCAGCTGAGAAATAACACACCTGTGTTAACCTAAATTGAACCTTAGCACGCCAATCATACAGACGAATTACGATAACAAAAACATACATCAAAATCAAAAGTACTTACAAGTCCTCGATATCAAACTATTCAAATTATTTTTGGACAGATCCAAAACTTCCAACGATGTTATGTTACCGAGAACATCTGAAACGAATAAACAATATTGTGATTTCGATTAATTAGCAATATATATATTGTCCCTAATGTCGGTAGCCTGACGAAAGTCGGCTTTTCTGGCCACACCGGCCTTTAGAGTGAATGCTTTAGGCGCTCGCAACCCACGAATTAAGTGCCCATGCTGAGGGCAACCCACTAACGGGTTACGAACCTCGGCTCAGGACCATCACTGAAAGAGGATGATTATCAATAAAATAAATTATCAATAAATTGAAAGCCAGTGTATACTGAGCTCTTATAATATGCGTTAATGAGCGTTATGATACACAACACATGACGTGTTAGGGCTTGTATCACAACTTCTGAGTTAATGCTACTCGTCACATCGTACTATTGTAAACGCGAAAGTTTGTACCTATGTATCGATGTATGTTTATTTGTTTTGTTACTCTTTCACGCAAAAACTACTGAACGAATTTCGTGCGTGCGTATACAATAGGGCATAAAAGTAAAGAACAATGCAGTGCCACGGAGTACTTCGTAAATCAAAGTTTAGGCCCTAAAACTGCTTACAACGTGCCGCTCACCCTGTAATTATAAACCATCTCGCCATTTAGTAGTGACAAAAAACACTCACTGTTTCGGATGTCATTGATATAATTGCCAGACAAGTATAACTTCTTGATTTTCTTGGTTCCAATGGTGAGATCGTATGTGAGTACTGGTATTTCGTTGTAACTCAGGTCAATTTCCTGCAGTCTGTACGGAATCCACGGACTTGAGGGAAACATTTTCTTCGTCAAAAATCCAATGCTGTTGTGACTTAGATTTACCTGAAAAATAACGAATTAAATATTTTAAATTCTTAAAATTGAATTTAAGTTTATTCATTATTTAAATATTTATTGTTTTCTTAATTTAATATTTACTTTTCATTTTTATCAAAAAATGTTATCATTTAACAGCTTCAACCTTTTTCGTGAGAATTTTGCGTCACACATGCGCGCACATCGTAAAATTTCACTCATATTTTTTTTCATAACGCGCCTAAAGAAGTATAGCTTCAAAAACTCATAATTGATTTTGTAAACCATCGATGGTTATCTACAGATCGATTACCCAAATAAACCACTCGGAATAAATATGTGCGTGTAGCGATCACAGTTTTACTTGATAGGACAATTTCCACGATCTATCTGGAGGTATTGATAACTTCGGAAGGTTGGCTATTTATACTGCTACGGAAATAATAAATGAGTTCAATCAGTTTTGTTTATTAATCGATTTAATTGCAAATATAATTCGTAGGCTTATTCTCACGATTTCATTTGAATTTTGTTCTAAATCATGCATAATTTAGGGACATTTCATAGACAATGAGTCTTAGTACTTACCTTTTCTAATGACAGACAATCGTCCAATAAACCATGCGTTTTGTTGTCAATTTTATCCAAGTTATTGTACGATAGATCCAACTTTCTAAAAATATAAGATAATATTAAAACGTAGAATTCGAATTATAAGACTCAATAATCGATATCGACTAGATATCAAACTGTCGATGCTTGATACTTCGACGAGAACATATGATGTAGATATCGATATTTTTAGTTCGATACTAGCTCGTACTAGTAACTGAATTGGTATCGCCATAAATACATATTATCAACGGGCCGTAAAGAAACACATGTATTCGATATAAAATTATGACAAAAAATTATTACGTTTTAAAAATCTATATGTGGACGATAGCCTAGTTGGGAATGGAACGGTCTGCCGAGACAATGTCCGGAGGTTCATACCCAACGCACACACCTCTGACTTTTTAAAGTTACGTGCGTATTGTTTATCAATTATCGTTCACTTTAACGGTGAAGGAAAACATCGTGAGGAAACCTACATACCTGAGAATTCTCCATAAGAATTTCGAGGGTATGTGAAGTCTGCCAACCCGCACTAGGCCAGCGTGGTGGACTAAGGCCTAACCCCTCTCCGTAGTAGAGGAGGCCCGTGCTCAGCAGTAAGCAGTATATAACACAGGGCTGGTATTATTATTATACTAGCTTTTGCCCACGGCTTCGCCCGCGTTAATAAGTTTTTCCGGGCTAAAAGTACATACATAAAAACCTTCCCGTTGAATGGATAGAGTATCAAACACATTTATTTGGATAAAGATTAATATTATTACGTTGATACAACTCTTAACAAATAATGCATTAATTTCGACCAACTTTGATTACCATAAAAACGGTTCTAGAGAGTTAATCTTAAAAGATAGACATATACTGTCGCGGACATTTTTTTAGATCATTTCAAGAGGAATAATTCTTTCATACATATATTTTTGGTATCTTGGACCGTTTTCGCAGCGCACGCAATGGAAGCCCTCAAGGAGGAATAATTTTCCCCGTTTTTTTTTCACATTTTCCATTATTTCTTCGCTCCTAATAGTTGCATCGTGATGTTATATAGCCTAAAGCCTTCCTCGATAAATGGTCTATTTAACTCAAAAATAATTTTTCAATTCGATCCAGTAGTTCCTGAGATTAGCGCGTTCAAACAAACAAACAAACAAACAAACTCTTCAGCTTTATAATATTAGTATAGATTATTATTATTATTATTTATATTAAAAATCTATACCGACGTACCTCAAAGCCACCAGTCCTTTAAAAGCCTCATTGGGTATGTGCTTCAAGTTGTTCCCGCTAAGAGACAGATGCAACAACTGTTGCAGCCCGGCGAACGATTGTTGCGCGACGGTGTCTATCTGGTTGCGCGAGAGGTCCATTTGGAACATCGTGGGCAGGTTGCCGAATGCTGACTTGCTTAATGAAGTTAGGTTGTTGTCCTGGGAACAAATAATAAACTTGCCATATTCCCGGAAGTTTGTTAGTAAGATGCGATAGATACTGTAGCATAAATATCTGTACAAAATCAAAATTTCAAATCGCCTATATATGCGTTAAGTTAAACTGCAAAAAAAAATCTTCGTATGAAGTAAAGCAAATCTCTTTTATTTTATTTTTGTGAAGAGAAAAAAAAGATTAGTAAGAACACAAAAGTATGTAGGCAATTTGAAATTTTGAATTTGTTCAGCTGCTAATCCTGGTGGTAAAGTGGCCGCTAGCCTAGTTGGGAATGGTACGGTCTGCCGAGACAATGTCCGGAGGTTCAAACCCAAGGCACACACACCTCTGACTTTTCAAAGTTACATACATACGTACATTCGCTTTAAGAGGCCGTATCTAAAGTTTGGACTATTTCAGTCAACTAGTCATCGTCATTTTTCAAAAAATAAACTGAGCTGATTAATTTTTAATACATGATCGGAAAGACTCACTAATAAAGTAACCGAGCCAGATTTTTCATATCTTATTTTTTACACACACCTCTGATTTTTTCAAAGTTACGTGTGTATTGTTTATAAATTAGTTATCGTTCGGTTTAGCGGAGAAGGAAAACATCGTTAGGAAACCTACATACCTAAGAAGTTCTTTATAATAATTTCGAAGGTATGTGAAGTCTACCAACCCGCACTAGGCCAGCGTGGTGGACTAAGGCCTTAAACCCTCTCAGTAGTAGAGGAGGCCCGTGCCCAGCAGTGGGACAGTATATAATACAGGGCTGGTATTATTATTATTATATAAATTATATTATTAATGCTGGTAACTGTACATTTAAGACCAGCTAATTTTCTGTCCACGATGTGAAGTAGGTTCGATAATATCGACAAATACGAATGCGATTATATTTCTTTATTTTCGTAGCTCAATACTTATAAGAATTACAATACTTTGATATAACATCTCGATGTAGTCATTCTAAAGGCATAAAATAATAAGCCCACATTAAAACCGAAGAATTGTGAAAATTTGTTGAATTGATCGTTATTTATTATACTTGATGTTAAAAAAAATGAAATCTCTCCAATCGTTGCCAATAGGTATTTAATACATTTTACCTTCCACCAAATGTTGCTGTTTATGGCTCTACTTTTCCCATACTTATATAAAAATGAATATCGGTTCAAAAGAAAATACGAAAGCAAGAGCCCCAGAAATGCTCATTTTAATCTTATCAATTTATCTTTTAATCACAAAAATCAAACACGAACATGAAAATGCTCATTTTAATCTTACTATTAATCACAAAATCAAACACGAATGTGACAGTCAAGTTACCTGCATATACAAATACTGCAAACTGGTCAATCCGCTAAGAGCCTCCCATGGTGGGTTAGTGAACCCGTTGTCAGACAAATCGAGACTCTGCAGCGTCAGCAGGCTTGAGAACGTGCCGCCCTCCAACACGTCGCCCAACATGTTCGACGACAAGTTGAGACGCAGCAACGCGTTCATAGTCGGCCAGGTGTTGGACCGGATCTCTTTGAGCTTGTTGTGGGCTACATTTAGTTCTCTGAAATCATTACATATTATAAAACAAAGTTTTTTTTTTCATTGCCTTAGTAGGCAAACGAGCAAGCGGTCCGCCTGATGGTAAGCAGCATCCGCCGCCCATGGACTTCAGCAATGCCACAGGCACAACCAAGCCGTTGCCTACCGTCCCGTAGTCCCCCTATCGCATCTGATTGTCTGAACACGTTAAACTCAAAAACTACCGAACGGATTATATTATCATATTATGTCTTTCACCAATGGATGGAGTGATTCAAGAGGAAGGTTTATGTGTATATTACATAAATATGTTGTATGACAGAAAAATAAATTTCGGCATGCAATGCTTTGCTACCTGTGCGAAGCCAGGGCGGACCGCTAGTAAATAATAATTTTAGTAGCGGAGAACCAGCAATTGGACGGTTTAAAACAGGGCTACTATTTTGACGTTATAGTAGTTATCTATACTTGATATTTTGATATTACGTAATGTTATATTAGTTTCAGATCTTTACTATATGAAACTGAATGGCATTCTTATTTCGAGCTACCGACAGCACATAACATGTTCAATAGAGTGGGGTCAGGAGTCAGGACTTCTTGTGAAACTGTTGAATCTATTCATTTTTTGATTGTCGACCTCAACTATAGCAGTCAAACAATATAGCAAAATTAAATCAAAAGACTGCCTCGGTGGCGTAGTTGTATTACAGTACGACTGCAAAGCTGAGGTCTCGGGTTCGATCCCCGGGTCGGGCAAAGTGATATTGAGTTTTTCTATTCATTATCAGCCCGGAGTCTAGAATTTGTGCCCGATATGGCGATAGGCTCGCCCCCTATCACATCATGGAACGGAATAATGGCGAAAAGTGGGTGCACTAGTTGCACCTCTGCCTACCCCTTCGGGGATAACAGGCGTGAGTGTATATGTATATGTAAATCAAAACTCATGTTTAAATCCTATGAAGCGTTTAAACTTACCCCAAACTAATCGGTATCTCGAATATCTTCTCCAATTGATTATAACTCAGATCTAGCAGTCGACAACTAGCCAGCTTAGCCAGACTGCCGCGCGACACGTCTCGCAACATGTTGTGCGACAAATCCAATTCAAGTATCGTTGGTATCGTGCCGAATGTTGCTGGTTTTATTACTTCCATGGAGTTGTAGCTTAAGTTGACGAATCTATAAAGATAGATGGTATTAATGTCATCCTATTTAAAAGTTATTTTTAACAGACTTACAAAAAGGAGAAGGTTCGCAATTCGTGTGTTTGTATCTTTTTTAACGTAAAGACATCTACAATACTGGAATTTCTAACCATATCAAAAATGTATTAAAATAATTTGGTAAAAGGAAAAAGCGTATCTTATTTTAAATATTATGTGAAACATTTCTCTCTAAGCGTACTTTGGCAAATTATACGTTTAAGAAACAATAACATGTAGCATCTCTTTTACAATAGGTACTTACCTCAATGAAAATAGAGTTTGAAATACCGCATTAAAAATTTCGCTTATATTATTGTGTGACAAATCCACTGTGTGGAGCTCGTATAATTTCGGAAAGGCTTGTTTGGGAATATTCGTAATCCTGTTATAAGTTGCGTTCAGTATGCGTATGCCAGTCATATTGTGGATCGGTATCTAAAAAAATAAGCACATTTTATTTTAATTAGCTCGCTTTTTGTAATGACTCCTAAAGGATCTAGAAATGGGCTTAAAATTATACTTTATATATATTTGGATAGTACTCCCAAAAACTAGGCCTTTGCTATAATAATAAATAATAAAGCGCACCCACAAAAAAGCGGACCTCTCCTTTGAGTGAGGGACAAAATAATTACGACGTTATATTTTTTTATTCGTAAGAAGACTCTACGCCATTTATGCAGGGCCCGACACTAAAGACTCCAGACTTAAAATCTATCTATCAAAAATCAATATAAGTAATTCGAAATGGTAGAAATTTATTTCATTATAGTAGAATCTGGAAATTATTCCTAATATGTAGAACCTCACTCCATAGCAATTCGCAAATATGTTTTGCGGGTAGTAAGCGACTTATTTAGACAAGAGAATTCAATGACTGACAAATTATAATTAGATGCTTTAGCTATTTATATGTCTCATCACTACTGTATCACTAGGCTTGTTCCGTTGAATTATAATGTATGCGTCTGTAATATATTCAAAGTATATGCCAACTTACCTCGGCGAAGTCAGTGAAATTATTATAAGCCACTGTTAATTCAAAAGCGTAGGTATTTTCATCAAACGCTTTGCGATTGATCTGCGACAGCCGGTTATGGCTGAAGTCGAGGACCGTCAAATTATTGCAGTTCTGGAATGCGTCAGCTTCTACTTTCTCCAGCTGATTGTGCGATATGTTAACTACAGCTTGAAACAAGTCCGTGAACGCTTGTGTCTCAATTATTGTGATATTGTTTTCCGCTAGATTTATCATCTGGAAGATGGTACAATTTGGTAGAAAAGTAGTTTTTAAAGCATGAAATAGAACATCTCAATTTTATGTAAGTTTGATTACCATTTAAGATAATACCCATGACTTTTTATTATTTTAAAGCTTATTTAATGATTTTCAGCAAATTTTTACTGGTAAAAGAAAACTGAAACACTTACTTCTGCGTATTTAACCTGTTGGAACATTTGGAAGTCGACTTTCTTTATTTTGTTCCTGGCTAAGTCCACGGTACCTATCCTGGTTACTGCTGAGAATGTCCCTCTGCCTACATCTGCTATTTCATTATCTTGTAAATGTAAACGTCTAAAAATAATGACATATTTAAAAATAACAACCTTTTTAATATATTATATCAATTACGTTATGCTAACAAAATAGCGACAGAAAACACAAAAAATAATGAAATCTTTCATATTGTAATCAAATATAAAAGCAGTAACAGAAGTAGATATTAGTATTTCATAATCTGGGCCGGATAAATCTAAATGCAAATTAGGTTTTTTTTATCTATCTATTATATAAAAATGAATCCCTATTTTCCTTGGTCACGGCATCACGCATGAACGGCTGGACCGATTTCCTTATTTTTTTTTTTTTTTTTGATGTGTTTATTATTGTCAGGAGAAGGTTCTTATGAAAGAAAAAATTAAGACAATTGCGCGGAAAAACGGCTGGACCGATTTTAATGAATTTTTTTTGTGTCTTCAGGTGGATCGGTAGGTAGCGCTGTACTCGGGTTCTAGGATTTTATTTCCTTTTTAGGGCAGGACAACGTCTGTCGGGGCCGCTAGTATTATTATAAAGAGGGCAAACGAGCATACGGTTCGTCTGATGGTTAGTGATCACCACCGCCCATGAACATACCAGGGGCATAGAGATGCGTTGCCGGCCTTTTAGGTGGGAATATGCTCTTTATTGAAGGTCGTATCTGTGCGGAAACATTTTCTGTCCGGACATTTAATAAACACGTAATCCGATGACGATCCGATGATCATTGCCTTGATTATCTTTTACTTTATTTGTCTGCACATTTTGGAACATATAATTTACTTATGTTATAATTAAAATCCTTATTTTTTGCAGTCAGTTAATTAGGTTATGGTAGAAAAAATATATTTTAGGAAGTCAGGAAAAGGCGCCCTAATAGGGCAATGCCTAGGGGCCCCGACATTCTTAATCCGGCCTTCTTTATAATGGATGCATACATAGCTGATATTTTTTTTACGAATAGATGCAAATTGACCTTATAAAAATGATATACCTCAAAAATCTCATTCCCCTTAAGCTGTTTGTGTCCAGTTTCTTTATCTTATTGTGGTCTAAATGAAGCACTTTCAACACTGTGTTCCTTGCAAACATGCCTCTGGAAATAATAAGCAACGAGATAGTACCTGTACAATCACCAGTATAAGTAGCTGAACAAATTCAAAATTTCAAATTACCTACATACTTTTGTGTTCTTACTAATCTTTTCTTTTCTCTACACAAAAATAAAATAATAGAGATTTGCTTTACTTCATACGAAAAAATTTTTTTTCAGTCTAACTTAACATGTACATAGGCGATTTGAAATTTTGATTTTATACAGATATTTGTGCTGCTGACTACAATAAAAAAACTCTTATGGAAAATAATCGATATTTTTTATCTGATTCTTTGAGTAGATGGCGCTGGCATCGTACTGTTTTATTTTTGTAGTAGGAAAGGCATTTGACGCAGGTGAAACCGCGAGCAAAGCCTAGTAAGTAATATTATACAATACTAGCTTTTGCCCACGGCTTCGCCCGCGTTAATAAGTTTTTCCGGGCTAAAAGTACATAAAAACCTTCCCGTTGAATCACTCTATCCAACACATTTTGGATAAAGATTACCTAATATTATGACGTTGATACAACTCTTAACAAATAATGCATTAATTTCGACCAAATTTGATTACCATAAAAATGATTCTAGTGAGTTAATCTTAAAAGATAGACATATACTGTCGCGGACTTTTTTTTAGATCATTTCAAGAAGAATAATTCTTTCATACATATATTTTTGGTATCTTGAACCGTTTTCGCAGCGCACGCAATGGAAGCCCTCAAGGATGAATAATTTTCCCCGCTTTTTTCACATTTTCCATTATTTCTTCGCTCCTAATAGTTGCATCGTGATGTTATATAGCCTAAAGCCTTCCTCGATAAATGGTCTATTCAACACAAAAAGAATTTTTCAATTCGAACCAGTAGTTCCTGAGATTAGCGCGTTCAAACAAACAAACAAACAAACTCTTCAGCTTTATAATATTAGTATAGATACATACCTTGGTATATCGGCTATCTGATTGTGACTCACATTGCACCATCCCAGTTTTGTCAGGTCACTTATATGACTACCGTCCAATTTTACTATGTTATTATGACTGAAATACAACATATACAATCATTTTGTATCTTCAAATCGGTGGGCAAAAGGAATAATGCACCTACCGCTCTCAAAGATTCTTCAAAACGTATTTTAAAATTATAACATAATGCAATATCAATACCATAACCATAAACAGCCCTGTATTTATATACTGCCCACTGCTGAGCACGGGCCTCCTCAACTAAGAGGGTTTTTTGGCCTTAGTCCATCACGCTGGCCTAGTGTGGGTTGGCAGACTTCACATACCTTTGAAATTTAGAGAACTTCTCAGGTATACAGGTTTCCTCACCATGTTTTCCTTCGCCGTTAAAGCGAGCGATAATTCACAGAGAATACACACATAATTTTTTTGAAAAGTCATAGGTGTGTGCCCTTGGGTTTCGAACCTGCAAACATTCGTCTCAGCAATCCGTTCCACTCCCAACTAGGCTATCGCCGCTTCCAATATCAATAATATTCCTGCAAATATTTATATACTTTCTTCGCGCAACACCTTACCTTATATCCAAAAACTCAGTGTCTCTCAGGCCTTTGAACTGATTCTTCTTTAGATTTCCTAGTTTATTGCCATGCAAATCTAACTTCTTGAGCTTTTTTAAAGTCTGGAACAAGTGAAATTTAAATCGGCCATGATTGTTGTAAAGACTAAAGATACACAGGGGCTTAGAAAGTGAAAAAAAAAACTCCATGCGTCTCTGCTTCGTTTTATTGTGATTGATCGAGAGATAGATACGTCAGTCTCTCAAATTGGAATGTTCAAGTTGAAATGTGTTAACGGACCTATTATACTAGCCGAGTGCGATTCACTATGAATTCGCTTACAATTAAGTGTGAAACAGCCTTAACTTTACCCGACCACAGTTGAAACAACCCGGCCTTAGAACCGTTAATTCGTGTATTGTGTGTGTATTTGTGTCATCTACAACCAGTATGACATAAATCTTACCTGGAAAGCTTCAGGTGGTATGTCAGAAATCAAACCTTTGACGATATGCAGCTTCTCCAGTCGGCCGGGAACCTCGCTGCCAGCGAATATGTCCTTCGTCAGTTTGGTCATTTGGTGACCGTCGATAGAGAGGGTATATAGATTTCCGAGGATCTATGGAATGATTATTCCTCAATATAATACACATATTATGAATGAATGAAATATATATATATGAAATATAATATTATAAAGGCGAAAGTTTGTAAGAATGTATGGATGTTTGGATGTTTGGATGTTTGGATGTTTGGATGTTTAGATGTATGGATGTAAGGATGTTTGTTCCTCTTTCACGCAAAAACTACTGAACGGATTTCGATGAAATTTGGCACACGGGTAGATCATGTCCTGGATTAACACATAGGCTACTTTTTATCCCGGGAAAATATAAACCGGGACTTTTATCCCGGAAAAACTTTTTAATGCGGGCGGAGCCGCGGGCAAAAGCTAGTTATGAAATATTAGTACTAGACATTATGAGACTTGTCATCTGACAGTGTGCCAAGCATTTAACAATTCAACATGCTAGATAGTTTTTTTTTGTTATGCAGTTGCGAAACATACAAGCCAGAGACCGGCTTATTAGACTCAATAAAACTTACCTTAAACGCGTCCTTAGGGAACTCTGCTATCATGGTATTAACAAAGTATAGCTCCTGTAGGGTTCTGTTGACACCCGCAAACGCGAACTCGTCTATGGTCTCTATAGGCGTATCCACTATCTCCAGCACCCTGACGGTCGACCTGTGCAGAAGCGGCCCGAACAGATGAGCTGGAAGACATTATATTGCTCTATCTATTGTCTATGGGATTTCCAACATGTACTCCATTAAACAATAATTATACTTATATACACATTTTCGACACCTTTATTTGACTTTAAAACTATTCAACTGACACCCAGACTATTCCCCCCATGCATCGGCCAATTCAACTCCCATTAACCTGGATCGATAATGGTACGCATTTTAATGACACCAAGCACACCAACTCGGCCACTGGGAATTTCTATGTTCTATTGAACCCGCAACGAACAAATTCAATTTTATAAGAAAAAAGCAAAAAAAATACTCACAAATTTTGCACTCCTTGAGTATAAGCCTTTCTATAGGCAGGCCGAGCCCAGCGATGTTGCCCAGTCCCACGCTCATTATTGCCAAGCCAGTGTTCTCACATTTTATGTACAACCCAGCGTCAGACCCTTTCTCGCAGACGCATGGGTACATCAGCTGTAAGTCAGAGTTCTTGGGACAAGGGTACGCCGGCCCTGGCGGTATGTATTCGACGAGTACACATGGCAGAGACACGAGGACTATCAAAATTGTGAAGACCATTTTTAGAGAGGTTGGAGTCGACCTATAATAAAGAATGTAAATAAATGTAGTTTTTGTTTTTTTTACTTATTAGGCTGCGTCTTGAGTCACTGCGCAACACGTATGCGGAATCCGTCGCGCACAAAACAAATACTCAACATTTTTGACACTGCGAGCGTGCGCGCACACAATCCAGTGCATTGTGCTGGCGGATCCGCGATCAATACGCGTCTTTTGCTTTTAACTGGCGGATAGTGCATTCATATGACTTATAATGTCGATTGAAGAGTTTCCTGTGGAAGATTTTGTGTGATGGAAAAGCCTTTCATTTAGATATTTCATAGATATAGTTTCGTGCTTTTTTTTTTCATACTTAACATTATGCCATCATTAAAAAAACTCCTTTCTAGATACTGTAAACGTTTAATTTTTGAAAGAGACATTTGATATGTAGTATATAAATATAATATGCACAATACTATACGCGTACGAACGTAGGCACTCTCCAACGTGCACTAAGGACTGAGGTCCGCTTATTCCTACGCTCCGCCAACCGTATGCGCGATGCGCCGTGACTCAGGACGCAACTTTATTCCGATTTCCGGGGTGAAATGAGAAATGGTACACTTGTTACCTACGTAAATTTATGACAGAAAATATTACGTAATATATTCGTGTTGTTTCATCCGTGGTCAAGTTGATGGTCTTATTACACTGGACGAACGCGCAGTACCTGTGAATTCGCTTCCATTTCCTCAATGTCATAAGAGCCCTATCTTTACCTAACCATGGACGAAACAACCCTACCTAAGTACCGCTGAAACAGAATATCTTTGACGTACCTACATATGTGTAATCTTCGTAGACTGTAATTTGTATTCAAAAGACACGGAGCGAACTTACTGTACCTACGAAGGTCAGAATTATTTATACTTGTTGTTCTAAGTTTATACTTTAATACCTAGCACATTTTAATCATCTTTGATTTATTAAATATAAATATGTGAATCTAAATGAATTGAGTTAGTCATGCGACACCTCTGCTTATCCTGTCAAGGAAACCCACAGGCGTAACGATGTATACCTACAGATAGATATATGATAGGATCGTGGAGGAGTGGCGTCTCAGGAAGGAGGCCCCGTCAGCGGGGCTCAGGGTCGTCACGGCAGTGCGTCCAGTCTTTGCGAATGGTTATACAGACTCCACGGTGCGGCAACGTTTCGCCTGACACAGGTACTCACCGGGCATGGATGTTTCGGTGAGTACTTGTGTCAGATAGTACGTAAGGAAGTATCGGCCATGTGTCACCACTGTGACAACTGCCCGCTGGATTCAGCCCAGCATACATTAGAGTTTTGTCCAGCCTGGGACGAGGAGCGCAACGCTCTCAGGGCAGTCGTCGGAGGAGACCTCTCGCTGCCCGCCGTGGTCGCTTCCATGGTCGGCAGCCAGACGTCCTGGCGTGCGGTGGCCCACTTCTGTGAGGTGGTTTTCTTGCCGAAGGAGAGTGACGAGGGGGATCGGGATCGTGAAGATCCTGGACGACTGACCGGCGTCCCTCGCCCTGTGGTTTGGGAGCGTTTGGAGAATTCCACCACGGTATCCCCTGTCTGTCGTAGGATGCGACTAATTGGGGCCAGGGGGGGTCGGGTCGGTCGGCACGGGTGCTGTCCGCCGCAAGATAATGTATGTATGGCCTCCCCACAAGAGGAGACGGTGGCACCACGCAGGGGCGGTTGCGGACGACAACTTACACACTTCAGTAAGAGGAAGCCCGCAGCTATCCCTTATGAGCCGAAGATGAAAAAAATATATATAATTATGATAGGATAGCTGAGTACGCCTGTTCCCTGAATTATATACAAATAAACCACACTGATAGACTAAGTTCTATTTTCAGATAGAAACTACTTTGTCTGGAAAAGTGCACTGACGTCGCGTCGGTTGCGTTCGCTTGCCATTTTGAACGTTATCAAAAGGATGGAATGTGGGGCAAAATGCCACAAGCTAGATACCAGCTCGACGGGGCCCGCCATAGAGGATGAAGACTGTTCAAAAGAATCCAATAAATATTATAAAAAAAATGTAAAATGCTTGAAGTTTTATGGTAGTGTTCATATTTTAGCCGCGGAACATTTGTATATTGAGATCAAAAAAGGTCACCAGGTAATTTCTATACGAGGTTTCAATATAGATTTCTCATGTTAGAAGAAATACAAATAATACTTCTCAGCAGCCTGGCACTGGAAATCGATAATAGAGGCATTCTCGATCAATTTACCACAAACCTTTACCGTTTAAGGCGACTGCGACTTTAGCTAAAAATTGTTACGTAAGAAAGCGTGACAGCCATTGTATCGCAACGGCAGCGACAGCCTCGCACGAACTCGAGCGTACTGTACGAGGCTCTAAAGCTGGAGGTCGGTAGTTCGATTCCCGCACTAAACCATGCTCTTTGCACTAAACTAAATAATCGTGCGACACCCGCGAAAAATAATCAGATTCGAAACAAAAAAGTCCTTAAATTACTCATGGAATCGCAAACGAAAAAGAACGTATCTTTGTGTGAGGTCGAGCATTACTGCGCAATGTTCATTGAATATTTAATTTATACCTTATTCGGGAATTACCTACATATTATATAGTTACGTTTTTTTTTTCATTCCATTCCCTTCAAGCCCCGCTTATATATATAAATGTATGGGAAAACCTTATATAATATATGGACACCGGTATCCGTCGCGGGGCTTGAGGAGTCAATGTTTAATAAAATTTATAGTTAATGCAGCAAATGATCAATAACATAATTTTATCTACATCAATTTCGCTACAAAAAGCACATAAAAACGATAAATAAATAATCTGTTGTTTTATATAGCTAACGAATAATGTTAAAGCAGGAACTCGAAGAAAACACAATATTCAAGGCCGTATGGGCTCGCTACTTTAAAAATTCTTATTTCTTGAAGCAAAGGTCAACAAACCAGTTCTATATATTAAAGTGCGATATAATGTACAGAAGAAACAGCTAATACCTAGCAACAGAATGCAGTTATTGTTTATTAATGAGCTAATTATATTAAATTTGCCTCAAAACATAACATAACTTACAAGTTGCAATAACTTTCACTCTTGATAAAACATGTTTAAAAGCATTACCTGCCGTAAATCTTTCCAACTTGTATCGATTTACACAAATCTTCTGGTTGGTAGTGTACTTTTACGTTTTTTACATATTTATTGCGTTTAAAACACGCAATACTATTTCTTAAAAGAAATGCGTAGCTTCCACTCTCATGGTCAACACGAAACTAACCATAAACAATGTAGAACTAGAACATTAACAATGGTAGAAGCTGGATATAATGCGTTTCATTTTATTTTACCGATGGCGTAAATTGGCACCCTTTTCTGATTTCTTTTTTCGTTTTAATATATATTAAACTACACTATGAAAAGACACTATGAAGAGAATAAAGTTTGAAAAAGTAGAGTTACTAGATGATTAATGTATTTCCATGAATAAAGTTTAAAACATATAAAAATAATATACTTTACCCTTTTTCATACTGTAATTTAAATTTGCTCATTTTTTCTACTGTGCATGCTGCGATAACTTGTAATTAAAACAACATTTAGCCTATTTTACGAAACCCTACTGTAGCAAACTAGCAATAGTGTATGTTTTGTAAGTTGTTCTATATATAAAAATAAAATAATAATAATAATAATCAATGATATTGTAACATCGATCAAAATAACAATAAATAAATTGCCAGTGTAATGATAAAATGTAGGTACTATATTATGCCTGCTGGATATGTAGGGTAGATCTTTGTTATTCGTCTCTTTGAGAGTATCTGAATATATAAAGTCGGGTAAGATAAAACAATAATCTTGCAAAAAACCAGTTGGTATGTCAAACTCGTAGTGGCAAAAAGGGTGCCTAATCATATGAAGCAACTAGTTCGGTGCAGTTTAATACTAAGTAGTACCTATGGTGATTTTCATATCGGTCAGTGCTTAGTTGAGCGGTTACTACATAAATTCGGGTTTAAGCTTTAGGTCGTATTCAAGTGGTTACTAGACTAGTCGATTATAATTGATATTGGTTAAGTAACTGTCTCAATTACAGATGTATTATAATAAGTTAACTTACTCTGTGAACATTTAATTACGTAATCATTGATCAACGAACAATAAATCGTCATTGAATACACTATTCATTTGTGACTTTTATTAAAATATGCGGTAACACATTTTGTGTGATGTGGCAGCATTGCACCTTGCTGCCAATATCACGCCATCTAAACTGAAAGTTGAAACTCACTCGAGTAGATTTTGACATTGGTAGTCAAACATTGCCAGATTACAAAAATATAATAATAGACAATTCATACAATGTGTAGAAAAGACAACTGTCATTTTAACGTAGTGTTTATATTCTCTTTGACTGTCATTAAATTTTGTTATTTTTAAAGTTTATTTTAGATCAAGCGATAAATTATAACATGCCTCCGAAAAAGAAGAAGCAAACACCAATCTCTGAGAAATTTAGATGCGATCAAGTTGAAGGAGAACGTTTTCATACACATACTGATGATGTGTTTCGTTACAATTGGTGGGAAGTGTTCTGCTTTCCATACATACTTTGTGCAAGGTTTTGGGATTGTTTCATTGCTTTATGTGCTGGGACCAACCAGTGTTTGGTATACTGGATGATGATACAATGGCTAGTTTGTAAGATAACTAGACTAACCACTCCAGATCCAATAATATTTCCATATTACTTTTATATGTTTTGCCAAGTAATTTTATTAACCACTGTATTTGTTATGATTTGGATTTGGTTTGGTAAAACTCTTTTTATCCCATTCTTCAAAACGTTTTGGGAGGTTTTGACAGAAGACGAAGTATTACCACCGGGGCACAACGCATCCAGGTTGTCTTTTAGAAGATACTGCTTTAGGAAAGGAGAAATATTTGAAAGTTCGTTGGATTCCGGTGCAATGTATTATTCAAATAACTTTGGAAATGTCATAAATATTATCATAAATGTTTTTGTAATAAAACTGTTTTATTAATCATATCAGTTATGCTTATTATGCCTTCACATCCATTATGTAATAATTACATTTTTGGTCCTACAATGTTAATAAAATTATCTTTTTGTATCTGAAATTGCAAATTGCGACGTAGTTACCTCGTATGTTTACTTGGGTACTTTGAAAACCAAACAATGGTGGTAACGAAGAATAGCGATGGCTAGAGGGGCAATGAACAAGCTAAAGAAAATATGGAGGTAAAGACGGATCCAAGGGGAGGGTCATGGGGGTCATGACCCTCCCCTGGGCTGAGTCCTGTGGGTTTACTCCCGAGTCCAAGATAAATCTAATTCCAATGTCCATCTAATTCCAATCTCAATTTGTACGTCACTTGATTTCGTACTCTTGAAACGCAATTTATTGTAATTGGATTAAATTAAATCTCACGCGCGTACATAAGTACACGCTCCGATTTTTTTTTGATAGGCTACTTCCCAATGAATTTTCGGCGACTTCAACTATCATGCATCTGGCAACACTGCTTGCTATCTGTCAAAAGCGTAATGCCAATTGCCAGTCAGTTCTTGTTTATTTGTCTCTGGTCAGGAGTTTTGGCGGGAATGTGGAAGTGTCATGAGGTGCTCTTGTTTTAATTCATTATTTTGGTGATACTTAGTGTTATATTGCATAATTATGGTGGTATATTATCCAATATAGTTCTATTAAAGTGCTCAAATGAAGTGAATTGAAATAACTGTGCCAATCAAGTGTTTTTTCGTTGCCGCCAAAACTCCTTGATAAAGTCTTGGTAAGGTAGCCACTGCTTTACTACGACAACCAGAGATATCACTTAAGACGAGGCTGTATGGGCTTGAACCCTTTGCCTTCCCTGTAAGGGAGAATTATAAAAAAAAAAAAAAAAAAAAAAATGTCTCTGGTCAGTTCACCAAAAAAATGTCGGGCAGTGTGTCATATTAAAATTCACTCCAAAGCTTAATATTTACGCTAAATATAAATAGCGCACGTAAAACAGTTGTGTGTGAAGTCAACTTTAATAATTAATATTTCTCGCAATTAACGGGGCTACTGGTGAGTAAAAATTATATAATTTAAATCACAGTAAATGGAAAAGTGAAAACTTCACTCACGTAATAGTCTCAAAATGTATGCTTTGAATTTAAAGAATAAAAAGATATTTGTAGTCCTAACGCGTAGGTTATGAACCTATACGATTATAATGATGTAGGTGCGCAATTTTTTGCATGGAATAGAGCTCCATGTATTTCATGGTTTGAGTGTATTTCTAAGAACAAAAAATTCGCGTGCTCTATGAGATTTATCGTTGCATTAGTAATCAAAAGTGCCGGATACGCTTGTATTATGGTATATTTTGTAGCGTTTCTTTATATTTACCGTTTCTGTTACGTTTCTTTATATTTTATATGTACTGTTTGACACACAGTCACAGAATTCTTGACCTCTGTCTGCTTGGCATACTTTCTAAATTGCTAAGAAACAGTGTTATTACCTTCTATAAGATATGCAAAAAGAATATTGTAGATTTTGAGTAATGAGAAAATAAAACAATAGTTATTTTAGATTATAGATATTGTTTAGGTAAGATGTGATATAAATTTATATTATGTGGGAAAAATAAAATACGTTATATCCATATAATATTTAATAATTTTCTACAGATACATAACAGTAAAAAGGCAATTGCCCTCCTATAGTGTACATTGTATACTTATGGCTGTAATATAATTGTAACAATATAAATGCTTAAATAACTATGCTACAAAGGAGATGTCCTCCTTTTGTATGGGTTCTGGGCCTCAAAATATAACCAGGCACAAACTTTAGGGATATTAAAGGGGCAAAATATAGTTCTTGGATCCATTAAATAAATTTCTTTAGACCCCTCCATTTATAACAAACTTTTTAAAATTGGATGAATTAAAAAATCTGAGGGTCATAAAATTAAATGTTTTACTGTAAAAGGGTAGTTTTTAGGAGTTCTGTCCAAGTATATTGTATAAACTATCTTGGTTAGAATTTTTGGGCATGTCCTTTAACCCATCAAACCCCGCTTATATGTATAGATGCATGGGGAAACCCTATATGTACTCAGATGCCGGCGTCCGTAGCAGGTCTTGACAAGTTAAATTCAATATTTTTCTTCATAAGATTAGCTAAGTAATAATGATATGATGGTCCTACATAATAATGATAAGTTTCCATGAAATATTTACGTAAAATGTTGGTGAATTTATATAAACTCTAGGTTACTATTTATATAAACCTTTAGAGGCATTCATTATTAGTGTATCATCAAGCACAATTAACGGTAATAATATTAACTGTCTATAAAAGTCAAACATTATGAGGAAATCTGCATACCTGAGAAGTTCTCTGAATTTTGAAAGTATGTGAAGTCTGCCAACCCACACTAGGCCAGCATGATGGACTAAGGCCTTATGGCCCGGCCACGGACACCCGCGATGCGAACTGCGATGCGAATTGCGAAGCGGCGAGCGACGCGCGACCGAAACAAATATTAAGCAATTGTATGAAGTAGGCCACGGCTACTGGCGATGCGAATTGCGACGCGACGTGCGACGCGGCGAGACTCGAGCGAATCGCGCCTGCGACCGGCGGCGCGACGAGCGAATGAAACAAATGAGTACATTTGGCTAGTAAGCCAGTACCGGGGTGGCTACGGTCCGAGCGGCGGTCGCGGCGGCGGCAGTGGACGCACTCGGCATCGCGCGAACGAAACAAAATATTTTGTTTTAGTCGCGCGACCGTGGTGAATTTATAATGGATATTGAACATTTTATAAGTGAAATACTTAACAGACTTTGGATGACTTGCATTTGGATAGTATGAGTTCTAAAAATTAAATTGGGATATTCCTTTTTTTATCAACCCCAAACTTGTGGCGTTAGAAGGGCGGAGATTCTAAATCGTTGAACCGATTGTAATGAAATTCGGTATTGAGATATCTTGAATGTTGAAAACGAATATGGGATGTTAGTTTTTTTTATTAACTCCTATTTACGGGAGGTGAAAGAAGGGAGAAACTAAACCGAGAAACATGTTATCAAGACCAAATTTGGTGCGGATTTAATTAAGTATCTTAAACCATGATATGAAACCTGAGATTTAATATAAAATCTGAGCCGCTGAAGAACTGATTTTTTTTTTTATCTACTAGGGTACTTAACTATAAGTATCGAATCATTTGACTTCAGTCGTGTATATTTTCTTGAAATGGAAAATATTATTAGGACCTACTTTAAAGTAATAAATACCATGTATAGTATTAAAAAATCATCCGAGCAAGGCTCGGTCACCCAGGTACTAAAAATAAAACAAGTATTTCCTGGCAGTAGTTTCTCGTTTTTTGGTTGACTAGATGCATACCTAATCTTGACTCAATTATATCTTGACCAAAGAGCACTAGACCAAAGAGCACTAGAGATAGCGCCATTTTTTTAAAATTCTGAATTGGTCCGCCGCTCACGCCGCCGCCGTCGCAGCTAATTGATCCGTGGCATACCATCGCTCATCGCGTCTCCCGTCGCGTCGCAATTCGCATCGCGGGTGTCCGTGGCCAGGCCGTTAACCCTCAGGCCCCTGCTCAGCAGTGGGCAGTATGTAGTACAGGGCTGGTATGGTATGGTCTATAAAATGATTTATAGCTGTAGAAGTATGATAGAGGGATGTTTTGTCCTTTATTGGTAGATTTCTCATAATAATAAATAATACCAGCCTTGTATTATATACTGCCCACTGCTGAGCACGGGCCTACTCTACTACTGAGAGGGTTTTAGGCCTTAGTCTACCACGCTGGCCTAGTGCGGATTGACAGACTTCACATACCCTCGAAATTCTTATGGAGAATTCTCAGGCATGTAGGTTTCCTCACGATGTTTTCCTTCACTGTTAAAGCGAACGATAATTGATAAAGATTTCTCATATCCTTTATTTTTTATGGCTATCTTACGGGCATTTGCACTCCTCTTAGGAAGCAGCAAGTCCACTCAATATTTTCCTTTAATTAATTTATAGCTATAGAAATTCTATATGATTTATCAACTTTATGAAATGTAGCTTTCTGTATTTGAATTGCATGAAAATATATCCATTTGGGTGTTATTCCTGTAAAGATTATATAAATAACCAATAATGAACAGATATATACAAAGATTAACAGTGTTATTACAAAAACGTTAAACATGCGATGAACACGTAACTAAAAATTTTTATATTACAAATTCATGTTAAGATTTAGACATGGTTTAAGCATTGTTTATACACTCATTTGCAAAAAAAACGGTCGGTTTGGATTTTAATTCTTTTTTTAAAAAATACGGTACCAAAATGATTTCAATCATTTGTACGTGTTACTGGCCGGTTTTAAAAATGCCGTGGTGTTTAAAACAGTACGTTCTAAATTAAAATTTTCGTTTGATGCTCGTTTTTACAGAAAACCACTTTTTATCCTACATTTTTGGTGCGAAGTTCCAAAAGATAATATCGGTTTTCATAACTTTTAGTCAATTTTTATGAATTTATTTCATATTCTTAATTGTCAAAGCTTCATTTATTGCTGTTTAGCTGTCTCAATAATGTTAGAGAAAGTGGTAAAAGCTACCAAAATTATTGCGCTGCTCGAAGAGGGCTGCAGCCAATGCTTCGTGGCTCAGAGGCTAAGTGTGAGTCGCTCGACGGTTCAAAGGACCTGGCAGCGGTATCAAGACACCGGTTCCGTCGAGAGAAGGCCTGGTTCTGGAAGAAAACCATGTACCCAACCACGGGTGATCGTTTTCTTGTGAGTCGCGCATTGAGAAATCGCAAGTCTTCGTATGTGGACCTTAAGAACAACCTCGAAGATGTAAGAAATGTGCATATTAGTCTATGGACGGTCAGGAGGAGGCTGCTCGCGGCCAATATACGCAGTCATCGCCCGGCCCGCGGCCCTAAGTTACTCCGTGAGCACAGAGTTACCAGGCTTAGGTTTGCTCGAAATTGTGAGTCATGGACTCAAGAAGACTGGAATAGGGTATTGTTCTCCGATGAAGCCAAGATATCTCTGTTCGGTGAAGATCGACGTCGGCGAGTGCTACGAAGACGAGGAGAACGCTTTGCAGAGGCTTGTTTTGAAGAAATCACACCTTATGGTGGGGGCTCTATTATGTTTTGGGCAGGAATAAATTCAATGGATCGTACAGAGTTAGTTTTCATTGAAAACGGCTCACTGACTGGACATCGATACATAACGGAAGTTCTTATTCCTCATGCACAACCCGCATTGGCCGCTTTAGGCGAAGACTCAATTTTTATGGACGACAACGCTCGCGCCCACCGGTCTGGCGATGTGGAAGCGTATGTGCAAGAGGTCAGCATTCGTCGTTTGGATTGGCCAGCTCGAAGTCCCGACCTCAATCCTATAGAGCATGTCTGGGACGTTCTGAAACGACGCGTGAGATCAGTACAACCGGCTCCGCAAACCATCAGAGAGCTGAAGAATGTGATTACCGCGGACTGGGAACGTATTCCGCAAGCAAGTATCCGGGATATCCTCGCTAGCATACCCAGACGAATTCAAGCTGTGATTTCAGCTAGAGGAGGTCACACTCGATACTAAACATTTATCTGCTTTTACTTTATTAAAGAAAAAACAAACAAAAATCTTTGTTAACTTTTACTTCACGAGCATATGCACTACTAGCGAGCATACACTACTAGTGAACTTTAGCATTAAAACCCATAAATTTTATCAAAATTTTATGATAATACTGACGAAAACGATTATTTGCTTATTAATTTACAAAATTGTGAAAGTAAAACATTATGATGATAGCACAGCCAAAGTAACTGTTGTGTCTTTAGCAGTTCCTCACAATATGGCTATTGATATGAACGAGCACACTGATATTGTATGTTATGTCTGTCGTTGTCTGATCGGATTGCGATAAAGTCTGGCACACGGGTAGATCGTGTCCTGGAATAACACGTAGGCTAGTTTTTATCCCGGGAAAATACAAAACGAGACTTTTATACCGGAAATCTTTTTAATGCGGGCAGAGCCGCGGGCAAAAGCTAGTTTATAATATAAGTAGGATTTTCGTAAAAAAAATATTATTCTAAACAGTTTTTTATTTCTAACTCTTTCTTCTCCTTTTCTAAAAATAAGATATCGATTTCAAGTGCCGTAACTCCTGATGACTGAGTTGATGCAATAAAATTTAAATTAGGTTTAAACACATGTTTAGCTAAACAGTGTTTAATTCTAAACACTCCGTCTAAAGTCTTGTCTAACTGTCTGCATTACAAAACAGTATTTAAGCATTGTTTAGCTAAACACCCGTTACACTACGAAGAAAAATAATTGTAGCAACAATTTTTTTAAATTTTTGAGATTAACAGCTGCGCAACAAAACTGACGAATAATAGATACTTACTGTATCAATATTAACACATCAACAGCCGACAACATTATCCACAATTATTAACTGTTTTTTAATGCAGACAGTTATAGACAAGACTTTAGACGGGGTGTTTAGAATTAAACACTGTTTTGTTAAAAACGTGTTAAACTGCGTTTTAGGTATTTTTTGTAATAACACTAAAAGTTTTAATATCAAACAGAGAGACTCGCATCGCAATCCAATTCTGCTAAGCTTTCAGTTTTTAGTACAATTATGGAACTAAACACTAACCAATAACAGACTAACTATTGATGTCATGATGCCCAAATAAGAAACAAATATGTATTTGCATAAAGCTTATATATTGGTTTAGCCCTTTCATTTTTGTTTTGTTGGGTAAAGGCCTTTGCCATTTAACTCCACAGTTCTATGACTTTTATGCTCAGTTTTTACCTGTTGTCTTTTTGAAAAATGTATAAAATAAAATGACTGGTCCCTTGAGTCTCATTATAGATAGTTTACACATTATTTTAGTAAGAATCATAAAATACCACCCATAATAAATACATCAGTGTTATAATAAATGAGTGTTTAATATTTATATTTTTTTATAAAAATCACTAACAGACAATGTGCAGCTTAAGCAAGTGCCTATAGAAGAAAATTTTCAAGCATAGTTGTCTAAATTTTTAAGTTTTTACAAATTTATACAAAGACTCATATATTAATACTGCAATCCTCTATTTTAAGCATGAAAGAGGATTGTTAAAGCTTATTTTTGGTCTACTGTCTACACTTAGTGTGTATAGTGTGTGTGTGTGTGTGTGTGTGTGTGTGTGTGTGTGTGTGTCTGTCAGCCGATACTGTAGCACCTTTCACTGTCGATAACAATTTCAATGCAATTTTTACATTCAGCAACAACAATAAATTATGTTATAGCACTAATTACTTGAAAGCCACAAAGTCTATTTTTAATTTTTATTGACATTATCTCGTAATCTGTTCATTTAATATATCGTTATTCTAATGTCTAAAATCGATTATGATATATTGGACCATTTTAATCACGCAATGTGTTAACGACTTGTTTGTAGATAATTGAGACTATTAAGAGATACTACAGTTCTATCAATAGGGCTGTGAATCGCACAGAGTTAAACATCGGTATTCGGTAATATTCATTGCAGCCATTACGATATCATTATTATACACATTGCTACAACTACCCCATTTATTTTATTTGAACACAATACTAATTTCCGATGTTTCGATGTGCCAGAAAATAGTCACATTTTATTTGCATTTTATGTGAAGTTTTTCCTGTTTCCATTAACGAGGCAGGTCGCGACAACAATCAGTTCGTATATGCACCGCACTGAATAGAGATGAGCAAGCTTATATCGATAAAAATATTTTATTTTGATGAACTCAGTTCAATTAACTAACCCTCTGTTTAAGCTTTTTATGGTTTTAGTGATATATTGCAAGAATTCTTCGATGATTATTTCCTTCGAAAACTACGAAATATTAAATTACTTCGTAGTTTAAAATCCATTTGTTTATTCAAGAATTGGGACTCGTCACTTGTATCAACTAGTTCTATTGTAGGTAATGGTTTATACTTTCTGTATCTTAGTGTATTATTCAAATAGATATCGATTAATTGAAATAAAAGCCCGTCACATCACTATGTTGAGTCATCCATCGTTTCCTCTCCTGTTCGCCTTTATTTGTATGACAATACTATGACTGCATAAATTTTATACTGTGACGTCAATGGTTGCTCGTTTCATTGTTAAACTACGTGCATTGTAACAAAAATGTTTTATCAGTCTTACAGTGACCAGATTTTGTAAGCGCCCCTAAGTATAATATTTTTTAGTATTTTTTTTTTTCTAATTTATATAATTAGACGAGCCAACAACTTTACTGTGATTTAGTTAATTCCGGTTATTATCTTCTCCGATTAAAAAATAATAATGCATTATTGATGTCACGACAAAGCAAAGAACAGTCGAATAAAAAAAATTTTTTTTACACCATCCTTTCATACAATATTTCCGTAAACCTCTGCTGGTAATGTTAACAGAATTTCGTATTGGCTACCGCATTCATATCTAGTATCGAAATGTTGTGGGAAACAAGCTCTAGTGATGATAGCGATTCTGATAGAGGGTCTATCCAAATAGTTTGAAGGAGCAAAAATTCCGCTGAAATTCTGTGATAGAAACAAAGAATGTGGAATCTAGGTACTTATGTAATAATAGAATTTTGAATAATTAATTAGTATTTTATCAAGATTTGATAGGTATATTAAATCAATGCCATTGCTAAAATATTACCAGTGCCAGTTTTGGAGGTAATATAGCATCATTTCACTGGTCACTCGTTGACCTTTAACAATTCTGACAATGGTGCAACAGACGAATTGTCAATTTCAGTGGTCATTGTTATTGTCACTGCTAAAGTTAACTTTAACGGTAATATTGATAGTATTTCTACTGTTTATGGGTGATCGTATCACTTACCATCAGGCGAACGACATGCTCGTCTCGTCATTCAATGCTATAAAAAAAAAACACTAAAGTCAGATTTTGTGCAATCCACCCTTAATAAAGTTTAAAGTTTCCGGCATTGACATAGTCCGGAATTCCGGTTCGAACGTATGTCGTTTTACAAAGAAATTGTCAACTTCTCTCAAGATTTTCTGCGTAATAAATTACATACTTTAACCATGTAGCAGACTTCCTATAAATATAAATGTCTGATAAAACAAGACGTTGGACATGAAAATGAACGTTTATTACTTTAAAACTGTCCTTGCAAAAAAATGTAGTAAGTATGCGAAAAGCGGAAAGACATAGAAATGCATACTGGCTAGTAGATAACAGTTAGCGTGAAATCTAACATCGATTTTCACTTACTAAAGCAGACAGAAACCGGATGCAAAATCACTGGCGAAAAGCGGTCGTCTGCGTTACGCGATAGACGTGTTTTACATTGTAATAGTATACAATTATATAATACACAATGTATTGCGATAGTTATACTAATTACTATGAACGACGATACTGGGTATCCAGTATTCTCTAAAACCTTGTAATGGGAGATATCGGCCTTTTCCGTTGTTATCCCAAATTATCCTACATTATTACTAACGGTGTATCAGTTGATACACTGACGGACTCATAAACTACATCAACGTCCAGTGGAGATAAGACGAAAAACGGAAATACGACAGGCACCTACATGGATGTGATCCGTCGAGAGACCAACTTTTACGTTACGCTTTAAATTGGTAGAATCCAACATTTTTGCAGAAGACGCAATCGCTTTTATCACGCGACATGAAGTCTTGATCGAGACACGCGGCAGCGTGTCAAGCCAAGCAAAAAAAAAAAAAACTTGTCAAAGCTGCCTAGTGTAGTTTCACCCGAACCATTTGGAGCTACTTTTGACGCCTCTATAACTCAATATCTATTTAACGTAAATACATGAGATTTGGTTTATTTATTAAAGTCCCTTAAGTTATCTAGAATCCCAAATTTCATAAATACAGCTCAAACGGTCATTGAGATATTAACATCTAAAAATCGCCATTTTTATCACTGACTGACATATAGATCAAAAACCTAACCCACTTCCAGATGACCTAGAAAGTTGAAATTTGGTGTCCAGCTAGGTAATTGTATGTATACAAAGGAAAAAATCTGAAAACAGTACTTTTTTAGGATTTGAAGCATTTTCCAAGCAATCGGAAAATCTCCATACGATCTATAAATTATCTTTAGAATAATGAACGTTTAGGCGTACACGACCATTGATTCTTTATTTTTATTTAAATACTATTTACCTTGATCCATTTATTACGTTCCCTCCGTATTAGGGTACCACTGATCAAATTTTTCTATGAATTTTCCGACTTAGACAGAACTGTTGTGGGATACGGCGGTAGATTCCTATAGAAACGTTAAAGGCATCAGCAACTCGTGCCCGCTCTTCAGTCTTTTATATTATATATTTACTTCTGTTTCAAGCTCAAGTTAAAAATTTCTGATTTCTACAATGTTTATTTACATCTTAAGACGTTTATTATTTTGACAGATGATATGACATTGGATGTTCTATTATACTTGCGAACCATAGAGTTTAAGTAATTATTAACATATAGGTTTTATACCAAGAGGACTTCATCGCGTGCACAATGCACATAGATGAGGCAGAACGATGAAGCGGTTCACAGCTTTTACATCCGAAAACTCTGCTGCCTAACATTGTTACACATATCAGTCGCAGTATTTTCCTAAAACCAATTCTATACAAAAAGTAATGATATCCCATCAAAAACATAAATGTGAAATTTGGAAGCCAAGTCCAATATTAAGAGTATGCGTGCTTGTCGATTTCACCAACAAAAGAATTGAAATCTAAGTGGGTGCCAAGCCCTGCTTTAGATAATCCTGAAAATTTTCTATAAGAACACACTCCATTCTAAAATTAATTTAAATGAATTTTTCTTTCTTTTTCTGCTACGACAATGTATGATATTTAAAAATATAACTGCTTCAATTTGAACAGTCAAATTATTTACACAAAGCTGATAACTTAGTATAAATTAAGGCTCAAGATTTGTCTTGGCTAGTTTTACCCGAAAACAAAAATGTTGGAAGAGTAGGATATGTTGACCTTTTTTTTTTGTATGGCCATCTTCGGCTCATTAGGGACGGCTGCGGGCTTCCTCTGACTCACGTCTAAGTTGTCGTCCGCAACCGCCCCTGCGCGTACCGCTGTTGCGGTCCTTTTCCCTGTTGCGGGGGCTCAGAAGCCCCCGAAACACCGTACCGTGTCCACCTTTTGGTGTCCGAGGCAGCGTGAGACACGCTGCCTCGGACATGTCCATCACGAGGATATGTTGACCTTACAATATAACAACAGTAACATAAAGAAAATAAGTTTAACAGCCAAATATAAGAACAATTGTATGTGAAGACTAGCCAAGACGAATCTTGAGCCTTAATTTATACTAAGTTATCAGCTTTGTGTAAATAATTTGACTGTTCAAATTAAAGCAGTTATATTTTTAAATATCATACATTGTCGTAGCAGAAAAAGAAAGAAAAATTCATTTAAATTTATTTTAGAATGGAGTGTGTTCTTATAGAAAATTTTCAGGATTATCTAAAGCAGGGCTTGGCACCCACTTAGATTTCAATTCTTTTGTTGGTGAAATCGACAAGCACGCATACTCTTAATATTGGACTTGGCTTCCAAATTTCACATTTATGTTTTTGATGGGATATTTTATACTGGTTTTTGTTATGTCATTATTATTTTATTAAATACTGAATACGGAGAAGCGCGTTATATTTGCTTATTTATTTATTTATCACTAGTTACTCGCGGCTTACTAACATAACCAACAATGTTAATACATACATACAGTCCGGCATAATTAAAAAAATCAAAAAGGTCAGCGTTGATTGTATACTTGTCAAGATAACTCAAAAAGCGTTCAACAGACTGCGGCCGTGGGAGATCATGCTTCTGTAATAAGGTCCTTGCTCCCTCTTTGCTGTGGATGGAAGTGGAAAAATATATTTCCAACACCTCTCTACCCGTTTATTTGATTAGTATCTTGGCCAGTTAAGAATTAATATATTTAGTGCTCCCCGAGACTCTCCGAGTATCACTGCTGTGTTATAGAAAGCGTGCCACTCCGTGCCGACCCTGACTTACAAGAGTAGCTGTGGCGGTTGTAGGACCAGGATAGTCTTGAGAAGCTATAAATTGAAGTGATTTGAAATTTCGAATTTGTTCAGCTACATATGTGGCTGGCTCTACATTATACGTGCATAATAATTCCATGCAGATTTTAAAAATCTTACGTATACTCAATGAACAGAACACAATTATAATAATAATTCGTTCCAAAATACATTTTAATATGTATTAAGTACAATTAAAATGTAATTGTATTCGTAATGTACCGTCCTGTTTTGAATTATCAAGTAGGTCTGTCAAGTGTATAAACTCCGTACTTATGTCATTTTGACATTGCGTTACTAAATGAAACCACATATTCAGCGTGACCTCTGCTAACATCGAGCAAAAAATTATCCATGGTTAAACATTGATGTATTAAAAACCCTAGATGCACCCTTGCAAATAAGACATCAATAAGTGTCGTCAATAAATCAAACTCAAAAAAGGAACAAATAATTACCATTTTTGATAATCGAATTTGTGTTTAACAAATTCGATCTGACGCCTACCACATAAAGTAGATTTTTAAACGCAAGCAATGCACGTTTAGTCTGGTTTTTGATAAATGTCAAAAATGTAATCGTCATCACAACCAAAATAACAAAAGATTTTTACGGAGTCGAATCGTTTTTCTATTTATTTTATTAATGTAATAAAATAAGGTAATAATATTACCGTAAAGTTTATTTTTTTAATTTGTTCTGTTAATATTAAGAATATGGATTATTGATAATTGCGTAATTGTGGTAGTTGCAAAAAAATTAAGACAGAGAGAGACAATGCCCATCTGTGTATGGAAGCCCTCATAATTTAATTTTGTATAATAATAAAAATTACACACAAAAGAGAAGGAATAACGTACTTTCACGTAGAATATCATTCTATTTTGTTTTCTTACAATAAATGTTTTCTTGTTCATTTTAAAGTTAGTTTCATACAGAAGTAGGCTTAGACCATCTAGGCGGGACGTGCAATGTGCTTAATGCCGCGAACTCAAAATTGATAGTTTCACGTAACTACTACACAATATGAAGTGGAACACACATTATACTATACCATAAATGGTTAAAATACCTTTTTTAAGTTCATTATTTTGTCTCCCGCTTTGCTATGGAGGGAAGTGGAAAATATATTTCTAACTCCTCCCTATTCTTCTGTTTGATTAACTTCGTTGCGGGGTAGTCTGTCAAGCCCCGCGACGGACACCGGTGTCCATATATATAGGGTTTTTCCATACATCTATATATATAAGCGGGGCTTGACTAATTAGTGTTCCCTGAGACTCGCCGAGCTTCACCGCTCGGTGTCCTAAAATGCGTGCCACTGTCGATCCTGGCTTACAGGAGTTGCAGTGGTGGGTGTGAGGCCGGTATAGTCTCGTTATACCATTTAATACATTTAATGCCATTTCGTTATAAACGCACATATAAATAAATTTTAAACACTTTATAATGTGACCGCTGCGTGAATTTTTTTATCAAATTAAATTAAAATCACAAATTTCTCCTTATATTTAGCCATATAAACAACAACAAACAAATTAATAAACCCTGGTACGTACTGGAAGTACGATATCCCGTCCTTTTTTAAGGTTCTAGAGGTGATATTATTGCATTTATTGAATGAATATTTTGGCATTCTTGACGTCCTTGCATGCAGTGACACGAGCGACGCTATACTAATTAGAGGTGATCATTAAACGTTATAACTGTTAATTTAACTCATTATAAAAAATAGCTGTTAATTCTATTAACTACTATTGCAATATTCATTAAACGTTTAAACTAACGAACGGACTGCGTAGGCAGTTAATGCCATCTGTTAATTTATCATTCAACTAAACTTGATAACTGTTAATTATAGAAAAATGCTAATAACGCCTCTATAGGTTATTTATTAAATGAAATTTAATACTACTAATAAGCACAAAAATGATATTTTTTCTTTAGCTAAGACTTAAATTATGCCTTGTCGTGATTTGTGAACAATACAATCGCCACTTGCAATGATTGCGAAAATATTTTTATTTAGGTAACGTCAGAATTGATAAAAGTGGCCGCCATTTTGAATTTCTTTGTTATAAGGCCTATCGACCTCAAAATCGATATCTGGGCAGACCTGTAGGTACAAAAGACGGATCCAATGTTAGAATTGAAAAAAGTGGCCGCTATTTTGAATTTCTTTGTTTTAAGTCCAATCGACTTCAAAATTGATATCTGGGCAGGCGTTTAGGTACAAAAGACGGATCCAATGTTAGAATTGAAAAAAGTGGCCGCCATTTTGAATTTCTTTGTTATAAGGCCTATCGACCTCAAAATCGATATCTGGGCAGGCCTGTAGGTACAAAAGACGGATCCAATGTTAAAATTGAAAAAAGTGGCCGCCATTTTGAATTTCTTTGTTTTAAGTCCAATGGACTTCAAAATTTATATCTGGGCAGGCGTTTAGGTACAAAAGACGGATCCAATGTTAGAATTGAAAAAAGTGGCCGCCATTTTGAATTCCTTTGTTTTAAGGCCAATTGACCTCAAATTCGACATCTGAGTATAACTTTAGTTACCAAAGAACATTCCAATGTCGGAATGGAAAAAAGTGGCCGCCATTTTGAATTTCTTTGTTTTAAGGCCTATCGACCTCAAAATCGATATCTGGGCAGGCCTGTAGGTACAAAAGACGGATCCAATGTTAGAATTGCAAAAAGTGGCCGTCATTTTGAATTTTTTGTTTTACGGCCAATCGACCTCAAAATCGATATTTGGTCATGGCTTTAGGTACAAAAGACGGATACAATGTTAGAATTGAAAAAAGTGGCCGCCATTTTGAATTCCTTTGTTTTAAGGCCAATTGACCTCAAAATCTATCGTTATTGAAGAGAATTGAATAAACATTGATGGTGGCCATATTATTTAAAAGTTCTATAACCTACTATAGTTTGTGGCCATGTCCAGCGGAGTTTGATTTTAAAACTAATAGCCCTTAAAACAAAAACATTTAACATGGAATGCAGTTCTTGAAATTCCAACCTCGATTTATTCTATTTGTCTAAAGACAAGCCCAAATATCTATCTTAAATCCAATCATTCTTAAAACAAAGAAGTTCAAAATGGCGACCACTTTTCTTAAGTCTAACATTAAATATGACTTTTACTATCAATGTCATGCCCAGTATCGATTTTGAGGTCAATTGGCCTTAAAACAAAGGAATTCAAAATGGCGGCCACTTTTTTCAATTCTAACATTGTATCCGTCTTTTGTACCTAAAGCCATGACCAAATATCGATTTTGAGGTCGATTGGCCGTAAAACAAAAAATTCAAAATGACGGCCACTTTTTGCAATTCTAACATTGGATCCGTCTTTTGTACCTACAGGCCAGCCCAGATATCGATTTTGAGGTCAATTGGCCTTAAAACAAAGGAATTCAAAATGGCGGCCACTTTTTCAATTCTAACATTGTGATATGTACCTATATAATGCGGTACACAAATATTAAAATATATTTATAAGTACCCACATAACTGTATACTATGATGAGCCTGTCAATAAAGGATCAGTTCGCGATAGACCGTGTTTCATTGCATACATTACATTGGCGCAGTCGGTATTTGTGCAAGTTTGGTGATTTGTTCGCTATAACAGTTTAAAATAATGTCTATTGGGAAGATCGAAATGTTTGACATTGGTTCGCATAACTGGACTGCTTATTGTCGCCGGGTTAAACAGTTTATTGCGCTTAATAAAATACCAGACGATTTACACGTGGCTACTTTGGTGACACATGTGGGTGAAAGATGTTACGACCTTATGTGTGACCTTTGCGCGCCCGACCTACCGGAGAAGAAAACGTTCGATCAATTGGAACAAATCGTCAAAGTACATCTCGAACCTCAACGATCGGAGATCGCGGAACGGCATATATTTCGGCAGAGGAAGCAGACGCAGGGGGAGACTATTAGCGAATATTTGCAAAGTCTAAAACATCTGGCCAAGACGTGCAATTTCGCCAGTGTGACCTCTAACCCTTTAGAGGTTAACCTGAGAGATCAATTCGTCTCCGGTCTTCACAACGAGGACATGCGATCACGGCTGTTTGCTGAAAAGAATTTGGATTTCAACCGAGCGGTGGAGCTGGCGCTCGCGCTGGAGGCGGCAGCCAGGCACGCGAGTATAGCGGCGTGCGTCAGCGGCGGCGGCGGGGGCGGAGACACCACAGCGGCCGCGCCCGAGCCGCTTCACCGCGTGGGGCCGGCGCGCGGCTCGCGCCGTTCACCCGCGCCTCGGCGGTACACAAATATTAAAATATTTATAAGTACCCACATAACTGTATACTATGATGAGCCTGTCAATAAAGGATCAGTTCGCGATAGACCGTGTTTCATTGCATACATTACATTGGCGCAGTCGGTAGGATGTTCGGGACCTTCGGGTGATAGTGAGCAACCGGGTATAGAAAATATGGACCCTTCATATGATCAGGTTCACAAACACCGCAGTCGTGTCGGTCATGCTCCTCATGCCATGAAATTGCGGCCACGTAAGGTTAATAGTGGTGTACCTACTTAATATTTAAAATTTGTTAATTAAGCTCACTCATATATTTTATGTTATGGTAAATAAAAGATGACGGTATTCGTTTCTGATTAAGAGGGGGAAAATGATATGTACCTATATAATGCGGTACACAAATATTAAAATATTTATAAGTACCCACATAACTGTATACTATGATGAGCCTGTCAATAAAGGATCAGTTCGCGATAGACCGTGTTTCATTGCATACATTACACATTGGATCCGTCTTTTGTACCTACAGGCCTGCCCAGATATCGATTTTGAGGTCGATAGGCCTTAAAACAAAAAAATTCAAAATGGCGGCCACTTTTTTCCATTCTAACGTTGGATCCATCTTTTGTACCTACAGGCCAGCCCAGATATCGATTTTGAGGTCGATAGGCCTTAAAACAAAGAAATTCAAAATGTCGGCCACTTTTTTCCATTCCGACATTGGAATGTTCTTTGGTAACTAAAGTTATACTCAGATGTCGAATTTGAGGTCAATTGGCCTTAAAACAAAGGAATTCAAAATGGCGGCCACTTTTTTCAATTCTAACATTGGATCCGTCTTTTGTACCTAAACGCCTGCCCAGATATCAATTTTGAAGTCGATTGGACTTAAAACAAAGAAATTCAAAATGGCGGCCACTTTTTTCAATTCCGACATTGGATCAATTTTTAGTAATTAAAGTTATACCCAGATACCGATTTTGAAGTCAATTGGCCTTAAAACATAGAAATTCAAAATGGCGGCTGTGTATACCAATTCTAACATTGGTTCCAGCGACTATATAATCCCTAGACTCCTAATAACAGACGATCGGCTTCGGGCAACACATCTGACAAATAGATCCAATGTAGCTTACCGTTCAAAATCTTCAAGTCAGTTGCGACCACAACTGTGAGCTGTAAATACTTCCGTGTTTGCGAATAAATAACTATTGTAATGAACCCGTGCACAATAAAATGGTGTGATATAAATAGCCATAATTAAAATTTTCAGAAAAATGGCATTACATTTCACAGGTAAGTCAATAACGACACATAATCACATTTTATTTAAAATTTTACGGAGTTCATCTTAGACTGGCCATGTTGTGTTTACGCGCCATCTTGTTATATTTGCATCTCTTTCCGACGAAAGTACTTTTTACATTTTCTATTTCGTTTTGTTTTTTAACATTAAAAGTAAGTGATACACCAAAAGGATTTGTCGATAGTTCTATCGATAAAATTAAAAGTAAAAGAAACTGTCGCCCGAATACTCAAACGCTACTCAACTAATCAATTTATCTGAGGCTTATTTAATTTTAACAGGCTTCTTATTTTAAATGGTTAGTTCATTAGTAATAGTTAATTCATTTTAAAAATGATTAGGATATATTTTTCACTAGCGGTATCAGAAATAAATGTTATTAGGATAATTTTTTTATTTTGTTTGTTGATTATAACGATTGTTTTGAGTTATTCTTTGTGTTATTCCTACAAGTCAGCTCAAATATTCTTGTTAATGTCGATGAGACTTACTAAGCGCCATCTGTAATTCGATAACATAAAGACTTTCGTTAAAATATTAATATGTTTAATAAATAATAATGATATTACTATAAAACTTTATTGCATAAAAGTAATATCGATAAAAAAATCGTGTTTCCATTTAACTCGTCCTATCCCTATGCCTATGTTTCCAAGGTTATATAATGCGATAAGGTGTTGGAAGAACCAATCATAATGCAGTACCCCGCTTCCTCAAACCTCAGGTAGTTGACAGAATTAATTTGAAGAGAAATATTGAACATTAGGAGTCTAGGGGTTATATAGTCGCTGATTGGTTCTGAATAGTATAGTGCTAATGTCCATAATAAATAAATAAATAAGTAATATAAAGATACATACTAACATAATTTTAAGGTGTAAAAAATTGAACAGTCATTACACCTCAAAGCAGATTTTTTCAATTGTATGAACGGCACACAAGCGTCATTTACACAAATGTTCATGAATACGTAATAATTAGAAAATGTTTATTTCGATGTGACTGTTATTGTGAAAAAAAAATAACCTGTTGGTTATTGGTTAAATGTTGAAAAATTTAACATAATTAAAATAAACAACGCAAGACACGTGTTGAACATGTTATCGCTAATGCTTTTCACGTAACTCCTTACTTCTTGACCGTTATAACTTAACTATTAATTTAACACGTTATTTTTGTTTAATGTTTAACTATTAACCATTAATAATTTTTAACCATTAATCACATCACTAATACTAATTGCAATATGTGCGCGTTTTGTAAGTTGCTCGTATTAGTCTCCTGACGTTTTTGAGAAGCTAACTGTGCATCTTGGGTTTTTAATACATCTATGATATAGCCCAATAAATTAATATAATCTCAAAAAACATTGCTTGGAGTAAATCCGATTCAGTGTTACTAAAAGAGCAATGATGCACGCGCGCATCAACTACTACCTACTATAACCACTTATTGGAAAGCTTCGCATTGTTGTGAATACGCAACGTCTATGAATATTTGGGAGTATCCCGTGGGCAACAACTTATATCACGTAGATTTACCTTGCCACAATTTAGAACACTCCTAAAAACAATAATGAAATTTTGATTAAAACTAATTTTAATCAAAATTTCCCAAAAGATTTTTTTTTTATTTACCGGCCATCCTCAAAGTTCAAAAAAGACCCATACACTCCTTGCTTATGATAGTTCATAAAAATGATAGTCCGAAGTGTATGATATTGATATATTGCCAAAGTCCTTAAAGATATATGATAAGAGTTGATGATACAATTAATGAGCACGCACGACCTAACGCAGTCGTATTGATTAGCGAACTAACTTTAGTATTTAATGTTGGCGTAAAGTGCTTTTTATACTTAGGTACGAGTCAGCTCGTACATGCTCCTAGGCCAACAAGGAGAGTCTGATAAGATGAAATGAGATGAACTAAATCTAATAAGATGACAGGCAATTTTTTGGCAATAAAATAATTTTTTTTCTTATTTTCATTATTCTTAATTCAAATTTATAAAAATTTATTTTCTATTTTTAGTTGAATTTTCTATAAAGCGTGTTTTTGAGTTTTTTTTAAACTATTATTTATTTTTAGTTCTGTTCTGCTATTGTCCAACAGATGTCACTAAAAAGCAAGTAGTATTCTTTTACACATAAGAGTAGCCAGTTTAGTTATAATTTTACTATGGTCCAAAAAATGTCAGTTACATACATACATACGCCTGAAACTAATAAAAGCGTGTTAAAAAACGTATTTGACAGTTTGTCACCTTACCAAAGTTAAATTAAAGAAATGCTATCTTAACCACTACCACTATTAGACCTCTGTTTAAAGTTTAAACGACGGGGCTACAATTTAGCAATAACAAAAAAATATATGCCCGGTGAAAAATTTTCAATTCTCATCATAAGTGAATAGAGTTGGAAGTGCTGTGTACAATTTCTTCGTAACATATCACGTATGATGTAAATGCTAACAGAACGGATACCACCTGGCGGCCTTGAATGTAGTTAGAAAAATTAAGATCACGACGTGATTTAGAAAAATAATGTTATAAAGCGAAGCCTTCAAATAGTGCCATTTTGACTGTACCCCAGAAGTTACCTGGATAAGCAACATAACTTATAGAAACTCTTCGACGCATATCCCATCTAATTACTTTCAAGATTCACTTTTACTTAAGCACGTAAAATACATACACTAGTCTATGAATGCGTCTATAACTACGAATCATTAATTGCAATCATTGCAATCGACCCTTTATTATTTACTGCCCACTGCTGAGCACGGGCCTCCTCTACCACTGAGAGGCGTTGGGCTGTAAGGCCTAGTGAGGGTCGGCAGACTATACATACTCTCGAATTCTTATGGAGTATTCTCAGGTATGTAGGTTTCTAAATGTGATTTCAGAGAGTCGCGGGGTGAGCAGTGGGGTGCTGCTCGCTCGATTTGTCCAGTTTATGCGACTCCGAGGTGAACTACAATGCGGGTGGTCGGTCTCCTGCAGTCGTAGACGCCAAAAGCATGCTTTAGAGTTCAGAGACTTCTAAGCCCCTTCACCTAAAGAGGGGCCGTAATGGGGCATCGCGCAGGGGCCGTTCCGTGCAGCGATCTTCGTGCAACAATATACCCCAAGGCCGTCCCATATGCGCCGAAAAAGGCCACCGGGGGTTCGGTTGTTATGCCGGTGTAGGGTGTACGTAGTATTAGAGACTCGGTCCGATGCTCGCTCGGGTGATGTTATACTCCCGAGTGTTGACATTGGGCCGTACGATAATTACTAAATTGCCTCTATCTCTCTGCGCCACCTTAAGGTTGACTATAAATAAATAATAAGATAATAATACACATATTATATATCACAATTACGATAGCCTAATTGGGAATGGAACGGTCTGGCGAGACAATGTCCGGAGGTTCAAACCCAAGGCACACACCTCTGACTCGAAGTTACGTGTGTATTGTTTATCAATTATCGTTCGCTTTAACGGTGAAGGAAAACATCGTGAGGAAACCTGCATACCTAAGAAGTTCCTTATAAAAGTTTCGAAGGTGTGTGAAGTCTACCAACCCGCACTAGGCCAGCGTGGTAGACTAAGGCCTAAACCCCCTCAGTAGAGGACGCCCGTGCTCAGCAGTGGGCCGTATAATAATACAGAGCTGGTATTATTAACAATACACAAGTAACTTCAAAAAATCAGAGGTGTGTGCCTTGGGTTTTGAACCTCCGAACAGTGTCTCGGCAGACCGTATTATTCCCAACTAGGCTACCGTCCACTAATAACGAATTACGAGTGGGTATTCCGCGTTGGTTATTCTACTTAGTATCAGTTCGTAGTCTGGAATTTGTCCGATATGGCGATAAACCCGCCCCCTGTCACATCATGGTACGAAATAGGCACGGCGAAAAGTGGGTACACTAGTTGCGCCTCTGACTACCCCTTCGGGATTACAGGCGTGAGTGTGTGTGTATTACTTAGAATAAGTTTTTTCCTCTACCTTCAGCTCGTAAAGCAGTTTCAACTGGAGAAGAACGGTCAAGAAACGTGTTGCAATAATTCAAAGATGTGTCAATAAGTCAATACACCCATTCACCTGCTTCTTAACCTTACACCACACATACTGTATTAAAATAACCAGAAGTTTCACAAAGATAGTCATCATAAGCTATCATATATTATGTTGAGATATCCACAAATATAAGCGGAACACTTTTAGCGATATAAATGTATGCTTTTTATTTAATCTGTCAATGGTCATAGAAAGTTGGAAACATGCTTTTCTATATAAGACCTTGAATGTATAAATGTAAGAGCTGATTTCTGTTAACGAAACGGGTTTGAAAGTGGTCACACTACACGAAAGGACGCGACACACGACGCGCCGTGCGGTTAGTCATTTTCACAATGTGCCGGTTTGTTAGTATAATTATGATAATTCAGTCTGAACAGCTATGTTCATAGCAACTAGTTCTTATACGGTACAAGTTTCCAAGAATCCTGTTATTATTTTTACACATGGAATATATCTTTGGGGCACTAGGTTAATATATTATGTAATATCGAGGTGTTATGTTTGTGATTCGTCAAAAATAGTTGGTAGGTAAGTTTTTTTTTATTGCATCGAATGATGAGACGAGCATACCGTTCGCCTGATGGTAAGCGATACGACCACCCATAAACAGTAGAAACATCATCCAGCACCTTGAGTTACAAAGTACTGTGTGGCATACCACTGCGCTCGTCATCCTGAGACATAAGATATTAAGTCTCTTTATATCCCATAGTTACACTGGCTACAATGTTCTTCAAACCAAAACACAACAGAGCATGCACACGGCTGCTTGTTGGTAAAAATAGACCTTGCGGTGGTACCCACCCAGACGGACTCTTACATATGAGAGCCCTACCACCAGTAAGTCAGGAGTGGGTCCTAAAATACTTTCTAACTCTGTAAATGAAATGAAACTATTTAAATAATATTTCCAATGTCACATTGTATTATTACCTACTAATTATTTGGGGATCGGAAACTACACACACTTTGCCTCACAAACGACCTAAAGCGGATTCAATATTTGTCTATTACACATATTTATCGCGTGTCTTCCAAATTCCAAGACCCAAACAGCTCGTTTCTTAGCCCGTGTACGCAAATATTTAAATCAAATATAATATATTCATAACATTGATTCATAAAGTATCACAAATAGAACGTTATTAAATCTAAAGACTTGGCGATTCATCGGTTGCTATAGATAAATAGGTTGTGTTTTGTTTCATGGAAATATAAACAGTGTGCTCAACGTATTGGAACGCGTGTGAAATAAGAACGTCATAATTCAATGTTTGTATAAATCATAGCTTTACAACCACCATCATGAAGCATAGCATTCCTCTGAACTCTATATAAATCCTAACTCCCAAATACTTTATGTAATAAAATAGAAGATAATTCCAGAAAACAGATACTGCAATTGCAGCTCTAAACGTTATTTATATTGCCACATCTTGCTTATTTTACTCTTTATCAATTCCAGATATCAGCTGCCAGCTGACAGCAGTAGTGAAAATGAAAGTCTGGGGAGCACACGGTGAATTCTGCGCTCGACACCAATGGGAAGTCATCGTGGCCACGCTGGCGCTGTTGGCCTGCGCAGCCAGCGTCGAACGACATGGCCCCGGCAACAGGTCCGAACACTGCGCCGGCTGGGCTAGAGCCTGCCCCGGGCTGGAGGCGGAATACCAAGCCGCCGACGCCGTTATCATGACATTTGTGCGTTGTGCAGCTTTGCTATACGCCTACTACCAAATATCGAATCTTCACAAAATTGCCTCGAAATATCTGCTAATCATCGCTGGGGTGTTTTCCACCTTCGCCAGTTTTATTTTTACTTCAGCACTGGCGAGTTTATTCTGGAGTGAACTTGCTAGTATTAAAGATGCTCCGTTTTTATTCTTGTTGGTGGCTGACGTCGCTAGAGGTGCCAGAATGGCTAAAGCTGGCTGGTCTGCTGGTGAAGACCAAGGAAAGAGAGTTGGAAAGGCTCTGTCCTTGTTAGGTCCAACCGCAACACTAGATACGCTCCTAGCAGTATTATTAGTTGGAGTGGGCGCTTTATCCGGTGTGCCTAGGTTAGAACATATGTGTACCTTCGCGTGTCTTGCATTATTGGTGGACTACCTAGTCTTCGTAACATTCTACCCGGCATGTTTATCATTAGTGGCAGATTTTGCGTCAGGAAGAAAAGAGATGTCACCAGACGGCCCATTCTCAGAAGAGGACTTAAAACCAAACCCAGTAGTGCAAAGAGTAAAAATGATAATGGCTGCTGGTCTTCTTTGCGTTCACTTAACGAGCAGATGGCCCTGGTCTTCTGACAGTGGCATCATTGAAGGTCCTGCCGATAACATGATACCAGCTCCAGGTGACAATGTCCTGCTCCATTCGTACGTAAAGTGGTTTTCTGTTAGTGCTGATTATATAGTGATAGCGACTCTACTTTGCGCTCTAATAATTAAATTTGTATTTTTTGAAGAACAACGTAACTGGGTCATAGATATGAACGATATGACGGTCAAAGAGTTCGTGCAAAACGATAAAGAGGGCAATGAATCTCGCAAACCTAAATTTTCTGTAGGCGATGACTCTAACTCGGAAGTGTCGACACAGACGGACGATGCCAATAATACTGAAGATGTTGAGTGGCCTCTTCTATCGCCTAGTTCATCGGCTGCCAAACTCAACGCCAAAAAGCGACCAATGGCTGAATGTTTAGAGCTGTATAGGTCGGGAGCTTGCACAGCTCTAAGTGATGAAGAAGTCATAATGTTGGTGGAACAATCACACATTCCTCTTCACCAACTTGAAAGCGTTTTGGGTGATCCCTTAAGAGGTGTTAGACTCCGAAGACGGGTTGTCTCAGCCCGCTACCACACAGAAGCCGCCGTCAAACAACTGCCTTATCTTAACTACGACTACAGTAGAGTTTTGAACGCGTGTTGTGAAAATGTAATCGGATACGTGGGAGTACCTGTAGGCTACGCTGGTCCTTTATATGTTGATGGCAAAGCTTATATGATTCCTATGGCGACCACCGAAGGCGCATTAGTCGCATCGACAAATAGAGGTGCTAAAGCCATCGGTACAAGGGGGGTTACAAGTGTAGTAGAGGATGTTGGAATGACGAGGGCTCCAGCAGTCAAGTTGCCTAATGTAGTCCGAGCTCATGAATGTCGTCAATGGATTGATAATAAAGAAAACTATGCTATTTTGAAGGAGGCATTTGATTCCACTTCACGTTTCGCTCGACTCCAAGAAATTCACATTGGTGTAGATGGAGCTACTCTTTATCTCCGATTTAGAGCAACAACAGGCGATGCCATGGGAATGAACATGGTCTCTAAAGGCGCTGAAAATGCCTTAAAACTACTCAAAACATTCTTCCCTGACATGGAAGTAATCAGTTTGTCAGGGAACTATTGTTCAGACAAAAAAGCGGCTGCCATCAACTGGGTAAAAGGAAGAGGCAAGAGAGTCGTCTGCGAGACGGTAATTTCTAGTGAGAGCTTAAGAACTATTTTTAAAACTGATGCCAAAACTTTAGCGAGATGCAACAAAATCAAAAATCTATCCGGGTCAGCATTGGCGGGGTCGATTGGTGGGAACAACGCGCATGCTGCTAACATGGTGACTGCAATCTTCATAGCTACTGGCCAAGATCCAGCTCAGAACGTAACCAGCAGCAACTGTTCTACCAGCATGGAAGTTTACGGTGAGAATTATGAGGATCTGTATGTAACTTGCACCATGCCTTCGCTGGAAGTCGGCACCGTTGGTGGAGGAACAGTTTTGACTGGCCAAGGGGCTTGTCTGGAGATCCTAGGCGTTAAAGGAGCAGGAGTACGCCCTGCAGAGAACTCTGCAAGGCTTGCGTCTTTGATTTGCGCAACAGTATTAGCGGGAGAACTTAGTCTGATGGCTGCTTTAGTAAATTCAGATCTGGTTAAGTCTCATATGAGGCACAATAGATCGACGTTGAATGTTCAAGCAGCGAATATAGAAGTAAATTCGGTGGCTTTAAAAGTGCCTATGTTATAACATTTAGCTTGTCACATAGAGATCCGCAGCGTCCATGCGCTCGTCTGGGTATCTGTTTGAATGACTATAATAGTATGAAGACTTTGTTATGTATTATGTATTTTAGTATAGACATAGAATTTATGAGAAATGTTTGCGTTTGTTCGTTGCTGTATGTGCATGATTAAGGATGCTTTATGTGACGTTAAAATTTTCAATACCTTGAACTGCTTGTATTCAGTCTGTTTAGAAGACGAGACCTTTATAAATTACTTAATGACTAAACAACGAATAAATTTATAGATCGCAAGTGACACAAGCAGGACACGTGCAGTGATCACTTCTTTGTGATACAAAAAGCATCCTAAAACATTTTATAATATAGACAATTATGAGTTAGCTGCGCCTTAATAAGCTGTATCTAATGATTGCTTAGACCTATCAAACATAAAAATACTGAGTCTAAGATCTAACTTGACTGTGTGTATGAGAAGAAACAAAATGTGTGTATAAAATTGTAACCTAGTTACCGACGAAAAATTTACAAGGGATTGGCATATAATTTAAAAATATATTCTTATTTTATATAAAAACTCAAAATAAAAGCCAATATTGAATTGTAATAAAGAATAAACCATAATCTGTTTTGCGGAACGTATAAAATCCAAGTGTAAATGTCAAAGTGTTTTTCTCTTGGCGAAGAATGGACGTGGAATTAAGCCAGCCGAAAGTTTCCCACCGACATCATATTATTTATTCAATATTTGACTCCTAACGATTAAAAAGTTAACGCCGACAGGCGATTTTACTGCAGAGACAGTTCGATAGCAAAATTAAGCAAGACTCAACCTTATGCTCTTTTAAATACATCTGATATTGGTAGACACAGTGAGAAACCAAGCGCGAAGCTTGAAGCAGCTCGGTGCTTTTCCTTTTCGTTATTATCGACTTATTCGGTCACTCCGACATTTCACGTGTCTGCTCTAATTCCAACCAATTTTCACGCGTCCCTAGATGGAAAGGGAAATAAGTCTTCAGCACGAAGACTTTCACCTAAAAAAAATATTTCTTTCACACAAAAGCGGTACAAGGTTCATGCGTCATTCTGACAGCTTAATTTCGAGTAATATTGACTAAAATTATATTATTACTACTATGTTAACATTTTTCGACCAGTATTTATCATCGGCGCGGCGCCATGTTAAAAAAGCGGGAATTCAACAAATAACAGTGGGGCTAGGATGTGGAAAAAAAACACTATGCGTCTCCGCTTCGTTTTTTGTGATTGGTTGAGAGACTGACGTATCGGTCTCTCAATCAATCACAAGCACCCAAATACCGATACGTCCGTCACTCAACCAATCACAATAAAACGAAGCGGAGACGCATCGTGTTTTTTTTTCACATCATAGCCCATAGAATAAAGACTAAAGCCTTATTCTGAGTCATAGCCCCACAGATTTTTATTACCATATCAAATAAAAATTACCCGGAAGTAACAAAAGATCGCACATTTTATCTCCACAAATCTTAGGGCGGTATTAATAAATCAATCTCAAGTTTGAGTTACATCTCAAGTAGAAAATATTCAATACATTAGACCACAAAGAGATAATTGTTTTGCGACTCTCAATTATTTCCGATAAATCTAATGCGAGTAATGATTCTTACAGCTTCATTGTTATTAAGTTGTAGACAGATTTTTCAATCACAAAATATTAATTTTGACTATACTCACAATTATTGCTATAATAATATTTTTTATTTGTGAATTGCATTTACGAATAAAATTTATCGGATAACTGAATAAATAACACTTAGAAAAATATTTGTTTATCACGCTAACATGTTAGGTCCCTATAGGAGCTTCTATGCAGCTATCGTTTTAAGTTTTTAACACTCCTATGCTGCCGTGGTAAGCGCAAAAGCTGTAAGCCAAGGAACGCTAGTTTCCAGAAAATTTAAGTTTAGTGAGTATAGGTTTCTTTTCACTCCATGTGATTTGAGGTAAACCTAAGATTTAAAAAACAATTTTAAGATACTAGATATAGATATTTTTAAGATACTGCTTTGAGCTTAGCACGGCAGCATGGGGAGGTTGAAGATCATTGAAATATGTTTCCGAAAATCTTTAACCATTGTTAACATTTGGGGCCAGTTTCACTGGTTCTTGATAAAATTCTAGCCAACTGTCTACCAGATATTGCTATTCGAAACCTGTGAAATGTATATGACGGATATGTTTCGAATAGGCTATCAGAGACGTTACCAGCATCTGGTGAAATCTGCCCTTCATATAATGTCGTTGTTTGTTTTTATTTATAAGTGAATTTACGCGGGAAATCCCTAGTGTAGTCACCAGCATAAGTAGCTAAACAAATTCAAAATTTCGAATTGCCTACGTATTTTTGGGTTCTTACTAATCTTTTTTTCTCTTCACAAAAATAAAATATAAGAGATTTGCTTTACTTCATAAATATATAGTATACTGCCAGTCCTTTTACACGTGCAGTCTGTGGGTTAGTTACACGCAGATGGTATACAGTGCACTCCGCATCCAGTACAATAACGCGTTCCGGGTGTTGATGGGGCTACCGCGCCATTGTAGCGCGTCCAATAAATATGTTTGTGGAGGCGCGCGTTGACGGGTTCCACGCTATTATAAGAAAACGCTGTGCCTCGCTAATGTCGCGTGTGCGCTGCAGCCCTAACACCATCATTAACGTGTGGGCAGATAAGTGGGACACCCTGCTGATACGTCACTGGTTAGCTTTGCATGCAAAAACCATCATGGCTTGATGTAGGATTGTCTTTTATAAGTACTTTCTCTTGCAGTGAGTGATATGGACATGAAAAGTCTGATGTAAATAAAAATAAATAAATAAATAAAACAGTTTATACGCGTATATAGGCGATTTGATAATTTGATTCTGTTCATCTACTTATGCTGTTGACTGTACATGTAACTCGAATATTATATTATTGAGGCTTTTGACATTATCGTTATTTGACAAATCAATACATGTTTTTTTTTTTATGATAAGCATGGTGTTTTTAATAAAATTTGTTGTAATCAAATTTGTTTTTCTTTTTCACCGTTTTAACACGCTTTATTACTTCATACGTATGTTAGTATGTGCTGTGTGTCTAGATAACGGAAACTTTGAACATAATTTTGACCCCCTTCAAAACGTCGGCTTAACTCGAAAGGAGATGTCCGCTTTTTGTATGGGTGCTGGCCTACGAGGTATTTTAGACGAGAAGACGTTGCCTAATTTCCCAATGTTGCCCAACTGAGCTGAATTTCGCAATTGGCCTCTCTTTCAAAGTTGGATATGCCAAACTGGACCACTTGTCCTAGATATGTGTATTCGTGGACAACATGAAAAGTTGAGTTTCCAACAGTAATTGGCACAGGTACAACTTGAACATTCGACAAGATTTTAGTCTTAGACATTTTTATTTTAAGGTTAAAACTCGGTTGAGGCTTGGAGCACAGTGCCAGCGATTCTGTCAAGACAAAGCTTGTTTCCGTCACATCAACGCTGAAATGTTCACGATTGAAGGTGATACCGAATCCTATTCAATCGAAGAGCTTGAAAGTATCTTTTAACGTCGCAGTGAACAGTTTCGGAGAAATAACATGTTCCTGTTATATTCCATGCTTTGAGTATCAGCGCACCACCCATTTTGTGACGCTCTAAAGTGTTCTGAGGTAGCAATTATAAAAAAATGCACCTTGAATTGAAGCCGGTTCAAAACAGACCGGCCGGCGCGTTCTTCTGTGACGTGTTGCGAGTGTGGCAGTTGCGGGCGTCATGGGTGCCACGGGCGTGACGGGCGTTTCGGATGTCGCAGGGGGCCCGGATGTCGCGGGCGCACCGAATGTCGTTGGCATCGCGGCTCGTGCACGTAGGTATTATAAAATGTACATGATTTGTAGCCCGGGGAGCTTGGGAGTCCAGCCCCCCATAACCCCCCTCCCCTTTATATACGCCTATGGAATAGGTTATCAGGGACCTTACCAGCAAGTGGTGAACTCGGCTTGATATGAAAATAATAATTTAAATTCTATTAAAAAAAAAATATTTCCCTCGTAGACATATTTTTACAGTGCGTAAGATACAAAGGCTTAAATAACGGTGATAAAAGGAAGTACCTATGAATTATGATGTAAAAATTATGTAACAGTGGGAGACAGGAACCCAAACTAGGCTACCCTGTGCTATAGACTCCTGGCTCCCCCTCACGGAAATTTGGTATGCAATATTGCCAAAAGTTGTTTTTCTTGAAAATAAACTCATTTGCAAAAAAAACGGGCACCTAAGCAATGAACCATTTCAAATGTTACTATTGGTTTGTTTGATAATTATAGGTAGTTTTACTTTCACAATTTTGTAAATTAATAAGCAAATAATCGTTTTCGTCAGTATTATCATAAAATTTTGATAAAATTTATGGGTTTTAATGCTAAAGTTCACTAGTAGTGTATGCTCGCTAGTAGTGCATATGCTCGTGAAGTAAAAGTTAACAAAGATTTTTGTTTGTTTTTTCTTTAATAAAGTAAAAGCAGATAAATGTTTAGTATCGAGTGTGACCCCCTCTAGCTGAAATCACAGCTTGAATTCGTCTGGGTATGCTAGCGAGGATATCCCGGATACTTGCTTGCGGAATACGTTCCCACTCCGCGGTAATCACATTCTTCAGCTCTCTGATGGTTTGCGGAGCCGGTTGTACTGATCTCACGCGTCGTTTCAGAACGTCCCAGACATGCTCTATAGGATTGAGGTCGGGACTTCGAGCTGGCCAATCCAAACGACGAATGCCGACCTCTTGCACATACGCTTCCACATCGCCAGACCGGTGGGCGCGAGCGTTGTCGTCCATAAAAATTGAGTCTTCGCCTAAAGCGGCCAATGCGGGTTGTGCATGAGGAATAAGAACTTCCGTTATGTATCGATGTCCAGTCAGTGAGCCGTTTTCAATGAAGACTAACTCTGTACGATCCATTGAATTTATTCCTGCCCAAAACATAATAGAGCCCCCACCATAAGGTGTGATTTCTTCAAAACAAGCCTCTGCAAAGCGTTCTCCTCGTCTTCGTAGCACTCGCCGACGTCGATCTTCACCGAACAGAGATATCCTGGCTTCATCGGAGAACAATACCCTATTCCAGTCTTCTTGAGTCCATGACTCACAATTTCGAGCGAACCTAAGCCTGGCAACTCTGTGATCACGGAGTAACTTAGGGCCGCGGGCCGGGCGATAATGCGTATATTGGCCGCGAGCAGCCTCCTCCTGACCGTCCATAGACTAATATGCACATTTCTTACTTCTTCGAGGTTGTTCTTAAGGTCCACATACGAAGACTTGCGATTTCTCAATGCGCGACTCACAAGAAAACGATCATCCCGTGGTTGGGTACATGGTTTTCTTGCAGAACCAGGCCTTCTCTCGACGGAACCGGTGTCTTGATACCGCTGCCAGGTCCTTTGAATCGTCGAGCGACTCACACTTAGCCTCTGAGCCACGAAGCATTGGCTGCAGCCCTCTTCGAGCAGCGCAGTAATTTTTGTAGCTTTTACCACTTTCTCTAACATTATTGAGACAGCTAAACAGCAATCAATGAAGCTTTGACAATTAAGAATATGAAATAAATTCATAAAAATTGACTAAAAGTTATGAAAACCGATATTATCTTTTGGAACTTCGCACCAAAAATGTAGGATAAAAAGTGGTTTTCTGTAAAAACGAGCATCAAACGAAAATTTTAATTTTAAAACACCACGGCATTTTTAAAACCGGCCAGTAACATGTACAAATGATTGAAATCATTTTGGTACCGTATTTTTTTTAAAAAGAATAAAACCCAAACCGCCCGTTTTTTTTTTGCAAATGAGTGTATATTGAAAATCTATACTAATATTATAAAGCTGAAGAGTTTGTTTGTTTGTTTGAACGCGCTAATCTCAGGAACAACTGGTTCGAATTGAAAAATTCTTTTTGTGTTGAATAGACCATTTATCGAGGAAGGCTTTAGGCTTTATAACATCACGATGCAACTATTAGGAGCGAAGAAATAATGGAAAATGTGAAAAAAACGGGGAAAATTATTCATCCTTGAGGGCTTCCATTGCGTGCGCTGTGAAAACGGTTCAAGATACCAAAAATATATGTGTATGAAAGAATTATTCCTCTTGAAATGATCTAAAAAAATGTCCGCGACAGTATATGGACCGTTTTTATGGTAATCAAATTTGGTCGAAATTAATGCATTATTTGTTAAGAGTTGTATCAACGTCATAATATTAATCTTTATCCAAATAAATGTGTTGGATAGAGTGATTCAACGGGAAGTTTTTTATGTACTTTTAGCCCGGAAAAACTTATTAACGCGGGCGAAGCCGTGGGCAAAAGCTAGTCTATACTAATATTATAAAGCTGAAGAGTTTGTTTGAACGCGCTAATCTCAGGAACTACTGAACTGATTTTGAAAATTCATTCACTAATAGGAAGCTACATAACTCCTGAGTGCTATAGGCTACTTTTTATCCCGGGAAAATATAATAAATAGCCACGAGCACTACTAGTACGTGATAAAAAAAGTTTAGTAATGTGTCAGATTTGTTTTTATTTGATATGTCAGATAAAAATATCTGGAACTTTATTGCCAATTAGCCTTTATCAGAAAATAATTAATCAATACTTTTTCTTGGAGATAACGAGACCCTTCTATTACTTTCAATTATACAATATAGTAGTGCTCGCGGCTCCGCCCGCGTGAAAAAGTTTTTCCGGGATAAAAATATTTTCCCGGGATAAAAAGTAGCCTATAGCACTCAGGAATAAAGTAGCTTCCTACTAGTGAAAGAATTTTCAAAATCGGTTCAGTAGTTCCTGAGTATTAGCGCGTTCAAACAAACAAACTCTTCAGCTTTATAATATTAAGTATAGATTTTTATGAAAGTTTATTTTGCCACTTAACTTCACAATTTAATTGGCCTTTCGAATAGCTATAATACTTAGTATCAGCTTTTTTATAAATTTTAATATCGTAATAACAATAATCTTTAATGAACTTCATATCTGTAAATGAACTTCATATTCTTTTCCAAATTTAAAAGAGCTCTGGAATAATTTAATTGATGTTTTTATTCTACAACCTATTTTAAAAACTACCTGCATTCATGGAGAATTAACCTTCCAAATTACGTTAGAGTAGTAATGGGGCAACTTGCGTAAAAATGCATTCTAATCGAATAAGCCCAAAAGTCTCTGCCCTTAGAATTGGATGCCAAACATCACTCTCATGAGTATTCTTCTGGCGTTAAGAGGCATCCTGTCTCGGGCTGAGACCTGGCTCAGGGGGAGGTGACAGCCCATTTGGTCACCATCAGCAGTGCCGCCGTAGAGGAGTGGCATACCAGACCTCTAGTGCGGGCTTAAGGACTTTCGCGGCAGTACGACCTGCCTTCTTAAGCTGGCTATATACCTACAGGCGCCACGGTACATCGATATTCTGACACATATGCTGACTGGCCACGGGTGTTTCGGCTCGTTTCTGTAGTGCATTGGAAAGGAAGAGAAAGCCGCGTGCTATCATTGTGGTAACGGCCGCCAGGTCCAACACACTTTCAAGGCGTGCCCAGCCTGCGATCTACAGCGCAGAGCTCTTAGAATAGTTGCTGCTGGTCGTGATAATTTCATGGTCGGCGGCTGGAGGTCATGGCTAGCGATGGCATTCTTCTGCAAGTGTGTTATCTCGCGGAAGGAAGCGGTGTATACAGTTTGGTGTGTTTAACCCAGCCGCGCGTGGGTTGACGATAACCATCACGCCCAGCTAAGCGTGGCAGTTTCTATGTGCGTTTCCCATACATTGTCATAGTAATTGGCACGCCAAGACAATGCGACGTGAATGCCACCTCCAGCTCCGGTCCCTGTATGGCGAAGCCTTTAGAAAAGGCTATGATAGGATGATAAGAAGTGAACTGTGTTCAGCTTCGTTCATTTTTGAGGTGCCCGGTAACCTGAATTGAAGACTGGATTCTGGATTGTTATTTTGGGTAAAGGACGAGCAAATAAACCAAAATGTTTGAAAGGGACCAAAGTATGACACAATGCATTATCATGATAGGCAATGAGTTACAGTGAGTAAGAGAATTTGTATATCAGCAATGTGTTTTCATGACAATTGATGATAGATAATACGAAAGTGACATTGATTGCCAAGTAAGTGCAGGGGAATGGGCGTTACACACCTTAATGGACAGTCGGAAGGTGTCCAAAAATGCACAAGTGCCTGACATTTATTATCGACACTTATGTGAGAAAAGGAGCATAAAAGTTAAAGCAGTGAAAACAAAAGCGTTATGAAGCATAATATGTGGGTGACTGTGAATGATAGAGCGCGGAATAGGCACTGTAGTGATGGATCTGTGTGGATAACGTGGAGTCCAAAGGGATGTATTTTTTTTTTTTGTATGGCCATCTTCGGCGCATTAGGGACGGCTGCGGGCTTCCTCCGACTCACGTCTAAGTTGTCGTCCGCAACCGCCCCCAAAATAAAATAAAAAATCGTCTATTCTGGTTTGGTCATTTGAAGAGTATGGATGAGGAAGGCTGACGAATAAGATAGTACCTATATAAGGCGAGTATGGATGGTACACCAAAGTGGTGGAAATGCAAGATGATATTAATAAATATAGATGAAAACAAATAAGTGTGCTAGAATCCTGCAAAGTAGCAATCCTTAGTCTCTGCTTACGCATTCAGGGACAATATATGGATATTGGATATACCTATGTATTCATAATTTAACCGATACCGTAAAACCATTAAACCATAACCAATACCGGTATTTATAAGTCCTTTATTTGTTCCGGTATACCGGCATTTTGAAGGTCAGGGATCCCGGTTTGCGACGCCTGTTCCAGAGCCCTTTAAAGTTTAGGGAAAATTATGCAATATTCATTAATTTTCGTAAATATTATTGTTTATTTAGAAATTTATAAAAAGCTGATACTATTACACTAGGTGCGCCTCTGCCTACCCCTTGGGGGATAACAGGCGTGAATGTATGTGCTATAAAAAGCTCATACTATTATGGTTTTTCGAAACGCTAACTATTAAATACTCTTATTTGAGTAAACGAATCGCGACTGTAGATCTGATAGTTTAGCTTTAACTACGAAGTTAAGTGGCAAAGTCGACTTTCATTAAAAAATTACAAAAATCTAAATAAATTTAAACTATTCTATTTGGGGCCACGTACATAGGGGTTAATTCGATGCACATTAAGGTCCTGCTTTCAGATGAACAATCTATCGTGATACACCCTGTATACTTTTTAGTCGTATCCAAAAACCGAGTCTCCCTCGAACCTGCAGAATATTTAGTTAATGATACCCATGCCACTAGAAGCTAAAATAACAGGGTGATGTCATCACGCGTACTAAATCAATACTGTACTAGGAATGGCACTGCCATCTATAAAACCATTCGTGAACAATGAGATGTAAGTACCAAGACAACGAAACACAGATATCTTATGTTCTATTACAGGTTTTTCTCGAAAATAATAATATTTTACCATCAAGTACACCAGCCCCAACGTCCTATTACCTATAGCTGAATACAATATGGTTTCTGCTACTTGCTGGATGATGCCTGCTGGGCTACTTACTCAAACATATACTTTGATATCTAATAAACTATTATAATAATATATTTACTCAATGGTTTGAAAGTGATTGTATTTAGTACACGATGGTAGTTTAGCTTGATTGTCTTCACTCCGCACAAGTTGAAACAGATCATTTTGCTATTCTTATTCGTAGGCACTGTATACACTCAACATGAAATTAAAGCTTGCACCATTATTATATTCAGGAAAAGTATTGCTCATTTCTATAGCCATTTTTACAGTAAAAATATTTTAAGACCTGACTTTCGGTGACTAATCAAATAGTCTGGTATCTGCAGGTTACACCAATCAGTTATCATTTATTTCTAGTTGTTAAGGTACGTTACGATCAATCTAGAAAAGAACAACTTATCAACAATTACTATGCATCAATATTGATATTTCTGATTTTAAGCAGATACATGATTGCATATTATTTTGCGCACGTAAAATCTATTTTGATACATAAATCAACCATCGTACTATCAACCTATAAACATGTTGTACCTAGATTATCAAGTAGCTTTCTAAATCATATCATAAATCTTTGTTGAACTTCAAGCTTTAAAGTAAACATAAATGATATCAATAATCAACTTAATAAAAAAACATTAGTTCGCTGAGCCCATGCGAATTGATGGAAAAAACCAACCACTTAGTTGATTAGAAGCGATGGGTGGGGCACATAGTAAGTACACCCACACTGTTATTGACGTAATGAAACTAGAACAATTAAGATCCTCCGAATTATTAACCAATATAGTTACACTCAGAAGGGCATAAAAAAATCCAAGGGTATTCATAACTTCAACTGAATCCAAAAAGGAGACTCTGTATTCGAAACTTGTTTATTCAAAAACCCATGACTAAAACAATGAATGATGAATCACGATGTAAGTATGTTGTTTACAGATTTTTCAGTTAAATCAATTTGAATATTTAAACTGTATTTTAATAATTTAAAACACTGAAATTGGCTAAACACAATTGGCTTACGTTTTTTACAAATCTAATAACGATATTTATTTATAGCATTCCATGATTGGAAAATCACGATTTTGCCTAGTATTATACTGATGGTAGGTCTCTCATATGTAAGAGTCCGTCTGAGTGGGTACCACCGCAATGTCTATTTCTTCCGCCAAGCATCATTGTGCATGCACTGTTGTGTTTCGGTGTGAAGGACATTGTAGCCAGTGTAACTACTGGACATAATAAGACATAACGCACTCTTAATAAAACAATGACCTAAAAATCGTCGCCTTGTGGGAATCGTCACAAAAACTAACTGCATACGACATTTTTTTAAGTTAAGCGGGGACCGATTATAAATTCAAACAATTTTGACCCTATTCCCAATGTTGAAAAAACGCATTTTTTTCTTAGTCGATGTAGGTTGCTCTTTAGGGTCCATATTTTGTTAAAACTCATCTTGCCAAAAATTTGGATTAGGTCATTGTTTAAGAGTGCGATAATATCTTTGTCTCAGGATGACGAGTGCAGTGGAATGCCACACAGTACTTTGTAAGTCAAGGTGCTGGATGGTGTTGCTGCTGTTTATGGGTGCTCGTATCGCTAACTAAAAAAGGTAAAGGTAATCAATATTTTTTCATCGTTTCCTCAACATTGCATCATGTACACTACTAGATAAGTAGGTAACTACGATGTAAATATAAAATCATGCCAAAAAGTAGGTAGGTTTAGTAATTATCGCTGTTTTATGCTGTTAGTCTGATAAATTATAATTGATCAAATAAAACTGCTCCTCAAATGTAATCAAAATGTACATAAGTATTATGTGATTACTTAGGTATTTAATTATTTTTTTCATTCCTTATATTTATGTAAGTAGCTACTAGCTATGAGTTATTATTGTGTAATAAATAATAAGTACATCTTAAGGTAAACAATTTATTTATGTTCCACGATGTACCTACCAATACAAAAGTATATTTCGACGGTTCCGTAGAACAAAGTCGTATATGCAAAATGTTAGCTTTTCAGTAGAGCGCTTTGAAAGTCGTTAGTTTGTATTCATGTGCGAATTAGTGCTATTTTCACACATCAAGTTCAAAGTTGTTACTGAACCCTATAGAATATAATGTTTTGTTCACTATAACTTGTGATTTTCACAATTAACTTAGACTTTCAAAGCGCTCTACTGAAAAGCTTCATTTTGCATATACGACTTTGTTCTACGGAACCGTCGATTTATTCACTTACGGAAATATTGGTCTTATGATTAATGTGAAACAAAGCTGCATGTTTTGATGTGAAACCTATTATCAACTACCAATAATACAAACTATTTCGTCATACTTACTTCCTGTAGGTACGTCGTGCGGTCGCCCACGCTTCATGTTTAAATAAAACCATTAGTATAATCATGGTTGGTTGTAGATACCTATACTCAGCTTTGTAGCTAATGCTGTTGTAGCAGCTAAATATTTTTTATGATCATGGAAAATATTTAGGCTAGCAGGTAATACCTACCTCAATCATCTATGTAGGTATACACCTATATCAAATAATACAAATTATTAACTTTTATTGTGTAGGAATTTAATAAGCAAAATTTCTGCCTATTCTTTGGGTCCAGAATCTAGGTCTAGGTATTACATAATTCCGTTAATAACAAAATGAGTCATACGACTTGTCCGTTTCCTTTTTAGCTAGTAGCTACTGATAGAGGTCTAACCATAGCTACGAGCCTGATGGAATTCAACCTCATTATTAAAAAAACAGATACTGTGCAAAAATTCAACCTTCAATCACCGTATTTAATTTTATCGTGCTTTGTTCCTCAGTCAGAGATAAGAACCTTATATAGCTAGTTATTCATAAGATGTAGATAGTCACCTATTTATTTGCCTAAATAATTTACTCATTCAAGGGCGGATCCAGCTTTCAAGTCAGGGGGGTAGTCATATAGTCGAGGTCTAGTCAGGACAGACTCCAAATCGATTATAAACAATTATCATCAGTAGTCACCTAGACGCAGCCTTGGGGGGCATGATCCCCATGACACCCCCCCCCCCCTCTGGATCCTTGAACTCATTAAGTAACGCTTACGAAATTTAGAATAATATTCAAGTACCTACTCAAAACTATTCATATGAAGTAAGTATTCTAAATTCTTGATTAATATGTACCTGTCATAAGTTAGCTAGTAACATGATCATCGATCGCGTCGTCAGTCTGCGACGCGGCGGATAGTCGCCCAGTGAGCTACATAGAACAAAAGGTCACAAATAAAGATGCGACGAAGTAGAAGTAAATCATACCTATTTACCAGCGCCAACAGAATAAAATAGTTCATAAATCGAATACTGAATCAAATAATGTATTTACATAATATTCACTTATTTTTTTTCGCTATATACGAAAAACCAATCCTACCTATACCTAAAGGTACCTAAGTAAACATTTTCGGCTGATTCATCTAAAATCTATGTTGAAAACCGATCAAAACTATCACGATATCATTTATCAAGTAGGTAACAATATTAACATCGTATTCGTCGTTATATTATTTCTAACATACCTAGCTGGTTAGAAACATCTTTTTACGAAATACACGAGACTCAAATATTTTCTTCTTCTTCTTTTAAAAATGGCTCCACCGTTTCATCGGTGATTTTGCCAATGTCGAGTGAATAGTATTAGATTAATCAAAGAGTATTAGAACAATATCATAACTGAAACATTTGACCTTTAATTAATACTTAGGTAAAATTATTAATCAAAGCATTTGACATTGGACCAAATATTTTCGCCATTCGTTCATAATATTTGGACGAAAAAGCTACTAATAACACAGTTACATGAGAAATAATCGCTCTGCAATTGATAACCTTCCTGCCTTCGCCTTTCCTCATCACAATTCACAATAAGCGCGATTATTTCGTCGCTTCTAGCAATATAATTATTGATTATAATTTATACAACAGCGGTTGTAAGCCGTCGTTTCCGAGGCTCCCATTGGGGACTCAGTTCTATTTAAAGCGCTCCGGCCCCAGTCACACGTGACGTACGTGTCTGAATGTAGGAGATAAAATTGTTGGTTTTTCCAAGCCGCAAAATACCTATTTAATTTATTCGCAAATAGAACGCAAAAACCAACGAGGTTGATTTTGTCAGCATGAAGGGTTTGAATTGATGGAATTAACCAGTAGAGGCGTGCTACAAGCTCTTGAGTATATAATTATTAGGTAGTTTTCAGTACATACTTAATGCCTGGACTGGAGTGGACGATAGCCTAGTTGGGAATGGAACGGTCTGCCGAGGCAATCTCCGGAGGTTCGAAACCCAAGGCACACACCTGAGGATTCTCCATAAGAATTTCGAGGGTGTGTGAAGTCTGCCAACCCGCACTAGGCCATCGTGGTGGACTAAGTGTGGTGGGCCTTAAACCCTCTCAGTACTAGAGGAGGCCCGTACTCAGCAGTGAGCAGTATATAATACAGGGCTGGTATTAAGTATTATATTATTATACTTAATGCCTAATGGGTTGAGAGTTAAGTAAGTAAGTACCTACTCATGTTACTTATATTTAAGTAAGTACGTTTGTATTGAATTATGAAACTATTTTATGATTTGAACCTTACACACATTAGGTATTTAAGTTCACAATCTGACACAGAAAATGGGTACCAGCTTCATTTCAACTGAAGTGCTGATTGATCAATCAACACATTTCTTGGTCAAGTGATGGTAAAATTCCACCTTTAAGTTGTCTACTTAATATAAATTCATTGTAAGCCTGTCAACTGTTAAATTGCATTTTAAACAGCTTAAATACTTTTAATGTACTGTACTGTACGTAATGTACTTAAGTAAATTTTTGAACAATTCAAAAACACATAAGTAAGTACATCTATTTCACGCGTCACCATGCTATTGGTAGAGGCCGTAGAGGTTGATTATTTTAATCAATGTAACTTACAAAAGGTTGATTCACCAACACTTGAATAATATAATATCTTGGCACCGCCACGCCGCGCCGCCGCGCCGTCGCGTCGGGCTAGCTATCAAATTAGGTCATACTTTTATGGCATTGAATGACGAGACGAGCAAGCCGTTCGCCTGATAATAAGCGATACGACCACCCACAAACAGTAGCAATACCATTCAACACCTTCAGTTACAAAGTACTGTGTGGCATTCCACTGCGCTCGTCATTATGGGACATGAGATGTTAAGTCTCATTATGTCCAGTAGTTGCACTGGCTACAATGCCCTTCAAACCGAAACACAACAGTGCATGCACACTGCTGCTTGGCGGTAGAAATAGACATTGCAGAGGTACCCACCTAGACGGTTTCTTACATATGAGAGCTTTACCACCAGTAAATACTTACGAAATAAGAGAGAACTGGAGAGATATAATCATTGATTTTACTTTTGAAGAATTTTTATCTAGTGTGTAGTATGTATTTAGTGTACTTTGATTGCCTTTGTGACATAGTTGTATTGCGTACTCGTTACGACTTACGAGTACGATTTGCGCGCTGAGGTCCTGGGTTCGAATCCCGGGTCGGGCCAAAAAACATTGTGACTGGGTTTTTGAATCTTAATAAATTACTCAGTCGCAGATCGGAGTCAGAAAGTTGGTGGTGTGAAACCCCGGGCCTCGGAAAGCACGTAAAGCCGTTGGTCCTGCGCCTGATGTCTGTCCGGTCATGTTGGATAACCGTTTCACCGGACTATGCGAGTTAAGGAATAGCGAGCACCTGTGTATTTCGCACACACTTGTGCACTATAATATCTCCTGCGTACCTGGCTGATCTCCGTTGAGATTGGCCGCCGTGGCCAAAACTGGCTAGGAGGATTTCAGTACCTACTTACCGAGTTAAAGTATTTTTTCAAGCAAATTACATAATGTATATGTTAAGGAGTAAATTTTATAACAGAGGTTTTGTTGTATGTTCTTACTGGCCTTTGTGTTTGCTTATATTTAAAATAAGAAATAGTAAACATGACTTTGTCAGTAGTCGTTGTTTGTTGTGAATAACAAATATTTTCACAAAAAATCTCAATTTAATTTTGCTGATATTTGTATCATTTTGTAGTTTAGTGCGAATATGGCGTGTGCGTGCGTAGTAGCAGCGCCATTAGGGCGTGTAAACTCAAAGTTAAATTTTAATGATATTTATTTTGCTCAAAACTTACACTATAGTTAAAATAACTCTATGGAAAGTGTTATTTTCAAGGAGATAAGTGTGTGGTTTCATTTATTAACGCAATGTCAAAATTACTCTATATATAATGGTGTATGATAGCGTTACATATTCTATATATCTTTACCCTATTGCGTTTCAATAAAGTTCGATTAAAAGTAGAAAATAACAAAGATGTACCAGTCTCCCGTGTATATTATGGGAGGCCCTAGATGGGAGGCTTCATCTGAGGGACCCCAGGCCCATTTCGTGAAACCTACTTGCTACATACTTATTTGGTTCTTAGTTACTCGTATTCGACAATCTGTGTGAAGAACACCGCCAGTGTTCCATAACCTTGTTTATTTCGCCGGCCAAGCGCAGCAAAAAGTGATAGCGCGGACCAACTCTGTGTTTGAGAAGCTATATCGCTTACAAGTTAATCATAGTACGAGCAACTTGCTTTTGTTTCAGTAGTATAAAGGAACAAAATAGCTTTTAAAGATGCATTTAATTTGAATTAGATGTTACTGGCTCTTTACTCGCATCTGAGACCTTTCAAAGTATAATGCCGAGATCATATATTCGTTTTCTTCTGTTGCTGTGTGTAGGTACTACATCTGGAATAAATTTCAGCCCAATATCTCAATTATTATCTGTTTTATTTAAATACAAAAATATTGTTATGTCCCTTGTTGGAGAACCCGATAATATATTACCTAGGATAATCAGCAGGGTCGAATTTAGGCTATCGCAGGCGGGGCTACCGTTCCTATACAATAGAAAATACATATATCGACGGGCCAGCACCTTTTACGTTTCTTTTTCAAACAATCTTTCTTCGCATTTTTACCGACATTACTTGCACAAACATAATAATATTGTTCTTAAATATTAAAAATATTATACTGCTCAAAACAAAATAAGACTGCCTCGGTGGCGTGGCGGTTGTATAACGGTACGATTGCAATGCTGAGGTCTCGGGTCTCAATCGCCAGGTCGGACAGTGATATTAGATTTTCCTATTCAGTATCAGCCCGGAGTCTGGAATTTGTGCCCGATATGGCGTTAGGCTCGCCCCCATTCACATCATGGGACGGAATGCGTATGTCGAAAAGTGGGTGCATTAGTTGCGCCTCTGCCTACCCCTTCGAGGATAAAAAGCCTGAGTGTGTGTGTGTGTGTGTGTGTGTGTGTGTGTAAAACAAAATAAGGGCCGAGTGGTTATTTGATATATTTTGACTTGCAATCAATGCAATCAGCCCTGTTTTATATACTGCCCACTGCTGAGCACGGGCCTCCTCTTCTACTGAGAGGATTTAGGCCTTAGTCCACTACGCTGGCCAAGTGCGGGTTGGCAGACTTCACATACCCGCGAGATTCTTATGAAGAATTCTCAGGTAGGTATGCAGGTTTCCTCACGACGTTTACCTGCACCGTTAAAGCGAACGATAATTGATAAACATTACACACGTAACTTCGAAGTCAGGGGTGTGTGCCTTGAGTTTTGAACCTCCGGGCATTGTCTTGGCAGACCGTTCCATTCCTAACTAGGCTATCGTCCACTTATTTATGTATTTTGGCTTAGTTATAGCTAATTAAGTAAAAGTAAGGTTTAAAATCGATAGGACTGTGTTCTCTGTTCTGTTCTCTTAAGTGTTTATGAACTAATTTCTTGCCATCCCATAAAACATTTATGTTTAAATGGGTATAATTTGTAGTTTTTTGTGAAAACTTGATTTTGCCCTATTTTACGGTAAACTTTAAATTCATTTAAATTTTGAACTCCGGAACGGGCAGTTATTTTTAATAATAAAATGGTTGAATTTGTATTATTAAACAACAATGCTGAGCAGTCGACGCCATATGGACGTTGCTACTACGTCTAGAGCCATAACATTGCTTCATGAATGCCATTCAACACACGATCGGTTGCTTTACAGACAGACAGAAACCCGGCAGGAATGCTCTATTCCTGGCCATGCGCATAGTGCTCTCGCGCTCGAACTCCCGGCTGAATAATTTTGTGTTTAGGGGATGTTTGGTCACTCGAATTTGTCTGACTGATGAAATATAACTTTATAATAGTTACTTGAATAACATATTTAAAAGTCAGACATGAAAAAATAAGTAAAGTTCATTAATTTTTGTCGAGCTTTAAAGCGTCTGACAAAAGCTCTGGTCCATGAAAAGTGTCTGACACTTTATAATTCTAGTTTAGAATAATATTCTCCAAAATATATATAAAAATCAGCCATACAAATTTAAGTCAGATAACTCATATTTTTAGTTACCTTTCTCACCTGGTACCTGCCCAGGTGTCACAGGGCAAGCTCCACAAGTAGGCAGGTATTTAAAGTATACTAGACGCTACTAATTCGTGGAGGTTTCATCCATGTTAAAATAAGTTATGTCAGATCGCTCTGGGATCTTACTCTATTATGATCTCATGTCGAGTTTTTTTACATATCGCACCTTTAGGATGAAACGACATAATTAAAAAAGATAGAAAATTGAGTTATCGTCATAAAATTACTTAAAACGAAGTTTTCAATATAATAATAGTTCACACACAGCCATATTCAAACAGGAAAAAGACAAATCTGTTATATCGGTCCCTTTTTTATTATGTTTTTATAAATGAGGGACAAGTTTTTACTCATTTAAAAAGGACAACTCAATTTTAAAGTTTTTTAAATTGTGTCGTTTTCGTACTAAAGGTGCGAAATATGATCGATTTTTGTGTAACTCCACCTGTACTTTACATTTATTTTATAAAGTGTAAATAAATAAATAAAATATTATTATTTATGTCAGTTAATTAAAACAATGTAAGTAATATTTTTAATTATTATTGAACAATAATAAACATTACACTTTTTCAACCTCAGAACCTCAGTTTGCTGGGTCGAAAATACAGGGTAGCTCTTATTTTGTTATGAGTAGTATATATTAATTAATATTTGTTCACTTTTCGGTGGCACAACTTTTTCGAAGCCTCAAAAGGTCGGTGTTCAATTCCTCGATTCGTGAAATACGTTACGAAAAAATCGGTCCTTTTATTCGAAAAATAATTAGTAACCTCCGCTCCTACGTTGCCCAAAAGCCTCCAGACCTCCAAATCTGACCCTGATAAACAATGTACCACTGTACCAGTGCGCCAAATTCATTCAAATCCGTTCATATAGTTTATGCGTTTACGTTTATAAACATCCAAAGATACAATATTCGCATTTATGATATTAGTAACACACACACTCATGCCTTTTATCCCCGAAAGGGTAGGAAGAGGCGCAACCAGTGCACCCACTTTTTGCCGTGCGTGTTCCGTCCCATGATGTGATAGGGGGCGAACCTATCCCCATTTCGGGCACAAGTTCCAGACTCCGGGCTGAAATCCAAGGCCACTGTGCCCGACCCGGGGATCGAACCCGAGACCGCAGTATTGCAGTCGTACCGTAATACAACTGCGCCACCGAGGCAGGGATATTAGTAAGTAGCGATGGTCTCCTTCTGCGAGTGCCTCATCTCGCGGAAGAAGAGCGCCGGGCGGGATCGTGAGCAGAACGATCCCGCCCGTAGCCAGAGGAGACGTAAGAGGCGCCGGGTGGACGACTGACCGGCGCCTCGTGCCCTGTGGTCCGGGGGCATATAGAGAGTTCCGCCACGGCATCCCCTGCCTGTCGTAAGAGGCGACTAAATGGGGCTTCGAGAGAGTCGCGGGGCGAGCAGCGGGGGGCTGCTCAGTCCAATTTAAGCGACTCCGAGGTGATTGACAATGCGGGTGGTCGGTCTCCAGCTGTCGTAGACGCAAAAGCGTGATCTAGAGTTCGGAGGCTTCCCAGTCTCCTCATTTAGAGAGGAGCCGCAATGCGGCATAGCGCATATTCCGTGCAACAAGATACCCCGGGGCCGTCCCATGGGCGCCGAAGAAGGCCACCGCGGGTTTTAGTTGGTATGCCGGTGTAGGGTGTAGATAGTGTTAGGGACTCGGTCCAATGTTCACTCGGATGATGCTATACTCCCGAGTGTCGACATTGGGCTGTAAGACTGTGTGAAACCAACATAACCGTTCCGCTCACCCCCCCCCCCCCGTGGTGGTAGCGATAATGCGTTTTTCTCCCCCCAAAAAAAAGGGTTATTAGTAAGTAAGGTAATATTTCGTGAGATGTATAAGTTTTGTTAGTTTGCAGCGACTATCCTCTTATTTGTTTTACGGAATTTGTAAATCATTGAAATAAAACAACTAAGTATATAAAGCAGACATTTATTTTTAATCCAAATATAATAAATGGTTTAACTTATCTTAAAGTTTTTGAAAATGTTTTGGCCGGTCTGAAGTGAGATTCAATTGTCACAGCGTCATGGCTGACACGTATTTTTAGACTGCGAATTGGTAGTGATACACACTATTCTTAGACTAACTAATCTACGAATTCTACGATACTATAACGCTATACTATTAGTTATTAACTTCAGGCCGCTCAAAAAGAAGAGGTTTATAGATGGTTTGAGACGGTTACCCTCTAAGATATAAAATTATGTTATCTTTTGATTTAAAACTTTTTCACAGACATAATACAAAATTAGAGGTACTCGTAAGGTCCATTGTTCATCTTCCTCTCTCTCTACAAAGTATAAAACAAGTTCAGAATTCAGATGCTTGAATTTTCTTTTACTCGAGGTGGAGTGGAATATGGAAGATAAATTTGATGTAATTTCTAGTTCTAGTTAATTGATTTGATCCTAGGGCCTTTTAATTTATTCTATTTGATATATTGAGCCGGAATGTAGTATAAATGCACCTTAGGGTTTCCCAAAAAAATCCATTGTAACGATATATCGCATCGTAATCGGAAACCTTAATGCATCGTCTCATCCCGGTCTGCGGGTGTCCTACGCGACGTGACAAACATGCTACGCGACGCGGTGCTACGGCCGCGACGACGCGACGTTCGCGATTGAAACAGCGGAATACCCAGTTTTTGTTCTAAATATAGCAGTTCGCAACATAACCTTGCTTCGCATCGCGTTCGTCCCTCACCTAGGACACCACGTTAAAGTGAAAAATATTAAGTTTAACCATAATACGACGTAATTGACGCTCTAACGTCGAGTATTTTGTAAACTACCCGAAGTATTTTCTAACAAATTAATATTGTACTAAAATGCGTGTATCGTACAAATAAACGTTGTAATTTGTGACGGCTCACATTTAAATACATGTTGTATGATTTAAAACGTAATTGTACTTATATTTAATCTTATTCACAGCCATTAGCCAAAATAATTAGTCCGCCCGTGACCATCAAGGCTGAAAGATCTCATAACGTCAGGATTAAAATAAATTAAACGAGATACTTTTAGTCCATAAAACATTTGAATGTACGAAAACATTATTGAACATTGTATAATATCACAAATTTTTATTAATTTACTTGTTTAATTATGCTCTTTGTCTCTGTTATGCCAAGAATTTACTGACTGGGTACAATGGCACAACCACTACAATGGACACTAGAAAAGAGTTTACCGGTCAACAGGGCCGGATTAGCCATCATCTGAGGTCTGAGCCTATATAACAAACACCATAATGATACAGATAATATAAAAGAGTAGAAAAATAGTTACTTATTAAGTAAAAAAAATTGGATAAAGTGGGCAACATATAGAGTACCTAGTGCAGTATCATAAATAACCGTGTGTAAGACGCGGATTATACAGAATCATTTTGAAATTGCGTTACTTATGAAACCATATACTTGTCTTCTTGAAATTCCACTTTACTGTAAGTTACTATAATCATAGAAATAAAATAAATAAGTGTAATGATTGAACAAAATAAATAACAAAAGGAAGTCATTTTAATTTTACACGCCGTGATGTCATTACTACTCTAAGAGAATTTGTCGGAGCGGCAACATCACACTTTTCTTCTAAAATACACTCACGCACACTATATTTGCACTACGGTAATAAAGAAAATAAACAGAAAATTAAAATCGATATTTTTAGCAAAAATATTCGATTTGCATGGATGGCTTTGGCAGGATATTTATTAGCAGTGGTAAAATCAAGTATGTGGTTTCATTTTCTAACGCAATGTAAACATTACCTTGTTTAAACACAGATATTTAAATCATAGATACTGTTGCCCATAGTATAATCTTATTCACAATTACAATAAGCGATGCGACATAGACACAGCAGGGCTAATAGGTATGAGATGCTTTCAAAAGATTTTACTGTATCTTTACTCTCTTCGAGAACTTCCTTCTTATATCAGTTAGTTTGTTGCGAATGCAGGCGTTGAGACTAACCTTAGACACCCTGGGCCACCCCATGCGGTCTCCATAGATTTCGACAAAATGCAGCATCGCGTCTTTAGCTACCTTATCCAATGCGGGCCGCGTTTTCACTTTATGCCCAAATGCCTTACATCCGGTTATCGAGCAGGTTTTTAAAGCACTTTCATTAAATATGGCTAACAACAAGAATCTAGTCAGTTGCATTCCGTTCTGTGCTATAGTCAAACATGCATTTAATTCCCTTTTTTCAACATATACTTCGCTGTCCGTCATTAGTTCAATGAGGTCTTCGGACAGTTCGCGATGCTTTAGAGTCCATCTCGTATCGTTTTCGTCGTATTCAGGTGGCAATCGAAATGTAGAGAAGCGTCTTTTCCGTGGATATTCGCAGTCGTCGTGTGTGTCTTCTTCCTCTTCATCTTCATCTTGGGTTTGTGCAGTACTTACATCTTCAGATCTTAACGAAGAGGTTTTGATTGAAGCCGCATAAGAAATTACTAGCTCTGCTAATGTAGATAGCTTTTTAGCAGTCTCACTTAGTAAAACACCAGCTTCATTAAGAAAATCTTCTGGTTTTATTTTAGTTTTTAGTTGAACATTTGCTTGTTCTAAAATGTTATCTAAATTGCAAAGGGGCTGGCGTTCAGTTTGACCACTGTTGATAGATGCATCATTCAAAGCTCGTGAAGACTGCTCTATTGTCGTAGTATGTATTGTGTGTCTGCGCGATTCTAGTTGCGGCTCTGTGAATAATACACATACATACATACATTCACGCCTTTAATCCCCGAAGCGGTAGGCAGATGCGCAACTAGTGCACCCACTTTTCGCTGTGCGACGTGCCATGATGTGATAGGGGCCGAGCCTATCGCCATATCGGGCACAAATTCCAGACTCCGAGCTGATACTGAATAGAAAACTCATTATCACTTTGCCCGACCCGGGAATCGAACCCAAGACCTCAGCATTGCAGTCGTACCGTAATATAACTACGCCACCGAGGCAGTCTGTGAGTAATTGATGGTTTAATTAACAGGATCAAAACAGGCAATTAACTGAAACCTTCAACACTTACTTTTGTCTTGTTTAGAACGCCCTTTTTTTGAATCGTCTATTTGTTTCATCATAATATAAATTTTTCCATCATCATGACTCTCTGCAACAAAAGACATAAACTCATTAAGTTTCAGGCAGACATTTAAACTCAAATCAAGACAATTACACAGAGTTACTCCTAGTATCAATAGAAATAGAGTTACTACTAGTATCAATAGAAATAACTGTGTAGAAATTAAATTGAAATCAAATCAAAGCCCTGCAACAACTTTTTACGCATGTTGTCTCACGGTAATCCCGAGTATGTAAATCGGTTTAGAAATCCAGCAGTATCGCAAGACCTAGGTATCAATGCAGAACCTCAATTTCATACTAAACAGCTAAATATACAAACTGGGTACGCGACGCGTATGCCCGCTCTTTTTGTCCCTTTTAAGCAAATAAAATATAAGTACACTCTTATTTCGTATCAAAATTTCTAAATATCTCCTTGTCCTTTTCTCCATCACTTGCATCCTCCTTTATCTACCTGCCGACCCACGCTAACTTTTATAAAGGTACTAGTAGTGGTCGCGGCTCCGCCCGCGTGAAAAAGTTTTTCCGGGACAAAAATATTTTCCCGGGATAAAAAGTAGCCTATAACACTCAGGAATTATATAGCTTCCTATTAGTGAAAGCATTTTCAAAATCGGTTCAGTAGTTCCTGAGATTAGCGCGTTCAAACAAAGAAACTCTTCAGCGTTATAATATTAGTATAGATAATATGCTTTTGATTTGTCAAAAGTGCATAATGCTAGCCTACGTGATCAATATTTTTTTAAGACACAGTTGCCGAAATATAGCCATAGGCATATAAAGAGGGGGGGGGGGGACAGGGTGGGCCGTGCCCACCACAGAAGTGCTTGGTGACCACCCCAAGGATTTTGAGACAGCCTACTGCTACCATATTTTACAAAAGAACTAAATATTCATATCTGCAAGCATACAGACATTGAATTTTATTTTTAAAGTCTAGGATACTCCCCCCCCCCCCTGGAAAATGTCTCTAGCTACGTCAATTTATTTAATAACTAGCTTTTGCCCACGGCTTCGCCCGCGTTAATAAGTTTTTCCGGGCTAAAAGTACATACATAAAAACCTTCCCGTTGAATCACTCTATCCAACACATTTATTCGTATAAAGATTAATATTATGACGTTGATACAACTCTTAACAAATAATGCATTAATTTCGACCAAATTTGATTACCATAAAAACGGTTCTAGAGAGTTTATTTTAAAAGATAGACATATACCGTCCCGGACTTTTTTTTAGATCATTTCAAGAGGAATAATTCTTTCGTACATATATTTTTGGTATCTTGAACCGTTTTCGCAGCGCACGCAATGGAAGCCCTCAAGGATGAATAATTTTCCCCGCATTTTTCACATTTTCCATTATTTCTTCGCTCCTAATAGTTGCATCGTGATGTTATGTAGCCTATAGCCTTCCTCGATAAATGGTCTATTCAACACAAAAAGAATTTTTCAATTCGCACCAGTAGTTCCTGAGATTAGCGCGTTCAAACAAACAAACAAACAAACAAACAAACAAACAAACAAACAAACAAACAAACAAACAAACAAACAAACTCTTCAGCTTTATAATATTAGTATAGATTAAGAACACTCTTATAACGCTTATTATAAAAAAATAATAACAATAATCACTCACGGGTGTTATACTTTAATTCACACAAGTATTCAGGCCAATTCATTGGTGATACATCCTTCTCATGCTGTAAGACAAGTTTTTCTATTTCCGCTTTTTTGCCAGCGGGAAATTGGACGCCAACTTTGTGGTCAGTTTCTCTACGAGTTTTGATCCATAAACTCGGTACACAAACATACTTACCGAAGCCAGGCGGTGGTCTTTGTAAAAATTCAACTACACTATATTTATACTCATTAACCTGAAAGATGCAAAATTAATTATTCTAAAATAAATTAATTGAAAAATAATTTGATAAATTTCTACAATACAAAAAAAACTACAGTTACATTAGAAATACTGCGCCACCCGTCTTTGTGGCGCCACAGTTTAACCGAAGTCATAACAAAATAAAATATATTCACTACTGTAAAGATTTATCAATGAAGTGATATTTTTTACAGGCTGATACCGGGCCGGATTGGATTTCAGCGAGCACGATACACCTCTCTTCACTCTTGCACAGTGAACCGAGTGCAACTGTCTAGTCAGTCTACGACCAAGAACCAACATTCAACTACCAAGTGTCATATATTTTGGTAAAGGCACTCTACAACAACACTGCCTGTTGCTATAGATAGTATTATAAGTATTTTTACGTATATAATATAGTGTTGCCAGTAAGAAATAACAAACTCTATAACTGTAACTCAAAACTATAAAGTAGGCTATAACCAATCCTTGAAATAAAAAGAAATCAATTAGTATTCGACTGAATATCATTTTCTGATAGTTTCGACGCTAAATTGGAGTTTCGGATTCGGCAAAAAATCTGACGAAACTACTATTAAAATTTAAAACTGAAACTGCTTTCATATCATGATTTTTTTATAAATAAATAAAAAAAAATAAAAAATAAAAATATCTTTATTTACTTTTACATAGTTTTCATTATTAACTAGGTGTAGTAGCCTCCTTTTAGGCATGAGAATGCCTGTGTTAGGAGACTACGCTCTTCCATAGCTTAATTAGAAATAAAACAAAACTATGATGAGTGATTGCGCAGTTCTTGTGTGTACGTGTGCGTGGGTGAGCGTGTATGTGTGTGTGCGCGATTGTGTGTGTGTGTGTGTGTGTGTGTGTGTGTGTGTGTGCGTGTGTGTGTGTGTGTGTGTGTGTGTGTGTGTGTGTGTGTGTGTGTGTGTTTTTATATATCAATATATATGTATATATTCTGAAAATTATTATAGGATGGACTCTGTTTCGTTGTAATTAAACTTTTTTAGCCATGTAGTTAAATCATATTTACACTCACGGTAAGTTTTAGTAAATAAGTTGATATCTTTGTTTATTTTATTGTAAAGATATGCAGAACGTTTTTTAAATTGGATGTTAGCGAAAGCGGTTTTCGTTTTAGGGACAGGTACAACGTCGTGTTTCCTTCTTTTCGAACTAACTACAGGACTGAAGGAAAGTGTTTTATGGAGTTTTAGTATAGTTTGTAGTATATACAACTTTCGGACAGACATTAGGTCACTAATATGGTAAATGTTTTCCGTAGGATAAAAACTCTTCTTAAAGTAGGTACATGATTTTTAGCAAAGCTCTTTGAGCCCTCTCAACCTCTAGAAAACGCGTTTTTAAGGCTCCTCCCCATACCGGTAAACAATAAATTATAATGGATTGTACTAACGCGATATATATTCTATTTAGTAGTGTATTTGGACTGGATTTATTCTGTGGCACGACATGTCTTAGTGTGGAAAACATCCAATTAAATTTTCTTATCCTCAATGAGATCATCTCAACTTGAGGGTACCAAGATAACCTCTGGTCAATTAAGACACCTAGATATTTTGTTTGATTTACCCTACTTAATAGGGGACAGGTGCATTGATTGTTAGTTACGCTATTACAAGAATGTATTTTAATATTATAGTCTGGGTCTGGCTGTGTGCGGTTGTTAATGCTGAAACAAATGTAGTTTGTTTTGGTTATGTTCAAAGTGAGGAGATTGTTTATGAGCCACTTGGCGACCTGGGTCATACCTTTTTCGGCATTACTTTTAATAGCTTTCCAAGATGCACCAGAGAATACGATAGCAGTGTCATCGGCATACGAAAATATTTTTGCATGTGGAAAAACCATGTTGCAGAGATCGTTTATATAAATTAAAAATAAAGTAGGCCCTAAGATGCTACCTTGCGGTACTCCAAAAGAGATCCCTACTTCGTCACTAGTATACTGGTTCAATTTGACTTTTTGAGTTCTATTAGATAGGTAGTCCTGAAAAATAGCTAGTTGAACATCTCTAATTCCTAATTTCCACAATTTGTTTTCAAGAATGGGTACACATACCGTATCAAATGCTTTTTTTAAATCTAAGAAAACAGTTACGCATTTGTTGCCCTTGTCAAGTTGTTCAGTTATCATAGAGCTCAGAGATATCACTGCGTCCTCTGTAGAGATACCTTGTCTAAACCCAAATTGAAAAGGTGATAATAAATTAAATTTATTTATATATTGTATTAACCTAGAATTTAATATTTTTTCTAAAACTTTTGATAACGCCGGTAAAACCGATATAGGTCTATAATTGTTTATATCTTCTTTATCCCCACCCTTGAACACAGGGGTAATCAAAGATTTTTTTAATGAATTGGGAAAGATGCCTAGTTTAAAGCACAGGTTAGTCAAATGGACTATGACTGGAGTAACTTCGTGTCTTATGTATTTTAAGTATTTAGTACTGATGTTGTCCCAACCCGGTGCACTATCAACTTTTAGACTACTTATAATTGCGTTAATTTCTCCGGGATCTGTGTCCAAAAAAACAAAGGAATGCGGCTGACTTGGCAAACCGTTGAGATATACTCTAGTGTTATTATCTGTAATAGTATCTTGGATGTTTTTAGCTAATTGTGGCCCAATATCAGCAAAGAATCTATTTATATAAGTTGCTGATTCAACTGGCGAAGATTTTATATTAATTAGTTCAGTATTTAGATTTTTTGATTTTTCGGTATAGGTATTATGTTTTATATTTCTCCAAAGTAGTTTATTATTCTTTATAGAGGTAGCAAGTAAATTTCTTTCATATTTTCGTTTTAGTTTTTTAATAAGATTATTGCAAAAATTTCTATATCGAATGTAAGTAATTTTTTTTATATCATTAAGGGGCTCATTACGTGATTGCTTTTGAAGTTTATTTCGATTTCTTATACATTTTAGTATGCCGCTAGTGATCCAGGGTTTAATAACACGTTTGCTGTTAGGGATATAGGTGATAGACGTATTTTCAGTTAATGAAGTAGAAATATAATTAATCAGAGTATCAGTAATACGGTTTGGGTCGTTGCAGAACAGTAATTCGGCCAAATTCGCCTTCAGTAGGTTTTTTAATGCGTTTTCAAAGTCTATTTTAGTTCGAGTTTTTTGAGTAGAAACGTGTTTTTTTTTGCTTTTGAGAGTGATAAAAACGTGGTGTAATGATCCGTAATTGTAGTTTGTAAAATAGCAATTAGAGCAGAAACTTTTTTTGGATTAATTTTCAACATTATGTGATCAAGACAATTATTTTCCCTAGTGGCCAGATTGTGTCCAGGTAATATGCCATAGGCTGAGAGCGTGTTAAGATAAAATGTCCTATTTTTAAAGTCTGATGTCGTCTCACTGGGTTTAGATATAATATTGATGTTGATGTCTCCAGTAATAATAATATTTTTCTGAGAGCTTAGTGTGTTTAAATGTGTACTTAGTGAGTTAATAAAACATTCAGCGTTACTATTTGATGGGGAACGATACATGCATAAAACAATATTATTTAGTATGTCAAGTTGCAGGCCCGAGGCCTGGATTAACTTTAGTTCCGTAACAGCACATTTTAAAGTTATGATATAGTAAATCTATTAATATATTTATAGAAAATCTAAAACATTATTATCAACAATAGGGCAAAGCGCTAAGCTGATTGAATTTAAATGTACATAGGTACAGATCATGACACACACAACTTGTATCTACTACAGACAATGTAGAAATTGTACGATATTTGTTCACATTTAAATATAGGTACCTACCTAGTGCCAATTTATAATGGGAAAACCATTGTTTTTAAACAAACTAAGCAAGCCTTCCTGCGAAAAACCTCCGAGAAAGACTTTTCGCAATATAAAAGTCCCACAGAGTAAGTACTTTTTCGAGATAAAGGTAAGCTATGTGTCAATAAAGTATCAATCCAGAAGTTTAGATAGGTACTGATTTTACTCCCAATTTTTGCATGTTCGGATGCCAATTTCTTTTTTGTAATCATAGGTTACGCCTTATTGAAGAATTACAGGCCCATCTCACTCTTGAGTCATGTCTACAAGCTATTCTCAAGAGTCATCACGAATCGTCTCAAGTGCAGGCTAGATGACTTCCAGTCTCCCGAACAAGCCGGATCCCGGAAAGGTTATAGTACTATAGACCACATCCATACGCTGCGGCAAGTTATACAAAAAACTGAGGAGTATAACTTGCCACTTTGCTTAGCGATTGTGGACTATGAGAAAGCCTTCGATTGAGACCTGGGCTGTGCTGCAGTCTCTACAGCGGTGCCACATTGACCATCGGTACATCGAAGTGTTGAGGTGCTTGTATAACAACGCTACCATGTCGGTCCGAGTACAAAAACAGAGTTCGAAGACTATTCCACTACATAGAGGCGTGAGACAGGGAGATGTTATCTCTCCGCCTACAAGCTCTTGGATTGGAAAGGACTCGGTATCAACATCAATGGCGAATACATCACTTACCTTCGTTTTGCCGATGACATCGTTGTATTAGCAGAATCGCTGGAGGGTCTGAGCACAATGCTCAGTGACCTCAACATAGTTTCTCAACTGGTGGGCCTCAGGATGAACATGGACAAGACCAAGATCATGTCTAATGTTCATGTTGTGCCTACCCCGATTACCGTTGGGAGCTCAATTCTCGAAGTTGTAGATGAGTACGTCTATTTGGGTCAAGAAGTCCAACTAGGCAAGTCCAACTTTGAGAAAGAGGTCAATCGGCGAATCCAGCTCGGATATGCAGCGTTCGGGAAACTAAGCAAGGTCTTCTCATCCAAAATACCTCAGTGCCTGAAGACAAGTCTTCAATCAATGTGTGTTACCAGTGATGACATACGGCACTGAGACGTGGCCTCTGACTATGGGCCGCCTAAGACGGCTCACGGTCACTCAGCGAGCTATGGAGAGGGCTATGCTAGGTGTTTCTCTACGCGATCGAATCAGAAATGAGGAGATCCGTAGAAGAACGAAAGTCACTGACATAGCCCAACGGATAAGCAAGCTGAAGTGGCAATGGGCAGGGCACATAGTTCGAAGAACTGACGGCAGATGGGGCAAAAAAGTTCTCGAGTGGAGACCACGTACTGGCAAGCGCAGCGTCGGCCGTCCAGCGTGGACCGATAAATTGTTAAAGGCCGCAGGAACGCGCTGGATGCGGGCCACTTTTGACAGGTCCATCTGGAAATTTTTGGGGGAGGCCTATGTTCAGCAGTGGACGTGATGTGGCTGATGATGATGATGAATCATAGGTTACAATTCCGTAGTTTTCACTTACTCTTACTTTTTTGATGAAACGCAGCAACTCTTGCACGGATTTGGAAGTTTTACGGGATATTTAACGGGTCAAAAATGTCATTGTTATTTGAGGGGGGAATGTGTATATGTGATAAGAAGTCTGCATGGGGCGCTAAGACCACACGCTTGCCACACCCCCCCCCCCCTCATGCGAAACTATAGCTACACTCATGTCAATATAACGGATTTTTTACGGAAATACACGAGTAACTTGACGCAATTTTGAAAATTCTTGTTGGCAGCACTGCAGTTCTCTTTCATTTGAGCACGCCTCTTCATAAACTATACTGTTCTATATCTATGGCTAAAGTTTATTTTTGTACGGGGAAAAACTTTTATCATGGTATTAATTTTGGAAAAATTGTATTGCTAAACAGAAGCGTCACTTGCGAACGGCTCGAGTCTCGACGGTATAAAATTCTTGGTCTCGACCGATTGATTTGTCAGATTTCTTTCTATTGTATTTATTTGTCTCAGCATAAAGACTAAAGCCATCCTTATTCCAAAGAGCATTATAATCTTGATTATAATACTACGGAAATCCTTATTCTATTATTATTGTATTTGTAGTCGTCGGGACGTTTGACGTATTCTTTGTTTACGGTTTGTATCAAGAAGATTATAAGTTCTTGGTTTGTATAAAAGATTTTTCCTTTTTTTGTACACGCTATTTCCAAAATCATTGTACGCCAGCCGTACTCAGCTTTTTTGGTACTTACCAAAGACATTAACGGCCGACCTCAATAACTTAGATAACAGATAACCTTTGATTAATAGTATATTAGGGTTTGTAGTTATTCATACACATATTTAAATGAATAATGGAAAGTTTTATATGAAAATTCTAATAGTATATTTAATGCCTTAGGATCTAATTAACACATTTTTCAAAAAATAAAATACCCTGTTAAAATGTAACGTTTTATTTATTTTAATAATAAATACAGTGTACCCTAAATCACTGTAATATCAAGGGACCTAGGACTGCGGGTGCAGGGGGTTCGCATGTATACCGTACGCAGGGTCCCCGGTAATAGACGTCGCTCCCATAGAGACCGTTGCAGTTGCGAAGCCACGGGATGGCTTGTATATCGTTCGCAGGGTAGGTACCTACCCCCGGTGATAAATGCAGCGACTCTACAATAAAAAAAAACTTGAGAGGTGTCATGGAACACCCGGATGGAACGAAGTTCCTTTCGATTAATTACTGAAGGGATTGTAATAACATGTTGTTTCTTTTAAGTTATAATATTTTTTGTGTTAATATAAACTTAATCATTAGGCTCAATTTCAGTAATAATTGGCTTGTGGTAACTGAAGTAAATATGTTTGGGATTCTATTTTATTTAAATGTCTTGAAAAAAAAACTACTTAAAAAAGCATTTGTCTTTTTTTATTTAAATTTCGAATGTCAGTTTTACGGCCAGTTCTTTATTGTTACTAGCTGGTTTCATAGGGCAAGTGTAAAAAAAAATAGTGTAGTTACCAGTTTTGATCTTAATTTTTTCCGTCTAGCCCCTTTTAGCAAAGCGCGATAAAGAACTTCGTTCCAAAACTATTTCAATGAAATGTTGCGAATGTGTTGATTCCAGATAGTTTTGGACTCGATAGTGTGGCGCTGGTGAAGACGGTCTGTGGCCGGATATGTCGGTGCCACTAGTATTGTAAAAAAATACTAGTTGGTTACAGAATTTTCATGCTTTCCCATGTTTTTGCTTTACCTCCTATTGGAATCAAAACAGCGCAAATGATTCTTAATGTTCCTGACTTGGTGCTAGAAGTAAACGCAGATATTGATATAACTGAACGGATTTGGATAAAATTTACCACACGGTCAGTCCTGAATTATTATCTGATTTAATTTTATTTGGTCGCCAACTCCTTCAATATGCCAATGAGCGTAGCGGTGCACCAAGCCGAAGATCGCGCCTCCGCCTTACTAATGAGGGGCCGACTGAAGACAGAGAGAAATACTGTTTTAATCTCCGTGGGATATTTTTGAAATTCTTAAATTTTTTAGTAATGGCGCTGGCATCGTACAAATGACGCTATGGATCACTAGTGATTTAAGGACTTTTATAGTGGAGAAGGCGTTACACGCGTGCGTAGCCGCGATTAACACTTTAAACCTATCTTCGGTTAAAGCTATTAATCTCACTGATGAACCTATAAATAAATTGTTTAGTTAAGGACTCGCATCGTCAAAATATTTTGTCCCTATGTGAAATATGGATTATGCGTGATTGGCAAAACATATGGTATGAAAAAAAAGTACATCGTATTATAAATATAATAATATTTATTTTCGAGTCATTTCTGTTTAGAAATTAACAATACCAAGTAGTCGGCTATGCTAAGGATCACTGCCGTTCTAATATTTACAATTAGTGATGTCCTTGACATCTGAGAGATCTGCTCACACCCCGCGGCGCCCTGCACGAGCAGTTCTATGTGGACTCGTCAACGAACCTATTTATTTACTGGTCTGTACAACGACGTTCGATCGGGCGGATGTCCCGGCGACGCGTCCAGACAGAAATGCCGTAATAGCGAGCGGGTGTGCATCGGTGCGTCGACGCGTCGTGGTGTCGCCACCGCCACTAGAACGCGGCGCGGCGCCCGACGCCGAGCAGCCGGGCTGGCCCCCGTCACTGTGCAGCAGGCGCAGCAGCGCGCGACACTAGGCAGGCGTCCGCCGCCGCCGCAACCACGCGCGAAATCGGTCTCGCCGCGCTGCCGCCAACCGTTGGTGTGTATTGCGCGCCGCCGCCAGTGCGCCAGGTTGGTACAGTGCAAACGGACGACAAGCCACTGCGCGCCATCGCAGACTTGGCGCCAACGTGCACTCCGCGGCGTCATGCAGTCGTGGAGGCTTGCGGCGTGCATGTCTTGGTGGAGGCGTACCGCCGGGTGCTGAAGCACTGGTGGCCCCGCCCACGTGACCACCTGCACGTGCACGTGCGTTTCGGGCCAGGAATACTGGCTTGCTGCGACCGTGTTGTGCCGGCGCTGTCGCAGGTGCATCGGGACGTGCATATCTTTCTGCGTAGAGAGACCAAGCAGCGACGCGTGCCACCGCCGAAGCTGCCGCCGCAGGTGCCGGTTGCACTGTCTGACGTGGTTGGCCAGCCGGTGAAAGTCGTGACCCTTCGTTGTTGTGGGGTGAAGTGCGACCTTCGCCCGCGCCGTCTAGTAGTTCGAAGGTAACGCGACATTCGTCGCCGCCGTAAACACGCACGAGGAAAGCGGCATGACGATCACGCAGCAGCCCGGCGGCACGACGCACGTAGGCGGCTGAACCTCTCATTCCGCGCGCCGCCAACTCAGCCGCATGCACCGACCAAGGTTCAGCGGCACAATGCTGCAGCTGTCGCACGGCGATTGACACCAGTTTGTCGAGTGTGTATGCGGGGTAAGCTTTGATACCAAGCATCTCGCGTGCGGCATCTTCGTATGCGGACGGTTCCACGTTACCATCCAGCACGCCCTTGACCAGTTCCAGTAGCACATTGTAGTATTCAGAGGGGGAAGACACATCAGCAGGTAAGTCTGTAACAGTGATTTTTAGATTAGTGTTATTTACAACCAATGGTAGAAGTAGGAACTCAAACATTAATAATCACTAGTGAACACTCACTGTTGGGCTTGAGTCGTAGAGCGGATGCGGCGGTGGGTGGCTGTCGCGCCGCGTCGGCCGCCAACGCCGCCGCCACACGCCGCGCTGCTGCAAGCCGTTGACACAATGCGCCATGTACCCGCAGAAATAGATACCATGACGACGTGCACACGAACCGCGCCTCCTGACGAAGAAAATACCAACCTTGTTAACACTCATGTCTTTACATGGACAATTACAAACAGTAATCTAAGAACACTACTCACATTGGGAGGGTAATCTCTGAAATCGTCCTCCATATCCTGTGGCTCGCACTTGATGTCCGCCTTCAGTGATGCGGCTTCCTCGTTGCTACTGCTGCTGTTGCGTTTCACGCTGTTTGCAGACTGGTTCGTGTCTATAACAATGTAAATTTGATATTATAACATCTCAAAGGGAAGTATACGTCTTGTAACTTGTACTAATTATTGGAGACATCAGTAGGAAGGCAGCATGCATTTCTCACCATAAAGATTCTGTCTCAGGGACATCGCATGTATTTCATCATTGTCTCCTAATAATCTATATGATTATTGTCATTTTTGATCCTTACAATTAACTTTTAAGTTAAATCATATTATTTTGTAAAAATTTGTATGGTGGCCGCACACACACAATAATATTGTCAATAAAGTGCATATTGTCGATAATATTGTGTGTGTGCGGCGCGTATTGCGGTATTTTTCAATAGTAAAAAAAAATATTGGCAATATTAATGTGAGTGTGCGGGCAGGCGTATTCTTGCATGTATAATTGACTAGCTTATTGCCCACGGCTCCGCCCGCGTTAAAAGGTTTTTTCCGGGATAAAAGTCCCACTTTCTAATAATCTATCTCGTAGGGTTTATTTAGCCAGAGTTTGCAATATAACCACAAAAAAGGTGTTTATTTACGAATCATATTAGAAACCTCTAAAATGATCAGTGTTTCTGTATGATTATTACTATTATGCATGTATTATATATATATATATATATATATATATATATATATATATATATATATATAAACCTTTCTCTTGAATCACTCTATCTATTTAAAAAACCGCATCAAAATCCGTTGCGTAGTTTTAAAGATCTAAGCATGCATAGGGGCAGACACATGGGAAGCGACTTTGTTTTATACTAAGTAGTGATGATAAATTTACCTTTACTATCAGTATTATTATTATTTTTCGGCTTATTCTCCTTGTTGTTTTTGTTGTTTTTGCCGCTCTTGTCTGATGCGTTGTCAGACTCTGATGACTATGAACAAGAGAAAATTGAAATTTATTTAGTATACAAAAAGTTATTTGATTATTTGCTAAAGAACGAGATACTGCACACTAAATCTGAATATAATAACCACAAAGAATGAATATTGTTTTTTTTTTCATATATTGTTGTCAAATATGTAAGACCATCTGGGTACAGATTATATTATTCATGTCTGTTTTTCTGCCAGGCATCATTATGTTACAAATGCAATGGAAATGGTTTAAAGGATATATTTATCTTAGTTCTATTGTTTACTGGTCATACGTACGAGTCCATCTGGGTAGGTACCACCGCAATATCTATTTCTACCGTCAAGCAGCAGTGTGTATGCACTGTTCTGTTTCAAGGTGTGTTTCGATCGAGCGGGGCCACGCTAGCTAGACCGAAAGAACTAATGGCAATGTTTTGTTTGTTTAATGTAAATTTTTGGGCGTAAGAATTCAAATTAGAAAGCGCCCTGCTGATAAATTTATCGTGCTGAATATCTGATGTTCTGTTAAAGATCCCTTGGATTTAAGACATGAATCGAGAGGTACATTGGCACAAGTTACGATCAGTATAATTTTTATGTATTTCGAGCGTAATTACGACCGCGGGCCCCTCTGGATGGATGTGGTGATTTATTGTAATTTCTATCAAAATAGTTGAGGTACATTGGTTCTTGTTAATAAATTCGTGAAGTACATTTAAAAAACAAAACATTGCCATCAGTTCTTTCGGTCTAACTCGCGTGGCCTCGCTAGATCGAAACACACGGTTTGAAGGACATTATAGCCAATGTAACTACTGGACATAATGAGACTCAACATATGTCTCAGGATGACGAGCGCAGTGGAATGCCACACAGTACTTTGTAAGTCAAGGTGCTGAATGGTGTTGCTACTGTTCATGGGTGGTCGTATCGCTTACAATCAGGCGAACGGCATGCTCGTCTCGTTATTAAATGCAATAAAAAAAAACAATCGAATGATCCATTCCTATACTGCGTTTTTTCTTGGTCATGGCAGTAAATTTTAGGAATAGTTCTAGCACCAGCTATTAAAGTAAAGTAACTAAGTGAATAAAGTAAGTTAATGACTCCAACTCACCTCCTGTTTGACCTCTTGTTTCACACTGGACTTGTCGTTTTCATGCCCCACTTGATCTGCGCCGGCGCTGTCTGGACTCGGTGGTTCTTCCTTATCTATTGACAACAAATTTACGTTAATGCATGCGCTATATGGCTTGGAAACTTATAAAATGTATTTATAATTTAATAAAAAGACATCAGTAGGAAGGCAGCATGCTTTTATCACCACAGTGCATCTGTTAAAGCACATCGCATGATTTTCATCATAGTCTTGTATAATGAGATTCAAATATTAAATAACGGAGGTTTAAAAACTTTATTAGAGCACTGTAAATAGACTATGGAAATATTTACTTTTTCCAATATTATAAATTGTTAATAATAAAATGCTTATTCAATAACAAAACGTTGACCAGATTCCGATCCCATTGCATAACATACAATTGTTGCTTTTACATAGTTTTCATGGAGATTACAAGCGGCACTTTACAATACATACCTTCATCTCTCTCGTCGTCAGAGAGCGGCTGCCGTGGATGCGAGAACAAATCGGGTAGAAACTGTCGCAGCAACTGTTTGATTCTTCTCTTCTCCGCCTTCTGTATGGCAGTCTGGCGCCGCGCGTGGTGGATGAGCAGCTCGGCCGTGTCGCGCACGATCTTGATGGCTGCGAGCAAACACGCACTTCAGTATGGGGCCTTCACGGCTGATGCGTGCGTGACCCGATGCAGCGCTCAGTAGGAAGGCAGCATGCTTGTATCAACACTCGTGTTCTGATATTGCACATCGCATGGTTTTTCATCATTTATTTTAATAGATTTCGCCTGCAACACCGTCCACGTTGTAGTGATAACTGGACATTAGGCTATTTAATTGACAACAATTGAAGACATATGATAAGGAGGGGGAATTCATCCATTTATATTCAATGTGGGTGGAGTCCCTGGCGCAATAAGTTGCAATATTTAAACCTAAACATCACAATATAATCAATGGTTTTTAAAGTAAAATTTATTGCAATAATTTAAATAAAAATATAATATAAAATGTCTAAATCAAGTTTAGTTATTAGGTGTTGCTCGCGCTTCGCGGTTATGAAACATGTACTAAGATAAACTGTTGCCTGGGATGTACCTTTCAGAAGGAGTTTGGACAATTTAGGAATTGGTGTATTTATTTTTCATACAAATCTATCCAGAGATATCTAAATTTACTTCAATGAATCATCTGAACATCTTCACAAACTGTCACATTTATGCAAAACAGGGTTGCGAATAGCAAGAAAACTTGCAGAAGACGGTCACGGCAAGCTGACCTCTGCAAATTTTGGAGCTTGCAGGGTTTGCGGCAAGTCCCATTTGTATACTTATTAAAATATTTCCACTAGTGTAAACGCGTTTGGAAGTTATTGCGCAATAGAATCTTGTGAGAACGCGCTAGTGTAAACACAGCTTATTAGTTATAGATATCGTTGTATGTCCGGCCAGGTGGGATGACGATCTGCGAAAGACTGCAGGTAGATGCTGGATGCGGCAAGTTGAAGACAGGGCGCTATGGCGCTCATTAGGGGAGGCCTATGTCCAGCAGTGGACTGATAAAGGCTGATGATGATAATTGTTGTATGTATGTGTGTGCTCACCTTCCTGCCGGCTCTGCATGTTGTAGTCCAGCACGAGGTGCGGGCCGGGCCGGCGCGCCGCGTACGCACTTTCCACCTCGTTGAACAGAGTCTTCGAGCGCATCGCCTTCAGGTCGTTCTGTTTGAAGTTGATGCCCTGGTGGTCCAGTGACTTCAGATAGTATTTCTCGTTCAGTTCCCGCCACTGCTTGTTGAAACCCTAGAATAATATTTTGGTTCATTGGTTTTGTAGAAACCGACATGCAATCTTGGCTCTGATGCAGTCGATTTTATAACTAACAGTAATGAGTGGTAGATATATTTGACACGAGACCTTATATAAAAATATAAGACAAGACACTTAATAAATAAAGTATCAATTATACACAACATTGAGTTGAGTTCATTCTGCTGCTTGACAATTTAAGTGTCCTTGTTAGTTGCCTAATGTAACTACAGGCTGACAAATACATTGAGGATAGTTTAAATATTTACCTTCTGTGCTTCCCTCCACTCCTCCTCTTTAGCTTTTAACCTCCTCAGTACGACAGGAACAGCGACTACCGGGTTCTTTTTTAAGCCAGCGATGATGTCCACTGCCTGAAGCAATCAAAAGAAATATTTGAAATTCGTATTATACCTAAATGTCCGATCATAAATATGTCTGTGTAGAATTTACTGGTGGTAGGACTCTCATATGTAAGAGTCTGTCTGGGTAGGTACCACCGCAATGTCTATTTCTACCGCCAAGCAGCAGTGTGCACGCACAGTTGTGTTTCGATTTGAAAGTAATTGTAGCCTGTGTAACTACTATAATGAGACTTAACATCTTATGTCTCAGGATGACGAGCGCAGTGGTATGCCACACAGTACTTTGTAACTCAAGGTGCTAGATGATGTTTATACTGTTTATGGGTGGTCGTATCGCTTACCATCAGGCGAACGGCATGCTCGTCTCGTCATTCGATGCCATAAAAAAATAATAGTTACAGCAGTGATATAAGGTCAGGATACTACAATCGCAAACTTTGCCGGCATCAAAATTAGAAAAGGTTTGTATGTATAACATAATACGTAATTTTATATTAAGCTGACTGGTTGACTGACTGCTCGATCAACGCATAGTTGAAACCGCTGGGTCAAGAAGCATGAAATCTTCATAAACATTCCGTAAATTACGTAAGTGATTTTTGTAAATCATCCCAAAACGGGTAAAAGCAAGGGATGAATAATCGTAATTTTTTAGAGGTAGAAACTACTTTTTCATAAACACGAATGCAGCCGGGGACACAGAATTATGCTTATTATGCTATTTATGCTGGTACAGAATAAAATAAGCAAGATCAAGACAGTGTTTTTGGTGCAGGAACATATTCAATATCCTCTACCTCCCATGAAATTGAAGAGAATGCTAGTTTTGGTTTTGTTATTTGTAATATACTGTATAAAATGTTACACAGGAAATAAATAATGAAACCTGTACTTCCCCTTGTTTTATTAACCGACTTCAAAAAGGAGGTTCTGTTTGCTAATACATATGTAATTTGAAACTTCATGTCTACAGTTTACCATTAAAAAATTTCAAGTGATTTTTAATTCGAATACCAGTGTTTTTAATACATTATTGGCCTATTTTACTTTAAAATATTCATATTTTGAAAAGTGACATTTTCTCAAATAAATGTTTCCAACAATCAAAAATAAAAATCATAATAAGCTAAGCATTCGTTTTAAGCATAAGTACATCACATTTTTTAATTCTAATTACTACGCCAATAATATTACTTATTGATAAACTTATTACCATAATATAGCTGATAGTTACATATACATATATACATACACATACTACACTAACGCCTTTTATACCCGTAGGGCGTAGAGGCGCAACTAGTGCACCCACTTTTCGCCATTATTCCGTCCCATGATGTGATAGGAGGCAAGCCTATCGCCGTATCGGCCACAAATTCTAGACTCCGAGCTGATACTGAATAGAAAATCTCAATATCACTTTGCCCGACCCGGGGATCGGACCCGAGACCTCAGCAGCGTTGCAGTCGTACCATACTACAACTACGCCACCGAGGCAGACTGATAAACTTGATAAAATTATTACCATAATATAGCTGATAGTTATAATAATAAAAGGACCCTCAAGACATGGCATGCAATGCTGTATACCTATAGACTATAAATAAATATTGAATATTATCAATAATATTTTTTACAAATGTGTAATCAAGTGCACTACAATACTTTAGAATTTAGACTATGCAACTAGCTACAATAAAGATAATATTCGGAACTTATGCTGCTGTGTGCCCAAATGTAAAATTTATGTCGATTCAAACCTTTGATACATTTATTAGTCAAATAAAAAAATGTTATAATTTTTAAGTTTGTCAATTTTAACAGTGAAGTAAAATAATATGCCATGAAATAAAAGTGGAAACTCATTAAAACGATGCTTACATTGACATCACGTCGCAAGCATGCTCTGATCACCTTAAATCTTTTGAGCAAGGAAAGTTACTACAAAATTTACTTATATTTCTTCGTGTGATCTATACCATTACTACAATCTACAACTACACACCTCCCTCACTTTTCTGTGCTGACTGCCAACACATTCCCCATATAAATATTGCAAATTCCATCACCTTATTTACTAACTACTTCTATAATCACAGCGGCATAAGCGCGAGTTCAATACTACGTGATACAGGCACGGCATGCGTACAAGTCGAGCCCGATCGTACCACCTTATCACCGTATATGCGGCGCAGCGCCCTCTGGTGGATGGTGGGCGAGTGTCCGCCGAGGCAATCGTCGAGCCGGTACTTGGCCGCGTCCTCGGGAGTCATGCGAGACAGTTTCTTCTGTACGCCTTCTAGTACTCGGATCGTGGACGCATTAGTTTCAATCACTACGTCCAACTGTAAATAATGGATATTAGTTATTCAAAGTTCCGATTTCACATGTAATATAACAGTTGCATTTACAGATCCTTATAAGAGGTATTTACACGGTTTTTAAAACAAAGCAATACAAAAACTGAAATTTTGATCTTAGATCAAGCCAACATACATGGCTTATATTTATATAATTAGATATTATGTAGATGAAGTTTTATTCTTACCTCAAATCGTTCATCCTCGCACCGGTAGATGTATTCCTCATATTGCGTCTTACGGGACGTCACGAATGTAGAATCTTCGCTCCATGAGGGGAATGAGACCCAAGTGTCATTCAACACCTGAGAATACATATTTTATTATGTTAGACAATCAAATGCTATGCAAAGATTCGTGAGTAAATTTCACTTTTTCATTTTCTCCAATCTCGCGCTTGCTATGCAGTTGATATGCTTTAAGCTGTGACTGCATAAAAAGCAACATATTATACAAATGAGATAAATGAACACACCATCTGATTATGGCAATTGTCTACACTAGTTTTGTTACCAATTTTTAAGTTAATTGCTTCCTTCCTCAAATGTTTGCTTACCTCTTTGCAAAGCGGTGTTCGTCCCGAGCAGCGGCGTGCGGCCGCGTCTCGAGGTAGCGCGCAGTACGAGGTACCTAGCCGCTTGCATGTTGACAGATCTGTGCATAATGTATTAAATATTAAAACTTATTTTCCTGTTAGGTAACAGGTCATACTAAGTCGTACTTTTTGCAAAATATGTATTGCATTAACTACATGAGCAATGTTAAATGATGATCATGATCATCAAGATGGTCATGGAGTGCAGTGTAATTTATGATTGCAAATGTAGTTTTCTATACTTTAATATTAACTGCTAAATGACACATTATCATTGAAATAAAATAAAAAAAAATCAGATCCAGGGTGCTGATGGAGCGTGTAATATGGTATCGTATATAACTACATACCTATATCCATGGCGAGTTCTGGCTGCGCTCGCTCGTGGCGGTGTTGTGCTCCGAGCGTACCTACAGGCTCATAGCGCGCGGTGCTCGCCCAGTTGTAGCCTGAGGATCACCACACATATAACTATTGTAACTCGCCACACATAATCATTAGCTACATGTGAAATCCTCCTAGCCAGTTTCGGCCACGGCGGCCAATCTCAACGGAGATCAGCCAGGTACGCAGGAGATATTATAGTGCACAAGTGTGTGCGCAATACACAGGTGCACTCGCTATTCCTTCACTCTCATAGTCCGGTGAGACGGCATATAGAGAGAGCTACATGTAGTTCACCACTGAATATAGGCTTTCCCCAGATTTTCAGACCGACCTACCAAAAGCGTTCTGCATCCCGCGTGTTCCTGCGACCTTTATCACGTCTACCCCCTTGAGGTGAAAGTCCAAGGCACACAGCCTATATTTGCAGTAATTGTCCCGAAACCTTTGATTCAAATCTTGGTAACATTTAAAACCATTTGGATGACACGCACTTCAGCATTTGTTATATAATATTATCAAACACAACTTACAAAATGTGACTCAACAAATTATAACATAGTAATGTCAAATATCTGTCCCATGTCTGCTTTACAACATACAATATTTTTGTACCATCTCATAAGCTACTAAAACAATGGGGAGATGCAGTTTTATACAGATGATGATAGATATACTAGATCTTTAAAGCAGCAGGTAGTAATTGAATCCTTAAAATATTATAGCTAGAAGAAATTCTTACCAGTGTGGACAGTGTTGGTAGGGGTGTGTGGTGGAGAAGGTGGTCCTACAAAGTCTTGCAACCATTTTTGTAAATCAGGATGCCGGCAGAGGAATGGAGCAGTCACACTGAGCAACTCTGATGAAGATATTATCTCGTTGGTGAAGAGGAGCAGGCACCTATAATGGAATAATTACATTAATATTGGAAGGTTGATATATATAAAATGTACTGTGTGTAACCAAAACAATGATTTGATCTGAAGAACAACTTTAAAAGCCACTGGAATGGCAAAACCTATATACGAACTGACATACAAATTGAGATAAAATTAATAACTGAGGGAAAAGGATTTGGCATAGCAAATATTTTTTATTATTTTATACAACAAATTCACTGAAACTACCAAGCTGGTGGCAATTAGTAATATCTGACCTGAGGAAGTTGTCATAGACATGTTGCGAACGCAATGCCTTCCTAGCGCGGTCGAAGAAGCTGTAGTCGTGGTGTGTGGCGAGCTTGGCGGCGTCGGCGTAGGACACGTCGCGCACGGCGGCGCCCGTCAGCCCCGAGCAGCGCGGCTTCTTGGCGGGGGGCGCGCCCGACACGCTCGCCGCGCCCGCACCCGCGCCCGCCACGCTCGCCGCGCCGCTCGCAGGCATGCCGGACCCCACGGACCCTGTTACACCCGCTGTCAAATACAAGAAACTTAACATAGCCACACCTTTAGGATGAAAACGACACAATTCAAAAATATAGAAAATTGAGTTATCGTCATAAAATTACTTAAAACGAAGTTCTCAATACAATAATACTTCAAACACAGCCATATTCAAGCAGGAAAAGGACAAAACTGTTATATCAGTGCCTTTTTATTATATTTTTATAAATTAGGGAGGGTTTTTTAATACATCAATGATTAGGGACTAGTTTATAGTCATTTAAAAATGACAACTCAATTTTCTATTTTTTGAATTGTGGCGTTTTCGTTCTAAAGGTGCGATACAGTGAGTTTTCCTATCGATCCAATACACACACACACCTTAAATCCCCGAAGGGATAAGCAGAGGCGCAATTAATGCACCCACTTTTCACCGTACGTATTCCGTCCCATGATCTGATAGGGGGCGAGCCTATCGCCATATCGAGCACAAATTCCAGACTACGGGCTGATATTCAGTAGAAAAACACAATATCACTTTGCCTGACTTGGGGATCAAACCATTATAGTCGTACCGTAATACAACTACGCCACCGAGGCAGTCAAATAGTATATACTCAAACTTATGAAAATGAAATCAGTATAGAAGCCTGAAATAGCCTGAATAATTTCACAGAGACTATCAAATTCATAGAACATTATAATTGAGTTTTGTTTATTTACAGCATGTGACAACAAATTGATCAATATTTACACATTTCATTTGATTTCGTCATACTTACAAATTGTGCTTTATTATCTAATCACCACTCAAGATAATATTTGATTGCAATTATGCATATTGTTACATCAATGCTGATAATTGAAATAATTTGAACAATATAATCAAATTGTCAGGTCATTAACCAGGTAAGTGAAATGAATGTAAACAAAGCAGTAACTCAACATGTTTTCTTTTGATAAGAAAAACTATTATGGGTACTATTATAGAGGAATAATATCACTCTATAAAGTGCTATTACGACAATAAATTACTATACTAGTTAATATATTATGACGCAAATAATATACGCATGATTAAAAATATGCTGTAACTTACGTGGTCCAGATGATGTGAAACTGGGTGATCTCTTGAGATGATGATGCTGATTACTAGGAACCACATTGGGTGCTGCATTTGTGTGTTTCGGAATCTGTAAACAACAATACGTGATAAGAAATAATACCGACATTGTAGATAGAATACAGTAAGATTGCAATTTTCTTATCTGAAACCACTTCTAAGCATTGCATAGTACATTTATGCACCTTCTTTTTTAGCAGACTCGCGTCAGGTTACTTGGCAGTAGGGCCATTATAAAAAAAAAAAACTTTCAGCTTTTGGAAGCAAACTGCTGAACATAGGCCTCCTCTAGATATCCAGACCAACCTGTTAGAAGCGGCAAGAGAGGCTACTGCGAAAAAGGAAATCCGAAACGTCGGTCCGAAACGAAGAAACGACGAACTTTGGATTTAACCTTACTACCAAATTACTTGGGATCCGTCACCGTTGAACGAAGGTTTCACGCAGTTTGAGACGCTTCCGACTTCGCTCAACACTTTCGTCACGCAACAACTCTTCATAAAGAAGGATCCGTAACACTTCGTAGTAAGAAAACGTGCGATCCGTCACCCGAAACTACGGATTTAGTTTTTCGCAGTAGCCTCTCTGCATCTAGCGACCGTATTAATGTAACACAATATAACGTAATAATGACCTGCGCGTGTAGTGCGGCCAGGTGGTGCGGCGGGGAGGGCGGCGGCGCGACCGCCACGCGCTCCAGATCACTGCTCTCCACTCGCTGTTGCTGCTGAAATATCACACTTTTATAATAGGGGCTTTATGTTATTACCATATTATGGATATTATCACTGTGGCTTCGAAGTTATAAAAATTAAATAAAAATCTCAGTCGGCATTTTAATCGCATTTCGTAACAAATTCGTAATATTGTTTATTGTACAACTCCAAAAATGGTGCATGTATCGTACCTGCATGGGAGGCGTAGGCGGCCTGTCCGGCGGCTTTGTCACCGCTTTAGCGTCAGGAAGAAATTGACCAAACTCTGCAAGTAAGTCTTCCTGGTTTTCAAATAGCTTGGCCACCTGCAAACAATACCATTATTGTGAATTTTATAAATTACAATACAAAAACGAACAACTTTTACAAACGGAAATACAATATGAATGAACAAAAAAGAAATACATACACACACAAACACTCACGCCTGTTATCCCCGAAGGGGTAGGCAGAGGCGCAACTAGTGCACCCACTTTCCGCCGTTATTCCGTCCCATGGTGTGATAGGGGCGAGCCTATCGCCATATCGGGCACAAATTCCAGACTCCGGGCTGATACTGAATAGAAAAACTCAATATCACTTTGCCCGACCCGGGGATCGAACCCGAGACTTCAGCATTGCAGTCGTACTGTAATACCACTACGCCACCTAGGCAGTTAGTCAGTCAAAATAAGAAATATTTTTATTAATACCTACAATACATTTTGCTGGACCATTTTACATAACATTTTATTGACAAAAGTAAAAGTGAGCCTGTAACCTTAAATAATAAACATCCACATACAACCAAGTCGCATTGTGTATTACTGGTTCAGTTTATATCTCATCAAGCAAGACTTGTTAAGATACTCAAACTCAAAACACATTGTGCATTTAAGTTTATTTAACATCAATTAGTAAAACTTCGATGCATAAATTACCTGCGAGTAAACCTCCTGCTCGGTTTGCTGCTTCGCCTGTGGCTCTTTCAGATCTCGATGACCGCGTTGATACGCATGCAGGATCTCCAGAAATCGCTTGTACTTATCCGGTTGCCGGGAGAACCGCGACTGTGTACGAAACAAGATGTTTTAATATGTTGAATTTCCCCAGAGGAAACAATCAATAAGGACATTTAATAATAGAGAAAGCAAGAAAAAAGTAACTCACCTTGATCTTGTTGACGTACTCTATTGCGTGGTTGAACTCGACGGGCTGACCGGGAGGAGCGGGCGCGTTGGAGCTCACGCCCGAGGCGCCGCCTGACAATACGACTCATGTTTACTATGTACTCGTTCGATTAATACCACAAACAGTATGTCCCAAAGTGATCAGAACTCAAAAAGAGCAGCCGCTTGTTATTCTCATGTAGCATCAATCGGTAATTAACTTCATCATTTGAAGGCATTCTGAACCTTAATATCAATAACTTGTTAATATTACTAAAATCATATGGCCTTATTCATAAACAGTTTACAAACCTATTTCAGCTATCGAATGTTTTGTCTTCTTCGAACGAATTTTGAATTGAGTTTGAAGGACAAAGACAAAACATTCTATAACTAAAGTAGGTTTATAAACTGTTTATGAATAAAGTCGATAGTGTATAATCGCATGTAATATTAAAGAACGACATTGATGAAATACTACAAATCAGTAGTGTGTATGTAGGATGTTTACCTGGTGCATGGTGCACGGCGGCCTCGATCTGTTGGTGCGCGTGCGAGATGTGGTGCAGCGTGTTGGAGGGGCCGGTAGGGCCCGCGGGGCCGGGCGGGCCAGAGGAGGGCGCGGGCGGCGGCGCCGTGCTCACCCCCACGCCACCGCCCGGTGCCGACACTGACAGGTTGTGCACGATCGCGCTGCTCACCGACCTGAACAACATGGCTTGTTAACATCTATTACAACAAAATATCATTCCAGCCTATAGTTACAAGTAATATACTGGAATATCTCAGTACACATTAGATGCACAGAGGGACTATGACCGAAATAAAAAAATAAATTATACTCACTGTGGCACGGGCAGTATGTGGACCAGCTGCGGCTGCTGCGGCGCGTGGTGCAATGTACTGAGTAACACGCCGCCGCCCAGCCCCGTCGGCGACGGCATCGACACAGACACCTGGCAAATATATAGTTTAATATACAACAGCACGGCAGACGAAATCAGCCAAGTGTAGCTTCATAGTATGCACGACATGTCTGTCTATAGAGTTAGAATGCTACAAAAAAGTAAAAAACAGCTGTCAATGGTACCTGCCATTCTGAAATCAGATGCAGAACCTAAATTGTTCCAAATGCACACTAATTTCATTGGCCTTAATGTCCTTAAAACTTGGGCACAACATTGCATTTATTCTACAACTTGGGCACAACATTGCATTTATTCTACAAAATAGACGCTATGCCCTACTCCGATTTACGTCCACATAAGAGAGACTAACCGCCTGCTAAATAAAACTCTTCCCCCTCTTTATTATACAGAAAAGGCAATCCGGCTTTCCCGATATATAGAAATAGATTTATTAATCAAAAGTTTACAACTTTGTCTATTCAATCCTATGCACAGAATTTACTAAATCTTGCAGCCTTGCGGCTTTGCCGGATGGTTACCCGTATGTAACCCAAGATGTAGTATGACGACAATATAAGAAGCGCCTACTTATCAGCAACTATGACATTACGCTATGCGTCAGGTTCATTAACACACAATGAGCCGTTGTAATAGTTCTCGATCGGAACACGACGACTAACCGGCAATACAAGTTATAACGAGTGCCGTGTATAGCAGTACCTACTACTTCGAAAAAATCAGTGGCAAAAGCTTTATAAGTTGCAATAAATTGATTATTTATTGCTATTTATGATAAAAAACAAAATGTTACCAATTGTAAACCTAAAATCAGTGCCGAGGCCTCATGATTTTCAAAATGACATTGAATATTTAGTTTTGTTGCATTGTTGTAAAAACCTGTTGCATGTATTATTTAACATTTAACCAGTTCTATTGTTTGCATTTCTATATCATAATACATCGGTGTCACTTTGATCTACATTCATAGTAAAATAAATAAAATTGAAACATCACCTACAGCTCTTTAGTCTATTTTGAAAAACATTTTAATCTTTTTTCTCACTCACCTGTCCATTACTCTGAACTTCGATCTTATACCCAGGTGGCAGGAATGTATTGAAGCCGACAATCAGCTCCGGGTGGCCTTTGAAGAGGTTCGACACCCGGGTGATGACCCCAGGGGTGTCGATTCTGAAATACGACGATAAAGTTAAAGATCTATCGATAAATGGTAGTTATTTTAAGGTGATGTGTAAAATACTCAGAATAATATTTACAGCCTTGGGTTATTTTCATTTGATAATTAATCATCAAACGGTAATTGATATCATCATTTTAACAGCTAAATCATAAAGCAGCAGACCGGGCTTTGTGGCGTATCTTGGGAGAGGCCTATGTCCAGCAGTGGACTGCAACAGGCTGATGATGATGATGAACAGCTAAAAAGCCGCTATTCTGCGTATGCAAATTCTCTTCCTTTTTGGACAGACTAAATAAGTCACAAATGGTGTAATGTACCTATTGTTTTCATAATTGCGAAGGAGACATAAAAGTGAGGTAGGTATCTCCATCTCCATCAAAGATTGGCAATGTAACAATAACAACCAACCTTTAAACATATCTAGGGTTTTTAAATGTTACAGTAAAATAAACTCACGTCTGACTCTTAAACTCCTTCATGATGTCCAGGAAATCATTGTACACCTGCGGCTGCGTGTTGAACTTGTACTTGACCTGGTCGAGATACGAAAGCGCGTCTTCCACCTTCAGCCGCTGGAACTGCGCCTGCGGGCCGGGAGATTGTCGCCCTCCTCCCGGCACTACGCCCGGTTGTTGCTGTACACAAAATGGCATCTTAATACACTCTTATTACCAAAATTAAATTGATAATTTAATGGGACATAGGTAAGGTGAAAATTAAGTTCATTCGTTTTGTATTTTATTGCTACATCAACTAAAAAATAACTACCAAAGCAGTCAGTGATTGAATGTTTAAAGACATTATCCTCATGGACTTGTCCTTTTCAAAAGGTCGAGGCAATACACACGATTCCTTTGGTAATATTAGCGTTACAAAAGCCCGTAAACATTTATCATTCGACTCCCTTTAACTTGTAATGTTTACCTTAATCCTGGGCGGTACTTGCGGCGGTGGCTGCTTGGTGGGCGCATATTGCACGGGCTGGGGCTTCATGTAGTTGATGACTGGTGGCGGCACGCCGGGACGAGCGGCGCCGCGCCCGAACCCGCCTCCCACCGACAGCATCGCGCCCGCCCCTGATAATGCAACAGCGTTTATTGCACCATCTTGTTTTTTCGATTATATACAAACATTGGTTCGTTAACTACCCATTTATATTATGCCACACTACTGTGTTAGGTTATCTTCCAATAGTAGATGTAAAAGAGGAGAATAAATTATGTATACAATGCTTTATAAACAACTAAAACTATATGATGGTCAGTATTTTTTTAATTGGAAAATATAAGCAGGCTATGCAAATTGCATGCTTGGATGTAAAAACCTATATACCAATAGAAACACTAGCATCTACATCACAATGAAATTACGCCTTATTATACCATGTTAATAAAGGGGTACTTAGACAAAAATGTTGAAAAGCCCGAAATGGAGCAAATTTGATCACCCATTAGAAATTCAATCACTTTAATATACCAAAGTAATATTTTACTAATCAAGTACCTGTGTTTTCACGGTTCTGGCAGTAATGAACGCGCTGTTAATATCATGTAACTAAAAATGCGTGCATAAAAATAATGGACATAAACGCCCATTACTAAGCAATTTTTTCGCTTTGTCAAATACAAAGAAGCGGAACAAAAAGTATTGTTATTGCGCAACTTAATACACTCGTGTTAACTTATTTTTGCTTAGCGTGTGTAATGGTATTCTAATCAAACGGCGGAAACTTTACCTTTAGCTTATACAAGGTACATAGAGCGCGCTTATATTTTCATTAAGTAATAAAGTTTTTAGTATTGAAGAAAACTATTCCAATACCTACTAGTTTCACTAAGAATAAAGAAAATACCCCAACAAAACTTTAAAATTATACTAGGACACATAAAAGATGCTATTGCCCATACGATAAATCTTTCAAATTGATATTATTCGCTAATAGTTGTTTACACCAAGATAACTTGAAGTCATTACATATTACTGTTAAATGCTCTAAGCATATTAGAGTAGTTTTTTTATAAATTCTTGTCACTCACCTAGGATTTGTGGTTGTGCTGTCTGCGGCAGTGAGTGCATTGTGCTTGTGCCTGGCTGCTGTATCTGTAACAAACGAAAGAATATCTTAATAACATTTACTACTGAGCGTTTTTACTGGCTGATAATTATTTTTATTTATTTATTAGGTACAAATTTGTTTGTAATTAAATAATTCAATAAGCTACCCAAAGATGAATGACTACGCCTATATTTACTAAATCATATCCCTCGGGATCTGTTAAGACAATCTGTCCCCATAAAAATCATTTGCACTAAACATTAAAGATTCAGTCTTCAGAAAAACTCATACTATGTTACCTATAAAATTTCTGCAAATAACAAACATATATTATAATACCAGCCCTGTATTATATACTGTCCCACTGCTGGGCACGGGCCTCCCCTACTAATGAGAGGGTTTAGGCCTTAGTCCACCACGCTGGCCTAGTGCGGGTTGGTAGACTTCACATACCTTCGAAATTCATAGAAGGAACTTCTTAGATATGCAGGTTTCCTCACGATGTTTTCCTTCACCGTTAAAGCGAACGATAATTGATAAACAATACACACGTAACTTTGAAAAGTCAGAGGTGTGTGCCTTAGGGTTTGAACCTCCGGACATTGTCACGGCAGACCGTTCCATTCCCAACTAGGCTATCGTCCACATAGCCTAACAACATATATTATAACATTATGAAAATTATCATTTAGCTATGTATATCATACTAGCTTTTGCCCGCGACTCCGCCCGCATTAAAAAGATTTTCCGGGATAAAAGTCCCGGTTTATATTTTCCCGGGATAAAAAGTAGCCATGTGATAATCCAGGACATGATGTACCCGTGTGCCAAATTTCATCGAAATCCGTTCAGTAGTTTTTGCGTGAAAGAGGAACAAACATCCTTACATCCATACATCCAAACATCCATACATTCTTACAAACTTTCGCCTTTATAATATTAGTAGGATTACTATCGTTTCGCATTACCATAGGGATAATATGTCGATACATATATAATATTGTTGTTAAAATTCTTTAAAAGCATAAGACATTTTAAAACTTAATATAATAAGCTTAACTCAACTCGCAGAATGTTAAACATTACAACTATTAAGTAATTTATGTTAATGTTGCTTGGATATTGAAGAATCACAGTAAGACTACTTCACATATCCCTTCAAAAATGTACAGGTGAATCTATATCATACCAAAATCTGGCACGAGGAAATGCCGAGGCTCCGAATCGATTCATAATATTACCCGACGCGCGTAAGAAAATGTATAATCCTGCCAGCGCATTGTACAGATTATCGTGAAAAAAAAATTAGGTACTGTGTGCATACACCTATAGCACGGTAACCGTTACATAAACACTCAAAACCACATCTCTACTACACTTCTATCATGCCTACTTGGTTTAAGATTTTTCAAAATCGAACGAGTACTTTAAAGGACTATCAGTCCGAACTTGTGAGAATAAACGCGCGGGAAACGAGAACTATTTTCGCACAGCATGGTCTGACTAAAAATATCGTCGCTGATTCACCGTAGCACCCGCGCATTGTATATTCAGTTTGTTTATTGGCAAACATTTACTTTTGAAAACATGTAGATGTGAAAGTCCAGGGGGATCGAAGAGATCAAACGGCGGTCTCTTATACAAATCGGTAAATTCCCGGTCAAAATATTGCCGGGTACTATTTATTGTTATCTATACTAATATTATAAAGCTGAAGAGTTTGTTTGAACGCGCTAATCTCAGGAACTACTGAACCGATTTTGAAAATTCTTACACAATAGGAAGCTACATAACTCCTGAGTGCTATAGGCTACTTTTTATCCCGGAAAAACTTTTTCACGCGGGCGGAGCCGCGAGCACTACTAGTAAAATAATAAAGCCAGTATGTTTACTGCTATAAGAATCATTACAACATTAGCAGAAGTAATGTTTTCCTAAAAGATTATGATTCCATGAACTCTGCAGGGTTTAACTGTTATGCAACCTATCGGCCTTTGTTTCCTCGATATAAACCGATAGTGGGAGGCGATTCGTATTCAATACTAGGTCACTGACACGTACTATGTTGCTCGGACTCAAAATCAATAACAGTTTACCTCGGTTACAATATGTTGGGCGCATCTGTCGCGATGCACGCGCGCGCACCTTTACTCGGTATACGTTTTAAAACTTACATACACTTCAAATACCTACACACGCTTGCATGCGCGATAGAAATACACAATGGACAAACAGCATTACATAAATATTTCGGTAGATATTGTACTATTGACCAACAAAAGAGTCATTTACAAACAGTATGAATGGTTTGATCAAGGTACTGTCCCAGAAATGTGTGAATTGGCAACTTCGCGGTACTTTGTACATTCAGTAATCTATACTAATATTGTAAAGCTGAAGAGTTTGTTTGTTTGTTTGTTTGAACGCGCTAATCTCAGGAACTACTGGTTCGAATTGAAAAATTATTTTTGTGTTGAATAGATCATTTATCGAGGAAGGCTTTAGGCTATATAACATCACGATGCAACTATTAGGAGCGAAGAAATAACGGAAAATGTGAAAAAAAAACGGGGAAAATTATTCATCCTTGAGGGCTTCCATTGCATGCGCTGCAAAAACTGTTAAAGATACCAAAAATATATGTATGAAAGAATTATTCCTCATGAAATTATCTAAAAAAATGTCCGCGACAGTATATGTCTGGCTTTTAAGATTAACTCACTAGAACCGTTTTTATGGTAATCAAATTTGGTCGAAATGAATGCATTATTTGTTAAGAGTTGTATCAACGTCATAATATTAATCTTTATCCAAATAAATGTGTTGGATAGCGATTCAACGGGAAGGTTTTTGTGTACTTTTAGCCCGGAAAAACTCATTAACGCGGGCGAAGCCGTGGGCAAAAGCTAGTATTGTATACATATTATAGTAATCCTCATTCCTTTGCATAAAGGTCAGCAAAGCATCTACAACATATGTACATTATAATTGAGAGTACTTAAAGATGCTGGCTTACCGTTTCGGTAGCTTACTTGTTTAATTGTCTTTGTTATAATTAAAATAGCAATCTTAATTAACACTATATAACCCTTCAAGCCCCGCTTATATATATAGATGTATGGGAAAACCCTATATAATTATATGGACACCGGTGTCCGTCGCGGGGCTTGACGAGTCAGGAAGTGCAGTTTGTTATCGATATGAAACTAAGAATGAGTAGTATAGTATACCAGTAACGTGTTTTTTGATTAAAGTAACCAAGATTTATTGAAGTAAAATTTTATGACAATTACATTTTATCGGAGATTGATTATACTTGTAGTATAATATCAAAATGTAAAAAAAAATATTTAAATAAAATTAACTTAACGTTTTCGCGATCCAACATCCAAGTGTAAATATTTCAATTTCACAAAGAAGTTTGAATTGAGGGAATCAAGAAACTGGTACGATTCAAGTTGTTACGTATTATTACATTAGGAGAGAATTGTCTTAAAAATAAAAACGAAGTTTACCTCCAACATCCACAATATTATTGTTTTTTCAAGAACAGGAAAATATCGGTTAGTACTTGTTCCTTCAACTGTGTTTAAAATGAAAGGTCACTCACTCACTCATCTCGAAATCTTAAACTACAAGTGCTAGGTTTTTTTTTTGTTAATGGCCTTACTGCCAGTAGCCTGACGCGAGTCGGCTTTTCTGACCACACCGGTCTTTAGGGTGAACGCAGAAGGCGCTCGCAACCCTTTGAATTAAGTGACCATGCTGAGGGCAACCCACTAACGGGTTACGAACCTCGGCTCAGGACGGCCACTGAGAGAGGATGAGATATCAACGATTAGGGAAAAACTGGTTTTTAGGCCTAATCCTAACAGATTGTGTTGTCGCGCGGGCCGGAACTGCTAGGGGGTCGGGAGGGGCGACGGGGACGCGGCGAGGACGGAACTGCGGTCTTGTGGAGTGTTTGTCGGGAGTTTCAAGAACTCGTTCTTACGGCGGATGGTCAGAGTGATTTCGTCCTCTGTATCGGTTAATACAGAACGCGGCCGTCTCCATTTAGCGCGGTCGGATGGAGAGTAATAATAATATATGAATTTATGAAATAACTAAATGCATCAAATAAAACAAACTCGCTCCTCTATCCTCTAAGAAACAGGGCGAGATTCATATTTTTCATTCTTTTGTAATTGTGCTCTAAAAAATCCAAGCATTATGGACACCATAATTGCAGCAAAATCTAATATGTATCAATTGCGGATTGAAACTAAATTTTATACGCATACCCACGGTTTTTATCCTCGAAGGGGTAGACAGAGGCACGTCTAGTGCACCCACTTTTCGCCGTGCGTATTCGGTCTCATGACGTGATAGGGGGCGAGCCTGTCACCGTACCGGCACAAATTCCAGACTGCGGACTGATACTGATTAGAAAAACCCAATATAATTCTTCCCGACCCCGGGATCGAACTCGAGACATCAGCATTATAGTCGTACCGTACTATAACTACACCACCGAGACAGTCACTAGGCTACCGAAGCAGTCTAAATTATATCAAACTTACTAAATAACTGAACTAACTAAATTTTAGTTTATACTATTAGATAGTGTATAGTGAAAATGCGGCCCGAAAAATCGTATTAATACTAAGACACAAAATCGTTAATAATTTAGGGTGTCCGGCCTTTTTACCCAAATATCCGGCTAAACTGGCTGGTCTGTCCGGCTATTAGGTTTGACGACCTGACAATCCTAGACACATGAAGTCCATTGCTGTATATGTTCAGCAGTGGACTTCATGTGGCTTTCATGTGGCCTTCCATATCATATACTAGTTTTTGCCCGCGGCTCCGCCCGCGTTAAAAAGTTTTTCCGGGATAAAAGTACCGCTTTATGTTTTCCTGGGATAAAAAGTACCCTATGTGTTAATCCAGGACATGATCTACCCGTGTGCCAAATTTCATTGAAATCCGTTCAGTAGTTTTTGCGTGAAAGAGGAACAAACATCCATACATCCAGACATTCTTGCAAACTTTCGCCTTTATAATATTACTAGCTTTTGCCCGCGGCTCCGCCCGCATTAAAAAGTTTTTCCGGGATAAAAGTCCCGGTTTATATTTTCCCGGGATAAAAAGTAGCCTATGTGTTAATCCAGGACATGATCTACCCGTGTGCCAAATTTCATCGAAATCCGTTCAGTAGTTTTTGCGTGAAAGAGGAACAAACATCCTTACATCCATACATCCAAACATCCAAACATCCATACATTCTTACAAACTTTCGCCTTTATAATATTAGTAGGATAGTAGGATTATCAATATTTTAGAATCATTAAAAAAAATGCGGCTCTAGTAAAAAGTGCAAATGTTTGTAACGATGTTCTTTTTGAAAAGGCTCGATAGAACCTCTATAGCTTTATTATTCGATGACTATTTTTTTAATGCGGATCAATTAAACTTCATAAGCCTTATTTAGATACTAAGGAACAGGTGTATTTTGTCTAATTTCAGTATAAGCTCTCTATAGGATAAAGAGGCAATTTAACGGATTGTTGATTATAAGAGTATTGAGTAATTTATCAAATAGACCCGCATCGGAGAAAGCAGAAAAAAATATACATGTAATAACTAATGATTCTTTAGTCTGCATTTTTGTTAGATAAATACCTTGTTAGCATAATGGCCTTACAAATAAAAACGAATTTTGAAGAAGTAGTATGAAGTTGAATTTTTCATAATAAATTCTTTACTTACTCTATTCAAAAGGGATGTTAACCTAATATAATTTACACTGACTACGAAGGAAAATAGCAAAGTTAATATTTAATTTGAGATTTTGGTGTAACTTGTCAGATATCCCACTTGGTCAGAGGAACTCTGCAGTCTCTCATTCATCACCATCATCAGCTATACGACGTCTACTGCTAAACATAGGCCTCGCCTAAAGATTTCCAGAATCCAGCGTGTTCCTGCTACCTTTATAAATCGTTCTGTCTTTCCACGTGAATATTTTTGTATTTGGATTTATAACTATCAATAATACTGAATCGTTTGATTCTCACACGCAATGCTCTCATGAGAGGATCTAACAATTTGAATGTGTTGAATGCCGCGTCACCCAACCGTTTACTGACCGCAATTGTTACACGTCATTCTACAGGATTGAGTTATTTGGAATGAGAGATGTTACCTTTTGTTGTTACGTGCAACTTTTGGATACAAATGAGACGTAAGTATTCATTCCTTTGCTATTTCCTCTGCCTTAACTCGGAAAAATACTTGTGAACAGACGAAAGAAAATTTATTATATTTAGCCTATGCTTACATTATTATAACCTATTCTAAAATTAAGAGTACGTATACTGATTTTATTACTGAAGACTTGTCTGAAGTTAACCTTCATCAATAATTACTATCGATACTAATCAGTAATCACTCAAGGGTAGGAGTAGAAACATTAGCAGAAGCATCGTCGTGATCAATGAATCGCTGCAATGATATACACGAAATATTGGGATTTACGAAATACAAGTCACGCATAACGATTTCTTATGTTTACAAATGACGCCATTTACATTTGAAACGTTTAGAACTGCCGTGATCGTAACTATAATTCCATACCAAACCCATATCATTTAGTAGCGGTTTTAAGTCAGTCAGTAAATTGTTAAGTTGAGAGGAAATCATTGAAAGTATATTCTTTTTCATATTTGATCGACCAGCTGACGCATAATGCCCCAAGTTGCAGTCAGCTGATTATTTTTCTTCGAGGTATTTGGTTAGCTACAATTTAATCAAGTTTTTCATACATTTTAATTTCAATCTCTATACTTACGCCCAATTAAGAGCGCAAAATTGCGGTAAAATTTGGACAGGTACACGATGTAGATAGCCTCTCACTGTAACCCTGACTCACGGCTCGTCGTCTGCTAATGGTGAATAAACTTTGCAGACTGGCCACACTGGTGGTGTTGATATTCTGTTGTTTTTGGACTGTGCCGAACTTACCATCAGGTTTGCTGTAGTCGTTTGGTCGAACCACTACAAAAAGAAAAAAACAAAATATTCGTCATATTTTCACAACAAAATACCGGTGTTTTCAAACACTTTAAAATCAATAGGTACATGTATGTATAAATTTATAGAATGCTTGGTAAAATACGTGCCAATGTATGTATGTATAAGCTTATTCCACAAATTAAAAAGAAGTTTCAAGTTATTAGTTCATCATTGAAGCTAAATGCAAAAGCTAACCAGCCTAATTAGTTTAATATTGTTTGGGTAAGACACAGGCGATAGAGTGCACCTAAGTTTTCTAACTGTATCACAAGATTAGTGGTGCAACTGGCGCAAAGGGGCAATGTAGGCCCAGTTACATATCTTGTTTAATAACCCACCCGCCTAAGTTATCGGTTATGCAATCCAAAAAAAAAACCATTCTTTAGTCGTTGTATAATTTTATTTGTCTATAACAAATTTTAATGAATGCAGACTTTATCAACGGCCGTGAAGTAAGAAAACAAATAATTATAGCGTGTTCACAGATTTGAAACGGTCCAATAAATTTCCTTTATTTCAATACACCAAATATAAAGGTACACGTAGGCGGTGAAGGTTGCAAACACCAAATAAGTTGGAAATAGAAACAAATTGATAGGCATACTATTGACCGCATTTTTTTAACAAATCATAATAACGCAACAATTTTAACCTTTCCAAAGTATTTGTAAATGAATTTTAAATGAATAATAATTGTAGTATGAATGTAATAATGAATCACCCGTGTTATCCTAATTCCTAGAGTGTTTTACGATTCCCGCAGTGACATAAAATTATGACCGCTATAGCAATTCTTGGGTCAATAAAGTACATGATCTAAGCTTATGATGTTTTTAAAGATACCTTTAAAAACACCAGCTAGTCATATTACATAAAAAAATCGTGATTTTATTAGAACAAACCAAATTAAAAATATATACACCTCCCATGACTGCCCCCCCCCCCCCCCAGATTAATAATTATTGATCTAGTTTCTCACCTGAGTAGGTTGTTGCGGCGTCATGGACGCAGGCTCGTCCGGCCCGAGCCGAGCGACTCCCGTGCGCTTCATCATTCTGGCGCGCGCTCTGAGCCCATTACACGATCACCTGAAAACCGCATCAACTTCATTAGAAACTCATACTTTATAAATGTATTTTTAATGGGATAGGGGAGAAAACGAAAGCGGAGGCCGTGTGATACTCAGATCATCGCCCATAATTTATGGGCCATAAACATCCTGATACTAGAGGAATCCTCAAGGCGTACCCGGTTTTTGATAGTTTATATAATGGCTAACTTCTTCGATATTTCGACAAAGCAATCATAAGGCATTGACAAAGCGAAGATTTAATTATAACCTAAAATTGACCGTATAATCACGAATATGAGGACCGGGGGCTTGCAGCTTTTTCGATGTAGAATGTTTGGTGAAATCGCAACATAGACATTCATGGCAACCAGAAATACAAATTAAGATTTGTATTAGCATTCTCGGCACGCCACAACACATCATGTTTCTGTGACGCTTCCAATGCTAAATTTAATTTACTCCCTTGTACGCAGTTTACGCATCTAGGAAGATGCGCAACGGGATTAGGGAGATGGGATAGTATGCTTTCCAGCAAACAAGATATTCGCAAATAAAGAATCTTTTGGTCGCCTTCACCTTGCTAGATAGATCGTAATCTAAGTAGCCCTAGATAGTAATCTATACTAATATTATAAAGAGGAAAGATTTGATGGTTTGTTCGCATTGAAAAGGCTCAACTACTTGATCGATTTGAAAAATTCTTTCACCAATAAAGCTACATTTTCAGCGAGTAACATGGGCTACTTTTATCCCGGAGGAATATAAAGCATGACTTATATGCCGGAAAATTCATTCACGCGGGCGCAGCCGCGACATTCATAAATTTTGATATAACTTTCATCATTGAAATTTGATCCTAAAATAAGTAAAGCGCGCAATTGAATTATAACTTACTAAAACTCTGTACATTTTCAAACACTGGTCTTAACCATACTATACATGTTAGTCTAAAACTATACGGATCTATTTGCGTTACATGAAGTTACATAATATTATGTATATCAAGTAGGCTTGTCAGGTCGTCAAACCTAATAGCCGGACAGACCAGCCAGTTTAGCCGGATATTTGGGTAAAAAGGCCGGACACCCTAAATTATTAAAGATTTTGTGTCTTAGTATTAATAAAATTTTTCGAGCGTAATTTTCCCGGCGACGTATATACATGAGATGTTTAATTTTACGCATATTGCCCACCACCAACAGTCACTGGTCAAATGTAAAAAGCCGGACACCGTTTAATTTGGCCGGACACGCATTCAAAAAGCTTAACATGTCCGGCTTTATCCGGACGCCTGGCAACCCTAATATCAAGGATAGGTAATACGAAGAAAAGATTTATGTTTCAACTGCCCGTATAATTCACGTCCAGCAGTCTGCAAATTAACCTTTATTGAATTACTAGGTGTTGCAGAAGGCCACCGCGGATTTTGGTTGGTATGCCGGTATAGGATGTTCAATGTTAGGGACTCGTCACTCGGTCCTATGCTTGCTCGGATGATGCTATACTCCCGAGTGTCGACAATCGATATTGGGCTGTAAGATTGTGCGAAACCAACATAACCGTCCCACCCACCGCCCAGTGGTGGTAGCGATAATGCGTCTAATAAAGGATGTCGCTCGCAGCTTCGCCAACGCAAAAAACCTTTCTCGCAACAAAAGTCCTTAAAAGTCAGTGCGACACCAGCGATCTACTTTAAGAATGAAATTAAAAATATCCATTTATTCCCATGGGAGCAATTTACCGGGAAAAAGTGGCCAATGTGTTAATCCAGGACATGATCTGCCCGTGTGCCAAACTTTATTCAAATACGTTTAGTTGTTTCTGCAGTAACTTCTAACAAACATCCCAACATTTGCACAGATTTTCGCATTTATAACATGAGGATTCACAAATGAATCCAAGATTAGTATTTGAACTTAGACCTAATTACGCAAACGGGAACCAACCCACAAGCTCAAATATTGACTTGGTCATAAAAAAATTACACCATTCATAGCAATTTATTATTTTCATATAAAATTAATTGTCCAAATACGTCAAGTGTTATTTTATAAAATGCCAAACATTTTAAATCAACCAACTTGTAAAACAAAAATATGTTAGTTCAAACATCCACTAGTAAAAAAATATTTTGGTGTGGGTTGGTTGATGGTTCCCGTTTGAGTCAGTACCAGTAGGACCAATTGTCAAAGGTAACATACTTATGTCTTAAATATATTTTAACTCATATTAGAACACATGGATCTTACAATCCAGATTTTAGAGACATTAATAGCGAAACTTTGAAATTACATACTATTATACTTATTGTATGCAGTTATTTATAAATTATTACCTATGTAGATTGTAGACAATTCCAACATAAGAAATCATTATAACCTGTTTTAATTATTAGCAAATGACAAACAACTACAACGTGTTAACTCTGTTAACACATTTCGCTTTCTTTGTTCCTCTTATTTTATTAAGTCGTTTTTAATGTAGTACAAATTTTAAAATGTGTGGCTTAAAGATTTAGTACGAATGATCTTGGGGTTAGCCTGCAGTGGTGCAGCGTGGGGTTAACCACGCCCCGCAGCCATTAGGTTCATATTTAGGTATTATAACTATTTTATAAATAATTATAGTCAATAATAATTAACTAAGTATACGGGGAATATAAAAAGTGTACAGTATTTTGTTGTACTGTGCAATGAATTATGAATAGCTAAGTAATGCAAGAATGGTATTATTATTTTTTTCAAATTATATAATTCACAATAAAGCGATTGGAATGAATTCACCACTATTATGCCTGTTTATGTAACTTACTTTTTCTCCAATTCGAAACGAAAACAACTGATAATTGATGTTCACGATAGTTAACTATTATAACGCACTTGTGCTGCTTTTGGCGCCATTACAACACATTTTAACGACTTAAACAAGTACCTACCACAAAAGCACGCATGTAATGACGTCACATCCTGCTGTCAAGTCACGTTTCGTTCCTACATAGCACATGCACGCTCCGGATCGAACATATTATAATAATTATTTAGAGTTACGTTTTTTTACTTACTAATTAACAGAATTGATTTTCAGTTGAATCTTAAAAAAAGGACAATATTGTGACGATGTAGTATTGGCCGAGACAACGTCGAAACTCAGTTACGCAACTATAATCACGGTATATGCGAACAAAACGCAAACGGAGTATCTCTCGCGCACGGGTCTTGTTCAGAAACCGGTCCGACGATGGCGATGACACAAACTCGTACTTATTTATAGCATTATTAAACGTACACAAATCGATAACAGCTAAAGTGCACACGAAGCCGGCGCGATCTATTCATGAGCCTTGACTCTCGAGGCTCCTTGCGTTTGCAACTTGTTCGTAACGCAAGCTGTTCATGGCGGGTTTTACTCTTCCATTTGCTTATCAAGTTTTGTAATACGGTTATTCATTATTGCACTATGCAGTCACTTACTAAAATGCTATTATTTTCATTATGAATCAGCCAGCAGATATACTTTGAATAAAAAAACTAGAAACGTCAAAGAATAATCATCTCTCCGTGTGAAGCAGTAGAGACTGGTTCGCAGTGCCGCGAGGAAAACGAGGACAGCGCGGCGGTATTCGTCACCGACGTAGAAAATGGCGACTAAATACCAACAATTACAGCGCGGCCCGACAATCAATGTTATTCGAAGGAGAATAATATCAACCTACTTTACGTTAGCGCGAGATGCGATCACCATTCATTTATCTGTGCAATGGCGATAACGATTGGCCTCGGTCGGCGCCTAGCCACCTATCTTATCATAACGTACCTTGATAGATGTCCCACAGGAAGACGACGGCTTTTCAATGAGGCACACGGTAAGAATATTTACAATACAAGAAACTGTTGTTACACAAGGAACAGAGATAATGTAGCGTCGCGTAGAGCTCCGCGCGAGCACATTCGTGCGCCCCCAAATAGCGCAACGGCGCAACTTTTTCGAGTGCGGCATCAACACGGTCAGGTGGGCGAGGTTGCGACACCGCCATCGCGCTGTCCCTTTCACGTGATCGTTTGTCTCTGTCGCACACGCGGCGTAGCTTTATGAGACGCAGACGGCGCGGGGGCGAGGCGAGCGGAGCCCTCCTCGAACGAACGTCGCGCACCGAGCTGCGCGGCCGACTGACTGTTTCCAGAGCCTCAACCGATCGAGTAATCGAGCTCGCGACCCACGATGGAGCGGCAACGTCGCCTACGAAATAACCGAGCGAAACGGCCGTGCGCCGATACGAAATGCCACGAACCACAGCCGAGTGGTGGACCAAAACAAATTTCCTTTCTCTAAAATTATACAACAGTGAACAGTCACTATTGAGAGCAGAAACGGGGGCTTCGTGTTCCCGCCATTTGTGCGTGAACGTAAACATGATAATATAACCTCAAAATTAAACGAGGTGCCTTAAATAAATTTCAGTAACCTGTAATTTTAGTTAATCTTTATACATACATGTTATATATAATTCTTCTGTGCGTGTGTATATCACTGAACAACTCCTAAACGGCTGGCTAATTTTTGTGTGTCTTCAGGTGGTTTTGAGAATGGTTTAAATTTACAATTTCGTCGGGGAAAATGTATAGTGGGACTTCTATCCAGGAAAAAAGCCTTTCGTGCGGGCGAAATCGCGGATAAAATCTAGTAACTTTATATTACTTGGACTTACATCGATAAGGGGCCGCCTATTGCGTAAGCAGGTTGTCAAGATAATTAACACAGCTTTTTGGTATAGTATTCCACGAATTCCACTCCTATACTTTGCAATTAAATTCGTACCTATCTAAAAATTACAACTAGAGTTTTTAGGAGATCGAATAAAGCGGACATGAAAGACGTTTAACTGCACATTTAGGAAAATTATCTATTTTTTTGTTAGTGTCGCTACGGCCTGTAGCCTGACGCGAGTCGGTTTATTTGGCCACACCGGTCTTTAGGGTGAACGCTCAAGGCGCTCACAACCCTTTAAATTAAGTGACCATGCCGAGAGCAACCCACTAACGGGTTACGAACCTCGGCTCAGGACGGTTACTGACAGAAGATGAGACATCAACGATTAGGGAAAGTTTGGTTTTTAATCCTAATCCTATCAATTTATTTCATCGTCGGCACGCGGGCCAGACTTGTTGGGGGGGAATTACCCAAAGAGACGACGATTCGAAAAGACGATTTGGACAAATTCCACAGCGATGGCGAATATTGCCGAAGGCACCGTGTTAATATGGGTCCCCGTAACCGACAGAGATTCTGTCCACAGTCATTGGGCCTCCACCTTTTTCATTAGATTGATTGCTAGAAGTCAGGCGAGCTAAGCCATTATCTGGGGGCTCTTGTACAGATGTGTGCAAATTAGATAGGTCACATCATTGGATGTACGCTTTTAAAGCACTAATCTATGGTTCCGTGTTAAGTGCCGGTTGGCCCTGTTCAGGATTTCCAACATTCAGCTAGGCATTTTCAAATTTAGCTTTGTCTTCCGACTAACTTCTATAAACGCAAACGCACTTGAAATTTCGACGCTTAAGATTCATATTCTGTTAAGACACGCGGAGATTAACTCCTTAAAATGGCGCCGCGCCATGGTGAATGGTTAAATTTAACCAAGTTTTTTAACCCATTTGCAAGCTTTTCTCGAAGCGCTTTTGACTCTAAACAAGACCTCATAAGATCGTCATACAAGAAATTGCGCATTCCGCATTGGTTTATTTAGGTGCATGGCTGTACGATCGCTTCTGGCATCGGTGTGGCCTGATGACCTGATGTTCACTACCCGGTTAAAATTTTATTAGGCGGCAAGTGTTTAGTAAGAGAAAATTCGTCTGGACAGGTATCACAGCATTGTCCATTCCTATGACCAAGCAGCAATTGGCAAGCACCACATTATGTTTTGATATGTTTTACAAAGCCATTTGAACGAGTGTAATAACTGGACAAGAGACAATATTGGATGTATTGTATACTGATACATGAACAACACCACCGAGGCTTTAAAACTACAAATGTACTGACATTTGTAGTTTTAAAGCCTCGGTGGTGTTGTTCATACTTATGCTTAGATATCATGTTAAGACTAGGTGAGGAACTCGCTCGCAAAGCCTTTTGGTTGACTCCTCAAGCCCCGCGACGGACAACGGTGTCCATATATATATAGGGTTTTCCCATACATCTTATAAGCGGGGCTTGAAGGGTTAAATAAAAAAAATGCTCTCTGAGATAAAATGCTCCCAATACACTGGGTATTACAGCAACTGCTATACTCATGCCGGAGGCTAAGGGCAAAAATTGTGGGATTCGTGGGCATCTACGAGTAAATGGCGTGGGCAGAATAACCATCAAACCATAGTTTAGTATTATTGCACACGGCGAGGCAGCGACTGCATTCAGTGTTAATGAAATTCTACATAATATTGTTTCAGTTTTACTTAAATGCAATCGTCAAATATGGATGTGTTGTCCGGATTGATAATACCTATCGAATTATAATTATGCACTGATTTTCAGCGCCAGGCTCAAATTCATTAAGGGGCGCCTAATTGTTGGTTCGCCGAATTTAATAATAAAGTTAAAACAAATAATACAGAGGAGGTAATGAAAATACACAACCATTTTAGTTATAATTTTTATTGTTATTATTTATTTATACGTGGTAAGAAATTACTATAGCAAAAAATATATTCAATAAAGCAACAAGGTGAGTAAATACTAAAAACCATACGGCTACTAAAAGCGCAAAGAGTATGAGACATTTTTTTAAGATGGAGCATGTACAAATATATAATAAATCAAAAGGCATAAACAATTACGAGATATCAACATACGCATAAAACTAATAGATGTAAGTGATGTGATAGTCTACTGTCTAGGCTTTTTCTATAAGCAATACTACTTTATTATACTAGTAGCTAATTTCTAAAGGGATATTATAATTCTAATACATAAAGCTACAGGACAGCCAGTAGAAATTGGGTACCCTTGAATTATAAAATTAATTCATTATTTATTATAAGCAATAAAAAAAATTACCACACATCCTCGGAACGGAAATTTTTAATACGACAGACAAAACCATGATAGGTAAGTAAACAAGTAAACAAATGAGATATACACAGTGGATAAAAAGAAGGTAAGGTCACAGAAAACAGCAATCATATTCATTGCTATCATAACCTCTTGTGAATGCCCGGTAACGGCAGTAGATATGGGATAAATAGTTTGGACATTCGCCCGTAACGCGAAAATATAAAGTAAGATTAATGAAGTATTAGAGAAGTAGAGATATGTATATCTAATCAACTAACTAACAAGACTCCAAAAAATATTGTATTTATTTAGACTCAAATTCTTGACTATATCTATACTTAATATTATAAAGCTGAAGAGTTTGTTTGTTTGTTTGAACGCGCTAATCTCAGGAACTACTGGTGCGAATTGAAAAATTCTTTTTGTGTTGAATAGACCATTTATCGAGGAAGGCTATAGGCTATATAACATCACGATGCAACTATTAGGAGCGAAGAAATAATGGAAAATGTGAAAAATGCGGGGAAAATTATTCATCCTTGAGGGCTTCCATTGCGTGCGCTGCGAAAACCGTTCAAGATACCAAAAATATATGTATGAAAGAATTATGCCTCTTGAAATGATCTAAAAAAAAGTCCGCGACAGTATACAAGGTTGATTAAACGGTGAGGCTTTATTTCTAGCTACATATGTAATGTACCATATACAAGCTCTACACCAAATTTCAGTTCAATAGGAGGAATAGTTTAGCCACAGTATAGATTTTTCGTGTTTGCAAAACTACATCGGGATGTATATCTGCCCTAACAGCTGACCGAGAGTCTAAACATAGTTATCTAAGGTCATGTAAGGTGCGTGACCTTAAATATCAACAATATTAGGAGACGTTGTCCCTCTATCAGCCAATAATCACGTCAAAGTGAGTCTTAATCTTATGCAATAAGAACGAAAACACAATAACATTACATCATAACTTTGTAACACAAACAAAGAAGCGATTAATACATAGACCTGGGTCATTCAAACTTCAAAAATTCAAAGAACTGTTTTAGTTTTTTTTAGTGTGTCGCCGTAATTGCTCCGGGGCATGAGACGCCTTGCGAAAGCGCCCTGAGCCGCTTCCTAGGTACAATCTTATTATTGCTTACGCGCCATTTTGAGAATATCCAAATATTGCTTTTTGTTTATGTGATAGGACACTAATGTAAATGTATTAAAAAGTGATAGTGTTTGTTTATTTCTTTGTATGATACGAGCACCGATCTTTTGTATGTTTGTGTTTGGTTTCTGTAACTTTGTGACAGCGAAAAATTTTAAGTTTGTACTTGAGACCCACCCGCTTATGCGCCGAGCTACCTATCTATTTGTATTTGCCGGTCGGCTCATCGGCGACATGAAAGATAACAGAATGCGACGTTGCTGTTTTGTCACACAGATGACCGCAGGTTAGTGTAAATATTTATAAATGGTGTTTGCGTATTAAATTGATAGAACTTGTTAGAAAAAAGTGATTTTCTATTTTTATCTTTATCGAGTTTTTGACCGTTTCGAATTATTTCCGAGCCGATATGGAGTACTCTGTCCATTTTAGTGCCCCTGGATCATAGCAACCTTGTATGTCTATCTTTTAAAATAAACTCTCTAGAACCGTTTTTATGGTAATCAAATTTGGTCGAAATTAATGCATTATTTGTTAAGAGTTGTATCAACGTCATAATATTAATTTTTATACAAATGTGTTGGATAGAGTGATTCAACGGGAAGGTTTTTATGTATGTACTTTTAGCCCGGAAAAACTTATTAACGCGGGCGAAGCCGTGGGCAAAAGCTAGTTATGAATAAAACTGCCAACTCAAGTTGTGATTTGTACAAATCACAACGACTGTAACAAGACTCGTGTAATCATTTTAAAAGTATGTAATATACGGATAAATAGTAGTATAATTTAGTTGAAACCCTAAATTGACGAGTATTTAATGCCGAAACAAGCAATTTCGCTAAAAAGTTAGGAAAATATTAAACAACTTGGAAATAAATGGGCATATTCGCTAAAAACAATCTAGAGGTGCAACTATAATATTGGGTGTTATATAACAATGGATTAGATACTGGCTTTTCAAGGTTTAATTTAGATTTATAAAACAGTATTGAGAAACAAGACATGGAAATAGGGGAGATAAAATGAAAGATGTCAGATATATGCCTCCCATGATGTCACCCTTCGACGGCTGTTAAAAGTATCTAGGCACCCCTGCTATCATTTATATGCTATATAATACATATTATTATATTTATTGGGTATTACTAGTATCTAGTTTACAATTCCAAGGTTCTCTCCCATACTTTTCAATATAACTTGATGTCAAAATTGTAATTTTTTTAAATTACCTTACTTTTCTTTTTCTCATTAATTAAACAAGTAGTCTGTTTGCTTATTTAATTTACTCTATTTATATTCAATTCGTGGACAATGGTGTGGGTTATATGTTTGTTTATTTATTTTAAGTTTTAACTAAGTTTGCATATTGTGAACATGAAACCGTTTTTGGTCCAATCTCCACGTTGCAGAGTATGGTCCCTAAACTTAGATAATTTTAGGTAACGAACCATACAAGTCTCAGGAATAAATAAAGGAATAGCAGACTAAAATGGACATTTGGAATAAATTTATTTGCAGAGGAAAATAAACGACCAAGCGAAGCAAAACGAAGCGAAGAAACACGATAAATCATACTAAAGTCCCCATAATTATAGTTGTTAACAAAAATCACACTCGCCGGATAATAAATTAAGCTCACGACAAAAATATGAAGCTATGAAAAAGAGTGACGTCTTTCATTATGAACGAATAGTGAAAGACGATGTTGCCATTTCTTAATTATGTCAACGCACATTTTCCTTTTATGTAGATAGGTACCAATGTTTTATCAATGCCTATTTACAGCACCTAATATTATTGTGTAAAAAACTGAATTAACTTCTTTTACTGTAAGTACATGACGTTATTAGTAAGTCTTACGCTGATACATTTCTAGATACAACTCACAACATAGGTTTGTTTGTGTGTGTCAAGACGAATTTTATGTGAGTGTACGCAAACAAGTGCCTAGTCAAATACAAATTACAAAGGGTCAAACTTCGATCAGTTTTATTTTGTTACATACGAAAACAATTATAGATCACGCACATAACTTAATACAACAAATAATATGACCATTGTTGTGAACGTAAAACGTTCAGCCTTGAAATTTCTTATCGTGTACCTACTAAAGCGACGTTGCAAGTCAACACGCGTTTTGCGCCTTAATTTTTACTAGCCGCCATCTTGTTTTGCTTCTAACTCATGCAACTGGCCACACAATATTTCGATGTTAGGCATAACTGACCGATAACGGATTATAACTTTAATCAAATAATATACCGCCATTCTAATTCTTTAAATCAATTATAATATGGTTATTACACAATAGAAAAGTTGAAATTACGTAACTTTCAATTTAAGAGCTATGTGGTGAATTGCATACCTATTCCACATCTATGCTTTAACTCACATCCGATAAAATCCCGATATGCATGTGCCGGAGATGCCTAGATCATCAAGATAGTAAACGCACCCTAAGCATACCTATGTACTTATGTATGGGGCATAGTGTCGGTGCAATATGGTTGAAATACGTACACTGAGCGGGACGTCAGCTGGGGCCGGGTGCGGAGAGCACGCCCCGAGGTTCCAGGGTAACACTCGGGCCGACCCACAACCAGATACATCACTAATTCGGACATTTTCAACGCAAATTCCACGGTATCGATCACGCACAGTCGCCATTTTGAACCGACACTGAGGGCGAATGGGTGCGCGACGTTGCCACGTCGCACGTTTCCAATCCGCACTTCTATTTCTGGCGACTCCTCCGCCCCCGCCGCCGCCACCCGACCTCATACCGCCGTGACGCCGCAGGTCGGCAAACACTGCTCAGTGCTCGCCGCTCGGCAAAACATTCATGATATGAATTCAATCATACGACACAGCTTTTATTTTTAATTAAAAAGCATACACAACATCTATCTTTTGGGCACACTGTGCCTATCGAGATATCTTTGCGCTGTAATGCAACATCCTGAAAAATGATAATATTATGTAGTGTGGCTATTGGTAGCCGCCAAGTTTGTACATATAATGCAATGCCTATGTCGGGCGAGTGCCCGGCTTTCACCGAGGCTCGGCCGCGCAGGACCGAGCAGACATGTGCCATTGGCCACCGCAGAGATCGATAGACAAACACCGACGAGGACGGGCGAGATGCATGCTGATTTCGACGTTGCTACATTGAGAATAAAGGTTAAATGGGCTTGATGCTCAGTATAAACAAACTACAATATCGGCAAACAGACGTACTCGCACGTATATGTAACGCACACACACATAAGGACGCCTGTAAAACGACGCGGAGGAGCGGCGGAGCGCGGCCGACCTAGCGATGTACGTAGGTACGTTTGTTGTAGCGCTTTTCTAGAGTCGAAATTCCTCTACAACGGCGCGCTAAGCGCTCCCTCCCGAAGGACAAAGGGACGATTTCACACGGAAAACAAAAGAAATTGCCAGTCGGCACACAATGATAGTAAACACATTCCATTTAAAATCATTAAAAAGACTTGAAATCCATTGGTTGCTTAGTCGACACTAGACAGCGGGTGGTCTTTCATACTGCAATTTTGATATTACTACTGCTCAAGACGCGGCTGTCTGATAATAACATTTCTATATAACGCTGTTAGGTGGCATCGTGTCTGTGATAGTAGCCAGCTTGTGGCCCAAAACAGGACAGGTGCGAACAGGTATACAAGGGCGCTGGCTCAATGCATCATAGTTGTATTTGATATTATATAGTTTATCTTAGAGGGAAAATGACGATTATACCACAAGATGTATAGATAATAAGGCTACAATAAGAAAAGACGCAATCTGTCAGCGTACACTCACCTGTATTTTTAATCGAGCCGTGGGTGTTTCTTCGCAAAAATCACAGGAACGTCACTTCTTGACGTGGTGGTGACGATTCTTAAGGTATTTTGTAAATTTTAAACAATTTCATATGCATAAAAAAAATATACATTACGTTGAGCAAACGTCCCACGCGCACAGAGACCGAATGCGAACTGTCGGTCGGCGGCTCGGCCGCGCGGCGGTCGGAAGAAGGTGGGGTGATGGCGGCGCGGCGGGCGGAAAACCGGAGAACGGGCAGTTCGAGGCAATCAGAAAGGGCAAAATTTTATTATTCACAAAACAGCACGGCTCAACAGTTTTCTAATGACGTTGTCTTTATATTTAAAGGATTGATTTTGTAATACAGCCTAAATCGTTGTAAATACGGTATTTGCTGTCGATGAAAATTTGTTATGACATCTTTGATTTTTTTGTTGTAGGTTATTACACTCACATAAACAAAAAGTATACCTATATACCTTCTTTTAATAGTTATGTCCGTGTGATAATTCTGTGGTCCATGTCTACATAAGTCTTTGAGTATTTTGTAAATACTGAAAGACAATTCGTGCAATATTTAAGTAGCTTGGTATTTAAAGCTTATAAGCGTATTTGGCTTTAAAGCACACAATTTAAAAATTAGTAAAATAAAAAAAAAAATACTTTGTTTTGGCGACATAACAAATAAATGTGTGATTTTTATGGAATACGTATTTAATACCTACTTAACCTATTGAAGGATTTAGGCTTAGACTAACAATTTAGGTAGGCGGAAATTAAGATTATTATGGATCCTTGTTGATCCTTGTCATTTGGGAAGACAAATCCTCCACGCCTTGTTAAAGTAGGTAAGTGCTAAGTATAATGTAATATACGTATTTACTTTTTAGTAAGTACTTAATTCTATTACCTGAATATAGGGCTGCCATCATCTAAATTGCCGACGCCGGATAAACACGGCAAAAATCCCGGACATTTGGGCGAAATATGGGTCTTGCCCCGGACACCTCTGAAAAAATATTTCGCCGTTTCTTTTTTTTATGGCATTGAATGACGAGACGAGCATGCCGTTTGTCTGATGGTAAGCCATACTACCACCCATAAACAGTGGCAACACCATACAGCACCTTGAGTTACAAAGTACTATGTGGCACTCCACTGCGCTCGTCATCCTGTGACATAAGACGTTAGCTCTCATTATGTCCAGGAGTTACAATGGCTACAATGACCTTCAGACCGAAACACAACTGTGCATGCACACTGCTGCTTGGCGGTAGAATATAGACATTGCGGTGGTACCCACCCAGTCGGACTCTTACATAGGAAAGACCTACCACCAGTGAATTGAAAAGTTCGTTCTTGAATGCGGGGAAATGCATGAATTTTTAACTAAGGTTTATTTCAATTTGTCGCTCATCTATAAAAAAATTGATTTCCCCTGACAACAAAAGTGTCCGGATTTTGCCCGGACAATTTTTAAAGCTCCTGCTGGACGGCCTCCGGACGCCTTTCAAACTAGGACAAATCCGGGGAAATCCGGACGAATGGCAGCCCTCATGAATAGATAAATATATGTCGCGGCACGAAACTCTAGCGCTGAGCGAAACGTGGAGGGGATAGCTGCGCATGGGTACCGTCGCGCACGCAATACAAATTAGTAATTTAATTGCTTAATTAAAAACAGCAAAATAATGTTTTAATGTAAAGTCAAATAGTAAGTCTAGCGGTGAACAAAATGTGGGACTTAACTGCGTATGGGTACTGTCACGCACGCAAATATTACTTAAGTAATATTACTTCATGTTATCTACAATATAATTTTTAACAAGTTTATGGGGAGTAGAAAAATAAATACACTATCGGATTTGTAAATTTTTATATTAAATACCAAATAATAATAATTTTTATATTAAGTCCGAATTACATAAGAACCTACTGAAGTTTCTTCTCAGGATAGAAGAAACCTGCGAGTTCGGCAGGGTGTGGACATCAGACACCGCATTCTCCTTTCCGATATCTAGTCCGAATCAGACAATGGTCTTACACCTTCAATAGTATCCCAACAGGGCCTTTTGCTTACTGAGGGCCCCGGCTCAGGGCTGCTTCGGTCGTCGGCACTAACAGCGTCATCGTCATCAGACTCACCAAGGCTATCCTCTGAACTGTCACCATCAACGCGAATGATGAATTCTTCTGTAACCAAATCCACGACATGGTCACTCTTGACATATTGCTCTTCTATGTCCTTTACCTTTTGGCATAACTTTCCCCAATCCCAAGCACCCATCAGCAAAACTTTTTCTTGAATTAGTTCTATACATTTAGCAACACTCCACTTCACATTTTTACTGCCTACATATTGCTTTATGTCAGACCATGCCATTTCGATTGGATTTAGATCTGGGTGGTATGGTGGCAGTCTTAGCACTTGATGTCCTTGCTCTGCTAGTATCCTGTCAATTGAAAATGTTTTAAATCTATCTTTGTTAGCCCATATTAAATTGTATAGTTGAGGTTTTAGTAGAGTTTCCTCATATTGTATGCCCTTTTCAGTAAGCCAACCCTGCATGTCAGCTTTTTTGGAATTAGAAGTGGGTGCAAGGTCCCATTGCTTATTATGGTATGATGCGTTGTCGACTACCACGACAGAATTAGGCGGTAAGTTCGGCAATAACTGTGTCCTCAGCCATTTTTCGTAGTTGTCGTAGTTCATATTGTCGTGGTAGTCGCCTGATTTCGCACCAGCTTTAAAAGTTAACAGTGCGTTCGGTATGAACCCAGCCTCTGATCCTGCGTGGACAATGACCACCCGCTGTCCTTTGGAGATAGGTTTTTTGAGACCTTTTGTAGTACCATCGGTCCAGGCTTTTGGAGCAGAGTGCGATGAATCTACGTAAGATTCATCTGTATATACGATGGGCCTTCCCTCTTGGCGATATTGTTTTATTTTGCGTAAGTATTCGATACGTAGTAAACGTATATTTGAACTTTCAATCAGTACTTTTCGATTGTTTTCAGTATTTTTCCACCGAATCCCTAAACTCTTAATTATTCGTCGAAGACTTCGTTCTGAGCCTTTGAAATTTATATCTTCCTCTAGCTTCTTTCTCAACTTTCCGACGGTGGGAAGTTCATTATTTGTCCTATGAAAGTTATGTATGCACCTCTTTATTACTCCTTGATCAAAGTTATCAATATCTGTGACCGGTTTTGATCTGGAGCGTTTTTTGCCTGGTGTTCTAAATACTGATAATAAGTCGGAATTATTGGCTTCAGTGGAGATTTTCCTTACCGTTGCTATGGACGTCTTTGTAGATTCAGCTGTCCTTTTCTGAATTTTCTGTAAGTCACTAATTATACTATTTAATTTTATATTTCCCGCCTGAATAACTTCTGCAGTTTGTTTTATTTCACTTATATCTACAGTGCTGCGGTCAGAATCGAGTAAAATACTCGCAGCTTCGCCAATTTCACTTTGAATTTGTTTCAGGGAATTAATGAAATCATTCGATTCCCTTTTCAGAAAACAATGCACGTCAAACACCATTTTCCGTGCCTGTCTTTTCAAAACAGTATTCCTTCTCGGCCTCGGCATTTTCACTGTTTAAAAACTGTTCAAACTTAATCAAACAGTGAATAAACTAACAAACACAACAAACAAATCAACAAAACAAACTTAACAAAAAACAACAAAAATTAACGATGACAACAAAACAATTCAGAACGCGACTGTACACTGGAAGTGCGCGGAGCGTCGTATCGGCACGGGGGACGGAGTACGACTGGAGAGCCAATCGGCGCAACGCACGCTCGCCCTTCACCCCTGTACCCCGCCAATACACCTTATTTTTTACTTCTGCGCAATAACGGTCAGCGCTAGAGTTTCGTGCCGCGACTTATAACCATGACTAGTATACTAAACATATTAATAAGTATATTAACTAGGCACATGCATGCATGTGATGGATGCAGGACGTTTTTATAAGGTTGGTCTGGAAATCTTTGAGTGAGGCCTATGTTCATACCCCCCCCCCCCCCTCATCAAAGTAAAAATTTTAAACAAATTTTGCCGCCCCTTTAAAAGTACCTACTGCTCGCCGCCGCCCCAAACAGGAACATATTTAAGCAAGGAAACGTAAAATATAAAAGAAAAAGAGGTTATTAAGTTAGAATTGCTGAAAATCGAAATTCGGTAAAAAAAATCGGAAGAATCTACTGGCTTTCTAAAAATCGTTGAAAAATCATGTCATTACGGTATTTCGACAGGACAGATCCAATATCGGTAAGTATAACTACCGAAAAATCGGTAGGTTCGAGACCACTGCCTACGTTCAGCAGTGGGCTTCCAAAGGCTGAGGAAGAAGAAGATGCCCGCGTGAAAGTTATAATAATAAATAATAACATTGATTTTAATATCACCATTAAAAACATGATTTTTTATCTTTGATTTCATAAAATGCTTTTTTTTCATTTCTGTTTGTACTTTTATACCTAATACCTATTGATTTTTATATACTGATGCATCATAGAATAATAACGCCAAGAATGATAGTTTCATACAAAAAATGGTCATGTGCGACCGCTAAGTCAAATGGCTTAGTTTTACTTGCCTCACTAAGGCCCGCTTGCGCGCGATACTAGGGTTAAACGCAGTCGGGTAATAAACAAATTTAGAGTTTGTAAACTCGAGGTTAGATAGTTAAAATTTTAAGTCTCATCGTGCCTTGCACCAATAAAATTAAAACTTAATGGGTTAACTAATCTGACATTTCTTTTTTTGTAACTGGAAACATTGCAATATCCATTCGCTTCTATTGTAATCCGAACATGAAGGAATGAATAAATATAAAACTACACATATGTAAGAATACACTGGTGGTAGGACTCTCATATGTAAGAGTCCGTCTGGGTGGGTACCAGCGTTGTTTATTTCTACCGCCAAGCAGCAGTGTGCATGCACTGTTGTGTTTCGGTTTGAAAGGCATTGTAGCCAGCCATGACGAGCGCAGTGGAATGCCATACAGTACTTTGTAACTCAAGGTGCTAGATGGTGTTCCTACTGTTTATGGGTGGTCGTATCGCTTACCATCAGGTGAACGGCAAGCTCGTCCCGTCATTCGATGCCATAAAAAAAATAAAAAAAAGACGTGTGGCACTCGGAGACTGCCGCGGTAAAGCCATTGCATAGCATTTTTTTATCAACTTATGTAATTATAATTGTTTATTTTATTTTTTTTCTATTGTCCAAATTTCACTCGTGCCCTAACGCCGAAACCAAGGCCGAAACTCTAAGCAGGCAATTCTAATATTTATAACCTCTTTGAATAGATATAAAATACAAACTTTTTAAAAATTCAAACTTAGAAACACGTCATCCCGCCACGGGGACATTCTCATCAACCAAAGAGTATTATATACATTGGGAACTCATCAACTGCGCGCGTTTGACATTTCGATATGTTTCACTGACTCGAAATCACTGATAAACGGTGGAAGCCACAAAACGAAAAAAAGAAGAAACAGTTTTTAAATACACGGTAATTTCGACCTTTTATCGTTTAACATTCAGCTCATATCCTCTTACATATTGTATTCTTACAAGACTGCGATATTAAATAAAATATCACCGCTGTGCTGGTCGGAGTGAGGGGTGTTAGGTTATTTTTTCGTTACGGAATTTCTGGATTCGGTCTCCACGCTCAAGGCCCGCGATAGACGCTATGCAATAGCTTAAAAAAACATAGATCTATCTTTTTTAAAAATGGCTCCACCGTTTCAATGTCAAGTGGGTATATTATGTCGATTATGTCTATCTATTTTACACTACAATAGAATGTAGGTATAATAAACTTTCTTCTGTATCTTTCATTCTGCGACATTTGATGACATTTTATTTTAACCGCATTAATTTCGTGTCACTTCTGTCATCTGTGGTTACATAACCACAATTTATTTTTATTTATTTTTATTATTATTTATTTATTTACATTACGCTTCACTAATCCAGTGTTAGCGATTTAACCCACCCAAGTCGGTGGAAAATTAACCCTAGGTTTATTCATAACTTTTGATGGCGCAAGGCAAACTATTTATTTAACCCTAGGTTAGCAGTTAGCTCAGAGTTAATTAAGCTAACTCAGAAACGCGCAAGTGGCCCTAAATCTAATAAACTTAAATTCCACCTTTTTCGATGAATCAACGGTTGGTTTTTTTTTCGTGTTACCATCCATCCATTTAAACCAAGAAATTTAAACCATTGACAGAGAGTAAATTAAAACTAACAACTTAGAGTGCGTTTCAAATTTAAGTTGCGATGGCGTGAAGTTGGTAGCAAGGTATATGCCGTGCTGCTATATCACACAAAATGTGTTGCGAGCTTAGAGTAAGTATAACTACTATAGAGCGCGTGTATGCAAGTGGGAACAATAGGCACGGGTGGGAACATCGTCCTGCGCCGGCCACAAGCGCTTGTAGTCACTCGAGTAGGAACGGTGTGAGCACACGCGAGTGAGATCTATGCGAATATTTGATTATTAATACTGCAAAATGGTTAAATGGTATGTGGAATGTTGTAAAAACGACACTCGGAAACACACTAAACAGAATTCTAATATCACGTTTCACAGGCAAGCCATATTTCAATATATTTTTAGGTAAAATTGAAATCACGCGTCGCGGTATGAAAGACGCACGGGAGGCGAACGCTTGTACCCCCCGCACTGCCCCGCGTCCCGCTTTTTCGATAGTGATGTTATGCATCGATACCAGAATCGATGTAATATTTTCATATTATAGCATACGTATTTATTACTATCGAAGGCGATGCTTAATATAATGTAGCTTAGGTAACTGTTTTTGTCTGTGTGTGATTTTTAAGCCAATTAATAATTGCGTTTTTGTTTATGAAATGAAAGAAATTATTACTGTTCCTAAAAATTTACTGATAACGATAATATTTTTAAGCTATTGCATAGCTTCTATCGCGGGTCTTGACAGTATAAGTTGGCAATCATCCTACTAATATTATAAAGGCGAAAGTTTGTAAGAATGTATGGATGTTTGGATGTATGGATGTAAGGATGTTTGTTCCTCTTTCATGCAAAAACTACTGAAAGGATTTCGATGAAATTTGGCACACGAGTAGATCATGTCCTGGATTAACACATAGGCTACTTTTTATCCCGGGAAAATATAAACCGGGACTTTTATCCCGGAAAAACTTTTTAATGCGGGTGGAGCCGCGGGCAAAAGCTAGTTAAGATATATTTCTTTGTCATTTTTTAACATTGGTAATAAATATTTCAAAAACTAGACGTGACTATTTTAGGCTTGGGGAGACTAGCTAAGAAATCCATGGTGCGATGCTCGGTTTATATCCAGTGGTTCAATTATAATGGATATCCATTAATATTATTGGTTCTTAATGCTTGTAAAAACTGCTCTTGAGGTACCGTGTTTATAAATCATTCCACATGGCACTACATCAATTCGCAGCATAGCTTTTATCTATATTAAGGCAATACGCTTAAAATTACTCACAAGGCCATATTTTGTAGAACCACAATTTTTTAACAACAATATGTACCGCGCCGCCGGACCTGTACTTATCGATAACTGTTGCTTTGGTACTGCTCGCGTGCCCATCCCTAGCAGTCGCCAACATTTCTATATAAGTAGCTATAGTTCACCTGCCTACGCTGGGTAGTGGGCGCACGATGCGATATTAGCCCTCTATAGGTATATACTTACTCTGAGGTTGAAACCATGGAGTTAAGACTTTGGTGATACTCAGTGTTTTATTGCATAATTATTATGGTGATATATTATCCAATATTGTTCTATTAAAGGGCTCAAATAAAGTGAATAGTAATAATATATAAATAACTGTGCCAATCAAGTGCTTTCTCGTTGCCGCCAAAACTCCTCGATAAAGTATTGGTAAGGTAGCCACTACTTTACTACGAAATAGTACATAGTTTAACCTGTCGAGCCCCGGCTTGGTCACAAAAAAAAAGAACCAAAAATATCACATAAGAGGAGGCTGTATGGGCTTGAACCCTTTGCCTTCCTTTTAAGGGAAAATTATAAAAAAATGTTCCTAGGCAATCAACCAATCAGATGAAAGATCGTGTATATTGACAGATAAAGATAAACTTTTTAACACGTCTCTTCTGTTTTATGGCATTTACAATTGTTTTCTCGAAAATAACACACAGTTCAACAATAATTTTGTAGGAATTAGTGGAAAAATGAAAGCTACCCTCTATTTCTCTTTATTTACAATATTTTTCTCCCTTGTATCAGCAAGAATTGATCCAAGAAATTTAAAATGTCTCGGTGTGTATAAGTAGAGCATATTTTAATTTATTATTGATTTTAAAATGTTTTATTGATATAATGTAATTATTTCAGTATGCCGCACGACATTTGATGAGCTGCACCAGGTGATAAAAAAAATTGACAAATGGAAGAAAGTGGACGTAAGTTTTTTGAATCAAGTATAATAATTGTTCTGATCTTAGTTTGAGTGTTACTCAACTCTGTTTTATTTAAAAAAAATATTTAATTAATTTATTCTTCATACCAGGTGCCAAATCTCCAATAACAAGTTTTATTAATAAAATACTTTTTATCTGAATTCATACTTGGGAAGATGTTTTTTGTTTAAACATGTCAAAAATTCATACTGGGTGTGGTTGATTAACTAAATGCATTATGGAATGAAGTGGACGATAGCCTAGTTGGGAATGGAATGGTCTGCCGAGGCGATGTCCAGAGGTTCAAAACTCAAGGCACACACCTCTGACTTTTCGAAGTTATGTGTGTAGGGTTTATCAATTTATCGTTTATTTTAACGGCGAAGGAAAATATCGTGAGGAAACCTACATACCTGACAATTCTCCATAAGAATTTCGAGGGTATGTGAAGACTGCCCACCGGCACTAGGCCAGCCTGGTGGACTATGGCCTAACCCCTCTCAGTAGTAGAGGAGCCCCATGCTCAGCAGTGGGCAGTATATAATACAGGGCTGATTGCATTGCATTATGGCATAAGAAACCTGTCCAAGACTACATTACTGGCGGCATCAAGCTCATTCATGTATTACTCACTATGGCATGCCGCATGGCATGTAATATTGTCTACAATATTAAGATACGAAATATTATCTTTACTAATTTGTATTTTTCACAATCTAAACCCCTGTGATAAGCTTTTGTTTATCAGATTACATAACACATGTGCAGTATTAACTTGTAGGCAGACTTTTAATTATAATGATGAGAATAATATATTTTTGCTGTTTGTTCACAGTTTAAATTTCTTTTCCTAATTTATTTATTTACACATAGAAAGGAAGTTATAAATGATCAGAGATCTTATCCTATAATAATTTAACTATTGCTAACCTATACTCCATCAGTTTATGCCAATAAAACTACGGCCAACAACAAACACTTAAAATGATTACTTTCACTTTAGAAACAAAACCAAATAACTAAAAACAACTAATTAAAAAAAAACATTATAAATAAACAAATTTCGATCGGTCCGATTAAATTGAATGGTGGTCATTTCAAATAGCGTTCTACGTCAGCCTCTCAAATATTATAAGGTTATCTTATTACGGTCCATCAGGTAAAATGTTTAGCGTGCCTGTCATATTAGGTCTTTTATAGTTGACCGATTGAGATCCTATATAAAAAATAAAAATATCGTAATTTTAAATAATTAAAAGTGTTCGCGCGTATTAATTAATAATTATAACTCTATAGTGCTTAGTGTTGTGTTGGTTATGATGTTTGTTTTGTTTACAACGTCTTTTATGATTTCGTTTACATTTAGTTAAATACCAAAACTGTTGGAGTATAGAATACAATAAAGTAATTTAAAATTGCTAAAGAGTATAAGTTATGTTTTGTTTTAAGGTTGGCAATTTCAGGATGGACAAAGATGGCAACACTATGCAGCAGAAGGTACCGGCGCATAGATCTGCTGTATACATCTCCGAGTTGATCGATGAGATTTGTATGTATTGTCTCAATAGTCAAATTTTTGTTGAGTAAATTCTTTGCCTAATGTAACATACATCTGAGGAAATTTATTACCTTGATATATATAATATAATTTGTTTAGGAAATATTATACTATTTGCAACATAGACTTTAAAATTAGCTTACAAATTGATTTCCCCTCTTTTCATTAGGTGGAATTAAAATGTTGATTGATGAATTTTATCTATGCCCTCATGCTAGTGCAATAAAATGTGGAGTGTAATTATTTAGGCAGGCAGATTTTAAAATAGGATTCCGAATATAATAATAGTATGTTTGTGAAAGTGTACAATAAAATGTGCAGATTATTGTTAAATTTCAGTTTTGCTTGCAAGCGAACAAACTACTAGCACATGATGGCTTTAAAATTTAAGAATCCGTATTGGCCCTATTAGTTGATGAAAAATACTCCTTATTACATAAAGTAGATTCAGACAATATCAGTTCTGGTGTGAGGTACTAGATAGTTTTAGACCTCACAAGTGATGTTGTTGACAAGTGATGTGGTCTATGTTGAAGGCGACCTGTGGACGACATCGTCTGCCTGGCGTACTAGGACAAATGAAGTCGCTGTCTTCAGGAATGCCTCTAACCAGCAAAGGAGATCTTGTGACTGATGACAATAATTATAGAGAATGATTATGAACATGGATATACCACCACTCTATGGTTTCTTCTTTCTAGGCAAGAAGATGGATGACTACGTGCGCGTGTACTACAAGTCGACTGGCAAGCTTGCCATCATGGAGCTGATGACCAAGGAAGGAGGCATGAACCCAGAGTTCTCCAAGACCAAGTTCGTCACTGACGATGATTTGAACAAGAGTCTTGAATACTATGTGAGTTGTTATATTGGCATCTTTTACATACCTACACTATATACCTACATTATATAAAGCGGAGGCGCAATTGGTGCAGTGGTCCAGGACGACAAAATGTGAAATCGGTAGAGTTGCCAAGTAAAATCGGTATGTTCGAATCAAAAATTGGTATATGCAAAAAAAACAAGCAATATTCAACAAAAATCTCTTTATTTTAAAGTCTAGGGACTATTATTCCACCAAACCAAGATAATTTCAATAAACAGGAGTCACGCGTACACCAGCCCACCCCCCCCGTCGTCAAAGTAAAAAAAATTAAACAGATTTTGCCGCCCTTTTAAAAGTAGGTACTGCCACCAGCCGCGCCGCCCCGAACGGAACATATTTAACCAAGGAATCGTAAAATATAAAAGAAAGTCGGTAAAAAATCGGGAGAATCTTCTGAGATTCTAAAAATCGTAGAAAAATCATGTCACTTCGGTAGGACAGACCTAATATCGGTATAAATATCGAAAAATCGGTAGTTACGAGACCACTGAACTGGTGTGTCTAGTATCTGATGTTATGATTTAATTACTGAGTGAGGCCATCCCAATTAGAAAAAAGAATTCAAATCAGGGTAGTACGTCAATTCGTAAGGTTTATTTCGTAAATAATTGATATGTAAAAAAAATAAACGAAATAGAAATTCTTCTTTGATATCAGCATCAAAGTTGGTTGAAAAATAAAGCAATAATTCATATTTGAAAAATTGTGAGCTTTGGCGTTATCGTGCTATCTCATTCTCACGCACACAGCGCTTTAGCCGGCGACTTCACATTTAGCGAATTCCTTTATTTTGCAGATGCCTTTTCCACCAAAGGAGATGTTCGCTTTTGTATGGGTGCTGGGCCTTAAAAATTTAACCAGGCTCATGCTTTAAGATATTAAAGGGGGCGAAATATGGAATTAGGAACCATTAAAAAAGTAATAGTTTAAAAAAAACTGAAAAACACGCTTTACAGAAAATCCAACTAAAAATATATATTAGAAATTTTAATAAATTTTGAATTAAGAATAGTGTAAATAAGAAAACAAAATGTATTTTATTGTAAAAAAAGCGTAGGGTGCTTTTTAAGATATTATCAAAATGATAATCCTACTCACATTATCTGTCAATAAAATATTCATAACTATTACCACCATGCACTCCACGCTTTTTTTTACAATAAAATGTACAATTGTTGGCTATCCCGGAAATCGAAACGAGATTATTAGGGAATGAGATTATTATAATGAGCACTAATAATTAATTTCTTTTCAGTGCGAGCGTATGTTTGAAGAGAACGAAGAAGAAATTACCAGCCTGTATGTGAACAGACCGGAGGATGACGTCATGCCCGACGCAGAGAGAGAGGTATAGCAGGACTATTATTTTTTAAGTCAATACTATGTTAGCATCTTGTTACTGGTAAGAGATTCTAGCACACCTTTAAAAGTGGGCCTTTAAATACGATGCGATTTGGTACAGCCGAACCATTAAAATGGTATGCCTTCGAACCATATCGCATCGTGTGGGGCACGGTTCGATGGACATTATTATTATTATTGTTGGTACGGCTGGCTCGATAGCTTGTCCATCAAACTTGGTTGGATACAACTGGACATCGCATGGTACGGTTCGATCGTGTGGCGTGAAGACTGTACCGCGTGATGAATTGGTCGCATGATACCAAATCTAATCGTCTGTTAGTAGTATAAGGCTGGACGAATAATCACTTCACTTGTTGTTTTCGAGGTTCTTTATGTAACTCAATGACCAGACAAACAACTGTTTGTATTACAACAGCAAATAAACAGTAGTAATACAACCACTACTCGAATTATAAAGCTTTGTATGGAGCTGAATCGCCCCAGTTATTTAGTGATATTAAATGCAGTGTTATGTCCTATTTAGTTCATAGTTTTATTTATGGGTGAATTATTTTCCAGATTTGCTTCAACCACGCAAAGTACTGTGAGGAGTGGATGTTGCCAAACGAAGAAGACACCACTTGGACACCAGAGATGGAAGCAGAGTATGTTAAGGTATGTTTTAAAAACACACCAAATTAACGTTGGTATCATATGAGTTTGTACAAAATAAATGATGAAAATGTTTAAGATTAGAAGAGGGTCGATTGCAGCGTTTTCATTTTCTATACCTACCGTTCTACTTTAATTAAAATATTGCACAAAGGTTCCAGAGTGCGAGAAATTGATTTTTTTTAAGTCATACATATACACTCACGCCTTTTATTCCCGAAGGGGTAGGCAGAGACGCAACTAGTGCACCCATTTTTCGCCATTATTCCGTCCCATGATGTGATAGGGGGCGAGCCTATCGCCATATCGGGCACAAATTCTAGACTCCGAGTTGATACTGAATAGAAAAACTCAATATCACTTTGCCCGACCTGGGGATCGAACCCGAGACCTCAGCGTTGCATTCGTACGATAATACAACTACGCCACCGAGGTAGTCTTTTAAGTCATATAAACTTGAAAGATTTTTCTCAAGAGCAATAAAATTCAATGTTGATGGTTTTTCCCTTTACAGATTCACGGACCCGATCCATACGGATTCGGTGGTCTTCCGCAACAAATGGAGTCGATGCCTGACGTTTCCGAAGATTACGACGACACCGAGGAGAATTCTGATGACTTCGAAGTGCCAGCCGAACCGGAGAAGGACGAGTTATAATTTAGTAATAAAAATGATTTTGAAATTTATTCCTTTGCCCTTAGTTATGGACGCTTATCTATCGTTGTTAGTAAGATAGGAAGGGACGAAATATCCAACAGCTGATACGCGTTTGTAGATAAGTGGTTTGATATCTACTTCCATAGAACTTGTATAAAATGTGACAAACTAAATGAAAAGTACTAATGCATTACAGCAGTTTTCTATTTAGATTTGTTATAGTTTTTTTTTATAAATTCCATTGAAATATTATGTATAAATGTCCAATTATCTAGGTATTATTCGGTGGTAAAAAGATGTGGCTAAGTTTCATTCGTGTTTTAAGTGTGCGTAGCATGTATTACTATTTAAAATAAAGTTTAGAAATTTCGTTTTTAGCACCATTTCTCGTAGAAAGACGCTATTATTTAATGTTAAGTATGTTGTGTTAATTTTTTCACTTGGTTGTTGCTCAAAGTATATATCGTAATTTATTTACAGAATTCAGAATGATTTTTGAGTTAGTATGCGTTAATATTCTAATTAATGTTAATTGATTTTGCAAGCCGGCATAATTCATACGACCATCGAGGCAACGTTCTTTGTAGGTTGATGTTTATTTAGACTTCTGTGCTAAGATCTACTATAGGTACATATCAATTCTATTTTGAAGAGGATAGATAACATTAAAATTATGTCGCATATGAATTACGCTTAAAGGAACGTTATGACCAGGTATCGCAATATATAATGTGATAATGTTTTTAAACTATAAATTGTATTGGCGAAATTTTTGATCAAAATTGTACCCGAAGTTAAAGAAATTTAAAGTTCGTAGCGTAATGAATGATGTAACTGGCAGTACCAGTCTTTCTTATTGAGTGCCTTATAAACATGACATTACGTCTTAATTTAAATTGTAGGACTTATTGTAATAAGATTTGAGATTACAGGGATATAAAAGTATCTTTTAAGTTTTTACATCGTGATTTCTAATTCGCCCCAAGTCCCAAGTATGTTGTATCATTTAAAGTATTTAATAATATGTACAAAATATTTCATAGTCTATAATTTTTTATTTATTATAATATATAACGTTTTATTTATTATAATATATAATGACTGCCTCGGTGGCGTAGTGGTATTGCGTACGCATTACGAGTACGATTTGCGCGCTGAGGTCCTGGGTTCGAATCCCGGGTCGAGCCAAAAAATATTGTGACTGGGTTTTTCCATCTTAAAAAAATTTACTCAGTCGCAGCTCGGAGTCAGGAAGTTGGCGGTGTGATACCCCCGTGCCTCGGAAAGCACGTAAAGCCGTTGGTCCTGCGCCTGATCTCTCTCCTGTCATGTCGGATTGCCGTCTCACCGGACTATGAGAGTGAAGGAATAGCGAGTGCACTTGTGTATTGCGCACACACTTGTGCACTATAATATCTCCTGCGTACCTGGCTGATCTCCGTTGAGATTGGCCGCCGTGGCCGAAACTGGCTAGGAGGATTTCATATAACGTTTGGTTTTATAGACATAAGCCGGGTTGTTTTATCTGTGGTTAAAGTTAAGGCTCTTATCACACTGTTGAATAGCACGCGAATTCACGTGTCATAGGACCGTTAACTTTACTCGAGCATGAATGAAACAAGAGCTTAGGCCAAGTACGTACAAAACAATTGAAAATCACAGTGTCTCATGTGTTATATCAACTAGTTTTAAAAAAAATAATTTGCCATGTGTGGAAATAATTGACAGTATTTGGTTTTTGAATTTGCGTTGAGAATGGGAATGAATATAGAAAAAGGATGAAAAAAATATTTTACATATTTTATTTTCAAACGAGGTGATTATTTATTGTGACTTCAAATAAGTTTTTTTAGATTATGGAAAATTTTGGGCATTGAGTGATATTAAACATTTAATATGTTGTTAAAAGTTTTGTTGTTTCCCTTATCTATTTTTCCTAATGTATTAATATAAGCCACAAAGGGGAGACATATTTCAGAAAAAAGCAGTATTGCTGCGCGTATACCTGAAGACGTCAATTATGTTGTTACTATGAGACGTATTACAGCAATATTGAATTACCTAAGTACGTATATTATGTACTGCCGAGTGTACCTGCATTAAAATAATCAAAAGCCACAAGATAAATAAAAAAAGGCAAAATATTATGTAAAAAAACGTTTATTGTAATATCACATTACTTAACAATGATAAATTCGTTTCATACATTAGTCAATATTAACAACTTAACGGAATGTAGTACTTATAGTAAAGCATCACACGATTGTCCAACTTATGACCATTCTTCAATCAATGCCAATTTAGAGTTGGTAAAGACCTAGGACCCAGTTATGCCAAAATGTACCAATCCACAAATTATCTAAAAATAAGTTATTAACTTTTAGCACGCAGTTAATCCAAATGCGATATTTACAACTCAGCAAAAACTAACAGCAAGCGACACAATTAATGGCGAACTGTTTAAAAGAAGAAAGAAAAAAAAATAGGTATTTGCGTATAAAATACAGCTGTAACAAATTACAATATAGTAATTTTGTTTATAAGTAGTTGGTACATTTTGGCATAACTCGGTCCTATTCAAACATGGAATATGACTTGTACAGACCGGCCGTTAAGGCCCGGTTGTTCCATCCGCGATTAGGTAAAGTTAAGGCTCTTATCACACTGGCGAATTGCAAGTTACAGTACGACACGTTCGTCCAGTGTAATTAGACCGTAATTTCTTTTTACCAGGGATAAAACCCGGGTTTAGTTAAGGCTTTTGAAGTTAGTCACGAGACACGCCCCCTACTGTCTTCGCCCTATCTCCAGAAACAATGGCTTCGGCGTCATCCGCGACCAACTTCAAGCTGTGACTAAGCAGCCGTACTGTACTATGGGTGCAAATATATTTTAGTAAAATGCTATGTGAAGTTCTATGGCTAGCGAGAGTGGAGATTAACGCGCCGTATTTCGAATAACTCAGCTACAAAAAGCCACAACCATTTTACGAAATCCACCTATCTTTAAAAAAATGTATTTACATTTCATTAGTATAAAATATATAAATGTATTAATTACTCAAACAATTATTGTATAGTTATATATCATCTAATATAATAGTCATATAATTTCCTTTTAGTTGAAGTATCGACATCCTAAGATGGGTCACTGGGACTTCTACAGTGTCGAAGCCGTGAGCAACTTAGTATATGTATAAAGATATATTTGTACATATAGTATCAAGGCACTTATACAAAATTTAAATCTGCTATAGTCCGTCCAACCATTTATTTAACTTTTGACATATGCACGCCTATGAAATTTTATAATTTTTGACAAGGAGTCGAAACAAAATAATTGAATACTTTATGGACGCCAGTTTTTGTTTTCCATAGTGAAGGGACGTGCTGTTCAGCTCCGATATTAATTATCAATCGACATACGTGAAGCCTAAGATTGTGTAACTAAAATAATTCAAAGCTTTTACATTGAAAAATAAAATGTCGCAGTGTAAATTTAAAAAAATCTTCTTTATGTATGCGTAAGTATATAATAAACGATAAAATAAAATATTCAAGTAAAATTTTTACAAAATGATATTGGATATAGAATATATACCTATAGAATTAATTTATAAACAGAAAATATACACATTTAAACGCGTAGGTATGTTTATAAAACAATACAAAATGTTGAGCAAAAATAAAATTTCAATGTGTTTAATCGATCAAAACTTCCGCATAAATTAAATCGATTGCTACAAGAAATCGAATCGGTAACGCATTAGTACATCCCCAATTGATTAGAAACCGAACTGTTAAAAGTTAAATAAATGGTTGGACGGACTATAGACGATCGTCTGACATCGATTTCATAGTACGCAGTAGGCATTGTATATTTATCTTAACATAGTATAAAACAAAGTCGCTTCCCGCTGTCTGTCCCTATGTTCCTACAATGTATGCTTAGATCTTTAAAACTACGCAAGAGATTTGATGCGATTTTTAATAGAGCAAGTCAAGAGGAAGGCTTATATTATGTATAATATTTATCGCGGGGAAACATAAAGCGGGACTTTTATCCCGGAAAAACTCATTCACGCGGGCAGAGCCGCGAACAAAAGTATAGTTGTACATAAATTAGAACATAATTACGTATTTTACTAAACAAGGTAACAGGAAGCACCTTATAAATCTCCATTTAATCTCAAAAATACTTCGTGAGCAATATTTATACGATGACCCCGATTTTATCAGATAATTTAAATCACATTAACATTGATCATGAATAGTATGTATTAAAATATTTAAACGTCTGAAGTACAATTATTAAAAAATTTATAAAATTAATTAACAAAAACTCTCAATTTTGCGAATCTAATGCGATATGGCTACGAAATTATATGAATTTCTCAGCTTTAATGTGCTGTGTGTGTAGTTTATATTTCAATTATCAATGTTAAGAAACTTAAGTTGTGTTGATTAACGTCAGATATATCCGGAAGTTATATTTACGAACGTGCTTATTAACAATAATGTAAAATATTATGAGTTTATTATAATTATTAAACGTAATATGAGAAATACTCGAAGAAAGTCACTTTACATAATAAAATATTAAAACCATATTAGACTAACATAAACGAACATTTAACAATACTTGAGTTTACATCATCTATATCCACTGAAGGAAAAAAAATCAAATATTCACCCATTTTTAATTAACAGTACGGCCCATTTCGATTAAAATAAAATATATTCGATAAATGATCTTTGCTACTATTATTAGTCTGTTTGCACGTCTTGTAAGATGTCGCATTATTCGTTGTCCGTGAAAACAATACCATCCAGTCTGTACAATTTATCAATGTTAAAAATATTTTAAACTTAACAAAATTATCATGAATATAGTTTAGTAAAGAATAGAAATTCATTATGCATTATATACAAATATTACTAAGGCAAGACATTAAACTTAGGAAATGGAAGAGAGACCAAACGCAAGAATCGAAAAACCATAGACTTGCGACCATAATGTTTGTGACAGGCAGCGTTTCTCTAAACTCATTTGGTTATTTTATACCATAAGATTTTGTGTACGAATATTCATAAGTCAATCTAAAATGTATGTATTGAGCCATTTCACCATCCATTCAATCTTCGTACCATTGTCATGAAACAAGTTGCAATGATGATCAGGCGATTACGTTAAAAAACATTTAACGTAATCGCCTGATCTCTTACTCATTTAAGAAAAACAGATTTAAAGATAGCAAACAGTAATCAAAATTCCATCGATTTTATTTCAGTTTACTAAACAAGACCGGACAGCCTATCTTGAGTTTGATTGGGATATGAAATAATCCGATGGACAAGAATACCAGTTCTATTATGTAAATGTTGCATATATCGACCAGTGACAACCCACATTCCCATCGGCTTACCTTTGTAAGCTAGTTAAATACTATACAAAATAGTAAATAATGCAGTAATTGTCGGCTTTCCTCTTGAAGAGTTGGTATTTGGCAGTAACCATATACGATATAAAAGAGTGGTTTCCTTTAAGAGTTATTTTCTGGCGCTGACCCCACAGGAGAGTAGTGTTAGCAGCACATACTTTTCTGCATTTCCCCGTGTGCTATATTATCGATGCGCCACGCCGGCAGCTCCACCTTGCCAGTGTGCGTCGCGTCTTCCTCCGACGGTTTACCTGACAATGATAAAATATTATGAACCACAACGAAATAAATAATCCTACTAATATTATAAAGGCGAAAGTTTGTAAGAATGTATGGATGTTTGTTACTCTTTCACGCAAAAACTACTGAACGGATTTCGATGAAATTTGGCACACGGGTAGATTATGTCCTAGATTAACACATAGGCTACTTTTTATCCCGGGAAAATATAAAGCGGGACTTTTATCCCGTAAAAACTTTTTAAAGCGGGCGGAGCCGCGGGCAAAAGCTAGTAATAATATAATAATACTAGCCCTGTATTATTATACTGCCTTTCCTTCACAGTTAAAGCGAACTATAATTGATAAACAATACACACGTAACTTCGAAAAATCAGAGGGGTGTGCCTTGGGTTTGAACCGGACACTGTCTCGGCAGACCGTTCCATTCCCAACTAGGCTATCGCCCATTTCACATACGCTCAATTATGAAATACTATATGGCTTCAAAAATAAATCAATGCTTTACGTGTGTTAGCCTTACTGCTGTTTAATGATCGCAATTGCTGTTTCAATCGATCGCAAAAATGGACCAATCAGGACAGTTTTTTTGACATGCTTACAAATAACGTATTTTGATTGGTCTATTCTCGAGATCAGATAGTATAGTAAGATTGGGATCGATTTTTGGAATCGTTCGTAAGTTGCTAAGGGAATCTTAACAGCTACATCGACGGGTGCAAAGTAAAAAGAGCTATCTGCAAATAACTCTTATGCAGATAACGCTTTTTACTTTGCACTCGTTGACCTCAACCAATGATACCTGTAGGAATCCTTTCTGTGTCGCCGTCCGCTGAGTCGTAGGATCTCATTGACGAGATAAGGTTACAACTGGACATTTTGAGCAGGGACGTCGCCGTGTTTAAAAACACTTGGTCTATACCCTGGAATTATACACTAATGAGATTACTGTGTAGAATGTAGAGGCTTTCTAAGGTGGATATTTCTTTGCGAGTATCGTCTTCTGGTGCGTAGGTATCGCCGCATTGACTATTTATGCCATCAAGCTACATCGTGCCAGCACTCTTGTGTTGGGAAATTATAATCCAGTGCAATTACTGGTCATTATGAGACCATGACATCTAATGTCTTAGGGTAGCGCAGTGCACTTCACTTTATATTCCATAGTTTGGTTTTACCATCGGGCGAATGGCTTGCTGGTGGTCCCATTGTTCACACACATCACGCCTTTATTCCTACAGGGATAGGCAGAGGTACAACTAGGGCACCCACTTTTCACCATGTGCGTTCCGTCCCATAATGTGCTAAGGGGCGTCCTTAACGCCATATCGGGCACAAACTCCAGACTCATGTGTAATACTGAGCAGACAAACCTAATCACTTTGCCTGACTCGAGATTCGAACCCGGGGAGCGATGGTCAAACAGCTAATAACCTGATCGTGTAGTGCGGAGGTCTCGCAGTAGGCGGCGCCGATTGTCGCGGCGTATTGAGCCGCGTCACTGTACGGGACCGCGCGCAAAGACTCCAGATCACTCTTATTGCCCACCACTGACAACACCATCGCTTCTGGCACGTTGCTGCAACCACGAATCATACTCGGTTTATTCCATGATTTTTTAGATAAGGTATATTTTTGTTGAAATAATTTTACAACTTTCTTAGTGTAATATTTAACTTATTTATAATAGATTGACACTATGTACAACAAGAGCGTGAGCGGCCTAATTAAATAAAATTATTGTAACGGAAGTAAATATAGCTGTGATAATCGACCAATAACAAGCGGGAAGGAGAGGTGTGATGGCGCGGCGAGGTGGGGCGAGGCGGTCCTGCAGTGGAGAGGAGAGGGGACAATATCATAAAACATGGAGTGGTTCGATAAGTGGTGTGATTTGTGCATTATTTTCTGGACAAGTAAAGTCTACTTATTCACGAATTTGTTTTACTGTTATATTATGAAGTGAAATAACTGGAACTGAGAAAATAGTTCATTATTCATACTTTGATGCTTAAATATCAATATGGTGACTAGTCTTCTCTATTGTTTGTAATTGATTGGCATTTTTGGGGCATAATATTCATAATTTTTTCAGCATAGTTCGGGATAAAACCCTTTATTTCTGCTTTATATTGCGGCTAAGCTCAGCAACGATTTGGGCGTTGCATCCACGCAAATTTAACTTTCTTAAACCCCAAACTTTTTCAATAAGGTTTGGGTCTGGCGACTATGAGAGCCAGTCCAAGACTTTAATGTTGTTCTCAGTCTTTCAGGCGGTGCACACGTGACGTCGGTGTTTGCAATCCCTGACCTCTTGCAAAACGGAAGCATATTTTTTATATTGGGTACAGGCTTTTAGAAGAAAGTATCTAGGTTTTTACATTGATTTTGATTGGTCTTCGTAACATCCAATATCCTAGTAAATAAGTTCAAATTAACAAAACTTCTTTATGAGAAGCACCCCGAAATATGCACATTACATACATTACCCGCAACAACAGTTTGTTATCGACAGTTGACCAAATCCGAGATGTTGTGTTCGAAACCCAAAACAGTGCGTCTTCCGAAAATATAACGCTACTCCAATCGCGCTCCTTATTTTCCTCTGCCCAGACCAATAATTTTTTTAATTGTCTTTCGAAAAGAAAAGTTTTCTTCATTGTACTCCTATATTTCACGTTAGCTTTATTTAAGCGACACCTTAAAGTAACCAGAAATATGTTGGGACCTGATTTCTTTAACTTTCTTGCAGAAACGCAAGAAGAAAAACCGTTTCTTTTAACATAGTTTTAGTATCCGTGTATCTTCGACCGACGACGTCTTTCTTAATTTACCCCATTTTGGTAGGTCATCAACAATTTTATTATGCGAATACCACTTTACCCATTTTGGCACTAATACCGTTGACCTTTTTATAATCTTTGCTGCTTGGATTAGGGACATTTTAGGTTCTTTCGGGTGCAAACTCAAAAATACCGCTTCGTAGCGCAGCGTGTATGTTCCACTCATGGCGGAAAATTTGATCTAGCTCCTATGTAAGCCCTTAAATTGGCTCAGAGGTTACGATGCATTCATGATAAGCATTGGTGTATTAAAAAACCCAAGATGTACAGTTCCTTGCAAATAAGCATTGAATCTGGTGTATTGGGTTTTTAATACATCAATGCAAATAAGACATCAATAAGTGTCGGTGATAAGTCAAACTCAAAAAAGAAACAAACAAATGCAAATTTTGATTGACTAAACACAAATTCGATCTTACGCTTACGACATAAAATAGATTTTTAAACGCGAGCAACGCACATTTAGTCTGGTTTTGATAAATGTCAAAAATGCAATGGTCATCACAACCAAAGTAGAACAAGAGTCCCACGGAGTCGTATCGTTTTTCTATTTATTATATTTATGTGATAAAATAAGATAATAATACTGCCGTAAAGTTTCTGTTTTTTATTTGTTCTGTCAATATTGAGAATATGGATTACTGATAATTGTGTAATTGTTGTAGTTACAAGACAAAACTAAGGACTTAAACAAAACTCCCATAACTTAAAAGAAGAAGAAGTAAACAAAACTCATAAGTGCAACGAACAATGCCCATTGTCTATGGGAGCCCTCTGTAGAATAAAAATTACACAACGGGAAGGAGTAATGGACTTTCACATAAATATTTTCATGTTTATTTTCAAGTTACTTTCGTAGACGTAAGCTTCTACTATCTAGGCGGGACGTGCCTTGTGCTTAATGGCTCGAACTCAAAAATGTCAATTTCAATGTTAGTACTACATAATTATGAAGTGCAACACCTATTATACTATACCATTTTATACATTCAATACAATTTCGTTATGGACGCACATATAAATAAATCTTAAACACTGGTCTGTTTTACAACATGAGCATTTGTTTTGACAGAAAGAAATATCCTAAGCAAGCCTTTCGGCTCCGATCATATAATCTCTAGAGATTGGCAATATTATAAATGATAATTATATATCTATATTGATGATCAAATATCATTGAGCCAAAAATAAAAACATGACTATTAGATGTTGTTATAATAATATAATATTGTTATTTGTTGTTGTATAGGTACGGTATCATAATGATAGCAAAAAATATATTTCATCACAATAATGTATAATGTCATACAAACAAGTTTATACAACATTGCTCTATTATTTAAATACTTAATATATTATTATTAGCGACGAACGCAAAAAATAAAACAAACACGAATTTCGGTATTTTGCAATAATCATTGAATATCGACGATTTACCCTTATGCCTATGCTAAAGTTTTGACGGGAATTTCGGTGTCAACAACAATATTTAGAGCGGGTTGGCAAACTTCACATACCTTTGAAATTTTTATGGAAAACTTCTCAGGTATGCAGGCTTCCTCACGGCGTTTTTTTTGCACCGTAAAAGCAAATCTACTTTTAAGAGAAGAAAGAATCAAGCGTGTTCCGCCTACCTCCTATCTGACATGAGCGGGTTGAGCGAATTTAAACAAAATAAACTCATTTGCAAAAAAAACGGGCACCTAAGCAATGAACCATTTCAAATGTTACTATTGGTTTGTTTGATAATTATAGGTAGTTTTACTTTCACAATTTTGTAAATTAATAAGCAAATAATCGTTTTCGTCAGTATTATCATAAAATTTTGATAAAATTTATGGGTTTTAATGCTAAAGTTCACTAGTAGTGTATGCTCGCTAGTAGTGCATATGCTCGTGAAGTAAAAGTTAACAAAGATTTTTGTTTGTTTTTTCTTTAATAAAGTAAAAGCAGATAAATGTTTAGTATCGAGTGTGACCCCCTCTAGCTGAAATCACAGCTTGAATTCGTCTGGGTATGCTAGCGAGGATATCCCGGATACTTGCTTGCGGAATACGTTCCCACTCCGCGGTAATCACATTCTTCAGCTCTCTGATGGTTTGCGGAGCCGGTTGTACTGATCTCACGCGTCGTTTCAGAACGTCCCAGACATGCTCTATAGGATTGAGGTCGGGACTTCGAGCTGGCCAATCCAAACGACGAATGCCGACCTCTTGCACATACGCTTCCACATCGCCAGACCGGTGGGCGCGAGCGTTGTCGTCCATAAAAATTGAGTCTTCGCCTAAAGCGGCCAATGCGGGTTGTGCATGAGGAATCAGAACTTCCGTTAGGTATCGATGTCCAGTCAGTGAGCCATTTTCAATGAAGACTAACTCTGTACGATCCATTGAATTTATTCCTGCCCAAAACATAATAGAGCCCCCACCATAAGGTGTGATTTCTTCAAAACAAGCCTCTGCAAAGCGTTCTCCTCGTCTTCGTAGCACTCGCCGACGTCGATCTTCACCGAACAGAGATATCCTGGCTTCATCGGAGAACAATACCATATTCCAGTCTTCTTGAGTCCATGACTCACAATTTCGAGCAAACCTAAGCCTGGCAACTCTGTGCTCACGGAGTAACTTAGGGCCGCGGGCCGGGCGATGACTGCGTATATTGGCCGCGAGCAGCCTCCTCCTGACCGTCCATAGACTAATATGCACATTTCTTAATTCTTCGAGGTTGTTCTTAAGGTCCACATACGAAGACATGCGATTTCTCAATGCGCGACTCACAAGAAAACGATCATCCCGTGGTTGGGTACATGGTTTTCTTCCAGAACCAGGCCTTCTCTCGACGGAACCGGTGTCTTGATACCGCTGCCAGGTCCTTTGAACCGTCGAGCGACTCACACTTAGCCCTGAGCCACGAAGCATTGGCTGCAGCCCTCTTCGAGCAGTAACATGTACAAGTGATTGAAATCATTTTGGTACCGTATTTTTAAAAAAAAAAATTAAAATCCAAACCGCCCGTTTTTTTTTTGCTAATGAGTGTATAAAAATTAGACAAAGAAGTCTGTGAATCTAGTATGCAAAGCCGCTAGGTATTCTAGGCCTATGAGCCACCGTCAGAAGCCCCCGCACACCGAAGGACGCTCTCGGTGTCAGAGGCATCGTGAGGCCTACCTGATACGCTGCCGTCCACCACGGAGGTCGCAATAATGTACCTACCTACTAAAACATTACACACGACTAAAGGCGGACAGCCCCTACCGCCCGACCACGACCCCCGGTAGCTCCTATTAGTCGTTTTTACGACAGGCAGGAGATACTGTGGTGGAATTCTTCAAACGCCCCCAATCCACAGGATTGATCATCACACTCTGCGGCACAATTTGCAATTTTGCACAAACCTAGAAGACAATAAGTAAACAAAGGAGAAGGCTCACCTCTGCAGCTCCTTAACCCATCCCTTGATGGCGGTGAAGCTTGTCGCGCTGGTGATGTCGAACACGAGCAGCGCGGCGTTCGCGTTCCTGTAGTACATGGGCGCCATCGACCTAAACCTCTCTTGACCAGCCGTGTCCCACACCTGCGACCAATTAACTTACATTGAGCGGTAATAATGCGAAAACGTTGTATAATATTATGTATGAAAAGATTAATGAAGTTCAAAATAATATTTTGATTGGTGCAGACCCGCGGGCGTGACGTCGTCTATATCTAACTAATATAAAAAGATAACAGATTTGGATGGTTTTTATATGTTTGTAACGAATAAACTAAAAAACTACTGGACCAATTTTATTCTTCGACCAATATAAAGATACATTATCAGCGAGTACCATAGGCTACTTTTTATCCCGGGAAAATATAAAGCGGGACTTTTATCCCAGAAAAACTCATTCATGCGGGCGGAGCCGCGAGTAAGTCGAGTTGATTTATAGTTAGAATAAGCGCGCACGGACGGTAGAAATGATAGGCTATCAGATAGCCATTTCGAGGCATCTTACGACAGTTTATAGAAGTCGCACCTTTAGGATGAAAACGACACAATTCAAAAAAATTTAAAATTGAGTTATCGTCATAAAATTACTAAAAACGAAGTACTCAATACAACAATAGTTCAAACACAGCCATATTCAAGCAGGAAAAGGACAAAACTGGTATATGATCCCTTTTTCATTATATTTTTATAAATAAGGGACTAGTTTTTAGCCATTTAAAAATGACAACTAATTTATTTTTTTGCATTGTGTCGTTTTCGTTCTAAAGGTGCGAAGTGTTCATAAATGTAGCATGTTTTTGCTAGTTTTATTGAGACACATGATTATTGAAAAGCCCGTATGCCGAATGTGCATAATCTTATACTAGGTAGTAGATAGGGCGAGATTTGACAAACTCTTGAAGGGTATAGATAAGTGCTACAGACTTCCGAAAGATTTAGATAACGTTGACAGTTTAATTTCTTTTGAAATTGATATCATATCATTGAAAGAATACCAGCTTATTATAAAAAAAAAAAACAAACTTCCAGTTATTTTTGGACATCTAGAAATATACACCTAGTATCTATAATTATTTTTTTAAACATGTATATTGTATGTATATGATTTAATGACAAATATTTCTTGGAAGTTCAGACTTGAGACTTGAGGCAGACTGGAGAAAATTATGTAGTCATGCTCTACAGATCCACCATGTATGGGCTGTCATATCCTCCTTATCCCTTTTGATACTATGAATTTTGTTCGAGAGTTGAAGACTAAAGATTTGTTTAATTCTATATTATGATTTTTTTATACATGTTAATGGCCATGTAGCGCTTGTAAAATGTTGCGATTGAATACTTGTCAGCGTTAAAATAGTATTTCATTCACAGTACCTACTGTGAAAAAGAAAACATTTATATCTTTTCCCGACGTTTCGACGACGAAGTCTGCAACCGCTGAACATTCAGAAGAAGGCTCCAAATATTATCTCAGATTTGACGAGCCAAAAAATCCTTGCCAAAGAACACAGATTCCTTCCTAGTATGAGTCGCGAGGCTATTGAAATTAAAAAACATCCAAATTTCAATAGAGAAGATAGTTGGAAGCTTGCACAAGCTTGGGATCCTGTCATACATTTAATTAAATCAGAACCCAAAAGACCGGCTGCCAGACTTCAAGACACTGTGAGCTCATTCTGCGTAGATCTGACCGTCATCTACTAATAATTTAAAAAATCTTTTATAATTGTTAGATGTAGGTAGATATTGTAACTTTTACTTTTCGGACTACCAACACCTCAGTCCGCCCCGTAACCATGAAGGCTGCAAAGCTCCTAGAGTAATAGTGTTCTGTGCTGCAAAGCCTTCGAAACGACGCGACGTATATGAACAGCTTTCGTCGGGAGAAAATATAAATTAAAAAACCGCGATAAATCCGTAAAATAGTTTTATTTAAAAAATCTCAAGTAGACATTTAATGTATTGAAATTTGAAGTATTTCTAATTTGAAGTATAAACAAAGCTCAAGTTGTTATTTAAGTTTGTGCTCAGCTGAATCAGCGTTGTTACATAAACAAAGCTCAGCTGTGCGAATCCGTCACATATTGTCACTAAGATGTCACTTGAGCTGCTGTTAATGTGAGTTTATTAAATAGCGAGTATCTTAGGTAGCCGACCTTAATTTGAGAGTTTCTCAGCCAATATCGCACTTGAGCGAAGTGGAGTTATATCTATTAATACGGCCCTAAGTATTAAATCTGCTATAAAATATACGTCCATGCCAAAGTCTAGCCTACCTGAAGTTTCACTCTGGCATTGTCTAAGTTGATGTTGCACGTGAAGAAGGAGGCTCCGATCGTCGGCGAGATGTGTTTGGAGAACATTTTGCCGATGTACCGTACCACCAGGCTCGTTTTACCCACACCTGGAATACAAATAAAGATATTGGAAATGTGTTAAGTAGGGAAACTTAAGTTTGTCAAAAGCTTTATGCCAGAAACATAAACAAATTTCTACCACCTTTAGAAATCATTACTTTCGTAGGAACTGTTGATTCTGCTCTGATAATTAAAACAGTCGTTTATTTAAGAAGGTGGATAAAGATCATGATTTTTTTATTCTGACATATTTATTCGATTTTTTTATATTAGTTGTAAGTATTACGTTTTTATTTTTTTCGTATTATGTTTTAATTATTTTACTCTATTAACTGACAACTCTAAGAAAACTAAAATGTTTACACAATTACAATTTTTTTAAGAGTTTGTCATGCGTTATTGATCTTTCGCGGTGTGTAAACTGCATCGCGCATCTTAAAAAACTGGGTACATCAGAAATAATTATCATTTACTTATCAAAAATGTATGTTAAAGAAAACCCAACTAAAAAGAAACTATATCCGCCTAATAAAGTAATTATAAGTGTTTGAAATTTTGTAAATATAGTGCAGGAGAGTAATAAAATGAAACCTAGTAATTATAGACCCATTTCAGTTCTACCAGCTCTATCCAAAGTATATGAAAAAAATTTATATATTCGTTTAAACGAATTCCTAACATCCAAAGATTTTGTGTTTAAAAAACGATACGGCTTAATACCGAAGTCAAATACCACATCTGCAACTCTTGATCTAGTAACAAATATAAAGCTGAATATAGACCAAAGAAAAATAACTTTAGGAATATTTATTGATCTAAAGAAAGCGTTCGACACGGTTAGCCGTGAAATACTGTTATCAAAACTAAGAAACAATGGTGTTACAGGAACAGCTTATGATATTTTCAAATCATATCTTATTAATAGATCTCAAGTCATTAAAATTAATAACTATGAAAGCGAATCTAATTTGATTACTCGCGGCGTACCTCAAGGATAAATTTTGGGTCGCCTGCTTTTTATTATTTATGTAAATGGCTTACATGAGATTGGACTAAAAGGAGACCTCATCTTATATGCCGATGATACCAGTTTGTTTTATTCTGATTATTCATTAGATTGAATAGCAAACCAGGCACAATGTGATCTGAATTTACTACACAACTGGCTTCTATCAAATTTACTCACAATTAACGCCTCTAAAACTAATTACATTATTTTCACTTCTAAAAACAAAAAGTTGATAAATATAGTCCTTTAACAATAAAGGGTGAAATTATTAGTAGAGTGAATACCGAATATATCTAGGCCTAGTCATAGATAATCGGCTAACTTGGAAGCCACACATAGAAAAAATTCGCAGCAAACTGTCAGTTTTATCAGGTGCTATACGTTCAATAGTCCGATGCATATTTGGCATACGTATAGGTCGAAATTTGGATTAGCTTACTATGTAGGACTAGATTTTGCCCGCGGCTCCGCCCGCGTTACGAAGTTTTTCCGGGACAAAAGTCAAGCTTTTCATTTTCCCGGTATAAAATGTAGCCTATGTATTAATCCAGGACATGTTCTACCCGTGTGCCAAATTTCATCGAAATCCGTTCAGTCGTTTTTGCGTGAAACAGTAACAAACATCCATACATACTTACAAACCTTCGCCTTTATAATATTAGTAGGATTCTTTCCCAAAAAAAAGCACAGGACTTTTTTGGGGAAGGGACTCCCACGTGAGCGACGCCGCGGGGAAAAAATATACTACTATAGACTTCAACAATAATTATATTTGTAATTTTCAGTAAAATAATATATATTGACACCATATCAAATGTATGTTACTTATTACAGGAAACTCCGCATTTGTTATTCCATTGGGGAAGCGACTGTAAAACTGCTGTTTTGACTGTAAGAGTTTTTTTTAGTTATTGTTTACCTTCGCCGTTCACACCACACGTAAGGCGCGGGGCGACGTAATCCCACTGTTAGTCCTTGCATGGGAGATGATCCTACTCTACGTGTGGTAAAATATAAGGATAGTAAAACAAATAAAATTTAAATATAATTTATTTATAAGTATAGGGAACATTACAGATTCGAATATAATTAGAATAGGTATTGCGACGACTACGAATATCAGTAGCGTGGTATACAAATAGTTAACATGACAAATTAAACACTAATATTATGTAATCAATCCTAATGCATAACTTTGTATATATTTCATATTACAAAATTACTGGAAAAACATAAAAAAATAATAAGCATATTACAATATACAGTTTAATAAATAAATGCCGACTTCAGAACTATGGAGCAGGGAAGAGATGTAAACTTTTTGTACCTACATTCAACAAGTTCGTTTTATTTTTTAAGCTGAGCATAATTTAGCACTAGTGAACACACGGGGTGAAGAGCTCAGCTATAAAAATACACAACTATGAAAAATGAAATCCTCCTAGCCAGTTTCGGCCACGGCGGCCAATCTCAACGGAGATCAGCCAGGTACGCAGGAGATATTATAGTGCACAAGTGTGTGCGCAGTACACAGGTGCACTCGCTATTCCTTCACTCTCATAGTCCGGTGAGACGGCAATCCGACATGACCGGAGAGAGATCAGGCGCAGGACCAACGGCTTTACGTGCTTTCCGAGGCACGGGGGTATCACACCGCCAACTTCCTGAGTCCGAGCTGCGACTGAGTAAATTTTAAGATGGAAAAACCCCGTCACAATGTTTTTTGGCTCGACCCGGGATTCGAACCCAGGACCTCAGCGCGCAAATCGTACTCGTAATGCGTACGCAATACCACTACGCCACCGAGGCAGTCAGCTATAGCTTAGTACACAACTATAGCTTAGTAGCGTAGAAAATCTTGTGTTAATAGCATCAAACTGGGTTAAACAACGCTTACTCCGATGAAATATGGCTATAAATGAAACACCACATGGCCATTTGATTAGGCACATCCTCTCTTTTCTGCTTCATGTTCCAAAGTATTCAACAGAAACAGTAATAAATTTTACAACATTGGTCTTACAATGTTTACACCACAAGGAAATTGCAACAGAAAGCGTAATTAGAAGTGCACACAAAAAAAATTATTGTACTTATTCATTAAACTTAAATCTTAAAGTTGCGTATTAGATGTATATGGGCGTTTGTCCTATTTCTATTCTGGTGCATTTGGGACACAATCATTGCTACCTTGTGGTTTGTAATGTCCAATTGGACATTCTCCAGGCCGGAGTATGCCCGACGCATCTTCATTTCGATTTGACAGCATGGCTGGAGTTAGGATGTGTTCGATGATTGCGAGGAGCGCGCCGGCAGTTTCTGTAGCCATATCGGGCGTGGAGCCGACCACGGGAGGCGACTGTGCGACCATCAACACCAGGGCTACCACCATCAAGTACAGCAAGACACCTTTACCGGCCATCACAGACTGTTCATGCGTCAACAACTGACATAGGAAACTCAAGAATTTCTATATCAAAATTATAATTGCGAGGTAATATTATACTCCCTGTCTAATAGTATGAAGTAAAATGTGTACACTGTTGAACGAGTAGTAATAAACTAATCATATTTACGTCTTAACTTGTATTGAGGATATTTGTTTGCTGTTATACGCCCGGGTTTTCCTGTGACTAACTGTATAATGTATGTGTATGTAATAATTAAAGGTAATACCTTAAATGTAACAAAATGTAATAAATTAAATGGAATAAAATATGTCATAATTAAAGGTGACACATCAGGACGTTATAAGAGGATAAATAGTAACTTTATACAGGGGCATTAACGATGAAGTAAATAACGCCATTATAACATAAATTATATACTAAAACCTTCCCTGAAAAACGTACATATGAATATCGAAAACCACGTCCAAATCGGATCAGTAGTTTTTGAGAAACTCGCGGCCATACAAATTTACATACATACATACATACATACGCATCGAATACAGAACCTCCTTTTTGAATTCGGTTAATAATATTCGTCTCTTTCAGATTTTGGATATCCCAACGCATGTTGCGTGGTATCGCGAAGTAAATAAAAACTTTTTAATAAAAAATAAACCGACTTCAAAACCACTACAAATCAAAAAAGAATTAAAATTTGTATTCGCTTAGTACATACGTATATTTGGAGTCGATGCCTAATTTAAATTGCCAGCTAAGCTAAGGAAATACACAAACAAATATACGAAAACATTGTTCAATTTAAGATAGGCACCGACTCCGATTATACGTATATACTAAGCGAATACAAATTTTAATTATTTTTTGATTTGTAGTGGTTTTGAAGTCGGTTTATTTTTTATTAAAAAGTTTTTATTTATTGCTTTTTTGATGTTTAATAATAGAATGGTGTAAACAATACATCATATCGACGGGTCCGTAGAACAAAGTCGTATATGCAAAATGAAGCTTTTCAGTAGAGCGCTTTGAAAGTCTAAGTTAATTGTGAAAATCACAAGTTATAGTAAACAAAACATTATATTCTATAGGGTGCAGTAACAACTTTAAACTTAATGTGTGAAAATAACACTAATTCGCACATGAATACAAACTAACGACTTTCAAAGCGCTCTACTGAAAAGCTAACATTTTGCATATACGACTTTGTTCTACGGACCCGTCGATATGTCATGTATATACGATTGCAGCATTCGCGAGTCATCTGCTGTTAGTTATTGAAGAGTTTCATTGTGTATCTCCGAAGATCTTCATAAATTATATACTAAAACCTTCCCTGAAAACTCTACATTTGAACATCGAAAACCACATCCGAATCGGATCAGCAGTTTTTGAGAAACACGCGGCCATACAAATTTACATACGTACATACATACATACATACATACGGATCGAATACAGAACCTCCTTTTTGAAGTCGGATAAAAACGTATGCAGTGCTTTGTAACTTTTTTAATAGAAGTCAAAGTTAGCTTGACCTTTATGTCTACGGTCGTGTTTAATTTACTCTAATAAGACAAATAGAGGAACTTTTGAATCATCGTATCACTTAGTACCAGGATTTTATTATTGTTTCTGAAAAATAATCTTCACATTTTAAAAAGCTCTATAAAGAATATTTCACTAAAACTATTTTTTATTTATAATTTTTTAAACAATGGTTTTGTCGTGAACCAAACAGCGTTTGAGCAAAGAGGTAACCAGATGCACAAAAAATATTAAACTTATGTAATAGTAAGTATTTGGTATTTACCGTGTAATATGTACTTCACATTTAGTTTTTATATTCAAAACATTATTGTTTCAGTCTTATGTATATTTTGTTCTAAAAAATCTGTCACTGTCCCTTATTGCATATGAATCTTCTCGGCTGTAACCAAGAGTATAGCTCCATTGATTTGGTAGATTATTTTGCACTCATAGTCTCCACACTCATCACCGTAAAGTTCCTGTAAGCCAGAATCCGGAGTAGCACGTATTTTATGACACGGAGCAATAAAGCTGGACTAGTCTCTATTCTAGGAATCTGTCTTTAAATAGAATGATGAGGGAAGTCAGAAATGACCATTTTAACTGTCCTTCATAGTAAAGATAGCGGCAACTTAATAAATTATGGTAAACTTTACGTTAGATAGTTAAGGGTATCACAGATATATCTACCGTATAGATAATATTATGAGGAGGAAAGATTTAATTTTTTGTTTGTTTGTTTGTAATGGATAAACGCAATTCACCAATATAAATACATTATCAGGGAGGAACATAGGCTACCATTTATCCCGGGAACATATACGGCGGAACTTTTATCCCGCCAAAACTTAATCATGCGGGCGGAGCCGCGGGCAAAGGCTATCCTCAATAATGCCGGCAGATTTTTTACAAGCTTGATATTTAGTTTCACAGTGATTTTAAATGTATATTCACTATTCAGAAGACTTTGTCCTGAAACATTACGAGGAAGTGCGCGTATATATAATTTCGTTGCTATTATTTCATCTTATCTGTGCCTTATCACAAAAATCCAAAGGATTACCTGCGGTACAATAGCAAATTTTCCAATCGAGTTATGACAGTAGCGTACTGAAAGGGTTTTAACGGGTCTCGAATGCAAGTTTATAATTAAAGTAAAACGAGAGTACTTACGAATTTAGAACTTTAAATTATTTGAATCTATTTTATTTTATGTACTTATATTTACGATGTTGGACCCTGGGTCCATGGGCGTATTTAGAATAATTTTGAAGGCAGTGGCCAGTGTCCTAGACTGATCATATTTGAATTGTAGTTTAGGTCGTTTTAAAAATGTATTGTAGTAGTAGTATTCTACAAAATCGGGCAATGACAACCGCTCCCCCAAGTATGGGCCTAAGCCTGGGGCCATGCTAACCACTAGTTGAGTGGCATGAATCACCACATTATTCGAGGATGCCAGGGGTGTGTCGTACTCGAGCGCTAGGTCCAAGAGGCGCAAATCGATCGCCCGCCAAAAAACTGTTCCGGGTGCCAAACCGTGTTACGCCGCGCCACCACTAAGACCGAGTCCCGGTCATGTCTAGGCAGTGGCGTAGCGCAATTGCGGCAGCAGGGGCGCCCCCTCTGGGCCACCCTTTTATAGGTGTAGTAAAATATTATTTTTTTCACTTTTGGCCCATGTTTGTGTATTGTTGATATGGCATTTTTTTTTGTTCTTGGCCCATACGCACGAATAGTTATTAGTCCCAAAATTATTCTGGGTCTGCTCAGGGTGCCCAGAACCCACGCTACATTACTGTATAATGGATAATACTGTAGGATGGGTGCTTTTTATCCTCCAAAAATACACAATTATGGGTCTTTTATTCTGGTAAATAATGCGTTGAAGATGCCACTAGCAAAGTGTGAAATAAATTATAAATATGAAATAAACTATTCATTATAATTCATATTATTCATGTATTTATTACTCAACTTATATAATCGGTTATTTATTTTTGTCCTTTGGAATTCCTGTACGGTTTCCTCATTATTGAGGAAATTACTTTAATAGAGGGACATTGGAATTTGCTAAATTGCTACCCATGATTCTGTGCTACAGTACACATTTTAATTGTATTTCATTATGGAGAACGGTCTATAGTACTGACTACAGCGATAGTTGGACTGACTGCTAGTGATATAGTAGAGAACTGTTTTAACTATACTAGTTATGTACTACGCATTTCGCCTGATTGGTGTCTGAGTGTATTTAAATATTATAAAGGTAGATTTAGAAAGGTTCATAGTTGAAAAAAAAAAGCGAGAATCTTGTCAGGTCCTATACTGGATTTTTTGGCTCGATTTGCCGATGGGCATGATGATTGGTCCTCCTGCTGCTAATCCATTCCAATGTGACGTCAGCACATATTATGCAAATTCCAAAATTATCTGATCAGCTTGGGTATATTCAATTTCGAACAGGCCGACATAATTGTTTCGACTGCGATGATAATCTCTCGACACCATCTCGATCCCACTCCGTTTATCAGGTACACAGAGGTCAATTTGTTGCACCCGTATAAAAAATGCATGAAGATGTGGACGATAGCCTAGTTGGGAATGGAACGGTCTGCCGAGACAATGTCCGGAGGTTCAAAACCCAACTCACCAAGGCACACACCTCTGACTTTTCAAAGTTACGTGTGTATTGTTAATCAATTATCGTTCGCTTTAACGGTGAAGGAAAAAATCGTGAGGAAACCTGCATACCTAAGCAGCTCTTTATAAGAATTTCAAAGGTATGTGAAGTCTACCAACCCGCACTAGGCCAGCATGGTGGACTAAGGCCTGAACCCTCTCAGTAGTGGAGGAGGCCCGTGCCCAGCAGTGGGACAGTATTTAATACAGGGCTGGTATTATTATAATAGACGCAATACAATAGAAACGTATAAGTTGTGCGATATCAGTCAGTATGCGAATTAGATGCTGGCACTACATACTCTTACAATACATAACGTTCCAGGCGTCGGGCATTAGTGTTGAGTTTCAACCTTGCCACCGATTCGGTCGAGTGGTCAAATAACTTGATGCCATTTATCATAATAACTGTTCATACGATTATGGAAATTACTGAGGATTTAAGCGGAAAATGAAACAGTCAATATTAGGCAATGTATGGAAAACGTAACGACGAATTAATTAAACTCTTCCTTATTGAAGTTGGTTAATAAAACGAATAACTTATAGGAGAACTCGTCAGTGTTATACTTAGAGCATTTAGAAAGAATTTTCTCACTCAAGATCAATTTTTTTAGATTCAAGAATCGCCATGCCACCCTTACACAATAAATGAGGGTTATAATGGTTATGTATGATACAGTAACCGTAAGCAAGTGTAGTATCAGTTGAATATTTTTTGTATACATATCACTGAATGACAAGAAGAGTTCTATATAATGGTATGTGCTAAAATATACAAAAAAAAAGTATATAAACTACACAATTATTATAGAGGTAAAGTTTGTAAGATTGTTTGTTTGTAAGGAGTAATCTTTGGAACTAATGAATCGGTTTCTGTGAAATTTGGTAGTTATGGAAAGTTTTAGATCCTGCTTCATGGTTCCTGGTTCATGAGCAAAAACTTCTCGTCAAGGAGATGAAGAAGTTGCGATGGTTAGGAGGTGTGACTCGATTATATAGAAACCGTAATGAATACGTACGCGGAAGCTTTAAAGTGACACCAATTACCGAACAAGTTGTTGAAGGACGTTTTAGATGGTATGGCCATATAATGAGGCGCAGCAAAGACCATGTGTGCCACAAGTTGGCAGAAGAAAAAGGAGGCACAGACCGCCCGACGTCGACCTGGATGCGGTATAAGGAGAGACCTCAAGAAAGCCCAATTACCAGATTTGATAACTTGGATAGATTAACCTGGCGCAAACTAGCGAGGAGACCCGACCCCAAATAATGGGAACAGGGTTGTCAACAAAGAAGAAGAAGAAGCATATCTTTTTCCCTGGATTAAAGCATTGCGAAATTATAAATGTTAGATTTTTCTTGTGGAAAACTATTCAAACATAAAAACAATTATTTATTTATAAAAAGTTAGTTTGTAATTATAGTCAGAGTTCAACAATTAAGAAACCTTCATATAGAATTTCATTATTATCATCTTAGCACAGTGATTTAATCTGAAAATGTGAGAAATCTAAACCGAAACAACACTCATGAACATTTTCTAAGTAGTACAGTGGTTAAAGTGTGAAACAAGTTAGTCAGCTCCGAATAATAATCACTAGATAGTATAAAACAAAGTCGCTTCCCGCTGTCTGTCTGTCCCTATGTATGCTTAGATCTTTAAAACTACACAATGGACTTTGATGCGTTTTTTTAAATACATAGAGTACTCACTCTGTCTCTTGAATCCAAGACGAAGATTTGTATGTACTTTTATCATGGAAAAACTTACTAACGCAGAAGGAGCCAAGGGCAAAAGCAAGTATATTAATATATTAAGGTACATAGGCTTAAAAATTATGTTACAGTTATATAGAGATTAGAAGTTTATAGGTATTTATCAGATTATTATAACTGCCAGGCTGATAACAAATAAAAGTAAAATTGGCAAAGCCTCATATGTACTTATAAATATCAATTATAAATAGCAGCTCTTGGTCAGATCTATTTGTGTTGAGGTTTCATTTAATGGAAAGTAATTTTTTACCCACAAAAATCAACCGAACTTTCGATGTGAAACAATTTTTTCACTTAATAATTATTAATTCTTATTACTGTTATTACTGTGTTACATCAAAATAATAAATTTCAATTGTAGCCTTGATATTTATTGAATATTATATATTTATATACAAAAATTATTTAATATTATGTATTCAAGTAATAAATAATTATGATAATAATATGATATTGTATTAAAATGTAAAAAAAACAGCTATACAACATTCAGGATAAATAAAACAATGTACATTAATAAGTACATAATAAAGCTAATACCAGAATCTACATATTTCAGGGTATTCTCAGGAATTTTAATACCCTGGCATGACAGGATCATTGATTCTTGCAAACATAAAATAAATGATAACCCTAAAAGAATCAGATATATCATGGTTCTTTTTTTTACATTATTATAATTTGGGAATAACACTATTTAAAAATTATGTATTGTACTTTCTCCTCTGTTGACAGTCTCCTTTAAATTTTAATATTAAAGAGTGAACAATAACTATGTAAAATTGTCAAAGCCATTTTTACCTTTCTAATTCTGATTGTTACTTCAACATTTCTGTAATTGAGAATATGTCTGTATGTGCATGATTCTTTGTCAAGTGTGTAGCTGTTAGCAATGTATGGGGAATTACTCCTTATCATTAATTATAATATCTCAGTATCATTACTCAGTTCCAGCTCAATAATCATGTTGAAGGATATTTTTTAAATAAACACATTCTAATTTTAAATAATCATTCCTAATTTTAGACACAATAAGTTTATTTTATAATCATTATTTTAGAAACAGGTTTGACAACGGTTTAGATATTCAAGGTCATACATAATATTGTCAATAATTACTGCGGTTGGTACAGATTATTTTCCATTGTGAAATAGTTATAAGTATTTTTAAAACTCGAAAAGAATTGGTAAAATGTAAATTACAGTTTATAAGTGCAATCGTATTTGTCATGGCCTTACAGTTAATGTTTAATTTCCAGATTATCTTGCAAACATATTACGGTATCAAAAGTTGATAAAATATCTATAACAACAGGTTAAAAACACTGGTTAAACCTTGTACAAAAGTGGTTATCTAAACTTCCTTTCATGTTTGTAACTTATTGCCGTTACATAAACATTGAAATAATAAGAAATCATTACAATTTCATACAATAAAATCGTTACTACAGTTATTTACCTTGCGATCCAAGAACGACGATTTTTGCCTCGACCACCTTCATTTTAAACCACTTATGTCACTATAATAGTATTTCACTCATGTAGTTTATTAACATTACATCGTTTTTTATCAAGTTGATCAAATGAAATTGTAAATAAACAAAATCTAGATCGAGTGAACTGACCAAAGAGTATTATATACATTGGGAAGAACTGACACTAGCAGATGGACGATATTGCCGATGTAGCCACAGGTCAGCTTTATGATTCTCCTTATAAGTTACTAGCTTTTGCCCGCGGCTCCGCCCGCGTTAAAAAGTTTTTCCCGAATAAAAGTCCCGCTTTATGTTTTCCCGGGATAAAAAGTAGCCTATGTGTTAATCCAGAACACGATCTACCCGTGTGCCAAATTTCATCGAAATCCGTTCAGTAGTTTTTGCGTGAAAGAGGAACAAACATCCATACATCTAAACATCCAAACATCTAAACATCCAAACATCCATACATTCTTACGAACTTTCGCCTTTATAATATTAGTAGGATAGATCTAAAACGAAATATAAATACATTTCATACTCAATAAGTACTTTTAAATTAGTTCAACTATATTTTATCCAATCGTTAAATTTTACTAGTGGTGTTGTGTTATAATTAAAAATTGAACAAGAACATATTTTTTTGTAGGCAGCTAATATAAGAAATTTTATTGTATTTCCTTCTTATTATGTTTTTTTTGGAATGATGTTCAAAAAGAATAAGTAGGTAATAATAAAGCATACTTTAAGAAATAAAACAAAAAAGTATTCAGTATGCATATTGTTATTATTTTGTGTGAAATACATAACCTTTTTTGAAATAAATTGAACAAAGAGACAGCTATATTTTACATGTGGTGTATGCCAACGTTCTAATTAGGAAATTAGGATAATTGAAGTCTTCTGATTGCGCATGCTAAGGCACTTTTTGAAATACTGTGTATAAAAAACTCTTCAAATATTGCGTCACAAAAACCTCTGTATTGCTGAAAACTCCCAGATTTTGAGGAAATCCTCCCAATCTGGCATTGCTGTTTGATGTACATCCGGAGTAGTAACGGACAATGCTATACAGCCTAAACATCAGATGTTGGGCAACACAGCATAATAATATTATAGTGCATTTCAACTTTAAGATCCGATGGCGTTATGTTGGCAGCAAGGTATATGCAGTGCTGCTACATCACACAAAATGTGTTACTTTGAAATGAAGGATTTTTTCTTGAAATGGGAACATGTTTTGTAAAAATAAAAATAACAATCTGATAACATTTTCAAATCAAATTTTACAATATATAGTTAAGCGCAAACTATGTCCTCATTTTTAAATAATTTATTATTAAAATCATTGAATTCTGCCGTAAGTACGTAACAACTAACCAGCTTTGTAGTTTCCAATAAATACTTTTTTCTAAATTGTCGTTCGCAACCGCCCCTGCGCGGTGCCGCCTGTTGCGGCCCGTCTCCTGTAATGTGGGGGGGGGGGGGGGGGGTTCAGAAGCCTCCGCACACTGAAGGACGCTTTCAGCGTCTACGGCAGCATAAGGCCAACCAGCCACGCTGCCGTCCATGACGAGGGTCATAACAAAGTGTAATGACGGACAGCACCCTGCCACCCACCCAAAACCCCGGGTGACCCCTATTAGTCGCCTCGTACGACAGGCAGGGGATACCGTGGTGGAATTTTCCAAACGCCCCCAATCCACAGGGCGAATATATTTAGCAGCTAAATCAACTTTAATATGTTTATCTACCAAACCATTATTAACTACATTTATAGATTTAGGATAACAGATGATTAAATAAAACAAGACGGATATTTCTTTATCATTATGTAATAACATTAGTATTTGTTATGGAGGTAAGTAATTATTAAAAAGCAATTATGACAAGTCAGCACAAAAAACACAAAACATATAATAAGCAAATAATACATTGTATAATTACACTGCCCATTTATTTATTGACATTTTAAGCGATGTTATACAATTACTGTTGATTATTTTTGATATGGTACTTTATTCAAGGAAATACATTGATCCTCTGGTAACCCTATTTTTTTAAATTGAAGTGGGGGAGTTTTGGCGGGAACTTAGAAGTGTCATGAGGTGCTCTTGTTTTAATTTATTATTTTAGTTATACTTAGTGTTATATTGCATAATTATGGTGGTATATTATCCAATATAGCTCTGTTAAAGGGCTCAAATGAAGTAAATTGAAATAACTGCTAATCAAGTTTTTTTTTGTTGCCGCCAAAACTGCTCGATGTAGTCTTGGTAAGGTAGCCACGGATTTTCTTCGACATAGTGGTTAGGACTGAGGATAAAACTTTATAAAAGATGGGCTCATTGGACTAGTATCCAGAGCCGTAATATTTAAATTAAAAAAAAAAACTGAAATGGCGGGAATTTCTTGATAAATTTGTCCACCATCTTGTCAGACAAGGGTGCCAAATCACGCCATCTGTAAAAAGATTTGAAACGCACTATAGTTTCAAATTTGACTGAAGTCTAGACTATAATATATGTTTCTTGAGTCTAGATTTGTGTATTTAGACATTTTTGCAGGTACATTGTTTTATACATGGACTTGATGCTCGCCCTCTTGTGAGTGCATTTAATAAATTAAAAGAGCAGTTATTGCGCGTCTAGAGGGTGTTATCAGCGTAGAATGTAAACAGGATTAACTTGGCCAACCGCGACTGTATAAACGACAGATACAAAGCGTGCTAAAATACTTCTACTTTTATACAGGACCGGGCCTGGCTATTCAGGTGGTATGGACGAAACGATTTTTGGCACCCCATTTTCTGGCGTTTTTTACGTCCCCAGACCCCGGTCATTTGATTACCTATAACACTTGAGGCCGAGGTAGAGTCTGTGGCTCCCTCCCTCTTGTTCCTGAGTTCCAATTAAAGACGAAAGTCGAAAGAAGCTAAGGGAAAGATGTATAACTCTGTTAATAGATGGCATTGCAATTAGAAAATAGTGAAGATAATAAAACTCGCGCTGACTTAACCCTCGGGTGTCGCGATAAACCATATTTTGAAAGCATATTATCTACCAGGTGTTGCTCGCGGCTTCGCCTGTGTGAAAAGCCTTTCTTGCTATAAAAGTCCCTAAAACAAAATACGACGCTTGCACCACTTAAGGAATCAGATTTAAAATATGTATAATTTCCAAAGAGAGCAAATTACTGAGAGAAAAAGAAGCCTATGTGTTAATTCAGGACATGATCTACCCGTGTGCCAAATTTCATCCAAATCCATTTAGTTATTTTTGCATGAAAGAGGAACAAACATCCATACATCGATTCTTACAAACTTTCGCGTTTATAATATTAGTAGGATTTTTTATTACGATATCAAATGCAACTATTTCGGATATGTCACATCTCTGGGTTAGCTATAATATGTACGTATTAAATAATAGCAATAAAATACCAATAAACTTAAGCTTCGAACGTTTAATGACAACTGACACTTACTTTTGGCTGAGTGGGCTTTAGTTTGCGATTTATACGTGCCATTTTATAGTGATTGCTGTAAGATGGATGGACATTATTACGTCATAAAAATTAGCCTTTAATAATTTTATTATCATCTCAGCGATAAATATTTATTATTACCAATAATGTGGCGATTCTGGGACACTATATAACACTGTACTATAGTCTATATTTAGGTTCGTGGTAAATAGATATGCACACACTATTCACCCAAAACCTAATTTCACGTAAGTAATATAAATCTATACTATAATAAAGAAGTTGTATTATAATATGTAAAGATCTACACTAATATTATAAAGCTGAAGAGTTTGTTTGTTTGAACGCGCTAAGCTCAGGAACTACTGAACCGATTTTGGAAATTCTTTCACTAATAGGAAGTTACATAACTCCTGAGTAGGCTACTTTTTATCCCGGGAAAATATTTTTGTACCGGAAAAACTTCTTCACGCGGGCGGAGCCGCGAGCACTACTAGTTTTATACTAACATTGTGTAACCATTCAACAAGCCTTTGATTCCTTTGCTTTTAGTTTTATTGCATAAATCGACACAAAATTTGGTAAGTAAATCGTAGAAATTATAAGTAAAGTTAATTTTGAGATCACGTATTGCGGCTGGAAAGCTCCGTCTACCTCGTCCGAGTGACATACTTCCATATCAAGTGGGACTGGAATAATTTTTAATTTGTCTTTTGTTATTATTTTTGTAGCCGGCACTGTAAAATAAGATTTCTTAACAGGTAGCACACACACCACACACGCGCCTTTATCACCAAGGAGCAGGGGTGCAGCCAAGGCATCCATTTTTTGCTAAGTGTATTCCATCCCACGACGTGATAGGGAGCGAGCCTATCGCCATATCAAACACAAATTTCAAACACCGGGCTGAGCGTGGGCAGAAAATCTAACATCACTTTGCACAACATAAGATTCGAACTTGGGTCCTCGGGCCTCGGAGTGATGTCGTACTGCGCACGCAATGCAACTATGCCACCGAGGCAGTCACACTTAAGCGCGAGTCACATCACTCACAATTTTATTTTAAATAAAATAAAATACTTTATTCATCACATAGGCGAACATAGTTGCATTCACAGTTGCACTTATGATATGTCAAGATACATTCAATTAATAATAATTATTACAAATAGTCACTTATATAACTAAAGATATTTTTAAAGAGAGCAAAATCAATGAAAACTAAATATTAAGAAGCTAAGCTCGGGCTGGCAGGAAAATGATAAAAAAAGAATATTTTTTATTAAAATTAATGGGAGGCACGCGTCGCGATCCTCACCTGTGAGGACTACCACCTAACCTACCAACCTTTCACTAGCTACCTAAGCGATGACTACCCGAAGATGAAAGGCAGAAAGAAACTCCGGGCTTAATTTTTGTCATCAATTGTCCATTGAATCTTTATATAAATATTTTTTTTCTTTTTTTTTCCAAGTCTTTTGCATATAAAGTCAGATTAGTTATATAAGCTAATGCACACACATCACCGTTAAATAAGGATAAAATCCGTTGAAGGAAATTCACAAACACAAAACACTATACCTTCATAATAAAATCAGAGACCACAAATAAATAATTCTAATTATACGGTGTACAATTAATTTAAATTACCATAGAATATGTCCTATAGAAAGTTAAATGGAAAGATATTTTAAATAATTAATAATACACTTGGATGTTTAGAATGACTACCTAAATAAAAGGAGTTAAGTAGTTGTAGACTTTTTGGGTCGTATTCGGAAAATGAAATAAATTATTATGTACCTACTTACCTGACACAATATATTGTAATTAGTCAAAATAGTCAAAATATCCCCAAAAGACATAAATGTGGCGCCACGCTCAAAAAGAGAGGCGGGAAGATCATTCCAATATGGTCGTAATTTGCGCGCGATTTTTCGTCCGCCATTAAATCGTTGGTGAATTTACAACGTTAGAAAAAATATTTAAAGTCTCTTATTTCTATATCCATAAGAATGAGTTTCCAATACTTGCATGTAAAGCAAAGTTTGTGGATTGTAAATGTTTGCCACAAGTCAAGTTGCAAATTGAAAACATTATACAGATTAAATTCAGGAGATATCTACAGAGTTGCTAATAATTGTGTAGGCATTATCAGCACGTACTTAGGTAGTTTGTGCTCACTCATTTGCTTAAAAGAAAATACTAAATTGAACGTAGTAATTATATGTACAAGGTTGCTATGATCCAGGGGCACTAAAATGGACAGAGTACTCCATATCGGCTCGGAAATAATTCGAAACGGTCAAAAACTCGATAAAGATAAAAATAGAAAATCACTTTTTTCTAACAAGTTCTATCAATTTAATACGTAAACACCATTTATAAATATTTACACTAACCTGCGGTCATCTGTGTGACAAAACAGCAACGTCGCATTCTGTTATCTTTCATGTCGCCGATGAGCCGACCGGCAAATACAAATAGATAGGTAGCTCGGCGCATAAGCGGGTGGGTCTCAAGTACAAATTTAAAATTTTTCGCTGTCACAAAGTTACAGAAACCAAACACAAACATACAAAAGATGTGTGCTCGTGTCACACAAAGAAATAAACAAACACTATCACTTTTTAATACATTTACATTAGTGTCCTATCACATAATCAAAAAGCAATATTTGGATATTCTCAAAATGGCGCGTAAGCAATAATAAGATTGTACCTAGGAAGCGGCTCAGGGCGCTTTCGCAAGGCGTCTCATGCCCCGGAGCAATTACGGCGACACACTAAAAAAAACTAAAACAGTTCTTTGAATTTTTGAAGATTTGAATGACCCAGGTCTATGTATTAATCGCTTCTTTGTTTGTGTTACAAAGTTATGATGTAATGTTATTGTGTTTTCGTTCTTATTGCACTAAGGTTAAGACTCACTTTGACGTGATTATTGGCTGATAGAGGGACAACGTCTCCTAATTTTGTTGATATTTAAGGTCACGCACCTTACATGACCTTAGATAACTATGTTTAGACTCTCGGTCAGCTGTTAGGGCAGATATACATCCCGATGTAGTTTTGCAAACACGAAAAATCTATACTGTGGCTAAACTATTCCTCCTATTGAACTGAAATTTGGTGTAGAGCTTGTATATGGTACATTACATATGTAGCTAGAAATAAAGCCTCACCGTTTAATCAACCTTGTATATACATATAAAGGCTTTGTCCTGAATGACTGACGGATCAACGCATAGCCTAAACCGCTGAACTGACTTTAACCGCTGCTTTGACTGCCTCGGTGGCGTAGTTGTATTGCGTACGAGTTACGAGTACGATTTGCGCGCTGAGGTCCTGGGTTCGAATCCCGGGTCGGGCAAAAAAAAACGTGTGACTGCGTTTTTCCATCTTAAAAAAAATTACTCAGTCGCAGCTCGGAGTTAGGAAGTTGGCGGTGTGATACCCCCGTGCCTCGGAAAGCACGTAAAGCCGTTGGTCCTGCGCCTGACCTCTCTCCGGTCATGTCGGATTACCGTCTCAGCGGACCTCAGAGTAAGTATAAGTACCTATAGAGCGCTAATATCGCACCGTGCGCCCACTACCCAGCGTAGGCAGGTGAACTATAGCTACTTATATAGAAATGTTGGCGACTGCTAGGGATGGGCACGCGAGCAGCAGTTATCGATAAGTACAGGTCCGGCGGCGCGGTACATATTGTTGTTAAAAAATTGTGGTTCTACAAAATATGGCCTTGTGAGTAATTTTAAGCGTATTGCGTTAATATAGATAAAAGCTATGCTGCGAATTGGTGTAGTGCCATGTGGAATGATTTATAAACACGGTGCCTCAAGAGCAGTTTTTACAAGCAATAAGAACCAATAATATTAATGGATATCCATTATAATTGAACCAATGGATATAAACCGAGCATCGCACCATGGATTTCTTAGCTAGTCTACCAAGCCTAAAATAGTCACGTCTAGTTTTTGAAATATTTATTACCAATGTTAAAAAAATGTCAAAAAAATATATCTTAATGATTGCTAACTTATACTGTCAAGGCCCGCGATAGAAGCTATGCAATAGCTTAAAAATATCATCGTAATCGGTAAATTTTTAGAAACAGTAATTATTTCTTTCATTTCATAAACAAAAACGCAATTATTAATTGGCTTAAAAATCACACACAGACAAAAACAGTTACCTAAGCTACATTATATTAAGCATCGCCTTCGATAGTAATAAATACGTATGCATATGAAAATATTACATCGATTCTGGTATTGACGCATAACATCACTATCGAAAAAGCGGGATGCGGGGCAGTGCGGGGGGAACAAGCGTTCGCCTCCCGTGCGTCTTTCATACTGCGACGCGTGATTTCAATTTTACCTAAAAATATATTGAAATATGGCTTGCCTGTGAAACGTGATATTAGAATTCTGTTTAGTGTCTTTCCGAGTGTCGTTTTTACAACATTCCACATACCATTTAACCACTTTGCAGTATTAATAATCAAATATTCGCATAGATCTCACTCGCGTGTGCTCACACCGTTCCTACTTGAGTGACTACAAGCGCTTGCGGCCGGCGCAGGACGATGTTCTCACCCGTGCCTATTATTCCCACTTGCATACACGCGCTCTACAGTAGTTATACTTACTCTAAGGACCGGACTATGAGAGTGAAGGAATAGCGAGTGCACCTGTGTATTGCGCACACACTTGTGCACTATAATATCTCCTGCGTACCTGGCTGATCTCCGTTGAGATTGGCCGCCGTAGCCGATACTGGCTAGGAGGATTTTCAAACCGCTGAGATCGTAGAGACCTGAAACTTCATTGTATGATGGATTTTCCGTATTTCGGGTAAAATTTAAGGGGGCAACAAACGGTGGTAAAGTTTGTATAAAACAACGTGATTCCTTAGTCCAATCTACTTCAAACGCACATTAACGCCTTTTATCTTCTAAGGAGTAGGAAGAGGCGCAAATAGTGCACCCACTTTTCGCCGTTCGTATTTCATCCCATGATGTGAAGATAGGTGGCGAGCCTATCGCCATATCGGATATTTTGCCCGACCCGGGGATCGAACACGAGACGCCAGTGTAGCAGTCGTACCGTAATACAACTACGCCACCGAGGCAGTCAATACATATACTGTACATTCTAATACAATCGCATATAATTCCTATTCCTCGACACATATTAACCGAACTTGGTAGCAACAACTCCATGTGAGACATCCGAACCCACCCCCATTATTCACCCTAGTACAAATCTCTACATACATAAAAGTGGCTCTTTTACATACGAAATATATTGCATTAACATAGTGTAGGTACAAATCTGTTATGACTCGCGTGTCCTCCACGTTTTACGATTGTATTACATTTTGGGGTATAACTTCCCTTACTCCTTATGGGGCAAACAATATTAATCTTCATTAAAAATTGCATGATTAGATAATCAAAGTTGAGGTGAGTTTAATACTATTCGAGGTGTGGCTGCACATAAATATTAGACAGATAGTAAAAAGACCAGAAGATTCATAATACCTATGCCTTCATCAGGTTGCAATCAGAGAAAAAAAATTGAATCGATCTTTTGAAACGGCAGGCAAAACTCTTAGCAAGTAGGTACAAAGATTTTCCCTTTTATTAATAGTATATTATTAATCAAAGGTTTTTCCTTAGTTTTTGTTTTGAGCTCTTGAGGAAACATTTGTATGTTTTAAGTAAGTACAGTACCGGATTAACCACGTAGCAAGAGTAGCAATTGCTACGGGCCCCGCGCGAAAGGGGGCCCCGCATATTTAAACCCACTCATCTCTGCCTGAGCGTAATTTTTTGTTGTATGTTGAATTTTTTTCATGTCACAAAAATGTTAAACATTACAACTTTTCCTACTAAGACAATCCACATCAGACACTCGGTACCCGACTATTTCCTTGGCGTAAATAATTTAAATAAGTTGCTTGTATAAACGTGTAGAATTTCAGTCGGCCTGATAATCAGCTCCCAACCAACTTTTATTGTGGATGTGTAGCAGAATTGAAATAGCTCGATTTAAATTGTTAAAATTTTCTATTTATTTGTAAGATTAACAGTTTACATTATGCTTCTCTTTATTTCTAATTTTTCTTTTTTTTTACATTTTTATATATAAAAAAAATATAAGAACCCATCGATGGCGAGGCTCAAGACCCAAACCACCGGTGGTCAGGGATTCAAAGTGAGGAATCTCCTCACAATGCGTGCCGTGTCCAGAAGTACTGCTTTCTGCATCTGGCTCTTGACCCAACGACCAATTGAGAGCCTCTGGAGGTGCTGGTCGAGACTCTTCGGTATCAACCCATGAGCAGAAATGACAATCGGAACAATAATTGTGGAGCCCACATCCCACATGTCAGTAACTTCGTGTGCCAGGTCTAAATATTTAGACATTTTGTCCTTTTCGGCCTTAACAAGGTTATCGTCATGCGGAATGGTGACATCAACAAGTATTGCCCGGCGCGCCAATCGATCTACTATTACAATATCAGGCTTATTGGCAACAATAGTCCTGTCCGTGATAATAGATTGATCCCAGTACAGCGTTGCATGATCATTTTCGAGAACTGGTTGAGGCACATACTGGTAATATGGTACTTCAGGAGTCACAAGACCATATCGAAGAGCAACTTGCTGGTGTATGATCTTGGCTACTAGGTTGTGTCTATGCAAGTACTCGCCGTTAGCAAGATACGTACAACCGGAAATCACATGCCTGATTGATTCGCCAGGACGGTGGCATGCCCGGCAGTTGTCGACCGTACCGTCCTTCATGATGTACTTCCTATAATTGTTCGTCCTCATAACTTGATCCATCATTGCAAAGACAAAACCTTCAGTTTCCCCAAAAATGTTACCAAAACGTAGCCAAGATACGGATGCAAGCTGGTCAACATCAGGCCCGTGAAGGGCCCGATAGAACCGACCGTGTAGTTCTTTGCTCCTCCATATCTCCTCGCGTTCTTAAATGCCCATCGCCATAGGTTTTCGCCAGTTCTCATTCGCCAAGGAAAGCGGGGTAAATCCTTCATCCACCATGACTACAACCTTACGCATGCCCACTTCGCTGTGGAGGCAATAATCCCTGAGATTGCATACCTCGCGGTTATGCAAGTCCTTAGCATTAAGTAAGCCTCGGCCCCCGCATCTCCGTGGGATGTACTATCTCATCACTGACGATCGTGGTGATGCATACAATGTGCAGTCATTAGCGTCCGGACCTTTCGATCCAGGGCGTCCAATTCGGTCTGAGTCCATCTGAGTATGCCAAAAAAGTACATGAGTACAGGCATAACCCACCTGTTGAAAGCACGAATCTTGTTTCCACCTGAAAAAAACTTTTAAGCACTTTTGTCAGACGGCCGAAGAAACGTTCCCTTACTGATTGTTTTACGTCGGCACCCATAATACCCAGTGCCTCAGGCATACATAGATATTTAGATATTTGTAAGTTTCCGTCTCAGAAAGGGATCTAAGTCTTACGGTCTCTGAGACTTGTATGTCATCAGAGATCACAACCTCTCCTCGCTTCACATGGATCACCGCACATTTATCTAAACCAAACTCCATATTGAGTGAGTTGCTAAATCTTTCAGTTATTTTTAACAACTCAATCAATTCTGGTTGTTTTGATGCAAACAACAGTTTACATTATTTTGAGTATAATTTAGTAACCGTATACCAAAAATCTATTTTCTAGAATATAAGTATATTGAGTTATAGAAGTTATGACTAAAAAAATATTTTAATACTTCAAGAGAAATTTTCTCCAATTAAATTTTTCATAACCATTTCGTAATCCTGATATAGTAGGACCATTACCAAATGCATAGAGAGCAATGCATTCAATAAACTATTTCCAGAAAAAGGATGTTTAAATTCGAGACACGAGAGTCGCACGCGTGTTTTTTCTTAAACTTATGATAGGTATCCTATCCCTTATCAGTACAATGGGCACCCGGCCAATGTAAATTATTTGTGATCGAATTTGGTAACATTGAAAAATTAACCGGGAATTCCCTGAAATTGTCATCGAGTATCGTAACAAACAATCCGCAAGCAAAAATTTTAAGTACACTTTACAAATTTGTTGAGAAAGAAACACCTGGTAAACAGTTTAAAATTGAGGTAGTTGTTGTCATTATTGATAACACACTATCTGCTTTAGACAAGCGCATGAAAGCATATCAAAAACTAACTAGTGTTTTTGAAGTATTTCTACAGTTAAACTCTGTTATACAGAAGAGATTAAAAAAAACACCAATTATAGTCAGTGCTTATGAAAATGATTTGGAAGACAGCCTAGACAACGAATTAGTGCAGTTTGCCGAGCTGCTCAAAAACGAATGTGGCTGATGTGATTGACAGTACGAAAAAAGAAGCTCTGGAAATTCAATATTATAAATTCCTAATGGACAATTCATTAGAATCATGCTTCCCTGCTTTATTTAGAAATTGCTTTGCGCATTTATTTATCTCTCATGATCACTAAATGCAGTGGCGAACGTTCATTTTCGACATTAAAGCGCGTAAAAATGAGTCAAGGAACACTATGTGTCAAAAACTTCTGAATTATCTCGCTTTGATGAATATAGAATATGATTTGCTCAGAGAAATTGATACGAATAGTATTATTTCTAAATTTGCCCACATGAAATCTAAACAAGTTACTTTGTTAAAGTTTAAAAAATTATAAAGAAAGAGATAAATAAATATAAAATCCTATCAAAAACATAAATGTGAAATATGGAAGCCAAGTCTAATAATAATATGTGTGCATGTCGACTTTACCGACAAAAGAATTGAAAATTTTGAGTTATAGAGGCGTCAAAAGTCGCTCCAAATGGTTCGGGTGAACTACACTAGGCAGCTTCGACTTTTTTTTGCTTGGCTTGACACGCTGCCGCGTGTCTCTATATAAACGTTATTTAAAGTACATCATTGCTTAAATATAACATTAGCTATTCCTAAAAATATAAAATACTTTGAATTAAACATAAACTTTGAAATATGTATTGAAAAAAATATTTTGTGTAGTATCATTTGTTTTCAATTGTTAGTTTCCTATTAAAATTATTCTAAATGGCCAGGAAATCTCATCTCAGGCTTTTTGTACTTGTCAGAGCCTAACAGCGCCTATAGTGATTTACTACACTATTAATTACCCACAAAATTGTAACCTTTAGATAGCAAATAAATGTATTGAGTATTGAATTGTATCTTTACCACTTTATACTTAAGAACCCATAGCAGTTCAAGGGCTCTTTGAAAGAATTTGCTACGGGCCCCGCGCTTGCTTAATCCGGCACTGAGTAAGTATACCTAAGTATGAATTTGATTTATTTTAATCTTTCAATAATATAATTGCTGAGAATTGCTATAAGATAAAATATCGCCTATGAATCAATATAATAATTTAATTAGTAAAATAATGTCATCAAAAAAGGTTATTTAGTAAGAGAAAAGGGATGTTTTAAATTTAAATTGGCTACTATTACGTAAATGATTCATACAATATGAACCATTACTTAAGCACCAACCATGGTTATTGAAACGGAAACATTATGGATATGGATTATGAATATCTCAATAAACAAGTATAATACTAACGCTCGATGTTATTCGAGCAATTTGGCAGAGCTAAACACTTCAGTGAAAAGCGCTTTATTTTGGAAATTCGATGTGGAGATTTTTCTATTAGATTCCATCGCTTCCGTGGATAAATGCCATAAAGGAATGCTTACAGACCCGTCCAGAGAGGAAGAGTCAATAACACCTATGTATATTTAGTTTCCAGTATACTTACCTATCTATGTGAAAATATTTTTTTGTGGTTATATGCATCGTATTTTGTAAGATAAACATCTATCGACAAAATTTCTAAAGATGATAGTAATTGATTACAGTTTACGTCCTACTATAATCCTACTAATATTATAAAGGCGAAAGTTTGTAAGAATGTATGGCTGTTTGGATGTTTAGATGTATGGATGTATGGATGTTTGTTCCTCTTTCACGCAAAAACTACTGAACGGATTTCGATGAAATTTGGCACACGGGTAGGTCATGTCCTGGATTAACACATAGGCTACTTTTTATCCCGGGAAAACATAAAGCGGGACTTTTATCCCGGAAAAACTTTTTAACGCAGGCGGAGCCGCGGGCAAAAGCTAGTAATTGTATAAATTAACGATCAAAGACTAGTTTTTAATTCTTATATTCGTTTTTGCCAGTGTGCATAATGCGTTTGAGTTTATTCTTTACTAGTAGTGCTCGCGGCTCCGCCCGCGTGAAGAAGCTTTTCCGGTATCAAAATATTTTCCCGGGATAAAAAGAAGCCTATAGCACTCAGGAGTAAAGTAGCTTCCTATTAGCGAAAGAATTTTCAAAATCGGTTCAGTAGTTCCTGAGATTAGCGCGTTCAAACAAACAAACTCTTCAGCTTTATAATATTAGTATAGATGTATCCAGCGACAGTATATCGAATTACAGCGGCTGTATCGCAAGCCGAAAAGCAATATGTTTTACTAAGTGATAAATGCGTCTAATTTAGCTAAAAGCTCCAGAACAGCGCAAACTGCTCGTTACAATGAAAGTGGCAATAAATCGACGACAACGCCATCTGCACGACGCATGTTCATGTTGTATTCATGAAATCCGACACAAGATGGCGATAGTGGTGATTTAATTCTGAAACGCTCGCGTTTCGAGTGGTCGTTGAATTGGTTATGTGGGTACTGGGAATACTGAGAACAAATTGTTAGTTGCGGCGATTATAGTTGGTGAGGGTAGAACAAAACTTTAATGCAAGGGTATGAATAGACATTTTGTAGTAAATCATGATTTCATGTAGATATATAATATGTATTTCAGTTTATCTGAATCGTGCCCACCCAAAAATCATATGAATAAATCTTCTCAATAAGTGGGCAGAATTTAGCTTATCCTTAATTTATAGAAATAACAGGACATCTAAAGCCGTAAATAAAAATCAGAATAATAGGAAAACGTTTTATTGAGCGTTGGTTGGGACGTATGAGCGGTAGATTAATGACGATTTGAAAAGATTATTTGAATAAAATGTTATTTGAATTTGATGGAAAGTGACTAAGTCGGATTATCTATCTGTTCTATTTATTATGTTTCTGGATTTTGCGTTTTTGCGGGTCTAACTCTAAAGTTCTGCGGGCCGCATGTTGTACCTACACTATAATAAAGATAACTTTATTATATTTGTCACTGTTTAATGCTCACAGAAATTGGGTTCACACACAGCGAGGTTTGGACTGCGGTCAATTTTTAAATGTTTTATCTAACTGGCGGTAAAGCATCCAGAAAACTGCGCATTATTCTGATGTAAAGCCTGCTATTACTGGAATAGTTTTATTACAAAATGAATTTACGCCATTTTATTTTGTCAGTAGAGAGATTAATAAAGGATTATGGGATATTTTAGCTGTTGGAAAGTTGTAGGTTGGTGTCATGGCAAAGAACAAGATATAGTCCAAGAGAGAGAGTGGTTACTAGCTTGATTTTGTTTGTTGTTTTGATTAATAAACGGGTGATAGATATGGACAGGGCAGTGGTTTAGACTTTAGATACCGACAGGATTATAAAGAGTTTACAGGTTTACATATTATATAAAAATAAACACGTTGAAAAGATATATTATATTGTCTTATGATACTTTATAAAACTAAAATCTTAGTAATTAATATACTCTCGATCGACTGCCTCGGTGGCGTAGTTGTATTATGGTGCGACTGCGATGCTGAGGTCTCGGGTTCCATCCTCGAGTCGGGCAAAGTGATATTGAGGTTTTCTATTCAGTATCAGCTCGGAGTCTGTAATTTGTACCCGATATGGCGATAGGCTCGCCCCTTATCACATCATGGGACGGAATATTAGCGAAAGATGCGTGCACTAGTTGCGCCTCTGCCTACCCCTTCGGGGATAAAAGGCGTGAGTGTGTATATTAATAAACATATTATAAGTTTAAAGTTAAGTAGGCATTTATATTTTTAAAATTTTATAGTAGGCATCTACAGCATTCAACCTAAATATTCAGGTGAATAAAATATAAATTTTACATTATGTTTCATGAAGACCTTTGCAAGACCTCAATTAGGACCTATGCCAATGAATGACGAATAATAATTGAACTTACCCGGCCTTCACTGTAGCTACGAGTTCCTCTACGACGCGACGCGTCGCATCTCGTAGCAAACACTTCTCGTAGCATCTACCCGCTACGCTTTTTAATTATTTTGGTAGCTCTGCAGCTTTCTTGCGAAGCTCCGTTCGCTTTGAATTTTTTTTCTGAAATGCAAGACGCATTATGTAATAAATATTGTCTAAAGTTAATGATTTTGAATTGCTTTAATATGACCTCAGTTACGGTAGAAAATCTATTTTTTCGACAAATTTTCGGAGTTAAATAGGATGAGATAATGTTATATACTTTTAACACAGTTTTAATTAATAATTAATTAAAAGTAAAATAAGAATTTTCAAATGTTTGGTTTGACGCATGTATAACGGATTCGATTAGGTAGACAATATGCAATAGAAACGATAACATACCTATTCTGTTTCATGACTTCATTCATGTAATGTTGTTTTTCACTTCGATTTAGTATCCTATTCATTTAATGCCGTAAAAAAGTAATTTCTTACCAAAGTGAATCACATCATTTCTCATTACTAGAAGTAATAACTTTAGTATCGGAATAATTTTTCTCTTACAATACTTGTACGTGGTTGTCGGTATGTTCGCTAGTTGAGTTAAAAGTTCATAGATTGACTTGACAACAATATTATTTAGTAACTAGGCCTCAAAATTAAGCTATCCACGTGCCTTCATAGCCACATTATCTAGGTTTTACACACGCATACAAAGGGGTAGACAGAGGTGCAACTAGTGCACCCACTTTTCGCCGTGCGTGTTCCGTCCCATGATATGATAGGGGACGAGTCTATCGCCATACCGGGCACAGAATTCAGACTCCCTGCTGATACTGAATAGAAAAATCCAATATCACTTTGTCCGACCCGGGGATTGAACCCGAGACCTCACCATTACAGTCGTACCATAATACAACTACACCACCGAGGCACCTAGGTTTTAAAGTCAAATATAAAATCTGATGTAAAAAATGTTCCCAAACCGTGTCAAATCTTGGCTAACGTTGTTAATAGTGTATGGTAAAAGGGTACGACGACCAGAATTAGTTAGCTAATGATTCCAAAGCGTCAGTCCTGGATATGAACCGTGAGAGTAGCACCAAGTGAGGCGCTTCGCGAGAATTGTTGTTCAACTCGCTCAATAGCGGCTGATTCTAGTAGATAAGACCATCCTACTAATATTATTAATGTTGAATGGAATGGATGAAACTTCGTACAGATAGGCTTCCTTGTATTATATGCAGGTTCCTTTTATGCGGAGAATATGAATAATGGAATTTTAAATCCGGGAAAGAATTTCATGTGGGCGGAGCCATGGGCGTGAACCAGTGATGATGAAACAATAACTGATTTATGCGCTTTATAGTTTGGAGAAAAGCATTATACGTATTACAGAGATTTTCAGTACTTAATAAAAAATAAAAAACTAACAATGCTTAACATTTCGTTATGTATGTAGCGAGCCGTCTTGCTGCGCTAATGTTATAATCTTAATATTTCCCGAAAATATTATCTATAGCTGAGTATATAACAAATTATTGTAATGAAACGTTGTCGTTCTAATGTTTTGTTAAATAAAAAAATGGCCCGATCCATAGTAAGCTAGTCGCACCACAAACGAGCAATCAGCGAGCGATCGCCGACACGACAATGCCCCCGCACCCCCCGCGCACTCTCCCGCGTTTCTCCATTCCCCCCCTCCAAGCGCCCTCGCACACCGCACCACAACCCCGCCGTCGCCAGTCCTTGATTCCAAATTGAATTTGCACCAATCAACGGGCGCCGTCTTCCCGCCTTCTGCGTTGTTGGGCAGCCGCCGGACGTGACGAATTGCGCGTTCGTGTTGTTTTTTAAATTTCGATTTCTCTTGTGCCTTTTTTATCGGTAATAGACTAATAGTCAATGTAGAGTTTTGTTGCGTACCACATAATATTAAAATAGGTTGGACTTGTTTTCTATGGGTAATTCATTTTCTATGGGTAATTAATGTTTGTTTTTTTTGCTATTTTTATTTCCCACCTTACAAATCTTGTAAATGTTGTGCGTAAATATTTATGCTTAACTCCGTCATTTTATTTGCAGGTTTGGGTCCTAATCATTTACCACCTTGTTAAGCTAATTTTGAATACAAGAATTAGTTTCGACAGTTGCTTTTAATAAAAAGCACTGAGAACCATAAAACACTCACATAAATAAAATTATTGTCAAAATTTGCTCTATATTTTAGAAACCATTACCAGAATCAACGCCCGAATCCTAATTTTGCTATAAAAATATGAAGGTTACATAAAAATCAATCTGTCACAGCGCTGAGCAGAGCTATGGACGGCCGCGGGGTTTCGTTACAAAGCCAAATATCAAATATTGATATTCGCTCCTCGATTTTGTATTCTGTTTGAGGTGCGAGATACTATTTGCGTTGTTCCGCTTTAGCGTTTCAGTTTTCGGATGTCGCTGTTTGATATTTATGTAAAGTTTGATGAGAGGGTAGGTTGTGATATAGATTTTATGAAGATTTGTCGTACCTATCATCAAACTTTAATTTCATGATTCTTTATGTCATAATTATTATTTTGCGTCGAATGACGAGACGAGCTTGCCTTTCGCCTGATAGTAAGCCACCCATAAACAGTAGTAACACCATCCAGCATCTTGAATTACAAAGGACTGTATGGCATTCCACTGCGCTCGTCATCCTGAGACGTAAGATGTTAAGTCTCATTATGTTCAGTAGTTACACTGGCTACAGTGTCTTTCAAACCGAAACACAACAGTGCATGCACACTGCTGTTTGGACTTTGGCGGTAGAAATAGACATTGTGGTGGTAGCCACCCAGACGGACTCTTACATATAAGAGACCTACTCCCTGTTGCGTGGACCACGAGTAGATGGGTCAAAAACAATAATTATCGCTTAAATAGTTAACTCAATCTCAAATCTCTGTGTCTTGACTATTTTTTTTTATATAAAAAAAAAAGTATTTTTTTATTAAAATCGGACTTATATAGAAGCCTAAAATTACAAAATATATAAAATTACAGGAAATTATTGCAAACGTCGGAAATTACCAGGGGTCCCCAAACTAGGCAAGGCCTGTATCTTAGGAAACCAATTGAAGTTAGATAACATAGTTAAAATAGTTATACATTGCTAAATTGACGATAATTGGATATTGGATAGAGTCATTAGGCCATGCCCATGGGCGGGCCATGGCGTAACTTGCGTTATGAATTGAGACAAGTTCATTAGTTATAAATTATGTACATTTGGGTTTTTGTTTTATGTGAAGACTATAAGCTCGTTCACATAGATTATCTGAACTATGAAATCACGGGGCGAGCAAACCACTCGTCTGCTCACCACATAATAAGTGTTGCGACAGCCAATAAACAAACCAACAGTACTCAAATCATCGAACTATTAAGAAATGGGTCGTTTCTGCTTCAACCATTTGAAATAAAATGAATGGATCACAAACTTTAGCAACAAGCATAATAATATTATACATTATGTAGACTCTACAACTAGATGCTCTAGATCAAAAAAGTTTGGTTAAACCATTGCTTTATGTTTAAACTAGATTTTGCTCGCGGCTTCGCTCGCGTGTAAAGTTTTTCCGAGATAAAAGTAGCCTACGTCCTTTCCACGATCAAATCCGTTTAGCATTTTTGAGTTTACCACATTCGGCCAGATGTACGCGGCGGGGACTAATTGGGATTAATTGTCTACAGTTACAGATTAAACAATCATTAGATCTATTTATAAGGACTTATTAAACTTAGCTCATAGTTATTTCTATTGTATTATATAAATAAATCCTATTGTTAATCGACAATGCAATGAATAATATCCGAGGCTGCGGTGGCGGGCGTCGCAGCCGCGGCGTCTCGGCGCTCCGCTCGGTATCGACGCAGCGCAAACAACCCGCAAGTCGCAACTCGTTTAAACAAAAGACATCAATCACACCGCGGCACCGCCCCGTCGCCGTATCCATAGTCTGAGATTTTTTATATAATCATTAGGATCCTATGTCTCCTGGATGGGGCAGAGGGCTTTCTCAGTGAATCTCCATTTGGATCGGTCTTGAGCAGTGCGTTTGATATTTTCTTCCCAAGTCTTTCCAATGCTTTTCGCTTTGTCGATCACAGTTTCGTTTGGGATGGGCATGCTTTTGCTGTCCTTGGAGATTCCATTACATTGCATGTGTAGGACTTTTTATGTGATAATTATTAATGTTGTCACTTGATGTCAGATTGCAATATCTTGTCAAAGAGGTCTGTGAGAGTGCTCGTAGAGCTTGCAAGCTATACCAAAAATACGCCTCACGACCTTCTCTATCATTCTGTTTTTAGAGGCCCAAAAAATGCCCTAAGTTTCCTAATTCATATTCTTTTCCTTCAAGACAGGCAGTTTTTCATGATATTTCTGATATATTGTATGTGTTTAAGGAATCACTTCATAAGGTGACTAACCTGCTTGTATGGAGATCTATGCATAACATTTTTGCATAGAATGCACAGAGTGTTGGCTAGTAAGCCCGTGGGTAAAAGCTAGCCTAAGCATACATTTTAATTTCATTCTTCCAAGACTACACATGCTGCAGGCCACATAACAGAAGTTGAAGAGAAGGACAGAACGTTCACCCATCTCCCTTTAACAAACGAGACATGAATGCGAAATAGGAAACTTTTCCACGGCAACTTACACCGAAGGGTGACTGGAATTTATGGGAATTTCCCAGTATGCTTCGCTTGTATTGTATGACAAACGTATTGCTTCTGAAATGGATTTTGGGTGGGAAAATGTTACATGTATCCTAATTTTCAATTAGGCAATGTAGGTAAATTATGCCAAGTATAAAGTATTATCTGTACTATTATAATAAACTTTATTATTTGCGTATCAAATATGCATTTATTTGTGTCTTAAACATGAAATAACTTAAGAGTGGCACTATATTGTATTGTTATCTAGAAAACACATATACGAGTCACAGTACTCGGTGACCTTATTAAATATCCCACAATAACATTTTGTCGCCTTCAGTATTTCCAGATCTGATCGTTCTCCGAAGTACTTTAATGGAGTCTACAATATTATTATACTACTAAGATAATCATATTGCTAGTATTTAGTCGCAGTATCAGTGGTGCAAATGTATAGTAAAAGAGCAGTCTATTGGACAGAACTAAAAATTATTGATTGGGTGTTTTATGGACAAGAGCGGATCCAGCTTTCATTTTGGGGGGAGGGGGGAGGAGTTCATATTATAGTTGAGGTCTGGTCAGGACAGACTCCAAATCGATTATAAAAAATATCAGTTACCTAGGCCCAGCCCAGGGGGGTCATGACACTCATGACACCAAGGACCCCGGATCCACCCTTGTTTATGGACCTGGTTTTACTGGGGAGAATGCTCAAGATCAGGCGAGGTGGAATTATGGCATAAATGTATATAATTAAAAGAGCTATTTTCAATAAGATGTAATAAAAGTGGTTCACGTTTATTTTTATCATTTGTATAGCACGCTTTAGAATAGACTGGATTTCCTAGAAGGAGTTGATGTTAGGTAGGTGGCAGGTCTTATGACCTAGAAAATATTTGTGTTAGTTTTTATAAACTAACACAAATATTTTCTGCGACATGTTTTTTGCTAATAAATCAGTTATTTGTGGACTTAAGTATAGTTGCTGACTCTGCGTTTGTAATTATTCATTATCCTAGCTCGTCACAGATACATTTTGGGTTACCCTACATATTAGCTTTGAAATCGAAGATCTAAATAGCATTCATAGGACATCATAACACACTGCTGAGGAACAAATGCCCTAAATGCATACACCCATAGTCAAATTTACATTTTGACTTCAACGGTAAGTTAACGCGGACTGGTACCAAGCTCTTGGTTTATCCTTTACGGTTCGTTAGCTCAGTTGTGAGAGGGAATAATCCTCTGTTTTCCTGAGGGTAGGGTACATGCCGTGTTATGCTTGGTGACGGATAATTCTTTCCCTTTCATCCAAGATGTCTAAGCTACATTTAACCAGAATTGTTGCCATCATTTTACTTAGAGTAATTGTTGTATAAATGTCCTAATTTTTGAAATTAAGCTTTGATTTGAAAACAATATTATCAAAAAGAATTTAATTGTTGTTGACGGACCGGCACGTGACAAATAAAGTATTTTCCTTACCTTACATAAAAATCAGCAAAACATGTTACTAACTCTAACAAAGGGGATAGACGCTTACGGTAGAGTTGGTATTGTTGCCCCTCGTGCTATTTTGGTGTGAGGATAGTTGACATTAGAAATGAAAAAGTATTTTTGATCATAATTTAATGTACTTTTATTGCAGATTTAACTATTAAATCTTAAAATATAGTTTCATGCTATCTATGAATAATTATTTATTTTCTTTTGGTTAATTACCAAATTTTCAGGATTAGTTTCTCACATGTCGTTGTAACTTTAAGTAATTAGACTTAAATCCACTAAATTATTTTTTCTAAAAATAATTTTACTTATTCGTACTCGATGGGGTATTTAATACTATCGAACTATTTAATTTGTATTTCCACGAAACCTGAAGCATCTATACTTTTAGCTAGGAAGAGATGCTTCTAGATTTAAAAAAACATACTTTGATACTTGTAATGAGATAAAATATATACTAGAAAGAAAACAAGCATTAACTTTAGTCATCCAATAAAAAATACGAATTAGATAAAATCTTCGAGATTCATTATCCGTGTTCGACATACAGTTCTCATTTCTTGAATGCCACTGAGGACCCATCTAATCCTCTGGATTACTAGCAAGAAACGATGAGGGGGCCCATAGTACTATCCTGAAAAGGTGTTATACTTGCCGATGCGAGTTTCTAAATGTGTTAGATAACGATCGAGGTATATCTCTCTTGGGGCGTCTATACCATAATTCCTACAAATCAGCTTCATGGTAACAAGTTGTCACCACGAAGTTACGTCATCAAAAAGGAAGAATTCTCAGGAAGATTGACCGTAAGTCGTCATCTACTTATGACTCTCATTTACAATCCCTATCATGTTCATATATTATGATTTTTATACATGTTAAGGGCCATGTAGTGCCTGGATAATGTCACTGACTGATCACTAGGCATCTCCATTAAAGAGATAAAATAGGGAACCTGAAATTGAACAGCCGAAAGGTGGAGATAGCTTAGTTGAGAGAGCACCGGCACGGTACCCTGGAGTTCGCGGGTTCAAATCCTGCTTTCGAATGTTTCTTTTTCAATGTTTCATTAAAAAAACCCCTATGGTGTTGTTAGAAAGCGACTCAATTTACATTACATGTTTCGCATTTCTGGTATAGTTGTTAGATTTTTTCATGTCACAACGCAAAATTCTGTAAATAGTATTATGTGATCACATATTCTGTTCTATGGTTGTGATAATTTTATGATGAAAGAAAACACAATGTAACACAATATTTACTAAATATTTATTCATAATCTTCACATATTTTTTGATAATATTTGAAATTAATATTATACATTTGACTTGTTCTATACATTAAAACTTTTAATTTAAGAGTGATCTTAGAAACATAAATGAGGGATTTGATGAAATAGATCCCTATTCAGATTGCAACCTAAAAAAGTCATAATCTTTAATACAAATTCAGTTTTGGTAAAATTCTCAAGAAAGTCAGTTTTGGTGAAATTCTCAAGAATGTGATGTTCGCAATTTGTATATTATATTCTCTTCGAAAAAATAAATTAATCGGTGGTATTATAAGGTGTAACACAAAACGATAATTTGATTTATCAAAAATTATAGACAGCTATAAAGCCACTAAAACAATGGAACCATTGATGGCCCCCTTAATTTCGAAATATTATATCATTTCATAAAGAAATATAAAGAAAAACCTTTAATTAAATTGCAACATATCACTGTATGTTAGAAAATTTCATAACATAGATACTAACAAAAATTGTAGTATGTTTTTGCCTTATAACCCAAAAAAAATTTGACGAAAACATGGTTGATGGACCATGGTAGGAACTGGACTATGTTTGATCACTACCTTACAACAAAGTAACTGCATTAACCGATGAACATTACGAAATGGATGAACTTTTTATTTCGTGGTAGTTGGTCGATGCGAAATGGGCAGGGTGTTAGTAATTTAATCATTTATCTATCCCTGCAATTACAGTAGGTCCTATAATGCGGCTTGATGTTACCCAAATGTGTCAGGAACTAGATTTTCAAATAACTAAAATACATAATACATAACTATACAGAATCAATTATTTATTAACTTTCTAAATCGAGACGTATACAATAATTTTTACATTTATCTACTATTTTATACATTCTCTTAACCGAATAATACTTTAGGTAAAATGTCTTTTAAACGACAAATAAAAAACATTTGCCGTGCACAACAACATTTAACAAAACAATAATATATTCAAGTGATCTACAAAACGGGGTTACTTAACTAAAAATCCATAGTCAAGGAAAGACACAACAAAAAGTATGGAACAGATTTTCAATTGATAGCATTATTTAAATTGACGAACTATTGGGGCACAGAGAACAATAACTTAAATTATAATTTCTATAATGGATAAGAACATTTTAATATGTTCCATTATTCATATTTGGTACAAGCTTTAGCCATTAGGTATGTTGTTAATAATGAAAGGAACCCCAGACATTATTGTAGTCTATCGAATCGTAGCCTCTTTGATTGTAATTAACCTAATATCTCAACAATCTTTTGGGGCCGTATTCAAGTAGCTTTCCGACATGCGTTAATGCTAATAGGAAACAAAAAAAATATGCGAATGCCATTCCTTATTAATAAGTCTATCGCGACCATTGATATATAAAAAAACGATAATTCATTCCCATACATTTCAATTTACTGTTGGCGTTAGGTAACGCCAGATAACGCCCTAGTCGGGGTATCCAGTGTTTATTTTTAAAATTTTGAAATTCGAACGCTCATCTAACGTACCTTAAACAGCCCTTCCAAGTTAGGCTGTACGTTGAAGTCTCCAGTGGTTTTTATTTTTTAACCGACTTCAAAAAAGTAGGAGGTTCTCAATTCGTGTGTTTGTATTATTGTTATGTAGGTATTATAATAAGTAAATATACTTGTCAATGGTCTGATAAGTGCGATTACGTTTAGATTTTATTCCGTTTTAGCGATAATTCGTACATACGAAAGCAGTCAAGATGCCAACTAAGCTAAGGACTAAATAATTTTAAATTCATAGGTATGTACGCTGTTTTGTGAGATTGATGACGACAAAGGATTTAAAGTGGTCTACAGTTACACAGCAGGAGCATAAGTTTGTAGTCTGACTTATCAAGGCGGGAACATTGTGACGATGCTTTTAAATTTATTATATTACATTTAAATTAATCCTATACATATAATTAAATGACTAGTTTCCATTCGTGTACTCGACCTGTTGCTCATTGACAAAATAAAATATATAGACAATGCTTAAACGTGGTATTTATAGTGGAATTAATTCGTTAAATGCTGCTATTAACAATCAATAAAATATGTTTAGTAAAATTTGTGTTTTAGTTATTATTACAGTTTATGACTCAATCTCTAGCCATTATATTAATTAAATATGAGGTAGGAGGAGCCAAAATATACTTGCGATATTTTATAAGGGAGACAAACAAAATACTGCCGTCTTTTATTCGAGTACACGAAGTACAATTAAACCTACGTAGTATACAATTCGTGAACGTCAAAATAAACAAATAACATCTAATTTCATACCACGTACGGCCTAAACATATCCATATTTGGCCTTCCGCCATCTTGCGACATAACAACTAACCCACGTCTATTGTTTTCCAAATTTGAATTAAAGTTGGCGGCAGCTATCGCCCTCTCTCTTTCTAATGCTATGATTCTGTCTCTGTCTAGAAGGGGGGCTTGTTTGACAGATGTCAAGTCAGCGGCTAGCTGAGGTTTCTCTGCTTCGGGTGGTGGGAGATCTTTTGGTTTGTGTTTGTCGTCTTGTGATGGCTCCTTCTTCGAGTCTTGCTGCGCTTTTTTCGAGCGTTTCCATTTCATTCTTCTATTTTGGAACCATATCTTTACCTGGGAACAAAATTTTTTTTAGTCATTAATTGTACATAGTAATTTAATCTAGTTAATTTACATTTTAACAAATTTTAAAAATATTATATTGATCAGGCCATTTGCTGTAGATTAAAATTACAAATATTAGGTTTGTTAGTTTATAGAAAGTATTTGATGCCTGGCTTGGGCTTGATATTACTTTGATTTATTACTGTTTCACTAGGTACAGTCGAAAAAATGTATGCTCAACCACTTTAAGCTTCGAAATAAGTCGCTTGCACGTCGTCTGTCACCATCACAAACTAATGTAGACAATAGGAGATATCTGCTGTTTCCTTTGTACATCTCCGAAGTGATCACACCTACTTGGCAAAATATGAAAAATGGTCGTTCTATGTTGAGAATGTGTACTAGCGTCAAATTGGGTGATTGTACATTGCAGTCACCACGAAAAATACGTACTTTAGACATTGATGTATTAAAAAACCCTAATACATCAATGACTTTAGACACACGCGAGTCATGTAAGCTCCACAACAATCTATACTAATATTATAAAGCTGAAGAGTTTGTTTGTTTGAACGCGCTAATCTCAGGAATTACTGGTTCGAATTGAAAATTTATTTTTGTGTTGAATAGACCATTTATCGAGGAAGGCTTTAGGCTATATAACATCACGATGCAACTATTAGGAGCGAAGAAATAATGGAAAATGTGAAAGAAACGGGGAAAATTTTTCATCCTTGAGGGCTTCCATTGCGTGCGCTGCGAAAACGGTTCAAGATACCAAAAATATATGTATGCAAGAATTATTCCTCTTGAAATGATCTAAAAAAATGTCCACGACAGTGTGTATCTATCTTTTAAGATTAACTCACTAGAACCGTTTTTATGGTAATCAAATTTGGTCGAAATTAATTATCCTACTAATATTATAAAGGCGAAAGTTTGTAAGAATGTCTGGATGTATGGATATATGGATGTTTGTTACTCTTTCACGCAAAAACTACTAAACGGATTTCGAGGAAATTTGGCACTCGGATAGATCATGTCCTGGATTAACACATAAGCTACTTTTTATCCCGGGAAAACATAAATTGGGACTTTTATCCCGGAAAAACTTTTTAACGCATGCGGAGCCGCGGGCAAAAGCTAGTATGTTATATACGGCTACATATACATAACATGACACGATACGTCTAAAGTTCAAAGTCCATAAAACACTCCACCCAAAAAACAACGCATAACAAAGGTAAGAACCCCTATTAATCTTGGTCCCGCAAACGCCGCGATAACATTTACGGCTCTAATCTCGGGCCCTTACATCTGTTACTCAAATCCTGCATCGCTCAAGCTGACAGCTGCGCGCCGCAAGTGTCAACCTTTTTGGTTCACAATATACATACGAGTTGTAAAATGTGTGAATTTTACGATGTTTGTTTAGTATGGAGCAAATCCGCACTCTTATTGCATCTCCGTAAAACGTCTTAGCTTTGCATGTGTTACTGCGGGTAGTTAGCTCTACCACAATAATTAATGCCTCATTAACCCGAGATTGTCTTGGTGGCGTAGTTGTATTACGGTACGACTACAATGCTGAAATCTCGGGCTCGATCCTCGGGTCGGGCAAAGTCATATTGGATTTTTCACTTCAGTATCAGGCCGGAGTCTGGAATTTGTGACCGATATGGCGACAGGTTCGCCCCCTATCACATCATGGGACGGATATATTACATATGGACATGGGAATACGCACGGCGAAAAGTGGGTGCACTAGTTGCGCCTCTACCTACCCCTTCGGGGTTAAAAGGCGTAAGTATGCGTGCATCCTATTAACCCGAGAAGGTTATTGTATTAATTTTACATTTTATTATATAATATCCATGGACGGCCGCTACGTTACCAAGCGACCCAATAGGAGTCCAACGCCAGCTTAATTATTAGCATAATTATAGGTAAGTAGGTTAACCAAGTAGGTTAAGTTTTTGTGACGAAATTATTTTTTTACATAAAGTAAAAAAAAAAAAACTTATTTCCTTTACCTGTGTCTCAGTGAGCATCAGACTGGTCGCGACTTCGAATCTCTTCGGCCTTGACAGGTACTTGTTCATCCTAAACTGCTTCTCCAGCTCCAGGAGTTGTTGGGAGGTGAAGGCGGTGCGCGGGCGGCGTGTCTTGCCGAGCAGAGCGTGCGGGGCTCCTGTGGAACAAAATAGACTTTAGTACTTCAAACTTAGTACGGACATACCATAAGTTTTCATTGGTGGCAGGCGCAGAGCATGCGCAAATTTCGAGAAAAGATCGTTATACGAGGTGTTGCTCGCGGCTGCGCCCGCGTCAAAGGCCTTTACCGCTACAAAGCTCCGTTTAACACAGTACGAAGCCAACGCCATATACTTATAGAATCAGATTAAAAATACACATTATTTCCCATGAGAGCAAATTACCGGTCATGACCTACCCGTCAAATTTTATCCAAATTCGTTTATTTGCTTCTGCGTTTATTTCTAACAAACATCCAAACATTTTCACAAACTTTCGAATTTACATTATACTGGTGGTAGGACTCTCATATGTTAGAGTTCGTCTGGGTGGGTACCACCGCAATGTTTATTTCTACCGCCAAGCAGCAGTGTGCATGCACTGTTGTGTTTCGGTTTGAAGTGCATTGTAGCCAGTGAACTACAGGACATAATGAGACTTAACATCTTATGTCTCAGGATGACGAGCGCAGTGGAATGCCACACAGTACTTTGTAAATCAAGGTTCTGGATGGTATTTCTTCTGTTTATGGGTGGTCGTATCGCTTACCATCAAGCGAACGGCACGCTCGTCTCGTCATTCAATGCTATAAAAAAAAAATTAAGATTTACCTTACATAGTATTAGATTTTTATGAGTAGTCGTCGTTTATTCTAAGGGCGGTATTAATAATTCAGTCTCAAGTTTGAGTTACATCTCAAGTAGGCATAATTCAACACATTGTGGCTACTTGAGATGTAACTCAAACTTGAGATTGAATTATTAATACCACCATAAGATGCTTCAATGCGGTCTAGCTAATTTCCTTTATTAAACAAGGTACATAATACTATAACTGATACGAGATAGAATTTATTCCATATAATCTGCGTTACTTCCCCAAATGTCAATGTAATTTATAACTTTAGTTCTTTCCGAATCGTGATCTTCCTTATCCTCGCATCGGGTAGGGCGTTGCTCTACTTTAGATTATATCGATAGTAAAATAACGATGGACGTTTAGTCATGTTTGTATCAAAGTTTAGTAGTAGTCTATTGTTTTATAAATTAGACACATATTTTTAAATGCGGGTATATGTAATGTAATGACCACATGTAGAGAAGAGTACAGTAGGTATTGTTCTTGCGAATAGTATTAATATCATCTATCTTTACATAATTATTTTCGAAAGTCAGGTCAATGCTTATTGCACCTATGCACATAATATTTTCTAAAATCTACCTACCAACCATTTTTGCCTATACAAATCTTTTCTGATTAACTTATTAGTTTCTCCTAGAGTTTTATAAAAAGGTTATTAAACCATTTATTTTACTACACACACATAAAACAAAAACAAAAAACTATGAAAAGGCACAAAGTTGATAATACAATATAATGAACGTGTTATATAGTTACGGATGGTGTTTAAAATATATCTTTAAGTATTTATCTTAAATACGGTAAGTAGAGCAACACTCTTAACACATCGACCGAAAGACAAACGGCCTCGCCCGCGGAATACAAGAAGCCGGTAATAGAAATCTTTATATATAGGCATTGCGTCGGTTTGTTTATTGCTTTTATTGATTTAATCACGGCTTTTCCGATTTCTGCGAAAGGAAGTTCGTTGAAAAACAAAAACCAACGTCATATAATATTAGTTGGTATTTTATGCGTTGCATTAGTGAAATGTAGTGAAAAATATTAGGTGTATAGAGATCAATTCCAGTTGCCTAGGTATTGTATAAATTATATAGCCAGAACTTACTGTGTAATATAATTAACACATTTAGATATCTGTGTGTAGGACAAGTGACAATCAAATAAGCGATTTGTACTAGGCATGATTACTCATGTAAAGTTAAAATGCTCTCTTCATCCTGGCCCATAAGATGTTAAGTCTCATTATGTCCAGTAGTTACACTGGCAATATCCTTCAAACCAGAACACAGCAGTGCATGGACACTTACTTGGCGGTAGAAATAGACATTGCGAACATGTAAGATATCAATCATAGTTTGAATATATTTTAGTTTTTGGTAAAGTCCAGCGCGACAGACTGATTTCTTAGTAGGTAAATAGAACAATTTACAAGTACGTCCAAACTGCCCTGTATGTGCCTTCATAGTAGGTAGTTACAAAGCTGGACTTAACCGTGCTAAACGCGTGTTTTCAACAAACATTAGTTTAGCTCATTTGGAGATCACACTCTATTATGATATTTTTGGGTATACGAGACTATCCTGCCCTCACACCCGTCACTGCAACTCCTGTAAGCCAGGATCGGCAGTGGTACGCATTTTATGACACCAAGCGGTGAAGCTTGGCGAGTCTCTGGGAGCACTAATTAGTCTTAACCCGCAACGAAGTTAATCAAATAGAAGAATTGGGAGGAGTTAGAAATATATTTTCCACTTCATATTATATTTTCCATTTTTTAGGTTTGTCATCATTTAAATTGAAGCAAGAAGGATTAAGAGGAGTATATTATTATAGCTAGATATAGAATACACTTTAGCATAAAAACTCACCTATGAGTAAATCATGTCCCAAGGAATAAGGACACACTTGACACCGCTGTTAATTTCGAATCCTGACTCATTTAAAAACATTTTAAAAATAATTTAAAAATGCATTAAGGTGCGCGCGCGGTCTGTGGCCAAATAAATCGTGCTCAAGAGGCTATGTGGTGAGTCAACAGCGCTTGTTGACCATACGTGACGTCGCGTGGGACCCACAGGATGTTTGCTCGTAAGCATAGATGTAATGATGTGTGCTCGATGCTCGTCAGTTGTTCAGCCCTAGTGTTTTATTGTAGCTTATTGCTTAATTTAAAAATAATCATAATTTGATACTGATTATGAACAAGTATTTCTTGTTTGAGTACTAGAAATGTGACTGGAATTAAGTGTTTCTGATTACATAACATATTTTGTTTTAGTCTAGGTCATTGAATCTGAATATTAGCTTCTTTTCAGCAACAGGACAAACAAAGCAACAATTATAACAATAATGTACATTAAAAAATTATGGTACTTTTGTCCATAATCGTTCAAACTTAGACCTTAGTTACCGGCTGAGGGTCATAGTGCATGCGTGGTTGGTATAGCATAGTACGAAAACATGAGCTTTGGCCACTACAAATGAAGTACGGTGATTGCGGTCAAACAACCACCCTCCACGATTATTTTTCATGCACCGTACTAGCTCTTAGTTAATTCGTCTATATATTTGTGTTAAACAAACTAACAAATCAACGGTGCTGGGGTGTTGAGCTGTCACAGTGACATTTCGCTGTGTCAAAAATTGACAGATGTTAGGTGTTGGGCGTTATCGGTTTGTGCAAACATTGGCCAAATGTCGCAACTAATAGTGACTATTGATAATTATGCCGATAATTGGATAAGTGGCGCGCGTCGGCGTTTTTTGTGTTTAGATTGTGTTAATACACGATGTGTTGAATTGTTTTATTGGGAAATTTTTCGTCATTATGCAAATTAGGTGAAGTGCACTTAGTTCGTAGAGATTTAGGTCAATATGATAATACTAGCTTTTGCCTGAGGTTCCACTCACGTTAAAAAGTTTTTCCAGGATAAAGTCCCGGGATAAAAAGTGTGTTAATCCCTATCTGTTAATCCAGGACATGATCTACCCGTGTGCCAAATGTCATCGAAATCCGTTCAGTAGTTTTTGCGTGAAAGCGTAACAAACATACATACATTCTTACAAACTTTCGCGTTTATATTATTAGTAGGAGTGTACCGGGATTTGTTTTTAAAGTTAAGTTAAAGTTATAAGACGCAGAGAATTAAGGTATTTATGGAAATAATATCTAATGAACGATATATATTAAACAATAATTTTTTTGATCGGAAATAACTAGGAAGTTGCTTTAAGAGCTACCTCGCATTTTAAATAAGACACATTAATTAAAATTATAAAAATTTTTTGGTTGCATAGGTACTTCACCTTATTCATGCAATTTTATAAATAAATCGAAACAAATGTAAATAACATGCAATTTTGCGACTCTGCACAAATTAATTAATTCATTATAATTAAAAGTATCTATTGTCTGTCAGATTGACCATACCTTGAGCATTTAACGAAACTGCTAATCCCTCAGAGACTTACCGATATAATGGGATCAGCGTGAAACCAAATTAAGGGACATGCTTAACAAATGTGCCATCAACACCCTAGTGATCGGGGGATGATCACCCGCCACCCTGCTTGTAATAAAAATAAATTATATTAATGTGTTATTTAAATGCGCGTTCCACGTTTATTTTGTTGCATATTAGTTTAGTGTTTATGGCCAGATGACAGAAAGTGCAGTGGATGAAAATTTTTGTAGCGTTAAATTTTACGCTACCAACTGTCATTCATTCTTTCGTAATGTGGTAAGTAATTAATTGAAATATCGCAAGCTGAAGTGTCTTCCGAGGTAACAAAAATCTATTTCTTGTGTACCGGAACATAATTTATCATAGAAAACCATATTAGTACAACTTAGTAAAATTGTAACGCAAATATGAAGCCATAACTCGGCATATAAGGCCGATGCCACTGGAGGGAGGGCAGTAAATGAGATTATGCTGATTGTCGACATCTTGTGACCAACGGAGCGGCGTAATCTCATTGTTAGAGTCTCTAAATATACTTATGCATGCACAAATATGCATTTAAAATATTATAAAAAATTTATACTATTTAAACATATAATATTGAAGTTAATATTTAGGTACTGTAATTTGATATTTATATTAGTATGTTTTGTTTTTGTACAGTATACCTAAAATTTGAAACATATAGACAGGCGATATCGAAAATGTATATTATTTGTTTTTAAGATTTTACTTCTATCCACATATTTATATATTCTAAAGAAGCTAAAAAAAATTACATACATCTTTATTCCTAAAATACAGTTCGGCCAATATTGATAAAATTTGTATTGCATGTACCTATACTATAAAATCGATCAATGCAATCGAAAACATGTCTCTATTCAATATAACAGATTGATACAGATCAGTAAATCTTAAAGTCAGCATTAACGATCAGTTAAATCGTAGCGTTGCTCATTAGGGTCTATTTGTTTACATAAACAAATTAGCGAACAATAAAACTAATTGCCTGTCCCCTCCTAAAATTTAACAATGCCACCCCACGACAAATGCAAGGGAAAATGGAACCTACGTCCATTTATTGACCTTTTCGCTTAACCACCAGCCCTTAGGGTGACAAGTGTAAATGTTAGGGTGCATTTTGAATATATATTTTAGTAAAATTACTACATTTTATTGCTAAATTGCTTACTTCAATTAATTTGTATTGGATAAAGAGCGTTTAAAGCTGTGAAGTAGAGATATTAGATGCGATTCGTACGGCAAGAAATTTGTGTGTGTGTATTTTTTTAACCTTTTCGTGACTTATTCTGTTGAATATTAACGTCATTGAATAAAACAAATTGCTAACTGACACTACAGGTTAGCAAACAAGTTAATTAATTTTCTAAATCAATTAAAGAACGTTGTGCTTGACTAGATATTAGATTTAACTTAGTTACTTTAAAATAACTTGGTATCCAGCTATCTCTCATTTCTTTTATTAAAGCAAGCAAAGTTATCCCATTATAATGTGCAATTATTTTTAGAAACTTTGGGTTTTTTTCATATTTATGATTTTGTCGATCCTATATTGTCATAATAAGATGAGGTGTTGGTAGGGTATCGACGTTGAAATTACTAATTTATAGGTAACAGGCAGAATTTTCACAAATCATTACCTACTTACTACATTCATATGGCCCTTCAATATCGCATTTTTAGTTTCTGTTAGTAATCGCCCTGTAACTCCACATAGTGATGCGAATTGGCCTTTCCCGTGACATCAAAAAACAGAGTCAAATACAGACACTCGTACCTTTTTCATCCCTGAGACGGTAGACAGGAAGCCCAACTATTGAACTGGTCTCTCATTTGAGTAAGAGTCCGTCTGGGTGGGTACCACCGCAATGTCTATTTCTACCGCCAAGCAGCAGTGTGCATGCACTGCTGTGTTTCAGTTTGAAGGACATTGTAGCAAGTGTAACTACTGAACATAATGAGACTTAACATCTTATTTCTCAGGATGACGAGCGCAGTGGAATGCCAGACATTTTGTAAGTCAAGGTGCTGTATGGTGTTCTTACAGCAGGCAAACGGCATGCTCGTCTCGTCATTCAATGTCATAAAAAAACTCACTTTCGCCATGTATATCTCGTCCGACGATGTTATACAAGCCGAGGATATCTCTACCGTATGTCTACCACGGCATTCGTACCGCAATACGAATACGCTGTCAAGACAGTGAAGGTTAAGTATTTTTATTTAATTTAATGAAGAACTTGGTGGTCTTCAAATTTGTCTTGATTTATTTAAACATTAATTTACAGGATCGAATTGTCCGCAATAAAAGGTTAAAGTCATTATAATCTGTCTAAGCGTATCCTAAATGACCTTCAATACATGGCTAACTGACATTGAAAACCAGACTCGTTAACCATAAAAAACATCTAACCATAAAAAAGTAGAGTTATATTGTAAAACCCTGAATCGCGCAATTGAAATTTTAGTTGGGCACAGAGTATATAGCGTTCGAAAAGTTAGTGTATCGACATTCATAAAGAGACGGTATTTGTGGAAAGCCGTTTTTGGGGACTGTATCTATTGATTCCTCGTCGCGGACCATCCCGCGGCCAGTGATCCTGTTGTACACGGATGACCATTTGTTATCAAATATCTGCTCCGGTTTGGCGTCCACGACACGTCAGCGATCACTCAAGTCGTAGCGAGGTTTAGTCGTGATCCAGTTTGGCTAAAGCCGCTCCTGGAGCGCTCGAGTCAATCTTTGTTTACAGTCCTGTGTCGAGCGTTGCGCTCGATTTCGACTACAGGGCTGCAGTGATTGGGAGATATGAGCCCCAAAGGCAGCGTTCACCACGGTAATTACAGTATTAAAGACATTAAAGGACACTAGAATGTGAGGGATCTCACAGGAAATATAAACATAATTGTCTCGGAAAAGAACTCTAGACGAACTGCGATCAAAAATACAAAGCATTGATGGTAGACATTTATACATATTTTATACGTGATATTGTAAAGATTTACGTACCTCGTAACTTCTTTTTATAACATAATCTCTATATATTTTAAACAAAACTAGAGGTAGACTATGAGCGAAGTAGCAATATAAATAATATTTCGATGCATTATATTATACACACACCTTTTATCCCCGAGGGGGTAGGCAGAGGCGTTATGCAATATTTCGACGTCATCTCATACGTCATACGTCTATGAGTTCAAATTATATATTTTTTTACTTAATTTAATTTTTTCATGTGTCACGTCGTGGAATGATTTTAGCTGCAAGCACTTGGTGGCTGTGTTTTGAGCTTCCAATTTTTTATAATAGTACTTGGCTGAAGAGTGAGAAATGACAACTATTTTATGATTTGGACACATGACAGCTATACTATAAAAATGTATATTATAGCACGATATATTTCAATTCATCTTAATACACCTTTCCATAGAAATCGTCAGGAGACCACATAGTACGACAGCTATAATGAACATTTTTACATATTCGTATCTTAAGATTCATAGTTGTATTCAGAGTGTCTTTGTATCTGGAAAGTGTGGCAAGCGACATATATAACAATGGAATGAAGGGAAAGATACATTGTATTACTTGGTGTGTGTGATACTTTAAGAAAAGCTATAAATCTCGGGATGTGATGTACATTAATATAGCTAGCTGCCGTGTGTCCTCCTAAGACGGAGTACTGACCGACCTGTCGGCAGCCATAAGTAGGTATTTAAGTAGTAGGCATAGAATAGGATTATCTGCGCATGTGTGTAAAAGCCCCGCCCACGTATAGAGTTAAAGAAAGGCAATTCCTATTTTCAGTGTAGATCTATCTATTTTGTCTATTTTTTATTATCCCTCGAAGGGTTTCAAGACAATATTTTACTATTATTGCTGTTTTTTCAGACTTGGTCAAATAATTGTCATTTTTACTCGTTTTTTAAATTAGCAGTTTCCCGGCATAAACTTTAAAGGCGCCAGGTTCCTTCGTAAACATACTACGACATAATATACTGAGGAGATTTTTCAAAAATAGTAAACTAAAATATAAATAGTAGATACTTGACTCTCAACTCAAAGGTAGCTAGCGTAGAGTCTGGAGAGCATGAACTTAACTAACAATAATTATTACTTATTTTATAAAGCTAACTTTTACTAGCAATTTGAAATTTCATACTCAGTATTATACTTATTTGCGCTAAGCTAATTTAATATATTGGGCTTATTATGCCATTTCTGTAATCAGATTTGTTGGTTTTATAAAGGCTACCGTTTGGCTTTTAAGGATCCAACGTTAAATAGATTCTTTACTAAAAATCCACTACAGAGTGTCCCTTTTCCGCCCACTCAGAACGTTTGCTCTTAGTGATGTGTCAAGATAATGTATCGATAGAGCCAAATATTTCCTCTATTTTTTCCGTATGGTCTCACTGATTTATTAAATACTATACATGGATAATGAGACTGATGATGAGCTCGACTTCCAGTAACAAAATGTTCGTGGCTTTTAATTTTTAAGTTAAGTGTACTTGATTCGAATTAAGTAGTATTTTTTAAGTTGTTATCTGCCTTCCTCATTTAATATCTACACTTGTTATTAATTGTCGCAGTTCCCCCACAGCCTCCTTTAGTTCATTGGCCCTTAATCCAATATTGTACTTGAACAGATCAACATCTGGTAAGCTATTAAAATTCTTTCTACATAAAATCACTGGTGGTAGAACTCTCATATGTAAGAGTCCGTCTGGGTGGGTACCACCGCAATGTCAATTTGTACCGCCAAGTAGCAGTGTGCATGCACTGTTGTGTTTCGGTTTGAAGGGCATTGTAGCCAGTGTAACTATAGGACGTAATGAGATTTAACATCTTATGTTTAAGGATGACGAGCGCAGTGGAATGCCACACAGCACTTTGTAACTTAAGGTGCTGGATGGTGTTTCTATTGCTTATGGGTGGTCGTATCGCTTACCATCAGACGAACGGCATGTTCGTCTCGTCATTCGATGCCATAAAAAAAATCAGAAACTATCGACAAGCCGCTATCGACACGGGTCGCCCCTACCGGCGTGTCCGTACACGTGGATCTAATTTGCTAAGGGCCTCGTAGACCCTTTGTTTGCGAGAACAAATTGCTGCCTGATAATTGGTTTAAATCCCTCTCGGGAGCGCCAGTGTGGTGCCACTTTCAGCGGCCTAAACGAGCCAAAAATCATTTGAATGTTTTTATATGAATTGTCTACTGAGCACGTTAAAACGAAGCACGATTAGATTGGTTTAGGATTGGCTTTGTAAATTATTTTTTAATTACTCCTTGGATCGGTTTATTGTAAATGGCAGTAGATTGAGTTCCAAGAGATACTGTGTAGGGATTTAGTACAATATTGCGATATGAGTTGGGTACAATTATTTAGATTTACGGGAAACTACGACCTTAAATTTAACAATCTATTTTAGAGAATTATCGTTTGTTAGTTACTACCAATGGGATATTATTTATAATCAGTATCAAAAAGTCCTAGCAGAGATGCCAGATATGCCCAATACAATATAATGACACATTTTCGTGAAAGATTGTACTTCACCATTTCCTCTGTACGTATTATGCGACTCTTACAGAACTCTCCTCATTTTCATTAAATGTTCAAAAACGCCCATTAGAAACGCTATCCAAAAGCCTCGCAAACTTGGAAAATCCAGGAATCGAAAATGGCGGGCTTTAACATACAGTCGCCCTCTCCCGCTGTAAAAGACATCACACCTTTATCCGGGTAGAAATTTAATTACAGCATACGTTTGATTTTTAAATTGAGTTTCGGAGTGTGTTAAGATTCCTCTACTGATTATACGAATTGCTACTTATTTAATAATACGCCACACAAAATTGAGGCGGACATAAACAAACTTATTTTTCTCATAAATTAAACATTTAATTAAATATTTAATTAATGAGGTCGAAATAGCTCAATTGGAAAGAGCGACGGCACGGTTCGCCGGAGGTCGTGGGTTCGAGTCCCGCTTTCGACTGTTTCTTTTTCAGGATTCTATAAAAATATAAAATCATAAACATTTAATATTAAGGAGCTTGAAATTTATTAGTATTATAATCAACTGCTTATTTCTCGCTTTTTTGTCAATTTAATTTAAAACTAAACGTTTAGTTGTTCACAACTGCGCTCCATCACTTTTCCTGAAGGAATAATCCCACTGTGTCCTTTTACGGGACAATATAATAGTTTACTCGTACACAATAGTAATTATTTTTTAGTTCTTATTTTTATTACGAATATAATCAAGTGGAGCATGGTTTGTGGTCACTTGCCTCCTCGCTAGTCACATTGGATTCGAGACTGCGTGCGCTTCCAAACGCATGGCGCTTGTTCCACCGTTAAGTTGCCCTTTCGGCTAATTTCTCAGTTTTATTGTGGACAATCTAGTGCCAAGCAGTGTTTGGTGGACTGAGACAGTTTAGCTTCGGGAGCGGGACTCCGATAAGTTGACTTGACGTATTCCATTCAGCTAGATTATCGCCTTTCATTTTCTTATTGCGCCCTGTGGTTTATGATTCGTAAAGACCGAACATCCTAACAACTTTGCAATCATGCGCATCATGTAATTTCTAATTACTTATCTCAAATAGGGTGTGTGACTCTAAATTTCAATCAAACACCAATATCAATTTGCGAGTATTATAGAAATCACCCGCTCAATTGAGCCGCCAACCCCGCCTATAAAAGGGCATATTTATGGTCTGTCAGGTGCCTCTTGACATATGGGAGGATCATAAAATAGAACATTTGCCATCTAACGACCCTGCATTAGCTTATACGCATACAATCAAAATTTGACATTTTTGCGAGGAGGGTGTGTCAAGCTGTGGTTTTTTTTATAACTCGTATGTTTCTAGCGATGTTTCGTGAAAGTTCGTGTTTAAGTAAATAGTAATATAATACTTGTTAGGCTTATTAATGAGTAGCGTAGGCATTAAAACCAACGCGTACGAGATTCGTATGAACCGCAAATATTTCTAAAAGTAGGTTTAAACTCTAAAGAATAGATTTAACGTACCGTTATCTAGGATTAAACTAAACAATCAATACGACAAAATTAGTCAGCAATAATCTTTGTTGGATATTTACAGTGCTTTTTTGAGGTTTGCATACGATTATTTAAATCACCATTTTCAAATATAATAGTCTATTTGTTAAATTATTGTGCCATTGTGCAGGTAAAAAATCAAAGAATGAGTTAAGAGTAATAATTTAATAATTCGTACCAAACTAGATAATGTAAAGAGCATCTATATATTTAGAGCTTTATCTAATGTAGCTATTATGAACAGTGCTTACTTTAAACAGGGGTTTGTCTATTTGACTTTGATTATTTAACAAAATTATAAAACAGTAAAATCACGATGGATAACGTTGTGGGAAGATACTAAATATAGTTTGAGTTTTTTGGTGCAACACAGAGACTGATGTAATCAGCATCGTTACAAAAATAAGAAACACCTAAAAGAAAATACTTTTTTGATGATGTATTAATATAAATGATTGATGTTATCGGGATTTGTTCAGTATTGAACTGCCATCTCGTCTTATTTATCTGAAAAACGTTCAGATAAGATACCATTTGAGAAATGATGATTAATTTCAGTTGTTATTTTCCTCCATTCGTTTTTTTATCTTGTGTTTCAACATATATTTAAGACGCATTTTATTGATGTGTCGTTTGCCGTGATATCTGTTAGGTGAGATATATTAGTGGGTTTGTGTGTGGACTCGGCTAGTCGACTTTATCAATCGATTTTTGTAAGAGAATTAATGATGCGACGCGTCGATGTAAGGTGAGGCTGTCATCTCTATGACTCGCATAATTTGGGACAGACGTGAGATAAACTATTGCATTTCATGCATGCTAAATCCTGGGTAGCTTATCATGATATTATAGTACCACGCCTTTTTTTCAGTGGTACGCAGAGATGTATAACAATACCAAAATTTCGCTAGCTATGTTATGCCATGTAATAGAGGGCGGGCTCATTCCATATAGTGGGCACCATTTCAGATTCCGAGCTAATACTGAGCATAAAAATTATCACTTTGTCCGACCCGGAAATCGAACCAGTGACCTCAGCACGGTAGTCGTACCGCCATGCAACATACCGAGGCGGTCAAATAATAAAATCACCAAAACTAAACTAAAAGTGGCATGTGCGTTAAACACGATTAGCTGTAACCGAACTCCCTCACCCCGCGACTCCCTCGCAAATAAAATAATTCATAAACAGGAGGGTGGCGCAACGAATTAGCCAATTACTGCACTAGATTTGCACTCGTTTTGACTCGATATTATAAACTAGTAGTGCTCGCGGCTCCGCCCGCGTGAAAAGTTTTTCCGGGACAAAAATATTTTCCCGGGATAAAAAGTAGCCTATAGCACTCAGGAGTTATGTAGCTTCCTATAAGTGAAAGAATTTTCTAAAACGGTTCAGTAGTTCCTGAGATTAGCGCGTTCAAACAAACAAACAAACTAACAAACTCTTCAGCTTTATAATATTAGTATAGACTAGTAGTGCTCGCGGCTCCGCCCGCGTGAAAAAGTTTTTCCGGGACAAAAATATTTTCCCGGGATAAAAAGTTGCCTATAGCACTCAGGAGTTAAGTAGCTTCCTATAAGTGAAAGAATTTTCAAAATCAGTTCAGTAGTTCCTGAGATTAGCGCGTTCAAACAAACAAACTCTTCAGCTTTATATTATTGGTATAGATGTATCAATATGTTACTTTTAAATTGATTCGCTTACTTGGAAATTTTGAATAATAAAAGTGTGGTACACACATGGGTTCGATACGCGGATCAAACCACTACTTATATTGTTTTTGTACCTTGAATTTTATAGCGCGTTGAAATCGGTTATAGGCAAGGAAGTCAGAGTTGAGTTAGAAGTTCCATGATAAGCGAAAAATTGAATTATGCTTTTTTTTTTTTTTTAAAATGGCCATCTTCGGCTCATTAGGGACGGCTGCGGGCTTCCTCCGACTCACGTCTAAGTTGTCGTCCGCAACCGCCCCTGCGCGTACCGCGTTTTTGCGGTCCTTTTTTCCTGTTGCGGGGGCTCAGAAGCCCCCGAAACACCGTATCGTGTCCGCCTTTTGGTGTCCGAGGCAGCGTGAGACACGCTGCCTCGGACATGTCCATCACGGGGGTCACAGAAGTTGGCTAGACTAATGGGTGGGCGGCACGTCCCGCCCACACGTGACCCCCGGAGGCCCCTATTAGTCGCCTTTTACGACAGGCAGGGGATACCGTGGTGGAATTCTCCAAACGCCCCCAATCCACAGGGCGGGAGACGTCGGTCAGTCGTCCACCCGACGCCTCCTACGTCTCGTCTGGCGGCGGGAGGGATCACCACTGCGCTGGCGATCCCTCTCGGCACTCTCCTTCCGCGAGAGGACCGCCTCGCAGAAGTGGGCCACCGCCTGCCAGGCCTCCCGGCCGCCGACCATGGAAGCGACCACGGCCGGCAGCGAGAGGTCTTCTCCGACGACTGTTTTGAGAGCGCTGCGCTCCTCATCCCAGGCTGGACAACACTCCAACGTATGTTGGACCGTGTCCATTGGGCAGTTGTCACAATAGTGACACACGGCCGACTCCTCTACACCTACCACCCGAAACAGGAACTCACCGAAGCAGCCATGCCCGGTGAGCACCTGCGTCAGGCGGTATGTTGCCGCTCCGTGGCGCCTGTCCAGCCATTCGGCAAAGACAGGACGCACTGCCTCTACGACCCGGTGCCCCCACGACGGGGCCTCCAGCCTGAGACGCCACTCCTCCACGGCGGCTCGCCGTAAGGCGGCCCTCTTGGCCTCCACCTCCTTCAGGGCCGGACGCTCCCCGCGACTGAACGCCTCCTCCCGCCAATGGAATACATCGGCAAGGGATTTGGCGTCCAGGTCCCAGGGCAGAAATCCGGCCAATAGGCAAGCCGCCTCGAAAGAGACCGCCCGCTGCGCTAAAGCTCTCTGCGGGGCGCGCAGAAGGGCGACGCAGGGGCGGCCCAGGGAGTCAGCCCAAACGGGGCTGCCATAAAGGGCTATGGACCGCACGACTCCGTGATACAGCCTCCGGCAAGGGAAGCCAGGACCTTCCAGGTTGGGCAGCAGGCGGGAAAGAGCGCCCGCTGCCCGGGACAATTTCGTCCTCAACTCCTTAAAGTGGGTGCGGAATCGCCATCGGCTATCTAGGACTAAACCTAGATACCTCATGCTAGAGCCGATGGGGATCCGCACCCCCCCAACGACGATGCCGGCACCGGCCGGTGGCCCTCTCCGGGGTCCGTGAAAACACACGGCCTCGGTTTTCTCGAGGGCCACCTTCAACCCTAAACGTTGGATTCTACCAACTACTTGGCCGGTGCCCGCCGCCGCCAGAGTTGCGGCGTCCCGGAAGGTCCCAGCAGTCGCTGTGACTAACGTATCGTCGGCGTAACAAGTCACGCCGACGCCCCGGAGATTGGAACCACGGAGCACCCAGTCGTACCCGATGTTCCACAGGAGAGGGCCCAAAACCGAGCCCTGTGGAACACCGCACGACATCGCTCTTCGGTGCCACCCATCGGCGCCCGGATACACCACGTGCCTGTCAGACAGGTACGCGTGCACCAAACGCCGGAGATAGGGCGGCACCACGTGGTACCGCAGTGCCTCGTGGATGCAGGGCCAGGGCAGCGAGTTGAAAGCATTGGATATATCCAATGATACAGCTATCACTACACTGCCTCTGGCCACTGCATCCTCCGCCTGTGCCTTCACCCGCAGAATCGCGTGGACAGTGGAACGTCCCCTCCTAAAAAAATTGAATTATGCTAGTCGTTGTATTTATTTCTAACTATATTTACAAAATGAAGTATAAAAATACCATACTATAGTTCATATAAGATCTCAAAATATTGTATTTTTGTGCCATCAAAAGGAAATAAAGGAAAAGCGACAATTTGTGCCTCAAAATTCTGGCTGAATGACAATAAGGTTTATAAAAAAAAACAAGAACATGTCTAAAATTCTATCCAAGACAGTTTATACTTTATATACATTTTTGAATAGAACTCCTAAAAACCAGCCTTTTAAAATAAATCGTTTAATTTTAAAGACCTATTTCGAGGCTTATGTAATTTTATTATACTTAAAAACTACACTTAAAATATGAAAGTTTTTAAAATAGTTACTTATAAATGGAGGTATTTATTTTTAATTTTAATTTTTTTCTTTTATTCTTTTCCTTATTTTTTTTAATGAATTTAAGTTCCGTAATATGTTGTCCCTTTAATATCCCTAAAGTTTGAGCCTGGTTAGATTTTCAGGCCCAGCACCCATACAAAAACCGGACATCTTTATAATTCTATATTTAAAGTTTCTTTTTAACTCTATTGCCTCGTAGACTGCCTCGGTGGCGTAGTTGTATTATGGTACGACTGCAATGCTGAGGTCTCGGGTTCGATTCCCGGGTCAGGTAAAGTGATATTGAGTTTTTCTATTCAGTATCAGCTCGGAGTCTGGAATTTGTGCCCGATATGGCGATAGGCTCGCCCCCTATCACATCATGGGACGGAATAATGGCGAAAAGTGGGTGCACTAGTTGCGCCTCTGCCTACCTCTTCGGGGATAACAGGCGTGAGTGTATATATGTATGTATATGCCTCGTAGAAAAAATAAGTGAAGTAAGCGATTGGTGACAGGCCGCACGCGCCTCAGTAAACTATTATACGGACTGGATTATTTATTGTTAAGGGTAGGTGCCAACGAGGGTGCGGCAGGTGATCTTGTTGACACACATTTAGTTCGGGGGTTGATCAATCAAAGGGTTGTTCCCATTTGTAACACGGTTATAGCATAGCACTTGTTATTTTCGGGACATGGATTTGTAGAGAATTCGTGAGGTATACCTACAGTGTTTTTTTATACTCTACCAAATACTTATCAGTAAGACCACTATTAAATTTTTAATAAATTTTATCGTTGGCAGACGTAGAAAGCTTTAGAGCTTGTTTATACAAAAAGAGTAAGATGTTTACCACTCACGCCTCACCTAGCGCCGCGCATAGCGATTGTCCCAATTCAACACCTTGGATTTTTAAATGCGACTTTGGAGGCATTAGAACGAATATACAGGCAACCACATAAGTAGTTGAGCTCATTCAAAAATTCAAAACTATAGATACACTTTTGTATTCTTACGAAAGTTCTTTTTTTTATGGCATTGAATGACGAGACGAGTATCCCGTTCGCCTGATGCTAAGCGATACGACCACCCATAAGCAGTAGAAACAAAATCCAGCACCTTGAGTGACAAAGTACTGTGTGGCATTCCACTGCGCTCGTCATCCTGAGACATAAGATGTTAAGTCTCAATATGTCCAGTACCTACGCTGGCTATAATTGGTTTTTCTCTTCACAATACAAAAATAAAAGGGATTTACTTAACTTCACACAAAGAAATAAAAATATTACAATTGAACCTAACTCGTACAAGTGATTTGAAATTTTGAATTTGTTCAGCTAATTATGTGGCTGACTGTACCTAGTTTAAACACATTACAAATTATAATTAGTGAACTTACCACCTAACTCCGGTATCCGATGATAAAACATGCCGGTTCTGGCGAGCCATTCTAGCTGCATGTGGTGGAGGACCCGGTCTCCAGGATGGTGGAACGCGGAGGGCATGGGGCCTCCCGGCGGTACTGATCCTGGTTGCAACTGAGGATAGTTGAACAACGCTGCTGACTGCGCGGCCACTAGCGCTGGGTTTTGCGGCAGGAGACCTGGTTTCGGTATTATTCCTGTGGGAGAAATAAGTTATTTGTTGTGGTTTTGCTGGTTATGATTATGTAAATTTTCTGGTAATAGAAAAAGAAAAGTCAATAAAAATGGACCCCATTTTAATTTTATTGCATTTGACGGACTCGGGTATGGTTGCCCAACGGGAAAAATATTTAAGTTTAGTGCTTTGGATTTATTACTGCGGTAAAGGTTGGGGAATTAAAAAAAAACATTATAAGCCCTTCGCACTCGGAAAATTTTAATAGATCACAGTGATAAAAGTGGAATTTCATGTCCACGAGGAATAAGTATTGGATTCTCGAGTAACATACCCGGTCTGTATCCCTCGTAGCTTTCATTACTGCCCTCAACGCCTGGCGATATGGGCGGGCTGTAGCTCTCCGAACGATTGCCTTCTTCTGACACAGGAGTTGTACTCCTCGGGCTGCTATGACCAGACCTTGGACTTCCCTCTATCCTATCATATTTATTTATGGTGTTCTGTTCTATTTGCGTATCATAGTTCTCCTGGTAGGTGTTCATATAACTTTTGTTGTGTATCAAAGACAAATATTTCTCATGTGTTAGTTCCTGATTCGTTTTTGGTTCCAGTTGCCTCGATAGTAACGCGTCGATGCAGAAGGATTTCTTTGCTTGGTTCAACACTGTTTTGTCTTCGTAGTACTTCATGTTTTTGGGTGAGCACGACCGACTGTGCTCGGGGTTTGAGTCCTGATCGATTTCGAGAGGTTTGTCTTGGTCGTTCGAGTCCCTTCTGTACATTGTGTGAAGGATTTGAGAGGACATGATTACATTATCTGAAAAAGGAAAGCTGGTTATAATGTTGATTATGGAATATGGATGTTCATTGTTTTTAAAATTGTTGGACAAGTAAATAATAAAATCATGTGAAAACCTATAATTCAAGTCATAAATTTTCGGTTTGGTTTATAGTACCTATTACAAATATTCTAGTATAATATATGTTCGTTCATCAATATTTTTATATTCCCTTCAATACAATTATTTTTCATTCGCATTTTAATACCCAATCGTCTAAAAGCTACTGAAAATAATTATATCCTGGCATTTTACATATTAACTCGCACAGGTACCTGTTTGATACAGCTTTAATAGGTACTGTTAGTCAGTCGCAGTTTATCAGAGCGCGTGTCTGCCACGCGTCGGCTAATTAAATTGATATAACGCTCACTATACGTTCAGGTTTCATGATATAAATCACGATGTAGTTGGTTTACTGTGGATCTGCCTTTGACGTAACTTTCCGGTATTCCGGTTTTGAGTTATGTAGTTTCGAATATTTTGAGAAATGTGCATGTGAAGGAATTTCGGATTGTGCTCGTAATATTTTTAGCTTCCCATAGCATTTAGCATGATATTAAATCTTTCTGTGTATGTTTTTTTAATCACAGCTATTTAAACTTAATGCACTGTTACAGAAATGCCAGTATACTAATGTAGCATTAATCATTCTAACCATACTTGTTTTTATTTACTATTATTATGCAATAAAGTTACGAGACTGTCCCGCCCTCACACCCACCACTGCAACTTCTGTAAGCCAGGATCGGTAGTGGCACGCATTTTGTGACACTAAGCAGTGAAACTCAGTGAGACTCTGAGAGCACTAATTAGTCTTAGAGTTGGAAATATATTTTCCACTTCCCTCTATATAGCAAAGCGGAGATAAAATAATAAACTAAAAAGGTAATAAAGTTAGTAACAAAAATGTCAAGATCACGAATAAAGAGAGGAAATTTTCTAGCTGGTTGATAATTGACCCAGAAATCAACAACGAAGCGTCTCCAAATATCCTATCAAAACGAGATATTATGCAGAGTAAATAATCTTATATTTAAGAAATTAAATGCTTTGTTAAGTGGAATAGACTGGAATTAAACAACAACGTAGGTACTGAAGCTGGAAAAGTATGGTTTTACTGGCGTATGATGAGGAATGCTCCTAACAAAAATAACATTGCTAAAAGTTATACTTTAAGCAAGTAGCGTTTCTAATAATGAAGTCCTTAACAACTTGGTTTTTAAACATTTATAGTTTATAGATCTAAATACTGATAATCTCGTGGATGATGCAATAGCAATGCCAGCAGAAACATTGCGGTCTCGGTCTATTTTCTCAATCTCAGTATCATCAAAATGGGACATTCACTTTGATAATTATTGATACACTGAAGTTGTATTTTTAGCCGTGATATAAATTTATTTAAACACACATAACTTAGCAAGTTTGTTAATAATATTATTTACGAGTCGAAGCGACATACAATGCAATAAATAACAGATTGGCACGGTCATTACTTTAAGAAAAAGTAATAAACATAAACAACCAAAACCGTAGAGTTCGTTACATTATTACGCATAGGGTTGCCACGCGTCCGGATATAGATGGACATAGTTAGGCTTTTAAAATGCGTGACCGGCCAAACTAAACGATGTCAGGCTTGTCCGGCAATTGTTAGGCTTTATACATTTGACCAATGACTTTTAGGTGGCGGTAAAATGCGTAAATTAAATGGCCATAAACTTGGGAGGTAAAAGAACAAAAAAGGTCGCGAGAAAAAAAGAAGCGCAAAATCCTTAATAATAAATTAGGTTCTCCGGCCTTTTTTACCCAAATGTCCGGCTAAATTGGCTAGTCTGTCAGGCTATTGGGTCTGACGACCTAGCAACCCTAATTCCGCATGGCATAAAATCAATTAAACGTATGTAGGTTTCCGTATGGAATATTCGCGTAATCGGTATTTTCCGGTGTCATATCCACAACTTGCTAACGTCTCGTTCCGTATCGACTGATAAGTGTTTATTAATTATAACTTTATTAACTTATTTATTGGATTTCACTGAATAATGCACATCAAATTAAGTGATAAGTGAGCTGTGTAAATAAAGCTTATCGTTGATAATTTTTAACGAGTAATGGAGAAGGGCCTTGATTTTCTCATTTACGTGGTTAGAGGCATTGTACTTATACTAAATGTTAGCAAAGGGTTTATTTAAAAATTAATAGAATTAAAAAGTTTTGCTAGTGTAGTTTTGAGAATATTTCATTACTCTTTTGATTAATTTGCTTCGTTATGAAATTATATTGGCTCTATAGAATAGAATAAGTACTAAAATATTAGTCAAATATTAAACTTTTAAATTATATTTAAAAGTTTACTAATACTTACGATGGTTTCACAAATTAACAATTGAAAGTTTAAATTGAAATAGAAATTTGCCTTGAAAATTCCAGAAAAACCATACGAGGATTGATGAATAGGATGAGGAAATCAGTATCACCTTATATAATTTTGAATATTGAGTGCTTTACTAAAGTGTGTTACATCTTTTTGCTTATCCCATGATTAAAATAAAGTCGCCCACCGCGTCTGTATGCGATAAACTCAAAAACTACCAAACGGATTTTGATGGAATTTGGTATGCAGATAGTTTGAGACCATCCCAGGGTTTTACGTTATTTTTTATCTCGGGCAAATATATAGAGGGACCTTTATCCCGGAAAAACTATATCGCGCGAGTGAAGCTGCAAGCTAAAGCTGGCTACAAATAAGTTTCTATTTCATGGGTACCTAATGCCGTAATTATCGTTTTCACGGCGCGGCGGGGTTTTATTTTTTAAAATATTTTTCAAATACAAGAGTGGTAACCCATATTAATTATTAACAATTTAATAATTTCACTAAAATTTATGTTTTATCGTAAAGTTGTAAATGTAGCGCTTTAGGACCGATGCCCGCGAGCTCGGGGTTTGTAGTCGTACCCTAATTAAGTGAATAAAATTTGAGAAAAAAATTTTGGTCTATGACAATTGCGCGTGTTTGCAAATTATACTGAATATTGCAGTTGCACTTTATCCGTTGTTTTAGCGGTAAAGGAAAATATCACGAGGAAACTTCCATACCTGAGATGTTCTGGATGATGTTGCTACTGTTTATGGGTGGTCCTATCACTTACCATCAGGCGAACGGCATGCTCGTCTCGTCATACAATGCAACAAAAAAAGAACTCCGGGTCCACAGACCGTATACGCTGTCATTAGCCCAATGAAGCCAGATGATAATCAGAAAATGTTTAATGAACGTTATTTGCGTGTAAAAGTGCTAAAAAGCTATTATGACCTACCTACTACCAGCTTACACCTATCGGTCTTGTTTCTTTGTTTGCAACTTATTCATTGTTTGTTATTCTATCTATCTGCTCTACTATTCCAATATGTTTTCTGCGTATTTGTTTATGCGAATTCCTATTAGTACTTAGATAATGTACTCTATCCTAACTGTTGAGGAACGTTGTGTTTAATATGTCTTTTGTCTATAGATGTAAATATATTTTTCAAGTATTCTTTAACTACAAAATTATCATTAATTTGTTTTTTACTTTTAATGAATACTGCACCTTAAATAGTATAAACTCACCTAAATAATGATCACTAGCTGAAACACACTCCACAATCACTCACGTCACCAACAAATCGAAATGTCGAAATTCAAATTTACGAAAATAGAATCGCGCGCGTAACCGCCCTAACGGTAGTTTTGTAACTGAATTATTTAAGGCTCGGCTATCACCAATTATCGTCCCATACTGCAATGTGTATGGGACAAAACGACTGGGCGGTACTCGTAAACCAGGTTACTTGGACCCTAAAGAGTCTACACGCTCTAGGGTGTCGGAGTTCATGTTGATTTGGATTGTTTCTTGCTCCACCCTGAACATGTTTTGTCTTGCTCTAATGTTAGCTATTTCGTTCGCACACATGGAGATTTATGCGTCACTTGTATTTTCTCTGCCGACCACAATGCTACTCGTGTTTGCACAGTAGTTGCTTATGGCTGGATTTAAATTATTTTTCCATTTAAAGTCGCTTTTTGCGTTTTGTTCTGTTAGCAGTAGCAATTCCAAATTAGAATTGTTTAACTATATATGGTTTTATATGAATAATTAGCATGTATGGCGAATTTTTACCTTCAGCAATATGTTTTCGCAAGAGTTACAGCTTGCGGTGACGATTAATCATTTTGCTTTCATTGCGGAGGGAGGTTTAAGCTCAGATATAATATTTATGCTATTGTTTTGGGTTTTTATTGAATTGAGATTTTATTCTGAATGCTTTCGTAAGTCATTTGTTTCTTTCTGCGTATTGATTTTTATAATCTGTTAAAGTTAAAGGAAGGTACAATCAATATCCTTATAAATATTATACAGGCGTTTGATAATCTGTCTGCAAATAAACATAGCGTAAGAATAACATGAAAAAACTGTCAACCAATTATTTTTCTACACAAATGTAAAAAATATATTTATAAGACAGCATACAATAGAAATATGGATAAAATACACTAGGATGATTTAATTAAGTACCTACCTACGCGTAGATTCACTGTGTAAAATGTATCAACAACTGTTTTGATAATTTGATATTAGCTGCGGAACGTGATATTTCGGGATCTCTCATAGGCCCATGCCATAACACTTGTTTTTGCTACTGTGGGATGTATTAAAATTTTATTTTATATCTTAATATACATTTCCTGGTAAGTAGGTATTCTTTTTCCGAACAATGACTTAATTTTGAGTTTTATAAGAAGGTCCAATAGTAGATTAGAAAGCAAAAAATTAGTATTCATGATATTTTAATCAAATATCTCAAATTTAAATATTTTTGAGTCACATACTTCCATTTTTCTATGACTAATACTTGCTTGGTACAGATGTTTGTAATATTATGTTTGAATTACCGCTACTTTGCGCGAGAAACACGCAAGTGCGTTATCTACTAAACACAAATATTGATGGAATCTTTGGTAGATATGTTGCTGGACTTTTAGAGTTACCCGACAAAGTACTACGTTTGATGAAGTAGGGTTTTATTACGATAATATGTAATAACAATCTTAACATAGCGCATAGAAACAATGTCATGGACATATACTAAATGAATAACCGAAACTAAAACTTACATCTACATTCATAATAAGATTGAACAAACATTTTTTTAACATTGCAGCAGAATGAAAGTAAGAAGTAAGTTCAAACTAGTAGTGGGCCTTGTTGCGACGACGGCATCACTACGTAGAAAAGTATCATTGCAAGAGGCATTTATTTTTAAGAAAATACATATACACTTACCTATTTTGTAACAAAATTAGAAGGTTTTGTATATGCTTATACTGCATATTTATTAGGATTTGTTTTCACTAGTTCTTTTATGGAAGCATCTAGGCGCAGTTATTTTGCTCAGTGGCGTATGGTTTTCAGATTTTTATGGAAAGTATGATTCGTGATTGAACTCCCGTTGTTAATTTTGGTGTTTATACAGTTTTTGTTATTTGCACTATATTCTATTTCCCAAGAAAGTGACTTCTTATGTTGATAGCATTTTTTATCATACCTAAATCCCTAAACATAAATAAAAAATAAAATAAACATAATCGCCTAACACCGCATTACAATCAATGGAACACGACATAAAAGTGTACACAAATTAAATCTCAAGGAAATAGCGCGTTATAGAGTGAGACAGAAGTTTTTTCTACTTGCCATTGTTTTACAGGGCGGAGCGACTTCTGTGCGCCAATAGTCGCTTGCACGAGTAGGATAGAGATAGTATAGGCAACTGCCGCTTGTCTGGCCACTTGCCCGCCGCGCTGTCACCGCGCGCGTCTGCTCACCCTTAATTACGTATGAATGTATGATGCTATCAAATTAAGACGTCTTGTGATTTGTATGGGCTGTTAGCGTTGCGATGTATCATATAATTGTTAATTTTGTATCTTGGATGCAGTAATTTAATTTGGCATGGGAGTTTGTTTGCGAAATCACGATCTTATACAGTGGGATTATCAATGTCTATTGTTTTACTGTATAAGTTAGCGCTTCTACCTCAACTAGCTGGCTTTTATCTTCTATGTTTGTCTAAATCCCAAAAAATGATGTCTAATTCGGACTCTACAGCGTCGTAAAGCCAAGAATATCCATGTCTTAAGTGTAGCGTGCTTATCCTAAAAAAAATACGATTCATAGGGACCTTTAGAAATAGCATCACTATGAATAAAGCAATATTGATAAGGTTTTTGCGGTCTAACACTTCTTCTCGATTATCTCGATTATCTCTGCATTCAAATTTACAAACTTCGTCTTTAAAAATCTCTTTCAGCGATCGCCCATTGTAAAACCATGTCTTTCGTCTTTGTTATTTCTTGTATATTTTATTGGTGATAAGAAAAAAAACTGTTACAATATATTACATAGCATAACGCATTTTTCGCTTTTCATGCGAAGAGGTGTGACACACCCACATTTCGTCAGCTATTTTAGGTCCCATGTTGTAGGGACATTAAAAAAACATAATTAAGGATTTTGGCTACAAAAAGTAATCTCAAAAAAAAATAAAAGTTTTCAAAATACATCGAGTATAGTATAAAAATAAAGAATATTTAACGATGATTACGTGTATAAATATAACTTATATGTTTTATTGGAGTTTCGAATAGGAAATGCTACTAAACCACATCACACTTTACACTAATAATATTAATGCGTTTATGTTAGTTTATCTTTTCAGTTCTTCAATGAATTGAATAAAGATTGCAGGTATTGACGCAGTCCTCTGTTTTTTTATGAGATGGCTTTATGGCTTGCTAACATCCTTTCCGATTAAAAAATAAAGTTTTCTTAGAATTTCTTGCTATAATGCACTTAGGAGAAAACTGTAAATGGCAATATCATCGTGATATGTTTGTAATTTTTTTATTTGAAGTCTAGAACAGCAGATAAACGAAATCTTGAATTAATGCTGACTCAATGATAATGACATAGAATTTTATTAAGGACGGCCACTTTGAAGAAATTCAGCCAGAATAACTATATGTAACAAGACATAATTTATTTATTTATTTATTAAGATATGGAAGACTTACAGCGATAAAATACTAAAGAACTATAAACTAGTTAACTGATAGCCAATAACAAGTCTTCACTTATAGCAATATTATAGCTAGAGATGAGCAAACAAGTACTGCAGCTAGTTAGACAATTTATAATTAGATACAATCAAATATTATAAGAAGTAATACAGAGAAAAAAAAAGGTACTGTATATCTATAAAAGGCAATATATAATAATACTATGAAAGCCAAATAACCTACATATTATCTGGTTTAAAAAAGTTAAGGCTTAAGCATCTTCTTGCCGAGGACACACTCATTGTGAATGGATCGAAATCGCGCTCCTTACACATCTTGTTAAAACTTGCACTTGCACGCACAATATAACTGTTTTGTCTATAATTTGAAGACGCTTGATGAGACTAACATCTTACGTCTCAGGATGACGAGCGCAGTCGATTGCCACACAGTACTTAATAACTAAATGTGCTGGATGGTCTTGCTACTGTTTATGGGTGGTCGTATCGCTTACCATCCAGAGGAACGGCATGCTCGTCTCGTCATTCAATGCCATAAAAAAAACATCAGTACGGTACGGTACACAAGGTGTTAAAGTGGCCAACGTTAGTATGTCTTGTTCCGGTATCTGCTTGAATATATCCAGTTCAAACCGGCATAAATGCATCAACTGGTGAGAATAACCATTTCTCGTTAGTCAATGCTCGACCATACTCCGTTTACCATCAAATGCAGAGGGGTAACTAAGCCTTGCTGACGTAAAAAGTATAGAGTACAAATAAAATAGGATATTTTATTTACGCCACTTACACAGACATATTTTTATTGAGCTTATTAGTCGTGTCCCTAACCGTACCATACCAGCCCTGTTTTATATACTGCCCATTGTTGAGCACGGGCCTCCTCTACAATTGAGAGGGGTTAGGCCTTAGTCCACCACGCTGGCCTAGTGCGGGTTGGCAGACTTCAAATATCTTGGAAATTCACAGAACTCAGGTACGCAGGTTTCCACACTATGATTTCCTTCACCGTTAAAGCAAGCGATAATTTACAAAGAATACACACATATTTTTTTTTTAAAGTCAGAGATGTTCTGTACCTGCGTCGTGTCCTTATCATATTCTAGTGAAAATGTAGAAATAGTTGAAATATAACTAAGATTCCACCTGAGGAGCGACTGACCGTTTCGCAAGCCTTATCGAGATTCGATAGTGATGTCATCTCGTTTCTCGACACGCCACGTGTGAATCACTCTATAATTTCCAAATCATTTGGGCTCAATTCGTCATGTCATCTAGGAGCTGTATACTAGGCAGTTGACAGTATCTTTGACCGTAAAATTTAACAAAGAAATAATATTTAAAACCATAAGCATAATCATAGCTCTGTATTTCGTCCATACCCCTTTAGTTTTTAAAACAACAGCTGTATTGCAGTTCGCGATTGATTTCAGGTCAGATATAAAGATTTAACATAGCACGTTGGTAGCCTCTCTATTGTCGTATAGGTGATGCAAAATATATTAAAGTAGTCCTCACTAACTCAGCTTTTTTGAACAATTCGTATTAATTGGTGTGACTCTACCAATTGAAACTTAAAGCCTATTTTTTAATTTTCATATTGCTTTCAATTCAATCAAAAGAAAAATTTTAAGCCATCACTAAATAAAACGATTGCAGTGTGTAGCTCATGGACGACCCGTCGAAGTCTGAATGGTGTCACCTGTCGAGATAGAGTCGCGTTAAGCATGAATTATTTGCTTTTTAACAACGCGCCTGTTTGATTTACAAACAAATGTGTTTACCGATCACACTTTATCGCCATGAGAAGATTTCTGCTTGCCCATATTTGTAGTCATTTCTAATAGTAATTTATGATAGTGTCCGAGTAAATAAATACACCCAAAAATTATACGTGAACGTTTGCTATGCCATAGTGGCTGTCAGGACTTTCAATATGAGTTCCAGGTTCAAAATAAATATTTGTGAATATCTTGAACATTCTGCAGAATCAATCGCACTTAAGATCTCTCGTTTCTCAGTTATTTAATCGCTCGTCCGGTCATAAAGATCCGTGGAAGTCGGCAACTTTGCCATATATATTTTGCCGTATTCGGATGCGATACATTGAGCATTGTTAACTGCCGAAAAAGAAACATTAATCAATAGAAGACCCATTCGGTGAAATACTTTTGTATTCTGCTGATGGCACTTCTAAAAATTTCTTTTGCTAGCCATCAATAATTAAAAAAGTCATGTGGCCATTTTGATATTAGTGCTCGGTCCCACTAGAATGTTAAAGCTATTAATATTGGCACTGCGGTTTGTGGCGGTAATTTGTTTGTTTATCTTGTATGTAGATACGGCGGTCGCACGGCCGCGGTCGGTGTGCACACACGCCAATATCGTCTGTCATAGAAGCGATATTTTTAGCTCAACTTACAATTTTTGTATTGATTTCATTGATGTATTAGGTTTTTTTTTAATATATCAATGATTGATTTAATATTTATCGAAGTATAGCTTTCGCAGTGCTGATATATAGTACGGCATTGTATTGGTTCGCAGTGGTAAATTGGTATTCTACACCGCCGGCCGCCAGTTATCCTACTTGATATCTATCTGGGTGAAAACTCTAAGCTATGTTGTTTTATATATGTGAGCTAATTGTGGTATATATGCCCCACTTTTTGATATTGCGCTGTGATTTCAAGACAATAATTTGTATTCAAGCATAATTTACTGATAATAATTAATAGATCCGTCCTTGAACATATTTAAAAATGTGCATTTGTCTTACGTAAATATATATCATAAAATATATATCAACCGTAACAAGGGATAGACACTTACAGTAGAGTTTAGTTTTTAGATGTAGAGGTGTGTATCCACACGGGCTTGATAAAATTAATGCGATTTGTAATCCACATTTGAAATTCACGATTTTTGTTCCTTGAATGCCATTGAGGATATATATTTTCCTGTCTTCTGAGTCGCACCCTCCGATGGTTTAGGTTTGATGAGCATTGTAGCCAGTGTAACTACAGGACATAATGAGACTTAACATCTTATGTCTCAGGATGACGAGCGCAGTGGAATGCCACACAGTATTTTGAAACTCAAGGTGCTGGATGGTGTTTGTACTGTTTATGGATGGTCGTATCGCTTACCATCAGGCGAACGGCATGCTCGTCTCGTCATTCGATGCAATAAAACAATGATGCGAGGGAAGACATTATAACCTTAATATGTCGTTAGACTTGTCGTTGTATGTTCCTAAACATGTTGGATAATAGATAATGGTCGGAGCATCTATCCTCCTGGGGCAGCTATACCAAAATTTCTATACATTGCTATTAAATCTCAAAATTGATACTACAATCTATAGGGTGTTTAAATCATTCGAGCTCTAGTTATTTTCCCATAGATTAACCAACTTTACAACTAGAAAATTAGTTTACACTGAAGACCAAGTTTAAAAAAATTTTTTGGGGCATTTATGACCAAATAAGGCCAAGCAACGCCTTATAGTTGCTGGAAAGAACAATCTAAAGGATTTCCGCTTTTGATGATTATTATAAGTACAGATAAAATGAAAATATAGTCTGAAATTTTAGGATTAGTGGCCGTCTGCTCCAAAACAATATCACAGGAAGTTTCAAAAACATGTTTCACTATCTATTATCAGTGGAGTTATCTACACACGTTAATTGACAGTAAGCGACGTTAAGTGAGTGTAAACAGAGCGGCGTCCCGGGTTCAATTCCGTTCGGCTATATGTTATCATTTAATGGACATAGAGTGCTACTGTATCGGGCGCGATAAATATTGTTTGCTATAATGTTTTGTAGATAAAGAGTTGAAAGTTAGAAAATGTTTTTAGATTTGATGCCATCAAATTATCGGTTGTTTCAAGATTTAATGTGTGGGTGTCACTGATAGACAGAACTACTTGAGTTTATAATAAACTAGCGGCCTCGACAGACGTTGTCCTGTCCTAAAAAGGAAATAAAATCCTAGAACCCGAGTCTTAACCATTCTGGAATCCACCTGAAGACACACAAAAAAATTTCATTAAAATCGGTCCAGCCGTTTTTCCCGCGCAATTTTCTTAATTTTTTCTTTCATAAGAACCTTCTCCTGACAATAATAAACACATCAAAAAAAGAAATAACGAAATCAGTCCAGCCGTTCACGCGTGATGCCGTGACCAAGAAAATTGGGATTCATTTTTATATAATAGACTAGCGGCCCCGACAGACTTTGTCCTGCCCTAAAAAGGAAATAAAATCCTAGAACCCGAGTACAGCGCTAATCTAAACCATTCTCGAATCCTCTTGGAGACACACAAAAAAATTTCATTAAAATCGGTCCAGCCGTTTTTCCGCGCAATTTTCTTTCATAAGAACCTTCTCCTGACAATAATAAACACATCAAAAAAAGAAATAACGAAATCAGTCCAGCCGTTCACGCGTGATGCCGTGACCAAGAAAATTGGGATTCATTTTTATATAATAGATTTACAACTGCAGAGCTAATATTATAGAAGACTAGCTTTTGCCCGCGTCTCCGCCCGCGTTAGAAAGTTTTTCCGGGACAAAAAGTAGCCTGTGTTAATCCAGGACATGATCTACCTGTGTGCCAAATTTCATCAAAATCCGTTCAGTAGTTTTTGCGTGAAAGAGTAACAAACATATTACATTATTACAAACTTTCGCGTTTAGATTATTACAAGGGTAATTCTAGTTCATGGTATGTATCCCCAAATATTTGTAAGAGTATTACTTGATATTATAAATTATAATGTCTGGGTTATGGCCAATCCTCAGCTAATATGTTTTCATGAGAGTTCATATTGCTTAGAAAGAATATAGTTGTCAATACACAGCGCGCAAAAATTTTTTTTTGTTGATGTGTTTACTTCGACTTCCTATGTTATTTACTTGCACGCGTTCACGCGTAGGGTTTTACCCAACTCATCACTCACTCCGTTTTATATAGTTATGTAATAGATTAACTGCCCCGGTGGCGTAGTTGTATTACAGTACGACTGCAAAGCTGTGAGGTCTCGGGTTTGATCCCCGGGTCGGGCAAAGTGATATTGAGTTTTTCTATTCAGTATCAGCCCGGAGTCTGGAATTTGTGCCCGATATGGCGATAGGCTCGCCCCCTATCACATCATGGGACGGAATAACGGCGAAAAGTGGGTGCACTAGTTGCGCCTCTGCCTACCCCTTCGCGGATAAAAGGCGTGTGTGTGTGTGTGTAATTTATTTATTTCCAAATCTTTAGGCCTCCCAATTTATGGCTCTCCCAATTTATGTAAATAATTCGCCTCCATTTTGTTGCTTTAGCTACTGCTGGGTAATCAATAGATGCGAACACGGATTGATACATTTATTTATCTACTAATCAATTATGCGGTTTGCGAGTGACTGCCGATACCCGCTGTCTTGCACATATAGGTACAGTGGGCTTAGAATATGAAAACAAAAAACACGACACGTCTCTATTTCGTTTTATCAGGGCTGGTTGAGAGACTAACACGTGACTGGCGTATTGTTGTCTCGATCAATCACAAACTTCAGAATTAAACGACATCGTCTTACGACTTGCGTCTTTTTGCCACATTCTAAGCCCACGGGGTTATTTTGCGATTGCGTTAATTAATGAAACCACATAGTACTCTTCTTTACCTATGGTAACATTATGCAAAAAATCGTCCATAAAAAACAAATATTTTCATTGAAAATCTCAAATTTACTTTCCTGATTTTTTTTATCATTTTGTAGTTTAGTGCGAATATGGCATGTGCCTCAGAGTTTTTCTGACTGAAAGCTTAATGTTGCCGCTGCGACTTGTCCTCTTACATTAGTAGTAGTGGCATTAGGGTGGGTAAACTTAAAGTTACTTTTTATTGATATTTATTTTGTTCAAAACTTGCATTCTTTTCTTTTACATCTATGGTTGAAATAACCTAATAGAAAGTGTTATTTTCACGGTGATAAGTATGTAGTTTCAATTAGTAACGCAATGTCTAAATGTCCCAGTATATACCTCCAATGTCAATCTTTTCAACGTCTCTACATTACAAAGCTGCGGCCCTCCGTCGAAACTTTATAAAATAATATCAGCTGAGTACAGATGCGGCGAGACAGAGTCAAGCGGTGTGATGGCGGCCGGCAGTTACTGCGAGTACATAACGATAGGTAAAGCGCGATTAAAACAATTAGCTCTGAATGAAACGGGAAGCGTTTTTCTGCGGACCGAGGTTGGAGCGATTGCGGAGACAATATTTTTTACCGTGGTTTTAAAGTGCTTGTTACGTGGATTTTGTTAATCTAAAAAATAAACCCCTACTCTTATAGAGTTATAAAAGCTCTAATTTTTTTTTCACTGAAGTTTCTTTATTTACGTCCGGAGACACGTCTTTGTTTTATAAATAAGTTTTAAAACGCAACATTGTAAATTGTTTCCATGTAATTTTAAGTTGTCAATCAGCAATACCTACCTACGCCTTAAAATAGTGTTTCCTCTATTCTTTTTTATAAGTAATAGTTGTTCGGATGCGACATTAAAACGCGCAGCATTATACAGCATTCTTATGCTATAGAATTTTTACGGTCCCGCTATAAATTCGTGAATAAAATTCCTACGTACGCTACCGCCTACGACTTGATCCGATGTGGGGAGGCGCGGGCCGCCCCGCCCGTCAGGCGGCTAATTCGCCGAGTAATAGCTCCCCGGGCATATCTTTAATCTGATCGCTAATTGGATGGGATGCAGAGAAGGACTCGGCAAAGGAAACAAACTATATTTTCTTTATATTATTTATTTAAATTATTATTTATCCATATTTCTTAAAGTAGTTACATAAAAAAATTAAATATCCTAAATTACTATCATTTTATTATCTTTCAAAGCAAAATCATGTCTTGTATTGTAAATACATGTGGATCGTAGTAAAAAGTAAAAGCAGAAATCGCTGAACAGGTTTCGAAAAAATTAAATATACGCGAATATACTATGTCACGATTAAACGTTATAGAGACTACTTTTATCTGGAAAAGCAAAAAACACTGAACTGCATTACGCTCGTCATACTGGTATGAGATAGTAATTCTCCTAACGCCCAGTACACAAGCAACTAAGGAACTCTACATGCGAGAACATCCCACGATATTGACAACTTTTTAGGTTATCATAATATTTAAAATCATGATAGGGGCATCAAACTGTCACATGTTAACGATTGTTAAACACTTTTTGATATCACAGATAAATTAATATACATACCTTCTAGCAGGTCTCTTTTAGCGAGCATGAGAGACATGGGTGCAAAATTCAAAATCATGATACCTATTTTTCTATAGGATTGAGATTATATTGTATACCTGCGTATCATTATATATCATCATATTGCATCATTTTTCGCTTTCTTATTCACACACGATGTCGCGTTAGAGTACCCAAATACATATAAGGTAGCTTTAAAATTTAAGATGTAAAGTTCGAATCCCTCCCAAATCCCTCACCGCTGGAAAATTAACCATTAACGCACAGTTGTGAGCGTTGTAAGAGCGTATTTTCGTTAATTGTCGCAATTAAGCTATCTCTGTTTTATTTAAATGTTGAAATATTGCTTGGGAGCTAGGTGCTTCATAATTTCTCGGGAATATTTCTTACCACCTGTTAGACGTCAATTCTTACATCACATTTTCTTCATAAATCTTTACTCTTTTATGATATTCATTAGAAATTTGCATTTGTTAGAAGATTCTATTGCGTGACGTAATTTATCAGTGGTCTTGGTACATGTAGCTTCCATTTAGTATCCAAGTAGGACATTGCCTAATATTTTTATAGAAATCCGCGTCTATTATTGACACAGGGCCTTTCACGAAATCAAAATAGCTAGCATAAAGCAGTATGTATTATAATAGTCGAGCATACTGTCAAAGACAATTAGCTCTCGGTACGCGGTTGAAATTAAAATTTAATTTTTAATACATTGATTTTAATGTAGGTTCCACTAACAACTCTAAGAAAAACAATAAGAGATAGATTTATTATTATTTTTGTATCATAGATGAAATGTATACTGTTACCTGTTTAATCCGAACCAATTATCTAGTTTTTCATTTCAATAATTACACTGTTGATAGGTAATGCTGCGCATGGTTCAAAGTACTGATTCGATGTGGGTTCATACTGATTCGAATTTTCTATCGAAATTATTTTATTACAAAGTAAAATGTTACACAGACGCAGAGTTTGGTTAAAACGGCTGAAACAGAGTGAAGCTACCGATGTGATAGAGATAGCATTGTCGGGTTTGCGGGAGAGGGACAAAGAAATACGTTAATCAACTTGTGTTGTCTGCGCGCCGCGCGGGACGGACTCTGGGGCTTGGTTTAATGGATTTCATGTATAGGTTTAGTTTATACTTACCGAAAGAGATACAGTTTATACAGCGTTGCTGTGTTAGGTTCTAAAATTACTCACATACATGGATTCTCTATGTGTTTATTTATTTATTTACACTTTATTGTACACCAGAGATATAAAGCATAAAGCAAATGAAAAATGAAAAAGTACAAATGGTGGTCTTATCGCACAAGGCAATCTCTTACAGACAACCATGGGATGGACATAAGGGAAAAGTGTTATATTAAGCATAAAAATTAAAATGTGTTTTAGTATGTATTTAGGTATTTTCATTCTTCCATTAATTTCGAAATCATTGAAAATAATAAAAAACGCCCCGGGCGACCTCTTTTATGGAAGCAAACATTTATAGGCTCAATTTCGTTACTATAGGTAGACTCTATTTGAGATTCAATTAAATGCGGTGGTTTGATATTTTTAAGCTTTGAAAATTAAGAAGGACTCCTAGTGTTATAGGTAGGTACTAAAATACCTAGGTAGCAAGTACCTATATGTAAAAAATCAAAGCTTTCACCTATAAAAACTAAGTACATTTCAATAGGCAAATACATGATATGTGTCACATGTTATTTGCAAATAAATTTGTCAAGAAACAAATGATTGATTGAGAAATAAATAAGGCAATGTAATGAATCAAAATACATGTTACAATCTTTCTCACTGCTGTTTTTGGAACATTAAAAGTGTTAACATTGTTTTCCGATGATGGATGATAGATTAACATAACAGATCGCATCATTCTGATGTTTCATTCAAGTAGATATTTTTAGATTTGAGGCTTACCGCTGACGTGAATATTGGAGAAGTTATCGTTAAAAGTTATTGATAAATAGCCACTGCTCGGCTCTAATGCTTGTACTCATGAATTAAACGGCGAAAACTTATTTCTATGAATTTATATTTATTGTTTTTTATGTGCTATTATTACTTTACTTTACCGAAATCACCGATAGATAATCGGTGGAAGCTATTATTTAAAAGAAGAAGTAGAAAATAATATAAGTTTACAGAAATAATACCGGATTCTGAACTAGTGACTCCCTCGAATATAATTAATTACTGTTTCCAAGTTAGTCAGGTTTCAGATGAGAAAATATTCAATTGGCCAGTATAAATATTTTTTATGCACTTTATACACAAATGTGTACATGCGTACTGAATGTTCTAGGCATTCTCTCCCTGATAACATTAGGGTGGTGCAGAGATAAACAAGCCTCAGGGGTAGGTACCTAGCTCGTTTAAACTTACAAATAAACATTTATTATGTAATATTATGTGATAGGCTCGCCCCTTATCACATCATGGGACGGAATAACGGCGAAAAGTGGGTGCACTAGTTGAGCCTCTGCCTATCCCTTCGAGGATAACAGGCGTGAGTGTGTGTATTATGTATATCGTATATAGATCTGTACGATAAATACAGGGTCATTTTGATAATTGCGATTGCGTTAATAATTGAAGCCATATATTTATCTCATTGAAAATAACACTTTCCATTGAAATATTTTAACCACGGATGTAAAATAGAAAAATGTAAGTTTCGAACAAAATAAATATCAATAAAATGTAACTTTAAGTTTACACACCCTAATGCCACTATAACTGCTCTAGGAGAATTCGTCGCAGCAACAACATTACACTTTCAGTCAGAAATACACTTACGCACACACCATATTCGCACTAAACTACAAAATTATAAAAAAATTGGAATACTACAACCGGGATTTTTGGCGAAAGTATTCGTTATTCATTGATGATCTTTAGCACGTTGTTAACAGGGGTGTAGACGAATATGGGGTTTAATTTAGTAATGCAATGTAAAAATGACCCTGTATATTATTAAGTATGTACATGATTGTAGATGATAGGTAGCATGGGCGTTTAGAGTAAGTATAACTACCAGTAGTTATACTTACTCTAAGCATGGGCGTATATAAGAGAGGGAGGGGGTTGTGGTCCGGAACGCCCCCTCTCCTAGGTTACAACAAAAACAATCCGGTCTAGAAAACACGTACATACCTATTATAATGCAATTCATTACTATGAAGCATCCAAACATTTTCATAAACATTCCCATTCATAAGATGAAATAGACCCAACAAACCTAATGCAAAAAATCACTCAAACTGAAAATGCGTAAAATAAAACCTTTCACATTTTTTTACTTTTGGTCACGGGAGGTATACGTAACTTAATTGTTGAAAGGTTTTTTCGGTGTCATGGGGCGGCAAGAACACACGCTACGCCACTGACATTTTGGTATCCTAGGACCCCCTCTATGTGAAAGTTGTAGCTACGCCCGTGATAGGTAGAGTCGTACCTAATAATATTTTCAAAGATTATTATGTACTAGCTTTTGCCCGCGGCTCCGCCCGCGTGAATGAGTTTTCCCGGCATAAAAGTCCCGGGATAAAAAGTAGCCTATGTGTTAATCCAGAACATGATCTACCCGTGTGCCAAATTTATCGAAATCCGTTCAGTAGGTTTTGCATGAAAGAGTAACAAACATCAATACAAACTTTCGCGTTTATAATAATTAATATATGAATCGAATGGAGTTATTAAGAACACATTCAAATTTTTGGATTTGCATTTAGATCAAAATCACATAACAATTTATAATATGTAAATTTTTGCGACCTAACTGATAGTGAATAGGGTAATAGCAAGTTGTTTTGTTTGATAGCGCCATCTCTTAGTGATGACGAGATTCTTTATGAAATGAACTGATTCATGTAGTTGACTACTTGAGCTACTTGATAGATGTCGCTGTTTATGGAATTAAGTACGAGCATAATCTACGCATTGATCCGCCACGTTTGACAAAATATGCGTCGCGTAATTTACATAGATGCAAATTACCCCCATATAACATACAAGACGCATTTTCAGATTAAACACCATTTAGAATGTTTGTATAGGAATATAAAACAGTATCAGTAGTTGTATCCCAAATTGGTAACGTGAATAATAAAGCAACACCATGTTGTTAGTTTTATAGGTTATAGGGAGTTGTGTAATGAAATAAAACACAATTTGTATAGGCTAAAATCTTTAATATTAACAGTGATATACTCTACAGTTACAATAAACTTTTCACATATAAATATCGGTCTACGGGCCGATCGCCATTACACTCACAAAATTGTCACATCTGACACACATCGATTGTCACTGATAGATTTCAGATATATTTCTGTAAGGGTAAAATCTGTTTGGAAAGTGAATGTGCGAAATAAATGAAACCATGTACATCATCACATATTAAAAGAGATATTTTTTGCTATTTTGAGAGTACCATTTACAGCTGTCAGCTTAAAAAAAAATTGCATTTTTTATGGATAAGTTAAATTAGCCATAATATATAATTATAGTTCCTCTAAGGTGTAATAAATAAGAAAAAATAATATGTAGTTCCAAACTGAAATCTATCAGTATCAAAAAGTCACAGACAGTTAAATTTTCTTGCCGAGAGGTGGCGTTTTTCTCAATATTTATTATACACGGTAATATTTTGCTTATATACTAATAAAATTGTGAAAGTAAAAATAACATTTTAAATTAAATTGGAGCAAGCTAAAAGAGGCAAGGATATGTACTATTAGACGAAACGGAATTTGGGATATTTAATATTTTATTTTTATTATTTCAATGCTGTGGATTCTTATCAATAACACTTTATGGAGGGGAAACACGTAGGTTTAGATGCAAAAATCTGACATTGACCAGCTTACTACTTGATGCTATGAAGATCAACTAGACAGAGGCTCTGATAAGTCATAAGGGAAGTTTAGATACGGGCGGTAGAAGATTATACACCACTTTACAACGTAGAGGCTCTGATGTCAAAAGGGGATCCAGTCAACCGATTCTGGAGGGATCATGGCTAATCATATAAGGGGTAAATATATTAATGTAGATAGAAGTTCCACTCATCTTATTCTAGACATATTTTTATTATAGAGAGGATAAGTCGACCGCAGTAGTCCTGATAAGTCATTACCACCTATCATCTTCTAGAGGAGACGTCGTGTGTTGCCAACCTTTGGTGAATCGTTCCATTTTAGGCAATTATATTTCTTTTACTAGTCAAATAGAAACTGATATTATTGAGTACGTCATTGAAGCCCCCAGATCCGCCACCACGGCCCATGAAAATAGCCCTCTAATCAAGAAAAATACAATTAATACATTACGACATCTATGTAGAGAAAAACGCCAAGGCATTAGATGAAGTTAAACTCGAATTCACATATACTTGGAAATTGACTTGTCGAGTTGAAAGTTTAAATATATTGACAGCTCCCATGTAAGGTTTAAAGACCGTTTATGTATTTTCATTATCTTAGAAGTAGTATTTATAATGGCAGTAAATTTTCAGCAAGTACAAAAAATGTTTGATTAGCCATTAGTGAAGGTCGGTTTCTATTTTTGGTTAGATATCAGATTTGCAACTTTTCTATTAATGTTTAATTTTAGGTACTTGGGATAACATAATTGTTAAAGATGGCAAGACATTTAAAGAGTCGCGTCAAGATGTTAGATTTGTGGCAAGCTGGTCAGTGGTTTAAACCAACCTGCCTCCAGGCACTATTGTTGAATTTGGTTGGAGACTATCATTCGTATACGATAGACGTTGCGACCTGCGTCACAATCGGTACTTCCAGCTCGACAAACCACATGTAAGTCTCAATCATTTCGTTAGCGTGTCGTTTGGTTTCGAAATAAAAAATAAATATATTTTTGTCGATGGGATTCCGCCGTGAGCATTTCTGTATAGAAATACGGGAATGCACACGCCAAAATCGTTTACCATAGTCCCTCATGTAACGCGGACACTGAAGTTTCGTTGAGGGTAGTTGGAAATTGTTTTATCAGTAATATTAAAGTTAATATCGTTATTTCCATTTTTTATTTTGAGATTTATTTCATATTATTGTCCATTTTCCCCTCATCACTTCTTGCTGTCGGGTCAAGTCACGCGTTATATGAGGGATTACGGAATGTTATTCGTATCGGTAAACTAAGTTCGTATTAAAATAAAACTTAAATATATAAACTTATAAATAAGTAAGTATCACTCTTTAACATTCGGTCACTTGGAGGTTATGCAAGTGTAGTATATTTACAAATGTGTTGTGGCAAAATAATTCTCAATTGACAGTACAATGAGATTATAGCGCAGAAATTTAACGCAGCATTAAATTGAGAACATTTATAAAGAAATTAAAAAATTATTCGACAAAAAACGTATACTTTGGCTTTGTAAGTTTACAGATATCTAATTATAATTCATAAATAAAAGTAATATTATAAAGAGATAAGATTTTATTGCTTGCATTGAATAGGCTCCGAAACTACTCTAAACCTACATTTTATCACCGAGTAACATAGGCTACTTTAATCCCGGGGAAATATAGATCAGAACTTTATTCCCGGAAAAACTCATTCACGCGGGCGTAGCCGCGAGCAGGAGTCTAGTAATTCATAAACTGATATTATAATTGATATTTTTATACCATTTCACTGTGGCCTATGGGAATATTTTATACTAGATTTTGCCCGCGGCTCCGCCCGCGTAAAAAAGTCCCGCTTTTTATTTTTCCGGGACAAAATGTAGCCTATGTGTTAATCCAGGACATGATCTACCCGTGTGCCAAATTTCATCGAAATCCGTTCAGTAGTTTTTGCGTGAAAGAGTAACAAACAACCACACATCCATACATTCTTACAAACTATCGCCTTTATAATATTAGTAGGATACCAGAAAATCAATCACAAAAGTAAATAAACCACATTATTAACATCTCGTTGTGACCAAAGTTATGAGTCGAGGGAACAGCGCGCGGGCACGCGACGCGTCTGACGCAAAACCTAAACAAAATATTACTTTAAAAGCGCCGTTTCACGTACGGTATTATGGAAAATCATCTATATCGGTCCATAATTGCAAAACAAATAATAAAGGTAAATATAGTATTCAAACCATGTTCTTAATTAGAAGGGTAAAACTAAGGTATTACTAAGACGTAACTATTTTGAAGAACTGGTAGTTTGTAACAAGGTTGATGATTAGACTTTACTAGGTCCATTTCGATGCTCCTTCAATTATGGTAGAACAATCAAACACTTTATGTATGATGGCTGACAAAATAAGTTCGCAATAAATCCACTAGGGGCGCTGCACTACATTTACAATACGGGCCTCGAACATTATCACAAATAATGAGGTCAAGACGCTGAAGTCATGAGTCAAGTTTTAAGGGTCCTAAAAAGACGACTTCCAAAATACCATACGAAAAAACAACCAACGCTCAGTATAAAAACTAAAAATCTAAACTTTGAATAAAATACATGCAAATGACTAGTGAGTTAGCGGTTGAGATCTTAGCGCGGCGGCGACAGGTCCCTCGGCTATCGCGCGTCTGCGGGAGACTTATTTAGAATAGCTTGGTATGTGGATTTGTTAATGTTAAACTGTTCTAGAAGCATTAGTTCTTGTTATCCATATTTTTTATTAATTACATGGGTAAAACTACTTAAACTGTATGTATTTCTCTATTGTATTTAACATTGATATGATTATGGAAATTGATAAATCAAACTGCAAAATAACTCAGTGGGGTTAGAATGTGAAAAAAAAACACGATGCGTCTCCACTTCGTTTTATTGTGATTGGTTGAGAGACTGACGTATCGCTATTTTGATGTTTGTGATTTATCTAGAGACCCATACGTCAATCTCTCAACCAATCACAATAAAACGAAGCGGAGACGCATCGCTTTTTTTTACATTCTAACCCCATTGATATGTTAGCTTAATGGTAAGAAAAAAATACACGTCGCATTTAGGACTTCCCCTTTTTTTCAAGTCGGTTAAAAAAGGCATCGACGGAATAAGATAGGGTGGTAGATAAACAATTCAATACACAATACAGTCACGTAAATGCCGAATGATTGTGCTAGAGCAATTGGTCATTTGTCATATTGCTAAGGCACAGAAGAAACGTTGTCACTCTCTGTGGGGTTAGAATGTGTAAAAAAACACGATGCGTCTCCGCTTCGTTTTATTGTGATTGGTTGAGAGATTGACGTATGGGTCTCTAGATAAATCACAAACATCAAAATACCGATACGTCAGTCTCTCAACCAATCACAATAAAACGAAGTGGAGACGCATCGTGTTTTTTTTTCACATTCTAACCCCACTGATCTGTGTTGAAAAAAAGAGAGACAGCGAAATTATCTAGTACGCGACTACTATTGACTATAAACATGTACATATTATAATTATTAGTTGGTATGAATATTAATCTGGTTGGAGTCTCCCGACAGACGTGACGCGTTTGTTTAAAACGTAACAATATAAATACTTATAAATAAATATAAATTTACGTAGATTGTCACGTTTAGCGGCGCGCGCCGTTCCGCGCGTCCGGGTGTGGCCGCCGCGGGTGGTTCAACACTGAAAACATGCACAATTGAACTATTCATTTTATTATGTAAAATAGGATTGTTTTGGCGAATTACAACACAATCGTATTCGCATTGATTGGAATATAAGTCAATAACGCAATATTTTAATCGCGTAAACAGACACCGACGAAGTTAACAACTTTACGATGTACAACAAAGAAAAAGAGAAGATTACACGGAGAAATTATTTTAGTAATAAAATACACTAAACAGGCATTACCTGGGTGCACTGGTCCAGGAGAGCGCCTGCACCAAGTCCCGGGAGACATCTGTAAAAAGAAACACATTTAGCCGTTACAATATTCAGTTTACAATATTTATATTATCGCGCGAGTGTGTGTCTCGGTGTTGCGTGTTGTGTTGTGTTGTGTTGCGCGTTACCTGTCGCAGCAGCGCGGGGCAGGGCGCGCGGATGAGCGGCGCGTGGTGCGCGCGCGGGGGCCGGTCGGTGCGCTCGGGTCGCGCGCGAGTGTGTCTCGGTGTTGCGTGTTGTGTTGTGTTGTGTTGCGCGTTACCTGTCGCAGCAGCGCGGGGCAGGGCGCGCGGATGAGCGGCGCGTGGTGCGCGCGCGGGGGCCGGTCGGTGCGCTCGGGTCGCGCGCGAGTGTGTCTCGGTGTTGCGTGTTGTGTTGTGTTGTGTTGCGCGTTACCTGTCGCAGCAGCGCGGGGCAGGGCGCGCGGATGAGCGGCGCGTGGTGCGCGCGCGGGGGCCGGTCGGTGCGCTCGGGTCGCGCGCGAGTGTGTCTCGGTGTTGCGTGTTGTGTTGTGTTGTGTTGCGCGTTACCTGTCGCAGCAGCGCGGGGCAGGGCGCGCGGATGAGCGGCGCGTGGTGCGCGCGCGGGGGCCGGTCGGTGCGCTCGGGTCGCGCGCGAGTGTGTCTCGGTGTTGCGTGTTGTGTTGTGTTGTATTGTGTTGCACGTTACCTGTCGCAGCAGCGCGGGGCAGGGCGCGCGGATGAGCGGCGCATGGTGCGCGCGCGGGGGCCGGTCGGTGCGCTCGGGTCGCGCGCGAGTGTGTCTCGGTGTTGCGTGTTGTGTTGTGTTGTGTTGCGCGTTACCTGTCGCAGCAGCGCGGGGCAGGGCGCGCGGATGAGCGGCGCGTGGTGCGCGCGCGGGGGCCGGTCGGTGCGCTCGGGTCGCGCGCGAGTGTGTCTCGGTGTTGCGTGTTGTGTTGTGTTGTGTTGCGCGTTACCTGTCGCAGCAGCGCGGGGCAGGGCGCGCGGATGAGCGGCGCGTGGTGCGCGCGCGGGGGCCGGTCGGTGCGCTCGGGTCGCGCGCGAGTGTGTCTCGGTGTTGCGTGTTGTATTGTGTTGTATTGTGTTGCACGTTACCTGTCGCAGCAGCGCGGGGCAGGGCGCGCAGATGAGCGGCGCGTGGTGCGCGCGCGGGGGCCGGTCGGTGCGCTCGGGTCGCGCGCGAGTGTGTCTCGGTGTTGCGTGTTGTGTTGTGTTGCGCGTTACCTGTCGCAGCAGCGCGGGGCAGGGCGCGCGGATGAGCGGCGCGTGGTGCGCGCGCGGGGGCCGGTTGGTGCGCTCGGGTCGCGCGCGAGTGTGTCTCGGTGTTGCGTGTTGTGTTGTGCTGTGTTGCGCGTTACCTGTCGCAGCAGCGCGGGGCAGGGCGCGCGGATGAGCGGCGCGTGGTGCGCGCGCGGGGGCCGGTCGGTGCGCTCGGGTCGCGCGCGAGTGTGTCTCGGTGTTGCGTGTTGTGTTGTGTTGTGTTGCGCGTTACCTGTCGCAGCAGCGCGGGGCAGGGCGCGCGGATGAGCGGCGCGTGGTGCGCGCGCGGGGGCCGGTCGGTGCGCTCGGGTCGCGCGCGAGTGTGTCTCGGTGTTGCGTGTTGTGTTGTGTTGTATTGCGCGTTACCTGTCGCAGCAGCGCGGGGCAGGGCGCGCGGATGAGCGGCGCGTGGTGCGCGCGCGGGGGCCGGTTGGTGCGCTCGGGTCGCGCGCGAGTGTGTCTCGGTGTTGCGTGTTGTGTTGTGCTGTGTTGCGCGTTACCTGTCGCAGCAGCGCGGGGCAGGGCGCGCGGATGAGCGGCGCGTGGTGCGCGCGCGGGGGCCGGTCGGTGCGCTCGGGTCGCGCGCGAGTGTGTCTCGGTGTTGCGTGTTGTGTTGTGTTGTGTTGCGCGTTACCTGTCGCAGCAGCGCGGGGCAGGGCGCGCGGATGAGCGGCGCGTGGTGCGCGCGCGGGGGCCGGTCGGTGCGCTCGGGTCGCGCGCGAGTGTGTCTCGGTGTTGCGTGTTGTGTTGTGCTGTGTTGCGCGTTACCTGTCGCAGCAGCGCGGGGCAGGGCGCGCGGATGAGCGGCGCGTGGTGCGCGCGCGGGGGCCGGTCGGTGCGCTCGGGTCGCGCGCGAGTGTGTCTCGGTGTTGCGTGTTGTGTTGTGTTGTGTTGCGCGTTACCTGTCGCAGCAGCGCGGGGCAGGGCGCGCGGATGAGCGGCGCGTGGTGCGCGCGCGGGGGCCGGTCGGTGCGCTCGGGTCGCGCGCGAGTGTGTCTCGGTGTTGCGTGTTGTGTTGTGTTGTGTTGCGCGTTACCTGTCGCAGCAGCGCGGGGCAGGGCGCGCGGATGAGCGGCGCGTGGTGCGCGCGCGGGGGCCGGTCGGTGCGCTCGGGTCGCGCGCGAGTGTGTCTCGGTGTTGCGTGTTGTGTTGTGCTGTGTTGCGCGTTACCTGTCGCAGCAGCGCGGGGCAGGGCGCGCGGATGAGCGGCGCGTGGTGCGCGCGCGGGGGCCGGTCGGTGCGCTCGGGTCGCGCGCGAGTGTGTCTCGGTGTTGCGTGTTGTGTTGTGTTGTGTTGCGCGTTACCTGTCGCAGCAGCGCGGGGCAGGGCGCGCGGATGAGCGGCGCGTGGTGCGCGCGCGGGGGCCGGTCGGTGCGCTCGGGTCGCGCGCGAGTGTGTCTCGGTGTTGCGTGTTGTGTTGTGTTGTATTGCGCGTTACCTGTCGCAGCAGCGCGGGGCAGGGCGCGCGGATGAGCGGCGCGTGGTGCGCGCGCGGGGGCCGGTTGGTGCGCTCGGGTCGCGCGCGAGTGTGTCTCGGTGTTGCGTGTTGTGTTGTGCTGTGTTGCGCGTTACCTGTCGCAGCAGCGCGGGGCAGGGCGCGCGGATGAGCGGCGCGTGGTGCGCGCGCGGGGGCCGGTCGGTGCGCTCGGGTCGCGCGCGAGTGTGTCTCGGTGTTGCGTGTTGTGTTGTGTTGTGTTGCGCGTTACCTGTCGCAGCAGCGCGGGGCAGGGCGCGCGGATGAGCGGCGCGTGGTGCGCGCGCGGGGGCCGGTCGGTGCGCTCGGGTCGCGCGCGAGTGTGTCTCGGTGTTGCGTGTTGTGTTGTGTTGTGTTGCGCGTTACCTGTCGCAGCAGCGCGGGGCAGGGCGCGCGGATGAGCGGCGCGTGGTGCGCGCGCGGGGGCCGGTCGGTGCGCTCGGGTCGCGCGCGAGTGTGTCTCGGTGTTGCGTGTTGTGTTGTGCTGTGTTGCGCGTTACCTGTCGCAGCAGCGCGGGGCAGGGCGCGCGGATGAGCGGCGCGTGGTGCGCGCGCGGGGGCCGGTCGGTGCGCTCGGGTCGCGCGCGAGTGTGTCTCGGTGTTGCGTGTTGTGTTGTGTTGTGTTGCGCGTTACCTGTCGCAGCAGCGCGGGGCAGGGCGCGCGGATGAGCGGCGCGTGGTGCGCGCGCGGGGGCCGGTCGGTGCGCTCGGGTCGCGCGCGAGTGTGTCTCGGTGTTGCGTGTTGTGTTGTGTTGTGTTGTGTTGCGCGTTACCTGTCGCAGCAGCGCGGGGCAGGGCGCGCGGATGAGCGGCGCGTGGTGCGCGCGCGGGGGCCGGTTGGTGCGCTCGGGTCGCGCGCGAGTGTGTCTCGGTGTTGCGTGTTGTGTTGTGCTGTGTTGCGCGTTACCTGTCGCAGCAGCGCGGGGCAGGGCGCGCGGATGAGCGGCGCGTGGTGCGCGCGCGGGGGCCGGTCGGTGCGCTCGGGTCGCGCGCGAGTGTGTCTCGGTGTTGCGTGTTGTGTTGTGTTGTGTTGCGCGTTACCTGTCGCAGCAGCGCGGGGCAGGGCGCGCGGATGAGCGGCGCGTGGTGCGCGCGCGGGGGCCGGTCGGTGCGCTCGGGTCGCGCGCGAGTGTGTCTCGGTGTTGCGTGTTGTGTTGTGTTGTGTTGCGCGTTACCTGTCGCAGCAGCGCGGGGCAGGGCGCGCGGATGAGCGGCGCGTGGTGCGCGCGCGGGGGCCGGTCGGTGCGCTCGGGTCGCGCGCGAGTGTGTCTCGGTGTTGCGTGTTGTGTTGTGCTGTGTTGCGCGTTACCTGTCGCAGCAGCGCGGGGCAGGGCGCGCGGATGAGCGGCGCGTGGTGCGCGCGCGGGGGCCGGTCGGTGCGCTCGGGTCGCGCGCGAGTGTGTCTCGGTGTTGCGTGTTGTGTTGTGCTGTGTTGCGCGTTACCTGTCGCAGCAGCGCGGGGCAGGGCGCGCGGATGAGCGGCGCGTGGTGCGCGCGCGGGGGCCGGTCGGTGCGCTCGGGTCGCGCGCGAGTGTGTCTCGGTGTTGCGTGTTGTGTTGTGTTGTGTTGCGCGTTACCTGTCGCAGCAGCGCGGGGCAGGGCGCGCGGATGAGCGGCGCGTGGTGCGCGCGCGGGGGCCGGTCGGTGCGCTCGGGTCGCGCGCGAGTGTGTCTCGGTGTTGCGTGTTGTGTTGTGCTGTGTTGCGCGTTACCTGTCGCAGCAGCGCGGGGCAGGGCGCGCGGATGAGCGGCGCGTGGTGCGCGCGCGGGGGCCGGTCGGTGCGCTCGGGTCGCGCGCGAGTGTGTCTCGGTGTTGCGTGTTGTGTTGTGCTGTGTTGCGCGTTACCTGTCGCAGCAGCGCGGGGCAGGGCGCGCGGATGAGCGGCGCGTGGTGCGCGCGCGGGGGCCGGTCGGTGCGCTCGGGTCGCGCGCGAGTGTGTCTCGGTGTTGCGTGTTGTGTTGTGCTGTGTTGCGCGTTACCTGTCGCAGCAGCGCGGGGCAGGGCGCGCGGATGAGCGGCGCGTGGTGCGCGCGCGGGGGCCGGTCGGTGCGCTCGGGTCGCGCGCGAGTGTGTCTCGGTGTTGCGTGTTGTGCTGTGTTGCGCGTTACCTGTCGCAGCAGCGCGGGGCAGGGCGCGCGGATGAGCGGCGCGTGGTGCGCGCGCGGGGGCCGGTCGGTGCGCTCGGGTCGCGCGCGAGTGTGTCTCGGTGTTGCGTGTTGTGTTGTGTTGTGTTGCGCGTTACCTGTCGCAGCAGCGCGGGGCAGGGCGCGCGGATGAGCGGCGCGTGGTGCGCGCGCGGGGGCCGGTCGGTGCGCTCGGGTCGCGCGCGAGTGTGTCTCGGTGTTGCGTGTTGTGCTGTGTTGCGCGTTACCTGTCGCAGCAGCGCGGGGCAGGGCGCGCGGATGAGCGGCGCGTGGTGCGCGCGCGGGGGCCGGTCGGTGCGCTCGGGTCGCGCGCGAGTGTGTCTCGGTGTTGCGTGTTGTGTTGTGCTGTGTTGCGCGTTACCTGTCGCAGCAGCGCGGGGCAGGGCGCGCGGATGAGCGGCGCGTGGTGCGCGCGCGGGGGCCGGTCGGTGCGCTCGGGTCGCGCGCGAGTGTGTCTCGGTGTTGCGTGTTGTGCTGTGTTGCGCGTTACCTGTCGCAGCAGCGCGGGGCAGGGCGCGCGGATGAGCGGCGCGTGGTGCGCGCGCGGGGGCCGGTCGGTGCGCTCGGGTCGCGCGCGAGTGTGTCTCGGTGTTGCGTGTTGTGCTGTGTTGCGCGTTACCTGTCGCAGCAGCGCGGGGCAGGGCGCGCGGATGAGCGGCGCGTGGTGAGCGCGGGGGCCGGTCGGTGCGCTCGGGTCGCGCGCGAGTGTGTCTCGGTGTTGCGTGTTGTGCTGTGTTGCGCGTTACCTGTCGCAGCAGCGCGGGGCAGGGCGCGCGGATGAGCGGCGCGTGGTGCGCGCGCGGGGGCCGGTCGGTGCGCTCGGGTCGCGCGCGAGTGTGTCTCGGTGTTGCGTGTTGTGCTGTGTTGCGCGTTACCTGTCGCAGCAGCGCGGGGCAGGGCGCGCGGATGAGCGGCGCGTGGTGAGCGCGGGGGCCGGTCGGTGCGCTCGGGTCGCGCGCGAGTGTGTCTCGGTGTTGCGTGTTGTGCTGTGTTGCGCGTTACCTGTCGCAGCAGCGCGGGGCAGGGCGCGCGGATGAGCGGCGCGTGGTGCGCGCGCGGGGGCCGGTCGGTGCGCTCGGGTCGCGCGCGAGTGTGTCTCGGTGTTGCGTGTTGTGTTGTGTTGTGTTGCGCGTTACCTGTCGCAGCAGCGCGGGGCAGGGCGCGCGGATGAGCGGCGCGTGGTGCGCGCGCGGGGGCCGGTCGGTGCGCTCGGGTCGCGCGCGAGTGTGTCTCGGTGTTGCGTGTTGTGCTGTGTTGCGCGTTACCTGTCGCAGCAGCGCGGGGCAGGGCGCGCGGATGAGCGGCGCGTGGTGCGCGCGCGGGGGCCGGTCGGTGCGCTCGGGTCGCGCGCGAGTGTGTCTCGGTGTTGCGTGTTGTGTTGTGTTGTGTTGCGCGTTACCTGTCGCAGCAGCGCGGGGCAGGGCGCGCGGATGAGCGGCGCGTGGTGCGCGCGCGGGGGCCGGTCGGTGCGCTCGGGTCGCGCGCGAGTGTGTCTCGGTGTTGCGTGTTGTGCTGTGTTGCGCGTTACCTGTCGCAGCAGCGCGGGGCAGGGCGCGCGGATGAGCGGCGCGTGGTGCGCGCGCGGGGGCCGGTCGGTGCGCTCGGGTCGCGCGCGAGTGTGTCTCGGTGTTGCGTGTTGTGCTGTGTTGCGCGTTACCTGTCGCAGCAGCGCGGGGCAGGGCGCGCGGATGAGCGGCGCGTGGTGAGCGCGGGGGCCGGTCGGTGCGCTCGGGTCGCGCGCGAGTGTGTCTCGGTGTTGCGTGTTGTGCTGTGTTGCGCGTTACCTGTCGCAGCAGCGCGGGGCAGGGCGCGCGGATGAGCGGCGCGTGGTGAGCGCGGGGGCCGGTCGGTGCGCTCGGGTCGCGCGCGAGTGTGTCTCGGTGTTGCGTGTTGTGCTGTGTTGCGCGTTACCTGTCGCAGCAGCGCGGGGCAGGGCGCGCGGATGAGCGGCGCGTGGTGCGCGCGCGGGGGCCGGTCGGTGCGCTCGGGTCGCGCGCGAGTGTGTCTCGGTGTTGCGTGTTGTGCTGTGTTGCGCGTTACCTGTCGCAGCAGCGCGGGGCAGGGCGCGCGGATGAGCGGCGCGTGGTGCGCGCGCGGGGGCCGGTCGGTGCGCTCGGGTCGCGCGCGAGTGTGTCTCGGTGTTGCGTGTTGTGCTGTGTTGCGCGTTACCTGTCGCAGCAGCGCGGGGCAGGGCGCGCGGATGAGCGGCGCGTGGTGAGCGCGGGGGCCGGTCGGTGCGCTCGGGTCGCGCGCGAGTGTGTCTCGGTGTTGCGTGTTGTGCTGTGTTGCGCGTTACCTGTCGCAGCAGCGCGGGGCAGGGCGCGCGGATGAGCGGCGCGTGGTGAGCGCGGGGGCCGGTCGGTGCGCTCGGGTCGCGCGCGAGTGTGTCTCGGTGTTGCGTGTTGTGCTGTGTTGCGCGTTACCTGTCGCAGCAGCGCGGGGCAGGGCGCGCGGATGAGCGGCGCGTGGTGCGCGCGCGGGGGCCGGTCGGTGCGCTCGGGTCGCGCGCGCCGGAACTCGCGCCGCACGTCGCCCTGATCTGCAACGGGAACATAACATGTAACATAAGAACTAATTTGTTTACGTGTTTAGTGGCGAAAGGACGTCACGTTCAAATAGGCCAAAAAGAGTTATAGTTGCGGTATTATTGGGTGTCATTTTCCTGATTATCAATACCACTGTATCAGATGAGTGCTTGGTCATTCAGCTGTCAACTTCATCTAGTAGTTCAGGTAGTGCCGCCACACGTGCAATTTAAGTTTGCCAACCTGTAGTTAGTCCTTTTACTTATCCCCATTTCCGGCTTTCCACCTTTAGTTTACGAAAATGCGAGCAGAGACGGTACTCAGTGGAGTTAGAATGTGAAAAAAAAACACGATGCGTCTCCGCTTCGTTTTATGGCGATTCGTTGAGAGCCTGACATATCGGTTTCTCGATCAATTACAAACATCAAAATACCGATACATCAGTCTCTCAACCAATCACAAAACGAAGCGGAGACGCATCGTGTTTTTTTTTTCACATTCTAACCCACAGATAACTTCATACCACTCAAATGACTCGAAAATGTCTACAAAGTCTATATTAAAACAAAACCAGCAGAAGATTTAAATCACTACAAATAAAAGTACAAAATACGAACATGTATTCTTGGCCTGCATGTTCCTTATAGAGTTGACGATGACGCGCGCCTCTGTGCTCAGTTGAGACTCGTCATTGGATGGTCGGCTAGTGGACAAATATTGCATACATTATTTTTTATATAAGTAAAGCAATTCTATTAAAATTCAAGTTACATAAATCATGCACGCAACTGCTTCCTATTACGGTAAGTAGGACGTGGTCAAGGATAAATATTAAAACTCACCCCACAACTCGTCCAGCGTAGTTATTGCTTGGATAGCTGCCTAGTATCCCGTTGCCGCTATTCCTACGTTTCCAATCATCCCTTTTCCTGAAATAATAGACGGTTCTAAAAACACACTTTATAGAAAAAAATTTAGCATTAGCTCATCGCACAGGTACAAATTAATGTCCGAACTAGCAATCGAACAGAGAACCATTCTTAGAACAATAATACAAACAATGAACTATAAAACCCATTACCTATCCTTGTCTTTATCATTCGTATTGAGTTGTGCCATCTGCTCCTTGATCTGTTGTATCTTGTTGGATATGTCATTGTCGCGGCGGTGGTCGTAAGGCACTTTCCTGTCGTCTGGCGGGGTGTGTAGCGGCGTGTTGCGGCACGAGTTCGGTATGGAGTTCTGTTTGCGCGTGATGCTGTTGCGGCGACCGAGGTCGGGTTGTTTCTCCACAGACGGATACATCGGTGGACATATCGGATACGGCTGGGGTACCATCTATAATGGGATAGTGTATTATTTTATATGCTACTAGCTTTTGCCCGCGTCTCCGCCTGCGTGAATGAGTTTTCCGGGATAAAAGTCCCGCTTTATATTTTCCCGGGATAAAAAGTAGCCTATGTGTTAATCCAGGACATGATCTAACCGTGCATCAAATTTCATTGAAATCCGTTCAGTAGTTTTTGCGTGAAAGAGTAACAAACATTCATACATCCATACATTCTTACAAACTTTCGCCTTTATAATATTAGTAGGATTAGTAGGATTATTATAAAAAATAGTAATGGGTGGCTCTTTTAATGACATGGGCTGGCGTAAATAACAATATCAGAGCAATCATAGATTGAAAATATTATTGTTTTTTTTTGCGTCTTCGGAAATCTCTCCCACCATATGAAACGCCGGCAGCGTGTCTCACGCTGCCTAGGACGACAAGGACGACAACTTAGACGTGAGTCGGAGGAAGCCCGCAGCCGTCCCTAATGCGCCGAAGATGGCCATAATAAAAAAAAAACATATGAAACGCAAAATGTAACTTTCATTTTAACGCTCTGTTACTGGCCTGTTCATGTCATAGGCAAACGCCTATAAGATGGCTATAACATTTTCAAAATAAGACGCAATAAATATTTTAGTTTAAAAAATACTTTTTTCATCTCACCATAACTATAACAAAATTGTTATAATAAATTATATACTAAAACCTTCCCTGAAAAATATACATTTGCATATCGAAAACCACGTTCAAATAGGATCAGTAGTTTTTGAGAAACTCGCGGCCATACAAATTTACACACATACATACATACGGATCGAATACAAAACCTCCATTTTGAAGTCGGTTAATAAATGTACTATAATTTCTAAATACGTTACCTGCGGGTACATGAAGTTGTACTGGAACGGCTGCGGGTACTGCAACAGCGGGTACAGATCGGGCACCATGATCTTTGGCGCCGCGGCCCCCGCCACGCCCCCCACACCCGACACACCTGCCCACTGCACTGCCTCCTGGTACTGTCGACAAAAACAATAATAAATGTCAAAATATTGTTTGTCACGTTGTTTTAAACTTAATAAAATCAAATAAGTAAATAAGGCTAAAGGAATGTTAGCACAAGTCTTTTTTGCCTAGTATCTATTGGAACCATTCCGGACTCATACTGTGATGACTGAATATTATTTGGTGTTTATAACATGTTTTTACTTGATTATTTATAGGTGGAGGCTTGTAATTAGCAATTTAAGTTATTATGTATTTAAAAATATACTATACATGTTATTAGTCTGTAAGCCTTCTGACAAATAAATAAATAAATTCCGAATTTTAAACCATGTCTAATTAGTTAATATTCTATAACCCCACGTTATAAAAAAATATTACTATAATCAAAGGTTACTAGGTTTGTTACAGCAACCGAGCTTATTGCCACGATTATTACAATAATTATACTTGTAGATCGCTAATATAACTCACCGGATATGGTTGCAAGTGCGGCTGTGGTAGCAACACGTTGCCGACCGGATACGTGGGTGGTAACACCGTTGGTTGCACTTCAACCTGGTTGTACGGCACGTTGTAACTGATAACAATGGTATCACAATTAATATAGAGTGCAAATTAAAATTCAAATAATTTGTTAAATAATTAGGCCCCTAAGGGCACTTTTACACGTCATTTTTAAGTGTTTTGTATGAACTAAAAAATTCTACCCGTGCTTCGGAAAAGCCCACTGACCTGAGAAGAAACTGACTTGATCCAAAGATATTAATTACGCGAAACGTTAAGTTAAAGGATTAACATGTTAGAACATGCACAATAAATCAGTCATCAGTTTGTTATGACGTGTTTTTAAGTTTTAAATTTTGAAACATAATTTTTTTGTTGGCTTTAAAATTTTGTAGCATTACTCAATGCAAATTATAATTTTACTTTAAGATTTTTGTTACAGCAGAGTGCTGTGGACAATTTGTTTTCTAAATGAATGATTGAATCTTATCCAACCCACTTACGGCGACGGCGACCATTACTGTTTAGTGGTTATTGATGTGTTCACATGGCTGATATAACTAATTTTAGCTTTGAATCTTGAACAGATGCTACATGTGAGGACCCCATTGACAAAATTATTAGTTAATAATTAGTTTTTTATTTGTCACTAGCTGTGGTCCGCGGCTCCGCTCGCGTTTTTCCGGGATATAAGCCCCCCTTTATATTTTCCCGGGATACAACGTAGCCTAAGTTACTCCTTATTACATCAGCTACCTGCCAATAAAGGTACCATCAAAATCGGTATAGCCATTTCAGAGATCAGCCGGAACAAACAGACAGAAAAAAATATAAAAAAAATGTTATTTTGGTGTATGTACCGTATATATTGCGATTGGCTCGAGACCGTGGGACCGGCAGTGGGAATCTACAGGTTGTGGATGATGACCGTATATATATACATATACATGTAGTAAAAAACGGTTACTTAATTTTACACACAGACACTCCAATTTTATTTATATGTATAGATGTTACACTACTATCGCGGTTGTTACCTCCTGTGTTGGTGTTGCAAGGCGGAAGTGTCGACGCACGATCCGTACGCCGCGGTGTAGTCCACCGCCGCGTACGGGTAGCTCGGGTCTGAAAATACAAACGTGTCAATGGATTATCGCCTCTGTGAGGTAAGACTTAAGAGGTAAGAGATTTATTCTGAAAATGATGTACATATATACACTCACGCCTGTTATTCCCGAAAGGGTAGGCAGAGGCGCAACTAGTGCACCCACTTTTCGCCATTATTCCGTCCCATTATGTGATAGGGGTCGAGCCTATCGCCATATCGGACACAAATTCCAGACTCCGGGCTGATACTGAATAGAAAAACTCAATATCACTTTGCCCGACCCGGGGATCGAACCCGACACCTCAGCTTTGCAGTCGTACTGTAATACAACCACGCCACCGAGGCGGTCGGTGAATGAAATGAAATGAATGAAAATGATGTCCGGTAATAAAATATATCTCTTTGAGTGTCTTGAAATGGATGGTCTTCAAAACAATATCTTTGGGGATTGAAGAAACTCCGTTATGATGAAATCGATATTGAAAATTGGCTACTGTGAGTATATAGACAGTAACACAAGTTAATTTATTTAAATTTGTAATTCATTGTAAAGATGGAAATTTGTATAAAAATTGGTCGACTTCGCTGGTGGTCTTGGCTTACTGATTGAGGTGTTTATCAATTTTTATTTAAGGGCCGATGTTACCGCTTGTAAACAAATGCTTCTCGTCACATAAATGTTTAAGCCAACAAACACAAAAGTCACACTCTAATCTTTGCTCCCAAATAAATGGTAATAAAATGTGTACTATCTACATTAACTATTTAATATGATAAATACAATCGGCTTGAAACTTGTGAAGGCCCTAAGTATCGTATTTGTGTCAGATGTAGCTTAGTTACGCAAATGACTCATCAAATCATAAGAGAACAACTAGATGCAAAACTTAATACACCCGCGTCTACCCCTTTCTGTATGTATTTAATATGTATGTGTGTATGTACGTATGTATGTATGTTATCATTCACCGATCCTGAAGGTGGTCTCGTTGGCGTGTGGCGAGGCGGCGAGCTGTTTCTGTTCCTCCTGCTGCATGGCCTGCTGGTACATCGCCTGCTGGATCGGAGCGTCCTGCAAACACACGTGATTAATACATATAAATAGAATTGATGTCCGTTTGGTAATTATTAAATTTATTTGATTGATCTATAGTACCAATACCCAAAAAGTAGACTGTATATTCTCTTGTGCAAGAAATACTTATAATCCAGGATATGACTTCCTCGCGGGTGGCACCGACTAAGGCTAGTTGTCTTAAAGATATGTAGCAATCTTTGCCTCTATATTTTTGTAATGTCATTAATTATTAGGAACACATTCCGCAACCACTAATATAAAAGCAATATAATATCAAACTCACCATCCTGTGTCCAACGTAAGGGAAGCCTGGCGGTATCTGCGTGGGATACACCATGTTCGTGAGAGACATCGGACCTAGAAACAGTTTGAAATTTAGCTGTGGATCAGTTTTTCTACCGACGAGCAGCAGTGTGCATGCACTGTTGTTTCGGTTGGAAGGACATTGTAGCCAGTGTAACTACTTGACATAACGAGACTTAACATCTTATGTCTCAGGATGACGAGTGCAGTAGAATGCCATAATACTTTGTAACTCAAGGTGCTGGATGGTGTTTCTACTGTTTATGGGTGGTCGTATCGCTTACCATCAGGCGAACGGCATGCTAGTTTGTCAGCATACGTGTTTCCTTCCTACAACTTGGGGTCCTTCAAGTGGAACGGGAAGAAGTAATTAAGCAGGCCGGAAAAAAAAAATTGTGTTAACCGTCCGGGGATGTTTATCTCTTGCTGGTCGACGTTTTTAGGCTTTTCTTAGCTCCGGTTCCGCTATTTGATACGTTACTTGCCCTCCCCCATAAGTATTATAGGGAAATTAAACATCAGTACCTAGTACCTCTATTGGTGTAGGGTAGTCAGATACTCACGCATGTTAGGGTCGGGCACGTGCAGCGGCGCGACCTTGGCCTGCGCGAGGACGCCGGACATGTTGCTCAACTCCTGCTGTAGGTAGGGGTTCGGGTGCGGCGGTGTCGATACCTGGAATCGAAATATATCATGCAACAAAAGAGGATTATCCTTGGAATCCCATACAAATGGCTTTAAAAGAGGTAATTTTTCATTTGCAGCAGTTATTCCGATCCATTAAGCTCAACTAACGTGAAGTAACATCTTAAAGTAGGATTGCGTAAGATTGAAGTGGACACTTACTTTTTGCCGAATAAAAACATTACTATATAAATAGACTGCCTCGGTGGCGTAGTTGTATTACAGTACGACTGCAAAGCTGAGGTCTCGGGTTCGACCCCCGGGTCGGGCAAAGTGATATTGAGTTTTTCTACTCAGTATCAGCCCGGAGTCTGGAATTTGTGACGTGATATCACATCATGGGACGGAATTACGGCGAAAAGTGGGTGCACTAGTTGCGCCTCTGTCTACCCCTTCGCGGATAACAGGCGTGAGTGTATGTGTGTATGTATGTGTACATAAATCGATTAATCGTTCTACCATGACATTCGATTATTCGAAATATAAACAGTGACGTTGTATTAGTAAGCTCACCTCGTCAACGGCATACGTTTGTTGATACTGTTGCGCATACACTGGCATCTCCGGGCTCTCCTGATTGGTCGGCTTCGCTTGCCTGTTGTTGACGTCATTGCTCGGCCGTTGGTTATTGGTCGGTTCTGGAAATAGGAATAATTTAATCTGTAAATACATATATACTCAATAAAATACCTAACGTCTGACAGATAACATACAGCCTAGATGGTTACATATATGATGTAAAAATGGTAGTATAATAAAATGGAATATTTTCCCAAACAAAACTGTGGGGCTAGGATATGAAAAAAAAAACACGATGCGTCGCCGCTTCGTTTTATTGTGATTGGTTGAGAGACTGACGTATCGATATTTGAATGTTTGTGATTGATCGAGAGACCAATACGTCAGTCACAATAAAACAAAGCAGAGACGCATCGTGTTTTTTTTTACATCCTAGCCCTACAGATTTCTTTATTTAAACATGGGATAATTTTTTTTGGGAAAATAAAGTTACATCCAACATGATTATGGGGTCTCTATTATCACAATTGACATAGGGCACTAACACGTTTAAGTTTTTATTGTGCGTCTTTTACGCTTTTAGTTACCTTTAGCCTGTTCAAAGCCGATTCAAACTCATAAATAAAGGTAAATAATTTCTATAGGAGGTAATCTCAGAGCATTCATTTAACAAGGAGATGGGATGACCAGGCAAACCCTTCGTTCATAAATGCGCAGCTGGTCATAAACTTTTATAAAACTTATGTGACTTGCGATCATCATTACATTCTACGATAATGACATTAAGCGGTGCTCCACAGAAATTGTGATTTTTGTTGTGTTGTGTAAAAAGCGACCTTATATTCAACCCTGCACGTTCGGTTTTTTTTGTTAAATGTGTGCTATCCATGTACACCTCGTCCTCCGTCATGACTGAAGAAATTATCATTTGCGCATTATTGCCATATCGTGTCCATTAGTTAAATAGTCTAAGGAGGTAAAAGACTTGATGACGATGATGATTTAGAAAGAAACATATTTATTTGTTACAAGCTACATTATAACACGTTAAAAAATCTTCACAACATTTAAATTCAATTTGCTCGTTACAAAAACGACCCCAACTCAGCATAAGCTGGTAGAAAACCAGCGCTGGTCTTCCGTTGGACCGTTTTGTGACGTTACGGGCGCCAAAGGCGCAGATAAACCTACATTTAGATAACAGTGGGGCTAGGAGGTGAAAAAAAACACGATGCGTCTCCGCTTCGTTTTATTGTGATTGGTTGAGAGACTGACGTGTCGGTCTCTCGATCAATCACAAACATCAAAATACCGATACGTCAGTTACTCAACCAATCACAATAAAACGAAGCGGAGACGCATTGTGTTTTTTTTTCACGTCCTAGCCCCACTAACCTTTAGTTGGTTCATAGTTCCTGCGCGTGTCGCCATGGTTGGCGCGGTGGTCGTACGCGGGCGGCGCGGGTTCGTATCGCGGCTCCTCGGCCGGTTCCTGCACCTCATCATACTTCTTCAGCTCTACACCATCCTCCCTGTGGTTTTGAACCGTCTCGTACCGGGTTTTAGTCGGTGTCATGGGTTTTGTGTTCGTTTCCTGGAAACATTATTTACATGTTGCTCAAGTTTTGATTTGGTTTTGTGGTTAATCCAGTGCTACTTTTATATCGATCTATCTTGCTGGACTAGCAGCCCAGAAGAATAGTCAGAATAATTCACTATAAGCTGTTATCAGTAAAATCTTAACCCCTACTTTTGGTTTGGCATCAAATATGGAGCAATCGGACTAAAGTTTGTTTGAAATTATAAATGACTTATTTTGATTGGTTTATTTCTACCACTGGATTGACCAATTTGGATAACTTATTGAAACTGACTGTGAATTGGGCGATAGCAAAAAAAAACCTACCTTATCTGAGGTGGTTTTGTGGTGGTATCCATCGTGGCGTCGGCATTCGGAGCAACACGTGCTGCGACACTCCTCCGTCGGCTGGCATTCACATTCTGATCACAAAAAAAAAAAACAAATGAGAAAAAAGTGGACAATGAAGTATAACAAAGAGTTTTAAATAATCTCTCTCCTTTTGGAATCGGTTAATAAAATAAACAAATAAGGATTTTTGTACAAGAGGCCTTATACGTAAGGTCGGCTATTATTATTTAGTTTCAATACTCTTTGTTTTTTTGGCCTTCATTTTTAAGAGGCCCCACTGTGCCTTCAGCTACACAAAAGCGCGGGGCATCATTACACATACAGTTAAAATTGAAATACAAAATGGAAGTTTGTTTAGGGAATGTCTTAACTGTGTATATTGTTTGACATTAAAACAATGCAAAAGTAGCAATATTAGATTACAATTACTCTGATTTCCACAGAACCGTATCGCATGTGCCAAATTAGTGTACAACGAGGATTTAAGTTATAGTATGACTGCGAGGTAGTCGTAACAGTTTATGATAATACATATATATATACATATACACTCGCGCCTGTTATCCCCGAAGGGATAGGCAGAGGCGCAACTAGTGCACCCACTTTTCGCCGCCATTCCGTCCCATGATGTGATAGGGGGCGAGCCTATCGCCATATCGGGCACAAATTCCAGACTCAGGGCTGATACTGAATAGAAAAACTCAATATCACTTTGCCCGACCCGGGGATCGAACCCGAGACCTCAGCTTTGCAGTATACAACTACGCCACCGAGGCAGTCATGATAATAGCTGGGAAAACGTACCATTATCGATGAACGAGTGTTGTTTCTCCAGTCTCCCTCGCTTTTTCTCCGAATTATCGACCTGCAGTAATAAATGCAAATTTTATGTTACGAATTACGCCGAAATAATTTATAAACAATAAATCAGTACTTGATACGAATGGACTAAATGGACCAATGAGAATAATTCTTTATTTTGATTGGTCCATTTACGCGATCGATCCGGAGATAGGGTTAAAGATAGTGTAACAATTTCAACGGGCAGGAGTCAAGTATATATTAAACTGACCTTTGTTTCATCCTGTTTGTAGACATTTGGATCATATAGTACAGGTGGATTCGCGGGATCGAAGTGGTATATGCTGCCATCCGGGTTAGTCAGAGGACGGCCGGTCTGAAAACGGACGATCCAATACACAATTATATCTAATCCTATATTATGGTTTTTATACATGTTAATGGCCATGTACTGCCTGGATAACGTTTTATATTTTTATGGAAACATTGAAAAAGAAACAGTCGAAAGCAGGATTTCAACCCGCGACCTCCAGCGTACCGTGCCGGTGCTCTGCCAACTGAGCTATTTCGACCCTACCTTCGTCTGTCCAATTTCAAGTTCCCTATTTTATCTCGTAAAGGAGATACCCAGCGACATCTGTTAGCAATTATTACAATTACTAACTCGGCGTTAAACCTTTACAGGCACAGGTCCTTTACAGTTACTACTTTCCTCCTTTAAATATATCTAGCTTGACAATTGACATGGAACAGTCAAGTCAGTACAAAGCAATAAAAAGTCTAGTAATTTTTCTCGCAGTAGTCGTAGCTATGACTGTCTCGGTGTCGTAGTTGTATTACTATACGACTGCAGTGCTGAAATCTCGGGTTCGATCCCCCGGTCGGGCAAAGTGATACTGGGTTTTAAATTCAGTATCAGCCCGGAAACTAGAATTTGTGCCCGATATGGCGATAGGCTCGCCCCCATGACATTATGGGACGGAATATGCGCGGCGAAAAGGGTGCACTAGTTGCGCCTCTGCCTACCCCTTCGGGGATAAAAGGCGTGTGTATGTGTGTGTAGTGGTAACTAAAATCAATCTATGGGCAAGACCCCCCCCCGCCAAGTGTATGGTGGACTTAGAGTATTCATTTAAAAAGGAGATGGGATGACCAGGCGAACCCTTCGTAGGTCATACATGCGCAGCTGGTCATTAACTTTTATTAAAACCTACGTGACTTGCGATCGCTGTCACTACATTCGATAATGACATTATCGTAGAATGTAGCTCCACACAAATGGTGATTTTTGTTGTGTTATTGTGTAAAAAGCGACCTTATACTCTGCTCTGCACGTCTGGATTTTTTTTTGGTAAATGTGTGCTATCCGTGTCTACCTCGTACATATATATGTATGTACAATTTGTTCTGTCAATCCTGACGGGGGGCGAGGTAGACACGGACAGCACACATTAAAAAAAAAAGCAGAAAAAAATATTTTTGTTGCGCATTATTGCCATATCGTGACCTTTGGTTAACAAGTCTAAGATGGTGGATGCTGTATGTGGTGAGTGACCTGCGGGTGTATGACGATGGCCCCGGGCGGCACGGCGGCCAGGTCGGTGACGGCCCACACCACGCCCTCCGCCACGCCCGACGGAGGCTCCGGGCTTGCGCCGCCTGCAACACACAACACACTACGTATGAGGCACAACCATTGGCTATATGGGGGGGGGGGGGGGGGGGGGAGGATGCAGAAAACCTCCCCCCCCCCAGCTTACAATAAACCAGGCTACGCCACTGACCGCGGACCCTCCCCTAACTCCCCTAATTCCACATAACGCGGCAGACGGCAACAGCATGTACCGCGATGGACACGACGGCAAATGACGCCCGGCAGGACGTCATTTGCCGTCTGCCGCGTCCAGCGGAATCACAGCTTCAGACGGTGTTTTGCAAGGCAAGAACCCACGCCACAATTTTTTTTATATCGTAGGACCCCCCCATGTGAAAGCTAGAGCTACGCCCGTGGTTACAACAGATATATATATTTACGCGTTTTTCGTTTATAACTGGTGGTAGGTCTATCATCATATGTAAGGGTCCGTCTGGGTCGGACCACCGAAATGGCTATTTCTAACGCCAAGCAGCAGTGTGCATGCACTATTGTGTTTCGGTTTGGAGGACATTGCAGCCAGTGTAACTACTGGACATAATGAGACTTAACATCTTATGTCTCAGGATGACGAGTCCACACAGTACTTTATAACTCAAGATGCGGATGGTGTTGCTACTGTTTATGGGTGGTCGTATCGCTTACCATCAGGAGAACGGCATGCTCGTCTCGTCATTCAAAGCAATAAATAAAAAAAAACAATGAGATTTAAAATCATCACAAAAAAGGTTTTTCCCTAAAAGACTGGATATTACGTGCTTTCAGCTCCCTAGCTAGGAAACTTCATTATGTTGCATGCACACAAACTATCTCGCGGCGGACAGTACCCGTGCCGACCGACCCGACCCCCCTAGTCCCTATTAGTCGCCTGCTACGACAGGCAGGGGATACCGTGGTGGAATTCTTCAAACGCCCCCAAACCACAGGGCGGACGAATTCTTTATACTGCATACCTAATACACAATACGTTTTACTGTATTCAATATAACTTTGAGTATACGTTATTAAATACCTGTGGGAGAAGGAGTGACAGAGTCTGTACTCCTCAGACTTAAGGTCTTGTAGCCCGAGCTGGAGGGAGACAGTCGCCAACTGCTGGACGCCAGGTCACCTGACAGAAATACAAAGTACAGTACATTTTCCAGTGTCCAGTGTATTTGAGTCTATCCGAGTAGTTAAACGATTATGTCAAAACTCTCAAAATGTACAGTCACCAGCATAAATAGCTGAACAAATTCAAAATTTCAAATTGCCTACATACTTTTGTGTTCTTACTAATCGTTTTTTTTCTCTTCACAAAAATAAAATAAAAGAGCTGATTTGCTTTACTTCATACGAAATTTTTTTTTTTTAATTTAACTTAACGCTTATGTAGGCGATTTGAAATTCAGATTTTGTACAGATATTTATGCTGCTGACTGTACCATTTGTGTTTGAACCACAAGTTCTTTGCGTCTTATTTGCTATTAATATTCTCCAGGCGCACTACTTTTGCCCAAAGAGTTTGTTGGCTACATACATACATACATACACACTCACGCCTTTAATCCCCGAAGGGGTAGGCAGAGGCGCAACTAGTGCACCCACTTTTCGCCATTATTCCGTTCCATGATGTGATAGGGGGTGAGCCTATCGCCATATCGGGCACAAATCCTATTCTTGGCTACTGTTGAAATAATCAATATCTAGATAGTTGAGTCCTCACCCTGCCTGCTGAGGAGCCGGGGCTGGTGGTGGTCGGGTGCGGTGCCGCTGAAGCTGTGGCTCTTGGACACGGGCCCGCGGCTGCGCCAGGACTGCGGCGCCGGACCGGAGCTCTCCAGCGACTGCACCTGAGGACCACTCTTATATTACAACTAGCTTTTGCCCGCGACTCCGACCGCTTTCAAAGTTTTTCCGGGTTAAAAGTCCCGCTTTATATTTTCCCGGGATAAAAGTTAACCTATGTGTTCATCCAAGACATGATCTACCCGTGTGCTAAATTTCATCGAAATCCGTTCAGTAGTTGTTGCGTGAAAGAGTAACAAACATCCATACATACATACATTATTACAAACATTCGCGTTTATAATATTATAGTAAGTAGGATGAGATTCATTGGACCAACTATCCTCCATTTTATCATGGTAATAATATGTACAGTATAAATGCAGGTAACGAGAATGAACGCTATGACAGGTTTCTCACAATGTTTACAATACTCATTGCACAGTTGGGTAACTTTCTATAACTTGATCATTTTTTTATACTAAAATTCATACATACTCACTCACGCCCTTTATCCCCGAAGGGGTAGGCAGACGCGCAACTATTGCACCCACTTTTCGCCGTGCGTCCGTACCATGATGTGGTAGGGGGACGCTATCGCTATATCGGGCACAAATTCCAAGCTCCGGGCTGATACTGAATAGAAAAATCCAATATCACTTTGCTCGACCCGGGGATCGAACCCGAGACCTCAGAATTGAAGTTGTACCGTAATACAACTACACCATCGAGGTAATTCAATTCAAAATAAGTATTTACTTTTAACAGTTTATTCCTGCCAGTCTCTGGTGTGAGCAGTTTCACAGGTCCCGATGCCCACGGCCACTGCGGCTCGCCTTGCGTGCAGTTATCCTGTTCAAATAAAAAAAATGTATTTCGCGAAATTATGTATGTAATGAACACTTTATAATTCCACATTTCATACACAACATTTTAGGATAGGCCAAAAAACCCGTAACCGCTATAGTTACGGAAATATATTCTATTTGTTTTTTGGGTTAAAGATAGTTATGAGCGTTGGGTCAGTTATTGTTTACAGAATAAATAGGGCAGCGAATACAAGCGACGAAGAGAGTTTTGGGAACTTTTGGCGGCGATAGGATCGTTGCCGCAGTAGAGGAACAAATGGTTGCGTTTCTCCATGGAAAGGGAAGATTCCTAGTCAGGCAGAAGTTGCGCCTGACCGGTCGCGTCCCCTCCGACGGTTCTTACTGGGAGGCGGTATATATAGTGTGGTTCGTATAAATGCAATTGCAATCCAGGATCGAGTGTTGCCATCTAGCAGTGTTATTGGGAGTTATCTGCTAATTGTCGATACCACTTTGATGTCCGATGGATGACTGTCGGGTCATCTAGTTGAGTACTTAATGTAGTACTTCCAGCCATGTTGATAGGTGTGTGTGCGTGTGTTGTGTGCGTGTGTGTGTGTGTGTGTGCGTGTGTGTGTGCGTGTGTGTGTGTGTGCGTGTGTGTGTGTGTGTGTGTGTGTGTGTGTGTGTGTGTGTGTGTGTGTGTGTGTGTGTGTGTGCGTGTGTGTGTGCGTGTGTGTGTGTGCGTACAGTGCTGAATATCCTGCGTCGCACGCGCTCGTAGTCCCGCTCGCGCTGCTCGAGCGACTTGGAGCGCGCGCCGGCGAGCACGCCCGCGCCGCACTCCTCCAGCGAGCCCGCCGAGCGCTTCAGGATCGACCTGCACGCCCGACACGCACTTACATTAGGTACGCATCTATCACTAAAACCCAAAGCCGTCTCTGTTACTTCGAAAAGGACTCTCACGTAGTTTTTTTAGTAGTATTAGAAACTCGGCCAGTCAACATTTATCCGGGTAGCTCAACGTTGAGTAGTAAGACCGGTAACCTCAACATAGCCAGTGTTCCTGGCACTGGGGGTAAAATAGCATTCTCCACAAACAAAATGTGCGTCATCCGATGCTACAGAGTATTGCAACTTAAAATATTCGTTTTGCTACTACCTATGATTATAGGTCACCATCAGATAAATAACCAGTGCACCCCAGGCGAAATATATTAATAAAAATTATATTTACGTCATGTGATTTATGCTTACTTGGCATTGGTGACGTCCGGCTGCTGCCGCTGCGGGCTCGGCGGGAAGTTGACGGAGCACCACTGGCGGAAGTTCGTGCACGGCAGGCAGCCGCCGCTTGTACCTACAACAAAATTCACATAAAGCCATATCAGTTATGAATAAAAATTACAAGGGTATATGAAATCTAGGCCAGTGTGGTGGACTAAGGCTTAACCCCTCTCAGTAGTAGAGGAGACCCGTACTCGACCCAACTCAGTAGTGCTCGGCATTGGACAGAGTAAAATACAGGCTGGTTGCAACTGATATGATGAGTTACCACATTATTCCTAAGTTGCTTGCTGGAGAAACGATATATATTTAGCATCCAACTGTACAGTGTAGACATCGCGAAAGTCCCTCATTATGACAATTTTGACTAGCCTAATTTGTCATGTTCTGACTCGTAAGGAAGAAAATGTTAGTGGTCCTCCGAGCTGGATTCTAGAATATTTAATTTAATTTGAAAACTTCTATTACTTACCGCTTTTTGACACTAACACGGAGGTCTTATTGGCCTGATCTAGATGATGTGACAGTTGGTACAGCGACGCGCATCGGTGCACCAACATTCTGCCGTATGACGTCATCACTGGAAACCGAACTACGCACCTCCTGCTGAACGTTAAACAAGATATCGTTATTATTTGACGATAGAGCGCTGGAAAAAGCTTTTGGAATAACGTACTTATAAACTGGACAAGAACAATCATTATCCAAATTATTAATCACCTCCCTTCTCTCTCATTTCACATCACAAAGGGAGTCGCTGTACATGTAATAAAGAATTATAAAAAACAACCAAAAATGAACCTTATGTACACAGAACAGTGTAATAAATTAAAACAAAATGCCGTTCTTCCACCAACAAAACATGCTTACGAGTGTGTCCACACGAATCAAATGCTGCCTGCTCGTACACGGGATAAGTTTATACTTCTTCGATGCTAATTCGACATCCGTGATGTGTTTCCATAGGACGCACACATGTGCAAAGATTCTTACCCATTGTCGATGACGAGGTTGGTGAGCTCCTTCTCTATCTTCAACAGCGTCATCCGATCGCGCGGGTTCTTATTCAGCGTCTCCTTTATGAAGTCGACCAGGTCCATTCCGGTCGGCTCCGACTTGTCATCTGATGATTAGATAGTTCTTTGAGATCTTGTAATGTTTCAGTGGGGATTAATCTTATGACTTATACATTTGAAATAATAGTATGTACTGTAGGCTTGCACAGACAACAGGGTAGTTTCCTATTTTAAAATTCGTAAATTTTATATGTAACAGAAAACTATAATATTAAATAGGAATTATTCAGTGAAATTAGCATCGAATTTGATTAAATATAAAGCAGTTATATATATTTGAAATATTGTGGTCAGCAAAAGTGGGGGCGTGGCAGTGATATCGCGCTAACTCTTTCGCACGCACGTAGCACTATAGCCGGTGACACTTGGTGACGTCATAGTCTGATATTACTGTTATTTGACAAGTTCCCCTTCCACCAAATTTCAAAGCTTTATAACTTACTTATTACTACGAAAACATTTATTTCACTGTCGATTCAACATAGTCGAAACAACCAACGAAATCAAGTAGGTTTAACTTTGACTACCAACTCTTTGCTACCAACCATCACACACGAGTTCTCACCGCACTTTTGACATTGGCAGAATTGTCGACATCGGCACAAATTGCCATTCATAAAAAAAAGTTACTCAATATTGCGGTAATTAAAAACAAATCTGTTAGATTTTGCATAGCATTCATGTTTGATGAATGTTTTTTAAAAAAATAGTCAACCACCCTATTTGGCCGATAAAATTAATATATGGGGCGCTTTTAGTCTCCGAAAATCCACGGGTCGTAGCTCATATAGGACTTATTCAGGTTAAGAATTTTAGGCAGTCAGGGCTGCGATCAATAGATGTTACCTGAGTCACTCCTGGTCAGCGACACGTTTTTAGGTTTATCTTTACGCTCCGGGCATCTAAAACATAAAAATTGGTGTCTAAAATAAAATCCATCTGACGATAAGTTATGGCAATACATTGTGACTAGAGACCTGTATTTTAACACGTAGCAAAATCTTATTGAAAAAGCGCTTTGACACGTTTGTCTAACCATCGAAGAATTAAAAAAGTGACACTTTTGTCTGACCATCGAGAAAATAAAAAACATTATTTTTTGTTGAAAGTCTATTAGCATTATTACTCGTCCAATGACAAAACATTTCTCACTTGCAATAATAAGCCTGGTCTTCAGCGTCGAGGCTGCCAGATTTCTGCAAAGCATCGTACAGAGCTGTAAAAGACAAATATAATAAATTAAGAAACTGGAGATACCGAGTAGTAATTCAATATAATACTTGGTTAGCCTTTACATAGTTAACACAGTGGAAAATATTGGTTGTTTGATACCACGATAGTCGAAGGTACAAAAATATTGATAGGAAGGTACTATATTACGCATTCCTGTCATGTTTATGACGTATTCCTGTGTAATACCATTAAGTTTTTACAGTGATACCTCGTCTACTATCCTTGAAAGGTTTGCCACACAGGTGGTAGAGGATAATATGAAGCATCTTTTGATGCACTAATGACGTCATAAATCACTCAATGGCACTCAAAATGGCATCATTAATTTATTGAGCGTTAATACCTAACAATTTCATGAATCATTAGTATAGTCATAACATCCGGTGTGGAAACTCCAAGTCTTATTTTCAATTACTTCACCGACATGTCTTTTTGTTTTTTTATTTAATTGAATGACGAGATGTCGTTCGCTTGATGGTAAGCGATACGACCACCTATAAACAGTAGTAACACCATCCAGCACCTTGAGTTACAAAGAACTGTGTGGCATTCCACAGCGCTCGTCATCCGGAAACATAAGATGTTAAGGCTCATTGTGTCCAGTAGTTACACTGGTTACAATGTCCTTCAAACAGAAACACAACAGAGCATGCACACTGCTGCTTGACGGTAGAAATAGACATTGCGGTTGTACCCACCCAGACGGACGCCTACAGAGAGACCTACCACCAGTAACACGTGTCTAGACGTATATATACTATACACATTATAATACACACAAACATAGTATAACGACCTGTTTCTTTTGCCGGGGTAGGCAAAGTTATTACATATATTATCAGTTACGATGAGTCCCAGGTTATTGGGTAGAGCTCATTGCTATTAATGTCGTATCTGTTATTTTCGTAAATCTATGTACCTGACTGTTCGTTGTCCAGGCAATCTGGACAGTCGTCCGAACAGGCGATGCCGGAGTCCTGCTTTATCGGACATGGTTTCCTCCGTTTGCGGCCTCTGTGAACAAGTGTATGGACATGAATACTTGTTAACATATGGACTGAGGACTGATCAATAATGGGAAACACACTCTTTCCAGTAACCATGCTGTATGCTGTAGTTAATTTTCTGCAGGTACATGAGAAATGTAATGTATTGGGCTCGGCGCCGGCTCTCTAGCGATCGTACCATTATATCATAAAAAAAACCTACTGAAGGGATGTACCCATATATTTTCTTTAGCCTTGGGTGTTCATGGACCCTGGTGATCATTTACCCACCTACTCACTTGTTAGTATATAAAAACTGAACCCTCATAAATATAGTAACTATAGGGGCGTCTAAACAAGCAACATTTTACGGCAATGTATAACCTAGTGAGTATGGTGGGCAAAATTAACGTATGTTTGTCAATATATTCATGCTGGCACAACTTTGCCAAACATTACAGCTGTATTGAGTATAATTAACTAAGCAATATTGCAGACATTGCCACTAATATTTTGCAAATATTTTCCATTAAAGGTTGCAAATTTTGCCACTAAAATGTTGCTTGTCAATAATATAATCCCGACCTGCAGTGCGGGCAGGCGGCGCAGTAGCCGCACACGCAGATAATGCGCGGGTTGTTCGACAACAGGTCGCGCGACGAGTCCGAATTGTTCTTGTGGAAGAGCCAGCGCTTGGTGCGCATGCGCTGGTCCATCTGCGACTCCAGGTCCCAACACCCGGTCGCGCCGGGCGTTATCTGCGAGGGTCCACCATCACTTGAGCATTATTTATGAGATATACGTGACGTAGTTTATCGGCACGTTGATAATATGATGGTTTCAATGGTGGCTATAACTAATGTCCTATAGTTAGTTCGAAAGTACATATAATACTAAAGGGGGTTTGATTTCTTCTTAATCGATCCATTCAACCAAAGATTCTAAGCTTGAAGGTGTGACTAATCTGTTAAATGATATCTTGAATTTTCACGTTACTTGCGTATGGAGTGCATCGTTAGTTCCTTATAAAAACTTCGTGTGTATATAAATGTACACGCTCTTATCTAAACCTGAACAATTCACTTGCAATATCACCTTAGCTCGCTGTAAAATATCAATTGTTTCGATCACGGTTTCGACTACTACCAATTGTCGACATCTCACCTGTATCTCGACCGTCTGCTGTTTCTTATCACTATCACTCATGGCACACGAGCCGCCGTCGCACAGTTCAGCCTGACTAGAGTTATTGTCATCTAGCGTTCTTTCACCGGTATCGATATAGTTTTTGTCGCACAACGCAGCATCGATAGGTTCCTCGTCGCGTTTGTCGTTCACGCATTCGACGTTTTTGTCGACGAAGGCGGGCGAGGAGGTCCGAGGGGGCGAGTGCGTCTCCCTTATTGCTTGACTGCGCACCAGTTGTTTCGATTTGAAGCTCTGCAAAAGATTTTTGTGGTGGTTATATTTTTTGATAGGCAAGTTTAGTCTTTTAACCCGTCAAACGTCGCTTATTATATAGATTTACGGGGAAACCCTATATACTCGGATGCCGGCGTCCGTCGCGGGGTTTGACGAGTCAATTAGTTTAGTATTTTCCATCCTTCCAAGAATATATTAAGTGGATTGTTGAGATATTGAGGTAGCATATTTTAGTTTGGAAAAAAGTTTTTTTATTATATATCTTTTACATTGCAGATATATTCTTTGTAATAATAATACCAGCTCTGTATTATATACTGCCCACTATTGAGCACAGGCCTCTACTATTGAGAGGATGGCGCCTAAACCGTTTAGGCGATAGTCCACCATAGTGGTCTAGAGCGGATATTCGTTCCGGCAGAAAGTTCCATTTTCAACTAGGCCATCATGCAGATAATATTCTTTTATTATAGAAAATTGCATTAAAAATATTTAAAGCATATGATAGGCTCGCCCCCTATCACATCATGGGACGGAATACCGGCGAAAAGTGGGTGCACTAGTTGCACCTCTGCCTACCCCTTCGGGGATAACAGGCGTGAGTGTGTGTGTGTGTGTATGTGTGTGCATTAAAAATAAACGTTCTAAAAGGGTCAATAATTTACACAGAGAAATGCTGGTTGTTTGATGCACAAAAAGCATGTAGATACATATTTAAATTCGCATCGCGCACTACGACGTTATTTCATTTGCTATGTTAAGAAAGTTAATAATTAAAAAATATAATTATTTTAAAATTCCAAGCGAAGTATTACCAATTTTACAACGAGCAATGCTCTACAATGATTTGAAGATACGTTTAGTATTAGCTTATGATAAAAACTTACGAAGAAAGTCTCTACTAAAATATATAGTAACTTATTCAGAGATAGAAAAAATAATAACTAAACAAATATCTACCAACTTTTAATAATTATGATATTATTTCTAATGTATTTCTTTTTATTTAATTTTTTCGATTTTATTTTTTCTTTCCGTGGAAGAGGTAGATATAGAACAGCTCTGTGATGACTAAGACTTACCCTATTCCTGGTCAACATGCTAGACTCCTCGGAACCCGGGGTAGTCTTGTCCAGATCTATCTTCTCCATTGCTTAAAATACTCTGGAAAATGGATGTGATTTTGTGAGCACAAACAAGTTTTGGGGCGACTACACCCCAAATTAATCTAGTTTAATAAATGACAGAATAGCTCGATGCTTGATCAACTTGTAGACTCGCAATGACAATGTATAGCAATTTATACATGGACTCAATAAATAGGAACAAATGTATCTAATGAGGTTCACAGGTAACTGGATTACGCGCTTGGTATGCGACTACTGCGCTTTAGTGAATGAGGAGGGACTACGTTCATTAAATACAAAACTAAGCTGCTTCTGTTCATTGACGTACATAAAAACTAACATTAGAACATAATGTAAGGTAAATAAAAATAGAAATACAAACCTTCACTTATCCACACGGAAAAAAATCACCTCTAAAACACTTCTTAAATTTAAGTCACAAAGGGAAAATATTCTAACTATTAAATATTAAAGAACAGATTGGACCAACAATCTACTTTAGAAGGCAACTATTTTTTTTCTTCTAATCTTCCGAAAAATCTATTAAAGCCTCTTTTTATAAAACCGGAAATTAAAAAACAATCGCTCATTGGATTATCGGCAACTGTTCCGAAAACCCGGTACTGTTCGATTGTTTAAAATTTACATTTGGAACACATGGGAGTGTTAAGCTCGATGTTTTTCTTTTTAATTTTTAAACTTTTCAAAATGTTCCTATTTGTTTTTTGCGTTCGTGGACGGTCGCTGACGGAGTGCATTTTTCTTTAAGATTGTTGTTTAAAAGAATATGGCGGAACACGGTGATAGGGGGCACTTAGGGATGTCGGCTCGTTGTATCTGTATGTCGGTCGCCATCAATCTGTAACAATACATACAAAACATTATAATCAAACATTGCAAACACATAATCTTACACTTAAAAAAAATAAAGTAGCTGACTGCAGACTGACTGACTGGAGCGTCTGTTTTTTATTTGATTGCTTTAATTACAGTTCAAAAAGTTTATGATGACAACAGTAGGCATATTCCGATTCCAATTGCCTTTATATTGATTTCGACTGTTTGACTATATCGCAATTAGCACATCAGTTGCTATTAAAATAAGGGCTACCTTCAACAAAAAGTCTTAACATTTTTAACGAATCATATAAATAAAAATTAGTTAAGAAAGTAGAAGGCAAGAGTGACGGTTCGCATAATGTATGGATGCTATGGCAGTAATGTAATCGCCTCACTTTTATCGAGAAATCTCTACACTGCTTCCATTGATTGTTACGACACGACATTTTATGGGGAAACTATTCGTAAGCTGATTACAGGTTTAATTTTAAAATGTTTGTATGTATTACTGTTTTCTAAAGATGACTTGTATGCAAACTTAATAGTTATTGTAACGATGCAAACAGTGCTTGAGATTTCATAGCAATTTTATAAGAATTAAATTCATTTGACACAGCCGTTACTTACCTAGTTTTCGACTAGGGTGACTGCGCCGTATAAATATTTTCTATACAAAAACTTTTTAATAAAAAATAAACCAGCTTCACAACCACTATAAATAAAAAAGTAATTCAAATTTGTATTCGCTTAGTATAAACGTATATTTGGAGTCGATGCCTAATTTAAATTGCCAGCTAAGCTAAGGATATACACAAACAAATATACGAAAACATTGTTCAATTTAAATTAGGCACCGACTCCAAATATACGTATAATACTAAGCGAATACAAATTTTAATTATTTTTTTATTTGTAGTGGTTTTGAAGTCTGTTTATTTTATATTAAAAAGTTTTTTTTATTGCTTTTTTGTTAGTTAATTATAGAATGGTGTAAACAATACATCATAGACATACGATTGCAGCATTCGCGAGTCATCTGCTCTTAGTTATTGAAGAGTTCCATCGTGTATCTCCGAAGATCTTCATCAGATCTTCATGAATTATATACTAAAACCTTCCCTAAAAAATATGCATTTCAATATCGAAAACCACATCCAAATCGGATCCTTTCTGAAGTCGGTTAAAAATATCGCGCACCTTTGACGTACGACAATGAAAACATATTTCACATTGAATTTAGCCCTGACCCGCTACCCTTGTGAGTGAAGCAAGTTCAAGACTAGCCCACTATATTCATCAGGCTATGCGGTTAGGAAACTGTTATTTTCAATATTCAATTATCTACGCGAAGGCCCCAGTGATTAAGAACAAGGAATTTTCATGTACACTATGCCTAGGACATAGGTCTTATTGCCTCTCTAAGCGATATGGCTTTAGCGGTGAAGGAAAACATCGTGAGGAAACCTATATACCTGAGAATTCTCCAAGTCTGCCACCCCGCACTAGGCCAGCGTGGTGGACTAAGGCCTAAAATCCTCTCAGTAGTAGAGGAGGCCATGCTCATCAGTGGACAGTATAATTATATACTGTATTAACAGCCCTGTATTAACAGGGCTGGTATTATTAGGGCGATATGTGAGCAAGATTCTTTTCAGTCATGTATTTAGCTTAGTCATTCAAATTGTATTAATTTAGATTCTTGAGTCTATACACAATTACATAAACCTTTATGTATCTAGTTGCTCGCTTGAGAGTCTCCGCTTAGTTTCAGTTGCTATATAATACAAAACGATTAATATGTTTTTAACATGTAATGCCTCATTTAGACTATTGGCGGATTATTCGTGCCTGAAAGTGATCATGAATTATGAGTAACGAATACCACCCAAATGAGCTGTTTACACACTCGTATTCGTGACTACTCGTCGGTGCTCGGCAATCAGGAGTACTATGATAATTACCAGTTTTTTTGTATCTATTAGTAAAGTTCAAGAATGTCTAATAATGAAGCTTGGTAATTTTAATTTACAAATACACCGTATAAATTATAATATCCGAAAAATCGATCAATTTGTCAATCAATTCGAGTGACAAAATTTTGCGATAAGTTCCACATAGCGTTAGTAACAATGTTTTTTTCATCAGAACCGATGAGGCGCGCCATAAATGCTCTCATTAGTAATAACCCAACAGATGTTCGTAGTTTGGATCCTAGACTATAGAAGTAGGTAATCTTTTTTCCTATATATGGACGTATGGATAAGATTATGCAAGGCATTTTATGATGACCGTCTAGCTTTTCCATACCAATCCCATCTATCACTAGGTCTTCGGGAACGCCGCCTACGGCGATAAGTTAACCAGTTACGTCTTCTTTATTACTTCATTTCGTGATCAACCCACGTAAACTACTTTAAGAGCTGAATGTAACCCTTCACGAATGAATTTGGACGGAAGACCTAGATCAATGGGAGTTTGGGTGTGGCTTTTACTATTATCTATATCTAACATAGTTTTATAAGTTTCAATAATTCAATAACGTACGTGTAAATAAGTTAAGCCAATTATAACCGTATTTCCACTGAATAGAATCCTTCTCTTATATTCAAATTAAATCATCTCTAGGAAATAGGTCATGCATCTGTCCCTCTCTCGCGTGCATATGGAAGGGACACGATGCAGCGGGGTGACCTAAATACGACGGGTCGTCAACCCCACCCGGGACGGCCCAGGATTCCGCAGGTTAGGATCCCTCTTAGTGACCTACTGAACTAATTTGCTACTTCGGTTAACGATTGGTTTTGATGTGTTGCGTTTCGCTCCGTGCTATGTTGGGAGCTGACAAAGGCGGTTTATTATCGTAGGTTTGTAATGCACTGTGGAGAAAATTTACTACGTTTTCTTTGATCTTGATTTTCAAACAAAATTTCCTGATCAGTACGACAAAATGAGCTATGAAATAAAAGATCGACAAAGCTTCGCCATAGCGTCCCTTCAAGCCATTATCCACCACATTGCCCTCAAAATTATGACAAAAATTACCCCATAATATTCTCGAGGCACAAATAGGGTGTAATCAGTAACAGTGCCCATCGGTGGGCAGTCATTACGTACCCCATAAATCCACTTGCCCGCAGTGACCTTGGAGCTGCCCTTGACATTCAAGGTTTCCGTACCACACGGTGCACTTCACGTGGCAGCCCCCTTCTAATCTAATCAGTGGTGTTGATTTATTCACTCTCCCCATTACAAGAACAATCTAGTAGTAGATTAATTAAATAGGTTGTTAAATTGTCTTCTCATCAATTGAGTACTCTTGAATTTTCTAATTAAAATAAAAAATACAATTATCTTTTAAAGGTAAACATAAACTAAAAGTACAACGACAATATGGCTATTTGTAATGGTACCAGACGGCGTATGCTGTTGCTCAATATCAAATACGTGAAGTCGTAATTTCGATTAGACGCAGCCGAGGAAAGTCAGTTATAATAATTATACTATCAAACGCGTCTGCCGTGGCATAAGAGTGCAGTTGGTCACGACTTCGAAGTCCTGATTAGACCCGATAGTTTTGTCCTGGTAGGGTATGCCTTTTACAGCGGCCCAATGGCAGCATTACGCAAATCGCAACGCACGCACACTTTAATTAAACTTTATTCGGTGTTTTACCTGTAAAGACAGCTAATTTACATAGTAGATACTTAGAAAGTATGATATGTGCTCTAATTTGTGCATTCCTTTCCAGAATCATAATATTTGATTGTACGTAGGGTATACCTTATATTATTTCACTTGCAGAGACCTGGTGAAATAGTTCAGACTACTATCCAATATTGCTATACCAATAACAAAAGTAACTACCCCACTGATATTAATTTCTAAAAACTCATCCTATGAAGATACTTCTAGGCCTTACCCTTGCGAAGGACCTCTAAAATTTACATTTCCTCACTGATAAAGGATCTGTATTAAAGAAGCATTTTGCAAACACATGGGGTCGCGGGGCGCGTGTGCGGTGGCCCGATGACCTGGTGACCGGCGCGATGGATCTCGGTGCCGGGGCGGCACGAACGCGGGCGAAAGTTGCCGAAGTAGCTATGATCATTTTTATCATTGCCAGATGGGCAGTATTGCTAAATTGGCTATAGAATGTTTCGGGTTTGTAACTTTACCCGAGGTACAAAATAATCGTTTTGAGTTAATGTTAGAGCGCTGCAGCGTTCGGTTTCAGCTTCCAACACATCGTATAAAAAAGTATTATATTATCAGCCAGTATTTGATACTATGATATAGAATGTTTTGATCTTAATGTGACGTTGACTAGTGCAAAATATATAACAAAAGAAGGTTGACACACAACAGGATTCACTCATGTATTTGGATATTACAATAAACATTATAAATATTGTGCCTATTAGTATTCTCCACCAACAATATTCAACAGTCTGGAAATGTGCCAGGTAAATGACAATAGGCCCGCCCCCTATTATAGGCGAAATGTGGGTGTGATACACCTCTGTTTACCCCTGAAAATGAAAAAAGGCGTGATACTAAGTGTATGTAATGATAACTTCACACGTTGCGGTTTTCGCAAACGTTTTTCCGCGATCTGTGGCGAACGCGAACACATGCGCGTGTTCCCACCGTACGCCACAATGGAATGTGGTTAAGTTATTTATGCCCTAGTTGTACATAGAAAAATAATGTTAGTTTTTTTATGGCATTGAATGACGAGACGAGCATGCCGTTCGCCTGTTGGTAAGCGATACGTCCACCCATAAACAATAGAAACACCATCCAGCACCTTGAGTTACAAAGTACTGTATGGCATTCCACTGCGCTCATCCTGAGACATAAGTTGTTATGATTCATTATGTCCAGTGGTTACACTGGCTACAATGTCCTTCAAACCGAAACAACAGTGCATGCACACTGCTGCTCGACGGTAGAAAAACTGATCCACAGCTAAATTTCAAACTGTTTCTAGGTCCGATGTCGCTCACGAACATGGTGTATCCCACGCAGATACCGCCTGGCTTCCCTTACGTTGGACACAGGATGGTGAGTTTGATATTATATTGTTTTTATATTAGTGGTTGCGGAATGTGTTCTCAATAATTAATGACATAAAAAAAATAGAGCCAAACATTGCTTCATTATGTCCAGTAGTTACACTGGCCTCAATGTCCTTCAAACAGAAACACAACAGTGCATCACACTGCTGCTTGGCGGCAGAAATTGGCATTGCAGTGGGACCTACCACCACATACCATACCATAATACTACCTACCCAGAGGGGTCCCCACATACTACACATATAGCCACCACAAGTAAAAAGTATAAGCCGACAAAATACAATAGTCATCCTGTAATCTATGCTTCCAATAAATGAATAAAATGAGTATCTACTATCTAAATTACTGTTTAATACGATAACTGTCTAATGAAATTTACTTGAAACCCGTTAAACAGACCCTTAATTTTGTAAAATTAGTTCACAGGCGGACTTTTATTCCAAGAAAGACTTTTTTGCAAGTAAAGCCGCGAGCAAAACCTGGTATCTACAAAAGCCTACTGCAATAGCATTTATGTGAAGCTTTTTATAAGTAACAATTTCCGAATGTACCACAATGAAGCTGTTAACGTTAAATGTGGATATTGATCTCTTCCCTTGACCTAAAAAAATGGCAAATTTTTACGTAAATTTATTTCATAACTAGCTTTTGCCCGCGGCTCCGCCCGCGTGAATGAGTTTTTCCGGGATAAAAGTCCCGCTTTATGTTTTCCCGTGATAAAAAGTAGCCTATGTGTTAATCCGGGACATGATGTACCCGTGTGCCAAATTTCATCGAAATCCGTTCAGTAGTGTTTGCGTGAAAGAGGAACAAACATCCATACATCCAAACATCCATACATTCTTACAAACTTTCGCCTTTATAATATTAATAGGAAATAGAATTCTACTTGCATTTAATACACCGAGAAGGCTTGATCATGTGTAGGGTATTGCATTGCTGGATATATTCATTGATTATCAAGATGTAGATATACGCTACATAGTAAAGTCTGAATCGTGTATTCTTAACCCATCCTAAGTAAGGAAAACGGTAAGGACTCCTTACCGTTGCGATGTAAAAAAATAATATTCTGAACCAGAACATTTAATCTCCATTTCCAGAAATCAATGTTATATTTCTGACTGAAAATATTGTTATATAGGGTGTGTTTTCGTTTAAAGATAACAGTACTTACCTACATAATGTAGTCTGGTATGTTTGTGGACATCACAATTTTCTTTTATTAACAGTTACCACTTAGCCAGCACGTTTTTAAAAATATCAAAGCGTGAACTGCCAGACTACGAACACTACATAACTTGTATTGTTACATTTGTTTTCAGGTGAAATTCTTTTCTATGGACGACCAACTCCTTTCCTTAGCCACATATACAATGACATAAAAAGATCATTCTAAGCCTGTCTGATGACTGATCCCTCTCATCTCAAAACGTATATAGAACCGGTATCCGTGATCATTATGCGAAAAAAATTAAAACGCAGGTGCGCCTAAATACACACGGTGAGCTTTATATAAAACTTGAACGGATAACGTTTTTATTTTTAGCACTAAAGGGCGCGTTTAGTTACGTAGGGTGACCTATCGAGGATATATGAATATAACCGTGATTGGATGTCGTAATTTGAGCGTTGTTAGTGTGCACAAAGAGTGATGCAGATGGTAATGAAATAGACACCATACACAATGCCTCATTTACTGTATGTGAGAATTGTATATGTGTAATTGTATTGTATGTATCTACAGGAAAAGAAAGTATGGTATTCATCCTATATTATGATTTTTATACATGTTAATGGCCATGTAGTGCCTGGATAATGTTTTTCTATTTTAATGGGAACATTGAAAAAGAAACAGTCGAAAGCAGTATTTCAACCCGCGACCTCCAGCGTACCGTGCCGGTGCTTTGCTAATTGAGCTATTTCGACCCTACTCTCCAATTTCAAGTTCCCTATTTGAACTCTTAAAGGAGATGACCAGCGACATCTGTTAGCAATTATTACAATTACTAAGTCAGCGTTACTACTTTACAGGTGTAAATTCACTGAAACGAAGTCACTAAACTTTTTTCTAATCCTATATTATGATTCTTTTTCAATGTTCCCATAAAAATAAAAAAATAAAAAAAATGTAAAAACATTATAGTATTCATATTTTGCAAATAATTGTATTACTTGAATAGCTGCAGTTTATTACAGCCAGTGAGATTGTTGGAGGCGACCTTTCCCTTCTTCTAATTCCCATTATTTTTCTCAAACACGACAACTTAATCATTCTTCCAGTCAATGTGGATCACTATCAGCCGATATACTCTTAAGAGGGCTTTAAAAAAAAATCACTGAATAATTTATCAAACAAATACGTTAAAGAGCCATTGGCAGTTCCTGGAATTGGTTGTTTGGTGTATATGCAAGGGTTTCGGCGCGCCAACAATCAACCATAATATTCTAATACAAGACTAAACGTATGATCTTTTGGGACTAAATAGGCAGTCTAGACAACCACGCAGGCACCGAGGCATGAATTATATAAACAAAAGCAGTACACATAGAGTTCAATAGTTCCATGAAATACCGCATCCATTTAATCAATCTTATCTTTCTCACTGCCACGTCTATCAGCACGGCTTAAATCTAGATAGTGAGTTAAATCGGCTGTTAAGATTGAACCGGTTTGATTCAACGGTTAAATTTAGAGTAACGGTCACTTTCCACGACATTTCGACGGGTTGACCAACGTCCCGGGTTAAAAATAAAGACACATGCCCTTGAAATAGAGAGCTGATAATTAACTAAGAATGCATTCTACTGATTACAAATAATGTTATCATAGCACAAGTAGATTCATATTAAAATAAAAAAAAAGATACATTTCAGAAAATATATTAAGAGATGTGTATGACCCTATATACTTGGTTATAAAGTATAGAGCGTATTTAAATTCAGAAATCGATCAAAGCACACAAAACACATGGATTATCGTCATACAAGTCAATGAGACTTCGGTAATCCGTTCGAGATTGGAGACACTCCTCGCAGAGCCGATACTCAGACGCTTGCATTAGACAAGTGCTAGTAAATAAAAGGAGAGCATTTGAGATCATGCGCTGTGCACTTTGAGTATCTACCAATGGAGATGCGATGACTGAGCAAACCCCTCGGTTGGCCATACATGCGCAACTGGCCATAAACTTTATTAAAACCCATGTGACTTGCGATCACTGTCATTACATTTTACGATAATTACATTAAGCGGTGTTCCACAGAAATTGTGTGGTGTTGTGTAAAAAGCGACCTTATATTCAGCTATGCACGTGTGGATTTTTTTGTTAAATGTGTGCTATTCGTGTCTACCTCACCCCCGTCAGGATTGGCAGAAAAAAATGTTTGCGCATTTTTGTCATATCGTGTCCATTGGTTAATTAGTCTAAGGCTGTGCAAGATGAGTTGACATGCAAGCAATGCAAAGAAAATATTCCTTCTCTAGGAAAATTATTAAATTATGACGTTACGCCTTTGGTGCTTTGTGTGACATAAGGATATGCAGAATATGGAATCCTACTAATATTATAAACGCGAAAGTTTGTAATAATGTATTTATGGATGTGTTTGTTACTCTTTCACGCAAAATCTACTGAACGGATTTCGATGAATTTGGCACACGGATAGATCATGTTCTGGATTAAAACACAGGCTACTTTTTATCCCGGGGAAATATATAGCGGGACTTTTATCCCGGGAAAATATATTCCTCCTTATAGTCCTCCTTTACCCAGAATGAAACGCTTCTGCTCTGCTGGACACTACTTACAGCTACCAAAATGTGCACAAAGGAAATACCATTCGAAGTAGTTACATAACATACGTGCAAACTACCTACACGCGCACGTCACGCGGCAACAGTGAATGGAACCGCGGCGCGTAAGTGCGCTCCTAACTCTGCCAATGTTTATTTCTCCATACGTTTTAAACGAAAACTTTCTATTGAAATTTATGTGTTTGTAATACGCAACGATGTTGTAGCACGTTCGCTTGATCTCATGCTTTCATGTTGGCTCAACAGATTTGTTACGCGACTTTTTATTTGTAGTGCAACTGCAGAATTACATCGATGGACCGAATGGGCGTCTTAAGCCAGATGTTATAGCTTCAGACTTTATAAATGACCGCGAATGAAAAAACATATGACCAAGCTTTACCAGATGTTATTGATAGGTTGCTCTTATGTCAGCGCAAATGCTAAAATAAGTATGGAACCTGTAGATCGATGAACATCAACAACCTGGTGGTAAGTCTCTCATATGCGAGAACACCGAGGCACCACGGCACTATTTTTTTTTTCCGCCAAGCCACACTGTGCATGCATTGTTGTGTTCCGGGTTGAAGTACATTGTAGTCAGTGTAATTACCGAGCGGTATGAGACATAAGGCAGTCGAAGTCCAATGCCACACAGTGCTTTTTAATTCAAAATTTAGGTGGTATTGCTACTGTTAATGGGCAGTGGTATCGATAACCATCATGTGTCACTAATGGGTCATCCATGATGGTAAAAAAACATCGTGAATTGAATTTTTCTAGACCTACTAATCATCTGACACGCAAAGTTATATTGACTTTGCTACTTTTTACGAAAATCAAAACAATAATTTCTACTAAGGCCATTAACCGCTGTTTTGATTAATTATATTTTTTTTTTATCAAAGGCTCGACAAAGTGGCTTCACTGCATCTGATGGTAAATGTAGTGAAGCCCAAAAAGTTATGTCGACCGGCAAGAGATAAACATCATGGTCGGTCGGCACAGATATGCGGGCCTGCTTAATTGCTTCTTCACGCTCCGCTTGAAGGACCCTAAGTCGTAGGAAGGAGGGAACACGTACGCTGGCAAACTGTTCCACAGCTTAATGGTGCGGCAGAAATATGAATTACTGAACCTTTTGGTTCGAGCCGGGATGGAACAGACCACTAAGCTGTGGTTTTTAGTGGTGTGGTTGGAAATACCTTAAGGAAACAGAGGCGGGGAAACCGAACACGTTTAAAATTTCGCGTACAGTGAATGACCAATAGATTCTTAAGACAACCCGGGTAATTCACTGATACAGAAATTTCCTCAATCGAATGAGGTTGAGGTTTTACTTTTGACATGACTGAGAACATGTTTAGGCGGACTCTCCGAATACAGATAAATGACCACTGAACTCGGGCACTTGACGGGTTTCTATTCTAAATCTAAATAACCAGATCACCGTATAACATGCATAGTTTCTCCGTATCGATTTTCATTACCAACAGCATTATTTTTAGTTGACCAATTTTAAAATTGGCGAAACAAAACAAACCTGTCTAGACACGACTCAGTGTGAAAATGGATATTTTGTAATACGTGCCTGTTTTTAATGTGTTTATGCTCATAATTTTTCTGTGATATTTGTCAGTTTTATTTTTTCAATCAATCATCTCCATCATTAAGATAGAGATTTATATGGGTGTGTATACAATATAGTTGCGTGCAAATACTGGTGGTAGGACTCTCATATGTAAGAGTCCGTCTGGGTGGGTACCACCGCAATGTCTATTTCTACCGCGAAGCACCAGTGTGCATGCACTGTTGTGTTTGGTCTTTGTTTTATAATGTGTAAAGAATCCATGAAGGTAAAACAAGAATTTCAAAGGTATATGAAGTATGCAAGCCCACACTAGGCCAGCGTGGTGGACTAATCACTAAGGTCTAAAACTCTCTTAACAGGAAAAGAGTCCGTTTTCAGCAGTGGGATAGTATATACAGGATTGGTATTATCTATACTATACTAAAACAGTAGATCCCGGTTGTCTGTACATTGAGAGAAATGTGATAAAAAAGGGTGTGACTAAGGAAGAGTAAAACAAATCAGCGATTTTTATGATTCTTTTCTGACTTCTGGAATAAAATCCCGCTTTATACATATTTTCCCGGGATAAAAAGTAGCCTATGTTACGCTGATAATGTAGCTTATATTGGTGCGAGACTTTTTATATTGGTCCAGTAGTTATTGAGTTTATTTTTTACAAACATACAACAATACAATTAATCTTGCCTCTTTATAATATTCGTATAGATTAGGTGATGTCACCACTAAGCAAGAGAATCATGTTACTTACCTTACCTAACAGTCATGCTTTGTTATGCTATGTTACTTATGTTGATGACATCATCTATGGCGATTGGCGAACTTTATTATGACTCTGAACTGTGCAACTACTTAGCGGTGTACTTGTGTGAAAATAAGACATATCGGTCAAATTACAAACTTATGACTTGGCAGTATGGTCTTTGATCTTAGCCCGTTCCGTATGAAACAATTAAAAAAAAACCGTAATCTTATAAGTACCTACTAGCTCAGCAAGTTAAAACTTTTATCTGCACGCAGAATAAACTGCAAGTTCTCGTGCAAGTTGTCAAATGGTGTTTACACATGCCACTTGCTAGAAGTCCTGCAAGCTTCAAAATATTGCAGAGGTCAACTTTCCGTGACTGTTCACACGTTAAAAGTAGCTTGCGCAAGATAACTTCTGCAACATTTCTTGCTAGCCTAACCCCGCTTATAGAATAAAAGAAACCAATTATAACTCGCTGGCATATCTAAGAATTCTACAGGATATGGATTCCGAAAATGCGTATACTCGCCCAAACTGCGCTAGGCCCATTTGGTTGACTAAGCCTTACTTGGAGAATAATAAATAATATTGAGAAGGGTATGTTAAGGTGGTTTGGAGAAGATGGATAATAGGAGATTGACAAAGCGGACATATAAGGCGAATGTGAATGGAAGAGCCGGTAGAGGTCGACCGCAGCGAACTTTCGAATGTCAGATATCTGACATTTTTCGTAAAGGCCAGGTCAACAGTACCCTGAACCGGCGGGAATGCATGAAAAGATTGATGAAGGTGGAGGAAGCGAGAGAAGTTGATGCCAGAATCGAGCACAGTGGTAATTCATAGTCTTTGCCTACCTCTATGGGATAGAGACTATCCCGCCCCCACACCCGCCACTGCAACTCCTGTAAGCCAGGATCAGCAGTGGCACGCATTTTATGACACCGAGCGGTGAAGCTCGGCGAGTCTCAGGGAACACTAATATGTCTGTAACCCGCAACGAAATTAATCAAAAAGAAAGATAGGGAGGAGTTGGAAATATTAATTGTCCACTTCCCTCCATAGCAAAGCGGCAGACAAAAATAATGAACTAAGGAGGTATTCTAACCTCAAGTTTAGAGACGTTTACAACTAGAAAAGCCAGTTGTAAAGCACCACGGACAAAATTCAATGAAAGGGTCCTATCATATGAGCTGTCAAATTTGATTCCAATAATAGGTATGGCAAAAACGCCGGAAAGCACGGAAATTCCGTCTAGTCTCTACAAAGTCCATGTAGTATACAACCCCAGATGTTACTTGCATACTATCCAGCATGATGTTGCGCTCATCATGCCAAAGACCACACTCCCAAAGTACGTGATGTGCAGACTGTTCATACACGTAACCAGGTGTAGAGCATGGGCACACAGGAGAGTGCAGGAGAGTTTATTGCATACACATATACATAGTATCACCTCTATGGGATAGAGGCGTGATACTATGTATATGTGTATGCAATAAATAATACAGGACTGGTAATGACAAGATTTTATGCCGTCCTCCAGAAATAAGACGAGTCCCCGATAGCACAAAAACATATTTTAATAGAAGAGGCACCTGATAAGAAACCGTTACAAAGTAAAAAGAAGAGAAAGAAAGATTTTGCGAGTTACTTAATCCTTTTTCCTTTCTCACCTAGTTGCTTTTGCTCGTATTTACATAGACAGTGTACTCGTCCTTGACCTAGACCCGCGTGTCGTGGCGACAACGCCGGAAACACATTTATCACACCGCAGCAAAACACAATAATGCATCTCATTTAGATGACGTAAACCGGTTGTCAGCGTTTACACCGCTCTATATGTAAGTAACAGGTTATAGAACATAAGGATTTTTTTAATGCATTTGAATGACGAGACGACCATGTCGCTCGCCTGATGTTAAGCGATACGACTGTCCATAAACAGTAGTAACACTATATAGAACTTTGTATAGCTAAGTGATGGTTGGCTTCATTGCACTCGTCTCCCCAAAACATAGGATATTGTTAAGTCTCATAAAGACCAGTAATTACGCTGGCTACAATGTCCTCGTACCGGCTGCCTGGCGGTTTATCATCTGTCAATTCTGTAAAACAAGTATCAAGCTATTCGATTTGTTTGATTATCTCACACGCCCTCAACGTCTCCTGTCACTGTCTAGCTTCAGAGAATAATATGTCTTATGCCACTCGTGACTGTCTTTGTCGCGGCAAAATTATTAAAAATTACTACATTTGAAGATAGTTCTCAATAAAAAAGCCGGACATGTGAGAGTTGGATTCGCGTACCGAGGGTTCCGACAAACTAAGTAAGATATCTATCTAAGTATACATATAAGTTCAATAGTTCGCCCAAATGAATTATTTAAAAAGTTTGTAAATTCTTCTTTATTCGGATTTTTTCCTGTAATGTGCTGTAAGGCCTTGCTTCTTGCCATGTCTCACGATGTACATAATAGGTCTCTATACCGAAAAAGATGCGACATAAACGGTCATATCTTTTGATCGCGTTGGCTTACAAGTTTGATTTCTTTAAAACTGAAAGAGACTGTGGACTCAATATTTGATATAAATTTGAACTTGATATCTGTACGCCTTTTTGACAAATAGGGTCTTGACAGACAGGCGGACAGGCGGACAACAAAGTGATCCTATAAGGGGCCCTTTTTTCTTTTTGAAGTCCGGAAGCCTAAGAAAATACCATTTGCTCTTTCCCAGTAAATATTACGTAAACAGCAGTTACCCGGCAGTTGGGTAACTGCTGTTCCTACGCAACTGGTCTAAAAACTTTTGATGTATCTTTACAACCCAACATAACATCAAACCAATTTCTAGAGTCTATAATCACGACCAAGAAAACGATAATAAAAAGCGTATTTCTGTGAATTATCTAAACAATATGAAAATGCCACAAAGCGTGTGATTTCAATGCACACGAGTGCCATCGACGAGCATTCACAAGACGTCCTGACGCTATGCGTGTTAGCATGTTGGCACACACCACTCCGGCATCTCTGAATGGATCACCTGCTATTTTTGAACTAACAGATAGTGTGACGTCACGCGCGCCACTCACCCCGCGCGCCGCCACCACCCCGCACGCTCTCACCCATGATATTTTGTAAATACGCAACTTGATAATGGTAAACTGGAATCTGAGGAACATTGCTGTGATGGGTGAGTTGTTACGAGGAAGACAGTAGCTTAAAGATTCTATTCCCATGGGAGGGGATACATTGAAGCAATAAAAAAATGTTTTGTAGCAGTACTTCGTACTGGTATCGTAAACCCCTATTTCAGCAAAATTTCAGATATCCTAGAAATGACTTAGACTACAGGAGCAACTTCACTATGTAGTTATTTTCTATAAGTAAGTATTGTTAAGTATAGTTCATTGTAGTGACCATTAAACCTGTGAGTAAACTCGAAAAATACTACAGCTATATTATCTGATACACTGAATTGGTGTGATGTGTTAAAACGTTTCCTACACTGCGAGCACTGCCAGTTACCACGGAATTACTGTGCAGAGATTACCACAACTATAGATAGATATTGTGTCGTTTTTTTCCGATGAATCATGTTGTAAACCTTTTTTATATATGTATGTTCGGAATGTTTGAATATGAGAGCCAATCTCAAAACCACACATTACAAAATCGCGGCATTCAAGTTTTTTTTGTTGAAATCATGACCAACCTATACTGGCTATAGGGTTTCAGCCGTTCGCACAAAGCAACATTAACTAAAGTCCCTCTACAGTAATAAAACTATAGTTGCTGTTTACTGTAGAAACATAATTGCTTAAAATTGAAGGTGTTCTCAAGGCCACGTGCCCATGAGACCAAAACACCCGTAGAGTTTATAGGAAACTCCTAAGAAAACGATTTTAGTAGACATTTAGCCCTGTCGTTAGCAGGTTTGTGCGTTTCTTTTGAATCGATCTTCACATAAGAAATTTTCTTCGTGAACACACAACGATATAGTAAAGTTACAGACATTATGAAAATGGATTTGGACAATAAACATGTACTTATGTTTTTTTTTATTGCTTAGAATGACGAGACGAGCATGCCGTTCGCCTAGCGATCCGACCACCCATAAACAGTAGCAACACTATGCACTACCTTGAGTTACAAAGTACACTGTGGCATTCCACTGCGCTAGTCATCCTGAAACACAAACGTAAGACTCATTATGTCCAGTAGTAACACTGGGTAATGTCAAACCGAAACACAACAGTGCATGCATACTGCTGCTTGGCGTTACAAACAGATATTGCGGTGGTACCCACCCAGGCGGACTCTTACATATGAGAGACCTACCACCAGTAAAATTTCTATTATATTCTTTATTTTAATGCATACTTCGAGGTGATCGTGGTAGTAGTCCAAATAGTTTTGACGGGAGGCCGTAAAATTAAACGTTAAATCAATAAATCAATTAACACCAGGCCATGGATAGAATAATCGTACTCAAATCAAACTGTGCTTTACAAGTACTGCTAACAACTCTATAGAGATTAGTTCTAAGTATTGAATTGCTGTTTATTCTCCCAAACGATCCTATGACCATTGAGGGCGGTAATAAATGACCCTCGTCGGCCGCCATTCATGCATATATATATTTTACTGAAAAACCAACCAACCACTCACATTCATACAAACTCGTCCACTCTATCGGTAAAATAAATAAAACATAATATCAAACAAATATTCGAGTAACATTAGTGACGGGACGCGGGCGTCGTCGGTCAATGTCGAACGATTTGCGGTGACGATTGATTTGTTGTCGATGGATTTATTCGATAATCGACTCTTATTTTTTGCAAGCATGTTTCACCTCATGCCTGGAAGATCATTTTGGATGAATATAAGTACTAGCGAGGCAAGGGGCAATTAGTGTTCACAACGTTTATTTTGCGGTAAACTATAATAATTCTATTATATTGGTTTAGTGGCATGTGCGAAATTTAAATTTTTGGCATAAATTACTATAACAAAAATACTTTTTGTGTAGAAAGATGAGCTCAAACAAAATTTTGGCAATATTTTAGTAATAGTGCCCCATGCACGCATATCTGACAATTGACATCGATATTTAAACCGATGTAAATTTAAATAAAACATTTTAAACACCACACAATACATATAATACTGCGCTTATGTAGATTGTCTAACACATTGATTGATTTACAGAAAGAGGATAAAAAAATCTGCCTCGGTAGCTTAGTTGTATTAGAAACGCTACAACTGCAATTCTCGGGTTTGATCTTCGGGCCGGACAGTGATATTGGGTTATTCTACTCACTGTCAGCCCAATCCTGGAATCCGTTCCCGATATGGCGATAGGCTCGACCCCTATCACATCATGGGACGGAATATTCACGGTGAAGAGTGGGTGCACTAGTTGAGCCTCTGCCCATCGGGGATAAAAGGCGTTACTAATAACGTAACTTAGACTAATATCTTAACAAATGAGACAATGTAGGTAACAATTATTTGTCTAATTACAAGCTTATAATTAAAATATAATTTTATAATCGACTAGATTTTGCCCGCGGCTCTACCCGCGTCAATAATAAAATCGCGTTTTTCCGGGATAAAAGTACCGCTTTTTATTTTCCCGAGATAAAATGTAGCCTATGTGTTTATTCAGAACATGATCTACCCGTGTGCCAAATTTCATCGGAATCCATTCAGTAGTTTTTGCGTGAAAGAGTAACAACATCCATACATCCATACACACTTACAAACATTCGCATTTATATTAGTAGGATATTGGGATGAATCCCTAAACAAATAATTGTAAATTTTCGTACCCACCTATTAATTTGTACCTATATTACAGCGATTGCAGGGAGATCACCGTACCGCATGCACCAAGTTAAACATAGAATGTAGCTATAGGATTATGACGTTTTACGTCATTACAGACATCGTGTTAGATGTTACAACGCCAATTCAGTGCACCAGTTCACAATATTGGGTATATCTATTACTATGTAATTCTGGATGGTCCTCTTTTTCTCGTACTCTCCGTAAAATAAATATTAAAACACATTAGTTGCCATTGCTTCGTGAAACCGCAGTAATCGGATTCGTTGTAAGTTTGTACGTTGCTGTTATTCTTACAATGCTTATAGTTGGTGGATGAGTGGGATTCCCTCAACTCTATAACAGACGCCCACAATGCACCATGCTTAACTCACGCCTTTCGGTATCTTAGATGAAAAATACACCTTATCTAATGGTAGTAAAGTTAAAATTGACCTCTAGAAAAATAGCCAAACTCGCACAAAACTTACATTATCGTTCGCTTCAAAACACCAGGATGATATGTTGAAATATTCAGCGTGTTACATCATTGATCGCGCGAGGGCGTCGTCGGCGGTCAATGTCGAACGATGCGCCGTGATGATGGATATGTTGTCGATAGCTTTATGTCGATTAGGATCATTTGAGTGTATAAAATAAACCTGATGGATTAAACTGGAATTCCACGGTACATATTAGTCATGCAAATAGCGTTTGTATTAAATTAAAAACCTTTAGCATGTGATAGAATTTAGTTCACAGAAGAAAAAAGTAAAATAAATATCAAAACATCGTACAGTGGATATTAAATGAACATTTCACAAAATATCAACCAATCAACACAAAACACTAATTTGCGAAACACTCATCGCAAGACTCCACGGACGCGACGGCGACCTCCGCTTCGAGATCATCGCACTCCTAATTAAAACAAATTATCGGCACTCCATCGATATTCGCGGCGCGTCACTAGCCGTAAACGCCGGAAATAACGCGTAAAACGATGTCCATCGACAGATGCCAGTCAGTCGGCGCGTGCAAAAATCTCTCATAAACAATATTAAAGCAGACGCGTTGGAAAATAAATTTGCTTTCTAGACGATCTTTGTGGCGCCGCATCCCGGACTATATAATGGCTGAGATAGTAACGGTCAAGAGTTCGATTTCCGCATAAATATGTTAGCAAAGTATATCTGGAATTTTTTTTTTTTTTTTTTTTTTTTTTATTCGGGCACGGCAAAGTGACTGCACCTCACCTGATGGTAAGCGCGATGCAGTCCAGATAGAGTATCGAATGGCAGCAGATAGTTATCTCATGCCATTCGACACAATCATGCCGGCCTACTGAGCTGCTTCTTCACGCTACGGCGGAAGGACCCAGGATTATAGGAAGGAGGGAACACGTGCGCCGGCAAACTATTCCAAAGCTTGATGGTGCGGCAAATAAAAGAATTGGCGAACCTATTGGTTCGGGCCGAGATGGTTTTAACCATCAAGCTGTGGCTTCGGTTGCCGGCACGCGAAATCTTTAAAGAAGGCTTATTCAGTAGTAATTAATAGCGGCGATAGCCTAGTTGGGAGTGGAACTCACTGCCGAGACGAATGTCCGCAGGTTCAAAGCCCAAGGGCAAACATCTCTGACTTTTCTAAAAAGTTATGTGTATATTCTTTGTGTATTATCGCTCGCTTTAACGGCGAAGGAAAACATCGTGAGGAAACCTTCGTACCTGAGAAGTTCTCTGAATATCGAAGGTATGTGAAGTGTGTCAACCCGCACTAGGCCAGCGTGTTGGACTAAGCCCTAAACCCTGTCAGTTGTAGAGCAGGCCCGTGCTCAGCAGTGGGCAGTATATAATACAGGGCTGGTATGGTTTTCAGCAGTGGACTTCTTGTGGTTGATGTTAGCATGATTCGAAAGCACGGTCGACACCACTTTCCTTATTTTTGGTACTCGTAGAGTAAAACGTAATACTAGAGTAATATGAAATGAGTCATGCTATGTTTCAGGTAAATAAAGGGTGGCGTAAAGGGCGGATGAACTAACTATTTAAGGTCAGTTATAAAGGCCATAGCTTTAATTCTTAGTATAGCATACTGCATAGTGCTTTTCATTTGAATATTATAATCGAGAAATTTCATCCGGCGAGGGTTACTGTAATATTTTTAACACAATGGAAATTACATCTCATACATTAGTGTTGCCTAGAACTAATCTACTAGTTTATATTGTATACTAGACTTCTGCTCGCGGCTTCGCCCGCGTGAATGAGTTTGTCCGGGATAAAAGTCCCGTTTATTTTTATATTTCCCCGGGATAAATTATACATATAAACCATCCTCTTGAATCACTCTATCTATTAAAAAAACCGCATCAAAATACGTTGCGTAGTTTTAAAGATCTAAGCATACATAGGGACATAGGGACAGACAGCGGGAAGCGACTTTGTTTTATACTATGTAGTGATGTGTATAGATATTTAAAGTTTTGTTCACTTTTTCGTTAAAATAATGGTTAGTTTTGTGTAACCTTTTCTTTTTCTCGCGGGTAAAAACGCGTTATCGCTACCACCACTGAGGGGTTAGTAGAATGGTTATGTTGGTTTCACTGATCTTACGGCCCAATGTCGACGCTCGGGAGTATACCATCATCCGAGCGAGCATTGGATCGAGTCCTTAACACTATGTACTCCCTACATCAGCATACCAACCAAAACCCGCGGTGGCCTTCTTCAGCGCGTACGGGATGGCGCCGGGGTATCTTGTTGCATGAAGATAGCTGCACGGACTGCCTCGGTGGCGTAGTTGTATTACAGTACGACTGCAAAGCTGAGGTCTCGGATTCGATCCCCGGGTCGGGCAAAGTGATATTGAGTTTTTCTATTCAGTATCAGCCCGGAGTCTGGAATTTGTGCCCGATATGGCCGTAGGCTCGCCCCCTATCACATCATGGGACGGAATAACGGCGAAAAGTGGGTGCAACAGTTGCGCCTCTGCCTACCCCTTCGGGGATAGCGTGTGTGTGATAGCTGCATGGAACCGCCCCTGCGCGATGCCGCATTGCGGCCCCTCTCTAAATGAGGGGCTAAGAAGCCGCTGAACCCTAAAGCACGCCTTTGGCGTCTACGACCTCAGGAGGTCGACCACCCGCAATGACGTTCACCTCGGAGTCGCATAAGTTGGAGCAGCAGCCCCCATTGCTCGCCCCGCGACTCTCCCAAAACCCCATTTAGTCGCCTCTTACGACAGGCAGGGGATGCCGTGGCAGAATTCTCTAAATGCCCCCGGACCACAGGGCATGAGACGCCGGTCAGTCGTCTACCCAGCACCCCCTTCGTCTCCTCTGGCTGCGGGCGGGATCGTTCTGCTCACGATCCCGCTCAGCGTTTTCCTTCTGCGAGATGACGCACTCGCAGAAGGAAGCCATCGCTCGCCATGACCTCCAGCCGCCGACCATGGCGGAAACCACGGCTGGCAGCGAGAGGTCTCCTCCGACAGTTTTGTGTAACCTTGACTTTTGTTTTTGAACCCTTTATGATTAATGCATAAATTCCGGCGACTAACCAGATGAGATCGAAAATCCGCATGACGCGATCATTATGCAGATTACCGACCTACAAAACTCATACAGAATCAGTAAATCCGCAAAAATACCTGGTTCTAGAATCCTAGTTAAGGAGGTTGTTTTGCTATCAAGAAATAATCAGCACGAAATTTCTTTACCGTCATCATTGTCGTTCCGAGTATACCTATAGTTAATCTACCAGGTATTTTTGACGCAAAACTTCTAAAGGCTTGTTTCACAACTTCTGCATAAATACTACTCAACACAAATATATGCAATCAGCCATGTGTTATGTAAAGCCCGGACCTCTCGGAGCACGGACCTCCTCTATTACTGAGAGGGGTTAGGCCTTAGTCCACCACGTTCGCCTAGTGCGGATTGGCAGACTTCACATACCCGCGACATTCTTATGGAGAATTCTCAGATATGTAGGTTTCCCCAAGATGTTTTCCTTTACCGTTAAAGCGAACGATAATTGATAAGCAATACACACATAGCTTCGAAAAGTCAGAGGTGTGTGCATTGGGTTTTGAACCTCCGGACATTGTCTCAGCAGTGCGTTCCGTTCCCGAATAGGCTATTGTCCACATAAATAAATATACAAAAGTCAAACTCTATCTATGCTCGCAAATAAATAGCTGTTTAAAACGATAACTATCAAATAAAATATACTTCAAAGTTATGAAACAGGGCCCTACGGCTGTTATATTAATAAAAAATCCAACTGGATTATACGCCGAGCGAATAAACTAAATATAGTGTGCCTTATTGCAGACAAACAGACGCGCGATAAATCTATTCTGGAATTTACCTCATCTATTTTGTATAGCCTTAGATCATGTCTAAACAGGCCGTAACATATACGTACACAAAGAGTTATACTTGGCGTATGTTCGCAGAGTATTTTCGGTTTAATAAATACAATCAGATGAATGTATTAAGCCGAAAATACGTAGGTTCATATTCAGAGACGGTAGGTTCAAATAATTTGGACGCATAATTGCCTTTACTACGACAGTATGAGCTTCAGTATCTTCTGACACTTCGAAAAAGGGGGGTGTTATAAGTTTAAAGTGTGTATCTGTATGTCTGCGGCATCGTAGCTCCGAAACGAATGGACCGATTTCGACGAGTTTTTTTTTGTTTGAAAGTTGATGTGATCGAGATGGTTCTTATTACTTACTGTTTCTAGAATTTTAATTAAATCCAACTGATGGTAGCGACTTCTTCTTTACGTATAAGTATAAAACTTTGCAATAATTTATACAATAAAGGAAATTTGTTTTTTAGTCTAAGACCATGCGCATAAGATACAAAATATATGAGTAAAAATTATGAAAACCTATCCAATAATTCCAGCGCTATTGCTACATCAACGTATCTAGCTCTTATTGATTAATAAAGATAATACTCTAAAAGGCAAAGATGTGTCAACACACTTAACACATAGCTTGTACCTACTCCATATTACTGTAAATAAAACTTCACTTTTAGACCAAAGAATACACTAAACTCGCACACTGTTCCAAGTTCTTGTAATCGGATCATTCTGGGTCGATATTTTTTTGTCTATTTGTAGATCTTTTGTATAGAATACAGCTCAATTGTTCTCTCTATGGAAAAAAAGGGGACGATAAACTGAGTTGATATGCGGAATCGATCACCAAATTCCAATAGTACATATGGATGGCTCTTAAGGTATATGCTTTTAAAAAAAAAATGTTTCCATTCCAAGGGTATTTGTGCGTATCAGCTGAACTACTTGTACTTATCATTCAACTGCATAAAAAGAATTCATACTCCATACTGGTGGTAGGTCTTACATAATTATGTAAGAGTCCGTCTGGGTGGGTAACACCGCAATTTCTATCGCCAAGCAGCAGTGTGCATGCACTGTTGTTTCGGTTTGAAGTAAATTGTAGCCAGTGTAACTACAGGACATAATGAGACTTAACATCTTATGTCTCAGGATGACGGGCGCAGTGGAATGCCACACAGTACTTTGTAACTCAAGGTGCTGGATGGTGTTGCTACTGTGTATGGGTGGTCATATCGCTTACCATCAGGCGAGCGGCATGGTCGTCTTGTCATTCAAAGCAATAAAAAAAAAATACTCATTAAAGTGTACGGAGTTTCGCAGAATAGGAAAAGGGTTTCAAAATGATAAACTTAATTTAAAAAGCATATGTTTAGTTTCTTATAACAATACGTAAAAATATATTCTATAGTAATAAAAAAAAACATGGAAATGTACTTATTTAAGCTATTCAAATGAGCTTGCTCTAAACGAAACCTTAAGAGGGGAACAAAGTTGCATTTCGGTGTTCTTCATTATAAAACTCAAAAAACAAACATTGTACAATTATTACTTTTCGCGTTTGTTAAGAAATTACTTTGAGAGGTTTCGTTAAACAAATCTATATTTACCTATGGGCAAGGAGAAATTTCAGTACAAATGTCCACGTCGGACGAAATTTTAAACAAAAGATCAAATATTTTGAGAAAAATTTAGGTTTTCCGCCATAATTTTTTTGGTGAATAAAACAAATAATAATCTATACTTATATTATAAAGCTGAAGAGTTTGTTTGTTTGTTTGTTTGAACGCGCTAATCTCAGGAACTAGTGGTTCGAATTGAAAAATTATTTTTGTGTTGAATAGAGCATTTATCGAGGAAGGCTTTAGGCTATATAACATCACGATGCAACTACTAGGAGCGAAGAAATAATGAAAAATGTGAAAAAAACGGGGAATATTATTCATCCTTGAGGGCTTCCATTGCGTGCGCTGCGAAAACGGTTCAAGATACCAAAAATATATGTATGAAAGAATTATTCCTCTTGAAATGATCTAAAAAAATGTGCGCGACAGTATATGTCTATCTTTTAAGATTAACTTTCTAGAACCGTTTTTATGGTAATCAAATTTGGTCGAAATTAATGCATTATTTGTTAAGAGTTGTATCAACGTCATAATATTAATCTTTATCCAAATAAATTTGTTGGATAGAGTGATTCAACGGGAAGGTTTTTATGTATGTACTTTTAGCCCGGAAAAACTTATTAACGCGGGCGAAGCCGTGGGCAAAAGCTAGTATACATATATAACAATAAGCCCGCTCCCTATTATATGGGACCAATATATTTGGTGAAATGTCTTACACCTCTGCCTACCCCTGACAAGTGGAAAAAGCGGGACCATGTATGAAGAACAAATAAGTATAAGTCGAAAACATAATAAATATTAGTCAGGATTTCCTGTTCGGGAATATTGGAAACAATATAGTTCTTTAGACCAAACATTGAAATCAAAACAATAGACGTATTATAATAGCAAACCACAATTTGTTATGAAACTCTTACTTTTATTTTTCAGTCAGTTAGTACTAGATTAGTACATTCAGTTACATATAGCTATCCTTCCAAGAAAACCGTCCACCATTAAAATGTATGACAGTAACGATCAAGGGTGGTTACCACCCTGGCGGTTGCCGTAATCCGATGCAAGGTGACTCACACAGCCTTGACCTTTGAGTCATTGTTCGGCCCTTTAATGGCTATCGCAACGATGACGGTATAGATCTATATCTATCCTAGATCCGTAGTTCGATGACTAATCACTGGTTACATTATTTTAGGAGTTTTCTTAATATCCCTCCACTTTATTAATTACTAGACCTGTTATATATTTTCCTACTGCTGGATGAGGGCATCCTCTACTAGAGGGCTTAGGCCTTAACCAACCACGCTCGCCTAATGCGGGTAGGCATACTTCACGCGCCTTCGACATTCTCATGATGTAGGTTTCCTCGTATTTCCTTTTACCGTTGAAGCGAAACACGCTACACACATAATGTTACAAAGATTCAGAGGTGTTTTTCTTGTTTTGAAGCTACGATCTTTGTCTAGGGCCTAGGCAGTCCGTTCCATTCCCAACTAGGTAATAGATAGTATTTAGCCAACGATTTTGGGCTGGAGCGATATACTACAAGATTAATATAATAAACGTAAGGAATAACTTTATTAATTGTCGACCTTAAACACGTCATTTTCAATAGGTCAATAGAACCGGTCAACAGGGCATTGTCACGTCGCGTCGTCACGGCCGATGCAGAGATGTAAATAATTATAATACAATCATACTTTTCCCCCACATCAGAATATCGAAAACTGTGTAGATTTTTCATAACGAGACTTGTACGAAATTAACTTTGGCGATAAGCTAGCCTAACAACACTGCCTGTGGTTGATTTTGCGCCTCTGCGTACCTTCCCAGGGACAAAGACATGACAAAATGTATGATATGTATTACACAAATATAGAGGAATAGCTAAAGTTGATAACGCCCACGCACGGTTCGTCCTTCTATTGAATTGCATCGCAAAATGTCAAAGGGCAATATTGACTTGCCCCGGCGCGAGTGCAAGAAGCTCCCGCCGCCCAGTAGGGCGCGGCGCATTTCAACGCATAACGGGCCAACACCCATTTTGGAAATACATATATTCACGTCGTTTATCCCCGAAAGGGTAGGCGACAACTTTTAGCCGTTAATATCCCACGATGTGAATATGATCGGGGCGAGCATATCGCCAAATCGGGCGCATTTTCCAGACTCCGAGAATCTTCTATTCTAATCCCAGATTATCTCTTTGGGAGTACATATTATAAACCATTGATGGAGACTCTTATATTAGGCTTGAACAACGTCGTCTTAACCTATACTGGGGTCCTTGGGCACACAGAAATTTGGGTTCACTTTTGGAAAGCCGCTTGAACACTAACCACTTTTAGTCATAACTTCGCTTAAGCTTGACATTTTAAGTTTTTTTTTATGCAACCGAATGACTAGACGAGCATGCCGTTCGCCTAATGGTAAGCGATACGACCACCCATAAACATTAGAAACTCCATCGAGCACCTTGAGTTACAAAGTTCTGTGTGGCATTCCACTGCACTCGCCACCCTGAGACATGATGTTAAGATGACAGATGTTAAGTCTCATTATGTGCTGTAGTTAAACTGGCTACCTTCAAACCGAAACACAACAGTGCATGCACACTGTTGCTTGGCGGTAGAAATAGACATTGCGGTGGTCCGTGTTACCCACCCAGACGGACTCATATGAGAGTCCTACCATCAGTAAAGTGTAGCTTAACTTTAATCCGATCAGATGAAGATTTTATTAAAGGGAAGCATTGATGTAAGGTTTTTTAATACATCAATGAAGGGAAGTTATGAAAACCTATAGGCATGTCAAGTGATGCAAAACCATAAGAAAAACCTATTATGAATTTTAAAGAATCTTCTTGGTTTCTTTTTTGCATAAGCAATCGATACGGAAATAAGGTGGTATCTACGTTTTTTTCAGGAGCAAGTTTGCAATTCAAGATTTCCTAATCTCTGTAGTGCATAGCGTGACGTACGCGTCACGTTAAGTCTAGATAAGGTACGCACCCGTGGCGGGTCCCCTGCCCCTAATACAAAGAAAAGTTGGTTGACTTTGTTAACAGACTTCATAATAGGTACATCATTGTTCACTGTAATAATAATAATGAGGAATCCCTGACCACCGGTGGCTTGGGTCTTGAGCCTCGCCATCGATGGGTGATTCACTTTTTTTATATTTTTGTATGTATGAATGTTTTTTTTTATATATAAAAATGTAAAAAAAAGAAAAATTAGAAATAAAGAATAATAATAGGTACATGTTTTCATCATAGTTATTTTCTTTATTATAATTGTCTTAACAACAAATAAGAATAAAATATTGCAACTTTTCTATAATGCGTTAGCCTAGCTTATTACCTACATGGAACTATTATTCTTATATTGTTTATTTTTGGTGGCCTTTATCTATACAGCCAGTATTCAAATTTTAAGTGGCTTCAGTAGTACTTCAGTAGGCTTCATTGATGACGGAATGAGTTCAATAGCCAAAAAATATTAAAGTTTCGCCAGTTTTAAAGAAAAACGGTCCAAACATAAAATATTAAGAAGTACAATTGAATTAATTATTATTAAAGAAGTAAGTCCACTACAGTTATTCAAATCAACAATGAAACACAGGTATGGATTTAATTTAGGAAGTATTGAGCTTTTTCAGGAAGAACATCATTATAATGATATTTCCCACTTTTTACCCGACGGCGAAAGAAGGAGGGTTATGTCTTTCAAGTGTATGTATGTATATTTCTTTGGCACGTCCTAGAGCCTAAACGGCTTGTCGTATTTTTATGTGAGTGGTGTCAATAGATTCGTCTAAGTCGTGAGAGTGACACTTGGTACATCAAAATTAAAAAAAACAAAATTGAGGATATTTGGCGGCAAAAGGTAACCTAAAAAAATTTAAAGTTTTCAAAATACATCGCGTGTGGTATCAAAATAAATAATTTTTAAGGGTGATTGCGAATATATATACAACTTATATGTTTTATTGGAGTTTCGAATAGGAATTGAAAATAAAGTTGCTTGAAAACTAAAAAGATGGAAATAAAAAAAAAGTATTCAAACAAAACAAAAACCCGACTGGGTCAAAATCTGTCATATTTATAAAATGTATTGAAGAACTGAAAAGATAGAAACAAGATTTTATTTCGGTTTTGAATAATCTTATTACTAGTTTGTTTTATTAAAATTAAAGCATCTATAATTTTTTTATAGATGTATGTTTTCTATGTACCTACTCCAAAATGGCTGAAGCGATTTATAAATGCGAATGTATTTTTTAGTTAATCTTCAGAGTAGCCCAGCGGGTGATTCTATAAAGCTTGGTAGCAATCAGATAATCAAAAATATTTTTTTGGCCTCTAGGCAAATAATTTACATCATCAACATTGAGCTTTAGATAATTAGTGCCACCTCCTCTACTACTGAGAGGGTTTAGGCCTTAGTCCACTAGCCTAGTGTAGGTTGGCAGATTTCACATACCTCAGAAATTCTCATGGAGAATTATTCATATTATAATGAACAAAATCAGCATATAGCATGACTTAAAGGTATTCATTTTAGAACACAATTTTATTTCTAGAAATTGTGTGTAAAACAATGTTGTGTCTTACTACATCTGAAAGGTTATTCCCTTCCAATTCGATTTTGGCTACGGCGGCCAATCTCAACATAGATCAGCCAGGTACGCAGGAGATATTATAGTGCACGAGTGTGTGCGCAATACACAGGTGCACTCGCTATTCCTTCACTCTCATAGTCCGCTGAGACGGCAATCCGATAACCAGAGAGAGTTTAGGGTCAGAGCCAACGTCTTTACGTGCTTTCTGAGGCACGGGGTATCACACCGACAACTGACTCTGAGCTGTGACTCGATAAATTTTTAAGATGGAAGAACCCAGTCACAATGTTCTTTTTTGCCCAACCCGGGATACGAACCCAGGACCTCAGCGCGCAAATCGTACTCTTAACGCGTATGCAAGACAACTATGCCATCCAGGCAGTCAAAGAATCTAAAAGATAATAGGTAATTAAAGGAAAATTTAAAAAATCAATTTTATAACATCCTGTCACAATAAAAAATGTAGTGAATGATAAACGCAATCATATTGGAAATAGTATAATTGGCTTACTCTAATTAAACATATTGTAGAATTTTCCTGTTAGTTACTGTTATATTTTTGCAATGATTATTCAATAAATTTGGATTGATCATAAATCCTTTGTAAAACATTCTAGAATTTTAAATATCAAACAGATACTACCACACTAATCTTAGCTGAATATTATTTCTATATATCATTGAAATATGGTCTACTAGAATGATAAAATACAACTTTTTACTACATGGACAGGGACAATATTTATTATCAAGTGATTTGATACATTATTTGTTTGCAAACACCACAACAATAATAATGCTAAAACATAACACACATAATAGAATAAACAGATGGTGATTTTGAGCTTTGTTATTTACCATAACAATATTTTGACTCGTCAAGCCCCGCGACGGACGCCAACGTCCGAGTATATAGGGTTTCCCCATACATCTATAAATATAAGCGGGGCTTGATGGGTAATGGGTAAAAAGGTAAATAAGACAATACACTTTTAACTGACCTTTTTCTTTTAATATTAATTGTCATGTTTTGCTCTAATTTCAAAAGCATAATAAACAACATTTTAATTGAAAATACTTTAGCCAGATGGTAACGGCATTGGAACAATTTGTTATATTATGTACCTACATAATATAACAAATTGTAAATACTTATATATAAGTACCCACCGAGAGATATTCATTATTATATCAGTTTATTTTTATACAAACCATTATCCACAGTTAATATCATAGCAGATTATAAAATTTCAACATTTAAAAAAGCTCATCAAGGAGATGAACTCAAAAAATTACTAGTTTTTTTATATTAAGAAATACTGAAATTTGAAACTTAGTATGATGGTTTTATTAAGTCTTTTTATTAAAGGTAATTCAAATCACAGTGCATAGATATTTTTGAATGCGTAATTATTGGCGCCTAGTGGATTCTTATAGTAAATTTTACGTTTGCATTTGTTGCGTCTTGCGTTTATTTTTCGTAGAATGTCTTTTAACGAAAGTTGTTAAACCACAACACTAATTATTTCACATGGGAGCCGTAAATGTCACGCTACATAAAGGAATTATTTTGTAAATTGGTATTCATTCTTAAAAATATTATTCTATGGTTGGCAGATGAGGTTAATTTTTTCCAATTTGCTACACACAAAATATTGTAAAGTTTATTTCCAGGCGGGAACCTCTAACATATTGGTGCATAATACAAAAAAGATAAAATCAAAACTTTACTTACGCAATTTCCAAGTATATGTCCGTGTGTAATTCATCAAAACAGATTCTTAATGTTAATTATAGCATGAAATGCAGTCAAAAATAGACTTATATTTCACCCAATACCGATGTTATGTGTAAGTCACATTATGTTCATAGTACATAACAAAACACGAGATACGCTAAGACACAACACTCTAATTGGAAACCAAAGGGAAACTGCGAAAAAAGCGTACGAAATTTTTCCTTCAATTTTCAACCAGTGTTAAACACAATGAAATTTGGTCCACTAACTGAATGTCCGATTGGTATATAACACAATGGTCCGCACAAAGAATGGACACATGCCCGATGCAACAACGTACGTGTATTTTCAACAAAATCACCTAGTCTTTACGATATCACAAAATAAAATGATGTGTGAATGACATGTATTTTTGACATGCGCACTCCATAATCTAGTTGCAAAATTGGTTACGCCATCTAGCGGATACTGTGGCGAAATTTGTTTGAAAGCTAATTCAATTTAAGAAATAGTTATGCTACTCGCTAAAAGATGGCATTTTATTTTAATATTTCATAAAATTATTTAAGTATTGTGTTCGATTTATAACAATTACCTAGTATTCCAAGAAAGTCCCTCTAGCCCTAACTTTACAAAGTAATGTAATCCCAATGTTGAATATAAATAGCATGTCGCGTGTTTGTCCCAAAAATACGAATGATTCGGTCGGCATTACTTCGACCTGTGAATGAATGGACATAGCACATAGAACACTGAAAATTTTTAATAGTTTATCAGATAAAATAACCATAAAACGTAAAAATAGTATTTTTGAAACTAGCAAAGTACCTACGTTAATATATATATCAGATATAATCTTTAGTTTTGGCCTAAATTATTTAAACAATAGAGTGTTGCATTCTAAAGTATAATCTCCGTCTTGTTTCTGTTTTTCTAAGACAATTCTTCAGTCAATATTGTTTGACTCACGTCCTTCAAGGTAAAAACGTTAGAATGCCAAATTCGTAGCTCGGCGTGGTTGGGCGAGTCTAACTAAAACCTTCTAGGAATCCGCTTGGCCAGGTACGTGTGACGTCACCGCCCGCATAGCCTGAATGCTAAACACGCCATAAATATCGTCTAGCATAGGCCATGGAAGAACGAGGCTATGAAACTATCGAGGATTTGCTATTAGCAACGCCAGTGGTGTAGCGGTAACGCGATTACATTTTTGAGCCAATGAGCCCCTTTCATAAATCTTGTGTAGCAGTTTTCAATTCATACAAATACAAGGATACACTTAGTTCTACAGCTCGAACTCGCCAGTAAATCTTAACACTAGTTTCATCGTACACATACTTACTTACTACTTTAGAAAATTCACTTTAATATGTAGAATTGTTTTGCAAAGGTACATATTATTACATACCGGTTCCTTATTTTTCCTTTTTTTGACCAAGGATGTAGAAAATCGCCACCGAAAATAATTTATTTAAAAATAAACTCGTTGTACGCCCTGTATTGTACTGGTTGTAGTCGACATAATATATAAATACTAGTTTTTGCCAGCGGCTCCGCCCGCGTGAATGAGTTTTTCTGGGATAAAAGTCCTGCTTTATATTTCCCGGGATAAAAAGTAGCCTATGTGTTAATCCAGGACATGAACTACCCGTGTGCCAAATTTCATCGAAATCCATTCAGTAGTTTTTGCGTGAAAGAGTAACAAACATCCATACATTTTTACAAACTTTCGCCTTTATAATACTTATTAGTAGGAATTAGGTTTTAACAAAAATACATTTGCGAGCGGAGGCGTAATAAAATTTGGGTTTGTATAGCAGAACGACTTACCAAGTATTGTGGTCGATGCCCCCTGAGGGCCACTCTGGCTACGGTACTGTAAAGCTGTGCCAATCACTTGACGTATATTATCAGTATATTGTGCCAATAGCAATACCCATGTAACGAACATTCAACTTCGCAAACATTTATCGCATAATTAGCAGTTTTTAGAAATCGCAGGATTGCCTACAATGCAATTTAAATACCTACCATAGCAGGAATACCGGGCAATGTCAAACACCAAGATGCGTGTGCAGTAGCGGCCCTAACCAATGCGAGGCTTTGGGCTTTGGCGAAAAATCCTTACGATGTCATTTTACCTGATTGCCGAAGGAAGCTATATAATGTTTTTCACTTTGTGCCTCTTTAAAGCGCGAGGCGCCACGATGCGTGAGCTCTTAGCGGTGGCCACCCCCATTGTGGCCACCCCCTTAGGCCACCAGTGTACATGGTTGTTTCTCGGTAGGCATCGCACACACGCCGCGCCGTCAACTTATTGCCAAAAAACACTTTAATGGATAGTTCCACTGCAGTGTAGTGTTGCTCTTATTTGCTTAAGTTGCTGACACACAACAAGGCGGTAGGTCTCTCGTATGCGAGAGTCCGGCTGGGTACCAACGCAATGTATATTTTTGCTGCTAAGCAGTAATGTAAGCTGCAAGTTAAAGGATATGGTAGCTAGTCTCATTACTGGGTATTATCGCCATAATATCTAATGTTTCGGGATGACGAGCACAAAGCAGTGGCAAACTTTATAATTCAAAGTTCGGATGGTGGTACCACTCTATCAGCGACCGTAGGAATGATGCATTTCTACAAGCGTTAACGCTATTAGAAACAAAAACAATATATGCGAATGACATATTCGATCGATAATTATATCCTGAGTCTTTCGCTCGCATATTACATACCCATATATGTGTTTCTATTACTATTTACACTTGCTCGTCCCGTATGAATTTAAACAATGATTATTTTTGCTACTTAACAGAATCCCATTGATCATTCGTGCATTATAAGATAACAGCAAGCCGTTCAAGACGGAATCCGTTAAGTAGTTGGAGCGCTGATGTCATCACTGAGAGGATCCGCTTTTTGTTCACCGAGCGAATAACCGTTGCACACGCGATCTACTATCCAGTCTTACCGTTTAGTTGTTTTACTAAAGAAACAATTATAACTATTAACGATTGAATATTCCGTAGGTGCAATCTGCTCTCTCAGGGGTAACTATGGTGTAATATTGTCTATAAATTATTTCGAGAATAACAATTTTAATGCGATTTTTTTTTGTTCGTTGCATACTCACTTCTATGGAGTACTAGCTTTTGCCCGCGGCTCCGCCCGCTTTAAATAGTTTTTCCGGGATAAAAGTCCCGCTTTATATTTTCCCGGGATAAAAAGTAGCCTATATGTTAATCCAGGATATGATCTACCCGTGTTCCAAATTTCATCGAAATCCGTTCAGTAGTTTTTACGTGAAAGAGTAACAAACATCCATACATCCATACATCCAAACATCCAAACATCCATACATTCTTACAAACTTTCGCCTTTATAATATTAGTAGGATTCCTTTAGGTTATCCAATAATTCACGTAAGTACTTTATTTTCCAAATTCTGTGGAGTGAGTTCGTAACTATTGTGATTTAACACTGTAAGTTGGACCGTCATTTTGGCTCTGCCAGTTTATTTGTAGTGTTCCTTGGTGGCAGAACGATACTAAGCCGCATACAATATTTTAATTTTAAATCAACTTATTGTTAAGCTGTGATTCCGCAAGACGCGGCAGACGGCAACGGCAGACGGCAGACGGCAGACGGCATGTGCCGCACGGCAGGACGTCACTTGCCGCGTGTAATTTGCCGTCGTGTGCCGAATCGGTCTCATACAATTTAATACTGCATAGTAGTGCCGTCTGCCGTCGCGGCACATGCTGTTGCCGTCTGCGGTTGCCGTCTGCCGTCTGCCGCGTTCTGGGTAATCACAGCTTTATTGCAGTTCTCTTTATTCCACGATTTCTGCTTATTATCTAAGAAATTAAACGCGTGACCAATTCGGAAATACAGTAAATTAATATGTACCAGAAAAGGGCTCTAGCTCTGCAAAATTCCCAGGTAATCAAGACGGACAAAAGGTCCAAAACGCGAGGTACGCTCATATTTTAGACCTAACTTTTTGCTGGTTTATTTTAGCTAAATATTGTTAGCCCATTAAAATGCCACGTTGTTTGAGGGGAAGCAAAAAAATGAATCAACGGCAAGCATACTTCGCAAATTTTTGTTATGGTTCTCTATATGTTTTTTTGTCTAGATTGGAACCATTTCTAATTTGTGACATAACATTGTAACGAAGAGTAGGTACTAAATAGCATAAAATAAAAAAAATACTTGTTCGAAACAGAAGCTGATGAGTAAATGATAAGGAAAACTTTACAAGCTGTATGCCGCACTCATGGTTGGATAGTCGTGAGGTTAGGCAAGAAATTTTGAAATTTGATCAACGGTTTCTTTTGCTGACTATAAATTTACTTTACCTAAAGCAGCTATTTATTGTAAAAGCTAAACCAATATGGGTCAGGTATAAAAAACGTAACCATTTTAATATAGAGACCCCTAAAAGCCAAAAATCTCGTCGACATGGCATTCGATCACATCCTGTGGCGACGGCACAGCGAGAATTTTGAATATCAACTTGTAAGTTGTAACACACCCGACGTGGCTTATATCATAGATTATAATTAAATAAGCAGAAGACCTACGCTTTAATACTTCCCAACATACAAACAGCCATACCATGCTATTGTAGGTCTCTAGGTCCTTAGTTTAGGTCACAGTCTAAATTCTAAAAGACTTAGATGAATAAGGCCATTATTCCACGGAGATACTCAAAAGCACGCTCAAAAGTGACGCGACTTAGGACGGTATTAATAAATGATTCTCAAGTTTGAGTTACATCTCAAGTAGACATAATGTATTGAACTCTTCATACGTTATGTCTACTTGAGATGTAACTCAAACTTGAGATTCATTTATTAATACCGGCCTTAGACGCGACCACGAATAGTATGGCGGCTACTTATTAGCGACTGACAGGACACGTACAAAACTTCTTGTTGCTTGTAAGGTGCGTCGCGTCTGAATCGCGTCACTTTTCAATGTCTTCGTAGAAGAAGGGGCTAAAGTCCATGAAAAATATGCCAAAGATTGATATTGAATGATAGGTAAAATTATGATGCACTAGGAATTATTATTTAGAATCCTATTACCCTATTAATATTATAAAAGCGAAAGTTTGTAAGAATGTATGGATGTTTGGATGTATGGATGTTTGTTCCTCTTTCACGCAAAAACTACTGAACGGATTTCGATGAAATTTGGCACACGGGTACATCATGTCCTGGATTAACACATAGGCTACTTTTATTATCCCGGGAAAACATAAAGCGGGACTTTTATCCCGGAAAAACCTTTAAACGCGGGCGGAGCCGCGGGCAAAAGCTAGTGTTGAATATTTTTACAAAGTAAATTAGAATAACTCTTTTCGGTTTTGATGATCTAAGACACAATTTTTATACTGGTACGCAAATTGTTTATAGGACCATTTCGCCCTTCAAATAGAATTATGCTGGTCAAAAAAACTTCGTAAGAAGCATTACAAAATAATAGTTACAAGTATTCACGCTTTTGTTGTATTTTATTTGTTAATAAATACTGGTGGTAGGTCTCTCATTTGAGAGTCCATCTGGGTGGGAACCACTGCAATGTCTATTTCTACCGCCAAGCAGCAGTGTGCATCCACTATTGTGTATCAGTTTGAAAGCCATTGTAGCCATTGTAACTACTGGACATAATGAGACTCGACAACTTATGTCTCAGGATGACGTGCGTAGTGGAATGCCACACAGTACTTTGTAACTCAAGGTGCTGGAGGGTGTCGCTACTATTTATGGGTGGTCGTATCACTTACCATCGGGCGAACGACATGCTCGTCTCGTCATTCAGTGCAATAGAAAAAATACGAACAGAATGAACTTTACATTTCAACAGGCACCAAAGTATATTTTTACGAATCTTATTAGAAACATTTTAAAGTAATACTAAGAAATATCCCATTTTAGCAATCATAAATTGAACGTATTAACAATTAATAATAGTAATAAGGTAATAAAGTTTAATCCGGTATTCAGGTCTCAAGCATTCTGTAACCTCGGTGGCAACATTGCGCAAGTACAGACGTTCTGACTTTCTATATCAGTTTTTCTATTGATTATAATAAGATCCTAGGCAGCTGATAGTCTAGTTTAAGGAATTTTTCGCTGCGAAGCTTTCCAAAAAATGTATCTGCTGCAGTAGGCGTTTATGTCTCTACATGTCGTTTTATCCAGTTTTATGGTATTTGGAGAGCGTATTTTGCAAAATTTTATATGCAGCGACACTATTTTTTTTTATTGCATTGAATGACGAGACGAGCATGCCGTTGGCCTGATGGTAAGCGATAAGACCACACATAAACAATAGAAACACCATCCAGCACCTTGAGTTACACTGCGCACGTCATCCTGAGACATGATCACAAGATGTTAAGTCTCATTATGTCCAGTAGTTACACTGGCTACAATGCCCTTCAAACTGAAACGCAACAGTGCATGCACACTGATGATTGGCGGTAGAAATAGACATTGCGGTGGTACCCACCCAGATGGACTATCACATATTAGAAACCTACCACCAGTGAAGTGCACACTAATTGAACAAATATATGCACAAAAATTATAAATTGAAGTTCGGGACACTCACTATTTTGTCTTCTTTGAAAGTTTACATACATACAATATACATAAGGATCGAATACAGAACCTCCTTTTTTGAAGTCGGTTAAAAATACCTGGCATCCAACAATTGCTTTAATAATTATGATTACTGGAAGTTATAATTTTTCTATTTTTCCGTAATAACGATCCATATGAAAACAAGTATTTAAAATTTTAATTATTCACTGTTTTGTAACTTTATTATGTGCAATTCTAGAATCATCAAAAGTTAATGTTTACCACTCTTGGAAAATTATATTATACCTGTCTCGATGATTATATTTTTAATATTAAATATACCAATTTGCAATCCAACCAGTGTACCAAGAGCGAGACAGGCAGTTCACAATCAACTGACATTCTTGTATAATATCTATATATGGAGTATAATGTTAGAAATCGCCGGAGCGCCATATTTGATGTTTTTTTCTTAGCACACGAGGAATGCAAGGTTGAGCGAGTCTCGGAGTAACACATTCTATCCACTACGGATACTGTGTGAGCGTCAGTTATGTTTAGTAAATTCAACCTATACATTTATCGAGGGTAACAATCAAGGTATCACTTGTGGCTTTTACATTAGCTGTTACTTTTCCTTTTATGGCTCGTGAAGAAACTGGCTGCTTACAAATAAACGCTATCTCAATTTCAGTGCCATTCCCATTATATCCAGATATCATTACGATTAAGTTTATAATCTAGCAAAACATATCAGCCATATCGGGGTAAAACCGAATGAGGTTGATCCGAATCAGATAAGGGAGCTTCCATGTGTAATAACGATATCAGAAATACTTAATTAAACAAGATTAATGAGATAAAACATTTTAAACGCAAGCAAACCCGCGAGCTCCGTCATGTATACAATAAAATTTTAATGATACCGTCTGTACTATGAATTTTTTAATGTATGGAAACATGTAAGTTGTGTGCGTGTTTGTGACCTTTATCTAACACTAGAGGTTACCCGCAGCACTGCTCGCGTGAAGCCAGCCATGGTGATGATTTTAGACTATGAATGGCCATGTAATCCGTTCAACATTGTTAAAATATTACTAAGTATCTGCAGGTAGCGTTTTGTTTACATAAAACGAATAGTTAATGTTAGTCAGTAAGAGTATTAATATTAATGTCTTAATGTATCAAATTTTATAGTAACTTAACTTAATGTTTCAGAAACATTTCAGAGAGATAGAAAAGGTTTTCCTAAAATTTTCTAACATATATGCTACAGATTCACGTGTTCAAACTGAATGGTGTGGCGATTGAAATCGCATTTCTTGATACTTTACACTTTCGTATCTTTTTTCTATTATGTTTCTACCTAATTGATTAAAAATATATATATCCTTGCTACCGTTGCATTTTAAATCTCCAAATACCGGCAGAGCGCGGACTACATCTAGATTTTCGGCACCGACTAAAGGTTATTTGACTGTCTAGATCGCTTAGTACGTGGGATGTTAGTATGCAACTTAAATTGTTCCACTTGTAGTTACGACCGTATGGGACATACAAGCGGGAAATTTAAAACAGGATTTCTTCTGTACAAAAGTAGCACGTTGGATGATGGAACTTTAAAGGTAAGGATATATGAATGCCTACATATCTCATAGAGAACAAATGTGAACAATTATTTCCAAAAATATTCAAAAATATATAGACTTGTTAAAATAATTTCTAGTTCTTATACTCATGAATTGCTTTAAATTCAGGATTGGAAAAATCAAGATAATCTTGATAGGGATAGACCAGCGCCTTCGGAATTCTGGAGCCTTAGCCATCATATACCAGAAATATTGTGTCACGAGTTATTATATTATGATACTAGGACATCGCACAGCCGCCTAAAACTCCTGCTAAGGTATTTCAAACTCTAAAAAGAGAAAAATCTACGTGTCTCTTTCTGATATCCAATTACGTGTGCCTGTATCTATTCATAGTAATAAACGTTTGACATTTCATCTTGTCATATGTACTTCATAACCTTGAACATTGACATTTTAGAGACGGGATTTAGAGTTGCACGCGTGTGAGGGGAAAACCATTTGAATAACCGATAGACTTAGATCAAACTTGGCAACACGTTCGCAAAATCGCGCAAATCATTGTAGAAAGAAAGAAAATGATTGTGCGGCTAATACTTAATGTACCTTTGTGTATGTCTGCACAGTAAACTCTTTCATTGTCTATGGACCGCACCATCGCGCTGTCTCTCTCGCAATTTTCGCAACGGACAATCAATTCTCTACCATTCATCCAACAACATTAGTGTAGTGGGGGTAACACGGGTAATGCGGGTACCTATCATGAACATTGGCATTGTATTCGTTATTTTTAAGACATGGAAATTTTATATATTTGGCTCTAAAATTGAACGTTAATTGTGTGATATGAAAATATTTTGTACGTCTTCTATGATTTTGTACGGAGATTCAGTTGTCGACGTAGAAATGATGCATCCATATTTTGATAAGATTACAGGTTGAGGCGAAGGAAAAACATAGTGAGAAAACTTGCATATCTGAGAGGTTCATTAAAAGAATTTCGAAGCTATGTAAAGTCTGCCAACCCGCACTATGAGTAAACCCTATGAGTAATAGAGAAGGCTCGTGTTCAGCAGTGGGCAGTATATACACAGGGCTGGTATGGCGGATGGTGGACGGGCTGCTAAGTCCGCACCGTGACTATGAAATCTGCAACGTCTTCTAAAGGTTAGAGATTAAAAGTAAAACTGCGAAAAAATCCGTTAAGTAGCTTTATTTCACTGTCAAACATTTATACAAACATAGGAAATCATGAACGTTAAAAAGGATTTTTGGAGTTCAATTTGGAATTACACACATGCCGTTTTTTTCTTCAATGAATGATTTCCAATTTTTCAGATTTATCCGAATGGGTGACATTTTGTAAGGGAAACGTCTCTTTATACCTACTCAATTTTTTAAATTAACTTTTAAAGTAATTTATTAATTTTTCGTCCTCAGTGAATCGTCCAGTTTCCGCAATTGAAGCAATTTTTGAAAGCTTTTGGTCCTTACCTTACCTTACCGTACCTTAGAAAATTACACATTACATTTAAAATTATATTGAAAAAGTAAATATCTCGCCCTATAATACTGAATGTAGTCTGATTACGCCCATAAATTTCCCTTAAAAGTGAAGACACTGAAACACAGACAAACTTAAATCCAGACAGAGATACAGAACCCACCTCCTCAACCAATGCATCAAATCACCATAAGCAACTGTAGTTGTTTTTTCGGGCACTTATTTTTAAATCCGCCAACGGACTAAGTCGACGGCGGGCGCATCCTCAACGGCGCCACGTTTTAATTATTACAACCAGTTTCAAAGATTTTAAACATTTTCCGAGGACATTGTGTTCTGTCACACATTAGCCTCGTGTGTACGTCAGTTTGTACAGTGTGCTAGTGTCCGCAGGACGTGCGCTTGTGATCATAGTTTTGGTAAGTTTTTATATCGATAATTTCGATCGCTAATTCGTAATGGATCACAGGTAGGACTTTTGAGGAAATTTTCATTTTGGTCTACAGTTCAGAATACCACATTGTGAAGGAAATTTGTAAAAATAGGTTTAGTAAAGTGTGTGTGGTACAGTGACCTTGATGTCAAAATATTTTTTTTATATTTTTCAGTTTAAAACCAGGGATAAAGTGTATTTTATTATTATGTCAAATCTTCTAAAATAAATTCGATTGTAAAAGATAACTTTCATTGACTTTTTACATTTGAAAGCTGACTATTAAGTAGAATTCTGTGTAAAAAAACCTCATTAAGACTTTTAAAACCTTTGACCGTTATTTTTCATGTTGGTACAATTATTCGCATCTCGACTCTACGTGTAATAGCTCTATGTAGAGCAATATTTATCTTTTATGTTAGTCGTAGTATAAGCACCCAAGATACAGGCTTTAAGCCTAGTTTGGGTACTACAAGCAAACTGTAAGGTAAATTTTATATTGAATAAAGTATTTTGTATTTGTAATAGTTTATGTAGGAAAATTAATATTTACTAAACACAAATTATGACAAAAATGTAGAGTATCTACATTTAGAAATAAAGAATATCTTAGTTTCAAACATAGTTCCCTATACATACGAGGAAATCTATTTTAAACTCTTTGTAAAGTTGAGTATATTTTTATGAAAATATTCAGACCTTGACTCTATAGATGTGATGACGCTATGTAGTTTTAGAAAGGTTTAGCTCATGTTTCAAGTTAGTATATTTTATTTTCTAATTTAAAGTCTAGAGCAATAAATAATTTTACTTAGGGACTTCCCGCTTGATCTTTTTTTGAGGTACAAACTGCAACGTAAACTCAATCGAATCTCAAACTACACATAAATATATTATAATATACCATATTTACGACTTTCTCTTTTTGATCACTTTTATAAATTTCCGGCGATTTTAAAAAGCGGCGATAGCCTAATTGGGAGTGGAACGGACTGCCGTTTCAATGTCCGCAGGTTCGAAACCCAAGGGCACACACCTCTGACTTTTCTAAAAAATTATGTGTGTATTCTTTGTAAATTATCGCTCGCTTTAACGGTGAAGGAAAACATCGTGAGGAAACCTGCATACCTGAGAAGTTCTCTGAATTTCGAAGGTATGTGAAGTCTGCCAACCCGCACTAGGCCAGCGTGGTGGACTAAGGCCTTAACCCTCTCAGCTGTAGAGGAGGCCCGTGCTCAGTAGTGGGCAGTATTACAGGGCTGATATGGTATGGTATGGTATGGTTATAAATTTCCAAATCTTTGAGCCCAGTTGTTTAAAGCTCCCCTTTTTGAAATATAAATACTAGTAACTATCTACGTTAATATGGCTTGTTTAAAGGTGATTTGATCAAGTACAATGAATATTAACATCCTACTTCCTACTAATATTATAAAGGCGAAAGTTTGTAAGAATGTACGGATGTTTGGATGTTTGGATGTATGGATATTTGTTCCTCTTTCACGCAAAAACTACTGAACGGATTTCGATGAAATTTGGCACACGGGTAGATCATGTCTTGGTTTAACACATAGGCTACTTTTTATCCCGGGAAAAATATAAAGCGGGACTTTTATCCCGGAAAAACTCATTCACGCGAGCGGAGCCGCTGGCAAAAGCTAGTACTTAATAAAAGTACAAAGTTGCATAGGATAAGACACCTTTTGACTTCTTTGGCATAGAGTGAATAAGAATATGAAATATATTCCAGTAGACATAGATCAGAAGCCTAATTCTCACTAAGGGGTAATTTTATTCAATTGCAAACATTCAGATATCGTATTAAAATTAGTTTTTCATGAGTTCTTGAGTGGAGACCGTGAGTCGACAAGCGTAGTGTAGGTCGCCCTCCATCCAGATGGAGTGACGATTTGCGAAATGACGCGTATTGGAAGAGGCCTATGTAGAGCGGTGGACTAAAATACAGGCTGATGATGATGATGATTATGATCGGCATGTAGCTTGAGACATTTGTGAATACGAAATACAATTGTAGTTTTGTCGTATGTGACATTCACATTTCTAATACTTTCCAATATAAATATCTATTAGCGATAAATGTCTACTTTGTTACAATCAGACTCCAGATGCCAACCATCTCGTGGCCTTTGCAGATCGATGACGAAAAAAGTAATAAAGCATAGATCGGTCAGGTAAATGGCCCTAAAACTGTACACAATGACTGATGGAATGTCGATAAACTCATGCGTTAGGACAATAGTGTAATTATGATGATCACGTGCAAAAAAATTAAACATCGTCAATTTTAATTAGTGATTAATATAATCGGTGTCTTGCCAATTTGAGTTTCAAATTTTTTCCAACTAGGTTTTCCTCGAGGCTTCACCTGTGTGAGAAACCTTTCCCTCTACAAAAGTCCCTAAAATTCTTTACGACATCAGCGCCATCTGTTGAAGAGTCAGATTAAGAAGTTCTCTTATTTTATATGCGAGCAAATTACCAGGATAAAAAGTAAGGGTTAATCCATGGTAGGGTTTTTAGGTCTGAAGGAAATATTTTTTAAGAAGAAATTCTCCAAAATACTACTCTACTCTTAAAAACGTAACATGGATTATTGTGCATTGATGCAACAAAATAATAATAATAAAATAACCTCAGTTCACAAGTGAAGTTTTTATTTCTAAGCAATAAAACCTGTCATATTAAAATGTCATGGCTATTCGTAGTCATAATGCGTAAACGTTTAGCAAACAAAGATGAACACAATTTCAATGAACACATTTCTCATTTATAAGTCCACCTATAGCAAACGAGTGAATGGGTCACTGGATTTTTATTACTTTTCTATTCGTGAGTGATGGTATTGAATATATTATTTAACACGTTGTAGGTCGTACACGACAGCCCTACTGGCTAGGAAGTAGGAACCATAGGTTTGTTCACTTCTGCCGCCAAGCAGCATTAAACAAGCATAAATTAATGTTTGACCGACTTTGGAATTTATGAAGTTAAATTTACCAATTTCACAGTTCATAAATGCCAAATAAACGCAAAACGATGAGAGCAGCGCCACGCAGTAGTGTAACTCAGTTACTATTGGCGGTGTAGTTACTGATTACCGGTAGTTCGTGCTTAACTTGGAACAGTGACTTGGTTAGTTAGTGTATTAGCGTAAGTTCCTTTTTAAAAATTTACCATTTACCCGCACAATTTCGTCTTTCCTTAACCTTAAACCAAGGCATTTATCTAAGCCTACAGTCTAGAATACTCTCAGTTCATCTTCAAATGCTGCCGTTTCTAAATGATATTATTCATTTCAACAGTATCAAATTGTTGTATTAACGTTCTGTGAATTCAAACAATTCAGAGGTTGGGTTTCATTTTTTATTTTATGTCATTTATCTGCTTGCTGTTTCTGGAATGCTTAATACAACTAGCGCACCTATAGTCGTACCAACTTTGTGTGGAAGTCACGATCTCACGGAATTATGACCTTACAGAATAAGAAGTATCTTGTAATTATTAAAATTCGATGCGCGTGCGCACCTTCCCCACCTGTGTGGAACGCAACGTGAGTGACACGTTTTAGGTTGTTTTAGTTTCCTGATAACTATAAAATATATTCTCTTGGGTTTTATATTAAAAATACAGAACGAAATACACATTTACTAGCAAAAATATGATTTAATATGTTTAGTTCATTATTGACCTAAACTTAGGTACATTAAAAAATATCATGAATAATTAAGTCTGTCATCTCTTGAAAATATTACTGTTTTTTATTCATTGCCAGTATGGATAATAAATCTACGTTATTCTAGTCTCAGGAATCAAAACGTTGTAAGAGGATTACGCCAACTCCTAAAGAATGCATATAATTAATAAAATTACGATGACATCAAACCAGTCAGCCTGGTATATTGGCGTATATAATATAACATAGAGTTATTACGGATACCAGGGGCTGCCCCTGGTATAAAATATCTTATCTAAATTAAAATCCTACAAATTTAAATTGACTGTCAACTCAATCTAAATTTTGACGATTAATTTCTGTATACCCGCATCGCTAGTACTTTTCAATCTTTAACTCATGTTGACATGACATGACTAACATGACCATCCCACATCATTACAACAGGTATAAAAATGAGGAACAGCGGCAAGCCAGGCGTGACACCTTTACTAAAAAAAAAATATTAGGGTCAAAAACAACTCGCTAGTTATTAAATAATGATATTAAATCATAGAATTTGACCTACATCGGTGTCCACGTGTAAAGTGTGGTTAAAATCAGGCGTGCCAAGTATAAGGACGTTTACCTCGACTGCGATGACGTAATGCAATAATTATAGTGTGATTTAATTATGTGCACACAGACACAACTCAATAAATTAGTTTAGAGGATCTTTAAGATTTGTTTTGTGTGTGCATGATTCTATTTACAGTGATATGAGAATTGTGATTCCAACATAATGATGATTTGAAATAACGTTAGTGGCGATGGAAGTACAAATGATAAATCTTAAAGTATAAGATTAAGTAATCGATAGCAAATAAGTAAATCTTATTACTGAAAATGCATAAAAATTATAATTCTATTATTTAACAGTAATTTCGAATATACAATATATAGACCCATAGGAATATATTTTATAACAAATATATCTCGAATTTGCAAATTGTTATTATACTTATACATAACTAATATAACAAATTGTTCGGATTGATATGATTGGCTCCATCAAATAAGATTCCTATTAAAAATATTTGAATGCCTGGGATTTCTGCTTTTACTGTCATTCTATCCGAAGTAGGATGCACAAGTTCTAGAATTAAGTTTAGGCAAGACAAAGTATCAAAATATGTGAAAAACCAAATAATCGGCCATGATAGGGGAATATCCTTTGCAATCGCCTTCCTGCAGTTTTTTTGTTTTATTGACTTGTAAATGTCGAAATTTGACCAGTTCGTGAGTCGTGAGACCGCACCTTGACGCCCACGGCGTGATCTCATAGATCTTATGTCACTAGCTTCACATGCGGCTTTGGTTGTTGGTTATTAACTAGATAAGACTATTTAAGATCATATATTTACTAGCCTAGCTTCGGTCATTTTACTTCTGTATAATTGGTATTTTTGTAAGATCTTTTGTATCTTACTTTTTATTTATTTGTATAATGAGAAACATGACTTATAATGGGCCTTCTTTTTTAAATAAGGCTCCACCGCTTTCTCTCTGAGTTTGCCAATGTTGAGTGTGTAGATGTTAAAATATGAACGAATTGTTTTGGTTAAAAAGCCAGACACAACCGTCAAGTAATATAAGTAAATTTACTTATATTCAAATAGTTTAGTGTTAGAAGTTTCAATCACAAAGTGTCGCATGGAACTTTTCGTCAGGTTATGACATAAGATGTAAAGTTTCACGATGACTTCTACACAGTGGTTACGTTACGTTAGAGCTAGATGGATACTACAGGGGATCTAGACAAAATCCCTTTAATGTTAGAGTTTTTTAGTTACGGAAAGGTCAAAATGATGAAAATGACATATGCTCCAGACAAGTCAATGACTTGCATATGTCATTTCCATACATTTACCTTTCCGTAACCGTAAACGCTAACAGAAAAGGGATTTTGTCTAGACCCCCTGTAGTATCCATCGAGACAGATTCCTACTTTACATACGCCAGCGTCCTTATTCTTCATGACAGTGTTACCTCGTAACGCGGCGTGTTACGTTAACTTCGTGTATGCCAAATTCCATAGTGATAACCGCGATAAGTTACTTTACGCGCGGTGAAAATAACTTGTGTCATAGAGAATAAGGGGACAGATCACCCACCCAGTCTTTAACCCTTCAAGCCCTGCTTATATGTAGAGATGTATGGGAAAACCCTATATATATGGACACCGGTGTCCGTCGCGGGGCTTGAGGAGTCAATATTATTCAGCAATAAAGCGAAATTTCGTTTGACGTTCTGCAAGTCTCCTCAATTCTCGCGCTATGTTGATATACAAGCTACGAGTCACGTGTTAGTCAACAATCTTGGTGGTTATTTTTCCAAGATTCAAATGTATTGAGATATTGAGCATCGACCCTAAGGTGACCTCAACTTCACATTGTTTTGCCTTTTATCATATACGCGGTAATTGTAGCGTAACTACTCGAATCTCGATGCATGCGGTTTTGAACAATATTTAGGGAATACTCCCATTGTATTTAGGAATATATTTTTTCACGCAGACCATTTTACTTTTTCTACTCTTTTCTTTCTTTCATATACCCTTATTTCACTCTAATGCTTGTTTGGCGCAACACATTTTCAAATACATTGCAAAAATGATTTAATCTAGTATTTATGCCTGTTCGCCAGTTTGCCATCAACCCCGTCTAGAGATACTATCCCTAAATTATTGAAAAGTTGCAAGTTATTTTTTAATTCAATGAAATTAATACTTATCATTATGGCGAATATGGACTGAAAATTAGGTCGTGGATTCGAATGTCAGGTCAAGCAATCATCTTTGAATCATCAATAAAAAATAAAAATTTCTTAATGACTGATTCTCCTAAAGTATTTAAATTAATTCTAATTAGTAAGCGTCAAACTCTTAGAGGCAAAGCAAATTCCATCATCTGCCAACAGTCTATAAGAATGACAGGCCAAACTCACCTTAATAACGGAGTGATGTCTTTCCTCAGTAGAACACCATGATCTCTGAGATTAAAATAAGTTATATGAAATATTACTCTGGTTACTTTTATGGATATTACCGGACTCTTTGCGGGACATCATATTCTTCAACTGGTTTGATCATGCAGGTTGTTACAAGTGTCGAATCTCCGTTATATGGTGCAGTGCAGTCACTTCGTCATGCCAGAATAAAAAAAAGAAGACTATGTAATTCATGTATTACGATGGATTAGCATTCTTTAGTTCCATATTCGCTACTGAATAATATCGTTCCTCGATCATGTTAATTCGCTCATTCAAGTATGCTCACCTGTGTGCGACCAGCTGAGCTGGTTGCCTTATTTAAAATATTTTAATCTAAAATACAAATCAGGTATTTCTTATACATAAAAAAGTTGAATATATGCATAGAAGTATATTAAGAATGGAAAATAACACGAGAACCTTGATTCGTCGCTAACTGCCTGGCAAACGAGCAGGACCAGTTAGCGAGACCTCTAACTCAAGCGAAAGTAGTCCCAGTCAAATGTCACGATACACTGGTTATTATTAAAATATGCTAATGCCGACGATTTGAAATCAGTCGCGTTGGTGTGTTTAAAAAACGTGTTGAGATGCTATTGACGTGTGAGTCTTATATACTTGTGTATGTGTGTTTTTGAGACGGGACTTTTTGCTACTGCCTCTCTGCAGGCCCCACTTCGAAGCCTAGTTTTTGATTGTTTTGTAAAAGTCAACTCATCCGAGGTTACGTTTTTCTTATCAGAATCCATAGATGAAGAATGGACTCAGTATTGAACAATGACCTCTGTGTAGAAAGAGACACAGCAGCCGTGTCGCTGATGGTTGTCTCTTTTCTGTATGTCTGAAGTGACGCAGGCGCATATTCGGAATTCATCCGTTTCTGCAAGCCTAACAAGAATCTATCACAATTCTAGAACAAGACAATTACTAGACGGAAATGGGCCTGTCTCTCTGTATTCCGGAGTTGAGATTCAAGTTACAAACAATCCTGGTTAAGAGTTACAAATTCAACTTCCTAGCTAACTAATCTACCATGTAGAATTTAAAACGGTCATTGCCATACGAAATCTCTTTATCTCTATTTTTTTTCACCACCTTGTTTCTTTCTCTTTTTCAACTTTTTATTCCAATATAGCACCAACGTAACTTTGTTTAAATTTAAATATTATGGCTCTGGATACTAGTCCATTGAGTCCGACTTTCATAATTTTTAATCCTCAGTCTTAACCACTATGTCAAAGTAATGCAGTGGCTACCTTACCAAGATGTCATCGAGCAGTTTTGGAGGTAACGACAAAAAACACTTGATTAGCACAGTTATTTCAATTCATTTCATTTGACCCCTTTAATAAAGGTATATTGGATAATATACCACCATAATTATGCAATATAAAACTAAGTATCACTAAAGTAATGAATTAAAACAAGAGTACCTCATGACACTTCCAAGTTCCCGCCAAAACTGCCGATGTAACTTTGTAAATGAATATTGCAAGAATAATTAAGCTTAGTTTTTAAGTAGGCAAACTGATGTTAACCATCATCTCGAGAAAATCACGTCAGGAAAAGCCACACAGAGTGTTTATTTTGTACCATCACCACTTTACCACTATATTCCTCAAATACAGTAACTATATTTTTTTTTATACAACTCAACCAGTTGTTTAAATATCATCTGGAAATAAATTATACTAGTAAAGGGTTAAGCTCTTGACCCGGATTTTAATTGTCTAATACGTTCACGCGTGTTTTATATTAAATGTTAGTTTATATTTCATTATATTGACGAAAACTAGTTTGTAATAGCCATTCTAACCTTCATGACGAGGCGGATAAAAGTATAGATAATAGAAATAACAGGCCAGATTCGGATATTTTAAGAAATTCAGCTCTTTAGGTAGGACTGATCAAGTTCGGTTCTAAATTATGTAAATTAAGCATATATTTCGGACAAGTCTTGCCATATATATAACATATCACAACACACTGTATTATAAATTAATATACCTATGTGTAAATTAATTTATGCATTTATTAAAATTTTGAGTTAAGACTTGGTTAATCACCATAATTTGTTTGTAGGTAAAAGGAATTCATGCCCTTTGTTGCCCGGTTGTGAACTTCCAAGTCATAAAAAAGATTACTTATGTGAATTTATATAAAAAAAAATTTATCTAGCAACAATTAAAAAAGATTGATGGATGATTTTGTCTAATCGATGTCCAAATTGTTAGGACTCTCATATGTAAGAGTCCGTCTGGGTGGGTACCACCGCAATGTTTATTTCTACCGCCAAGCAGCAGTGTGCATGCACTGTTGTGTTTCGATTTGAAGGGCATTGTAGCCAGTGTAACTACAGGACATAATGAGACTTAACATCTTATGGCTCAGGATGACGTGCGCAGTGGAATGCCACACAGTACTTTGTAAATCAAGGTTCTGGGTGGTATTTCTACGGTTTATGGGTGGTCGTATCGCTTACCATCACGCGAACGGCATGCTCGTCTCGTCATTCAATGCTATAAAAAAAAAAAAGAATTGAAGACACAAGTTTAGTCAGGCCAATAATATGCAAGCTGTCCAATACTCAGATACACTAATAATAGCCAAGCGCCCTTCCCTTTTGTGGCATCAAACTTCTGTTTTCAACGAAAAGTGACATTCTACTAACATTATGTATGCAGTCATAGATGTACATTTCCAATTAGTATACACCTGTTAATACATAGAAGGATAATGTACTATTTTAGCTTCAATAGACATCACAGTATTCTGACGTTTTGGTGACCTAAGGAATGAATTATCGCCTGCACGATATAAACGAGATGAGGCGCAAGGACGACAAAGAACCAAAGCATATAAATGCTAAAATCAAATTAATTATGACTGTAACCCCAGGCGTCAAGGCGACTTCAAGTTCCCCTACTATCTCTTAGTTAATTGGGCCGTCTTTAGAAAGATTTCAACGCGCACAGAAAATAATAGAGCAAGTATAAAATTAAATATTTTTAAATGTAGTGTTATAAGTAGATAATGAGGTAATAAGCTGTTTTTTACTCATTTCTTTATAAGATATTTAGCGAGTACTGTTTTATATTAATTAGTGAAAGCATTTGTTGAGGTCTAGTTGACGAGCGCACAGATGTAATTAATCTGATAATGAATTGCTCATGCCATTGTACAGTTATTATATAAAATCTCAATATTGGCCCAATCTATTATAATTTAGTGTCATAGCGGTTAGATTACACGATTCTGCGATTCGTATTCAGGAATCAGGTTGGGCTGACTTTATATTTTTCAATAAAATTGTAGGTGGTAGGTCTGTCATATGTAAGAGTCCGTCTGGGTGGGTACCATCGCAATGTCTATCTCTACCGGCAAACAGCAGTGTGCATGCACTGTTGTGTTTCGGTTTGAAGGACATTGTACACAATGTAATTACTGGACATAATGAGAGTTAACATCTTACGTCTCAGGATGACGAGCGCAGTGGAAAGCCAAACAGTACTTTGTAATCAAGGTGCTGGATGGTGTTGCTATTGTTTATGGGTGGTCGTATTGCTTACCATCAGGCGAACGAGATGCTCGTCTCGTCATTCAATGCAATAAAATGCTTGGTACTGTTTGCATGAGCTACCTAGGTTTATTGTAAATTACTGTCAAGGAAAATTTTGTTTGAAATATGTATGGACAATATTAACTATTGTTAGCACTCTAATATTTTGTGAGAGTATTTGTGATATCGAGCTATTAGTGGAGGTGACAGTTGGGTGTATAAAAAGAGTGCCGTATCGATGTGGATTGCCGACTCTCGTCTGGCTACTGGCCGTTAGGTCCACGTTAAAAAAAAATGTGTGGACCCCCATTCGAACGCTTTCGGTCTCAGTCTTGGCTCAGTCGTAGTCTCATTATATCACTGTGAAAATATATCTGTAAAATCAGTGGTAGATATTTTTTTATTTAAATCAAAATCACTTCAGTTTCTAACACTATTATAATATGATTTATGTAAAAATGTAAACGACTTTTCAGTATAATTATTGTTCCTTAACTTGTTTACAGCTCATGTATATTTTATTGAAAAAAAAATTGAAAAATTGTGTATCCAAACATTTATTACAAGAAACTTACGTGCAATAGTTTTAGTTAATTAATGATGGTGTTGAAGATTTGAAGACGACCTTGGAGGCGTCCTTGACCTCCACTGGGATGTTGACCTAGCCTCTCCTTGGCTTTGTCTGTGTCTTATAGATATTTCAGACATAGCCTGATAGAGGTTACGTTTTGTCCCTTTTTAACAGCGTGGGATTATAACCGAAGAGAAGATTATAAAATGTGGTCAAAGGTCATATGACTAAAGTAAATGTTTGCTGATATGGGCTTGTGTAAGTTACAAACCGGGCTCATACAACTATTGCTGAATTAAGAAACAGAATCCAGAATGCTCCGGACAATATACAAAACAGCGTTACCTGATACACATGATGATTTTTTACCGTGAGTGAATGATTTTTTGTATGAGACCCGGAGCGTCTGTTCATTCCGATTCTTAATTCAACAATAGAAAAAGGAATGTATAAGCCCGAACAAAGTGCAAACATTACCCGGGGAAATTTAAACTCTGGATTTTCCGTAGCCCTTAATTATTTCTATCAACAATTTTTTCTACTTTCTAAGTGCATGTTTCACAAATTTGAAGTAAATTTTATTCCACAGGTATAGATTTTAGTTCTAATGTAACAAGGACTTATTATATTATAATTATATGTGTGCATAGATTAGAGTGAAACTTTTGTATTTGGTCGGCTTATTTGTTTATGCGACGGATAGCATTTACTGAGAAATTATGAAACTGGTCCTAAATCCGTTATTGCTAAGTACGTATATACAGTATTTCTAATGTATAAACACTATATTAGGCGCTACGTAGACACTGACTTGCTGCAAGAAATAAATGTCAAATTTAGCACCAATAAATTTAATCGTAGTTAGTAAAGAGTTTCTCGACAAGTTGGGGAGCCTTTATTTAAAGGCTACTTGACGCAGTTTTTTAAGAAATCATTTAGATACATGGATTTCCGTAGCTTGCTCGACCTTTACTTTTATTGTAACTATATCCTTAGCATATACCAGTTGAATAAATGTGAAGTTTATTACATATGTATGTACCTACGTATTAACGTAATGGCAGTTATATTGTCTGTATATTTTATATTTGATTTAAACAAATTGTACAATATTTATATCGGAGTTTTAATGGATTATGTGATATTTATTTAATTTTTTGTGTTTTTATTAAGTAATAATTAGGCAGTTTTATAAATACTTGTTATAATTAATTCATTTTTGTAACTAGTTCCAGGCCGTAATAATTAAACACATTAAAAAAAAACCATTATCTTTTCATATGGTTGTTACTATGTAAATTATATTGACTTGTGCGTGATATTTAAAGCTGTAGAGATTTCCTCCCACATTTCCATGTAACTAGATTACAAGGATCACAATGTACTTCAAAAATATTGATATTACAAAGACCATTTATTTTTGCTATTATAATACCATTCTTAGTCTATAGAACTTCACAAATAATGCATTGATATTTATTTTTTTTTTTTTATTTTTGTTTTCTCTTTATTTAGGACAACAAACAATTGTGTAATAAAAAACAAAGTATATAACAGAAAACGAACAATGAAGTTTGACTAATTACACAACCAACACCGTTATCCACTAAGAATGTATCAATATTAACAAAGTCTAAATATATTATATAATTACAATTTCATGACAGAGTAGGCCAGTCCTTGTATATAAATGCAAACTTAATAGCAAATTCCATAACAGTGCTTAATTTTAACAATAAGAATTATGATTTACATTTAGACCAAGTAGGTTTAACATATTTAAATATAGCTAACTAATATTATTCTAAATGAATTTCATTGTAGTGTACATAGGACTTAAGCCATTTATGGTAGTATGTGAGAAATGATTGTCAATATATTATGTTTAACAATTAGCACAGAAGTTGTTAATTTATGATTGCGATGTTATTGCGCAATCTCACATTAGTAATAAATCTTTTTTATGGAATACTAGCTGGCCCGGCGAACTTCGTATCGCTTCAGAATGAATTGATGTTGTGTTAACTTATTATATTTTTATGAAGATTAAATGAATTATCAAAATGAATTTACAAAAATCAAAATGATAATGTTATATATTCATACTCAGAGACAGAAGGAAGCAGATTATTGAGGGCGACATGCCACGATAATGATATACCTCTTTCACCTCTTCCACATTCATAAAAAATAGCGACTCCACATAATATACTCAGTAAGGAGTGCATTCCCACTGCATTTACTCGACTTTCATGCTTTTTCTACCAAACCAGCATTCACTTCCATACATATGCGTCGGCAACAGCGCAGTACTGCGAATCTTTATTCTGCTCCCTTGACCCTATACGCTTTGGAGCTCTCATAACAGAGACTTCAATGTCCTCACCAGGCGGCCGTCAGTCCCGTGCGTAAATTACAACTTTGACTGCACCTTATTCCTCGGCACACGATAATGAGCTTTTTGACCTAAACGACCCGAACTTTAAGGAAATAAATAGGAGGATGGGGAATTGAAGGGGTAAAATTACTGTAGAACCTGCAACGTTTGACTAATGCCAGTAAAATGCGTGATGCTATAGAGGAAAATATTTTTAATGGATTTTCCTGTAGAGCGTGCTTCAATTGACGTAATCAGCTAATTTAGATTATAATATGATGTAATAAATCCAACACGAAATCTCTTGCTTGCTATAAATATGTCTATATAAGCATATGAGTCATATAACATTATAGTTCACACAGATTCTCTACTACTATTATAAAGTTGGCTAGAGTAAAAATCCGAATTGCCAAAATACTTTTTTTTTCTGGTCCTCTAGATAGTTTATCAGTTTTGGACGAAAACAGACTTCGTTTTTAAATGGCTTTTTATAATATTTTAACTTTTACTTTACTACTATTCTAAATGACCTGAGTTGATTTATTTTTATTTTATCACAGCACAAAGTAATTTGAGTATAACAAACCATATTGCTTTTTTAAAGGTTTGAAAGTAAGTAGGTATTAGAAAGGTAGGTAAGCCGTAAGACACATTTAACAGTAAGCGAAACATTATACGCAATCTTACTGATATTATTAATGCGAAAGTTTGTGTAAATATTTGGATATTTGTTACACGTAAACGGATTTGGATGAAATTTGACATACGGTTACATCATGTTCTGGATTAACACATAGGGTACTTTTTATCCCAGTGATATGTTACCATTCATTATTTATGAATATTTTTAGTCCGATTATTTAAGTATGTGGCGCTAGCATCGTACTGTGTTTTAAGAGGCTTTTTAACGGGAAAGGTATTTTACGCGAGCGAAACGGCGTGCAACACCTAGTGTAATATAATGATCGCATTAGAGATTCCTTGCTGGACTAAATAAGATTTACTGGATGCATTCTAACAATGTACGCAGCATACTGCCCTCGTCAAGAAGCACTGGATATATCTTGAAATTCCTTTATCAAAATAAATTCATTTTTTATAGTAATAGACACATCTCTTATCACGTCATGAGACGGGATAAACATGGCGAAAAATTGTTGCATCTCTACATATCGCTGATTAAAGGCGTGAGTATGTGAGTGTTCCTTTATTCCCCACTGTCTCAATTCCTGAAAATTAGTGCCACGAATAGAGGCGCTAGCGCAGCCGCGGTGCGGATCAGTCAAGTTTAGAGGCAAACGTCACGACCAGTCGCCCTTGCAGCGCGCCGCGTCCGACCGTGTCATTTGTAAGTCAAATCATTCGCTGTCCTTTTTTACCAGCTGTAAGTCTGATGGCCGCGCACCACGTAAAATCTAATGTCCTTTACGTGGACAGAGGTTAGAATATTCTTGTTTGATAATCCTGTCTACAAATGGCAAACATCTTAAATGGAAGGTTTGAGAAGCGTGCGATAAAATGTTTACACCTGTGCTCCAGAACTAATACTATGCTGTCTCTGTGTCAACTCATGAGTATTAGAATTATGGCCACTTGAAAAAATTATCAGTTTGTATATAGATCAAGAAATATAAGGCTTCCGTGGAAATCGAACCGTAATAGTTGTTGAAGTGCCTGAATTTATATTAGCTGTATGTATCTACACCGACAAGTGGATTATAACAGAACTAGCTTTTGCCCGCGGCTCTGCCCGCGTTATAAAGTTTTTCCGGAAAAAGTAGCCTATGTCCTTTTTCAGGCTCTAGACTATCCTTGTATCAAATTTCATTTAAATTGGTTCAGTAGTTTGGCGTGAAAACACGTCAGACAGGCAGACAGAGTTACTTTCGCATTTAAAATAGTCAGGGTTTGATTTCTGTTAATAGTATAAAACAGTCACCGTAAAAAAATGTGCCGAGTATCTGAAGAAACCTTGTTTTATAGAGACTAACTACTTTTTAGCACATAATAAAACTTTATTATATTTTAAAGCACCCAAAATGCAAGTCAAAATATAATTATTAATTAAATAAACGTACTCGCTTTTACAAAATTCTTTTTGTTGATAAACTCGTTCTATTCAAACGATTTTAAAAATACATAATTAAAGTGAATAATTTAATATTCTATTTGGTTGTTTATCCTGATTGTCGCTATGCGGTAATACTGGTCATGCCATTTCAATATTGAAAACTAGACTGTTTTCAAATGCCAATGAGACATCTAGAGACAATTTGATTAATTTTATTGATAAAAATTTATTTCTAAAACTTCGCCGTGGTCGGTTAATAATTACACTCAATAGTTATAATTTATAAGTAATTAAATAAAAACACATTTTATTTACGTCATCGAGCTAATTCAAGAGTGACAGGAGCTTGATTTAAAACTCTACCAATTTAAATAATAAGCTTTCAAGGGCACTTAAACATCTATTTATAGAATTATTACTTAACTAAGGGCCTGTTTCACAGGTTTCAAGTATTTTTTTTTGTCAGTTATCGTATGAAGCACCTAATGTACATAGTACTCCTTTCATGACAATTTATTCGGGAGCATAGAGTACGACTTTAGTGTTTGTTGGCATATACATTTATATGTCGAGTAACATTTATCAACAAGCGGTTAAATAGGTCCTATTTTAAATATCTATCCGAAGAAATTGTAGAATAAATTCCATTGGTATTCTTATTATATGCCTGCAATTACATAACAAAGTTATAACATAGAGCTAAAAGCTGTAGGCAATAGACGATGTTACCCATAAAATTACCAGCTGGTAAAGATTATTATTTCAAGATTACAGGCTAAGGTATAATATGCTACAATCTCGCTGCTCAGTACAAGCCGGGAGTCGGGAATTTGTGCCCGTTATGGCGATAGGCTCGCCCCGTATCACATCAAGGGACGGAATGCTCATGGCGAAAATCGGGTGCACTAGCTGTGCCCGCCTCTTCGAAGTTCAAGGATAAAGGCGTGAGTTAGAATGTGTGTGTCTAATCTACTAAAGTTGATTAGTAATTACTTACTTTTAGATTCTTAATAAACCAATTAAAATCGGACGAAAGAATCCAAAAGGCCACAAAACAGGATTAATTAATCGTCACAATTCAAGGCGGTCAAAGCTAACGGCTACCTAATTATTCCTTATTGTAAGTGTTTTAATGTAATAAACACACATTTACATATTTTTATGTATTTTAGGATAGCCGGCTTCCAGCCTTCGCATTTCGTCATCGAATGAAGTCAGAACTTCTCAGAAGTTTATTATTCATAGCAAAACCGGATTACAATTATGTAGTCAGAAAACTATTTGACATTTACACAGTGTTGATTTCAAAAGTCATCAACTTCAGACTTTTAGTATCTAGCAATGCAAAATACATGGGATGACCAGACGAACTCTCCGTTGGTCATACATGCGCAGCTAGTCATAAACTTTTATTAAAACTTATGGGACTTGCGATCGCTGTCATTACATTCTACAATAATGACATTAAGCGGTGCTCCGCAGAAATTGTGATTTTTGTTGTATTATTGAGTAAAAAGAGACCTTATATTCTGCCCTGCACGTGTGGATTTTTTTGGTGTTAAATGTGTGCTATCCGTGTCTACCTCGTCCCCCGTCAGGATTAGCAGAAATAATTGTTTGCGCATTATTGCCATATCGTGTCCATTAGTTAAATTGTCTAATACTTCAGATATGAATTTGGAAGTAGCTGTGACAAAGAAAGCGGGGTCAGATTATGTTGGTGTTTTTATATTGTTCCGCAAGGGTGAAATGGCCTACTTCGTAATCATAAGAGAATTCGTCTTTTTTAACCTTCGAAATATAATATAGAGTACTGAACGTGATAATAGCTGAGCCGAGATTTATTCAAATTGTAAAATTGTATTGCTTGAAGTACAGCGTCGAGCAAGTCACAACCCTCGAACAGTTACATTCGCCAGATTTGTATGCACTCCTATGAGATTGGTTTGTTCAGATTCTAGATAAAAAGCTAGTAGGAATCTTTTAGATTAACAATCAGGTTAAAGGTAATCAATGGTGTATATTACCTTAAGTATTAAGCAACAAGTTATGACGTCACTGCCAAGTTAGCTTCTGCCCACGCTCCAACGTAACCTTGTAAGTTATCTACTATTTGGAGGTCGGCTTACATGTTTACTACAAAAATCATATTAAACGAACGATTCATTTCATTTTTGTTATTTTCATTGGCTGATGCTGAATTTTCAATAATATGAATTGTGACCACAAAAAAATTAAGTACGTAATTTCATTTGTATTTAAATGACTAGACGAGCATGTCGCTCACAGGATGGTAACCGCATAAAAAGGAGCAACGCCATACAGAACTCTAAATTACTATGAACTACGTGGCACTCCACTGCGCTCGCCACCGAGACATGGGCGTAAATAAGGGGGGGGGGGTTGTTAGGGGATCCGAACCCCCCCTAGCTGACAATATAGTTTTAATATACTTTTCAGTGTTTTATGTCTGTTTTATTGTATACGTGTGTATTTTGTTGCAAATAAATTTAATTTCTTTCTTTCCTGCCAGCCCGAGATGAGTTTCTTTATATTTATTTTTCATTGATTTTGCTTCCTATAAAAATGTCTGTAGCATTGTGTATTAAAAAACCGTGTGTAGTTATATAAGTGACTTCTTGTAATAATTATTATTATTAATTGAATGTATCTTGACCATGAAGAAAAGAAGATCTTGACTTATAATAAGTGCAACTAGTTCGGGCCTCCGGGGGTCACGGGTGGGCGAGAGGTGCCGCCCACCTATTAGTCTAGCCAACTTCTGTGACCCCCGTGATGGACGGCAGCGTGTCTCACGCTGCCTCGGACACCAAGGGCGTCCTTCGGTGTACGGGGGCTTCTGAGCCCCCGCAACAACAGGAGAAGAACCGCAACAGCGGTACGCGCAGGGGCGGTTGCGGACGACAACTTAGACGTGAGTCGGAGGAAGCCCGCAGCCGTCCCTAATGCGCCGAAGATGGCCATGATTAAAAAAAAAACTATGTTCGCCTATGCAATATAATATAGAGATTTATTTATTTTATTATTATTCATGGGAGGCGGTGGTCACTTAACATCAGGTGAACCGTATGCTCGTTTGCCCTATATCATAAAAAAACCTACCCAGACGGTCTCTTGCATACAAGAGACCTATCACGAGAAATATTAGAATTAAATACCTAATCCTATCCTACTAATATTATAAATGCGAAAGTTTGTAAGAATGTATGGATGTCTGGATGTATGGATGTTTGTTCCTCTTTCACGCAAAGACTACTGATCGGAATTCGATAAAATTTGGCACACGGGTAGATCATGTCTTGGATTAACACATAGGCTACTTTTAATCTCAGGAAATATAAAGCAGGACTCTTATCCCAGGAAAACACATTCCCGTGGGCCAAGCCGGGGGCAAAAGCTAGTATATAATATGGTGAGCACCCTGCTTATCTCTTCGCCCATAAAGTTTGGAAAAGGAGTCTTCATCGAGTTGATTGCTGATGGAAGGGATCTACACTTGATTTCTGAATTTAAAACGCAAGATATCTATCCATCATAATAGGCTTTTTTAGACATCTGGCACCATTTTTATTAAAACCAACTTTTAGAATACAAACTAGTTGTTTAAGACGGTAAATTTAATATTTGTTGGAAAAACTTATGGAGGAGAAAACTACCTATACCTACTTTTTTTAATAATTTCAATTGCCTCGGAGGCGTAGTTGTATTGCGTACGCGTTACGTGTACGATTTGCGTACTGAGGTCCTGGGTTCGACTCTCGGGTCGCACCAAATACGTTGTTACTGGGTTTTTCCATCTTAAAAATACTCAATCGCAGCTCGGAGTCAGGAAGTTGGCGGTGTGATACCCCCGTGCCTCGGAAAGCACGTAAAGCCGTTGGTCCTGCGCCTGATCTCTCTCCGGTCATGTCGGATTGCCGTCTCACCGGACTATGAGAGTGAAGGAATACTGAGTGCACCTGTGTATTGCGTACACACTTGTGCACTATCATATCTTCTGCGTACCTGGCTAATCTTCGCTGAGATTGGCCGTCGTGGCCGAAATTGGCTAGGAGGATTTTTTAATTGTAATTGCACTCGAGCTGGATTTCAAATTTAGGATGTATCTACTATTGAAAACCGAATATATAAGCAGTGGGTAAACGTAATAGATATTTATTGGCAATATGAATTTTGTAATAGTCAGCTGGAGATTGAGGACTGATTTCTTACTGCCGCGGCATCGCAATCCGTTTCTTCTACTACTTCGTAATCTTGTACACGATCCCATGATAATTAGTGTAAGTTATCTATATAAGCGCAGGACACTATTACTCTAAGGAGGTATATGAGTAAAGATTATTTTTATGTAACCACTCAGCTTGTACCGCATTGAAAACAAATCAAATTTTTGATGCAGAGCAAAATAAATAAAATAAAGGCACAATTTTGTTTTATTATGTTTGTAATAAAATCCTTTTTTCTATATCAGTCATGACAATGATATCGGTATTATTTCTTCTAAAAAAATATTTAAAGGAATGACCTGTAACTGAATGATATCAATCTATACTAATATTATAAAGCTGAAGAGTTTGTTTGTTTGAACGCGCCTATCTCAGGAACTACTGAACCGATTTTGAAAATTCTTTCACTAATAGGAAGCTTCATAACTCCTGAGTGCTATAGACCGGGAAAATATTTTTGTCCCAGAAAAACTTTTTCACGCGGGCGGAGCCGCGAGCTTTACTAGTGTGTAATAAAACTCGTTTCAAGAATATGCACAAAAATAAATAATAATAAAAATGTCAATATTTTATTATCATTTATTAAAAGGTGTATAAATTACTGATATCCAAGATAGAAAAATAATTTATTAAATTAACTTAAACAATACAAGCACAGGAATCTTAAATCTTATAAATAAAAATAAATATTTCTTAAAATCAATACCAATTATAGATTGTAAATTCGGTTGGTAACATAGCCCCGAACATAAGTTTCATTTCTTGATAAAAATAGATGGCGCTACTAACCATAATAAAGTCTTAACCGAATCCTATAGGGAGCGTGCACGAACTATAGGGGGCAGCACAAAATCGATACAATAGCCACATGTGGATAAAAGTTTTAGAACAACAATTTATTCATTATATACTTTTGATATGATAAAAATAATAAAATATGTGTTACAGTCGAATATTATATATCAATAACATTATTATATACATATTTTATCGTTTTTGTAATATTAAAAGAAAAGAAAGACTGCTTCGGTGGCGCAGTTGTATTACAGTACGACTGCAAAGCTGAGGTCTCGGGTTCGATCCCCGGGTCGGGCAAAGTGATATTGAGTTTTTCTATTCAGTATCAGCTCGGAGTCTGGAATTTGTGCCCGATATGTCGATAGGCTCGCCCCCTATCACATCATGGGACGGAATAATGGCGAAAAGTGGGTGCACTAGTTGCGCCTCTGCCTACCCCTTCGGGGATAACAGGCGTGAGTGTATATGTATATGTATGTATGTAAAAGAATATATAAATAAATTTTAAGTCTGAAAAGTTTCTTTTTTTATCCATTTGTGGTATTGTGTAGATTTTATGCTGCCTGTATAATATAGTTCGTGCACGTTCCCTATTTATTAAATCTTACCATCTACACCATCCTCTTTATATTAGAAAGTGTGCAAGAATTGATTCACATTTATAGCATTTACGATGCTTTATATTTTAGTCATATGATGCTATAATACACATGCCTTAGATCTCTACTATTGAGAGGGTAGATTCCTAATATCTTTGAAACTTGAAATTTATTGGTTAAGCACTCCCACGTGTCCGGGATAAAACAATATAATAATTTGCCTTTATCGTTTAAGCGTGCGATATCAGTAAGTTATAGTCGCCAATTATTTACATTTTCTGAGATACATTAAAAACACAGAAATTATAAACATAAGTTGACGTTATTTCATGATCATAAATTATCTCCAAAGGAAGAGTCAAAGAAGCCGCTAGCAGCCGCAGCGAACCTGTTATCGCTGGCGAAATCCAGAGCAGCGTGCAATCAAATGTTAAAACCATTCAAGTTCAACTTAGGGCGATAAAGTAATTGTATAATTTGAACCTTATTACAGGGTGATAGAGTTCACGAGTGTTGTGTTATGGTCCCTGAATCGAACTTCTATTGTTTTAAGGATTGATGATAGTGCCCAGGCGTATAGAAATATAGACATCGACGGTATTCAAATTATTTACATCGTATACATACTAATAAAGTTTTAAAGTAATTTAGAAACGTTTTGTTTTATTTTTTTGTAATCAGCTAATCTTGTACAAATATTTTTTACTAATTGTTCAACCATCCAACAACAAATAGGGACCAACTGCCTACCAAACAACGCGACCAACACTTTTCAGTTTTCAGAGGAATATTTTGCGCAAGAACTTTCAGACGCGTTTACACTAGCGGTAATATTTTAATAAGTCTATGGCGCAAGTCCTGCAAGCTCCAAAATTTGCAGAAGTCAGCTTGCCGTGGTTGTTTGCATGGTAAAAATTGTTTGCGAAAGATAATTTCTGCAAGTTTTCTTGCTCATCTAAATCCCGCTTAACATAGTCTTTCTCTTCGTCTAATTTCCGCACGATTGCTTCTCAAACATTTTCAGCCCGTATTTTCTTGTCGGGCTATGAAATGAAATAGCATATCCCAAAACCTAATAATTATGACCGTGATCTGATATACCATGTAGCAACCGTTTACTCTTAATCTTTCTTCATAATATCTCTTCTTCAAGGAACACTATTATATTTCTATTTTAGGAAAAAGCAGTGGTCAGTAAGTTTTGTCCGCTAGAGGGTTCAATTTTAACGTAGTTTCCGTAAGGCGTGCTTATGGTTTGAGGTCCTGCTGCGTATGGCTCTAACATAACGTTGACCTTGTTATCTTCATCGTTTAGAACGTCATCTCTGTTCCACGAATCTGTAACGTTAAACGTTTATATCAGTGCCATCTATTGTTCAGTAGGTATATTTTGCTAAAAAATAAAATACCCCTATTTTATTTTTATTAATTACGAGTAAAAAATACTAAAAGCCAAAAGCAAGATGATGTATCAATACAGGGCAGATTTTTACTATATGTCAGAATAATTATTTACACAGACAAAACACTTTAAAATTAATTTAAAGAAGCGACATCCAACGTAATATAGAGGTAGCTATAAATACAAAGAGACAGAGATCTTACTTATACTTGGTTCCTCATGGGTTTCGTGGTGACCATTATGTATGTGAAGGTGTATTTCCTTTTGATGTGGATGTGGGGCCTCCCAGTCACCGCTGTAGTGACCTTTCTGACCAAAAAGTGCGCCGACCTGGAATCGAATGAGTATTCGTTGATAGATGTCGCTATTCAGTATTAAAATATTAATTCTATTTTACATATATGGAACGTGCACGAACTGTAGGTGGCAGCACAAGAGCCACATGTGTGATGTGGATAAAAATAAACTTTTTAACATTCTTTTATTAGCTTCATACGTACGTACGTATGCATATGTGTATGTGTGTATGTATGTAACGGAAACTTTGAACATGATTTTGACCCCCTTCAAAACGTCGGATTAAATCGGCGTACTCACCAAGGACCAATGACAATTCAATATTTTAAACTAAAAACACGCTTTTTTAAAAAATCCAGCAAAACATTGTGTACAATTCTATTACGTTCCTAAGAATAGTCTTGTGTTGATGTGTTTATTTTTATGTTTTGGAGCATCCAGATACACAGCAATACGTTATCAATATTTTAAACGTTATTTTTCATACTTTTAATATGAATATTTTACGTCAATGCCAAGTATCGATAGGCTGAATGGTTCTGACTGCACCACTAGATGGCAGACCTTACGACGTGCACGTTCTCTATTGTCCATTAACTAATTATTAGGTTCCAACATACAAATCGAATTAACAGACATTAACTGCAACATTTAAAAATTATAAATCCAATATACAGGTAAGTTTAATTTTTTTATAGACATAATTATAGCTTTTGCCCGCATGAAAAAGATTTTCCAGGATGAAAGTCCCGATTTATATTTACCCGGGATAAAAAGTAGCCTATAGCACTCAGGAGTAATATACCTTCCTATTAGTGAAAGGATTTTCAAAATCAGTTTAGGAGTTCCATTGATTAGCCTTTACAAACCTACCAACAAACTTTTCCTTTTATATAATTGCTTGCCTTAAACCATCACAATCTCTAATTTTGATTTACTCCATTTATACTCCGTCCAACCATTTAACTATTGACAGTTCGGTTTCTGATCAATCAACGGATTATAGTAAATTCATGTCATAGCGAATTACATACAAACTTGTTTAGATCGCAACATACTAGTTTAAAAAGTGAAATCGTAGATTAATCTCGCCATATAACTGTGACAGGTGTTTATTAAATTACAAAAAAAAAAATCTAGCAAAAAGCGACAGCCTCTAAACATTTTTTTTCACGCGCATATTAAATTACATACATTCTCTCTTAAATAGAATTCGACTTTCACCACAAAGAAAATGCAATAGAGTATATTTTATAATTCATAATATTTAAAACGCTCTCATGGCTCTATCAAGGCGTAAAATATTTTAAAATGCCCTCGATTCATTCATAACATACTTGTTTAAAAAGAATGCGAGACATTTATACCTAATTTTTTTGTTCCTATAAGTACATAATATTTGGATTTTGCATAGAACTTGGCACTCATTGAGATCTCCATTCTTTTTGCGGCGAAGCCCACAGCCAAGCATAATAATTTTTGTACTGAACTTGGCTCTCCTTTTTTACTTTTATGTTTTTGGTGGGATTGTTATAAAACAAAGTTCATTGTCACCTCTGTTTGAACGAGATAAACTGAAAAACTACCGAACGAATTTTGACATAGGCTACTTATTTCAATAAAATATGGTTTCAAAACAAGGGTTCGGAGAATGCTCCTTGCTAGTTTGGCAGAATCTTCTCAACAGGTCAGCTAATATTATATATTTAATATATGTATGTATGTATATGATACATTGAATGATATCTATATTTATGTTAGGTACCACTATACTTTGTTTTTTTTTTCATTTATTAAGATAAGATAAGATAATTTTTATTTGTATAAACATGAGTATAGACGCATATGAGTATGCAAGATTAATTTAAAATATTATGTATGTATCTTGTTTATAAATATTATTAGTCTTTATTATATTAATGTTTTGTCCACTACCTTCTCACGTTGTGTACACCTACCTTGTTTTGTCTCTGCACCACCCAAAGGTTGACTGGCAGAAAATGCCTTCGGTATTAAGTCCTCCTTTATACTCATTGTATATAAAGTGTTAATAAATATAATATATAGAGGGACTTTTATCCCCTAATTTTTTTTCATGCGGACGAAGTCGCGAGCAACATCTAGTATTACAATAAAATAGAGTTCAATAACAATTTCATAGACTACAGCAATGATAATGAAATTTTAATGACCTTAGCAGCACCAGCTACTAACAGCAACTTCAGTATTATGAGGGTGACGACGAGGGTCTTCACGCCCACGAGCGCCGCCACCACGGCCCACGTGGACGCAGCGCCGATCTGAAACGCCAGGGGGATGATCGCCGCAGCTAACTTCTTGAATGGCCGGCCGAATGTCCTGCCTGAAAAATACAAATAAAATGTGATTGATTACGATTTAGTAACAAAGCGCGGCGATGTTTAAACTTGGGATACGTTTTCCACAAGCCCCCTTATTCTATATGACACACGTTATTTTCACCGCTCGTAACAAGCGCGTAACGTAACTCATCGCGTTTATCGCTATGGAAATTGGCATACAGAATGCCATTTTACGCCAATTACACGAAGCGAACGTGAGGCGGCCACGTTACGAGTTAACACTGTCATAGAGAATAAGCGGTCAGCCCCCTTATTCTCTATGACACGCGTTATTTTCACCGTTCGTAACAAGCGCGTAACGTAACTCGTCGCGTTTATCACTATGGAAATTGGCATACAGAATACCATTTTACGCCCATTACACGAAGTGAACGTGACGCGGCCGCGTTACGAGTTAACAATGTCATAGAGAATCATACCTCAGCCGCCTTAGGCATCCGAGGCAGCGTGTGTCACGCTGCCTCGGACACCAAAAGGCGGACACGGTACGGTGTTTCGGGGGCTTCTGAGCCCCCGCAACAGGAAAAGGACCGCAACAGCGGTACGTGCAGGGGCGGTTGCGGACGACAACTTAGACGTGAGTCGGAGGAAGCCCGCAGCCGTCCCTAATGCGCCGAAGATGGCCTTTTAAAAAAAAAAAAAAAAAGAGGACCACCTCACAGAAGTGTGCCACCGCACACCAGGACTTCCGGCTGTCGACCATGGAAGCGACCACGGCCGGCAGCGAGAGGTCTCCGACGACTGCTCTGAGCTCCTCATCCCAGGCTGGGAGACATTGCTCTCCCTCCCTGGGATGACCTCTGACTCTGCACCTACTCGTACCAAACGCATAACAATAATTTTTTAAAGCAAATATTACCCGAAGATATAATTTGTAAGTTCATGAACTGCCACTTCTATTTCCTTAAACTTATTTTATGTTATGCCGATGATTCTAGCACTAGCCCTGCGCAAGCAATTAATTGTCTAGCTCCAACAAAGCTAATCTTTATAACCATCAGACATGGTATACGCCAGATTCAGATTGTAAGAAACGCTGAGGTATTTTGTAATTTGTCGTCAGAAATTTACTGAGCATACGTTTGTATGCTCAGTAAATTCTGACGCAATAAGTCGCAATTAAAAAAAAAGCCTTCTGGTTTTTGTTTGAAAATGATGAATGATTATACGCATTTAATAAAGGTTATTTTCATGTGAATGTAATTTGATGTGACTTTTCATCATTAGGGACCGGTTTTCATAATAAATCTGTACAGCCATCTCGCTACTTTCTCGCATGCCGACGCGTCTTGCCATCCTAGTTTCTATAGAGCGTGCTCTGGGCTCTGAGTACAGAATAAATAATAGTATTATGCTCTGAGCGTTTCCCGTGGAAATAGAAGTCGCGGGAGTATTCTACACTCCAATACATTTCCTGCAGCAAGCGTTTCTCTAGAATAAGCGCAAGCTTTGTCATAATATTTATAGTACGCTAAGGCAAGCGCTAATTCTCCGATTATTGCGTTATTATTATTGCTTTAAGCGCTATAACATTAAGTAGACTACTGGAGTATTGCCGGTTATGCTGATGTATTCTATTGAGAGCATTACTCTCGTGCACTATTTCGGTAAACTACGATGAGTTGCCTCGAAAATGTTGACCTAATGACCTTCAATGTTCCGTCCCTTATTTGCCCAACATGTTCAATAAATAAACAAACTGGTAATGTTCTGTACAAAAGGACTGTATTATTTTTTAGCTTTATTTTAGGTTCTCCTCCGACCCGAGAGTTACGCTTAAGACCATTTGTGTATTTTTGACAGATGTTTTCCAGTATTGATGACGCGTTTCGCAATTTATCTGTTCACATTAGGGGCCTTACTAATAAACGTTGTATACATCTGTCATAGCTATACAATATTTTGTCTCACTTCCTCATACGTTAAATTTCATTCGACAGAGCAAGACAAAACATGGTATAACGAAAACAGACGTATACAACGTTTATTGGTAAGACCTTAGGAATATAATTGCAGTAGCTACTGATTTGAGTAATTATTTTCTTATTATTGGTTTTATTACAATGGGAAACAATCACGAAGACCACGGATCTTTAAACGTACGTTCCCAATGTTAGGCAATTATCGTAACTAGGTATTGAAGGCTATATTGTTTATCATTTTGTGGAAAAAACCTTCGCTATAAATACACAATTGAACTGAGTGAAATAATATTTTGTGAGGACACGTAAGGATGGGTTCAACGGCATTTTTATATATCATTCTACAAAAGGAACGTAAGTCAGTGACGTGAATACGAACTTTTCCATAAGTTCCATGTTCGATATTATGTTTATAATACTTTTTATTGTAAAACTAACAAACTAATTGCCTCGGTGGTGTAGTTGTTTTCTGGGCTTGGAATCCTGGGTTGAACAAAGTGATATTGGTTATTTATTGCTCAGTATCAGCGCGAAGTCTGGAATTTGTGTCCGATATGGTGATAGACTCGACCCCTATCATATCATGGAACGGAACACATATCGCTTAAAGTGTGTGTCCCGTGTTGCCTACGTCTTCGTGGATAAAGGCGAGATGTGTGTTCTGTGTTGTATAGAGAAATACATGAGCAAGTTGGTAGGTACTAGACGAATACATTGCCGGACTTTGTGGTAATAAGCTAAAATGCAACGAAGTAATAATACAGATGTTGGTATACAGACTACAGGGGGGGTCCGGACCCCCAAAATGTGAGCGGTCAGTGGCGTAGCGTAGTTTATTGTAAGCTAAGGGGGGGGGGTCCGGATCCCCAAAATGTGAGCGGTCAGTGGCGTAGCGTAGTTTATTGTAAGCTAAGGGAGGGGGGGTCCGGCTTTTTCATAATTTTTTTAATAGACTAGATTAATATTTTTCGTGCTAAAACTATAGTTCGATTTCGTGTTTATTTCGTGATGTAACCTCATATTTATTCAAGAAATACCCATCCATTATCGTATAAACTAATGTTGAACTTTTTTTTAAACGTACTGTTTGCACGTTAAATATTTCATTAAACAAAATATATACAATGTCTCTATGGTTTTTATGATGTAAAAATATTATTCGAAACACACGCTGTATGGGTGAACAATATTATTCATCTGAAAGTTTTTTAACAATAATAGTAATACCTACCAGCCTTGCTGCCAGGCACGGGCCTCCTCTACAACTGAGAGAGTTTAGGTCTTAGTCCACAACGCTGGCCTAATGCGGGTTTGCAGACTTCACATATCTCTGAAATGATGTTTCTATGACATTCCAGAACTGTTCAAACTTATAAGTAGCGCTCTAAGCTTATAGTTTCAATAGGATACAGTCATAGGACAAACACAATTCAGAAAAAAAAAAATCTGAAGGTTTTTACTGGATACCCTTGGTTTAATGTCTGTAGCACAGGACCTTGACATATCGCAAACAAAGCCAGTTTTGAGTGATGAGGCACTTCCCCTCGATTTCAGTTATTGCACAACATAGTCTATCCCTTTCATACAGCTGCAAATTAATATTTTCATTTCGTTCGCACACCGCCCTTAAACTTTTCGTGTGATGTTATGCCTTGTATTGAAAATCATGTACAAATTGCAAGAGCGCCGTCAGCTGCGTTTTGACCTCAATCGCTTACATTGATTGGGTTCTTACTTCTTATTTCTTCGCGCTTCACTGTTCTTATTACATATTACATTGATGCTTTTATACTAATGGCAAAACATCTAATCAATCTCATTTTTTCCATGCGCGTTGATGTTGAATGACATGAAATCAATTATTATAATTGAAGCCGAACGAGTCCGTGTTACTTGAAAATAATAATAATAAATAAAAAAATAAAATAATTTGACTGTACCTAACTTTACAGTATCACTATAGTGAAAGGGGCAATTTTACTGGTTTCTGATAAAGTTCCAGATACTGTTTAACATGTAACGCTATCTAAGAAATTAATCTGACACATCACTAGTGGCTTTCTTCAGAAAGTGACCAAAACCGAAATATCTTTCAAGATATTTAGTTTCGAACTGTGAAACCCGAATTTGTAATTTATGCGACGGATAAGTCCCAAATAGGCTATCAGGGACTTTATCAGCATTCAGAATTTTGAATGAAATTAGAACATTTCATACAAGATCTTCGAAAACAACTTTTACGGTCAACTTTTACGTTTGCGGTCCTTTCTTTAAGCCGGATACTATCATCACAAACATAAGTAGTTATAAAAAGAAAAGTGTTTCCAAACATTGATTGGCGAATACGCCATTGGTAAGATGTTCACCGTTACAGCACGCTATGTGCTAGCTATATAACCTGATTAGCAACCGCTTCACTTTCCATTTCACGCGGAATATCGAATGTTTTCACGGACCATTGATTTATGATATTTAGATTGATATATGATTAGATTTATGATATGCCGGTATTCGAAAATAAATATACCGCATCAGATTAATATTATGATAAATATCGAATTGTTATTCGTTGATAGTTGTTTGAAATATCGAAAAGAACCTAGAAAGCAAAAGTAGCACCTAGAAATAGGGCCAGAGATCAGACAATATTATCAGCAACTTTTCAACTGCGGTAAGTATCTACTTTATGAATTGTAGAACTATTCATCATCATCATCAGCCACACGACGTCCACTGCTGAACATAGGGCTCCCCCAAAGATTTCTAGATGGACCTGTCAAAAGCAGCCCGCATCCAGCGCGTTCCTGTGACGTTCATCTAGTCGTCTGTCCACCATGCAGGTAAAAGACCGACGCTGCGCTTGCCAGTACGTGGCCTCAAATCGTGAACTTTTTTGCTCCATCTGCCGTTAGTTCTTCGAACTATGTGCGCTACCCACTGCCACTTTAGCTTGTTAATCCATCGCTAGAACTGTTCATGCGTTGGCCCTAAATGCGCCAGATTCTAGTGGCACCGTGTTTCTATCCTATATTATTAATAATACACACATAACTTCGAAAAGACTGAGGTGTTTTTGGATTTTGTACCAGGTCCAAGACCAAGATAATGTACCTACCACATTAGTTAATGGTAGCTATATAATTATCCAGCTACTCATCTTGTTATAATCTAGATATAAATATATCAGCATTTGTAGAGTTAGTTACATTGTGACCTGGAATTGGTTGTCAAACAGGAGACATTGAGAGCACAACTTTTGACAGTGAGGTAGCAGTAATATTAGAAAACTGTCGTGAAAACTGTCACTTCTCTTCGATATGTTATCTCATATTGAGGGGACGTGACAAATGCTTTGTCAGTCATCAAGTCCCATTCATATATTTTGGTAACTATATTTAAACGAAGAAATCGTAGCTTAGTACTTTCCATGTCCAAACTGTTACGTTAGCCTAAATTTTATAGTGACCCCGATGAACTTCTCAGTTTTTATTTATCTGCTGTGACTCTACATCTCATTATCTTATGGAAGGTATTCTTATTTACCACTTGGTTGTTTGATTTTATTGTTTCAGTAAACAGACATTGCTAAAGACAATCATAATACACAAAATAACATTAATTTCACTCTTCATTGTGATTCCAGTCCTATTGCAATACATGGCACATGTTGATAGAGTCAAAGTTTGATTACTCATTAATTTATGATTTGGCTGCCTCGGTGGCGTAGTCTTATTGCGTACGGTTTACGAGTACGATTTGCGCGCTAAGGTCCTGGGTTCGATTCCCGGGTCGAGCCAAAAAATATTGTGACTGGGTTTTTCCATCTTAAAAATTACTCAGTCGCAGCTCGGAGTCAGGAAGTTGGCGGTGTGATACCTCCGTGCCTCGGAAAGCACGTAAAGCCGTTGGTCTTGCGCCTGATCTCTCTCCGGTCATGTCGGATTGCCGTCTCACCGGACTATGAGAGTGAAGGAATAGCGAGTGCACCTGTGTATTGCGCACACACTTGTGCACTATAATATTTCCTACGTACCTGGCTGATCTTCGTTGAGATTGGCCGCCGTGGCAGAAAACTGGCTAGGAGGAATATATATAATTTATGATTTAGATGTATACAAAACCTTGGATTAATTCGATGATCACTTGAAATAGAGAAGGGAAAACAATTACTTTAGAAATATTTAGACCACGAAACGAATCATTAAGACAGCAAAAAGAAAAAAATCTCACCAAGAGATCTCTCATTTGTTGTTTCTTTTTCAAAAACAGTCGTAGCATAATCACTTTGGTTTTTAACTTTATATATAACACTTAAATCTACATTTTTGGTTTTGTTTTGTTCACTTTTCACCATAGCACTGGGGGTTGCAGCAAAATTAAGAAGTAAAATACAAATTAAAATAAGCCGCGAATGTCTTACTAATCTTAGAAGTATGTGAAAACATGGTATGAACCATTTAATTATCTCTTTTAAGTCCATCATTGCTTCTTTACACTTTTTCGTATTAATTTGTACACAACGTGAACTCCCTCTGCGCACATCGTTCCTCGCCAAACGTGGCGGCGTCACTGACAGTTAACTGAGCTTGCGCGGGCCATTTCTTCTTTCACTTGTTTGTAGAGATGACAAGGTTTCACGAATCTCAATGAGTTATCGATTAAATATGTTAATGTCTTTTAGGAGCAACTGGGAATGATGTTTTACACGACTTATGCCATAAAAGTCAATGGCCCAATTTGTTGGATAAATAAATATGGAATAACCAATTGTTGACTTGAATAGGTACCTACGTGTTCAAACAGCAAATCAGTTTCTGCTGAATATCGTGTCGTAATAAAAAAGTAAAATTTGATTTGGGACAACATGAATTAGACCATAATATGATGTTTCTTCTCTATCATTACTTATCACGACCATTGAACATATTCTTAGTGAACGCTTTATAGCTTTTAAATAATACTTATAATTGTTTCATTTTTGATTATTATAATTATTACTAGCTTTTGCTTGAAAGAGGAACAAACATCCAGACATCCATACATCAATACATTATTACAAACTTTCGCCTTTATAATATTAGTAGGATTAGCACACAATTCCAAGCGATATAAAAACCCAAAATAATCTATCGATTATTTCTCCAATACACAAAGCACATCCCTAATCTCCGAATGTTACGAGTCATATTTTGGTCAAAACTTTCGCTCCATCCATTGAAAATACATCCTGTCCGTTTTTACCTTAAATGCTAAGCGAAATAGTTTCAATTTCAAGCATTGTCAGTAAAACAGGGCATAGTCTTAGAAAAGAAAGTTGAAACCCATTGCAGGCTTAAGCCCATAACCAACTAGAATGTAAATTCATAAAGTATTGTTTCCATAAACAATAGGATACGGTCTACAACTGGAAAAAATATTTCTATAGTTCCATGCCCTTTAAGCTTTAAAAATACACAATAGCTTCTTTAAGTAGAGCAAAACAGATGCTTTTTATGAGATGCCAAATTCAAAAGACAATCTTTTACCATATTCATCACACTTCTTTGGTTACTCTATAAAAGATATATGCACGAGGAGAGACAAGGCCACGAAGACAAGGCGCATAGCTACAGCGGGTTTTCACATAGATTCGACAGGTGACGGCCCTAAAGGCGTAAAAAAGACACTACCTACTTCGCCACTCTCGCTTGACTACGGTAAACAGATAGCACAATGCTGTATATAGATCTAATAATATAGATCATTTAAGCAAGTCAAATACCAAATATTTATCGGAATCGACCAATGCAACAGCAACATGTATATGATATTCGAAATGGTGACATTATTTAGAATAACCGGATGCGACAGAAAAAGTATGCCCATAGAAAAAAAATGATTAACGCCTATGGTATAAGGGAAACTATTAATCGTAAAAATTAAGCGGAGAAAGTGGCGTAAAAGTATTTCATGCCTGTTATTGGAATCAATCATGCAATTTGATTTCATTATGTTAAACAGCATACGCCTTTATATCCGAAGGGATAATCACAGATGCAACTAGGGTACTCACTTTTCACAAATGTGTTTCGTCCTATGTGATAGAGGGCGAGTCCATCGAGCACAAATACTATAATGATACTGAGGAGAAAAACCCAATATCACTTTGCCTGTTCCAGGATCTGAACCTGAGACCTCAGAGTGGAAGTCGTACCACGCACGCAATATAACTAGGTACGCTACCGAGACACAGTCCTATTGTTGTTACGGTAAAAAAAACGTTGACGAAATTAAGTCTTTCGTTAACATTTAGGGAATTTCCCAAGCAGAAGAATCTAGCCAATGAGTAATGGAATAATATCTACTCACCTCAGGACTAAAGTTGCGCGATTATAATATAAAAGTTGATAATATCCTTGTATTCACTTGAAAACAAAACGCCTTTAGATTATAAAAGATTTATTTTGCTATTACTTAGTAAGGATTGTGTTACTCGTGAAGTTACGTTTTACTCAGTATTTGAATACAAAGAACACTTTTATTGCACTATATTTAATATACCAAAGTACTAACTTACTGCCTCAGTAGCGTGATTGTATTACGGTACGACTGCAATGCTGAGGTCTCTGGTTCGATCTCCGGGTCGGGCAAAATGATTTGATCCAAAATTAGTAAACCTCACCTTCCGGAACAATGCCTTTCATCTTATTGTCTTTAATAGCAATTCATAATACAAAAAGAAGACTATAAACATAGAAAACACATCAAATAGGCAGTTGTAAAGATGCTGGGGATGCCAAACGTCATCAAACGAAGGCCAAAAAATATAGCTTATATAGGTATATACCCAAGAATTTACATTTTACATCGTTTGAGTTTTCCACTACCTTTGCTCTTTTTGACCTCCGAAGTAACTGGTTTAATATAAACTCTCAGATTGTGGTGAATGTAGAATGCAATACCCTGTTTTATTTTTGTTTACGCGGAGAAAGTGAATTATTACTACCGCTCAGTGTTCAAGGGGAACGACTGAGCGGTTATGTTGGGTTCACCGTGCCTTACGACCCGACGTTGAGCCGCCCGGAGAGATGGAAAACGTCGGGCGACCGCCGGGCCGAGTCCCTAACCTATGTACACCGCACGGCATACCAACCAACACTCCGCGGTGGCCATCTTCGGCGCATTAGGGACGGCTGCGGGCTTCCTCCGACTCACGTCTAAGTTGTCGTCCGCAACCGCCCCTGCGAGTACCGCTACTGCGGTCCGTCTCCTGTTGTTGGGGGTGCTCAGAAGCCCCCGCACACCGAAGGACGCTCTTGGCGTCAAAGGCAGCGTGAGGCCTCACCGCCATGCTGCCGTCCATCACGGGGGTCACAGAAGTTGGCTAGACTAATAGGTGGACGGCCCCTTCCGCCCACCCGTGACCCCCGGAGGCCCCTATTAGTCGCCTTTTACCACAGGCAGGGGATACCGTGGTGGAATTCTCCAAACGCCCCCAATCCACAGGGCGGGAGACGTCGGTCAGTCGACCACCCGACGCCTCCTACGTCTCGTCTGGCGGCGGGAGGGATCACCACTGCGCTGGCGATCCCTCTCGGCACTCTCCTTCCGCGAGAGGACCACCTCGCAGAAGTGGGCCACCGCCTGCCAGGCCTCCCGGCCGCCGACCATGGAAGCGACCACGGCCGGCAGCAAGAGGTCTTCTCCGACGACTGCTCTGAGAGCGCTGCGTTCTTCGTCCCAGGCTGGGCAAAACTCCAACGTACGTTGGGCCGTGTCCAGCGGGCAGTTGTCACAATAGTGACACACGGCCGACTCCTCTATCCCCACTACCCGAAACAGGAACTCACCGAAGCAGCCATGACCAGTGAGCACCTGCGTCAGGCGGTATGTTGCCGCTCCGTGGCGCCTGTCCAGCCAATCGGCAAAGACAGGACGCACTGCCTCTACGACCCTGTGCCCCCACGACGGGGCCTCCAGCCTGAGACGCCACTCCTCCACGGCGGCTCGCCGTAGGCAGGCCCTCTTGGCCTCCACCTCCTTCAGGGCTGGACGTTGCCCGCGACTGAACGCCTCCTCCCGCCAATGGAATGCATTGGCAAGGGATTCGGCGTCCAGGTCTCAGGGCAGAAATCCGGCCAATAAACAAGCCAGAATGCAATACCTTGAACTTAGAACTATAGACTGTGCCTTATTAAAAGCAAGTAAACAATCACATTTGTTTTGATACCAAATGCCTTAGTCAGAACTATCTCTACGATAAAAAGGCTCTTTTTGGCAAAAAAAAAGCAGATGTAAACAAATAGTGAGAATTTACTTACAAATAAGTACACAGTTCCAAAGACTGCATTTTTTTAAAGAACTGTATGACGGCAGTGGTAAGTAACTGCTTTTTAGGAAGCATAGCATTTATTTGATCAATTACATAGAAAACATTATACAATATAGTTACCTACCTGTATTTTGGTATATTGAAAAGTCCGTAGTAAGTTTTACCCATTACATAGAAACCATTAGAATACAATATAGCTACCTTCCTCAACCTACTTGTATATTGAAAAGTCTGTAGTAAATTGATAGGTACAAAGTTTCTTGAATCTATACTATAATATTATAAAGCATAAAGCTGAAGTGTTTGTTTGGTTGAACGCGCTAATCTCAGGAACTATTGAACCGATATCAAAAACTCAGGAAGCTACATTACTCCTGAGTGCTAGGCTACTTTTTATCCCGGAAAAAACTTATTCGCGTGGGCGGAACCGCGGAACTAGGAAGGTCTTCAATAATAACTATACTGACAACTATACATCATGCTTATTACCGTTAGTACTGTTGTGCAGTGCGTGCCGTGTTGTGGTTACACAACGCGGTTCCGATTTTCCCCGCTCAGCATTCCGTATGTATGTATGTTGCATCATAACGGAATGCTGAGCGTTCACTTATGTTCATCATCGAAAGCGTGTAACAAGTGGTTACTTTTATGCGAGATTATACATACAAATTAAGTTTTCTTGCTTTACATGTCATATGCAGAGACTGTTTTTGCCATTAGTTCATCGAAATCCTGCGTAACATTTGCATAAAACACTTCTTTGAAATCTTTCCTACCTGCCGTTAATCCTCTCAAATGTGGGATCGGCGCAACTCACCATTGAGCATGTTACAAAAACAATTTGTTTTAACTTTTACGATCGACCGCTTGCCAAAACACTCCTTGAAAAATAATATAAAATTGTAAAAGTATGCTAAAAGATAAATGAATTGCTATAAACGATAAACAGACTACAGGCAGCTATACCGGTACGAAGATTACGTCTGTTAACAATTAAATAAATAAAAATATTTCCCCGTTTTCACTGGAACCTGCTAAAAAGTATTATCGCTTTAATTATACTACCGACTTGTGTTATTTGTTAAGGTTATTTAGTAGCATTTTGTGTTATTTTTCCACTAGACTTGCTTTTCCTCAATTCCTTTTATGCCATTAGGCATATTAATCGAATAAATATGCTTTTGCTGAATTTTATGTATTAATTGATGGATTTGTATATCTATCCATCGTTCACCTCTTGGTATTGGCACACCAATGTACGTTTCTAGCACATCCAAGTACCCTGACAGCCCTAAAGTGTGTACCTTTTGCCGCAAGAATGGGGAGATGCCGTTAGTGTATACCTACAATCCATACTGTTAAGCAAATGGTAGGGGAGAAGAAAACAGTGTCGTTTCCACTACTATGTTTCCATGTATGCTCTACTTGCGGCGCTTCGGGTGACGACGCTCATACTATGTGAGTACCATAAAATGTGTAATCTTAGTAATATTCTAAATGCGAAAGTTTATTAAAATGTTTGGATGTTTGTTAGAAGTAAACGCAGAAACAACTAAACGGATTTGGATGAAATTTGGCACATGGGTAGGTCATGTCCTGGATTAACATATACTTTTTCATTCTGGTAAATTGCTCCTATGGGAAATAATGGTCATTTTTTATCTGATTTGTTAAATAGATGGCGCTGGCGTAATTTTGTGTTTTAGAAACTTTTGTAGGGGGAAAGGCTTTACACGCGGGTGTAGCCGCGAATAAAATCTAGTGAGTAGATAAATAATTAATGTCCTAAAGGTGACTCTTCTTTTCCATTTATGGCTTCCACTGTTTCGCCATCAGTGATTTGGCCAATGCCAAGTATGTTTATTCTTTGACGTTATATACATAATGTACAAAAATGGAACATTTTTTTATTTCATCGAATGACGACACGAGGATGCCGTTCGCCTGATGGTAAGCGATACGACCACCCATAAACAGTAGCAACACCATCCAGCACCTTGAGTTACAAAGTACTGTGTGGCATTCCACTGCGCTCGTCATCCTGAGACATAAGATGTCAAGTCTCATTATGTCCAGTAGTTAAATATAATAGAATCATCGTTAAGCCAGCTGAGTACGCACATTCGTCGTAAAAATAAGCATATAAGCGATTTATTTACAATTCCATATTTCGACTCGACTTTCGAAATAACTTGATCGTAACCTTGAAAGCTATTACGAATTATTGCAAAATTTATTTCCATTTAACATTGGTATTTCGCAGTAAAATCTCTTGACATTTGGTTATCATTAAATAACATCCAAGGTTACTTTATGGGTGGATAGCTTTAGCCCGCGGCTTCGCCCGCATTAAAGTCACGTTACATACAAACTATACATTATTTTAATCTATCTCGTAGCGTTTAGCCAGCGTTTGCAATGTTAGCGAAAAAATGTGTTTATTTACATTACATTAGACACCTCAAACAATTATCAAAACAATTATCGGTGTTTCTCGACTATATTATGCATGTATTATGTTAAGAAGTTAACAAAATTTTTCTTTAAATTTTATATTATTTTTTGTTAGGTGTTGAATGTTAATTATTTCCTGTTTTACAACAAAATATTTTTTTTATCTTATTTAGACTATTTCTAATTTGTATTTATTTATTTTATTAGGTATTTAAAATTAAAAGAACCGTATTCATATTAACAAATATTTATTTCATACATCCCTAATAATTTACATGTGTATCAAATGTAGATAGTTTATAACTAGTCCAGAAAAAATAATATTAAATAAGTATTATATTTACTTAACCCTTCCACTGATAAATACACTTATTTTACACGATGGTCAGTTAAGCTCGATCACTCACTGCTACCAAGAAATCCTTAATATAAATTTGCCGCCCTAAATTATATGGAATGGGCAGACACTAGTTCGACAAAAGTCCTTCAGTTAAATATAAATGTCTAGTAAAAATTGCGAGATAGCACAAAATAGTAGGGGGGGGGGGGTCAAAAATGACCCGCTAGCGTGAAAGGGTTAGTGACCAGACTAAAGACCAAGACATAGTTGAGGAGGATCTTTTCAAAACTTGATTGTTCCACTTTCGACAGAATTGACTTTTTATTTTTGTTTGCGCTTGTAACATTGAAATAAAGATGCCGCGAAAATAAAATTCGATCAAAACCGGTTCATTACAGTACAAAAAAAGTTTTGTCGAACGTGGAATAATCAAGTTATGAAAATAACCTCTTCAATTGTTCTGCTTCAAAGCCACCGCAGTCACGTAACGGTGTTCCAATACTAGGATCGGTTAATTACCTGAAAATAAGGAAATAATTAAATTTCAATGGCTGAATATTAGTTATAATTTCGATAAATACCAACGCTTACCACCATACCAGCCCTGTATTATATACTGCTCACTGCTGAGCACGGGCCTCCTCTACTACTGAGAGGGTTTAGGCCTTAGTCTACCACGCTGGACTAGTGCGGGTTGGCAGACTTACATACCTTCGAAATTCAGAGAACTTCCTTCAACGCTTACCATTTTTTTTTTGTTGACGCGGAGAAAGTAACTTATTACTACCGCCCAGTGTTCAAGGGGAACGACTGAGCGGTTATGTTGGGTTCACCGTGCCTTACGACCCGACGTTGAGCCGCCCGGAGAGATAGAAAACGTCGGGCGACCGCCGGGCCGAGTCCCTAACCTATGTACACCGCACGGCATACCAACTAAAACTCCGCGGTGGCCATCTTCGGCGCATTAGGGACGGCTGCGGGCTTCCTCCGACTCACGTCTAAGTTGTTGTCCGCAACCGGCCCTGCGCGTACCGCTGTTGCGGTCCTTCTCCTGTTGTTGCGGGGGCTCAGAAGCCCCCGTACACCGAAGGACGCTCTTGGCGTCCGAGGCAGCGTGAGACACGCTGCCGTCCATCACGGGGGTCACAGAAGTTGGCTAGACTAATAGGTGGACGCAGTTATTATAATTCATACGGCACAAAGCCGTGCCGTAATAGAATAGTTAAGGGCTATTATAACAGTGCTAAGGCCCTGACCACTATAATGACTGCAATGCTGAGGTGTCGGGTTCGATCCCCGGGTCGGTCAGTGATATTGAATTTTTCCATTCAGTATCAGCCCGGAGTCTTGAATTTGTGCCCGATATGGCGATAGGCTCGCGCTCTATCACACCATGGAACGAAATACGCACGGCGAAAAGTGGGTGCACTAGTTGCGCCTCTGCCTACCCCTTCGGTGATAAGAGTATGACTTATAAAATTCTCATAAATTCAGATTACAATTGCACTAACGGTGCGCTTACATTTGTTAGTTTACATTTAAAATAGTAGGGATTTTATTTACGGAAGAAAAGCGGAATCCCCCCCAGATTAAAGTTAATTGGTAAACTAGCTATCGGTAAGCATGTCCAATAAACTATTGGTATGTTTCCGATATCGACTGTAAACGTTTATCCTAAGCCCCCTGATCGCATTTGGATAAAATGTCATACACGAGTAGATAATGTCCTGGATTAGCACATAGGGTATTTTTTATCCCTGTCATTTACTCTCATAGGAAATAATAGATATTTTAAATCTGATTCTTTAAGTAGGTGGCGCATCGTACTGTATTTTAGGAACTTTTGTAGTGTGAAGGATTTTCATGCGGGCGAAGCCGCGAGCAACACATAGTAGATAATAATTATCTCCAAATGTTTTGATAAAGTAACTACTAGATGTAAGTTTAGATCAATCTAAATTTTATATCAATAAACGTAAAACTTTGCGTCAAATATCGCCATAATTACTGTTCGGGCTGTTCGCCTGTGGAACACGCTGCCCTCATCTATAAGGCAAGCTCCATCACTAAACGTCTTCAAGCAAAAAGTTAAAAATCATTATCTTTCTTCAATTTCTACGTAATACCAAACAGTAGTTTAATCTATGTTTATTTATATATAAATAATTATATGTATAATTTATATATATATATATATATATATATATATATATATATATATATATATATATATATATATATATATGTATATATTTATATATGTATGTAGTATATATGTTTATTTATTTGTTATATTTGCACTATACACCCCCTTCCTCAGCCCACTATATTTTGTTTCCCAATATAAAAGGGTTGTCTGGAAGAGATCGCTTTTTAGCGATAAGACCGCCTACGGTGCACGTATTTTTTCTTATGTTACTCTAAATAATAATTGTATTTGTTTTGTATGTGTACAATAAAGTGTTTCATTCATTCATAATTACGTAAGTTAGTCTTGTACTACTAACCCCGAAACGTTACGTTATTGAAATGACCGGCTATGGTGCGTTTTCCAGAATAAGTATAGTGGAAGAATATCTTGTAGGTACCCATCACCACCTCATCAAATAGTTGTTCTAACAATAAATATGTAACATACCGATTTGCACACCTCTGACTTTCCAAAGTTACGTGTGTATTGTTTATCAATTATCGTTCACTTTAACGGTGAAGGAAAACATCGTGAGGAAACCCACATACCTGAGAATTCTTCATAAGAATTTCGAGGGTGTGTGAAGTCTACCAACCCGCACTAGGCAGCGTGGTGGACTAAGGCCTAAATCCTCTCAGTAGTAGAGGCCCGTGCTCAGCATTGAACATATATATTATTATATACCGACTAGATTTTGCCCGCGGCTCCGTCCGCATTAATAAGTTTTTCCGGGATAAAAGTCCCGCTTTTTATTTTCCCGGGATAAAATGTAGCCTATGTGTTAATCCAGGACATGATCTACCCGTGTACCAAATTTCATCGAAATCCGTTCAGTAGTTTTTGCGTGAAAGAGTAACAAACATCCAGACATCCATACATACTTACAAACTTTCGCCTTTATAATATTAGTAGGACTAGTAGGATTTACATCTGCTGTGTAGAGTTTCCGTTCCACGTGTTGTTGTCGTCGTCGCCGGCCCTGTCCCCTGGCAGCCGGTGGATGTTGCCCCTCCGCCTGACGCCGGGCGGGGGCGGCGGCGGGGGCGAGGCGCGGGGGCCGGGCGGCGAGGGGGCCCGCGGCGGTGTGGGGAACAGGCGCCGTCTGACCCACTCGTACACGTACTGAGACGGCTCCAGGATCAGCGACGTGAACAGTTGTGTGAACAATGCTGCAATCAAAAATTATGTTACGTTGCGCTTCAAGCAAATTCTTACTTGCTAATAAAACGCAGATACCGGATAATCTGCGAAAGACTGCAGGTAGATGCTGGATGCGGCAAGCTGAAGACAGGGCGCTATGGCGCTCATTAGGGGAGGCCTATGTTCAGCAGTGGACTGATAAAGGTTGATGATGATGATGATCGCGAATTCGACAGCTGACATTTGTTGTTTTTTTTTTATACTAAAACCTTATTGCATAGGTAGGAATGATTTTCGCCAGTCATGGTCCAAATGGACCAAGTGAGCCTGAAGCTTTAATAAAACAGGTGATACCAGGTACTACAGGTCACAAATACCATTTTTGTTGTTTTTAATCTAAATGAAAGGTGATCAATGCGTCAAGAGACAGCGGGGTCAAAAATGACCCAGCTGGGTTTAAACGTGACAGTGCATGCATATATAGCTTAATAGCTCACTGATGATGTTAGCGAAGGCGGAGGGCCTGGCGACGACGGCGGCGGTGCGGCGCGGCAGCACCAGCAGTGCGGCCGACGGCGCCAGCTGCAGCGCGCGGAGGCTCGACGTCGTCTCGTCTAGTTCGCGACGAGGGAAAGCCGTCCACAGCGAGAACGATGTAGACGGTATCTACGACACACAATATGGTATATAATATAATGGACAATAAACAGTATAAAATTGGGTCAGTGTGGACAACCCATCATTTAATCACATTAATCTGAATATACTAATATATTATACTATAAAAAATAATAATACCAACCCTGTATTATATACTGTCTCACTGCTGGGCACAGGCCTCTTCTACTACTGAGAGGGTTTAGGCCTTAGTCCACCACGCTGGCCTAGTGCGGGTTGGTAGATTTCACATACCTTCGAAATTCTTATAAGGAACTTCTTAGGTATGCAGGTATAACTTTTTCAATTCTAATACCAATAATCTTTCTCAATAGTATCAATTCTGCGTGGGTCATATCTGACCCCATTAATTTTTACCTAAAGCTTTGATGTTACCTGTAGTGTTTCGACGAGATATCGGCGCACGTCGCCGATCGTGTCATTCGGGTCGAACTGTGCCGTGTGCGAGGAGCCGTCCATCAACTTGAACTGGATTCGAGCGTAGGGGCTGCCGTCACCGGAGGCTAGATATAAACAATATAATTAATTTAAAACTTTTAGTACAAAAATGAATACATATTGAGTTAATGTCTGAGGCATTGTCTAAGTATCTATATTTGATTGATGTAGAGATGAGACATTACGATTTTTTTAAGCTTATAGAGCTTTAAGAAATATCTGAGGGTCCTCGGGCAAATATTTTCTCTTCAGTTTTTCCCCAACGGATGTTTTCATCTCTAGCCAGTCGACATTGTCTTTGGGCTTCACTTCACTGACACATTGTGGATAGAAGTCACTTTGCTGTGCTATTAGTGCCGTAGGAGACAGTGGTGACAAGACTACTACTTTTACTGGTGGTAGGTCTGTCATATACAGGGTCATTTTGTAATCGAATACATAAATTTAACTGCGATAAAATCAATTTGAAAGAAACACCATGCAGTTTATTAATTTAACCATAAGTGTAAAATAAAGAAGTACATTTTTCAAACAAAATAAAGAACAAAAAAGGTCTTTTAATTTTAGACATCCTATTGCCACTACTAGTATACGAGAGATCGTCGGAGCGTCAACGTCACTGAGGTCTGTGTGTTTCATTGATAATATGCTCACGCACACGCGAACAAGAGATGCACACACGGAGCGCAACGATAAGCTGTCACATCGCGCCATCGTAACCAAGAAGCTTTATTCCAAACCGAAAAGATGAGGTCGCTATTATTACCTATGCTTCTGTGTCAGGTCACATAGGTCAATCAAAACAACAGTCACTTACTAGATTCTGTCAGAGCCAGTTATGTCTCCTTTAGAAGACTGAAATCATTGAAGCATCTTCGATAATGGTCACAGTCCGTACACCGCACGTAGCTTATCAAAAAGCCTCACAACCATAAGATTCTATCAACTATCACACGATACATCAGCAAGAATCGCACGCTCAAGCCGTCAAATTCGTCGATCGATTTCGTGAAACCGACTATGATGCTACCGTTATGATAAGAGTGTCAACGAGGTTCTTGAAGATTGGAATTTTGAACATTTACTCAGTAATCCCTAAAAGTACAAAAGACATTTCAACGACCTTCAAGGAAACATTAACACTTTATTCACGAGCTTTGTAAATGTAAATCATAGTTTACCACAACAGAAACTTAAAAATTAACACAATAGAATAATAATTACAATTAGAGAACATTTGATCGTGTGCGCATAAAAGCCGACAAAGGACTACTAAACTAATAGGTTTTTACCTACACATGGCTCGCGTCTCCCGAAGCGATGTCAGAGACAAGGTCACTCGGATCGATACAAAACGATATAATAATAAAATTACAATAGGTACCGGTAAGTACATAGGGAGCATCGGCCTAACATTCAGTACGTAAATCGACATACGCCACGTCGTGTTGCTGCCGGGCGACTGGCGGGCAACGCGCGCGCAGGCCCCCGCGCCCCACGGCGCATGCGCCTGGAGGAGCCAGTGCGGGGCCATATTTTAGGCCGCGCGGGATAGGCATAAAGTCCACGAATCCCGGACCGCGAATCTCGATGTATTTCGAAACGTTACACATTTTGATAAATATCACTTGTACTTATTGCTATTACCTGGAATTGTCGTAATTTACTAGTAGGGTAAAAAACGTTAATTTTTACCACTTCATAGAATACACGCACACTTTTGTCAAGAATAAGTAACATTTACGTACGTATAGTAATGGCTGAACTTAATTTAAAATAACCAGGATATTCAATTGACTAATAACCAAAATTATTGTAAGTAGGTAAAACATAGGTATTTAGAAGGATTTTTGTGCACTTGGTCGAGTCACTTTATAAGTGGTTAGTAAATAACGCCAGCTTTAGGTATTATTACTCAGGCAGGAACTATTAAAAATTACGATTGTTATTGCGGTGCGGAGATACTGGGGTACTCTGTCAGAGATGTCCGGGAATAAACCCATATTTCGCCCAAATGTCCGGGATTCTTGCCGTGTTTGTCCGGCGTCGGCAATTTAGGTAATGGCAGCCCTATACAAAGAACATGCCGACAAGTGCGCCGTGCGCCCGCTGGCGCGCGCGATCGTTGGCCCCGCCAGCTGATGTTCGTGTTACACGTGCTCCCACAGGGATACCAAGCTTTGGTACTATTACCTTATTCTGCAATATCTTGCAATTTTAGTTTTACATTGTTCTATGCTATCTTAACCGTACCACAATGCATATTGAAATTAAATGATGTTAGAGCTCTGGTATGCTTTATTGCTTAAAGTAATGTTATTTTTACAATACAAAGATATTGCTGCGTATTCGTTTAAGTAGACTTTTCATTAGCATAATTGCCCTAGTTATTTTATTATTTAATACACTTATTTAAGTGTGTTAGAAATCCATGTGATAAATAAACTAATATCCGATTCTTTGAAAAGCTGTGTCATTTTAGCAAACTTGTCGGTAAAAATGTTTATACTGGCAACACAGCGTGTTTGAGTGCGTGTTTGTATTGAATGGCGTGCGAAAGAGACACAACATGTTGGTATCTGCACGTTAGTTTCAATGTGTTAGTAACAAGATCAACGACTCTGACGCGATACAAAATGTAGCTAGAGATTAGAAGGTACAGAAGGCATAATAAGGCGTTTGGTAGTATAAAGTATTTACGTAAACCTATTTTAGGCATGACGTCCAGAAATATTGATGTTAAAATTAAAATAAACGTTGAAATATCATACGGAATCAAAAAATATGATATCAATAGATTAAAATCCTGTAACTTTTTTAATAGTGACTGCGAGTTGTTAAGTACCTACCTATTTCGGTAGGTAAACTTATTTATTAACGAAAACAAAGTTTATTATTAAAGAATTAATACTTTTCTTTACAGCATAACACTTAAAAAATAATTAGTTCCTTTTCACACAATAACATGACAACTTTTTATTTCATGTTGATATTTATAACGTATTAGTTAGGGAGTAGGGACTGCTCTAGTAGCAATTTAATTATTTTATTTCAAATTCCACGTCTCAAGCGGTACTGCTGCAGCTATGTGAGTGAATGTATTGCAAGTGAATTTGTGAGTTGCCCTTCTTAATCCTATAGGTTTTGTAATAACATCGTCAGCTGTGACGTGATTCACTGAATAAAGTCAAGCGCGCTAAAACACAGCGTGATCAAAAAACTATAAAACTATAATCTGGATTATTGGCGAAAGTATGCGTTACCCATGGATAATATTTTGCACGATGTTAGCAGAGGTCACGCTGAATATGTGGTTTCATTTAGTAACGCAATGTTGAAATGACACTGTATAAGAGAGCCAGTGTAACTATTGGTCATAATAAGACTTAACATCTTATGTCTCATGATGACGAGCGAAATGGAATGTCACACAGTACTTTGTAACTCGAGGTGCTGGATGGTGTTACTCCTGTTTATGGGTGGACGTATCGCTTAGGCGAATGGCATGCTCGTATTATTCAATGCCATAAAAAAAATGTTTTGTGCCATGGGCGCACTTATACGGTCGCAAAAACGATAGTTACGAAACTGCGTGCTATTGATAAAGGCTTTTAGACTGACTGGCGGGCGCGGAGGCGGGCGCGGAGGCGGGAGCGGAGGCGGGCGCGGGCGCGGGCGCGTCTCGTGCGCGTCGCTCGGCGCGGTCGTGCGCGATCTGTTCGAGGATGCGCTGCCGGGCGAGGTTGTTCTCCAGCTTCTCGCGCTTGCGCTCCTCCTGACAAAACAAATATCACAATGCCAAAAAAAAATAAAATAAATATACATCGCACCTTTAGAACGAAAACGACACAATTCAAAAAATAAAAAATTACGTTGTCATTTTTAAATGACTAAAAACATACATACATATACACTCACGCCTGTTATCCCCGAAGGGGTATGCAGAGACGCAACTAGTGCACCCACTTTTCGCCGACATTCCGTCCCATGATGTGGTAGGGGGCGAGCCTATCGTCATATCGGGCACAAATTCCAGACTCCGGACTGATACTGAATAGAAAAACTCAATATCACTTTGCCCGACCCAGGGATCGAACCCGAGACCTCAGCTTTGCAGTCGTACTGTAATACAACTACGCCACCGAGGCAGTGCCACAAATATCACAATGCCAAAAAATATACATCGCACTTTTAGAACGAAAACGACACAATTCAAAAAAATACGTTGTCATTTTTAAATGACTAAAACTACTCCTTTATTTATAAAAATATAATGAAAAAGGGACCGATATAAAAGTTCCGTCCTTTTCCTGCTTAAATATGGCTGTTTTTGAACTATTATTGTATTGAGAACTTCGTTTTAAGTAATTTTATGACGATAACTCAATTTTCTATCTTTTTGAATTGTCTCGTTTTCATCCTAAAAGTGCGACATGATCATTTTGACATTAGGTTTACAAATTAAACAGCGGCGATAGCCTAGTTGGGAGTGGAACGGACTGCCGAGACGAATGTCCGCAGGTTTAAATCCTAGGGCACACACCTCTGACCTTTCTAAAAATGTATGTGTGTCTATTTGAATTATCGCTCGCTTTAACGGTGAAGGAAAACATCGTAAGGAAACCTGCATACCTAAGAAGTTTTCTGGATTTCGAAGGTATGTGAAGTCTGCCAACCCACACTAGGCCAGCGTGATGGACTAAGACCTTAACCCTCTCAGTTGTAGAAGAGGCCTGTTGCTCAGCAGTGAGCAGTATATAATACAAGGCTGGTATGGTATGATTATAAATTAAATCATATACTCATCTTTACCTCAGCTAACACAATGCCAAGAATCATCCATGAATAACAAATATATTCAACAAAATCTCAGTTGTCTTTTTCGGATATTTTGATTATTTTGTAGTTTAGAGCGAGTGTGAGTGTATTTCTGACTGGAAGTGTGATGCTGCCATTGTGACTAATCCTCTTAAGAGTAGTAGTCGTATTAGGGTGTGTAAATTTTTTATTAATATAGTTGTCTCATCTCTGCATCACCCAAAGGTTGACTGTTAGAGAATGCCTCAGGCATTAAGTCCACTTGTATACATTTGCTGTATATAAAGTTTTAAATAAATAAAATAAAATTAATATTTATTTTGTAAGTAACTTACACTTTTTTATTTTACATCTGCGGTTTGAATGAATTATTATAAAGTGTAATTTTGCAAGAAGACAAGTATATGGTTTCATATATTAACCCAATGTCAGAATGACCCTGTATATTTTGTAGTGCCAGGGAAATGACCAATAAGAAAAATCATAGTTGTAAACAATTTCGCGCTTAACGACATTATAACGTAATAAAAGTATGAGCGAATATTTTTTATTAATTAAATTTTGGGCAACCTGGGACATGGGTTCTTGAAACAAAAAATAATGGTACCTGTATTTGCTTCAATTCCTGATCAGCTTGCCACTTTTTCAGTTCCGCAACACCCTTGCCGGTGGCTCGTCTCTCCTTCTCTTTTTCTTTTTCCAGCTAAGGGCAAAACAGATGCATATTTATATTCTTGTTTATTCAAACTATGAACACTAACAAGTTTGTAGCTATAGAATGCACCTTCTGAAATTACAGGTAAGAAGGTTGTCTATTAATGATTTCATAACTAACATGAATCAAGTGTTTTTATAATCTTCTAGAAGTCAACATAAAAATTAATCAATAATGCATACACTGTTGTGTTTCGGTTTGAAGGACATTGTAACCAGTGTAACTACAGGACATAATGAAACTTAACATCTCAGGATGACGAGCGCAGTGGAATGCCACACAGTACTTTGTAACTCAACGTGCTGGATGGTGTTGCTACTGTTTATGGGTGGTCATATCGCTTACCATCAGGCGAACGGCATGCTCCTCTCTTCATTCAATGCAATAAAAAAAATATACAACTAAATAAGATCTTTATAATATCCAGCAAACAACTTGAGCACATTTACGCGGCAGTGTAACTACATTTTCGTACAAAAAACGCGAACCGATAGTATGCACAAGTTTTTTGTGGGCTATTTTACCAATAAATTATTATTAATATATATAAATAAAAATGAATCCCTATTTTTTCTTTGGTCACGGCATCACGCGTGACCGGCTGGACCGATTTCGTTATATTTTTTTATGTGTTTGTTATTTATGTGTTTGTTATACCTATCAGGAGAAGGTTCTTATGAAAGAAAAAATTAATAAAATTTCGCGGAATATTAGAAAACTAGCTTTTGCCCGCGGCTCCGCCCGCGTTAAAAAGTTTTTCCGGGATAAAAGTCCCGCTTTATGTTTTCCCGGGATAAAAAGTAGCCTATGTGTTAATCCAGAACATGATCTACTCGTATACCAAATTTCATCGAAATCCGTTCAGTAGTTTTTGCGTGAAAGAGGAACAAACATCCATACATCCAAACATCCATACATTCTTACAAACTTTCGCCTTTATAATATTAGTAGGATTAAAGAATACTTAACCACCATATTAAATTTTCTAATGTAACTTTAGCGCTTTTGACAATATAATATTTTTTAATTCAACCTTATGCGCTGGCACTGTACTCGGGTTATAGGATTTTATTTCCTTTCTAGGGCAGGACAACGTCTATCAGGGCCGCTAGTCTTATATAATACCTCTTTCTCCTTATCAGCTTTCTCCCTGCGTCTGGCCTCGATCAACTCTTTGGCGCGTTCCAGTTTGTCTTCAATATCAACCGTGCTATCAGATGGAGACACCTGCCCTTCACTTGGTCCGGCAGCTGGCTCAGGTTCCACTGCTACTGGAGCGGCCACATCGGTCACTGGTGCGGGTTCAAGTGACGATTGAGTCTCCATCTGCATAATATAATTGAACTTTATTGACTACTAGGTTTTGTCTGCGGTTCCGCCCGCGTTATAAAGTTTTTCCGGGATAAAAGTTCCGTTTTATATTTTTCCGGGACGAAAAGTAACCTATGTGTTAATCTAGGACATGGTCTATCCGTGTGCTAAATTTCATAGAAATCCAATCAGTAGTTTTTGCGTAAAAAAGTAACAAACATCCATACTTACAAACTTTCGCGTTTATAATATTAGTTCGCAAAAAAAACTAAAAACAACAACGAGTAAAAACTTCGCAAAATAAAGGCAAATTGTACCCTGGCCAAATGATCGAATCTCTATGGCATAAAACTAAGAAAAGACACTAGTAGTATAAGTAGAAATTCAATTGCATAATAACTGCATGGAGATTATTGGCTAGGTAATAGTATCCATCGTAGTTTATTCAAACAGCAAAGTTACTTCATCACTAAAAAGACCTATTGGTGAAAACTGGAAGAGATTCAAATACCAGTACAGGTTCAGCCTTGCTGGTGCCAGGCGTGTCAGATGTCTTCGGCCGCCTGACACACACATCGCCGTCGCAAACTACCTCGAACTCCTCCGCCTTCTTCTCTTCACTGTTGTCGGTCTTCGCTATCTTCGCGGCTGGTTCTGATGCTTCTATAATTATAATATCTCATACTCTTTCTTTATCCTTTGCAAGTTATGTATCTGATATGATTGTAACCTCCAAAGTTAATTATGAGGTCAGCTCTTCTTTACAAACCAATTTGTATGTAGTAGAATTCACGGGAAATTTAAGTACATTGCCATAATTAAATCTGTTATGCTTCCAATTTCACACAAAATAAACAACATGGTATAGAGTAAGCTTGTATCATAAAAAATACATAAGTTACTTAAGGTTAATGTTGACAATGGCCTACTTGGGAATGGAATGGTTTGACAAAGCCAATATCCACAGGTTCAAAACTTAAGGCACACACCTCTGATTTTTCGATGTTATGTGTGTATTGTCTATCAATTATTATTGGCTTTAACGATAAAACATAGCGATTATTTAAAAAAATTAATTTAAAAGCGATGCCAACCCGTAAAAACATAGCGAGGAGACCTTCATGTCTGAGAAATCCAAAAATAATTTAAAATGCCTACCCACACTACACCAATGTGGTGGACTAAGGCCCAAACCCTCTCAGTAGTAGAGGCCCATGCTCAGCAGTGGGCAGTATATAATACAGGGCTGGTATAGTATGGTACTTTTAATCCCATAGTACAACACAGTGGGACATTTATGCAGGGAAAGGGTATTCACGTGGGTGAGCTGTGGACATCTAGTTAATATATTAAAATAACCCATCTTCTTTTGCAGTCGGGTAATAAATAACTTACCAGGTTCCTTAGCCCGAGGCTCTGGGGCTTTAACTGCTTCTGACTTGACAGGCGAGCTCGACGCAGCCTCGGACTGAAGTAAGTTCACTGTCTGCTCCTTCACATTCTGAGATGAGGTTGATGGCTGGACCAATGGAGACTTCTCTTTGCCTGGTATATTGAAACAGATTTTAAATTCGTGGTCATAAAGATATTCAGAATTCAGAGGCTTTGTAAAACATTGATAACTGTCAGTGGATCATTTGGGGATGGTAAAGAAAATAACTTATATGTCAGTATGTAGACTACTACATACTGACATATAAGTTATTTTCTTAAAGTTACTAAACGTATATGTTCTTATGATGTGGAAGTGGAAATTAGACATTATAGACCATAAAAAGAATCCTATTTTGAGGGGCTAAGAGCCGATTATACCACATGATGATGAATGCTACTCCTCACATAAATATATAAGCCGACCAAATACAAAAGTCACACTCTAATATATGCTCCCAAATAAATGGTAATAAACTGAGAATATACCATTTACATTTGCTGTTTAATATGATAACTATCAAATAAAATTTCCTTAAAACGTGAGAAACAAGCTCTAAGTGAGAACATTTAGTAATGATGAAAAACTTACGATGCTCCTCCAATATCCGATCTATCCTGGTCGCCAAGTTGCTAGCCTCCACTCCCGCGCACACAACTTCCAACGGTGTCCCATTTCGACCAATGAAGAACATTGACGGAACGGGGACAAATTGATCTAACATCTGAGTTAAGGCATCGTCGAAACAATACTGTATAACATAAATGACACTGAAAAGTGGCACAGATCACAAGATCGCAAACTGAGGCATAAAATGAAATATTATACACATTAAACACAAACGCCTTTGATCCCCGGAGGGGTAGGCAAAGGCGCAACTAGTGCATCCACTTCGCCGTACGTATTGCGTCCTATTAAATGATAGGTGACGAGCCTATCGCTAGATCCGTTACAAATTCCAGACTCCGGGCTGATACTGAATAGAAAAATACAATATCACTTTGCCCGATCCGGGGATCGAACCTTCTTTGAGCTATGTCGAAAGTTATCGACATAGCTCAAAGAATTAGCAAGCTGAAGTGGCAGTGGGCTGGCCATATCTCGCGAAGAACCGACAACCGCTGGGGTAAACGTGTTCTTGAGTGGAGACCGCGACTGGGCAAACGTAGTGTAGGACGCCCTCCGGCCAGGTGGGATGACGATCTGCGAAAGACTGCAGGCAGATGCTGGATGCGGCAAGCTGAAGACAGGGCGCTATGGCGCTCATTAGGGGAGGCCTATGTCCAGCAGTGGACTGATAAAGGCTGATGATGATGATGATGATGGGGATCGAACCTGAGACCTCAGCATTTCAGTCGTACAGTTTTATATTTATACAGAAACTAAAATATTATAGTAATTTTCCCAATGAAGTGATATAGACAATTACTTTCTTTACATTTAACACAACTCTAGGTAGGTTATAGGCTGGCGGAAGGGTATATCTTATGTCCGTCCGGATAGCGACCACCATAAAGGTGATAAAAGAAGCAGTAGTGACCCACGTAAGTGTGCCACCTACCGGTATCAGCCTGTATATCGCACCTTTAGGATGAAAACGACACAATTCAAAAAGACAGAAAATTGAGTTATCGTCATAAAATTACTTGAAACGAAGTTCTCAATACAATAATAGTTCAAACATAGCCATATTCGAGCAGAAAAATGACAAAGCTGTTATATCAGTCCCTTTTTTATTATATTTTTATAAATAAGGGACTAGTTTTTAGTCATTTAAAAATGACAACTCATTTTTCTATTTTTTGAATTGTGTCGTTTTCGTCCTAAAGGTGCGATATATCTGGTTCAAACAGGCTGGCATAATTGTGTCTACTGACGAAGGATAATTCTCGTTCATCAGTCGAAACTCTAACTGGATCCCACTCCGTTTACCATCAGGTCCAGTGGGGTCACTTTACTGAACATGCACAGAAAAAAAAACTAAATTGTTAAGACACAATACAAAAAGGTAAGGAACACTAAGGACATGTCCAAAAATGGGTTCAAAACCGTAACCAAGATACTTGGATAGTACTCCAAAAACAGGGCCTTTGCAATAAATCTTATAATTTTAGTATTCTGATTTTATAATTAACTAGCTGTTGCCTGCGGCTCCGCCCGCGTTAAAAAGTTTTTCCGGGGAAAATTCCCGCTTTATACTTTTCCGGAACAAAACGTAGCCTTAGTTACTCCTTATTACATCAGCTACCTCCCAATAAAAGTCCCGTCAAAAGCGGTCCAGCGTCCATTTCAGAGATTAGCCGGAACAGACAGACTAAAATTGAAAAAAAAAAAAAATTTGGTGTATGTACCATATATATGTATTCATTGGATAAAGATTAATAGTATTACGTTGATACAACTCTTAACAAATAATGCATAATTTCGACCAAATTTGATTACCATAAAAACGGTTCTAGTGAGTTAATCTTAAAAGATAGACATATACTGTCGCGGACATTTTTTTAAGATCATTTTAAGAGGAATAATTCTTTCATACATATATTTTTGGTATCTTGAACCGTTTTCGCAGCGCACGCAATGGAAACCCTCAAGGATGAATAATTTTCCCCGATTTTTTCACATTTTCCATTATTTCTTCGCTCCTAATAGTTGCATCGTGATGTTATATAGCCTAAAGCCTTCCTCGATAAATTGTCTATTCAACACAAAAAGAATTTTTCAATTCGAACCAGTAGTTCCTGAGATTAGCGCGTTCAAACAAACAAACAAACAAACTCGTCAGCTTTATAATATTAGTATAGATTTAACTTTATTTTCCTTAAAAACTACACTTAATATGAACATTTTTAAAAAAGGTAGTTATAAATGGAGGGATCTAGAATGTTTTTAATGGATCCAAGTTCCACATGTTTACCTCAATAATATCACTAAAGTTTCAGCCTGGTTAGATTTTGAAGCCTAGCACCCACACAAAAAGCGCGCATTTCCTTTTGCTAATTAATTTAAAAGGATACATATTTGAGCAAAGTGAGTGTAGTTTGTGGATCCGCTCTTCAGCTTGATGGCGAGGAAGTTGGCCTGATCTGACAGGCGAGAGACCACTGCGGTGTTTTCTATAGTCTGGGCCATTTCCTTGGATAAGTCATTGTCCCCTGAAATTATAATTTCATCTTTTTTACTCATTCCTACCCTATATAATTAAAGGATACATATTATACATGGACATAATATATTATTTTTAAATAATTATTAACAAAACACCCCACCATTACCTTACATTAGTATAATCACAATAAAAAAGTAATTTTGTGTTTAGTGTCATGTAGTTGATAAAACTGCACTAGACAAAAGATAGGAGTTTTAACACAAACTAATTCACACACACACACACGCACACGCTTACACATACACACACGCACACGCTTACACACACACACGCGCACACACGCACACACACACACGAACACACGTACACACACACACACACGCACACACACACACACGCACACACACACACATGCACACGCACACGCGCTCACGCCTTTATATCCCCGAAGGGGAAGGTAGAGGCGCACCTAAGTGCACCCACTTTCCACCACATGATGTGATAGGGGGCGAGCCTACATGGGGCACGAATTTTAAATTCCAGGCAGATGCTGAATAGTAAAATTCAATATCACTGTGACGGGGGATCAAACTCGAGACCTCGGGATTGCAGTCTAACACACAATAAATACAAACAAAGAAACAAATTCACAACACAAATTATATATAAGACAAATTATATACATTCATTTTTAAGTTAGGTCATATTACCGATTAATGCATGTAATATACTTAGCTTTATTGCTGTTAATATATGAGAGCTTTAGATATATTGCATTCTATTTCACTCTCAACGAACCATACTTAATTTTTGCTTACCACAAATCAAATATTTGACTCATGCAATATTGTTATCATTATGTAGTACTAGCTTTTGGCCGTGGCTCTGCCCGCATTAATAAGTTTTTCCGGGATAAAAGTCCCGCTTTATATTTTCCTAGGATAAAAGTAGCCTATGTGTTAATCCAGGACATGATCCACCCGTGTGCCAAATTTCATAAAAATCCGTTCTGTAGTTTTTGCATGAAATAGTAACAAACATCCATACATCAATACATTCTTACAAACTTTCGCATTTATAATATGAGTAGGATAGTAGGATTTTGGAAATGATAGTTATAAATCAGTACTGATTACTTAAATGTACTCTAAATTTTCTACTATTATAAAGTGCAATTGTCAGGTTCATAACTCAAATGTAAGATTTTTTTAAAAAACAGTTTTTTTTTACTTTACAATTCCACTCCCCTAAATGAAGGATATGTGTATAACTGTATATATTGTACTATTGACAAAATTCCAGCAAGGTGTACAATAGAAATAAATGTTGAAATCTATACTAATATTATAAAGCTGAAGAGTTTGTTTGTTTGTTTGTTTGTTTGTTTGTTTGAACGCGCTAATCTCAGGAACTACTGGTTCGAATTGAAAAATTCTTTTTGTGTTGAATAGACCATTTATCGAGGAAGGCTATAGGCTGTATAACATTACGATGCAACTATTAGGAGCCAAGAAATAATGGAAAATGTGAAAAATGCGGGGAAAATTATTCATCCTTGAGGGCTTCCATTGCGTGCGCTGCGAAAACGGTTCAAGATACCAAAAATATATGTATGAAAGAATTATTCCTCTTGAAATGATCTAAAAAAAAGTCCGCAACAGTATATGTCTATCTTTTAAGATTAACTCTCTAGAACTGTTTTTATGGTAATCAAATTTGGTCGAAATTAATGCATTATTTGTTAAGAGTTGTATCAACGTCATAATATTAATCTTTATCCAAATAAATGTGTTGGATAGAATGATGCAACGGGAAGGTTTTTATGTATGTACTGTTAGCCCGGAAAAACTTATTAACGCGGGCGAAGCCGTGGGCAAAAGCTAGTATAATATAAATTACTTGAAATTGTTAATAGCTAAATACATGTGAGTCTATAAATATATGAAATAAGCATTACGTTAGACTAGGTAACACAATTAAGCAAATAAACTAAATATGTATTCCAAATGTTAACTGCTTTAAAAATCAATAATAATCATAACCTTAGATATTAAAACTGAAACTCAATAAAATGATCTCATACAATGTTCATGCTTAATCTTTTGTCATACAATGTGGCATGATCAAAACTGTAGTCCGAAAACAATGTTTTCTATGTATGTATAACAGGAAAAATAGGGTGATAGATGACAATCGAAATGCATTATAACTAGTAGTGCTCGCGGCTCTGCCTGCATGAAAAAGTATTTCCGGGACAAAAATATTTTCACGGGATAAAAAGTAGCCTATAGCACTCAGGAGCTATGTAGCTTCCTATTAGTGAAAAAATTTACAAAATCGGTTCAGTAGTTCCTGAGATTAGCGCGTTCAAACAAACAAACTCTTCAGCTTTATAATATTAGTATAGATTAGCTGCATGCAGTAGTAGGTCAAGGTTGGTTTTGTCAAATTGTGCAATTCAATTAAGCACTTGTTTCCTTGTATGGAAAATTATGGAAAGAGTAAAGGGCTTATAAGATGCTATCATAAATAAAAAATACGTGTCCAAACAGCCATGTATAACAGAATGTGTTCGAAGAGATGTCTAAACGATCAACCAAACCCAATTTAAAAACTATCATAAAGTAATAAAAATGTGTTGAATAATAACAAATGGGAGTAAATATGTCGATATATGCAATTAAAACCGTAAGCAGACACTTACCTTCAACAAATACGACGAAAATTGCATTTTTTTGTTTAGACAAAGTAACCGCCTCAGCGATGCTCCCACCGTACCAATGCATCGTCACAGTTATTTAAATGAGGTTTTCTGGATCAGTTACAAACTACCTAGGTTTATTTTATTGTATTATGGACAAAACACAAAGTTCCAACAAAAATATTTCGGCGACATGACACATCAGATTTTGACAAATGACAGCTGACGTGTGTATTTTAGTTTTTTTTTTCTTTTCTTAATTTATTGCCTTCGAACTAATTGGCATGAGAATTATTATGTATACAGCCTTTGACGTATTAGGAAATAGGATTTTTATTTTATTCAGAGAGTTCTAAATCATCAAAAAAGAATGAAAATAAAATACAAGTAACATCAAATCATTTTCAAATTACGAAAACATAAAAAAATCTAACGAATTCAGAAATTCTTACATTTTAAACAATTTTTTTTTATTTTCAGCAAATGATAATGGAAATAAATAAATGCTGAAAGTTAAATTACTTATCCGTGATAAAAGAAAAATATTTTCCAACGCACCTTAGAAGAATCATTATTATACGATATAATTTAATGTGACATGTTCATCATTGAGTGTCTAGTAAAATTATTACAATATAATTTGATATGATTACACAAATGATTTATGTATTTGTCTATGGGTACTTACATGTGACCTTGTAAATAGCTATTACACAACAGATGGCACTACTGATATTTCAAATTTTAATTTTGTAGTACTGCTTTTCGATACAAGATGGCCAATGTTCTTCTTTATTTTATTTTGTTTTTTGTACAGAAGTGCATTATTTAATATTATTAGGTCTTTGCCTATGAAATTGCCGTTTAGTATACAGAAAGTTAGTAATTTTTTATAGTATATTACATTGAAATCCTACAACAGATGGTCTCTAAGCTACAAGAGTTGGGGTTGGAAGTTTTGCGTCATCCAACGTACTCAAGTTTTGCACCGACAGACTTCTACTTTTTCCAACATTTAGACAACTATTTGGCAGGTAAAAAATGTATACCCTAGAGCCAGTACATAATGCCTTCGAAGAGTTTGTTGAATCCCGTACACCTGACTTCTTCAAGAAGGGAATTGAAAATATACCACGGCGCTGGCAGAAATGTATCGATAGCATGGGTGCATATTTTGAATGAACGAAATAAAAAATGTTTATAAAAACATGACTAACTTTCTGTATACTAAACGGCAATTTCATAGGTAAAGACCTAATATTATAAAAAATCAATATAATATGTAGTTAAATTATTGATTCAAATGTGTACCAATAATCATTATTATTACCGATGTTTTATCCACTGGTACGTGGTGACTGCTGACAATATAGTATGTAGAGTGCGGACATTTCATTGGCGAACTTTACGACTTTTAAATGGCTAAGCTATTTTAGTGCCTCATTCCCCAACCATAAATCGAGATGAAACTTAGATACGATAGGTTCATTGCCTTTTATTTGACATATTAATGGTTAAACCATAGAATAGTAATATACAGTGTAATTTAATAGTTCATTTATGCACTACGTTCATATAGCAAGGTCCAATGAAGTCCAAAATTATCTAGGTAGGTACTTACTACAGATGCTGGTGGTAGGACTCTCATATGTAAGAGTCCGTCTGGGTGGGTACCACCACAATGTATAGGTATTTCTTCCGCCAAGCAGCAGTGTGCATGCACTGTTGTGTTTCGGTTTGAAGGACATTGTAACCAGTGTAACTACTGGACGTAATGAGACTTAACATCTTATGTCTCAGGATGACGAGCGCAGTGTTTATGGGTATCGCTTACCATCAGGCGAACGGCATGCGCGTCTCGTTTTTCAATGCCATAAAAAAAAAGATGCTACGTATAGATACCCAACTGATTATTTCTATGAATTTTTCAAGAAAACTTCAATTCATTATTAGGCATTTATAAATATGTATTTAATATTTTGGTTATCCTACTAATATTATAAATTCGCAAAAGTTTGTAAGTATGTATGGATGTCTGGATGTTTGTTACTCTTTCACGCAAAAACTACTGAACGAATTTCGATAAAATTTGGCACACGAGTAGATCATGTCCTGCATTAACACATAGGATATTTTATCCCGGGAAAATAAAAAGCGAGACTTTTATCCTGGAAAACTTTTTAACACGGGCGGAGCCGTGGGCGAAATCTACTAAATTATAATACATATACATACATACATATACACTCACGCCTGTTATCCCCGAAGGGGTAGGCAGAGGCGCAACTAGTGCACCCACTTTTCGCCATTACTTTCCGTCCCATGATGTGATAGGGGGCGAGCCTATCGACATATCGGGCACAAATTCCAGACTCCGAGCTGATACTGAATAGAAAAACTCAATATCACTTTGCCCGACCCGGGGATCGAACCCGAGACCTCAGCTTTGCAGTCGTATAATTATAAACTAAATTATAATATACTTAGTTATATAGTACACTCATTTGCAAAAAAAACGGGCGGTTTGGATTTTAATTCTTTTTTAAAAAAATACGGTACCAAAATGATTTCAATCATTTGTACATGTTACTGGCCGGTTTTAAAAATGCCGTGGTGTTTAAAACAGTACGTTCTAAATTAAAATTTTCGTTTGATGCTCGTTTTTACAGAAAACCACTTTTTATCCTACATTTTTGGTGCGAAGTTCCAAAAGATAATATCGGTTTTCATAACTTTTAGTCAATTTTTAAGAATTTATTTCATATTCTTAATTGTCAAAGCTTCATTTATTGCTGTTTAGCTGTCTCAATAATGTTAGAGAAAGTGGTAAAAGCTACCAAAATTATTGCGCTGCTCGAAGAGGGCTGCAGCCAATGCTTCGTGGCTCAGAGGCTAAGTGTGAGTCGCTCGACGGTTCAAAGGACCTGGCAGCGGTATCAAGACACCGGTTCCGTCGAGAGAAGGCCTGGTTCTGGAAGAAAACCATGTACCCAACCACGGGATGATCGTTTTCTTGTGAGTCGCGCATTGAGAAATCGCAAGTCTTCGTATGTGGACCTTAAGAACAACCTCGAAGAAGTAAGAAATGTGCATATTAGTCTATGGACAGTCAGGAGGAGGCTGCTCGCGGCCAATATACGCAGTCATCGCCCGGCCCGCGGCCCTAAGTTACTCCGTGAGCACAGAGTTGCCAGGCTTAGGTTTGCTCGAAATTGTGAGTCATGGACTCAAGAAGACTGGAATAGGGTATTGTTCTCCGATGAAGCCAGGATATCTCTGTTCGGTGAAGATCGACGTCAGCGAGTGCTTCGAAGACGAGGAGAACGCTTTGCAGAGGTGGGGGCTCTATTATGTTTTGGGCAGGAATAAATTCAATGGATCGTACAGAATTAGTCTTCATTGAAAACGGCTCACTGACTGAACATCGATACATAACGGAAGTTCTTATTCCTCATGCACAACCCGCATTGGCCGCTTTAGGCGAAGACTCAATTTTTATGGACGACAACGCTCGCGCCCACCGGTCTGGCGATGTGGAAGCGTATGTGCAAGAGGTCGGCATTCGTCGTTTGGATTGGCCAGCTCGAAGTCCCGACCTCAGTCCTATAGAGCATGTCTGGGACGTTCTGAAACGACGCGTAAGATCAGTACAACCGGCTCCGCAAACCATCAGAGAGCTGAAGAATGTGATTACCGCGGAGTGGGAACGTATTCCGCAAGCAAGTATTCGGGATATCCTCGCTAGCATAACCAGACGAACTCAAGCTGTGATTTCAGCTAGAGGGGGTCACACTCGATACTAAACATTTATCTGCTTTTACTTTATTAAAGAAAAAACAAACAAAAATCTTTGTTAACTTTTACTTCACGAGCATATGCACTACTAGCGAGCATACACTACTAGTGAACTTTAGCATTAAAACTCATAAATTTTATCAAAATTTTATGATAATACTGACGAAAACGATTATTTGCTTATTAATTTACAAAATTGTGAAAGTAAAACTACCTATAATTATCAAACAAACCAATAGTAACATTTGAAATGGTTCATTGCTTAGGTGCCCGTTTTTTTTGCAAATGAGTTTATAATCGTCACCGTAGTATCTTGAATCCGTAGTGTAACAAATAGTGGGTGGACTAAGACCGAGTATTCAGTAGTTTATGTTCTTAGTCAGACGTAGGTACCTACTGTTGCTTGGCGGTAGAAATAGACATTCCGGTGGTGCCCACCCAGACGGACTCTTACATGTGAGAGACCTACCTCCAGTAAACCTACTGTATATATTTTGTAACCTTTTGTATAATTGCTGTTGTCCGTTGTTAGCTATTACGTCACCCATACACATAATTGTGTTCTTAATAAATCTTCTAGAAAACCACTCAACAAGCGCTGTTAAATAACATGCAGAGATTAATTTTCAGTAAAAGAAAATTATATTATGCACTATGACAGACAGTATGCGGTTAAATATTATGTATTTTATAACTTACATACATACATACATATACACTCACGCCTGTTATCCCCGAAGGGGTAGGCAGAGGCGCAACTAGTGCACCCACTTTTCGCCGACATTCCGTCCCATGATGTTATAGGGGGCGAGCCTATCGCCATATCGGGCACAAATTCCAGACTCCGGACTGATACCGAATAGAAAAACTCAATATCACTTTGCCCGACCCAGGGATCGAACCCGAGACCTCAAGCTTTGCAGTCGTACTGTAATACAACTACGCCACCGAGGCATTTTATAACTTCTCTATGATAAGTATATGTAGGGCTGCCATCACTTAAATTGCCGACGCCGGATATACACCGCAAAAAATTCCGGACATTTGAGCGAAATATGGGTTTTTCCCCGGACACATCTGAAAAAATATTTTGCTGGGCCTTCTTGAATGCGGGTTTTTATGAATGAATTTTTACCTAAGGATTATTTTAATTTATCGCTTATCTATAAGAAAATTGATTTCCCCTGACATGTTTTTATAGAAGACCAGTTTTTGCGTTATTAAGTTTTTCGGAATAAAAGTCCCGCTTTGTATTTTTCCAGGATAAAAAGTAGCCTATGTTACTTGCTGATAATGTAACTTTATATTTGTGGAAGAATTTTATAATCGGTCCAGTAGTTTTTGAGTTCATCCATTACACTTTCAAAAAGTGTATATCAGAAAAAGTTGTAATCAATTGTTACGTGCAGCCATAATGACCCAAAAATAAATATTTTTTCATCTTTATTCCCAAATAGATCGCAGCCAACCGGTCCGTATCATGGGTGAGTGTTTTACCGCTCTCCGTTGCCAAACTCAGCGTGTTCTATGCTAAACGGCCAATGATACCATCATTATTGTGAACGCCTCAGACAGTTTCAATTTCAAAATGCAGATCGGGAACAGAGTCATGGAGTGGTTATTTTTTTAATAATATTTAGATCCCCTACTGTGAGTGATGTGAGAGAGCAATTCTGTATTTTTTGTTAGACGTTATGGACTCTGTCAACACTCTGGAGTTTGATTCCCATATAGGATACACTTTGCTAGGATTGCATCTCCTGTGGCAGCAGGTTGTAAAAACGGAACCTGCTTAGCCGAATCATTTCAGGGTTATATATGTGTATATTTATTAATATCGTCAAGTAAATGTAGAGGGTAACTGTTTTTTTTTATATCTCAGTTAAATCTAGAAATATTATGTCATAGACTCCGCATTCACATATAGTGATTGTATATAATTTAAATTAATATCAAAGACATCTTGAAAAAAGGCGTAGGTACCTACTAATCGATAAAACAATGCCGAGTTTCTTATTTTTTTTCGGGTAAAAACAATTAACATTACAAAAATTTTCATTATTATTACATTTGTAAATCCATTACAAGTAATAAATTCTAATTATAGGACATAAATATGTAATCTCTTAAGAACTCTCTTCAAGTCCAAGTATGCATAAATCCAAAAATATACGACTGCGAATAGAAGCAGCGACTGCATTCATTCTTTATTCGTGAACAATCAATAAGCGGACATGGCGGCTGTTCCCGCAGCAAATTGGTTCGATGACGAAGCGAAACAACCACTAAATAATGTTATTTACATATTGTTTTGTCACTTTCAATTCTATTATCTATCGCTAATAAGCTGCGTGTCCTGTTTGTACATTATAAAAAAAAAACAGATTTCGGCAATCATTTATTTCAAAGGTTTAGCTTGTATTAAATCTTTCTTTGGAATATTGAATATTTGATTTCAAAATAATTATGTTGTAACGTAATTTTTTAAAGATAAAAAGTTGAGTGGAATGTAGTAAGTTCTTAATAATTCACAGTACTATGCTATGTAGAGTAATATTTCACCTTCTAAGGCCCAAAGAAAGGTAATGAAATAATATTTTTAGATATCTAACTAAAGAAATATTCGTAGCTTGTAACCCAATGCCCCAACTTATAGGTTTTGTCTTTGGCTGTTTTTCCTTATGAACTTGTTGCCAGTTGAAAGTTAAAACTAATTACTTGGTGTTAGTAGATGTCGAAGAAGAGTCAGTTTGTTTAAGTACTTTGACGACGCACGATTTGCAACAGCACCTATTACATATATACACGTAGATACATCCAGTGCCTTACTTACCTTTTCTGAATATAGAGCTTCGTGAAAGGCTTTTATAATCTCTATGTTAAGCATTAGGTATACAAAATAAATAAAATATAGACATAAGTATACTGGGGTACGCGAACTAGTATAGGTAACATTAATATTGTTTTTTTTTAAGAGATAATATCGTCACTATGGTGCGTTTGTTTGGAAATTTGGCGATTGTCTATGGAACGTCGGCCATTGTTTTTTTTCGAGCCAAGTCACGCTCGACGATTGGGTATTCATTCATAGGTAAAATGAATGTGTTCACACTTTACTTTGTTGCTACTAATGACGTCAAAGAACTTGCTTCATTTATGTAAGCTTTACAGATTCTGTAAATCAAGGAAACCAATTTAAATTGGCAACTAATGAACTTAAAAAGTAATGCTTTCTAAAACAAGTAAATATTACACTATGAAATCCTCCTAGCCAGTTTCGGCCACGGCGGCCAATCTCAACGGAGATCAGCCAGGTACGCAGGAGATATTATAGTGCACAAGTGTGTGCGCAATACACAGGTGCACTCGCTATTCCTTCACTCTCATAGTCCGGTGAGACGGCAATCCGACCTGACCGGAGATCAGGCGCAGGACCAACGGCTTTACGTGCTTAACTACTTACGTGCTTAGCTTACCTACACTATAAATACGTTTTAAGTCACAGGTACCCATAATATATCATAAAGGATATGTAGAACTTTCATGTAAAATTAGGAAAATTTCACAAACGTTTTTTTTTATAATGTCAAGGTAAAATGACTCCGCTGCACTCGATGGTAACCGGAGAGAGGTCCAGATAGTGTCGACTGACGAGCAATGTTGACCTCGTCAGTCTATGCTGGCCTGTTTGAACGGGATATACACAGACTGATGTCGGATTGCGGCACACTTACGTGGGCCACTATGGCGGGCTTTGGCACCTCATGTACAGTCAGCCACAAAAGTAGCTGAACAAATTAAAAACTTCAAAATGCTTCTCCGTGTTGAATCCCGTCGGAAAATTCTTTTTTCTTTATCCTACTAATATTATAAAGGCGAAAGTTTGTAAGAATGTATGGATGTATGGATGGTTGTTCCTCTTTCACGCAAAAACTACTGAACGGATTTCGATGAAATTTGGCACACGGGTAGATCATATCTTGGATTAACACATAGGCTACTTTTTATTCCGGGAAAATATAAACCGGGACTATTATCCCGGAAAAACTTTTTAATGCGGGCGGAGCCGCGGGCAAAAGCTAGTGTAAAATAAAGTTGCCCCTTGAAGTCAATTTTAGTGAAGAAAAACGATTGTTGATTCAGATGCAAAAGTTTAAAGGCGTTTCGAAATTTTGAATTTGTTTTGCTACTTATGAGGCTGACTGTACTGTCGCTATCCGGGCGGATATAGAGTATATCCTACTACCAACAACTTCATTCTCAGTTCAGTTCTAGTGCGTGAATTGTGATAAATGAGTAACGACTAACTAAAAAAAGTGTTAAAAACTATTTTATTTATTTTAAAATGCAATGCAATCAGCCCTGTATACACTGCTCACTGCTGAGCACGGGCCTCCTCTACTACTGAGAGGGTTCAGGCCTTAGTCCACCACGCTGGCCTAGTGCGGGTTGGCAGACTTCACACACACTCGATATTCTTATGGAGAATTCTCATGTATGTAGGTCTCCTCACGACGTTTTCCTTCACCGTTAAAGCGAACGATTATTGATAAACAATACACACATAACTTCGAAAAGTCAGAGGTGGATTTCTTGGGTTTCGAACCTCCAGACATAGCCTTGGCAGATCGTTCCATTCCCAACTAGGCTATCGTCCACTTAGTACTTGGTACTTATATCAGGGCGCGAAAATTATCCGACGTCATCAAAACTGTTTACTACGATAAACGCCTACTGGATACGGCACGCACACCTTTATATTTAACGCGTATGATTTGGACGACACAAAGTTGTCATTGATTTATTGTTTCTTATTAATTAATCAAAATGGAAGTCGTTGAGGAAAATGATAGGATATGAGTCGGTCGCATCCCTTTATAAGTTGGTTGTTGCGTCATCGGATGTCCGATTATATTTAATTGTTATACCGGGTGGAAGGGAAACGCTCTCTATACCGGAACGGTAAGAGAGAAGAACCATAACATTAACGAAAAACTATATTCATTTGCAAAGCTAAGCGATAATACTTACGATTTTAGTATTTCCGTAATTCATGCGCGCGCAATGTAAAGCGTACAAAACACTGGGCGGCCGCCGCGTTGCTCTGGCAACGGCCCGCGGTCGTTAACCCGTCAGCTGATGTACGTATTTCATTACGATTTTTTTGAAATATAGAGCTTTTTTACTATGTTTTTCAGAATAATAGTTTGATTTATCTATCCATACGTGAAACTGTACAGAAATTTGAGAAAATCCTGCTAAAATTGTAACAATGCGATCGCGATTTTTTTAGTGCCATCACGTCAGGAATCACCAATACTATCACCTGTATTCGTTTCCGAGAGCGTTTCCCTTCCACCCGGTATTATTCCGCTAAATGCCGCTACAGTTATAAGTACTGCATGCGATCGCTACCAATATCAAAGAGAGTAATCGCGCCTATTATACTTATAAAACAGCTTTTGAATCTTATCAGCTACAATACCCAAGATTAGTAGACATCTATGGTCACCGCTGAATCAATTGTAATCGACATCCAATGATAACTTCTTGTTTTTAAATCAAAATTCACTTTCTAGGTTGCCTCATTGAGACCTAAGTGGACGCCAAGTTTAATGAGGTAATTGGTATAGAATGCGGACATTCGCATCAGCTGGCAACCCATTTAAAATCTTTAGAAAAATAATTTTCTCAAAATCTTTCTACTTGCCTCCTGATACGCGCTAACTTGTCGCACTCTTAATAAAGCAATGACTTAATCCAAAATTTTGGCCCGATGAGTTTCATCAAAATATGGACCCTAAAGGTCCATACATCTACATCGGCTAAGATCATCATATAATATATACCTATCATATAAAATCATCATCCAGCTACATCGGCTAAGAAGAAAAATGCGTCATTTCAACATTGGTAATAGGGCCAAAATCGTTTGAATTTATGTTCGTTCCTCGCCCAACGTAAAAAACATGTCGTATACGGTTAGTTTTTGTGACGATTCCCACAAGTCAACGATTTTGTATTAGGTCATTGTTTTATTAAGAGTGCGCTGTATATTTTCTGAAGTTTCGTATCGAATTTGAATGCTACCAAAGAAGTGCTCCAATTCTCTCAGCAATCGTTAGAAACCATCAGACAATCATTACCATCAAACACTTCCATAAAGCCAGTTCAATACCTCCAGCAAATAACCACGATTCTCTAACCTAAAAAGAATTCGAACCTTAGACTACAAACAATAGGTCATTCATTACTCTTCCGTGCATTTTTGTTCCAGTACGTCATGCTAAGGGAACTATTTAGGTTAGTTATGATTCGATACACGCGCATGGTCGGAAACTGTCCGAGCTATTACTGCTAACCGCTTCTAAACGATGATGAAATTAAAACTTATGAGTCACGTTCTTAATTATCGGGATATGATTTAGGAAACAGTTAAACCATATTTGCATTCTTACTGCTGGATGCCTTTCGATATTTATTATTTCCATAGCTCGTAAGTAATACGAAAGCAAGGAGAAATATGTGAACAGTAAGACAATCCTATTAATAATCCTATTAATCTTACAATCTTACTAATATTATAAAGGCGAAAGTTTTTAAGTATGTATGGATGTATGGATGTCTGGATGTATGGATGTTTGTTTCTCTTTCACGCAAAAACCACTGAACGGATTTCGATGAAATTTGGCACATGGGTAGATCATGTCCTGGATTAACACATAGGCTACTTTTTATCCCGGGGAAATATAAACCAGGACTTTTATCCTGGAAAAACTTTTTCATGCGGGCGGAGCCGCGGGCAAAAGCTAGTATGTAGATAAATAAATAAGTTTGTAGCTGATAAATAGTCAAACAAAAAGTTGTACTGCGATTTTAGGATATTAGATTTTTTTATGTTGCCAATAACATAACATTTTTGTAGTGGTTGCAGAAATATTTCTCGTTTAGTGTAAGTCCAGCAATGTAAACCTATTTAACAAATATGATATTTTAAAATGTATATTTAACCATTAATAAAACTTTTAACATCATGTTTAAAAATGTAATACACGACATGCTTCAGAATTGCTAATTAGCGTCTAGAATATTTTTAATACCGATAGCAGTTGCGGATGTTCTGCTAAGCAAATCACGTACCTACCAGTCTTGTATCCGACGAATCGATCGTGAATTTATCGGCAGCTCATAGTCATCTGTTAATTAGAATTAGTGTGCCTCAAAAATATGTTTGGACACTTGGTTTCCTACCTCATCATTTCAAAGAATTTCCGCAAAATCTGATATACTTACTCACCTACTTCAATGTTTAATGTTCCAATAGATTATATACTATATTTAAAAAATGTTAAATATAGCATAATAAAAAATTTACTCCAATCTAACTGAAAATTTTCAAGCAAATTACATAATTGATCCACGAAATATTAGGACTTTTAATGAAAAACTTTATAATCCTTAAAAATCATAAAATTAACGTAAATCAAGATTACTTCATGTATTTCTAATTAAAGGTACATTTAAAGTATGGAATCAAGTCCCCAGAGCTCAAGTGCCATCTATAAGCTGGCCTCGTCCGCTATAGGCGTTAACATAAGCTATTATGGTTTTCCTTAATGATTCTTATTCAAACCAATAAAATTGATTCCTTAGAAGTAATGATTATTTAATTGTAATGGGCGACACAGCATATTTTTTGCTCAGCATCCTGTCTAACCAGACATTATGGTAGTAAATGGAACAAAAAACCAATATCCTTAAATCGTAAAATATTTTCTTGAAATCGAAGGTTGACCGTATGCGATCGATTGTCTGCAAATTGTTTTCAAAGTTTTCCAGCCCTTTACGCTCTACATGAGAGGTTAGCTGCGTATGAACCGTTTGAGTCATAAATCTACTTTATCTTATAGACTTCGAAATAATTTTGCAGTATGCTATTGTGTATTATTATAGACTACTAAACTTTAGTTTACGGCTCGGCCCACGTTAATGATTCCGGGATAAAAGTTGCGCTTTATATTTTCCCAAGATAAAGCACTTGATAAGTAAAAGATACTCGCTGATAATGTAACTTTATATTAAAGAATTTTTGACATCAGTCCAGTAGTTTTTGAGTTTATTCGTTACAAATACACAAAAATATATAAACACAAATCTTTCCTTATATTATGATTAATATAGATATGGAAAAAAATGAAAAAGCTATAAGCCTCCGAAAACGGTCGTAAGTAGGTAAGAAATGTTGTGTATATAGAATTGCAACGTTGGGACTGACTTTTATTAACACTTTAATTTGTAAGGTGTACATTCTGATTCGTACCCCTAAAAAGTTGAAGTGGTTGTACTAAATTCTGTGTTAGTTTTTGCGACATCAGACCAGTGATTGCATCAAAATTATGTTTCGCATGATTATAATAAAAACGTATAAAGTTTGAGAGCCTTACAAGCTAATCAATCAACTACAGCACACAATGTTTTGTTTTGCATACAATCGTTCCTCGATTGTATTCGGTGCGCATTCGATTCGTAATTGTTCCGCCATACTGGACGGTTTCGCGCCTTTATTGTCGTTGTCTATGGGCCAATCCGTCATAACAATGGCCATTGATTGCTCAATTAATTTAATATTGATTAGCATTTACAATTTTGGTAGGTCTGCGTTTATTATTGTTTTGGAGCGGTTCGTCCTGTAGTTAGGTCACCGGTATATCATTTTTTTGTTAGGCAGGATGTTCTTTTCTATATGACATAGATTACAAACATGGCTGTCTACTCTTCTATTATAATCAATAATCATTTATGTTGATTTTATAATGATACCTATGTTTTTATTGCCTTGTTCTCCCCGCTCCCGGAAGTCTCTACCCACGTGATCCAGAGAAGGTCCGTACCCAGCAGTGGGATAAAGTAATTTTATACAGAGCTCGTATTATTGTAATATTATTATTTGTTTCTTCCATAACTGTTAATGGTGATTGCGATGTAGCAGGTAATTTTAGCGTTGCAATCTGAAAACAAAATGAAACTTTCTAAGAATTTGTTTTATGTTTTCATGAAAAAATTTTCAGGGTAAAGCACCGATAGATAGATACCTAATACCTAAAAATAATGCAGATGCGACAGTGCCGTATATTGCACACTTGTCACTTAATAAACATGTAGACAGTAAAAAGAATATGTGTATAAATTAATAGGCAGATGATGCCATTGTTGGTAAAAATTCCAGTAAGATGTACGAGTCGCTATGTGTTTCTAATCAATAATTCCTTTAATTTAAAATCAATAATTTCCGTTTTGTCCAAAACAATGAGTGTGGTTTCTCTGATTATCATAATAAATAGATTTGTTAACTGTTGGACCGAAGGCACCGGACGCTGGCGCCCGCTATGCCACGTACGGACAGAAAACAAAAAAATATGTCATCGAGTGAGAACTGAGAAGACGTCTAATAAAACTTCTTCTACAAAGTTTGCCACTGTAACTGGCTGTAAAAATTCAAATTCGTTTACGTTTACGTTAAGTTCGATTAAAACAAAACCTAATTAATAATTTGATAACGATTGAAGTCTCTATACATTTTTAGGACAGAATCTATTTCTGTTTACTTACTATGTATTAATAAGTAAACAGGAATAGTATTATTAATAATATTGTTAATAATAGTATTATTAATACCCTCGAATCCCGGGTCGGGCCAAAAAACTTTGTGACTGGGTTTTCCCATCTTAAAAAAATTACTCAGTCGCAGCTCGGAGTCAGGAAGTTGGCGGTGTGATACCCCCGTGCCTCGGAAAGCACGTAAAGCCGTTGGTCCTGCGCCTGATCTCTCTCCGGTCATGTCGGATTGCCGTCTCATCGGACTATGGGAGTGAAGGAATAGCGAGTGCACCTGTGTATTGCGCACACACTTGTGCACTATAATATCTCCTGCGTACCTGGCTGATCTCCGTTGAGATTGGCCGCCGTGGCCGAAACTGGCTAGGAGGATTTCAAAATTTCAATTAATACCCTCATAACCTACTGTATTCATTAAAGCTGAAAAGTTTATTTATAATTACTTTTTCACAAAAAAAATATTTACTATATCTATACTAATATTATAAAGCTGAAGAGTTTGTTTGTTTGTTTGTTTGTTTGAACGCGCTAATCTCAGGAACTACTGGTTCGAATTGAAAAATTCTTTTTCTGTTGAATAGACCATTTATCGAGGAAGGCTTTAGGCTATATAACTTCACGATGCAACTATTAGGAGCGAAGAAATAATGGAAAGTGTGAAAAAAGCGGGGAAAATTATTCATCCTTGAGGGCTTCCATTGCGTGCGCTGCGAAAACGGTTCAAGATACCAAAAATATATGTGTGAAAGAATTATTCCTCTTGAAATGGTCTAAAAAAAAGTCCGCGACAGTATCTGTCTATCTTTTAAGATTAACTCACTAGAACCGTTTTTATGGTAATCAAATTTGGTCGAAATTAATGCATTATTTGTTAAGAGTTGTATCAACGTCATAATATTAGGTAATCTTTATCCAAAATGTGTTGGATAGAGTGATTCAACGGGAAGGTTTTTATGTACTTTTAGCCCGGAAAAACGTATTAACACTGGCGAAGCCGTGGGCAAAAGCTAGTTGTTAAATATAATTGTTGTTTTTCTATTTTAATGGGAACATTGAAAAATAATCCTTTTCACCTGTAAACGAGTACCTAACGCTGAGTTAGTTATTGTAATAATTGTTAACAGATGTCGCTGGTCATCTCCTTTAAGAGATCAAATAGGGAACTTGAAATTGGACAACCGAGAGTAGGGTCGAAATAGCTCAATTGGCAGATTACCGGCACGGTACGTTGGAGGTCGTGGGTTCAAATCCTACTTTCGACTGATTCTTTATCAATGTTCCCATAAAAATATAAAAACATTATCCGTGCACTACAACATGATATTATACATTTTATAATTTTTTCATATATAGGATTAGAAAATATAATTGGGAAATTCTCACGAATATTTTCCCTAAACGGATCCGCGAGCAATACCTTGTTCACAAACAAAGCTCAAATCATTGTTTTCTGCTGATCCTACCAGCCCGTGAAGGAACGCGAGCTGTCGCGGCTCTAGAACAATCAATTAGGTCTGTAGCAATAGTACAATACGCTTGTTTGTCACTGCCGTGCCCGTGCGCAGCTTCTGTGACCACGCACCTTAATAGCCTTTAACGACCACCATGGCTTGCTGAAGGCGGGGTCTTGTAGACCAATCAGAATGTCAACAGCTTTACGGTTGATGATTAATGGCTTTGTACTCGAAAAATGATGTCATCCAGTAATCTATACTAATATTATAAAGCTGAAGAGTTTGTTTGTTTGTTTGTTTGTTTGTTTGTTTGTTTGAACGCGCTAATCTCAGGAACTACTGGTTCGAATTGAAAAATTCTTTTTGTGTTGAATAGACCATTTATCGAGGAAGGCTATAGGCTATATAACATCACGATGCAACTATTAGGAGCGAAGAAATAATGGAAAATGTGAAAAAAGCGGGGAAAATTATTCATCCTTGAGGGCTTCCATTGCGTGCGCTGCGAAAACGGTTCAAGATATCAAAAATATATGTATGAAAGAATTATTCCTCTTGAAATTATCTAAAAAAATGTCCGCAACAGTATATGTCTATCTTTTAAGATTAACTTACTAGAACCGTTTTTATGGTAATGAAATTTGGTCGAATTAATGCATTATTTGTTAAGAGTTGTATCAACGTCATAGTCATAGAGTGATTCAACGGGAAGGTTTTTATGTACTTTTAGCCCGGAAAAACTTATTAACGCGGGCGAAGCCGTGGGCAAAAGCTAGTTTTTTTATAAATGTGCGTGAGAGAAGCAAGCAGCTGATGGTAAAGGATACTATTGCTTGTAAAGCATCATCATCATTTAGAACTCTGAATCAGCAATGCAGGATGCTAGATAGCCTGAGACATTAAGGATATGCTAATTTCAAAATACCCAATAATTATAGTAGCTACAATATTCGCGTAGGTACTTACTCATTCATGCCTTTTATCCCCGAATGCGTAGTCAGAGACGCAACTAGTGCCCCAACTTTTCGTCTCTCCTATTCCGTCCCATGATATGATAGCAGGCGAGCCTATCGCCATATCGACTGCCACGGTGGCGTAGTTGTGTAACGGTACGCCTGCAATGCTGAGGTCTCGGGTTCGATCCCCGGGTCGGGCAAAGTTATATTGAGTTTTTCTATTCAGTATCAGCTCTGAGCCTGGAATTTGTGCCCGATATGGCGATAGGCTCGCCCCCTATCACATCATGGAACGGAATAACGGCGAAAAGTGGGTGCACTAGTTGCGCCTCTGCCTATCCCTTCGGATATAAAAGGCGTGAGTGTGTGTGTGCGTGTACTGGCGTAGTTACGCCATCGAGGCAGTCCTACAATGTTCTTTATATTGAAATAAAACTATTTTACGGATTTTATCGCGGTTTTTTAATTTATATTTTCTCCCGACATTTCGATGACTTCACAGACTTCATGGACATGGGGACGGACTCACCATGACTGACCGCGATAAAACCTGTAAAATAGTTTTATTTCAATCATTGAAATCCTCCTAGCCAGTCGGCCACGGCGGCCAATCTCAACGGAGATCAGCCAGGTACGTAGGAGATATTATAGTGCACAAGCGTGTGCGCAATACACAGGTGCACTCGCTATTCCTTCACTCTCATAGTCCGATAAGACGGCAATCCGACATGACCGGAGAGAGATCAGGTGCAGGACCAACGGCTTTACGTGCTTTCCGAGGCACGGGGGTATCACACCGCCAACTTCCTGACTCCGAGCTGTGACTGAGTAATTTTTTTAAGATGGAAACACCCAGTCACAAAGTTTTTTTGGCCTTACCCGGGATTCGAACCCAGGACCTCAGCGCGCAAATCGTACTCGTAACGCGTACGCAATACAACTACGCCACCGAAGCAGTCATTTCAATGATTAACATTCCAGTAAATAATATAATAAATCATGTTCTTCATAAATAAATTATGTTCTTCATCATAAAATACAACAATCACTACTGGTCAGCGGGAAAAGGAGACAATACAATGACTTACCTAGTTAGAGGGGCTCTCACACATAGAGACCACAAGTACTTAGATAGCTTTACCTTGCCACAAGTTAATATTTTGATAGCCTATAGTGAGAGCCTTGTGGATTAAGGATTTAATTGATAGTAATTTATAAAAAAAGAAACGATAACGATTGCCTATTTAGAAAATAAACTTGTTTCCTAAGAATGTAATCTCAAGAATCAAGTCTGACAAAAAAACGCTGCGATCAAAGTCAACTTTCCGGGCCGGTACTTTGAATTTCCTTTAAATTTTTGGTCCTTCGAAACACAGCACCTGCTACCCATAGTTAAGAGTTAAAATTCCAAGCGGAACAAAAGATCGTAAAACTAAACAGCCTAGATGACACGTGTTAATGACATTTTAATGTCACACGTGCACCCGAAATATGTTTTATCTTTGGTCCGGCTATAAAAAGATAATAAAATTATAAATCGGCGATGCAATCATGAGAAAGTCGAGATTCGATGCATACTAATTGCTTGTGCCTTGTTCTAGGTCGGAAATGCACATAAAATTTTGTAGTGTTCCTCAAGGTAGCATATTTTATAGTCAACACACACACACTAACGCCCTTTATCCCCGAAGGGGTTGTCAGGCGCAACTAGTGCACCCACTTTTCACCGTGCGTATTCAGTCCAACGCGACGTTGTGATGGAAGGCGAGCGTATCGCCAAATCGGGCACTAATTCTAGACTCCGGGCTGATATTGAATAGAAAAACCCAATATCATTTTGATTTTACGGTCGATATAACATAAGTATGAGTGACTATTGTAACCAAAATAAAATTTTCATACCAATAATTATAATGCTTAGAATAAATAGAACCTTAAAAACTGATAGCGGTACATTTACCCCAATATTACTCAGTGGTTGAACTTTGTTGACAAAATATTACAGTTGCGCAAACATAAACAAAATTTTGATTGTGACATGAATAAAAATACCTTAGCTTTCTCATAAGTTAGATAGACAGGCAAAGAATCCATAATCAAGGAATATTTCCAATACACTACTAGCCACCTGTACAATAAACAAGTAGACAAACCGAATTTACGATCCACATCCTGAACGCGTAACTTTTCTATTTTATTTTTAATTGCGGGCCCTTTAAAGAGCCAAGGCATCGGCATTATGCGGCCCGCGTGCGGCGGTCGGTATGAAAGAGCCCGGCAAATGCGCAGTGCATCCGTAATGCAGCAAGTACGCGCTTTTAATTGATTTGCTGCCCTCACGACGAGAGTTTCGACTGCTGGCGTCATAGCTGGAAATATTGATGAAAGTAGTACTGTGGCAGATTTTGTTCACCTACTCCAAAGGTTTGGAAATAAGTTCTATGTTTGTTTTTTTCTGTCAAAGAACATTGATAGAATGAAATTGTTGCTGCAGTTGTAACATACAGCCTTCGGTTTTTTATTCACACTACGCATACCTGTCAAGTGTCAGGTTACATAAAATCTTTATTCCTAAAATTTTTTACACTACGGATAGGTCAATTTCACACTTTAATGCATTTACCATTTACCCAGTGTCTTACGGGAATTTTAAACTAAATCACGTTGTGTTTATGTCTTCTAAGACACCCGTAAATAAAGCAATTCATGTAGCTACTGAAAGCCGCCATTTTATTTCCAAGGCGTCAAATAAAATGTTCCCGTTTCCCAAGCCCCAAATTCACAGAATTTGTGCCTTAGTTGCGGATAAAGTTTTGAGTTTAGATTTTTTCGAAAATTCTGGCATGCGCATAACAATGATTTTTATGGGTTTTTTAATACATCAATACTTTTATAAGTATATGTATACAGACATATCTTCATAAAGGATCGATGTCAATAAGAGTTAAATTTCGGTACAATCTAAGTAAGTACATCTCGGCATTTTAAAATCTGCAGCTCTTTATAGTGCAAAAGATTAAAAATGCTCTATACTATTGAATGCAATGTAGACAATATAAATGGTCAGATTTTTTGTAGATGTAATGAATCAATCATCTATCCATGACGCAAATATATTTCTTTATCGTTTTGTCGAAATGAAACTGCACTTTGTAGTGCCGATGGTCACTTCCAATTATTCAATTACCATAAACAAACGCGGCGGGACGTGCTGGTCATTTTTATATAGACCAGTGTAAGTTGAGCCCTCTCATAGACACTTCAATATGCAGAATATTGCACAGTATGGCCAGGGAAGTCGCCACGTTTCCTTGCATCATGATTTTTAGAAACATCCAGAGGATTCCATCTCAATACTTCAAAAATCTCTACTTTCTTACTAATATTTCACATATTACCTATAGGTAATTCGTTACAAAATTCTAATTCAAAATCTTGAGCCTGATTTTGGGTCAATTATATTTTTCTTTAAATAAGGATCTTATTACCTTTTTACACCTCTCCAACAAAGTAGTTTCTAGACTTCGAAATCTTATATTCTTATAGATTCTTTGTACATGAATGTACAGTTTTGTACATAAAAAATAGAAATGGTAAACATTTCTATCATACATAAGACTGGGACTCAGGACAAATTAAGGGAAATTATATTCACAAAATCAAAATACTTATGTGTGAAACGAATTTTCTTTAGAGAAGTAAGGTAACTAGTTATCCCTAATAAAGGAATCTCCTGACTCCTAATGAGTATAACACGTTTCAAATGATGGCATTTGACGGAAACAAACGGATGTGATCAAACTATCGCGTGTGACATAGGTACTAATTATACGGTGGCTCTCCATAATTTGTTTTTTATTAGTTTTAAATAGGTGTCTTTTATGTGCATCACCAGTACCTAATGCATGAAATGTTCAATTTTAAGTAGTATAGACTGTGAGGTACAATTCTTAAACCACCAGAGTTTAGTCAACATAAGTCTAAGTAGATACTTAAATCTTTAGAATTATTGATATGACCATTAGCTTTCCAATAAGGATTTTGATTTAATCCTTAGGAATAAGTGCAATTCTATGCGGATAGGACGATACTGGAAATATTTTGTACTCGAACAGAACATCACATATTATAAGGTAAAAAATTCCCATACTGGTTCTCGAGTAGTGTTTTAGATGAGACAATGTGCATACAGTAAGATAGGGTTACATAGTTCGATTGATAGTGAGATGCAACCTCTGTCGTTAGAAAATAAATATTATAGTCTAGGTATATACATTATATTTTTATGAATAAAATTTAGTTTACTTTTACTTATGCTGCTTGGAATAGAAACCGTACCTTTACAATATCGATAGAAGCATGCGACATATGTTAGGTGTGGAGACACAATGGGTAGATATCATCCTGCCAATGTAGCATAGATATATCGAAAGTTTTGCCACACACCTAGTCTTCTCTACGTACTTAAAACTTATCGTACCATGCATAACACTAAGCTATATTCTGCCGTAACCCAGTACAGCACTAGTATCACTACAGTCGTTACTAGAATCCAAATCCCTTAGTTAGCACTAACCCGAAAATTAACCTCAAAAGTGTTACACAAATAAAAATTACCGAACGTTCAACCATTGAATAGTAAATCGCCGCCATTGCATCACGAACAAATCAAACAATTCAGAGCGATTAAAAATTCACGATGACAATAAAGGTCTTTATATAATACTCTTTAGTCTTTTGAGTCGCCGCTCATAGACATGCGGCGTTCATTCTCTATGGCCCTATTTCTTTTTAATTTCTTTTCCTTGCCGCAACGCTTCGCAGAACCGATCGATGTTTACAATAAATTTCTACGCGTGCTTGTAATAACATATTGGTTTTATAATGCTGGTTTAATGCTAATTATGCGTAGATAATGACGCAAATAAATGCGTTACTTCAGCTAGAAATATTCGATGATTAGTCATGGATAATTGCGAAACGTTAAAATGTTGGTTTTGCATGAAAACTGTCTTATAAGTATGTCATTGTACGCAAAGCGTTTAAGTATTAAGTATAATGTGTGTGTACCTATAATAACTTTATATTTTTTAGACAAATTACTTCGTATTTTTACAATATTAATAAAGTCATGGCGGTACTTGCATCACTTAAATTAGATTACACTTTGTTCTTGGATTAAAACATAAAATTAGTATTATTTTATCTGGCAATCGTCTTTTAACGTAACGTGATTTGAAGTGCGAAGACTTTTTAAACAAATTTTATAAATTTCAAGTCACGTAAAGGTGGCGCCGAAAATATTCGAGAAACAATACTGAGTCCCGGCGGAATTTATAAAAAAATATCAACAATAACGTTTTAATATTAATTTTTAACAAAAAATACATCCAGGCGCCACTCGATTTATAAAAACACTAACAATGTGAAATTGATAATGTTGTATTGATTTGTTTCATAACCTAATTAGTATTCTTAAAGTAAATGGTGGCGCTATTTTTTTTTCAGAAAGAGCGGAATGTAATCAATCACAAGGAATAGGATCCTCAAAGAGTCATAACAGACCTGACGTCTTTCATAAAAATTCTGACTACTCGCCCAATTCTCCATTTTTTTTACAAATATGTTGAGTAAAACCACTGAAATTGTAAGGTGTTGGCTCAAACAATTAGTATCCCATCTCATGATCCGTCAAGGGTTGTCAATCTGCAATCTCTGACGAGACGAACAAATACGTCGAGTGAGGGGAGCTCGGGTTTCAAGTCGCGCGGGATTATGAATTTTATGCGCCGATTGCTGTGCTTTTTTAGTGAAGGACTGGTACTTATCGATGATAAAAACTTGACTTAAATAATTAAAAAAGTCGGGAGTAAAAATTTTAAAACAGAAATTTTACATGAAAAAATCGTTTTATTAAGTAGTTGTATTTCGATGTCAAACATTCAAACAAGAAAAAAACACATGATCATTTTCCTATCCTTAGCCCAATTCTTTTTTAGACACCACTTTCTTTACTATTACTTTTAACGTACAGGCACATCGGGTTCTGCTATTTTATTATCAGTACATTTTTAGGTATATTATTTATTGAGTACAGAGTACCTAATCAAACGAATGAGGTGCATTTTAAAATCAAACATCAAACATTTTAGACAAGTGAATATTTATAGCTAACAGCCTCTATGCAAATGTCGACAAATCCTACGCATCCCTAGCCCACGGAAGCTCTCGACTATAGTTTACGGAACAGCACGCCATTAGCATTGCAAATGAAACATGAAAATGGATTTAAAACGACACGCGGCCCAATAATCGTGTTTTGGGGTGGCGCGGCGGCGGCTGTGTTGTTTGCCATTTACATCTGATTTTGTGTGCGGTTTTGTGGCTGTTTATTTCCTGAAAACTAAGTAACGGTAATACAAGCGTCTGAAATTATAGATATATAGCGGTGGTTAAGGTAAACTTAACGCGATTGAAAGCTGACGACTATTTTAGCAGTTGTACCTAGAGATTTAACAAAAATAATGCCTCAGGCTTTGACTTATTGTGTAAATCGAATCTTTACATTTATTCTCCTAAGAACCATATATCAAGTTCGCTGAGAATTCTTCACTTCTACATTAATTCCCTAAATTAAAAATCGATGGAGAGATTCATTTTCTAACGCTCGTCAGAATATTTGCAACCGTTTTCTATAATTTTACAGCTGCTTATATTTTATATCCCTATAGACGGTACAATTAAAAGTGTAACAAAACAAAGCCGCGTCAGGGTGGGCTCGACGCATTGTCCCCCGGGGGCGTGGCGCACGTCCCCAGACACTGAATGCGTCACTGCGTTCGGTCAATAAAAATATTTTTTATATGAATTAACTGCTGGGTGTTAACTCATATCGATTTGTTCTTTTGTAATCGTTGTTTATTTCTAGCTTTGTGACGTTTAACTTTGTGCGATATCCGATCGACTTATAATTACGAATTGTAAAAGCAAATATGATATGTATAATGGACCTTTTATTTCATGTCAGGAACAGGCACCTCATTTTAAATTAAATATTATTATCGTTTCTGTTTCGCTAAAGGGAAGTGGAATGGTTCTGAATACAAGCACTTACCTATTTTGTGTCCGGCTGAACAGCAACATGGGTTTACTTATACACTAGAGTCTAGAACTATCTTGTTCGGACGAGTCGCTTTCCGGGGTCAGCAACTAGCCAGTGTATATAATACAGACCGGCATAATTTTACCGACGGTCGATGGATGTAATATTTCTTGATAGTCGTCATTATATTGAACTTCACTGCACTTGCTATCAGGTCCAGTATAGTCTCCATTTTATTGAAAAAATATCATAGTGTAATAAACAGGCGTGTAATTTCGTACTGCCTAGAAAATAAATCTGTATTTATAAACGACTAATGACTTCATGTCTAGCGCACTCCCTACACGAGCGACTTCTTTCGTGAAATGGAATCTGTTGAGCCAGGAGAAAAAAAAAAGAAGAAACGTACATTTTCAAAATTAGAACGTGCAATTCGCAATAAAATGAACATACAGAAATCAAATGTTTATCGTGAGGCTAGACAATGGCACAGAGCCCATATCACACCCGAGCTCCCATCACACGGCACCGCCCACAGATTAGCACCACTATTATACTATTAACTGCACATCTGTCCGTTTGTAAAGAGTGCTATGGTGACTATGTTTTAGATGTTTCAAGTAAAAATTTTATAATTGAGAAGCCAGTTTAAATATAAATACACTGATTTGCAAAAAAAACGGGCGGTTTGGATTTTAATTCGTTTTTAAAAAAATACGGTAGCAAAATGATTTCAATCATTTGTACATGTTACTGGCCGGTTTTAAAAATGCCGTGGTGTTTAAAACAGTACGTTCTAAATTAAAATTTTCGTTTGATGCTCGTTTTTACAGAAAACCACTTTTTATCCTACATTTTTGGTGCGAAGTTCCAAAAGATAATATCGGTTTTCATAACTTTTAGTCAATTTTTATGAATTTATTTCATATTCGTAATTGTCAAAGCTTCATTTATTGCTGTTTAGCTGTCTCAATAATGTTAGAGAAAGTGGTAAAAGCTACCAAAATTATTGCGCTGCTCGAAGAGGGCTGCAGCCAATGCTTCGTGGCTCAGAGGCTAAGTGTGAGTCGCTCGACGGTTCAAAGGACCTGGCAGCGGTATCAAGACACCGGTTCCGTCGAGAGAAGGCCTGGTTCTGGAAGAAAACCATGTACCCAACCACGGGATGATCGTTTTCTTGTGAGTCGCGCATTGAGAAATCGCAAGTATTCGTATGTGGACCTTAAGAACAACCTCGAAGAAGTAAGAAATGTGCATATTAGTCTATGGACGGTCAGGAGGAGGCTGCTCGCGGCCAATATACGCAGTCATCGCCCGGCCCGCGGCCCTAAGTTACTCCGTGAGCACAGAGTTGCCAGGCTTAGGTTTGCTCGAAATTGTGAGTCATGGACTCAAGAAGACTGGAATAGGGTATTGTTCTCCGATGAAGCCAGGATATCTCTGTTCGGTGAAGATCGACGTCGGCGAGTGCTACGAAGACGAGGAGAACGCTTTGCAGAGGCTTGTTTTGAAGAAATCACACCTTATGGTGGGGGCTCTGTTATGTTTTGGGCAGGAATAAATTCAATGGATCGTACAGAGTTAGTCTTCATTGAAAACGGCTCACTGACTGGACATCGATACATAACAGAAGTTCTTATTCCTCATGCACAACCCGCATTGGCCGCTTTAGGCGAAGACTCAATTTTTATGGACGACAACGCTCGCGCCCACCGGTCTGGCGATGTGGAAGCGTATGTGCCAGAGGTCGGCATTCGTCGTTTGGATTGGCCAGCTCGAAGTCCCGACCTCAATCCTATAGAGCATGTCTGGGACGTTCTGAAACGACGCGTGAGATCAGTACAACTGGCTCCGCAAACCATCAGAGAGCTGAACAATGTGATTACCGCGGAGTGGTTATTCCGCAAGCAAGTATCCGGGATATCCTCGCTAGCATACCCAGACGAATTCAAGCTGTGATTTCAGCTAGAGGGGGTCACACTCGATACTAAACATTTATCTGCTTTTACTTTATTAAAGAAAAAACAAACAAAAATCTTTGTTAACTTTTACTTCACGAGCATATGCACTACTAGCGAGCATACACTACTAGTGAATTTTAGCATTAAAACCAATAAATCTTATCAAAATTTTATGATAATACTGACGAAAACGATTATTTGCTTATTAATTTACAAAATTGTGAAAGTAAAACTACCTATAATTATCAAACAAACCAATAGTAACATTTGAAATGGTTCATTGCTTAGGTGCCCGTTTTTTTTGCAAATGAGTTTATATTGTTCCGAATTTGAATTGATATAGGGAACGTGCACGTCGTAAGCACTGCCATCTGGTAGCGCAATCTGACTATGTTTCAGCATATCGATACTTGGCATTAACGTAAAATATTCATTTAAAGGATGAAAAATAACATTTAATTTGTTGATAATGTATTGTTGTGTATCGAGATGCTCCAAACCATAAAAATAAACAAACCAAATCGTGTGAAATTGTATTATGTACCCAAGAATAGTACCTAAGTACTTACTTACATTCCATGTTTATGTGAAAATCGACAAAAATAATAAAAGCTGTATAAAATATACATAGTTATGAGTTCCAAAAGCATTTAAAAATGTCTCATTACGTAATTTATAAAAATTAAGACGTTTTGAAGATAATATTCGATACAAAAAATCTGTTATTAAGGGAACATAACCTCTTAATATGACTTAAATAACTAGCTCCCATCTAAAAAAAGCATATTCTGGACACGCTCAGTATCAATAACATTCGGCCGGAACAAATTGTTCTAGTTATTGTTTCTTTTTTAACCACCTGTGGCTCTAGTGTCGATTTTGTGCTGCCCTCTATATTTAGTGGACGCTCCCTGTGGTTTCGTTACTATACTGAGTTGTCATAGTTCGTATTTCAGGGCCATTGATGTATTAAAAACTCTAATACATACAATGTTCAGTGCTTAATTGTTTTTGGTTAAAACCTAACTTCACCCAGAAAATGTAGGTACGAAATTTTATTTTGTTATCAATTTTGTTGTTTATGGAGAGATATTCGTAATTAAAATTATGGAAGACGAATACTTAGTGATTTAGATATGGTTTTTCCAAATCTTTGTATCACAATAGCTCACATAAGAGGAGATCCATAAAAAGGTTACGAATAATCTTTCATAAAGTAGAGAAATCTCTGCCATTTTCGGACAATAGGGATGTCGGTCGTTTCCTCATCGAAAAATGTAGTTACCCTATTATATCCTAAAATACTGGCTATCATTCATAACCTTTTGTATTTGATGTCAAAGGGCAATCGAATTAATAGTTGTGCTTTTGACAGTGCATTTAGTGAACGTATTTTCCACAAAGTATTCTAATATGAACCTTAAAGCGCACGCTTCACGTGCGAATTTACAAAACCTTCATTTCTTTCACAAAGTAAAGCGAATTTATACTCTAACTCTTGTTGCAAAAGGAATAAAATGCAATGTGTGTTACTGAGACTAAATCCAGAACGCCATCTGACAAGGCATCTGCTATGTTGTAAAAGTAATCTTAGACATCACGAAATAAGGCGGGAAATTGTAGCGTAGTTGCTATAAAAAGAAAAACATTTGCACGACACGCCCAGCAGAATGGTAGCAGTATTTTTAGAATAATGCATTATAGTTTTAGAACACACGTCGTGTAATCTTTGACTTTGGTAACAACATTAATTTTGCATATTTAGGTATTTCATAGACTTTGGGGTTTTGATGCTACCAATTTCATAGGAATTAGGAAGGTATAAATATTTCGATCATTCATAAAAAATAATACCATGGGTAATCTACCTATCCGTCTTAGCTATGACCTTAGAAAATAATCTTGGTTTTTAAGAAATACCTACGATATTTTAACTACCTGATTATAGAGCTTGAAATTTCAAAATATATCTAGGCAAGCTATCAATATGTCAGAAGTAGATATGTTTTGACTAGGTATGGATAAAGTATTTTGCGTCTTCGTCTACGCTTCGGAGTTTTCGGTCCATGCTTTCGAAATATTTCATATACTTAAGGGTTTTACTTTAATTTAATATTTTATTCTTTTAAATTTCAAATAAAATTATAAAGTCTGTTATACTACAATAAAAAAGACTTTATGTCTTTCTATCTTTTAAAATTATATTCTCAATACTGAAATTGAATTGGGCCATATATCAAGAAATTACCGATCTAAAACCGTAAGATGCTTGCATGATTATACTGCCGTGCTAAGCTCAAAAGTACCTCATAAAATGTCGTAAACTTGATATTTATGCCATCTGATAAATAAAATCTGTGCTTAAAAAAATCACATCTAATGAATAACATAGCCAAATAGCTGTATATAAAAAAATACAAAAAACGTTAAGACAAAGATTCCCATCTCAGTTTTAGCTCAAATCACATACTTTGAGTGAAAAGAAAACTATATTTACAAAACTTCAATTTCCTCGAAACTAGCGTTCCTTGACACCGTTTTTGCGCTTAGCACGGCACTATAACAGTGGCCCGTATTATCCTACTGCAAGGCTTCTCTACTACTGAGTAGGCTTAGCCTATAATTCACCACACTAGCCTAGTGCGGGCTAGCAGACTTCTCTTACTATCGAAGTTCTTAAGTATAACTCCTAAGGACAGCATTAATAGATGCAACTCAATTTTGCTCTGAAGTGTGACGCTGTCAAATTAAGATTGAATTGAAATTGAAATTAATTGCATTTTAAGATAGTCGCTATTTCACATCAGCTCGAATGACATCGTAAGTTGCAATATGTAATGGATTTTGACAGCTAAGTTTTTTTTGTAACAACCAAGAATTTTAGTAGATATATTATAAACTTCTTGGTAACAACACTTACTCAGCTGACAAGCTCTTAAATGACAGCATAATCTTGGTTTATAAATAGTTAAGCGTCTATTTGAAATTTATCTCAAACGTGAGATTGATTTATTAATACCGCTCTATGTCCTAAATGTGTAGGTTTCCTAGATATGTTTTCCTTCACCATTGACTGCATTATTCGCCTACCTGATATTTTCCTTACTGCTCAAAAATCATAATTTGCTAACCAAATCGTTGTTCTAAAACTAATTTGGGCACAAATTAGAAGTGTTGTTGTATGCTATGTTGGCTATAAATATTTAATAAAAAATTCCTCTGGGATGTAAAACAAAAAATCGCTGATAACTTGATGAAGAATAGTGATTGGGCCCTTGTTTGATGTTATCACGACCAATTTATTGTGACGATATCTTATTATGATTACTTATGACAGGAATGAACGGTGATGTAATTATCATTGGAGTAAATTAGCATATATTAGATCGGAAGTTATAAATAATTATTAGTATTACTAAATGTGCTATGGTCGCAGGAGCTGTGCATATACCTAATACGTCAATTTAAAAAAAAACATGTGCTTATAGCTTAGTGGCTGATAGTAAATAAAACAAAAGGGAAAAAAAGAGTAAATTAGCTTCATCAGAATAAGAATTCCACAAACAATAATTTGTGATGTGCCGCTGTAGTAAATCCCTTAGGAATATACATCGAGTTAAGTGAATATTATAAAATAATTCTAGAAGTGCGTATGAGATTTTTTTAAGCCAAATAAGCTACTTATCCAGCCCAAACTTTGTACTCTCCATAATTACATTTTCCGCCTAGCTATAATAAGAACTGCTTTCTTCTGCAAGAGGGCGTAACAAATGATTTACTAAAAATGTAGTTATGTCTGTCGAGATATTAGATACATGACTACTGTTGGTAGGTCTCTCATAAGAGTCCGCCTGGGTGGGTACCACCGCAATGTCTATTTCTGCCGCCAAGTATCAGTGTGTATGCACTGTTGTGTTTTGGTTTGAAGGACATTGTAGACAATGTAACCACAGGATATAATGAGACTTGTGGTTAAAGAAACTTTATTCTCAAAAAAATATCATCATCAGAAATATCATCAAATAAATATAATAACATCTTATGTCTCAGGATGACGAGCGCAGTGGAATGCCACACAGTACTTTGTAACTCAAGGTGCTGGATGGTGTTTCTACTATTTATGGGTGGTCGTATCGCTTACCATCAGGCGAACGGCATGTTCGTCTCGTCATTCAATGCCATAAAAAAACATGTCAGCTATATTATTTCAATTCACGTATCTTAGGCCTATTTTGCTTATACGAAAGTAATCCCTTGCGCTACATATTCTACCGACTCTTGATTTAAGGAATCCTACTTCTTACAATCCTGGTACGTAATAATTAATAGATGAGTTGCTAGTGACTTCCTTCTTTTCCGGAGTAAAACACGGGCAACATCTATTAAGAACTTTCTACGTTAAAATTTGAAAATAAATACACAACCGTTGTTCTTATCACACATCGTTTAATAGTTTATATATAAATATACATTAATCAGCTGGAAACTTACATTAATTACACTATAATATTATACAATTTATATGAAAATCTGTACACGCCAAATAATACGGCAATTGGAAATCTGTTCAGTTTTTGCTAATTTCATATTTAAGTACTTGTTAATTAGACGGATTTATTTAGTATTGCTTGAGCTTGCATTTACACTGTCAAATACCAAAAGGAAAATCACATTCTATAATTTTGTCCGAAAGCAGAAATCAGAACCATGTAGATATTGATTATTAAGTGGTTTTAAGACCGACTATCCTCAGTATAAAAAAATTAAAACGTAAAGCAAGTAAAAGTTCCATCACAAATAATTAACAAATTTCCACAAGTTCTTAAAAAACTAAGAAAAATATAAAATGATAATTAGCTCGGTCGGCCATTTTGATTTGGATATCTTAAGTTGGCCGCTTGGCTCATGGTCGCCAACCTTGCGGACATGCTGGCATCGTACACACCCCGCCCCAACACCGGGTTTAAAATCAACGGATCCTGTCGATTATCCGGTAAATTCAGCCGGTTATCCGGTAAATTTAGCCGGTTTTCTGCGAGTTTTGAAGCACTTAGAAATGCAGACGTTTGCGATTGCAGTAAACTGCCCGGGAGAGGCTGTGTGGCTCTATCCAATCTGTATTGTAACCCGTTTTGCTTCTCCATTTGATGGTGTTGGGTTCTAACAGCAAATCTATTGACGTGGACCGGGATGGGGACCACGATTTTAGTCCCGGAGTTGTTTTTCCCACTGGAGTGACTGCCTGACGCGAGCCCGGCTTTAACTCGTTTCCATTTCGCACGACGATTTTGGAACCATATTTTGACCTACGAACAAAGAGTACTATGAAATTCGTGTTATTTTAATACAGAAAAAATCTGTAACAAAGTTATGAAGCATTGTCGGTTGCCAAAGAAAAGTTGATAGTGCCGTAACATCGTACGCCTAGAGAGAGTGTAAAAATGAAATTTTATTGTTATTAAAATGTAGACTATATACAATCAGGTGGGTACAATAGCTTTACTTAAAAAGTAGAAAATTTTGGGCACAAAACTTAGTTTTTAGGTTGCTATTTTTGGACGTCCCAATCCTTCATTCAACTGAACAAGCTACTAATCCTTATTGCAAACTAATTAATTTTGCAACAGTGAAAATTAAATTATATCTTCAAAATAAATGAATCACGCACCAATCTTTTTTGGCATCCATTTTATTTTACAAAAATATCACTATTTTTGAATTATAGGCATGATTTTTTACCGAAGCGTTACCTGAACTTCGCTAAGCTTGAGCGCAGCGGCTATCTGCGACCGTTCCGTAAGACTGAGGTACTTCTTCGCATGGAACTCCCTCTCGAGCTCGAGGAGCTGCTCTGAAGTGAAGGCGGTGCGTCGTCGCCGAGCCTTGTTCTCTCGCGGAGTGTCTGTACTCGAGTCTTCTTGGTCTGGTTCTGAATCATTACCTAGAGAAGAGAATTTTATTAATATTATCACTACATCAAGAATTTTATAGCATTTGCTTGGACGACACCGGACCTTGGTAGGTTAATCTATGAAATAGAGATTATATGGCTTACGATTACATGACACTGAATATAATGACAAGTTCTTTCAGTAACAGAAGAAGTAATAACTGAAGGCGTTCTTTAAAACGTTCAAGCTATTTTAAGCGCTGCTCTGCTTAATGAGCGTGCTGCTGAGCTCTGTCTAATAAATATTTCCTCGTAGATATGAGACAGTTAATGCTATTAGTTTACACATTTTCTATCCTCATGAATCGAATACATGTTAGTCACGCTACAAAAACGCTTAAACGAGGAAAGTCGAAACTAGGGTGTCGTTTACCCAAATCCGCAAACACGCAAAAAACCTCATTTTCATTTGTTATAAAGACAAATAGTCGTAGTGATGTGCCACGGTCCGTCAATGGTCGATAAAAAACGATGGCCGCCACGTCAGCGCCACGCCTTGCGGCTGTCCGTGCTCTTTATCAACTAATTTAATGATACGTCGCGAGAGAGATTCTGTTTGGGGTCGCCGGAGGACTTGGCTTCGGGTCGAATTATTGTCACTTAATGTTTGTGATGTTTGGTATGATATGTTTTATTCATAGGTTTCGTTCTTTGGAGATGAAACCAAAACCATTATATTGGTTAGTCAAACTGTTGGTTTACTACTCCAAATTATAGCGACATAGTTATATTAGGTTGGGAATAAAGTTTCTTCGCATTTTATGTGAGAACACAAGACTTATTTTTTCACATATAACATCAAGCTCTATAGATGATATTGGAAACAAGAAACTAATGTTATTGCTTCATATTTATAAAAACAGACTTTTGCGTAGAATTTAAACAACTTATTTAGTCGTAAGTAGCTTAATTATGTTATTATTAGAAGAAGACTAGACTGCCTCGGTGGCGTAGTTGTATTACAGTATGACTGCAAAGCTGAGGTCTCGGGTTCGATCCCCGGGTCGGGCAAAGTGATATTGAGTTTTTCAATTCAGTATCAGCCCGGAGTCTGGAATTTGTGCCCGATATGGCGATAGGCTCGCCCCCTATCACATCATGGGACGGAATAACGGCGAAAAGTGGGTGCACTAGTTTTTTTTTTTTTTTATTATGGCCATCTTCGGCTCATTAGGGACGGCTGCGGGCTTCCTCCGACTCACGTCTAAGTTGTCGTCCGCAAAGGGTGCACTAGTTGCGCCTCTGCCTACCCCTTCGGGGATAACAGGCGTGTGTGTGTGTATTATTAGAAGAAATTCCAGTAATTATATGTCTATTTAAAAAAAAAATCTAAAATGGCTGTCAAACAGCTAAACGTAATAATTCGTCTGGGATAAAATTCTATAAACTATGTCATATTTTAATTAACGGCTTCAGAACCTCATTATGATTATGTCAACAATTACATTTAAACTCTGAAATTGTTAAGATACACTTATATCATTAAATAAAGGTACATTTTTAATACCCTTTTTGAATTTAAATACTTTTTATTATCATTTTTATAACATCTTCTTTTATATTGTGTCAAGAATTTAGATCTAAAATGAGCAATCTACAATCTTATTTTTAAACTTACCTGTTAAATATAAAGCTAAATTATAGTTTTCTGCTTAACAACGTTGTTTTTAAAAACATGGTGCTAAACTAAGAACTCTTAAAACGTTTTTCATATATTGTATCGTGTATCTTTTTTCAAGGAACTAGGATACTAGAATACAAAGTTATGACGTGAACTAAACACAGTTTACTCATGTATTATATTATATTATTATTAGAATTAAAATGTTTGTAATATCGACGCCATGTCCATAGGCTCATCCTCAGCTTGACTTGTTCTAACATATAACATAAAATGTTCCTAAAACTTTAACATTTGAAACAAAAGACTGCAACCGAAGTTTACTCTTTATAAAAAATGCTACCCTCTTGCTCTAGATTTGCATTAAAAACGCATAACTTTCAAATACCTATTTATTCTTTTGTTAAGCGTATGACATGCAATTAACATTGTCTGCTCTATAAAATTATTGTAAATCGTGATTTTCTTAATTATGTTGTTAATATCATAATTATCATATACATATACATACATATACACTCACGCCTATTATCCCCGAAGGGGTAGGCAGAGGCGCAACTAGTGCACCCACTTTTCGCCGACATTCCATCCCATGATGTGATAGGGGGCGAGCCTATCGCCATATCGGGCACAAATTCCAGACTCCGGACTGATACTGAATAGAAAAACTCAATATCACTTTGCCCGACCCGGGGATCGAACCCGAGACCTCAGCTTTGCAGTCGTACTGTAATACAACTACGCCACCGAGGCAGTCATAATTATCAATGGCAATTAAATAAATGATAATAATAAATAAATCTTTCTTTAACCACATTTTTAAAAATATACATAAACAAAAGTGAACGATAATAGCTGTTGTAGTTAAAGTTGTGTTACATATATGAACGCCCTTCCTTCGGATATATTAACGTTACACAAAATTGACACTTAAATAATAATCTAACAATGATTTTAAATAAAACTTATAAAATGAATTACAATAAGGTCTACTATAGAATTATGTGCGTGTGTGTATGTGTGTGCTTGCGTGTATGTGTGTGAAATATGTTAAGTTATAGGTTTTAGAAAATTTTCCGATTCATCATACGACAAGGTAAGAGGTCAATTGGTTAATTTATGTTTGCATTCAATTATGTAGATTAACAATCTCGTGATGGACGGCAGCGTGGCAGGTAGGCCTGACTCTGCCGTTGATGCTGAGAGCGTTCTTTGATGTGCGGGGGCTTATGAGCCAACAACAGCAGACAGGCCACACTAGGCGGCACTGCGCAGGGGCGATTGCGGACGACAATTTAGACACTTCCATCGGAGGAACCCCGCAGCTATCCCTAATGCCCTGAAGATGGCACCGCCGAGTTTCAGTTGGTATGCCGTGATTTGTATCTACTACATAGGTTTGAGACTAAGCTTGGTGGTCGCCCGATGGTTTCACCTCTCCGGGTGGCTCAATATCGGGTCGTAAGGCACGGTAAACCCAACATAACTACTCAACCGCCCCCCTTGGAGGCTGGGCGGTAGTAATAAGTCACTTTCTCCGCAAAAACGAAAAAAAAAATGATTAACTATAAGGGCGGAGTATCAAAGAAGCTACGTCATAATAATCTTTATTAAATACATTGTGTGTTACTTATTCATAGTAGCACAATGTATTTACTTAAGATTCTTTAATACAACCTAAATATAAATTTATTTTGTTTTAAACAAAATCGACATTTAACAACTTCTAAAATATAATACTGAAATGACATATTACTATGTTTCTTTAGTCTTCTTACCCTTTGGTAAGAAGCCCCCTTGTGTCTCGACATACAAAAATCAAGAGTCTGTTATATTATGTAACTGCTATAGAAATTTTGCGATATTTAATAAGTTTTATGGGTCTGTAATCCTGAATAGGCAAGAAGCATCACTTTATATTTATTTTAAACATTCGTCGATTAGTGTCAAGTGCCCTGGGTTGTGACAAAACTCAAATTTTCCCGACACGTATCACATTAATAAAACACAAAAAGATGTATTCAATTTACATGTGCAAACGTGCATTTTCCACGAATAAACCATAAAACGGACCCTTTTAGCAAATAAATATATTTATTTCTTATGGCCGCCTCAACAACGATTGACAGTTATCGAGCGCGCCAAATGAATTGTAAAAACATTGCCAACACAATTTACATAACCGAAAAAACACACAAAAACTCTTATTGCGTACAAAATAGGGCGTCGTTTCGGTGTCTACGAGAGGCAATACATAACATGGCGGACGCATAAAGCTCAGTTCCCGCCGTTGCGTCGCGATCTGAATTTTAAATTTCGAATTTGGAACGCACTCGCCGGCCGAGCGGCGAGTTAAATCGATCGTGAACGTTGAAATGCAATTTCATTAGAAATCGATATCGATGGACGTCGATAAGCGCACAACACTACTCCGGTCACGTAACGGCTCCGTTTAAATGTTCACCGTGGCTCATTGTTGAAAATGTTAAAACGTGAATTTAAAGCGTGATGGACGTAAGAGCGTTGCGATAAAATGTGTGAAGTATTGTTTTCCTTTCGCACTTTATGTGTTTATCAAAAATTGCAGCATAAAAAATAAAAGCCGTAAAAAGTGTGTGGAACACGTCCAATGTTTTTAGCTGATAATGCATTTTATATGTGTGATACCGATATCTCCGTCTGTGGCTACTATTTCTAATATCTTCAGTATTATTTAAGTACACCACACTGAATCAAGGTTAAACCAACGCTTAATTATTCTGAACTGTGGAGCAATCTAAAATGGACATCTTAATCCCGTCTCTACATCTTAAAACCTTCATAGATGACGTAGAACTCTGATCTTATTTGACCAAGGGGGGTTGTAGGAACGACGCCTAAGCTCTATGAAGGATTGTCTAAACCTGTGAATCTAAAAGCACTTTTGCAGTTTCGTAGTACTATTGCTATTACAAATACGCGACTAGTGTCACGTAGGATCGACGCATAACTGCTATCGATTACATTGCTGTTGGGATAGCGAAATATCGCGTTTCAAATAGCATTATCAATCATAAGTTTAGTAAAATAAGTTTCAATCTCAATTGTTGGCTGTTTTCACTTGCGCGGTATTAGATAGGTAGGACACTATTCCCGATGTTATGTCTATGAAAGGATCTATCCTTAGACTAACAGATCTATTATGGATACGCTACTTTTTATCCCAGGAAAATATAATGCAGGACTTTTATCCCAGAAAACCTTTTTAACGCGTGCGGAGCCACGGGCAAATATCTAATATTTTGACGTAACTCTAGTGAATGCAGCCGCAGAAGTGTTTTATTTTTGCACTAAGTCCTACTAATATTTTGTTTATTTTTAAAATGTCATGGAGTACATTTTACCTTCTTAATCTTAACATAGTATAAAACAAAGTCGTTTCCCACTGTCTGTCCCTATGTATGCTTAGATCTTTAAAACTACGTAACGGATTTTGATGCGTTTTTTTTAATAGATAGAGTAATTGAACACGAAGGTTTTTATGTACTTTTAGCCCGGAAAAACTTATTAATGCGGGTGAAGCTGCGGGCAAAAGCTATTTTTAATTATAATTCTTTTCAATATTTAAATAACATACTGTATAGATTATTATGACTGATTAATAGCGCTATAAAAACGAAACGCACCAATGACAGTAATCATATTCGACCCTCCGATAGATAAGATGAGGTAAGGATAAGGTATTCGTATCTATCTTAGTTTATATAAACACATAGAACCATCAAAAGTAAGCATTTTAACTTTTAATATGGTTGGATTTTAATTGGTGTATTGCTACTGATTGTTTCATAACTCTTTTTATAATTTGCGACGAATCCTACTAATATTATAAAGGCGAAAGTTTGTAAGAATGTATGGATGTTTGGATGTATGGATGTAAGGATGTTTGTTCCTCTTTCACGTAAAAACTACTGAACGGATTTCGATGAAATTTGGCACACGGGTAGATCATGTCCTGGATTAACACATAGGCCACTCTTTATCCCGGGAAAATATAAACCGGGACTTTTATCCCGGAAAAACTTTTTAATGTGGGCGGAGCCGCGGGCAAAAGCTAGTGTTTAATAATGTGTAAGCACAAAGATAGCGCCTCTTCATATCATATCAAGCTACAGTATAAATGGAATCATGATTGATTTGATTTGATAGCGCCTCTTCATATCATATCTAGTTACAATATAAATGGAAATAGTACTCTCCTGGGTTAGTATCCACTTTGTCATATAAAACCTGCATGAAATTACAGCTTACGTTTCGTATTTGAGGGAATTTCGCGGAGCCTCAAAACACTCCTTCCAGTCCTGCTCCATGTTCTTTACTTTAAAGCCAAAAGCACATGCCTGATACTTTAGACTGTGTACGTGGGTAGCGGTAACTTAGCATCAGGTGACCATAATGCTCCTTTCAAATTCATGCTTCTCTCCTCTTTTCATGTACCGTGACCAAACTGCAAAAGCTTCTCATATTTTAAATAAATTTTATACGAAATCCGTTAAATTGGCAGGCAATACATAGTTTAAGGTTAATGGGTTTGCTAAGATTTAAAGTCCCACGCGCTGTTTGTCTATTTGAGTGATGAACGAGCGAAAGCTATCGAGACCTTGATTTAATGACCACACGTGTTGTGCAGTTTAATCAAACATTGAGTCGATCTGTTTAACAATTGTAATTGAGTTACAGGCACGGTCACAGGACATGCCTGACCTGTGACGTAGCACTTGTGCCGCATTTGACGTAAATTTAAAATTGGAACGGTTCATATTTTTTTTTGACTTTGACGAAGATTACTGTCATTTTTTTTTCAAATTATAATAATTGGCATTGTAATTGGCTGTCTAATTTCAAATGTTTTCTTAATGTTTCCTTTTTTCGTTGGGCAATCATCAAGTCGTGTGTCTTAACAGGTTATTTGATCTTTATATTACCAAGATATTATTAGCTGCTAATTTTTAGTAGACATTTTTAGTGCAAAACTAAGCTTTAATAAACGTCAAAGATTCTTAACAAAATTAACGCGTTTTTCTATAAATCTTAAAAGAATATTTTTACTGTTATTTTATAGCTGAACTATTTCAAAATTAGTTTGACATTCGTCTTCATGCTGTAGCAAAAAAAAATCTGTTTCAACACATGACTTCAATGAGTGCATTCAAGTCATGTGTTGAACCAGAACCACCTAGTGAGGTGGTAAATAGAATTGTGCAATTCAGATGATATTTTTGTCGGAAGAGTTTTTGCTACTGGATGCATATCTACGTGCCGACGAAATAAATGGATAGGATTAACTTAAACACCAATCTTCCCCACTCATAGCTGATGTCTTATCCTCTCCCAATGACCGTCCTGAACCGCAGTCCGTAACCCGTTAGTGGGTTGCCCTCAACATGGTCAATTAAATCAAGGGTTGCGAGCGCCTAAAGCGTTCACCCTAAAGTCCGGTATGTTCATATAAGCCGACATTCGACAGGCTAACAAACGGTAAGCCAGGCAAAGAAAGGATGCATATTGGCTTACCTATACCAGAGCGTGAATAGTCAAAAATAGCCAAGTGTAGGTCTCACAACTGCTGTGGCAACTTCGCTTAGAGCCTTGAATGAAAAGCACCTTAATGCCCTGTTCCCTTAGTTAAGGTTCATGATGCCCTGAACCAATTACTCTGGAAACAAACAGTCCCGCTATTTATTATAGTGCATCCGCTTCTCGCCGTGCGTATTCCGTCCCGTGATGTGACAGCGGGCGAGCCTATCCCCATATCGAGCACAAATTACAGTCTCCGGAATAAAACTGATTAGAAAAATCCAATATCAATTTGCCCGACCCGGAGATCGAACCCGAGACCTCCTCAGTAATGCAGTCATACCATAATGCAACTACGCCACCTTGTATACAATTAGTACCTTGAATACAATTGGCTATGATTTAGAGACTTTGTCGCGCGACAGGCTTCTGAAGCAAGTGAAGCCGCTGGTAACACCTAGTGATAACTAATGTGGGATATTGCAAAATAAGAAAATGGTTTTCTTTAAGCTTGGTGTATATTTAAGTCTTCTACGACTTACAGCTCACGTCTTACTCCATTTCATATCAAACGACTACTACTCGTTTTTATTTAAAAATATTCCTCTCGACCTTCTCTTCCTTATTTAAACATTTAAACTTCCTCTTTCTCTCTCACTCATTATGCACTTCGTTTCACGCACACGATACGTTCCGTTCATAAAATTTATCCTACACTAATATAATGATAAAATATCAGTTTTTGTATCATAAAAATGTTCAGGGACATGCGAAAGACATCTTGATGGTAAAGCAGTGGGAATGTAAAATCGATCACGATATTTTGGTTGACTAACTCACACTTCCGAGATATTTCGCTGGATTCAAATTAAGAACTACTTACATATACATACATATACATATACACTCACGCCTGTTATCCCCGAAGGGGTAGGCAGAGGCGCAACTAGTGCACCCACTTTTCGCCATTATTCCGTCCCATGATGTGATAGGGGCGAGCCTATCGCCATATCGGGCACAAATTCCAGACTCCGAGCTGATACTGAATAGAAAAACTCAATACCACTTTGTCCGACCCGGGGATCGAACCCGAGACCTCCGCTTTGCAGTCGTCCTGTAATACAACTACGCCACCGAGGCTACATTTCATAACAAAGTTAACGAATTCAGTATAAAAAAAACTACCAATGTAATAGTCATATTACGCAAAGCCTAATAAGTATTTAACTTATGATCATAAAATCAAGGATTATTACAATCTCGGCAATCTGGAACGAACTGTTTCCCAAATCGTAACTGCTAACGTGTCCTTCCAATAGGCAGCTGACAAACCCTCGACAATTTAACGCAAAATGTCAATTTCACGGTACAGATGTGTGAGATCGCTCTTCAGACAAGTACGCGCGTCTAATTGCTGATTTGTGACGTGATTCTAAAGATTACTGGGATATGGTATTGGCATTTTGTGACGTTAGAATTATGATAACGCATAGTTAAAGAATTATTGCAAGATTCTGTTGTATACGACATTACAACGTCTATATAATATAATGTTTTTTGTTGTATGTACCTACAACATGTGAGGGATGTTCTTTCACCTTTCAGCCTTCATTTCATTCCAGATTGTTGCAAGTCATGTGCTAGAATATTACATTCTATTGTAGTTTTGAAGCAAAATCATTTTATTTGTCAATTACAAAGATTTACCAGCATGAAGATAAAGATAAATGACCGAGAATTTATGTGCAAGCCCGGATATCAGTGTCGCTTATCTACGAATCAGTTACTCAGCATCCGAAGTACCTACCTACTTGTCATCTCGAAGTTATAGTAGGCAATTTTTCAGCTCGCCTAACCGCCGATTTGAATAAACGATCCCATTTTTTTCGATCGATCGCTAAGTTGCACTGGAACTAAGGCCTAAACCCTCTCAGTAGTAGAGGAGGCCCGTGCCCAGCAGTGGGACAGTATTTAATACAGGGCTGGTATTATTATTATATTAAGTTGCACTAATCAGAATAAAATTATTTTATACATCTTACTTACATTTCTAACATATTTTTTTTATGATTTCTTTGGTTTGTTGTCGGGGATCATAGATTAAGATTGGTATTTTTTATTGAAATCCGCCATTATTAGCCCCAACACTTATAGATGACTGGCTTATACTTGACTGGCTTAGCGTGATTGAGTTACAAACATTCATCCATTTGCATTTGTAATGGTAGTAAGATAGATACCTACACTTCACGCATCTTCAGAAGAATGGCTGGCTGATCTCTATTTAGGAATATAAAATTAGACTATCATTGTAATCCCTTCTGTATCCCTACAATTGCCTTGACCAGTCTGCTAAGCCAGCTTATTTATATGTTTTGCGTGTTACCGTCTACGTGACCTCTTAACTATTCTACGTGTTTAATTGCCACACTATACTAACGCGTGCCAGCGGAACCAATTCATTGATTAATTAGTTAATTGGCTGCAAGCCTATTTCCCAACATGAGTGTAGTTGCTGGCTATTCTATTTAAGTGTCTTTAAAAAGAAGGGTTTATATTATACGGCAGGGCTATCTATTTTTATTATAATACTCAGAGTAATCAGAATCTTTTATTTTTTTAGGTTAATCCGGCAAATAATACCTAAAATTGAAAACCCCAGTGCATTCCACCACATACTTCAACAAATCGTTCTCCGTACAAGCTGCTCGGCTTTGGAATGCTCTGCCAGTTACGGTGAGGAAGGCGAAATCCCTGCCTATTTTCAAAAAACAGGTCAAAGAGCATTATCTAAGACAAAATGAAGACATTATCAATTTATGAATCTTTTATCTCGGTTTCTATATCTATTTAGGTATATATATGCATGTATATGTTTATATGTATGTATTTATACAATATTTGTATGTATTTATATCTGTAATATTTGTATGTATATATCAAATAATTAATCATATACGTAATATAAGTCGTACACCTTATGCTGCCCCATATTAATTTATTTTCCGTTTTCTCTTTTGTCCATCCCATGGTTGTCTGTAAGAGATTGCCTTGTGCGATAAGACCGCCATTTGTACTTATTAATTTTTCTTTTTGTCCTATGTTTTATTTCTCTGGTGTACAATAAAGTATAAATAAATAAATAAAACAGCGATAGTCTATTTGTGTGTGGTATGCGGCGGCGCATGTTCGCAGGTGTAACATCCAAAGCACACGCCTCTGACTTTTTAAAAGTTATGTGTATTCTTGTGAAATATCGCTTGCTTTACCAGTGGACGAAAACATCGCGAGGAAACCTAGATGCCTGAGAAGTACTGTATCAGAATTTCGAAGGTATCAGAAGTTTTCCAACCCCACTAGGTCAGTGTGGTGGACTAAATCCTCTCAGTAGTAGACGATGCCCGTGCCCAGAAGTGGGCAGTAATACAGAGCTGATGTTATTAATGTAAACCAGCTAACAATCAAGAGGTCACTTAAGTGATCTGACTTAGCCGTAAACACTAGCAAAGTCAAGGTAGGACTAGGAACAAATTCGTCCCACGTTCACAACGACATAATATTAAGAATTACGGGTTTAAAACACATCGGAATAGCTTTAGAAGCAATCAACGTTTATCAACGCTATCACTTATAAGTTCTCCATCTTGGTAGAATGTCATGGACAGTCATCATAGACAAGGATCAAAGTATTGTTGTGTAGTTAAAAGGACATTGTTGACTGGATACTGGGCATTATCAGACCCAATGGCGGCCTTAGTTCAGGACGACCCACGCAACCACCCGAGGCCTCGCGCGGTGCCTTGCCTGACTTTTATTTACATGATGCCCACTTTGACTGACTGCCTCGGTGGCGTAGTTGTATTACAGTACGACTGCAAAGCTGAGGTCTCGGGTTCGATCCCCGGGTCGGGCAAAGTGATATTGAGTTTTTCTATTCAGTATCAGCCCGGAGTTTGGAATTAGTGCCCGATATGGCGATAGGCTCGCCCCCTATAACATCATGGGACGGAATAACGGCGAAAAGTGGGTGCACTAGTTGCGCCTCTGCCTACCCTTTCGGGGATAACAGGCGTGCCGCGTGAGTGTATATGTATATATGTATGTATACCCACTTTGACAACCAACAACAAAGCACGATATGATTACATAATTTTTTTTCATTCGGCCTTATTTCTTATTTTTCTTGCTACCCAGGCGTCGCTTTGGTTAAGGTTGCCACTGATAAAACCTGACAACTTAGATATGTCTCCAGCCGACAGCGCATACCAGGCAGTTCTTTGTAATTCCAAATTCGGCTAGTGTTGCTGCTGTTCATCAGCAATCATGGTTAGGTACCATCACACGAACAGTTTCACGTCAATCAGTTGCATAAATATGAAAATCCTCCTAGCCAGTTTCGGCCACGGTGGCCAATCTCAACGGAGATCAGCCAGGTACGCAGGAGATATTATAGTGCACAAGTGTGTGCGCAATACATAGGGGCACTCCCTATTCCTTCACTCTCATAGTCCGGTGAGACGGCAATCCGACATGACTGGAGAGAGATCAGGCGCAGGACCAACGGCTTTACGTGCTTTCCGAGGCACGGAGGTATCACATCGACAACTTCCTGACTCCGAGCTGCGACTGAGTAATTTTAAAGATGGAAAACCCAGTCACAATATTTTTGGCTCGACCCGGGATTCGAACCCAGGACCTCAGCGCGCAAATCGTACTCGTAACGCATACGCAATACACCGAGGCAGTATTATTGCATAAATAAATAATACTTTAAATAATCGATTGTAATGAAAACTCCAGTAATATTGCAGTTATAGCACATAGAGCTATCTTTAGGGTAGGCCCATGTTCAGATGTGAATGCATGTGGCTGATGATGATGATCATGATTGCACTTATGTTAAATAGATTTACTATAATCGAAGTGAATCAATACATTCAGATTAATAATTATAGAGACTGGCATCAACTATGTCCATTAGTAGGTATTTTGTAATGAATGTGAGGGAAAAAACAGATATTTATTGTCGCTAGATTTCAGAACAATTGATATTTTGCATATTATTTATTTAAGAACTTCACATACAAATGTATAAAGGCGGACTTAATTTATTATGTTGATTATCTATTCTAATTTCTTCATATTCTACCATAAATGTAGAGTCAATTTAAACATAAGCATTTACATTTTATAAGGTTTAAAGTCCCTATCGTTATGTTTTTAAACAACTAATTACATATAACCTTAGTTTTAGCTCATATCACAGCCAGATTTTTTTTCTAGAACTGCTGTACGACGCAAATTTATCATTTACTTAACTAGTTTTCTTTATACTTTATAAAATACCACATACGTCTCATGAATAACTCGCCTTAAATCATCTCCAATACCTATACAAATATACTTACAAAAATCTAAATCACTGCGTCGTATATCTTTATTAAATAAATATTTTACATACTCAAGGAGACCAACCTTGTGCATTGTCTTCTCCACCATCGCTCTCTTCACTCCCAACACTCACTGGACTCTCTCTCTTCTCTCTGTTCTCCTCCGCGTTCTGTCCCGGCGTCCCCAGCATCCGCGACAACCACGGCTCATGGTACCCAAGCAAAAAGGGAAAACTGACGCCATTCTGCAAAAATGGTGCATAGTACCGCATCCGGTTCAGTTCCAATTTTTCGGCTTCGTCGTCGTCCGAGTTTCTAGAGTGCTCCGATAAATTATTCTCGATGTCGATCTCAGGCGATTTTCTGTCCGTGTTGCCAATTATTGATTCGATCGAAAATGGTTTCGGTTGCTTCTTCTGCGTTTGCGTTTCGACGATTTCGGAGTCCATCTTGAATTATTAGTTATTTTTTGTGTATTCACACACTGGTTTAAAATGTCTGATCAAATGTTTACTTACAAAAATAATGTCATCATTTTTAAATATTACTTCGTTTAATTTACCAAATTTTAAAACTATATCCGTTTCTTTAACATTAATTAACACTATGTTCACACGTTCACGACTTCATACACATTCTAAAATTCAAATTTGATTTTGGAACGCGCCACGCGTCCGTCTGCCGCGGCAATCACGCTGTACTCATTCTTGCCATAACCGCTTCCCGCCACGCCCACATACGGGGTGTAGTCACAAGATAATTTTGTTTTATTTAACCACTGCACTGTCGCTGAAGGAATATAAGCTTTATCACCGAAGTCATAACGTCGCCTATCATTATCCATATATTGTATTCACTAAAAGCCTACGTGCACCCTTAGTATTTAGAAAATAATCCTTACCTACCAACAGATAAGAATCAGTTTTGTGTATCTATAGCGGTATAAAGCTATATTTTACCATGATACAAATATGTACTTTGAAGTCATAGAGATAAAGTTGAAATTAGTTTTCATCAACTATTGGATAAGGCTTATAAGATTCAAGCCTGGAATGATTAAGAACTCTTTTGTGTGGTGTGAAAGAGACGACGATAAGTAATTAAGTGGTACCAGAGAAAGATAGCGTACGGCACATTTGTGGAGGCAGCGTGCGCTGGTAATTGGTGGTGATCATAATGTTTTGCCTGTGTCAGCGGTCTGTGTTAACTTATCGTGTGGTGCCTCGTTTGAAAAAATACAATCATTTTATTATCATTCATACCAAATTTTGGTTCAACTTTTTTCTCATATTTGTTTAACTAGCTTTAGCCCGTGGCTCCGCCCGCTATAAAAAGTTATTCCGGGATAAAAGTCCCGCTTTATATTTTCCCGGGATAAAAAAGTAGCCTATGTGTTAATCCAGGACATGATCTACCCGTATGCCAAATTTCATCGAAATCCGTTCAGTAGCTTTTGCGTGAAAGAGTAACAAACATCCATACATTCTCTCAAACTTTTGCGTTTATAATATTAGTAGGATTAGTAAGATTTTGTTTGTATCGATATTATCTTAAATGATATTGGTCGGCATAAAGTATTCGATTATGACATCTGAATCAAAAAAATAAAAACATTTCCTAATAGAGCCCTTATTAAAGAAATCCAAAAAAAGAAATGAATGACCTTTCTAAGTAATTATAGTTTCACACATATCTGCACATTATTTTCATATTCATTCAGATTTTGTCAAATGAAACTGTGTGTATTCCTTCCTACTTATACCCTTAGATTAACCCCTACAAAACTACTAAGTTTTTGCGCGCAGTCATCTGTCTGACATCAATGTCTTAAAAAAAACAGTTCTACGATAATTAAGTAGCCTGACGCATAAATTGAACCCAGAACTTCCAAAGCAACTCATATACGTTTCCGCAAGACTAAGGTGACCATTGAATAAAATTCAAAGTATTACTCTACATAATATGATATTTAAATATTTTGTAATTAAATTATAATTAAAAGACATGTCCAAAAACGAGCTTAAAATTCTAAACAAGACAGTTTATATATATTTGGATATAACTGCTAAAAATAGCCTTTTATAATAAATCGTTTAATTTTAAAAACCTCCTATTTTGAGGTTTATGTAATTTTATTTTGCAACTATACTCAATATAAACGTTTTTAAAAAAGTTAGTTATAAATGGAAGGGTCTAAAAATTTTTTTGGATCTAAGATCCATATTCTGTCCCTTTAATATCGCTAAAGCTTGAGCCTGGTTAGATTTTGAGGTCCAGCACCCCTACAAAAAGCGGACATCTTCTTTAACTTTAAAACTGTTGGTCTGATTTATTCTAGTTATACAAAATTAATAAAAGCATTGAAATTACATTCAACTCATTAATATTCCGATATCAATTCCGTAGTTCCTCGATTCTAAGTAGAAGATTGGTATTGTAAAAGGTAGGTACTTCTACGAAAGGTTAGTCACCAATGCCTGTTACCATTGTTTCTTGGGCAACATGATAACTGAGGAACTGAAAACTCAGTAAAATCCTACTAATATCATAAACGCGAAATTTTGTAAATATTATGTATAGCTTTTGCCCGCGGCTCCACCCGCTTTAAAAAGTTTTTCCAGGATAAAAGTCCCGCTTTATATTTTCCCGGGATAAAAAGTAGCCTATGTGTTAATCCAGGACATGATGTACCCGTGTGCCAAATTTCATCGAAATCCGTTCAGTAGTTTTTGCGTGAAAGAGGAACAAACATCCATACATCCAAACATCCATACATTCTTACAAACTTTCGCCTTTATAATATTAATAGGAAATAGGATAGTAGGATATTTATTCCATTATGTGAAGGAAAATAGTGAGTGGTGTGATGATTTATCTACCCTATACCTAGGTGAGGGAGCTTGTGTGTTGAGAAATCTTAGAATTAGGTGATAGCAAATGGTGCGTTTTAATAACGTCATATTCAAAATTAGAACCTTGCTTCTGCGTTGTGGAAACTCCAGACTATGAAATACTAAATCACCCGAAAAACTTTAATTAAAAATACATACACACCTCACGCCATTTATCCCTATGGAGGTAGGCAGACTTGTGCAACCATTTTTTTTTAAACCTATTTCGTCCCATAATGACATACCTAAGGGTCGAACCTATCGCACTCTCGGGCATAAATTGCAGACTGCGGACTGATACTGGATAGAAAAATTAAATAAGCCAGCTACTCGCCCTTGCAAGATAATCTGTATCTTTCTGTTATCGTAAACGCAGCACGTTGGCTAACGGCGATCATCATTAAACAGCAATTTGCCCCCTCCGCCACTTAGTCGCCACCCTCTACAAATTGATTGTGGCCATTTCGCACTGAGGCGATGTCTGACGACATTTCTCTGTTAATCGACTGTTATCTCATGAATATGTTTGGTATTTTTAAGTATATTTTTAAGTATATTTATTTCTCCACAGTTTGTACAATTACAATAGCACATAATATAAAATATGACATATAAACCTGTGGAGACTGGTGCCTGATCTAAGATTACCTTGTGTTACAGGTCACCAGGACTCCACCTTCGGAACTTACTATGCTAGACAAAAATTTTAAATTAAAAACTAAAAAAAAAATTGTGTTTGTGTGTGTGTGTGTGTGTTTATGTTTGTGTGTGTGTGTGTGTTAGTGTGTGTTTTGCGATGCTTTCGATACATTTCGTATTTTTAAATATTTTTGTGTTTTTTATATTACATGTGAATCCCTTATGCAAAATTAATGATATTTGTGACGTGTCATCATAAAAGATTCCATAAGAACTAGTAGTTATAAAAATCAACGTCGTCGCCTGCGCACTTTCTAATATCGTAAAAAATTAAGTAGTTCCAAATATTTTGCGAAGTCATACTTACAATTTATTTACGAAATTGGTAAAAAGTGATTCTTCTATGTAGAATATCTATTACCTATAGACTGCAAGACATATGTGTATTACAATCTACGTATTATTAAACAACAAGATTCCAGCAAGAATTAAGTTGATGCATAACATAATATTTACATTAAAACAGTTTACGGCCATTTTAAACATTCGTATCGTTCGGCTTTAATGAGTTATAGTATATAGAATTTTGCCCGCGGCTCCGCCCGCGTTAAAAAGTTTTTCCGGGATAGAAGTCCCGCTTTTTATTTTCCCGGGATAAAATGTGTTAATCCAGGACATGATATACCCGTGTGGCAAATTTCATAGAAATCCGTTAAGTAGTTTTTGCGTGAAAGAGTAACAAACATCCATACATCCAGACATCCATACATCCATAGATACTTACAAACTTTCGCCTTTATAATATTAGTAGGATGAGTATAGTTACGAGTACATGGAATAACATACAGAAGGTTCAATTACAAACTCAATGTCAAGGTGTGCAGCATAATGGCTTTTTTTTTTCATGGCCATCTTCGTCGCATTAGGGACGGCTGCGGGCTTTCTCCGACTCACGTCTAAGTTGTCGTCCGCAACCGCCCCTGCGCGTACCGCTGTTGCGGTTCTTCTCCTGTTGTTGCGGGGGCTCAGAAGCCCCCGTACACCGAAGGACGCCCTTGGTGTCCGAGGCAGCGTGAGACACGCTGCCGTCCATCACGGGGGTCACAGAAGTTGGCTAGACTAATAGGTGGGCGGCACCTCCCGCCCACCCGTGACCCCCAGCATAATGGCTTGCCATCTTTTGTAATTCTATCTTCTAGAATCTAGGCGGACTATTAGTACTATTACTATTTATGGGCGTTAATCACTAGGCGAGTGGTTTAGGTACTATTATCTTCATCGTAAAATAATACCGAGGGAATCTATTAAAGCACAAATTATGACAAAAAGAACGTCTTCATTCCACACCATTATAAATTCTATCTAGATACATCAATACAATGTGTAACAAATAATTTGCATGCAATTGCTATTACATATTCTAACAAGAATCACTGGCGCCATTAGTTTTAAATTCCCTCACCAGTCACCACGGTCGTCGATGTCATTGGATGACATTTGACATTAACAATTGACATAGCGTTTTCAAGTCGAGTCTCGTATGCTGTTCCCACAAGATGTCCGTTGAATTAGCTTCCCAAATGTACTTCGCGTGCTGAATGTCTATTAATAATACAAACAATAGATCATTATACACCGCTTCAATGACAGTATGGCTTGGTAAGTGAGATACGAGAAATGATTTCCGTAATACTATATATATATTTGACCGCCAATGTTTACAGCTAAATTTCTAATATATTTTTTAAATTACAGTGTAAAATTAGGTTGTATTTTAATTTTAAATTGAATTTTATATTTCGATCACCGTTAGCTTTGTCATACAGGTAGTTTCCTTAGATTAGAGTTTTTTTCCAAGTCAGGTGGACGTCAGTAGAACCCTTTCTACATTTTCGCCTTGACAGGGAGTAAAATCGGAGGAGACCCAGTATTAGTAAAACTTTGAGTTCCAACAAAAGATTTTTAAAATATACTTAGGGGATAAAATAACATTAACCATGTTCAAGATTTATTGAAACGTCGCGTTCGTAAACAGTCTCATTATGACGATGACATCAATCTAATTCTACAACACTAAGAAATTAAATCCTCCTAGCCAGTTTCGGCCACGGCGGCCAATCTCAACGGAGATCAGCCAGGTACGCAGGAGATATTATAGTGCACAAGTGTGTGCGCAATACACAGGTGCACTCGCTATTCCTTCACTCTCATAGTCCGGTGAGACGGCAATCCGACATGACCGGAGAGAGATCAGGCGCAGGACCAACGGCTTTACGTGCTTTCCGAGGCACGGAGGTATCACACCACCAACTTCCTGACTCCGAGCTGCGACTGAGTAAATTTTAAGATGGAAAAACTCAGTCACATTTTTTTGGGCTCGACCCGGGATTCGAACCCAGGACCTCAGCGCGCAAATCGTACTCGTAATGCGTACGCAATACCACTACGCCACCGAGGCAGTCAAATAACAACATATTATATAACACTAAGAAATAACAACACATTAAACAAATTTAAATAAACAATAAAATTCACCATGACAATTTACATTTAATATCATCCCACAAGTTTTAAGCCCCTCGGTGAACTATTAAAAAAAATAACCCCGACTCAATAGCCGACACGTCCTAATCTAATATCCACGTGTAATTTACTTAACAAATCTCATAAGCGGAAATAAATTCACATTGAGCGCCATTACGCCGACCCTCGCATAAATCTTCGGCACATTAATGCAACAATAAAATTAAATATTAAAACACGCTGTGGATGAAACGTTGAAGAGTTCAAATTGTGTTCCGTAATCAAATTTCATCCTTCTCACTCCAATCGTCTCACGTCTGACGGAGATGGCTATAGTTTTGTACATGCGTATGGAAGATAAGTTGAGTAATGAGCGCCATCACGCCCTGCAATCAAGTATCCGGGTTGCGATTGGTCGATAAACGGGGTTCGAAATTTGAAATAACCGTTTTTTGTACGTTCGTTTGTAATTTTGTTTCATTAGCGCGGCGGCGATGTGCCGCGACGCTGTTTAATTCTGTAATTAGGTCTTAATGTTACGGAATTATGCTCTAATTTGTTATTTTCCTAGCTACCATGCATCATTAACTTCATAATGAGATATTACCTACAGTATTTACTTTTAATTGAGCTTCTTCATCAGATTTTAATTTTATTAGTGTCTTCTATAAATAAAGGAAGTTTGGAAATTATTATAGGTACTGAAATTAACATAGATTGGTATTGGCCCTGGCTTAACGTAGGCCCAAATCAGGATTTTTTATCACATTGAATCACGAGACGAGCATGTCGTTAGCCTGATGGTAAGCGATTCGACCCCCATAAACAGTAGCAGCACCATCCAGCACCTCGAGTTATAAAGTACTGTGTGACATGGCACTGCGCTCGTCATCCTGAGACATAAGATGTTACGTCTCGTTATGTCCAGTAGTTACACTAGCTACAATGTGCTTCAAACCGAAACATAACAGTGCATGCACACTGCTGCTTGGCGGTAGAAATAGACATTGAGGTGGTACCCACCCAGCAGTGCCGGATTAAGACACCTTGATGCCCTAAGCAATTCACGCCTGTGGGGCCCCCTACCATAAGTAAACTAACATCAGTCTTTAATCGCGCGGATTTTCAAACCGCTTTATGTGCTAGCATTTTTTTTTGTGCTGTTTCTGGTGCCCCCCAAGACGTGCTGCCCTAAGCAATTGCTTAATTTGCTTATGGGCTAATCCGGCACTGCCACCCAGACGGACTCTTACATACTCCACCAACACAAGCCTTTCGCCATATCAAATACGAATTCTAATTCCAGATATCTTGCATTTATGTTTACCTATCTAGAAAATTCTAAAATGAACCTTAAAGAAATATGTCTCTATTATTTCTAAGGAGACGCTAACATCTACAAGAATACCTGTTCTTTTATCGGTGAATACTGGATTATATCTATCATGCCTCCACGAAGAATCGCAACAATCCCCGTTTTTGCTATGTAACAGAGACAATTCTTTGTTAATGGAAATAAGAAACAAATATAGACAAAATAGCCTGGTTTCTGTTTATTTTAGAAAAGGTAACCATAACACCGTAAATACCTACCATAAATACCGAACCCAACGATGCATGCTAGAGAAGAGCCAAAGGTTTGACTAATCGTTTCTGATATAGGTACCTACTATACATAATTAGGCATAACAATTATCTGCTTACTGAACCTTTAATATTTTAAAATTTTTGATGTATCAAATCACTAAAGTGCCACATCCCCATCCCCAAGTGATTTTGTTCGCTCTACCAACATTATGCCGGAATAATAATTCCAAATTCAAATTCCCCTGAAAGTTTCCGAACTCCCCTGATGACGTTGACGCGCTGCTTACATTGCAAATATAGAAATGCGGTTGGGGGAATCATATACAGAGCTTGAAGTAATTTTTGCATTTAGGATTCTTATAAAAAATACTTTGAACAGATCGAAGCCCAATTTGAATATTGATACGTACTTAATAGTTATAAATAAACGTGTATTCCGTAACAATATTAAACGATAAATATTTGAAACGCGACTATTGAATTAGCTCACTGAGAACACAATTAGTAATTCCATTGGCATCTGATACAAGTCACCTTTTAAGACCATACAAACTCACACTAATGCCTTTTATCCCCGGGGTGGTCGGCAGAGGCGCAACTAGTGCACCTCTGAAAAACACGTTAAACAAAAGAGTAATTAATTCCAACAAGTTAAGTTTCAATAAGATGGCCAAAAAGATAAGGGCACAAAATCAACCTGAAGTATTTTATGAATTATGTATTTTTTTTAACGGTAAATATAAGTTGGTAATCTAAAATTAGAAGCGCGTGTCATTTTAGAGTTCGGTACAACGGCTTCACTTCACACTTTTGTGAGATGACGAGCGACGCGAATCAGACTGAGATGGCGCGAAATTATTACAATAGCGGAATGGGAAAGTAGAAATCATGGATTTTAGTGGCAGAATTTTTTACTTGTCTCACAATAATAGGTGAACATGTTAACAAAAGAGATTGGACATATTTTGATGTGCTAATAGTTTGATGAAAACAAATATTAATAATAATTTAATACAGAACACAATTTAGAATTATAAAAGGCTACATAAGCAACCGTAGACAATATTTTGTCTACCGACATTGTTACGTTGTCTGCATGATTCTAAATTTATAATATGTATACTTATACTTAATATAAAACTGAATCACCTTTCAACCTCAATTTACAACAAATTTTATCATTAGTTTCACCATGGATACGAGCAAACAAGCTAGAATAGTCGCTAAATAAAATTGTGGATAAATATCTTCATGTAAGGGGAGAAATCGTGGAAGTTAAGTGGTGTGACGAAAACTAAATAAATCACTGAGTATCCATGAATACAATGTCAAGAGGGGAAACGACATGCCTCGTCGAAGGAAATCTTTAAATGATGTAGCTTTTTCATTGGTCAAATAAGATTTTCTTTAACTTATTGGATCTTGATATGGTTATAACGCTTTGCATGTATTTCACTGTGAAATTGTACACTTTTTTTTCTTATTTTTTTCCCCATTTCCATATCAAAACCTTTTTTTATTTCTTTAGATACGCTCAACATATTTTCAATAACTAGGGTTGATTTTACCGATTGCTGATAAACGTTCTTTGTTACAAAGAAAGACAGATAACTCCTTATTGAACACCACACAAGTAAAAGAAAAACGCATAAACATATTTATTAACCACAGCTAGTGTAACAATAGGCGGTCTGGTCGTAAAATGGAAACGTAAATGGACTGCCTCGGTGGCGGAGTTGTACAACGGTACGACTGCAATGCTGAGGTCTCGGATTCGATCCTTGGGTCTGTCAAAGTGATATTGGATTTTTCTAATAGTATCAGCTCGGAGTCTGGAATTTATGCCCGATATGGCGATAGGCTCGCCCCCTTTCGTATCATGGGACGGAATACGCACGGCGAAAAGTGAATAAAAGGCGTGAGTATTCATATGCGGCAACATAAATGTGTAAGCTGACCTTACAAAAATTAAAATCTAATCTATGCTTCTGGATTTGTGTGACTAATAGCATTTATCAGCAAGCTGTGAAATCGACCTTAATTCTTGTATACTTAAGAAGCAATTTAAACATTCTAATATAAAACCGACTATATTCTCTAAATATTTTAGATACGTTTCACGCAACTTATTAAAATATCCAATCTGCTCTTCATGGAGCGACGTATGTTAAATTAGGCACTAATTAACTACAAAATGTTGATTGACTGTTTGTTAGCGATCTATTACAGGCCTTATTAGGCAAGTGATGACGTTCGCACTAAAATAAGCTTTTTAACAAATATTATGGTAGTAAAGCCGATTTCACTGCATGCTGATAAAGTCCCTGATAGTCTATTCGGAGCTTACCCGCCATATAAACTACAGCGTTTGATTTCACAGGTCTCGGATTGAAATATCTGCAGAAATCACTAGTACCTACTACATGGGCGTATATAAGGGGGTTTCAGGGGGTTCGGCCCCCTCCCCCCTTAGCTTACAATAAGCCACGCTGCGCTACTGACCGCTGACATTTTGGGGATCCGGACTACCGTCTTAGATTCTAAAATACGGTGTCATGCAAGACAAGAACCCACGCCCCTTAAATTTTTATATCGTAGAATTAGTTTACCACGCTGGCCTAGTGCGGGTTGGCAGACTTCACATACCTTTAAAATTTAGAGAACATACATACATATACACTCACTCCTTTTATCCCCGGAGGGGTAGGAGGCACAACTAGTGCACCCACTTTTCGCCATTATTCCGTCCCATGATGTGATGGGGGCGAGTCTATCGCCATTTCGGGCACAAAAATATAGAGAACTTTTTAAGTATGCAGATTTCATCACGCTGTTTTTAATGAGAGCTATAATTCACAAAGAATACAAAAAGTCTGAGGTGCGTGCCCTTGGGTTTTGAACCTGTGGCCATTCGTCTCGGCAGTCCGTTCCACTCCCAACTAGGCTATCGTCGCTCATATCAAATTTTGGCACCTTGTTGTCCTTCAAATCACAGATGAAAATCGAGAAGATAGACAAACTCCCTGGCCAAATAGCAACAGTAAAGCTGTTTCATATTACTTTTCCTTTAAATGGTAGTTACCTAGTCCAACCGGCTCATTTATAAGTGCAGTATATATAAGTTGCTGAACAAATTCCAATTTTCAAATCACTTCTACGCGTTAAGTTTAATTGACTTTTTTTTCTTTATGGAAAGTAAAGTTCATCGCCTTTTTTTTTGTGAATAGAAAACACAAATTGGTAAGATCACAAAAGTGTTGATGCAATTTGAAGTTTTGGATTTGTTCTGCTACTTATGAAGCTTGTATTAACCTAAAGCGGCTCTATCTAATAGTTTCATTAACCAATATACCCTTTTCGGCTGTCCGAATCCAATACATACACGAAAATATCACTATTTGTACAGTAGGCGTGGGTGGCCGTATCGCTTACCATCAGGCGAACGGCATGCTCGTCTCGTCATTCAATGCCATAAAAAATGTCAAAACGAGATGAAATTCTTAAGGAAACTTTGCGTTGGACTCTTGAGGCCACTGCAGTCACACAGATGCCATTTTAATTTTTATATAAAATTTGATATTTGGTCAACATGTAGATACTTAAGCCTACTTCGTGGTAGGCCGTATGCGTTGGGCTATCTGGGTAGGTACATCTGCAATGACTATTTTTTCCGCCAAGCAGCAGTATGCATGCACTGTTGTGCTCCATTTTGAATGAAATCGTAGCCAGTGTAATTACAGAGCATTATGAGACTTAACTTTTTGTGTTTCAGAGTGACAAGGAGTGCCACGTATGACGTAGTAGAGTTTGTAAATCTAAGTTCTGTTAGATGTTTCCGCTGTTTATGGGCGGTTGTACCATTTACCATCAAGCACAGTATACATATCTATACTTTGCATCAGGCGAGCGGCATGCTCGTCTCGTCATTCAATAGCAATGAAATTTTTTAAAAATAACCTATTTGAAATGTACCTATTACGCCCAAATTAACAACCAATATCTACAATTCAAGCGATTTGTTTCTACAACACAGTACAAAACTACAAACACAGTCATTTATTACCAACATTGTAAAATCACACGCGCGTTTCAAACAATTAAACAATTTGTTTTTAGAACGCATCAGTTGTTTTTATTACTGGCCGTATTCAAAATGGCACTGAAAATTGCGTTTGAGGGGAAATGGCGCGCGACACTCGCGCCGGTCTCGCGCCTCTGCTCTCGGAATGGATGACAGCTGCGAGTCGCGGATGGACGACCGTAAACCACATTCAGACATCGGCTTAAAGGGTTTTACGGATTTAACTTTTTTGATGTTCTGTTAAACAGATTTCGGACGTTGTTGTTTGCTTTTCTAATAATGCGAACCCGGAAAAGTCTATTTCGAATTTGGAAACAAGGTAAATGTCTATAAAATTGACGCAGTAACTAAAGGATAGACAATGAATTTATAATTCTATAAAATGATTGAACTTTTACTGCTCTTGCATTTTTTTTTTAATTAGGTACACTTACAAGATTAACACATAATATTTTATTTAGGAAAGTTAACAAAAAAACTAGGTACACAAAATAGGTATGTATGAAATAATATCCCGTTTCTTTTATAGTAATACGTTGTTTGTTTTATTTTTCCCCCGATATTATTGCAAGTTATCGTTCATTATATATAAAACTAGCTTTTGCCCACGGCTTCGCCCGCGTTATTAAGTTTTTCCGGGCTAAAAGTACATAAAAACCTGCCCGTTGAATCACTCTATGACTATGACGTTGATACAACTCTTAACAAATAATGCATTAATTTCGACCAAATTTGATTACCATAAAAACGGTTCTAGTGAGTTAATCTTAAAAGATAGACATATACTGTCGCGGACATTTTTTTAGATCATTTCAAGAGGAATAATTCTTTCATACATATATTTTTGGTATCTTGAACCGTTTTCGCAGTGCACGCAATGGAAGCCCTCAAGGATGAATAATTTTCCCCGTTTTCTTTCACATTTTCCATTATTTCTTCGCTCCTAATTGTTGCATCGTGATGTTATATAGCCTATAGCCTTCCTCGATAAATGGGCTATTCAACACAAAAAGAATTTTTCAATTCGAACCAGTACTTCCTGAGATTAGCGCGTTCAAACAAACAAACAAACAAACTCTTCAGCTTTATAATATAGTATAGATAAATGACTTAACTTACTATAAAAGATCTAATACACAAAATATTTAAATGATCATTCATACAAACAGAATTTTGTTAGCAGGCACCGTAATTTATGTTAGCCATTAGGAGATCAGAAGTAGTGACAAATCATTGCATTTGTCTCGCATTCGGCACCGCCCTTACACGTCACGACTCACGACACAAACTGCACTAACTAATGGTATAATCATTGGCATGTTTTTAAATAAACATGCAATTAATTCCACAAATTGACCGTAGATTTATAGTGGAACATAGACAAAAAAATGTAGAGTTGTTTCATTTGCGCAATTATTGTAAAAAAATACAACGATATGACTATAACTTTGCTTTTGATGAGAAACATATTTATTACACACATGCAATTTCACACACACACAAATTGACAATAGATTAATAGGGAACAGACAAAAATGGTAGAGTCGTTTCTTATAAGAAATTACTAATTGTGGTAAGAAAGTCTATATGGTACTTAATAGTAATTGTTGCATTGTTTCATATTTATACAAGTACTCCTTTCGATAACCTAAATCGAAATACATATTATAATAAATATTGTACAAACAAATCTCGATAGCACCAGATTCCCGCGCATTTTTTTCCACAGCACGAACATAACATTGTTTCCGCAGTAATTCAAAGTGACAGATGCATTAACAGCATATCGTTAGGCATTGATGATTCTGTTAATTGTCATTTGGCACCAAATGAGATTTCAAAACATCCAACACGTCTCGATTGATTGCATACGTGTCCGTTTAACGCGAGCTATTTTAATACGAATTCCTTTGGGAGGCAACCAGGCTGCGTGTTTACGTGGGATTTTTCTCAGCGAAATCAGTATGACTAAGATGATTATAATGACGACGCCATTAATAGAAACAAGGTATATTATTTTAAGTAGGTAAATATATATATATATTTTTTTTATTTCTTTTTTTTTTTGTTAAAGACATGAACAGATGCACACGTAAGATAGGAACGCATATACATAAGACAATGTTAACTGGCAAAAGAGGTAAGCTTCCTTCCACTGTTGTCAATTATGCTACCCTACTGATTTTTTTATTAAAAGTCAGTGTAAAAAGTATATTTTAAGTTACTTTTTAATACTGCGTCCAGAAACCAATCTACAAATTATTGAATTTAATATTACAATTCCCCAGATCCTTGATTCTATTAATCTGTTATTCGCTGTTTTAATTCTAGATATAAATAAATTAATCTACAAATAAAAAAGAATAGTATATTGAAGTTATACTTCTTTAGGCGCGTTATGAACAATTGATGGAAGTGAAATTTTACGATGCGCGCGCATGTGTGACACAGAATTTTCTCACGGGAGAAGTTGCCCGCTAAGCCACTCATTCAGAGCATCATATCATAAAGGGCAGATTTAATGTTAGATTTCAAAAAAGTGACCGCCATTTTGAATTTCTTTAATTGAAGGCCAATCGACCTCAAAATCGATATCTGAGCACGGCTTTAAGCACAAAGGACAGATCCAACGTTAGAAATGAAAAAAGTGGCCACCATTTTGAATTTCTTTGTTTTAAAGACAATTGACGTCAAAATCGATACTTGGGCATGCCATTGATAGTAAAAGACAGATCTAATTTTAGACTTAAGAAAAGAGGTCGCTATTTTGAACTTCTAGAAGTATACGCACCGATTCTTTTTAAAAAGAGCGTAAGTTCTGCTTTGATCAAAATTAATGGTCAACCTACTCCGGTGAGAAATGTCGGCTATACATTGTGTGTCGCTTTGTTTTTACCGCAATATTCGTTCTTCCGTGGAGAAAAGTGATTATTCAATCTAATTTAAATTACTGATTCATCAACTCATTTTAGACGCGTCTGTAGCTGCAATAACAAGCTGTAAATTAGTTTAAATACTCCTTTGAGGTGTGACAAAGGACTTTTAAGAAGTGCCAGGCATTTTGAAGCGAAAAATAGCTATAGTTTTGAGATAAAAATTTCTTATTGACTATTTTTTGCGTACGGTATCTGTAATTTTTGGTGAACTTACAAACCCCTTCGTTTGTTCCTAATATTAAGTTTATAGTACATTTTCTACAGTACTTAAAATTACATGTACTTACAAAATGACACTGAGAAAACCATTTTTGTGAGTAACCACACCGCGCATAGTTAGTTTAGTTCCAGACTCACAAATTCTTTAGGTCTCTCCACAACGACATTCCCACATATTTAATATGCATCTTATCGTCGTAATTTTCGATAATTATAACCTTGGTAGGTTACAATTGCAGTCAAGTTACAAGTCTTGTGTCATGTCATGGTAATAAAATCTCATCACCACAATTACAAGGGATCCACTACCTACAGTTCTCGAATTAATTTTCCTATACCCACAAAAGTAGATTAACAAACTTAGTTATAAATAATAGCAGGGCGAGCAATAAATTCGAGGGTTGATTACACCCTAAATGTTTCCCCTTTGACGCGGGTGACCCTAAATCGATGTTCGTTCGCGTCTCATAACCTTGCATTAGCAAATTATATATTGTGTGACCACTTGTGTGTACTAAAAATACGCAGATGTGACAGTTTTGTAAGTGATTAACAGGTATGCCATTTACTTATTTCTCATCAGTTATTTGGTTCAGGATCCCGAGACACGCCTAGCTTCACCGCTTAGTATCATGAAATGCGTGCCACTGCTGATCCTGGCTCACAGGAGTTGTAGTGGTGGGTGTGAGGGCGAGATAGTCTCGTAAGTGGTTCAGAGGGTTATTTTTTAAATCCGTCTTAATAAGACTTCATTTTGGGTATAGCATTACCTCAGAAGCCAACACCGTTACCTATACAATCTTCTAATAAAATCTCCTATACTAACATTAGGTTATTGCTGTCTAGCATTTCCAAAAACGCTGACGTCAAAGCCTTCAAATTTCACAATTTCTTTCTACAATTTGTTGTGATTGGCTGTATCGTTTGCATAATAATTCTGCCAATGTCAAGTTTGAAGAGCAGAATGCATACAGTTTTAACTCTATTGTTTTTATATTCTTTGACAAAACACACATTTGAATTGGCATGTCCAATAAACTAAATAATATGACAATGCCGTGTCAGGACGGCAGTAATTTAGTGCTCAACGACTCACAAATTGAACGTATAATTTATGGGTATTGCTAATGTGAAATTTATAAACATTATGTTCCATAAATTAATAAAACATGTTTTATTTGAAAATAATATTATTAGAATATCATCTGTGCCTTGTAAAATAGATTAAACAGGTTTTATGTCTCCATAAAAGAGCGGTTTTACTAAGTTCTCAACTCTAAGTCAAGGCTTTACAACTGGTGGAACATTTTTATTCTCTATCCGAAATATTACTGCTTTAGATCCCGTAAAATAAATGTTTTTGAAGGAATACTAAATTATGTTATGAAACTGAGGTTTTTGACCGCAATAATCTCTGTTCGTAACTGCTCTGATTTTGAAAAAATCCTACTATAATATTATAAACGCGAAAGTTTGTAAGTATGTATGGATGTCTGGATGTATGGATTTTTGTTACTCTTTCACCCAAAAACTACTGAACGAAATTCGATGAAATTTGGCGCACGGATAGATCATGTCCTGGATTAACACATAGATTACATTTATCTCGGGAAAATAAAAAATACGACTTTTATGCCGGAAAAACTTTTTAACGCGGGCAGAGCCGCGGACAAAACCTAGTCATCAATATTTTTACGATCACGAAGCTCTAAGTAGTCTATACTCTATAGCACTTAAGGGTAATACCCCTGGAGCTGTAACCAAGATGCTTGTCTACAAGCGTCAACGCTAATAACATAGTAAATAATATATGCGAATGACATATCAACAAGTCTAGTACAAGGTTCGGGAAGGATGTCATTCTCATAAAAAATTTATTTTATTCATTATATTGGCGTTAACGCTTGTAGAAAAAAAGAAACTAGGCTGCAGCCGTTGAGTGTCATTGGCTACTTTTCGTCCCAGGAAAAAACTTAATCGTAGAACTAACAAAACACATAATGTGACGGCTATATCCGAATGGTGACATCCACTTTTCGCCATGTATGTTCCGTCCCATGATATGATAAGTGACGAGCCTGTCGCCAATTTGTAATTTCCTTAATATTTTCAGTAGTTAATTGGTACAATTATCCATGTCTGTAGATATGATTCGTACACAGCTTTCGAATATCCTTAAATACGAATGAATATTTATTCGATAACTGGTCACAAATTGTTGGTTCATAACGTATAATTTATCGGTTTGTTCGTCCGTAGTTTGTGTGTTGTTCAAATTATTGGTTACGTCGTAATTTGTGTAGGCACTTATCACGCGATTATTGTGTTACATATTTGTGTTTATTATCATTTCACTTATAGTCTCATAAAAGCAAAAGTTGTTAGTAAGCAATAATATTAGTCTATCTCCCACGTAATTACATTCTGTTTGGATTGTCTGAGGCAAAAGTCATAAATATTAAAATTAACGAGACATGATGCATATTATAATTGAATTTCCACATCCGAGATGAACAAAGCGTGTCGAGCGAGGGGGAGGCCAAATTACAGTGGTCCTTTTTAATGGATGCGACATCCCATCTCAGCGCGGTTACGTTAAACGGAACGTGTCCGGAAACCACGCCCCTTCCGCCGACTTGTCATGTAGAAAGCGCGCCAAAATATCTACACAAATAGTTATGTATGAGGTAATCTGTAATCATTCTAGAACTGAAACTTAAAGAAACCTCTGTTCCCACCCGTCTCTTTTCACACTCAAAGTTAAATAAATAAAGTAAAATATAGTCAGGAATACTTACTATAAGTATACCCTTAGATATTAGGAAAGTTTTAACTGTCGGACAGAGACCAATTAAAGAAAGAAAGAATAAATTTATTGTGAAAATAGAAACATTTTATACAATGACATTATTTTACAATGACTTCTAAACTAAGCTAAGCCTGTACTATGGGAATCATAAGAAAAACATTGACGTATAATTTAGTTTTGTTTTAAAATCAACAAAACAAGAATAGACGGCTTACAGTAACTTAAATTCTATACAATATTTCAAAATTATAAAAAACAGTTTATTGACTCTTGGAGGCACTGGTCGGGGTAGGTAGGTAATACCGCAATATCTAGCCGCCAAGCAGGAGCGTAGTAGCACTGTTGTGCTTCGATTTGAAGGACATTGTAGCCAGCGTAATTACTGCGCATTATGAGACTTAATATCTTATGTTTATAGTTTAGCTTAATTTATACTATAACTCTTTTTTTATTATTTAGTTCATTGCTTAGAGTTTTATTGTGTTCATTTTGTGTTCTCCAAAATTATCTTTTTTATAGAGTATGTTGTGGTTGCCTGTAATCGAAATTGCAATGAGTACATAATATTTTTAACTATTATCTTTATTATACTTGTGATATTGAAAATTTTGTTGGCAATCCTTAATAAATAAATAAATGTCTCAGAGTGACGAGCGCAGCGGAGTGCCATGCAGTGCCTACTTTGTAACTCCAGAGTTCTGTGCGGTGTTTGTACTGTTTGTGGCCGATCGTGTCACTTACTATCAGACCATCGGCATGCTCGTTTCGTCGCTTAATTGCAATAAAAAAAATCATTTGGCCGTCAGGAGCAAGTATAAAAAGCACGTCAAACGGCTGTTTCCATTACTTACCTTACCTACAAAATCTACAATCACAGTGGATAGTTATCGTCAGACATCTTTGTTTGATGTTTCTATCTATGAATTGAGGCTGTGCTTATTTAGTAGGTATTTTCCAGATAAGTAAATTTTATCTGATCTGTAAATGTTATGTATTGCCTACGCGTTACGAGTACGATTTGCGCGCTGAGGTCCTGGGTTCGAATCCCGGGTCGGGCCAAAAAAAAATTGTGACTGGGTTTTTCCATCTTAAAAAATTACTCAGTTGCAGCTCGGAGTCAGGAAGTTGGTGGTGTGATACCTCCGTGCCTCGGAAAGCACGTAAAGCCGTTGGTCCTGCGCCTGATCTCTCTCCGGTCATGTCGGATTGCCGTCTCATCGGACTATGAGAGTGAATCGGAATAGCGAGTGCACCTGTGTATTTCGCACACACTTGTGCACTATAATATCTCCTGCGTACCTGGCTGATCTCCGTTGAGATTGGTCGCCGTGGCCGAAACTGGCTAGGAGGGGAGGATATGTTATCTTTACCTATATAGCAAATGACAAGTATAAGTACTTTATGTAAAATAATAAGGAACACTTACCTAGAAAATTAGAATACAATCTATATTTGAGTCCTCATCTTACTATACATGAGAACAGCCGATTATATGCTCGTATTGATATTAGATAGACAAATAGGGGACAGCACAAGATCGACACAAGAGCCACACGTGGAAAAAAATGAACGTTTCAAAGACATAATTTCTTTTTAGTGCAATCAATGCTATGCAATCAGCCCTGTATTATTTATTGCCCACTGCTGAGCACGTACTTCCTCTATTACAGAGAGGGTTCAGGCCTTAGTCCACCACGCTGGCCTAGTGCGGATTGGCAGACTTCACATACCCTCGAAATTCTTATGGAGAATTCTCAGGCATGTAGGTTTACTCACGATGTTTTCTTTCACTGTTAAAGCGAACGATAATTGATAAACAATACACACTTAACTTCGAAAAGTCAGAGGTGTGTGCCTTGGGTTTGAACCACCGGACAATGTCTGGGTAGACCGTTCCATTCCTAACTAGGCTACCGTCGCTTCTTATTATTCTTTTATTTTTATAAATTACGTAATGAGACGTTTCTAAATGCTTTTGGAAGTCATAATTATGTATCGTCGTTGTCAAATCAATATCTGCTATGAGCAAAAAGTTCAACTTTGTGATACGGAATAAAAACGCAGGTGAAATTGCCTACCCATTGCGCATATTCAGACAGAGTGACTTAAGATAAGCGACAATTGAATTATGAATTATTAATTGCTTACGAATATTTCATGCAATAATTAATACGTCTGAATGAGACTAAAGGCTATTCATACCTATATACAAATCTGAAAGTATCCTTAAAAATTTAATTTATTAACATCTATGTTCAAGAGACCAATCTATACAATATACATAATGTAAAATGCTTTGTCCTGAATGACTGACTGACGGATCAGCGGATAGCCTAAGCCGCTGATCGTAGAGACCTGAAACTTGGGGTATGTTCTTTGTATGACGTAGGCATCCGATAAGAAAGGATTCTTCGAAATTCTACCCCTAAGGGGATGACATAGGCGGCAAAGTTTGTATGGGTCGACGTGATTCCTTGGTCCAATCTACTTAAAATTGTACATAAACCATTTTTAACATAATTGATGGAAGACGTGTTTCGTATTTCATTGAAATTTTTCCCCAAACGGGATTAAAAAGGGGTAGAAAGTTATTATGACATTAATTTGCTTCGGAGTCGATAGCTACTTTTATTCCCTGGAAAATATTTTTAGTTCCCCCAGAAAATAATTATGTATTTATGTATGTATAATATATGTTTTGTCTTATTTATGTTTTATATTCACCCACATTGTTTCATCTCTGCATCACCCAAAGGTTGACTGTTAGAGAATGCCTCAGGCATTAAGTCCACCTGTATACATTTACTGTATATAAAGTTTTAAATAAATAAAATAATGCCGTAGCGCAACGTCGATGCCACATAAGCTACTACGACGGCCTTCATATTAACTATTTTAGACAACCTATACAGGACATAGGAATATTTACGTATACCTTCTTGCAAACATTGTCAATGTGTTTTTCCATGATATGTCCCTATCTAAGTGCAATCCCAAGAATTTGCTTGTAGTTGTTTCTTCAACAATATTACTTTTATAACTAACAAAATAATAAACATAAGCTAATATAGGTACATAAGTTTTACCCGTTTCAAGGCGTAGTACACCAATATTTCACTAGTTATATTAAGTTCCATCTAATAGGCGATGAGCCTACTGTCATTTGATTAAAATGAAAATAGCTTTTTTACGTCAGGTAATACGAACAATTATTGTATAATTGCATTATTACACAGTGCAATTTATTAACCAACTAAACTACTGACGCCATCTACCGCTGAGTAGCGTTACCAAATCTATTTATAAATCGTAACCTTGTCTATGGCCACTTGGCACAAGTACTTGAGTGAAGTTCAGTTTTGACAGTTGTAATGTAACAGTGGTCATCGTATTTTTTTATACCTCCTTGCATTTTGATACCAAAATATTAGTTATTCGCGAAGTGGTATTACGTGAACAAGATGAAAATAAGAGCCCACGCACTTCGGGAAAGGTGGAATGCGACCCGCTAGCATCGGTAAGTGACAATATAGCACATATAGCGACCGCTGGTGCCTGTATTTTTAACTGATTAAAAAAAACTGTAGTCAATTGGCTGTTAACCTTTTAACTAAAAGCGGGAGACGCGTAATTTGACGCTATGCCGTGTATAATTTTATTACTATTCGCTCGACGCCGCATACATTAGTCTGAGGATTTGTATTCGCCCACAGTTTTCGGCGATCTGTATTCTATAAAACACCTAACGTTACTTATCATATAATTGTTTTGTTATCTATATTAGTACAAAATTCACATTTAAACCCTTGATTGGCTCTAAACTGCATGATAATACACATTAACTGTACATACGGTTATTATCTTTGTAAAAAATATTTTAATCAGTGATTGGTAATATTATAGTTGTGTAACGTTTTCGGCTCTGTGCAAGAATGTCGCAGTTTTTGTGAAAAAATAAATTAATGGGAATTTTATTGTGTACAGGTATGTTTGCTTTGTTTATATTGATGCACCAATATATTTTCATATTATTACACTAAGCAGTTATTAAATTATCAAGCAATTTGCATTTATTTACTTCTACAAACAACATTGGTATGGTGGCATTAATGTTATAGTTTACTCATCTAGAAATTATGAATTTCAATAATAAATATGATAAGGAAATTAACTTCTAGATAATTCTAAGAAGAGAGATTCAAATCATTCTAAAATTATATGTATTAAATAAATTTTAATTCTGACCTTTAACATTCTCATCTTATGAAGTGTCAAAAAGTTAATACCTATTAGTATGATGACTGTAAATACTTTTTATCATAATACTTTAATGACAAACAGATTTAGATTCATCTTATAAAGTGTCAAAAAGTTGATACCCAGTAGTATGATGACGGTAAATACTTTTTATCATAATACTTCAATGACAAACAGATTTAGATTGTATCTTGTCCTGAACCAATGATTCAGTTGATTATACATGCTTGGTGTTTAACAAAACCTTTATGAGATTATTTAGATAGAATATATACCAAAATTGAAAACTCGGGCAACATAATATAAGATTACATAAAATATTATTTTTTGTTTAGATTTTACTACCTTCTGGCCAGTGCCAACAAGCCACATGAATATAAGTGATGTACCAGTATCTGCTACATTCATTGAATAGATTGATGAAGTTTTTAAATGTGTACCACAATTGACATTTAAAAACAAACATGTTTTTTTAAATGCCTATCTCATACTAAAGTATACGAAGCAGGTTTTAAAATTGCTTTGCATGTAGCTTTTTTGTATTTAGTTAGCAATTATATATTGTAACATTAGTAAATATGATGACATTTTATATAAATAAAAGCTAAAAAGGTAAAATTATGATATCTGCTGATCATAATCTTACAAAAGTACATACTGTTATCCATTTACATTAAATTGTTTCATAATATTTTTCCAGCTCTTCTCAATTTCATTTAATTATTGATGAATAAATAAAGATGGTTAACCAACTAGTATCTCATGTGCAATGAACTTTAATCAAAGAATCTCTAAATAGCCTTGACTTTGTGATTTAATGCATCAATTAATATGTTTGGCACATCCTACACTTAGTCTTCTTTGTCTTTTCCTTGCAACATTATTTTTATCCTGTTATGGGGATTTAATTTGGAATGATGTTACAAATAAGTTCTCTTTTTTAACCGACTTCCAAAAAAAGAGGAGGTTCTCAATTTGTGTTTGTTAAATGTTTCATTTTACTAGATTATGATGATGGTTTAAAATTATTTCTAATTTTTTTTTAAACTTGGCATATTGAGATAGGATGGATGACAAATTAATCATACACTAATTTTTATTAACAGAAAATAAACTTTTAACAAAGAAACTATTTTATAACAAACAATCGAATCATATCCTACTAATATTATAAAGGCGAAAGTTTGTAAGTATGTATGGATGTATGGATGTCTGCACGTATGAATGTTTGTTACTCTTTCACGCAAAAACAACTGAACGAATTTCGATGAAATTTTGCACACGGGTAGATCATGTCCTGGATTAACACATAGGCTACATTTTGTCCCAGGAAAATAAAAAGCGGGACTTTTATCCCGGAAAAACTTTTTAATGCGGGCGGAGGTGCGGGAAAAATCTAGTAAAAATAATAAAATTACACAAGTGATTTGATGAAATAGGTGATATATTCCTATATTTAAGATAACTAGTTCGATGTTGAGATGATTAAAAGAACTAAAACTCAATGTCAGTTTTTAAAGTTCTATTTTATCTATACCATCGGTCTTTAGTCTATACTAATGATTGAAGCCAGTGAACAATAAACTGCACAATACCAGAATTTTCTCTATCAGCAATAGAGGTTTCCAAAGAGGCTGGTGTATTTTTTTTACTTGATTTAAAATGATACTAAGTAATAATCAATGCCCAAACCAAGTGTAAGTACTTTCACATGGACGTAAGCACAGCTTTGTAACTACTGATTTATATTTATGGACTAAATCATGCGCTGTACATAATATTTTCGTGAAGCATCCAGGCGACACGTGCACACACTAAGCCTTTATAGTACCGGCATGCTGTGATGACCGTTTTGACTATTCGCTCTTAAAGTTTCGTGTTGATTCATAAGTACTTTGAAGGAGCTAATTTCTGTACATTATTGTCAATAGTGACGTGCAGTAAAAAATATTGGATTCTATAATTTTACGACAAAACTCATCATTTGTTTTTAGAAATTCGAAATTTATAAGAAATTATGTCTAATACGATCGTGACTTATAGGATTGCGGGTAAGTATTTTTTTTTCGATAATGAATTGAGATTTCACCTCACTATTGAAATTTGTCAAAACGGCCATCACAGCGTGTCGCCACAATAAAAAGAAATTGCTGCATATATGTGACTGCCTCGGTGGCGTAGTTGGATTATGGTACGACTGCAATGCTGAGGTCTCGGGTTCGATCCCCGAGTCAGGTAATGTGATATTGAGTTTTTCTATTCAGTATCAGCTCGGAGTCTAGAATTTGTGCCCGTTATGGCGACAGGCTCGCCGCATCATGGGACGGAATTACGGCGACAAGTGGGTGCACTAGTTGCGCCTCTGCTTACCTCTTCACGGATAAAAGGTGTGAGTGTGTGTGTGTGCATTTTTGTTTATATAAAATTCGATTGCACTAATTTCACCTCTATACACTAGCTAGGGACATTTTCGTAGAGAAACATACTTAAAACTCTACTAATTAGTTATAATTTCTTTACAAATAATAAATGACCGAGTAAAATAGCAGAATAAAGTTTCGTGCCAAACACGTTTTCATTAATTGGTTAATCAAGGACGGCCTTTACAAAAAAGCGAAGTCTTAGTTATTACTTATTAGCGAAGCAATTTCGTTTAAGAATAGCAAAAAGAAGTAATAGGATTATCTAAAACAAATATGTACAATCGTACAAATATACACCCCATTGCGACTTGTGAGCTTCAAAACGTAACCGTTGCTTATTTTTTGTAAGTAATTTTTTAAATATCTTCCCTTACTTCTTTATTATTTTTAAAATTGTCCACAAGCCGTACCTAGTCCACGTAAACTAAAATTGGTATAGAAAATTTTGTCATCATATAGACGGCTAATCATTAGGCAGTCGAAAATGGGCTGTTACTTGTTAGAGCACTGACCCCGCACCGAACAATATCATTGGAAATAATTATATACTAAATTGCAAGCGGCAATAGCTTAGTAAGGAGTGTGGAACGGACTGCCGAGACGAATTTCCGGAGGTTCAAAACCAAAGGGCACACACCTCTGACTTTTCTAAAAACTATGTGTGTATTTTTTGTGAAATATCGCTCGCTTTAACGATGTAGGAAAACATCCTGAGAAGTTCTCTGAATTTCGAAGCTATGTGAAGTCTGCCAACCCGCACTAGGCCAGCGTGGTGGACCTCCTAAGGGTTAAGGCCGTAGCCTTAACCCTCTGAGTTGTAGAGGAGGCCCGTACTCAGCAGTGAGCAGTCCTACTAATATTATAAAGGCGAAAGTTTGTAAGAATGTATGGATGTTTGGATGTAAGGATGTTTGTTCCGCTTTCACGCAAAAACTACTGAACGGATTTCGATGGAATTTGGCACACGGGTAGATCATGTCCTGGATTAACACATAGGCTACTTTTTATCCCGGGAAAATATAAAGAGGGACTTTTATCCCGGAAAAACTTTTTAATGCGGGCGGAGCCGCGGGCAAAAGCTAGTATATAATACAGGGCTGTTATGGTATGGTTTACCAAATTTGAAAACTTCATACGTAGTTTAATATTGATGTAAGATCAGGGAGGCTAATTCCGGCATCGTTTTTGCATACCTCAAGTTGGTTGACCCATATTTCAATAACATTTTGTCTTTTTACCTATATGAATGTTTAACGCACTTAAGAATTTATTAATCTTTTGTATGCACTTAAGGTATTTAATTCAGCTATCTTTAGAATAAAGATATACAACTTTTTTTTAAACTTGGCCACTGGACGGATTTTCCCTTCAAAAACGGGGAAATCTGTCATATCGGTTTATTACATGGAAATCACCACAGAACAGAGATAGAGATAGAACTATAAAGTGGGCGTAACCTTTGATACACTAGTTTAGAATGCAGTACAAACTCACTGTTTGAACGGTCTCAGTCGTCATTGCGCATTGTCAAAGGTTTAATGATTGGAAAAAATATTTAAAAATATTAAAATGCCCTATTATGCTATTCTGGAATGCAAAAATAATAGCCGTACCAAAAATGTGTCCCACGGAGGTATTTCGTACCATCGGTAAGTAATATTTTCTGGTATATTGCTATTTAGTTGAAAAATGTATGTTGATTTTCTATGTCAAACATGACACAAAAATTACAATTTAAAATGTTCCTTATTCTTTTCACTATATGGTTAATTGTCGCAAACGAAAATCAGTTGTTCTAGAATGATTTGTCACCAATTCATAATGTCATCGCTACTCAATTAGTGCATGCGTGGTCGATAAAATATTATCGATAATTATTAATTTTTCACCGAAGCGTTATGTTATGCAGAAAAGTACGAAAAGTTATCTGATGCATGATCCGCTTGTGATGCATAGCTGTGGTCGATATAATAATTAATTAATGAAACAATACTAGATTGTTAATTTTCAGTTTTCCAAAAGATCAATTTATTAAGGAAAGTTGGATCACTGCTACGGCCAGGTTAAATTGGTTTCCTTCCAAATTTTCCGTAATATGTTCAGAACATTTTGTAGAAGATGTGTAATGTAAAAAAAAGGGGAAATCAATATTTTAAAGTGAATGCAGAAGCTCATATAAATATTCTAATTCATCAATCAATAAGTAATTATAAGAAAGCCACACACCATAATATTTATTTTATTGTTTTATTTTACTACATAAATTTATTAAAAAAACTATAGGTTATTATTTAAAAATACCCTTTTTAATCTTATCTTACTTCTTGTCTTATTTTAGTAATATCATAAATGCAAATGTTTGTGGAAATTTTTGGATCTCTGTATGTCGGGATGTTTGTTTGGTTTGTATGTTTCTTAGAAGTAAACTCAGACATTTGGCACACGAGTAGATCATAATACCCTTTTTTTTCGCGGAGAAAGTGACTTATTACTATCACCTAGCCTTTCAAGGGAGGCGACTGAGTGGTTTTGTTCGGTTCACCGTGCCTTACGACCCAGCGTTGAGCCACCGGGCCGAGTCCCTAACCTATGTACAACGCACGGCATGCCAACTAAAACTCTGCGGTGGCCTTCTTCGGCGCATTAGGGACGGCTGCGGGTTTCCCCGGGCTAAAGTGTCTAAGTTGTCGTCCGCAGCCAGATCATAATACCCTGGATTAACACATATAGGCTACTTTTATTCCGGTAATTTGCTCCCATGGGATATAATGGATATTTTTTCTATGCGTCGTACTGCGTTTTAGGGGCTTTTCTAACGGGAAAAGCTTTTTATTGAGACAACACATAGTTTTAAATAATTGTTTTTAATTACATATAAATGTGCCTGTCTGCTTTATAGGTTAACAATGTTTGATCAGCTATGTTACTTGATATTATATTATGAGTATTACTTGATATCTCATCGTTAATGTTATTTCTTAGGGTGGTGGATTCCAAAGTAAACCTGAAATCATAAATTTAAACGCAGGCGTATCTTCTTCAAACGAAGCACAAGAAATTGTTGCCCCCAAAAAGCGTAAAATATTAGCGAGTCAGATCCAGGTACAAAATTAAACAACTTTTGCTTGACGAGACGAGCATGTCGCTCAACAAGCGATACGACCACTCATAAATAGCACAAAGCACTATTCAGTTTGGAATCAATGCAGTTACGCCGAGACATTGCCTCACTTAGTGTATTCTATCGTCCGTGTCTTGGTGAGTGCTCTGGACAAAAGTTTAACCTTAGGCCATCCTCACACTTCCTTAGGGGAACCACGCGTGCTGGCTTGCGAAACCACTGCTTAGTGATTTCTTCTATCTCAGCCCATATCAATCGGGTTAAGAAGTTCGTAATTTTGCTATTAAACTGTGGAACAGTTGCCGGGCACGAATGTTTCCAAGTCTTATGATATTGGATTCTTAAAACGGAACTTGCAGAAGCTATTAGCAGGCCGGCATAATTCTGCTGTCCGTCAAAGGATATTTTCTTGCCTTGCCGGTTGACGTTTTGCTTAGACGTGAAGTCTACTCTTACTCTCTTAACCCCAGCAGTGAAATCACTATGATAAGTATATATACTCATTATAATTTATTGCAAACTAGCTATATAAGCTGTGTAGCTAATATAGTATGTGTAACATACATGTCTGCAGTATTGAAATTATAAAGTAGGAATTTAAAATATATACTTAAAATTTAAAATAATTTTTAATTTACTGAGTTAAAATTGTATTCAAGACAGTTCCAACAACTTTTCCAGTACTTATCAAATTAATATTATATAATTTTGTTATAAGTCCATTTCATTTATTAATGTTAGTTATAAAACAAACACCATCGATAGGTTTACAAAAAGGTAACGTATGGGTGCAACACTATTACCGGCATGCGTAGCGTACTGGGTGTCATTCAATAACTTATCTTAAAACAACTGTCATTGAGTTCTTATGAATGCCATTGCGATTATACGCCATCTCGCGTGGACTAGCGGTATGAAATCGAATTAAAATCAAAATTCAGACTGAAGGAATAATGTCGTATGAAGTCATGTGAATTTTTAGAATACGAAGTTTATATAATGGCATTAAGGTTAAATTTAATGCAAATGATTTTGTATTATACGCTTTATCTTTATTGGTGATTTTGGCCAATCATAATGAAGAGATGATAGTATGCGAATATATGCATGTGTGAGTTTGGCGACACTGGTTTTCTTAGTAAATTGATGCTAAACTCTATCCATTCTATCTTTAATTCGTGGAAATCACTCGTTATTTGACACATACACGTGATGAGGTTATACAACGATGGGAGACAGTCAATAATAAACATAAACGTCTTAAAAATAAGGTCTCGTTCCCCTTTTATTTTGAAAATTACTTTTTCGGAGGCTATTCCAGCACATCAAAGAAGACAGAGATTGTAAATATAAATTTATTTGGTTCACTACAAAATGAGAAGACACCAATCCAGTTTTTTTTAACTCTTGAAGACAGTGTGGTTCTTCTTTCACATTCTTGTCCAATACGTGATCCAGTGTAGACCTAATATTATTATTTTTTTAAATATTACAAGTTGATATTAGTTGTGTTCTCATAAAAATGTTTACGACGCCTGAAATGGAGGCTACATCGTCATATGACGATCTAGCTAGGGATCTAGGGAGGTTGCCCTTCTAGAGTCTATATGATTTTATACTTTAAAGAAGGAAATGACTAGCTGTCTGCGATCTAGTTACTTTGTAATGCATGAATTTGGTCTTAATCTGCTTATACACTCATTTGAGTTCATTAGTAGATTAAAAAACGAAATAATATCTCGTAAATAATTAGGTAATCTGATTTTAGTGCAATTGGAGGAAACAATAAAGTAATTAAACATTTATACGAAATCAGTTTTATATCGCTAGTATAATGTGTGGCCAAAGCATCACAACTCCTAAAACATAGATTAGATACATATCTGAAACTTTGGAATGCTATTCTAGTTTAAGACGGATGCTTACTCTGGCGGGGTTCGATACCAAAACATGAATATCTTTGGTGGTTGGATAAAATATGTAATGATAAATCAATAATTCTATAATAACCATTCTAGACTTGTTTTATTGCACGAGAATAAAAAAAAAAATTGAACAATCTATTCCAGTACGTGGTCATTTATTTTTACGTAAGTATGAAGCAGAAGATTTTTTGAAACACAGTTATGAGTTATGGTGGTTTGACATTGGCAACACACGATTGGTATTCCTACACGGTTACCTCATTGCATAAAGTATAAATGGCATTTCTATCGTGCCTGGACACGATTCGTGTCTGAATTGTCAAATTAATTGTCTACAAGGAGATACGCATCTAGCGAAATAGCTGTACATAAATTAAAGTACACACGCGTGGATCGTAGCATAGAGTACACTAAAGGCTGGTTTACACATCAACAGTTTCTCGCACGAAAAGGCGAGAATGAAATAAAAATTATCGTGTTTGTGGAGACTACATCGTGTGATTCCTGGTTCACTTGATCAAACTTACATGTACGATGAGACATCAAAGCAAGAATTTTATAAATCGGTATCAGAATTGTGAAGTTTTCTTATTATATACTAGCTTTTGCTCGCGACTCCGCCCACGTGAAAGTGTTTTTCTGGGATAAAAGTCCCGGTTTTTTATTACCGGGATAAAAAGTAGCCTATGTGTTAATCCAGGAGATGACCTACCCGTGTGCCAAATTTCATCGAAATCCGTCCAGTAATTTTGGAGATATGCAGTAACAAGCACACAGAAAAAAATTACAATAATCGCTGATTTATGTTCCATTACCTACTCTTCTTTAGTTACTCCATTTCATTTTTATCACATTTCTTTAAATGTATAGACTACCAGCTCTACTGACTTATATGTAGAGATTTCTTGTCATATGAAACAAAAATCTCTTTTTATAAACAACGAAGGCAGTTTGAGTTCCTACTTGATACCGAATAGTAAATAGTGATCACCTCGCTCTTAGATGAATGAACCCAAAGATACAGCAAATTGCCTGCCACGATACAGGTTTTACACGAAATAGGATATCTCGAGTGTAAACAGCATCAGGACTTTTTCTCTTGTACTTGCTAGTCCGAATTAGCAATCTATAGCGTCTGATAAAAAAGAAAGGGGGTGATTAAAGAAGAGTAATCGAACACAAATCAGCGATTTAATCGAATACTTTTGAATGGTTGTTTTTTTTTTTAAATTGGTAGATCACTGAATACGTTTCCTTCTTTCATACATTCCTATCAACCGTTATATCGAGATTTTACTTCCATATTCTTCCGACTGTCCATCCATCTGTCCATTGTCATTTTCTTTATCGATCAACAGCTTTTTAATCCACTCACATTTCCTGTCTTCTACTTACAAATCAGTTGGTTCATTTCACCTTATCTGCAAGTAGCATGAAACATGCGTGAGCCAAATCCAATACATTAACGTATGCATTTTTTGGCTCAGGAAACATTAGCTTACTATCGTAGTATTCAATATCAATGTTTATCTAGCCGGTAACATGTTACGTTGCGATAATATAACGTTATTTACTATTATACATATTACATACTTATGATAGCACGCGTCTTGATTATTTAACAATTGTGTATGCTATTCCACGTGTTCATTCAAAGATTTATGTACACATATTATGTTGGACTAGGTTGTTCTCGCGCATTTGCCCGCATGACACCTCTATGAGCAACAGACCGCAGTGAACGTTTCCAGGGTAAAAAGTCTACTATATGTTAAACCAGGACATGGTTTATGCGTGAAAAGTCATCAAAATCCTTTCAGCTGTTTCTGTATTTACTTCTTATAGACATCCAATCGTCTTCATATACTTCAGTTATATTGGTAAGATTTGTAGTGAAGTTAGTCGGTGCGATGCTTCTTGCAACTATTTCGTACACTATTTGCTTCATGTTTTATTACTACAGGAGCTCTCATCTTGATTCCCGGAGGTCAAGCAGATGCCCAACTAATGCACCCATGCTTCGCTAAGCTTTAAACCGACCATTTATATGGGGCACTCCTATTGCAATATAGGACATGAATGATAATCTGTGGAAATATTTTAAATCGAAAATTTCATACTTATTGTTGTCTATAATATAATATCACATACAGATAAATCCTGAAGATTGATTAAGTAGAAATTCTTTTATCGCTACAAGCGACTTCTGTAACTTTTTTTTATCGCGCAGAAAAACGTGTTTTCGATACCACTACTGTGGGGTGAGTGGAATGGTTATGTTGGTTTCACCGATCTTACGGCCCAATGTCGACGCTCGGGAGTATAACATCATCCGAGCGAGCATTGGACCGAGTCCCTAACACTATGTACACCCTACACCGGCATACCGACCAAAACCCGCGGAGGCCTTCTTCGGTGCATGCAAGACGGCCCTGGGGTATCTTGTTGCGCTAAGATAGCTGCACGGAACTGCCCCTGCCCAATGCCGTATTGATGCCCCTCTCTAAATAAGGGGGCTAAGAAGCCATGGAACTCTAAAGCACGCCTTTGGCGTCTACGACTGCAGGAGACCGACCACCCGCAATGTCATCCACCTCGAAGTCGCATAAACTGGAATAGCAGCCCTCTACTGCTCGCCCCGCGACTCTCTCAAACCCCATTTATTCGCCTCTTACGACAGCAGGGGTTGCCGTGGCGGAATTCTCTCGATGCCCTCATACCACAAGGCACGACTTCTGGGACATAGATTCGTAGTTATTACGCCCAGTTTTTTTTCTTCTATAACAGCATGGTAGTATGACTCCACTGCATGTGATGGTAAGTGGATTCAAATAGAGAGTCGACTGAGGAGCGATATTTACCATGAGCCAGTCGACAAATTTATTCAATACAATTTCTTGAATTCACAGGGATTCAAAAATAAAAAAAAATACAGCGTTGAGTCGGTTGCAGATTTTTACTGTTCCAAAAAGTTTGCTCCCGATTTTTATTCTTTAAGAAACAAATATGTAACTTAACCCGTCAAGCCCCGATTATATTTATATAGATGTATTGGAAAACCCTATATATATGGACACCGGTGTCCGTCGCGGGGCTTGAGGAGTCAAGACACTACTTTAGATTTATGACCGAAATTACTAAATTATTATTCTGGTAGCTGTAGAATCTTCCCAAAAATAAGTATAAGTGTTGCAACAAAATTTTATTTTGTTCCATTTGATTGCTCCAGGGATATGACACAACAAGTTTTATTAATTTCGATGTTTAAATTCAGATCTGTTGATAGCAAAATATCTGAGCTACATTTCACAAGGCATGTGTGAAGTAGGCAGGTAAATGATCAAATGTTACCGATGACTTTCTCGACACCTATAGATTAATTAATGCGGAGATAACGGCCTTTTTCATTCATAAACAGTTTATAGACCTATTATACTTATCGAATTTTTGTTTTCTTCGAATTTCGAATTGAATTTGAAAGAAGAAGATAAAACGTTCTATAACTAAATAAGGTTTGTAAACTGTTAATGAATAACCCACGTTTGGAACGAAAACGACACAATTAAAAAAAAATTTAAATTGAGTTATAGTCATAAAATGACTTAAAACTGGTCCCTTTTTCATAAAAATATAAGTATTAACAAAAAATAAACCGACTTCAAAACCACTACAAATAGAAAAAAAAATTAGGCACCGACTCCAAATATACGTATATACTAAGCGAATACAAATTTTAATTAATTATTTTTTGATTTGTAGTGGTTTTGTAGTCGGTTTATTTTTTGTTAAAAAGTTTTTATTTATTACTTTTTTGGTAGTTAATTATAGAATGGTGTAAACAATAAATCATACATATGCGATTGCAGCATTCGCGAGTCATCTGCTGTTAGTTATTGAAGAGTTCTATTGTATCTCCAAAGATTTTCATCAGATCTTCATAAATTATATACTAAAACCTTCCCTGAAAAATATACATTTAAATATCGAAAACCACGTCCAAATCGAATCAGTATTTTTTGAGAAACTCGCGGACATACAAATTTACATACATACATACATACGGATCGAATACAGAACCTCCTTTTTGAAGTCGGTTAAAAAAGGCCCGATATAACAGTTTGATCCTTTTCCCACTTGAATATGGCTTTATTTGAGCTAATTTAAATCATTTTGTAACGATAACTCAATTTAGATTTTTTTTAATTGTGTCGTTTTCGTTCTAGAGGTTCGATAAGGTCATAAAATTATATGATACTAAATAACTGGAATTGACGTGAATACCAGTTAGAGTTGCCAACATTTTTTTAGTCTGAATATAGTATTTTAAAAAAAAGTATAAAAAATATAGTACCCTTACATAAATATAGTATTTTATGGGAAGAATAAAAAATAGACTAAATTATATTTTTTACTCGTTTATTTTTTATCATAACTATATTTTTTGTACTTCTTTCATTCTTTATCTTCAATAAAACTGGCATAAGCCTTACCGCAGTCCATTTTTAAATTAATATGTATCAAAAGCTCATATTTATTCAAGATACCTATACTTGCTCTGTTTTTTTTTTGTTTTATTCATCGAAACGTCTTCTAGTCAAGTCAAAGCAACGAGACTAGACAAGTCAATTTTATTTTATTAGTTTTAGTGTTGCAAAATATAAAAATTGATCTATTGTACCGAAATATAGTATTTTCGCGTACTACACATATATTTCTTCAACAGTATATAGTACGGAGTCCCGAAATACAGTACAATACTATATATTACAGTACGGTTGGCAACCCTAATACCAGTGTAAATCAGCTGATAGTATAAAATACTGAAATCCAGAAAAAATTGAGCGACATGCACTATCGCGTGCCTGTTTCTTAATTTCCAGTCAGCAACGGGTCTCCAATTAAAGATAACTTAACATAATATAGTGTATGTCTGTGGATACACCGAATTGTAAATATACATGGCTAGATATCGACAATCACCATTGATCATTACGAAGTTACATGAAAATACGCGTGCGGAAAAAAAATAACTTTATGGACAGTAACCCCGCGGGCAATTCAACAGCTAATAAGTTAATAAAAAATCTAGTTTAACAGATAATTATGATAATTCGTAACAGACGCACGAAGGTGTAGCGTGCAAACTTTTTAAAACAATTTTGCGGTACTGGCACAGGCTGTGACACACACGCGATTTTAAATCTATTATTTGTAGTATTCTAAAAAGGTTTCCCAGCGAGGTTTCCTTTAGTCGATATTTACAATATTTTATATGTAACAGAAAATGATACTTACACAAAAAAAACCTATGAAATCAGCATTAAAATTGCTTGAGAAATAAAGCAGTTATTCATATTTGAAATATTGTTGTCCGCAAAAGTGGGAGCATGGTGGGATTATCGTGCTATCCCTTTCTCACGCATGCAGTGTTTTATGACCGGTCACACTCGGTGACCTCATACTTTGATAGTTCTGTTATTTGGCAGCCACCCCTTTCACGAAGCTTTATAATTTTTTTGTTTTTGCGAAGATTTTGAAAATTCTTTTGTCGTTAGTCTATGGATTATATTATACATTTTTGATAAATTACAAAAAAAAAGAAGCTGTAAACCTAATTGTAATTATGACATAAACCATATAAAATCGCTTTTAACCTTTAATACCCAGTTCAGGAATAAGTATAGATGTTCCCCAAAAGAAATATCATAAATTTGTAATAATGTAGTAAATTGTGCATTTGTATTTATTCCATTAAGTAATTATTATTTATTATAATATCTATAGCTTTTATGCACAAATATTTGAATTAAATGAGCTTTCAATGACATAATTAACTGATAATAAGAACACCTAAAGGCTTAAAAGGCCACATAAACTTAAAGACAATAAAAATGTAAACATAGTTTTCGATAGGAAATTCAAATATCACCATAACATTACCAATATTATGTCGTTAGTGTGCGTCAAGCTTACTTTGATCTTTGCGCCACCTATCGCGCTTGTAACTAAAATAGATTTGTGGCGAAATCTTGCTGAGGTAAGCCGGTTTATTTTTGTAAAAGCTGTTTTATAAATGTAAATATTTAGATTTTTGCCATATCAAGTCATATTTTAACTATTAAGTATAAACGTGGAGGTGTTGCAAAACGTCCGCATTTTGCATACAGGGTCAATTAGTTGCGAAAACATTAACTTCACGTGTAAACTTAATATGTTTGTAGATCATGAATATTTTGACCCGCGGTGGGATACGAAAGTTTGACGTTAAGTTAAATTTTGGAATCTTGCAATACTAAAGGGTCGCCAATGGGGTTAGAATGGGGTTAAAAACGCAACACGTAACTCGTTGTCGTTTAATTTTGATGTTTGTGAATGATCGAGGGAACAAAACGTCAGTCACGTGTTAGTCTCTCACCTAATCTCAATAAAACGAATCAGTGAGGCTAGGACGTAAAAAAAAAACATGATGCGTCTCCGCTTCGTTTTATTGTGATTGGTTGAGAGACTGACGTGTCGGTCTCTCGATCAATCATAAACATCAAAATACCGATACGTCAGTCACTCAACCAATCACAATAAAACGAAGCGGAGACGCATCGTGTTTTTTTTTCACGTCCTAGCCCCACTGAGTCGTGTCGTTTTTTTGCCACATTTATTATTATTATTAAGAACCCCCAAAAATAGGGCCCAGGTTTTCCATCTAAAGTCAGTTTGTTGTCATACAGTGTGTGCTGCTCTCAACTGAATTAATTTTCTTGCCCAAATATTTTGTCACCACTAGTTTTCTATCATGGCAACACTGAATGTATTTGTGCTATTAACACTACTCTGGGGGCACATTTTTTTTTACATTTTAAGCCCCTGTCCTCTTCTGCCTTTGCAAGGCGGGAACGTGCATGCATTGTCCATCTGGCATGCAAAACAATATCATTGTTTCGATCATCACAAGACAAACATCAATAAAATTATGTAACAGGCAAGGTTTTGTGTAATGTGGATTGCAAAACAGGAACAGTAGACCCGGCATAATATTCATCTCCCACAAGAGCAGATGCGCAGGCTCCCTCTTAGTCAAGTTTATAGTCCGTCTTAAAACGACTAATACCGAAGTACTTATTTTGGGTAATTGGCACATATTTTCCACCTGCATTGACGTAAAATATGACAAATCGTAATATTACAGGATCGAAATTATTTAGAATTTAGGTTACTATTGGTAAATCACTATTTATTTTTATACGAGGCCGTCATTCGTTTAATACTTTATCTAATAACATGTAAATTTTAAACTATTAACGTGGGTCGGATTCATCAAAATATTATCTAGAAAATAAAACAAATGACATTGAAACAAGTTTAGCGCATTTGTTTCTTTGGTTTTATTTATTGATAAAAACGGAGATTGTTCCATTAAGGCCGGGTGGTTTTATCCGTGGTCAGGTAAAGTCAAGGCTTTTTTTTATAGCATTGAATGACGAGACGAGCACGCTGTTCGCCTGATGTGAGCGATACGACCACCCATAAACAGTAGAAATACCATCCAGAACCTTGATTTACAAAGTACTGTGTGGCATTCCACTGCGCTCGTCATCCTGAGACATAAGATGTTATGTCTCATTATGTCCTGTAGTTACACTGGCTACAATGCCCTTCACATCGAAACAGAACAGTGCATGCATACTGCTGCTTGGCGGTAGAAATAAACATTGCGGTGGTACCCACCCAGACGGATTCTTACATATGAGAGTCCCACCACCAGTACTTATAGGCTCTTATCAACCTGGGGAATTGCAAATTCACAGCGAAGCGAAGGCGCTGCGCGATCGTTTAGTGTAATACAATCGTTAACGTGACCGCAGATAAACCGACATGAGCTTATTTCCCCATCGGATAACTATCCGACTATAGTTTTGTAAGAATTTCAAAAAGGGGAAGGGTTCTTAATTCAACCTTTTTTATTCACGTATATGATAATCGTCGCGTCCGCCTTTTCCCGCGGACTAGACGGTATCGGTAATTTACTTTTTACCAAAAAAAAAAAGCCCTAGTGTAGTGCTGTGACGTGTAAAAAATTCAAGATTCTTTATTTGAAATAATTTCGATTTTAATAAATACGAACGTTATTCGACCGTACCTACTAATCAAAGATTCCGTGTTTAAGCGAGCTATTATAAAAAGAACAAAAATAGTTGTCGAAGAAATATCGTTCGTATAATAATAACATAAAACATGTATGTTAAATGTTAACAGTAATCGAAGGCTCGAGCATTAGGAGTACAAGTTAGCGGACATAATCAAGTTTTATCAGCGCCATTATCATTCGATGATTGCGCCAGGGCTGTAACTTGCCTCACTTACAGTATACGGAAATAATTAGGAAAATGCGTACGTACTTATGGATTAGTTAACCTTGATTTTACTCAGTTAATTGAATGATACGAGCAAACTGACCTTTCGATAAGCAATGTGCTTCTAAGGTTTTGTCCGCGCTATAGAATTTATAGTCATTAGTCACTGTTTTGTCAATGATACGAATTATGATAGGGTTTCAAACTATTTGTGATGTTAACCCGTCAAACCCCTATACTCTATACCCGTCAAACCTATATAGATGTATGGGGATACGCTATATACTGGGACGCCGGCGGCCGTAGCGGCACTTTTGGAAATAGCATTAGTTCATCACATTTAAATATAGTTCATGGTACCTTTTCGCAGCTAAGCTTTTTGGACATGTAATGTACAGTTAGTGTAAAATTAATAATAAACATATTTCCAATATAGCCAATACGAGCACTGAATTAACAAAAATATCTTATAACTAATTCTAAAGGCAAATCAATTAGATGATCAGCTGTCTCTCAAACTAAGCAAAAGCTTGTTTCTATATATTATATACGCCCATTATATGGTCACTATGTCGTGCCCGTGTAAAAAAAAACAAGCGAATTCGTCGCGTCATCATTTGAATAAAGAACACGAAAAACGAATATCATTTACGGCCGATTATAGGAGGGGATTATATCGAATATACATTTCATCGGAAAACTCGTGCGTGATGCCGAAAAATATAGATACATCGTTTCCTTCCTGATGAAAATTTATAACCTGATTGTTAATATAAATAAATAAAAACAATCTACTTCCACTAAGTCTAGGGAAGCATTGTCAGCTGATGCATTTAAATATGTGATAGAAGCTCTCGCCTAACACCTGCGTTATAACTTTCAATGTATCAGCTGACGGTGTTTGCCCCGGCATACAGCCAGCTGATATATTTATTCATAGTTGCATATAAACTATCATCAGGTAAATTTTTTGTTGAGGGGAAATCATTAAAAGTATATATTTTTTTTTCATATCTGATCGACCAGCTGACACATAATACCCCAAGTTACAGTCAGCTGATTATTTTTTTCATCGAGGTATTGGGTTAGCTACATTTTAAACAAGTTTTTAGTTGGGAGGAAATGACTGAATATATATTTTTTTTCTTCGTGCGTAGGAGGCTACCACCGCTCATGGCCCCCACGGAACCGCAGTTGACATTCTTCAGGCTTAATGATACTATTCTCTGATGCGTCTCACCAATTATTATCGCTGTAAGAGGAAATACGAAATTTTGACCTGGTTCACGGACTATTGGATTTGTGATTTTTTTTTTCGAATTATGCATCAAAAAGCAATCCAATCTCTCTAACGTAATTATGAAAATGTAACAAAGAAATTATTATGTTGTTAGTCAGTATCGCCCGTCGATACACTTGGATATGCATACAGAACTAAAAAAGTATATCTTGTTTGTAGACTTTGTTTTTATATAATATTTTAAAATAATTATTTTTAATGAACCCAAAATATATTTTGGGTATGATTCTCCGATCGGGATCCGATCCATGTGGGAGGTTTTAATAGTTTTTTTTCCGCTACTAAATTCTCTAGAAGGCGCTAACGTCAAGCAGACGACTGATCGTACAAACATAGCTACATTCCGCAATATGCCTAAAAGATGTGTTTCGCCAACCCCATATTAAATATGGAGTTAGGGTAGGTGGCAGAAATAAAAGTTGAAATAGGTGACTTTAATCCAACATGCACTTAAGGCGATGATACACATACCTATAGCTGGCACACTTGCACGGTAGCTTCTTATACGTGCCAGCTGCAGGCATATGTACCTATACGCTAACTGGTATGCCTATAGTTGATATGCAAGTAGATTGCACAAAATTTGATTTTTAACGGTAGCTGGCACAATCGCATGCCAGCTCCTTGTATGTGCCAGCTGCAGGCATATGTATACACTAACTGGCATGGCTCTAGGTGACATGCAAATGGATTGCACGACATTTGATTTTTAACGGTATCGGGCACATTTGATAGCCAGCTCCTTGCACGTGCCAGCTGCAAGCATATGTATACGCTAACTGGCATGCCTCTAGGTGACATGGAAATAGATTGCACGACATTTCATTTTTAACGGTATCTGAAACACTTGCTAGCAAGCTCCTTGCACGTGCCAGCTGCAGGCATATGTATACGCTAACTGGCATGCCTCTAGGTGACATGCAAATAGATTGCACGACATTTGATTTTTAACGGTAGCTGGCACACTTGCTAGCCAGCTCCTTGCAAGTGCAAGCTGCAGGCATGTGTATACGCTAATTGGTATGCCTGTAGCTGGCATGCAATTAGATAATATTTGTTATTTATTTACTAGTAATTTTAAGCGTATTATCTACTTATATAAAAATGCATTGTGTTATTATATACATACATTCGTTTGACCGTCCAAAACTATTTGCAAATACAAGCATGCAAGGAAGCTTTAAATTACTTCTAATTATTTTGAAGTTAGTCCTGAATAAATAACACAACGAAGCAACGGATTAATCTGATAGTTAGTCGTTCAGGTTTTAATTACAATCTTGGTTATGGAAATGCGCAGTCCTTATTTACATATGATGGTTATGCAACGAATGAATTCAAACACAAATTGCTCTAATCTAAAATTCTACATTTTTTATGCTCCACGTGTAGCGCTGCCCCCGAAACAGATTTTTACATGTAGTTATTAGTTATGTAATGGCTTTCATTTTTTTTATCTCAAACAGTAATTATGTGCTTCGTGAATGAGTTGTAGATTTTTGGGACTAGGACTGGAAATTGGAAGGGTTTGGACCTCTGAGTTACCGGCAATCTATGGTTTCCCTCAAACCCCCCTAATTGAGACTGTATTCACAATGTAGGCATTTTGAAGGCTTTCGCAAATTTTTTTAACAATGCTGATTTGTCAACCCTATCTTAAAATTCTTGCTTGCCTCATAATGTTCCTTTCTCATTTATCTGGTCATCCAAGCCTTAGCTCGTGTCGATTTTGTTTCCACTTTCCCAGTTAAACTTATTGCAATGATCTAAATTCCACGTAAGATAAACGCGGCTCTAGAATTTTCAAAAAATATCGATGCTCTTAAGCCTAAATTACCATGAAACGAGATATTATTCAAACATTTCTTAAATTTGCAAATTAGCCAAGTATATAGAGACCTTGTGTTAATGATCTTAGAGAATAAAACACAAGTTTCACACGTTATAACGGTTCCAAACACCGGCTCTGTATCTATAAAAAAAATCAGTGTTAATCTGTGTGTCATTTACATATTCGAATTAGTTAATTAGGTTCGAAAGAGATGTCCACTTTTTGTATGGGTGCTGGACCTCAGAATCAAACCAGGTTCAAAGTATTGGACATTAAGGGGGCAAACCTATGGATCTTGGATCCATTAAAATATTTTTAGACCTGGAGGGGTCTGAAAATATATAGTTCTTTTTTACATAACTTTTTTAAAAACGTTTGTTTTAAGTGCTGTTTTTAAGCAATATAAAATAACATAAATCTCTAAATCGGAGGACGTTAATATTATACGATTCATTGCAAAGGTCTAGTCTTTGTGAGTACTATCGAAATTTTGTATATGAAATATCTGAGTTAGAATTTTAAGCCCGATTTTTGGACATATCTATTCTGAGGAGTTTAAGCATTTTTTTGCTTTTTCCCAGGATTAAACCCTCGTGAATGTTAGGTATAGGAAGAAAAAACTCAGGAATAGTTAATTTCTCCAGGATTAAATGCAGCCATTCATTATTCAGCCCAGTCTGTCAATCTGTTGAGCGTTCAAGGAAGAATAAAAGTGGATCTAAAATAAACTATATGTGCAATTACTTCTCCAATTGGGTGACTCGCGGGCGGGATCGCGTTTAAAAGTTAGTAATATACATTTGCATCAGTCTATTTACGCAAGCATATTTATAAGCTATTGCATGTATTTTACAACTTGTTAGTAATTTATAATATTTCTTTTATAATGAAATGTTATTTTTAGATATGCTTTTAATAGGCATTGTAATAGTTTCCTTATTTGTAAACGTCAATATATTATTGGTCATATTTTTTAGATAGTTAAAAACATTCCAAAATATAATTCATATTGAGAAACGTTTTAAAGAAAAATATGTCAACAAACATATATTGAGTACACCAATTTGCCTCCTCCATATAATTTAAGTAGGTAACTGAATAGTAAATATAGTAATTAAAATCCTGTTCCTATTTCGTTGGACTCATAATTTTATTATGTGTAAATGCCTCTTTAACTAAATCTATCCATGGCGAGCAAAATATGCTGTTAATCATTATCAATTTTATAAAAAGAAGACAAGATGGCTGCTTTCATGTACGTATATAAATAGAGAAGAACTGTGGAGCTAGGATGTGAAAAGAAAGCACGATGCGTCTCCGCTTCGTTTTATTGTGATTGTTTGATTGACTGACGTATCGGTATTTTGATGTTTGTGATTGATCGAGAGACCGATACGTCAGTCTCTCAACCAATCACAATAAAACGAAGCTGAGACGCATCGTGTTTTATTTTCACAACCTAGCCCCACTGTATTTGTTTCACAATACCCTTTCATCCTACTTCTTACTTATATTATAAATGCAAAAATTTATTTATTCGAAATATTTAGATGTTTGTTACTAATTCGAGAGAGAGCAACCCCCTTATTCTCTATGACACTATTAACTCGGAATGCGACCGCGTTACGTTAGCTTCGTGTAATTAACGTTAAATAGTATTCTGTGTGCCAATTTCTATAGTGATAAACGCGACGAGTTACGTTACGTGCTTGTTACGAACGGTGAAAATAACGTGTGTATAGAGAATAAGGGGGCTGAACGCATTTGGATGATATTTAGCACGCGCATAGACCATGTCCTATATTAACACATTGGCTACTTTTGATTCCGGTAGGTTGCTGCTGTAGGAAATCATCAAGTTTTTTATATGATTTTTTTATATATATAGCGCTGGCGTATTACAAATGGCGCTGTAGAGTGTTAAAATGGTTTAAATACTTTTGTAGCGGGAAGGAATTCACGAAGAATATAAGATTGGGCTTAATAAGTCCCAACTAAGCCTAATGATCGACACAATGCAATTATAGATTGCGATTATTTTATTGACAGATAATACGAGTAGAAGGATTACCATTTTGATGATATCTTAAAAAGCACCCCACGCTTTTTTTTTTTACAATAAAATACATTTTTTGTTATTTAGACTATTCTTAATTCAAATTTATTTTCTATTTTTTAGTTGGATTTTCTCAAAGCGTGTTTTTGGTTGGATTTTCTATATAAGCGTGTTTTTTTAGTTAAAAACATTGAATTGTCATCGGTCCTTGATAATTATGCCAAATTTCCATTTAATCCGACATTTTTAATGGGGTCAAAATTTTATTCAAAGTTTCCGTTACATACATACGTATGCAGCTAATAAAAGTATCTTAAAAAGCTCATTCAACGAATTATAATCCCGCGTGCATCCCCAGGCATGGGCATTGGTTGGTTCATGCGTCAAAAGTAAAAAAAAAATCAATGTTCTCTTTATACATTTTGCCGCCCTCCAAAAAGTGCCGACCAGGGCAGACCGATGCCAACCCTCCAGAGAATTACCCCACGGCATCTCCTGCCTGTCGTAAGAGGCGACTAAATGGGGTTAGGGAGATTCGCGGGGCGAGCAGTGGGGGGCTACTCGCCCGACTACTTCATTTTAAGCGAACACTAGGTGGTGGACGACAATGCGGGTGGTCGGTCTCTTTTGCTGTCGTAGACGCCAAAAGCGTGCTTTAGAGTTCGGGGCTTTTAGCCCCCTCATTTAGAGAGCGGCCGCAATGCGGCATCGCGCAGGGGTGGTTCCGTACAGCTATCTTCGTGCAACAAGATAACCCGGGGCCGTCCCTCCCATAAGCGCCGATGAAGGCCACCGCAGGTTTTGGTTGGTATGCCAGTGTAGGGTGTACATAGTGTTAGGGACTCGGTCCAATGCTCGCTCCGATGAAGTTATACTCCCGAGTGTAAGTGAGTGTGTACATTGGGCTGTAAGACTGTGTTTAACCAATATAACCGTTCCACTCACCCCCCAGCGGTGGTAGCAATAACGCGTTTTCCCTGCTATAAAAAAAAAACCAACCACACCAGTTTTGTGGGCCTTTTATTTCCTGAGAACTTTAGACGCGAGTCGCGCCGCACCGCGGACAACAAACCATAAAAATGTTAAGAGGTGTGACAGCCCTGCACAGTAACTATGTTGAATACAGAGACAGCAAGTGCCGGCCTCAAAATGTTAGAATAACTGGTTTCGCGAACTCGTGTTATAAAATTAACATTCGATCTTACATATTTAGAGTTAAAAAAAAAACTAGATTTCAATCGAGTCAGCCACATAGGTGTTTAGCTGTAGAGCGTTTCACGTAACTAATGTATGGCCTTTTTAAGGCCAGGGTTGCACGTGTTCTTACCAATGTTACGTTTTTATATTTGAATCAAGGTACCAAATTTTAACAAAGTATTTGAAAATGGATAGACTTAAAAAAATATATAAGGCGGTAAAATCAGCCCTTCGTTGTTTATCAGAAAACAGAATAGTTAACTCTAAATTTAAAGAAATAAAAGGGTCGTAACACAGTTTAAGGTTATAAACACCAGATGGCACTGTTTGTATGTCCTATGCAATGCAATGTAAACAGCCCTGTATTATATACTGCCCACTGCTAAACACCGGCCTCCTCTAGAACTGAGAGGGGTTAGGCCTTAGTCCACCACGCTGGCCTAGTGCGGGTTGGCAGACTTCACATATCCTCGAAATTCTTATGAAGAATTCTCAGGTATGTAGGTTTAATCTATAACGCGATCGAATAGACAATAAATCTACCATTAATTATGTGCATGTTCTATTGCAATTCTCGAAATTAAAAACGGAAATTACTGAATATAAGTAATATTTAACATTTTATAGATTCTAATAAATTATTTCATTTCAAGAGGTCCTGCACCTACCACGGCTTCAAAAAATCTTTTTTCTATTCCACGGGTAGACGCATTTTTCGTACACATTTCTTATAAACAAGGAATAATAAATATAAAAATACAGTTTAAATGTTTTTGCTAATAGCGGAAATGGTCATCCTGCTCGCCCTAATAACGTTATAAATTCCCATAGAAAGATTGATAAAATTGATTCATTGGATTGTTCTTATCTTTTTTTTTACGATGAACCAATGCACTCATAAAAAATATATGTGACGTGACGGCGTCCGGTGTTCAATTACCGTCTAATTTGCAATGAAGTGGTACCTACGCACACGTGTGTGTACCGCCTTTCTTCTAGTTTTATTGGCCGCGTTGTTTTTTTTTTATTTATGTTATGTTACCAGCTCAGGCTAAGAAAATTAAATGCCAACAGCCTGAGAGAAATCTCGCTTTGTTCGAATTTTATCGAAAGGTTCATTTATTTTTTGTCTGAATGTGTCTTGCTCTCGTGCTTTGCTAATGCCTAAAGTACAGGTTCAGAGTGAGTCTAGAATGACTAAATGCGTAGTTTGAAGACCCATTGTATGATAGAAGATTAAAGGATCTATACTTATAGGTTTAAGTTAGGTTTTATGAATAGCTCGACCAGTTGATCGAATCAAAAACGTCAGTATTCCCAATTAGTAAGATGCATAAAACGACATGCCTGCAAAATTAGGTCACAATCCTCCAACGTTCCTTTTGAGTAACATTATTTGACCGATTTTTTTTATTGCATTGAATGACGAGACGAGCATGCCGTTCGCCTGATGGTAAGCGATACGACCGCCCATAAACAGTAGCAACACTATCCAGCACCTTGAGTTACAAAGTACTGTGTGGCATTTCACTTCGTTCGTCATCCCGAGACATTAGATTGTAAGTCTCATTATCATATCATTCAGGTTTGCGCATGAATAGAATTTGATTACCAATCTAGGGCCGCAGCGAAGATGCGTTTGTACTAGCGCTAACGCTAACAGAAAACAAAAAACGTATGGGAATGATATATACGATCGATAAGTCTTTCGCACGTCGCTCCATTGTTTTTTTTTTTATATTTATTTAAAGAGCTTAGTCTAACTTAAGGCTAAGTCGCTCTATACAACCACAAAAGTTTTTAATTTCTATGACTTAGTGCTAATTGATCTATAAAATATAAATCAATGCGTCATTCCTATAGTTTTATTTTCTACTAGCTTTTGCCCGCGGCTCCGCCCGCGTTAAAAAGTTTTTCCGGGATAAAAGTCCCGGTTTATATTTCTCCGGGATAAAAAGTAGCCTATGTGTTAATCCAAGACACGATCTACCCGTGTGCCAAAGTTCATCAAAATTCGTTCAGTAGTTTTTGCGTGAAAGAGGAACAAACATCCATACATTCGTACAAACTTTCGCCTTCATAATATTAATGATTGGGGTTGACAATTGTGGAAAGGCGTCTTGGCTACGGCTCCTAGAATCTATTCGTTTGTGAAATGATGATTTGGGTATTAATTACGTGTATATACATGTGTGCGTACTTGGGTGTGTGCAAAATTATACAATAACAACACAGAATGTTCTATTTTTAGCAACCGCAACTTGCATAATAAATTAATAAATTATATTTATAACTTCAATGCTAAACAAAGATATATCATAAATATTAAATGCTGAATATAAACTTGCATACTGAATACTGATAGTTAGAGTTGATAAAGTTTTCCCACACTTGGCGCTGTTTTGTGTTATGTACAGTCAGCCACATAAATATCTGAACTAATTCAAAATTTCAAATCGCCTATACGCGTTCAGTTCAATTAAACTATGATTTTTTCTTTATGTAAAGTAAAGTTGACGCTTTAATTTTATTTTTGTGAAGAGAAAACGAAAATTGGTAAGAACAAAAAAGTGTAGAGGCGATTTGAAGTTTTGAATTTATTCAGCTATTTATGTGGCTAACTGTACAGTCCGTTCAGATGGGCGATCAACGCACATTGCCTTCATTCGTTAAATTGAAACGTGCATAATGTCGTATGTGTACATTTCGCGCTGCAATAGAAACTCGGTAGTTAATAGATCCCACCTGCAACATGGTTGAGGAGGCCGATGGCTGGCACATGCGTCATACTCGTGAACGGGTGCTGCTTGTGTGGACTGGTCTGCCCTTTTCGCTTACTACATCTAAGTATTAGGGGTATATATTGAACTTAGATTAATAACTACATCTTGATGAATTTCAGACCAAATTATTACATGATTCCTGAGAGGGTTATGCACTCGTATAAGATTTTAAAATTTATTACCTTTTTTGCGAGTATATAAATGAACTGCTCTAAACAAAAATAACAAATATATCTATATCATGTTATTTTTTTTATTATTAATTGTATTTTATACCTTGAACTGATTTTGAAAAGAGCAACACTAGAGTTTCTTGCCCGTACTTCTCTAGTGAGAACTGCTTTCCGAACTGGTGGTCGAGTTAATATTGACTGAATCTAAATAATATATAACATTTTATGGGTTCGAATAAATTTATTTCATTTCATTTCACCAAAAACATTTTCATGTAAAATGTTGCCAAGACGAGATCATATGGCTTTTACTGTCAAAAAGTTATCAGATCTCATGTAGAGCCAAGCTTCTTACTCTACTCGTCCTATATGCCTACTTAAATTAAATATTGACTCCTCAAGCCCCGCGACGGACACCGGTGTCCATATATATAGGGTTTTCCCATACATCTATATATATAAGCGGGGCTTGAAAGATTAAAACGTCTTTGAATTATAAATACGCAATCAAAAGCATTATTGAAGTCCATGCAAAAAAAATCGGTAACAATGTTTTTCTAGATTGAAAGAAGAAAGTATATATTGCCTTATGTAAAAAGTGTACATAACGGCTTATATTTAACGGGCGGATGCAAATAATTATTATGATCATAGATTTGGACACCATGTTTTGGAGAAAATTTAGTCATGTAAAGATACCGGCTCTATAAAGTATAAACGCTCAAGTAATATTTTGTTTTAGATGCTAAAATATGGTATTATACAGAACCAAAATAAATCAGATTTATAAAATCGCGACCAAAAATAGTGATTTTAAAACCTGATTATATTTTACATAAAATAAATATTTTTGCACTAACGATATTCTAAAACGAGAGGCCGCTCGATGACCAAGGTAGAGTCAAGATTTTCAAATCGAATCTGTATCGAAATCTGTTTAAAATTTACTAAGTCGCCGTTCACACTACTATACACATAAAGTATCGTTTATGATAATGTAATCCTAGATTACTGTCAAACGACATTAATCTAAAAATGCCCATAGCTTATTAACCCGTCAAACCCCGCTTAAATATATAGATGGATGGGGAAACCCTTTATACTCAGACGCCGGCGTCCATAGCGAGGCTGAACGAGTCAAGCTTATAAAACAATAATTTAAAAAAACTTTACAACTTAGCACAAAATACAGTATTACAATCCATATAAATATATATACATAATATTTACAAGTGGTAGGTCTCTCGTATGTGAGGGGCCGTCTTGGTAGGCACGGCCGCATTGTCTATATCTACCGCCAAGCAGCAGTGTGCATGCACTGTTGTATACCAATTTGAAGGACATTGTAGCCAGCATAATTACTGGGCATTATGAAACTGAACATCGAATGTCCCAGGGTGAAGAGTGCAGTGGAGTGCCGCGCAGTACTTTGTACATAGTTCTGTATGATGTTGTTGCTATGTGTGGGCAGCCGTTTCGCTTACCATCCGGCGAGCGCTACGCTCGTCTCGTCATTCAGTAACAATAAAAAAACATTACTCCAATGTGGGATAGGCTTGACACATTTTTCATGCACTGCAGAAATCATTTAACTTAGTTTACCACCTACCGAAATAATTATTTTCTAGAGAATCCAGTTCTGGACGAATGCTAAAAGTAACACAAACTACATTTGAGAAAGAAAATATTATATAATGCCTCTACGACCTTTGTTAAGTTTTTTAACGTGTATACGCGACTTTGCTAATAATGGTAATACTGGGGGTCAAAGTAAAAATATTTTTCTTCGCGTTTTGCAAGCTATAAATAAAATGAGAACCATTTAGATTGTTACTTATTCGACAATGATCGGCATAGAACTAAGCGGCCAATCATTTGAAATTTAGCTGTTATTGATCCGCACCATTTAATTTAATCGCAAGGGCTAGCAAAAAGTTTGTATGACTTATTTGTAAAAACAGCAGCAGTAGCAGCTCTTTAACATCATAATTATTCTTATTGCCGTCCTTTGGTAAGATATGTTTGACTCGTCAGGCCCCGATACGGACGCCGGCGTGCGAGTATATAGGGTTTCTCCATACATCTATACATATAAGCGGGGTAATGCTAAGGCACCATATTCGGAGCTCCAATAGACTTAAGGTATTCGTTTAAAGTAAAACCAAAAGGACATGTCCAAAACTGGCCTAAAATTCTGACTACCACAGTTTATATATATTTGGATAGAACTCCCTAAAAACTAGGCTTTTACAATAAATCGTTTGAATCGTCAAGCCCCGCTACGGACTATAGGGTTTCCCCATACATCTATACATATAAGCGGGGCTTGACGGGTTAATTTGTAAGATTTCGAAATTTATATAATTTTATTTTGCTTAAAATCTATTCTTAAAATGAGCGATTTAAAAAGTTAGTTACAAATAAAGGGGTCTAAAAATATTTTTAATGGATCCTAGATCCATTTTTTGCCCCTTTAATGTTACTAAAATTTGAAACTGGTTAGATTTTGAGGCCCAGCTCCAATGCAAAAAGCGGACATCTCCTTTCCTATTATACACGATTTGAATGTAAAATATAGTTTAAAGACTATCTAATCTATCAGGGTGACCGACGCAGTGCCACTTTATTCAGTTCTATGTTTTTTTTTTTGTGGCCATCTTCGGCGCATTAGGGATGGCTGCGGGCTTCCTCCGACTCACGTCTAAGTTGTCGTCCGCAACCGCCCCTGCGCGTACTGCTGTTGCGGTCCTTCTCCTGTTAGTTCTATGTTGATGCGAGTGTTTTTGGGTTCACCGTCAAGCGCGTGGCTGGCTAAACTCATTTACACTTTTTGAAAATTTTGTCATTCTAGTCTTGGTTACTTATGAATGTTATGTTTATGGGTTTTATGGACATAAATTGTATATAGGTGTCTATATTTCCGTAAGTATGAGTGTTTGTATGTATCTATGGATGGATAAATAGCAAACGGTTATAATAGCTGTTAGGGACAGGTTTTGTTCAAGGTCCATTTTCTGGTCTCGTATTCAAATGAAGCTAACGTAAATAATTACAAATTATCGCGTCAATTGGGCAGATTCTTATATTTAAGTACCGTCAATCGGGCACATTTTGAATTAATATTTTCGAGTCCACAAGATCAATTTATGCCATACCCACTAAATTAGATGCTGCACCAAAACTTGGCAATACTGCAGTACTAGTTTATAATCAGACGTTAGGGCTTATAAAATAATAATGTTTCCAGTGTGATATGTCAACACGAAGCGGTGCGTCGTCGATCCGCGCCCGCCGCGGTCACAAGGAGCGCTCCAAGAACTTCACCGAGCTGGAGAAACGCACCGTGCTGGAGCTGATCGCGCGCCACCGCGACGTGCTCCGGCAGGGGCGCTCCAACAACGCCACCAACCGGAGCAAACAGGTACTCGTGCTTTTTATAAAAGTGAATCTACTGCACCTCATGGTATATTATTTGCGGAGATAAACGAGAGATGATTATTCCTAGAGAGTCGATGCAATTATCTTCTTCGTTCAAATTGTTCACAAACTAAAGTGAGCGGTACCGTATTAGTTTAAGTAAGGACGTAAGACAATGTGGACAAGTATGTGTATCGCAATTGATTAATTGAATTTACGTAATATCGAACACAATAAATATTTAGATGAAGTATTTATAAGGGGGAATAGCTGATTCACTTCATCCCAAAATTATCAATTGCAAACCATCTTTAGCACCAACCCAGATGAATTTTCGCTTTCAAGAAGCGCATCACCTAGCTCTACCAAGACACAATGGTATCAGAGACATTGATTTGAAAATGTATCCATGTAACTCTTCAAACATTCTCATCGCCCGAAAGCTAATAAAATCATGAAAAACACTTTAACAATTTCACATTCTTTTTAAATGGGACATCTTTAACACACTTAATATTAGTGTTGGAGTTCGAATGCGATGCTAAAACGTGAAGATAAATAGATTTCTGCGCTCATTTTATAGATGTATGACTTTGAAGTCCTGTCCGTCCAATTAAAGAGCATTCCTCATACAACTGGGTCGTGGTGTCACGTAACATAACAAAATGTTAGCGTTACGCGGCTAAGGCTTGTGTTTCTAACGTTGTGTGAAAACAAATGTATTTGTTGACGTCGCGAAATGTTGCCAGCTTACGTCATGTACTGGCCTAATTTTAAGTTGTTTGTGCATGGACTTCTATGTAAATTATGTACTTAGTTAATAAAGCAAACGTAGAATTATTATATACTACAAATACTCTGAGGTTAAGAAAACCTTCAGACATAATTCGCACGCTAAATGTTTTAATTGCCAATATTTAAATCTGCAAAATATGCCGATTGACATAAAACAAAAGACACGAGTCACAGATTTTTCTAGATAATTCAGTATTGATCTGAGCGTGCAATTATCATAGGAAGGAAAACCAGCAAATGGATAACCTGATCTTCAGTATGCTGTATATTACCGGAAGCATCAAGGATGCATTGTCAGCTTTAAAGGCCAGAAAAAGTAATAGGATAGTTTTCTGTATTTAAAATGTAACAGAAAATAATACGACTAAGAAATTCTTCTTCCAAATACGCATCGGAATTGGGGGAAAATAAAGCGGTTATTCATATTTGAAAAATAGTTGTGTGCAAAAGTGGGGGCGTGGTCGCAATCTCTTTCTCACAAACGCAACGTTATGGCCGGTGATACCTACTCGGTGATATTCACAGTTTGCCGTTTCCATTATTTGACAGGTGCCCCTTTCAGAATATTTTAAAGCTTTATAAAGTCATTTATTATTGCGTGGATTTTGTAGATTCTTTTTCTGCAAGATTTTGCAATGTAATACAATGCAATCAGCCCTGTATTATATACTGCCCACTGCTGAGCTCGGGCTTCCTCTACGATTTAGAGGGTTTAGGCCTTAGTATACCACGCTAGCCTAGTGCGTGTTGGCAGACTTCACTTACCCTCGATATTCTTATGGAGAATTCTCAGGTATGTAGGTTTCCTCACGATGTTTTCCTTCACCGTTAAAGTGAACGATAATTGATAAACAATACGTAACTTCGAAAAGTCAGAGGTGTGTGCCTTGGATTTTGAACGTCCGGACATTGCCTCGGCAGACCGTTCCATTCCCAACTAGGCTATCGTCCACTTTTTGCAAAATTTTCGATGACAAATATTTTTGATAAATTTGTTCAAAAACCAGTGAACTACCCTATTAAAGAGAGGAGCCTGCTTGGGTAGTCGAAAGTTTGATACAACAGCAAACCGTCATTTCCTGATGGTTTTCTATGAGTTAGAGATAGTGGTACTCGATACTATTCTACTGGAGACAGCACATTCATGCTTCTAAGTATGTGTATACTTTAAAGCATGGATCTACTTATATAAAATAATGAATATATTGAATTTTCAGTGTTTACAAAATTCTCAAATTCAATTATCAATACGCAGTAAGTAATGGTAAACAAATTCATATAGAGGACATGAGCCGACACTCTGCTTTGTCAACGTTTCAACCAGTGTTAAGTTACAAATAATTGTGTCGAAGAATTCCGAGGATCGCTAGTGGCCGACAGAAGCGACATTTTTGTGTGGTGATTGAGAATTCTAAACTTTCAAAGTAGTTTTTATATTGTTCATTTTTTGTCTCTAATGATTTTTTTATCTTTCGTAAAGAGATTAACTGCTAAGTGCGTTAATTATTTAACATTTTATAATTCTGAATAGTACTTAATGTGGTAATTATTTTATTTTAATGATAGATTTTTTTTATGAACATCAATATCATGTTTGTTAAATTTTGTGCACAAAAATTTTTTTCATCCTCCAGGCATCGTAAGTATAGATGCCTACACTAGGGAACTATTTTTATTATTACACGAATCCAAACCCTTTATCAAAAATTGTATGTACTTTTTTATGTGCATTCTTTACCAAATTTAATAGAGTATATATTCATTAGAGTGTAGTTATAACATCATTGGCATATTAATTCAGATTAAATTATAGTACAAGGTATAGATTAGACCGGAATAAAACCGAAATATATTAATCTATTAGATGTAGTGTTGAAATACAAACAAGCAAAAAAAAAACGATAATTTTGTCATTAAATATGGATGCCCAAAGCCAGCTGTATAATTATGTAAGTTAATTTTTTACTCTTATTATTTATTTTTATATTTTCGTAATATATTGTGGTTTTATACGATAGATACACAGCGAAGGCATTAATTATTACCTGAATAGCTTTGGTTGACATGGAAGTACATATCGGTAAAAGAATATAAACAAGGATAATGAACTCTCTGATAAGTTTTTATTCAGTCACACCAATTCTAAAAAAATCTATGAGCCGCATATATCTGAATATCGTTGATTGTCTTTTACTTTACTATATCGGATGTGTTGTCGGTATCATAAGCATGGATGTACGCAGCTTTTGGGGCAGGAGTAAGCCAGTTTGACTTATAGGTAACTTTTGCTCGGGGCTCCACCCGCGTGATAAAGTTTTTCCGGGATAAAACTACTGTTGTATATTTTCCCGCGATAAAAAGTAGCCTATGTCCCTTCTATGGGTCTCAAACTATATATATACCAAATTTCATCGAAATCGGTCCAGTGGGTTAGCTGTGAAAGGCTATGAGACGGACAGAATTATTTTCGCATTTATTATAAGTGTGGATAAAACCCAGGGCAGTTGCATGCTGCACTTAACAGCCACGTGTACCTATAAAAAGGATACCCATAAAATAAATTGTACATTCCTCTCAAAAAACCTAAAACCGATTTCACCACATGCTGATAAAGTCCCTGATAGCCTATTCGTAACGTATCCCCCATATTACTTGATCTGATCTTGAACTCTGATACATATTCGAGACCAGTGAAACCATTTGATTTCACTCGTTTCGTTGTATTTATTTGTTATATAGTTATCTAGAACTTTATCATGGATCGCTGAAATACAATCTACTATGCCGAATATACAATCTGGCAAGTTGAAATATGTAATGTTGCAGCTTGTGTGGTCGACGATATGCGAGGAGGTAAACAAGCGTTGCGGAGGCGAGCGGCCGCGCACGCCCGCGCAGGTCAAGATGTGGTACGAGAACTACAAGAAGAAGTGCAAGATGCGCGCCCACGACACCACGCTCAACCACCCGGTAAATCCCTTTTCTTTGCTCTATTGGGAGGAGGGGGGTGAACTACGTATCAAATAGTGGAAATTCCCCCCCCCCCCTCCTCTGACATCTTTCTGTGAAAACACATCGTTAAATAGACCAATTATTAAGAAAAAAAACCTGGTAATATAATTTTATAGCATAGCGTCGCTATACTATAACACCACAATATACTGATACTCACTTAAAATGATCCAAGATAAAGAATAGAAAACTACCACGCTTTTATAGCCTCTATTTGATTAGAAAAATCCATTGATCAGAAGCCAGATATCAAGAATTGTACACACACACCCACTCATTTTATCCCCGAAAGGGTAGGCAGAGGTGCAACTAGTGCATCTACTTTTCGCCGTGCGTATTCCGTCCCATGATGTGATAGAGAGAGCCTAACGCATATCCAGACTCCGGGCTGATACTGATTACAATCACTTTGCCCGACCCGGAGATCGAACCCGAGACCTCAGCATTGCAGTCGTACCGTAATAAAACTACGCCACCGAGGCAATCAGAAATTGTATCATCGCTAATATCGTTTTTTCTAATGTAGAGTCTTTCATTTACTAAAAGTCCGAAAAATATTCGCGGCGTTATAAGCGTAGATAAGCCATAGAAGGTTTATTGTCAGCAGTGGACATCGTTTGACTGATCATGATGATGATGGGCAGCAACTAGGCAAGTGCGTCACCGATAGTAAATCACTACTGCCCATAGACACCCATGATACCAGAACAATGATTATCAATGCACTGCCAGCCCTAATAAAAGGGCATAGAGATTAGGGAAAGGAATTGAGTGTTGACGCCTGCTAGATTAAAGCAATGATATAGTCGCTTTAGAGAAAGTTTTCTATAGTGACTCTAGTGACCATATTTCACCCAAAATCAGTAGACTCAGATACGTCATAGTGCCATGTAAGGCCATAGACTTAAGTTTTAACTTTTTTTGTATGCAATTGAATGACGAGACGAGTATGCCATTCGCCTGATGGTAAGCGATACGACCACTCATAAACAGTAGCAACACCATCCAGCACCTTGAGTTACAAAGTACTGTGTGGCATTCCACTGCGCTCATACGACATCCTGAGACATAATATTGAGATGAATGACTGGGATTTATACATTTCTGTATAATATGTAACAGTAAAATATCCAATTTAATTAGATGTTTATTAGTTTTTGAACTAGTACATGACATACGTTTCATTGACACTGAAATGGTCAATGACCTTCTAACGTGCGATGACCCCGATGCGTTACTCAACTCTCACGCAGCCTTAAAATTACACCGTAATCAGTGAAATATTTGTAGGTTGAGCACATTTTTACTCGTCCTAATGAGATATTCTTTGCGAATTATCGCTCGCTTTAACGGTGAAGGAAAACATCGTAAGGAAACCTGCATACCTGAGAAGTTCTATGAATTTCGAAGGTATGTGAAGTCTGCAAACCCGCATTAGGCCTTAGTCCACCACGCTGGCTCACATATCCTCGAAATTCTCATCTAGAATTCTTGGATATGTAGGGTTCCTCACGATGTTTTCCTTCGCCGTTAAAGCGAACGATAATTGATAAACAATACACACGTAACTTTGAAAAGTCAGAGGTGTGTGCCTTGGGGTTTGAACCTCTTGACATTGCCTCGGCAGACCGTTCCATTCTCAACTAGGCTATCGTCCACTTCATTAGTATGAGATGCAAATTCTTAATCAAAATAAATATTTATATGACGTAAATTTATATTAATATAAAGCTGAAAAGTTTGTTTGTTTGGTAGAACGCGCTAGTCTCAGAAACTACTGAACCGATTTTTTTTCCCTAAGACGAAGCTACCTTACTCCTGAGTGCTATAGGTCACTTTTTATCCCGGAAAAACTTATTCACGCGGGCGGAGCCGCGAGCGTCACCTATCCTACTAATATTATAAAGGCGAAAGTTTGTAAGAATGTATGGATGTTTGGATGTATGGATGTTTGTTCCTCTTTCACGCAAAAACTACTGAACGGATTTCGATGAAATTGGGCACAGGGATAGATCATATCTTAGATTAACACATAGGCTACTTTTTATCCCGGGAAAACATAAAGCGGGACTTTTATCCCGGAAAAACTTTTTAACGCGGGCGGAGCCGCGGGCAAAAGCTAGTATTTAATAAAATTAAAAAACAAAAATGAGCCCGGTCTCATAATACGACGGGCTGCCTTCCTGGGCGTAACGTAGCTTTGAATGTGACTCATTAGAAGTTAGAACCTAGGTTCTTTACCATGTACAGAATTATTTGTTTTATTATTGTTTTTTGTGTTACAGCAAGCGCCGTCTGACACGCCCGGCCTGCTGGACGGAATGCTCTGGCAGAGTATACATCCTCTAGATGTTAAAGGTAAATTAAACAAATATAAGCATTAATCAATCTGCTAAAAAAAATTGATGTTAAATAGTCGTTCGTCTGATAGTAACCGCTGCATCATAAATAGGTACATAAGCAGGTGAGCAAATTCAAAATTTCGAATCGTCTGTACACGTTAAATTTATTTGAAACCTTTTCTTTTCTCTGTGTGAGGTAAAGTAAATAGCTATTATTTTAATATTGTGAAGAGAAAAAAAATTGTAAGAACACAAATAAGTACAGCCGATTTGAGATTTTAAATTTGTTCATCTACTTATGTAGCTGACTGTACAACAGCATCCATCACTTTCGCTCTGAGACTTTACATGTAAATCCGAGTTTTTGTGAAGTTCATTAATTACAGTGGCTATGATGTTTAAACAGGAGTACAAAAGTGCTTGCACTTAGCGGCATATATAAAAAAAAATATGATATCTCCCAGTGGCTTAGCTAGGGAGGGCCGTTGGTCAATGTCATGGCCTCGGGCATCATTTGCAAAAGCGAGTACCGTAATTTTTGAAGTAGGTATAGTTGGAAATGCGGGAATTTTTTGCTCCCACTGAAAACCTCGCACCGCCTAAAGCCACTGATTTAGGGAACGGCAGAAACCCACTCTACGCCATTAGTAACTTAATACTAAAACGTCGTCTTTTAATCCTATATTATGATTTTTATACATGTTAATGGCCATGTAGTGCCTGGATAATGTTTTTATATTTTTTATATTTAATGTTTTTATATATGCTTTCGACTGTTTCTTTTTCAATGTTTCAATAAAAATATAAAAACGTCGTCTTTTAAATCAGTAATTCACTCAGATGACAGTGAAGATGTAGATGACAATTGTATGTGTGATGTGCAGAGGAGGAGGGCGAGCCCACCACCAGCGCGGAAGGCACACACAGCGCCAAGGATGACGACTGCCTACCTGTCAACGTGAGTATCACACATATATAAATCCAAATATAGTTCAATGAAGCCGATTTTTCGATAATATGACACCTTAATATCTCGAAATTGGTGATATTTTGAAAGAAGTAATTTTTTAAGTTTACTTATGTATACAATTATGTTGGTATTTTTATTCAAGCATTGACTTCGTTGTAATTTGTTTCATTTAGTCTTATGCCAATTTTATATTTAATTATATTTTTTTATGTTGTGTATACTTTTTTAAAACTTGACCAAGCAAAGACAACAGTTCCCGAGCTAGCTTCTTACTTTTTATTTTTCATCATTTGTTTTAGTCGTAATAAAAATGTCTGTTGTTATATAAGTGACTGTAATAATAATTAATTAAATGTATTATCATAAGTGCAACTATGTTCGCCTACGTGATGAATAAAGTGTTTTATTTTTTTATTTTTTACTTTACTAATTACTGAATTGTCATCAGATGTCGAACGGCCGACTGTCCAGCACGAACGACAGCGACGAAACGATCAACGTACTCGAGCCCCACGTCCAGATCATACCGCAGACCCCCACCCCGCCGCCGCACAAAGTACCCCCCATCAACCCACTAATGCCTACCCTGCCTCTACTAACCAACCCTCTACAGGCGATAGAACAAGCGAGGATACAACAGAACTTCTTGCAGAAGCTAAACGAATTGTCGAACACGCCGTTGAATTTGAGCAATTTGGACGACGCGCGGAAGAATGGACACGATAGAAACGATAAGAACGATGATGTTAGACACGACTGCGGCTCCACCACTGAGGAGGAGAGGATGTACTTCTCGGCGAAGAGGCAGCACGCGATATGGGAGCACGAGGCGAAAATGAAGATACTAAATATGGAACTGAGACAGAAGGAGGAGATATTTTCGCTGCAAAAACAACTTTTTCTCATCGAGTTGAGGTTGAAAATGGACTTTTTGGAGAAGGCAAGCGCTAAATGAACTGATTGGTGAGTTGGTTTTTTTTTTTTTTTCGACGTATCGGTACGTAAGTCAGTTGTGAGACAAAATAGACAAGTCGCATGTGCGCGTGCGATTTTTTGACCAATCGCATTGAGATCTATTCGAAACTTAGTTCTTTCAACGTCAGAAGTTTAATAATGTGTCGGTACTTACATCTAGATGATTGTAAGTTACTAGCTTTTGCCCGCGGCTCCGCCCACATTAAAAAGTTTTTCCGGTATAAAAGCCCCGGTTTATATTTTCCCGGGATAAAAAGTAGCGTTTGTGTTAATCCAGGACATGATCTACCCGTGTGCCAAATTTCATCGAAATTCGATTAGTAATTTTTGCGTGACAGAGGAACAAACATCCATACACCGACATCCATAAATTTTTACAAACTTTCGCGTTTATAATATTATGGTAGTGCTCGCGGCTCCGCCCGCGTGATAAAGTTTTTCCGGGACAAAAATATTTTCCCGGGACAAAAAGTAGCCTAGCACTCAGGAGTTATGTAGTTTCCTATTGGTGAAAGAATTTTCAAAATCGGTTCAGTAGTTCCTGAGATAGCGCGTTCAAACAAACAAACTCTTAAGCTTTATAATATTAGCCGATCAATCCTCGCTCGGTTACATTGGCCCGGGACGTCATCTGTCAACAAGCGAAAATCGACCTTATACGCACCCACATAAATTTTATGTGGGTGCGTATAAGGCGTAGGATTGATGGTATTAATATAGATTATTAGTAGGATTTTATGAAGTGCTTTTTTCAGCAGAGCGCTGGAGTCCCGAAGGATCGCCCGCAGTCTCAAAATTCCCGTGACGTCATGCGTCGGCCAGTTTAGAACTGCGCGACGCGGAGTAAGAGCCGAACGGCTTGATTTCTAGTTCAAGAAGTGCCATCTAAGTAGTTACCGAATTAAATATATCCCGTATTTTTCTTTTTAATCTTAATTTTTCAATGTTTGTAGTCAAACTACGGAAACGCAAATGAGGATTAGTTACGGCAGGCGACCGATATCGCCAAATGTATTATTTAAAGATGACTTCATGGTTCTGCCAACATAAGATAAGATGTTTTGAAGAAAATGTATTATATAATGTGTATTATTGTATTAATTTTAACGTAAATCTATTCAACAAATCGATATTGTTTTTCGAAACGTCTCAATAATTTCTTATGTCACCATTAATCATAGCAAAATAAAAAATGGGTAGTAAATATTGAAGAATTCGTTAAAATGTTTAGTAAATTCAATATTCACATAAAACATTTGAAACTGTTAGTAATAACATCTCGGTCGCCTGTCCACAAACTGTCTTTAATTTACGTATTTTTTCATTATAATAAATAAAATATGTGATGATAAAAATATAATAATTGTAAAAACGAAAATATATTATTTTTGTATGATTATTTTACGCGTTAAACTGTATAGATTTATTTTATATTTTTTTTAAACATAAGTGTTAACGGCTTAAGTTTCAATAGCGGAATACGCAGTTTTTTTATTATTTTAGTATTATTTTTTTCGGCAGCTGATGATTTTTTAACATAATAATATATTAATTCGCCGTGGACTTTGTTGACTATGATTATAAAACAATTAAAAATACAAATGTAAATATTGTAACAAGTGTATTAAAATTCTAGACGTCATTTTTCTTTTGGCGACAAGGATTTAGACTGTGCCATTTTTGATAAAGTCCACGCGATATAGACTGCCAAATAACATACAGATATTGTTAATTTTATCTTAGGTTGGGCGCGATTACATTTCTTGAGGTCGTTTATGGCTGATTGATATTTAAAATAGTGATAATTGTTTAGATAAGACATGTCTATAGATCCGAAAGTTAAAAACACCAGAAATCTAAGATTTTGGAATTTGTCGGCCCCAGGCGCCTGATCGAGGGTTTATATATTTTTTACCCGACTGCGAAAGAAGGAGGGTTATGTTTTTTCTAATGTAGTACTTAGTTCTTGGGTCCGTGAACAGTTTTCAATGCACGGTTGCTTCTTAATACTCTATATTTTTATACGCAATAGTTCTAATACGATAAATACCTCAGTATGACTTTATTTTGCAATTCGAATAAACATTAATTGCGTGGGATATCTTCAATAATAAAATAACATCTAAAAATGGCGTATCAGAACTATTGCGTAAATTTTTGCGTGTTTGACGTCGCGCTAATTCAACAGATTTTATTATATTCTGCGGTTCAATCTTTATAAGGGAGTTTTCTCTGTGATATAAATATGAGCCAAAATTATTTTTAATATTTTTAAGTATTCACAAACCCGTATAATGTAAATACAGACGTAATAGTTTAGAAATATTTTAATTAACGCTATTCAGATGTTTATTTTTATAATTTCTGAGGAATTAGCGCGGCTATAATTTAATTAGTGTCGCAGCTCAACCTGCCATTCAATTCGCAACCTTATCAACATCGTTGATGTTCAACCCGACTGAATGGCCAGCTTTATTTAGATGTTGTAATGCACCCGCATTTCCCTTGGGGTCTACGATTTTTGATTGTGTCGATTCATAAAAAAAATTGTTCCACATTTTTTTAAAAAGTTACTTTGAAAGATATTATAAATGGAAATTATCCTGGCTGTTTTGAGCTGTAATTTTTATAAGAAAAGTGGGTAACGTAACCTAGTCTTAAAACATTGTGTCGTTTAATCTAGTCAAGGCGGTTAGATCAAAACCATAGGGAACCGTTCTAACAAAACCTGAAAGCCTTATCCACCACCGCGAATCAGCCGTATATTTACCAAAAGGTTAATTTAAAAAAAAACAGGTTTGTAGGTGCAGCCTATTAAAAAAAAACCTGAACCAAGACTGGTAATCGTTTCAAACCATTCTATCAGATGTCGTTTTTTTTATCTGTCCCGTCTCATCCAAATTGTTTAAGGTGTCCACTAAAACACCTTCGGTTATTATACACTACAGAAACTCTAGCCAGAAATAGAGTAACTCAGCAATGGACTGCTTTAAACAAATACAAATTACATCATAAATAGTCTATTTTTTATTTGCGTTTGATTTATATATCTCTGTGATATAGATATTCTTAACGCTGCGCGGACTTGATGATTTGTTCTAAAATTAGTTATTAATTAATACATTGATGGGGCAAAATAGTGACTGCAACGATAAGTTCTAAATATAAGGGCTTAAAAATAATATAGACTGACAAAGCCAGCTCAAAAGTCATTGGCATATAAATATGTAAACTACAGCGCAGTTGTGGCCAATCGTGCGACATCTACTGACATGTATTGTTATTTAAATTCAATAATATATTTAAAGCCCGTTTGCGTTAATTGTGAAATTTTCATCGTCAGCCCCTGTACAAATTAAATGAGCAAAGTTATTGATCAATAGCATATTATGCATCAATTTAATGAAAAAAAAAGTGTACTTTTGCATAATCTTCATTATGTAGGTATATTGACGAATCACTATTTTCTTACGATAATCGAACCTACCTATAAATAAGAACTTTTTGCCTTGACTTGATTAAACGATAATATTCAAAGTCAGTGACGTGCCAACAAACGAAAACCATTGTTAATTATATAAACCATCAAAAGTATATATACTAGTTATTACATATATAAGATGTAGTACTGTTATCATAGTTTTATAATTTTTAGATGAGATACGTACGTTAGATCTCACAGTTTGGGGCACATTTGTCGAGTCATGTTTAGCCTGAGTAGGTCTCTGTCAGTGTCGCAGGCAATAATATAGTTTTATAGGATGAATCCTGATTCTAAATACTTTCCTTCATTTTCAGCCGTAAAGGGTATTTATTCAAAATGCACAGATTAATAAAAAAGTTGTAGGATAGGTTGCAAAATATGTTATGGTTTGACAAATGTTTCCCAGACTAATACATGGACACAGTATGATATTATTAAAGTAATATTTTCTAGTTGTAAAAAAGATAATTTTTCTAGAGCAGAAAGTAATAAATTTAACAGTACAAAGGTTTTTTCATGGGTAAAAAACCATTACCTCAGTAAAACAGTGTATTGTAAATAAAATAGGTTATAGATGTAAAAATAAAAGATTTTAGAGCGATTTTTTATATAATGGAGGCGGCTTACACCTTCTATTTTTCATTTGTTTTTTCGAACCGGGTTGCCGGGTTAACGGGAAAAAATGCCAAAAATTTTTTTGCTCAAATGTTGGCAACCCTCAATTTTTTTGTCCCTCGTGGGATAAAGGTGTAAGAACCTTGAATATGGCAATACATTAATTAATAGCAATTTTACATTGTGATGTATTTCTACGATCTCAATAACAGATTAACCTCTTGCGTACATAGCGCTGGCCACACTGGCGCAAGCGCAATTTTTCGCGTGTCTGTCAACACGCGAAAATCGACCTACACGCACACACATAAGGCGCGTCAACACGCACACATATCGAGTTTGACAAGCTGTCAGACCGGCCCGATTGGGCCGGTCGGGGCTCGAGAGGTTAAAAGATATTTTTTACCCCGTCAAGCTGTTATTCGGTTTTGAAACGTCATTTTTTTAAACAGCGTTGCGTTAATCTGATGAAATTGGATATTGAAATTATAAAATAAAGAATTTATTTTCTGTTCCGATTTGTTTTATTGACTCAAATTAATAAGGTAAGTCTACACTAGCTGTGATGAGCTCGTATTACTTGTTTCAATCTTTCTGTCACCACATAGATACAACAAAACTGTCAACAAGTACTTAGAGCGGTATTAATAAATCAATCTCAAGTTTGAGTTACAGCTACGTTCAATCTCATATTTACAGTAACTAAACATGAGATTGAACGTAATAGAATTTTACACCATTTGTTTATTTTTATGTTTGGAGCATCCAGATACACAGCAATACGTTATCAACATGTTAAATGTAATTTTTGAACCTTTTAATGTGAATATTTTATGTCGATGCCAAGGATAGATAGACTGAAAGATTCAGATTGCGCCACCAGATGGCAGAGCTTACGTGCACATTTCCTTTTGATTCATTTTAAAATAATTCAAATTTACGACTATTAATTCTGCCCTCGTAACTTCTAAGTTACTTGTAGGCTATACAAAGCAAGTTATGAATTTACTTCAAATACATTGTACACAAGTAATGAGTGGGTAAGACAGGACAAAGCACGCGGTTAGTCGATTTGAAAAATAATATGTTCAGATGGCAGCACTTTTTATTACGTAAATTTCATTAGATTTTCGTGAAAGATTCATTCATAAAAATTACATTAGTTATTTCGTTTACGGCTCCGCCCGCGTAAAATACTTTGGCCGGGATAAGTCGTACTATGTAGATACTTTTCCAGAATACAATGCGGCCTATATCTTTCTTATGGTTAAAGCTTACTTCGCACTAATTTTTTTTTAGCTGTGAAAGCGTAACAGAGAGTTACTTTTGCATTTATAATATTAGTAAATATGGATACGTACATAATGGTTGTAAAGTAAGGGTAATGAAAAGTGTGATTATGAGGGAAAAAGAGTTTTTATTCCAATAGAGACACACATTAAAAAAATGAACGCACACTAAATAAACCGTTTAAATTACATGATAATAAATATGATTCATTAATATTGTATAAATGCTTCTTGATTCCATTACATTAACTTTTTCCACATTGAAATATAAGGTCTGTAATTACCTATAATTTCTATGTATAATCTTCATTCAGGCAACAAACACGCCAAACACTCGCTCGGAAATCAAAACTCGAACACTAATCACACACATAAACATAATTAGTAACAGAATACAATCATTTGTCATGCTCTAGATCGCGTACTTAACAGTAATCTATAACTTCTCACAGAGACCACACAATTGTCATATTTATCTCATCAGTCATTAAACATCGATTGTGACTAAAGTTCAATTTACATTCATCACACCACTTCACTTTTCAGGCAAAGGCAGAAGTGTTACCAAACGTATCTTTCACCAGCGTTGTCAAGTCCCAGGTAATAGGAGGCGAGTGTTCAGTGTGTTGGCTCACAATGCACATTCATCATTAAGTCCTGCCTCATTTCCTGGCGCATGTCCTGACGCAAATCTTGTCGTAATCCTGACGTGGTTCCGTGAACCCGCCCATGCGCCTTCAAGCCAGACGCCTTGCGGAAGCTCTGGCCACAAAGCGAACATACGAAGGGCCGCTCGCCAGTATGACAGCGGATGTGGGAGATGAGATCGTTACGCTAGAAAAACAAATTCAGATTAGGATATAATTTATAGTGTGGTATTTGACGAATTTAATGTGGTGATATATTGATATTATTGAAATTGTAAATTAACTTGAGCTAACGAAAATAATGACTGCCAAATGATTTTGCAGTAATTGGTAATAAGAAATTGAAGGTAATAACGATGACGATTTCCAATCCATTGGTAGCAGTAAATTAAATTTTGAAAGTGATGAAAGATCTTGGATATAGAAATCGAATCGAAATTTCTCCGAGAAGAGTAATTATAAAGAACAGAAAGAATAAGATTCTGGAAATGTATATATGTGCATACTCTGCTACATGTTCACAGTAACATGAGAAAGTTCGTCTATACCTGCACAAAAGCCTTCTCGCAGTAGGAGCACTGGAATGGACGCTCTCCTGTGTGAGTCCTGCGATGATTCTTCAGTGTACCAGAAGCTGTGAACCGCATTGGGCACAGGTCGCATATGTATGGACGCTCACCTGCATTATTAGGAACAATTCGTTATTTTAGCAATTCGGTAGTCAATACTGTAAAGCTGTGATTCCGCAGGAAACGGCAGATGGCAACGGCAGATGGCAACGGCAGACGACACTAATAGTAGTATTAAATTATTATTAGTATGCATAGGCAGTATTAAATTGTATGAGACCGATTCAGCACACGACGGCAAATGACGCGCGGCAATTGACGTCCTTCCAGGCCTAACAATGTATTTTGTACCTGTATGTATCCGCCGGTGTTTGACCAGGGAGCTGGAGGTGGTGAAGCCGTTGCCACACTCGTCGCACACGAATGGGTGCGCGCCGCTGTGCGTACGGTTGTGGGCTTCTAACTCGCCTTTAGACACAAATCTAAAAATATTATTATTATTATTATTTATAACTTTATTGTACATCACAACATAATGTGGTATTTCACATAATATAGGCAGAAAGGTGGTACAATTGGCGGTCTTATCGCTCGAGGCAATCTCTTACAGACAACCATGGGATGGATATAAGAGAAGTAGCGAAAAGGGGTAATTTATGACGTACATACATGGTAGTAATTAATTAATGAAGAAGCATAAAGAAAACAGATCATAATATATAATACTAGATTTTGCCCGCGGCTCCGCCCGCGTTATAAAGTTTTTCCGGGATAAAAGTCCCGCTTTATGTTTTCCCGGGATAAAGAGTAGCCTATGTGTTAATCCAGGACATGATATACCCGTGTGCCAAATTTCATCGAAATCCGTTCAGTAGTTTTTGTGTGAAAGAGGAACAAACATCCATACATCCAAACATCTAAACATCCATGCATTCTTACAAACTTTCGCCTTTATAATATTAGTAGGATAAATACATAAAGTCATATAAACAAGAAATAATTGTCAATGGCGTACATGAGTTACTTTTTATAGGTTCAGATAGTGTTCTTTAACCCGTTTTTTAAAGACTGCGCATGTTTTATAGCTATTGGCAATGCATTCCATAATCCAATAGCGGAAACTGTAAGTAACCTCCCATGCGTGTCGCGAAGAAATTGGAACCTAGATTTGAGATAGGAGGGAGAAAGAGGGTTGAACAAAATATTATAGAGAAGGGAAAGAATGTGGGCATTCCGGCGAAAGCGAATAGGTAACCACTTGAGCTTAGTGCGGAACTCAGACACGTGATCATACCGGGTGGAAGGGAAACGCTCTCGGAAACGAATACAGGTGATAGTATTGGTGATTCCTGACGTGATGGCACTAAAAAAATCGCGATCGCATTGTTACAATTTTAGTAGGATTTTCTCAAATTTCTGTACAGCTTCATGTATGGATAGATAAATCAAACTATTATTCTGAAAAACATAGTAAAAAAGGTCAATATTTCAAAAAAATCGTAATGAAACACGTACATCAGCTGACGGGTTAACGACCGCGGGCCGGTCCCGGCGCAGCGCGACGGCCGCCCAGTTCTTTGTACGCTTTACATTGCGCGCGCATGAATTACGGAAATACTAAAATCGTAAGTATTATCGCTTAGCTTTGCTAATGAATATAGTTGTTCGTTAATGTTATGGTTCTTCTCTCTTACCCTTCCGGTATAGAGTGTTTCCCTTCCACCCGGTATTTGCAGTCCAAATATGAATCTGATACTGAAATTTCGAAGGTGCAATATATACACATTTACCAAATAACAATGATCTAAGTGAAACTTTCATTATTCAGGGTTTTTAGCTGCTATTTAATTCCTTTGATTTATTTTTTGTTGTAAAAAACAATGTAAACAACATTGTTTTTTGGAAAATTACTTATGTAAATCAATGCTTTAAGTAATATTTTGAATATGGAAGAATTAATATAATACAACATAATATGATTTATAGAAACAGTTTACTCATTAGTAGAAACCTTATTTTTATGCTAAATATATTACACAAAAAAAAAATATTTAGCAATATATGTATAAAGAAAAATAATCACCTTTTCTCACAAGTTTCACATTTGAATGGCTTTAGTCCCTGATGTCTCCGCATGTGCTGAGCCAAGTTTGTCTTCTGACTGAACCCTTTGCCACACACAGAACACAAAAATGGCTTCTCCCCTGTGTGCGTTCTCATGTGATCTTTCAAAGTACAGAGCATGTAAAATGTCTTTTTGCAGACTTCACACTGATGCCGTTTGTCTGTTTTATGTTTCTCTCGATGAATTTCCAAACTGTCCTTGTCGTTAAAATTCTGCATGCAATAGTCACATGTATATCCATTCTGAGAGTGTACAGATATAATATGGTTCTCCAAATGTGCTTTATACTTAAATTCTCTTTTACATTTATCACAGTGGTATTTAACAGCATTTGGCTCATTGTGTTTCCTCATATGTCTCACTAAAGTCTTGCGGTGCTTAAACTTACATGAACAAACGGCACATTGGAATAGTTGTACACTTTTAGGCTCCTCTCTATGCACATGTTGGTGTGCGTTCCATGCTGAAACTGTACTGAATTGACAATTGCATTTCTGACATGCTATCTGATTTTTTATTGGTATGACACTAGGATCAACTATTTTTTTAAACAGTTTATCATATTTGTTACATTCATATCTTTTTTCATGCACCATATTTTTGTTTTTTAAGTTCATTTTCAAGTGGCATAAGCATTTCTCTTCAGTGTTAGTATTACAGTCAGGTACAATGGCAGTTAGCAGCTGTGGCTCATCTGTAAAGCTTGCATCATCGTTCTGTTCAAACTCTTCATGGGCTTCTTCTTTAACAGTATTCTCCATTTGCAACACATCTTCACAAATCAAAGCTTTGTCAAAAGTTCCTTCGTAATCGTCGCCACAGCTTACATCTGGCAAATTTGGTATTTTTATATCCAAATCCTCATTTTCGGCACTACTTAGAGGAGCCGCTGGAAGGTCGAACAAGCTTTTCAATATACTATCATTCTTTTCATCTTTAATGTGTATTTTTTTGTCGTCCTCCTCGATTTCAAAATTTGAGTCTGATTCGCCGGATACGTTTTTCAAAATGGTCTGAGATTCAATACAGCGCCGTTTAAAAGCTTCAGCCTTGCACATGATTGTCTCGCACTCATTACACACCAGTTTCGGTAATTTATCATCACTTTTGATGCTCACATTAGCTATGTTCATTAGAACGTCCAAAAGGTTGCGATCTTCGCCTTCCATCTTCATAAACAACGATTTCATATTTGTTGATTCGCAAAGACACGCACGACATATTTTCCCAAATACATCCACTGTTATCTGCATAATTCAAAACGGCTTTATGAGAGACAAACCTTTATTTAGTGTTGGAATTAAATAATACATTTGCAAGTAGCGTCATGAAGTAAATGACAATTGACAAGTGACATTTTTTTTTTTTTTTTTTTTTATAATTTTCCCTTTAGGGAAGGCAAAGGGTTCGAGCCCATACAGCCTCGTCTTAAGTAATATTTTTGGTTGACTTTTTTTTTTTTTCCTACGTACTATGTCGTAGTAAAGCAGTGGCTACCTTACCAAGACTTTATCAAGGAGTTTTGGCGGCAACGAAAAAACACTTGATTGGCACAGTTATTTCAATTCACTTCATTTGAGCACTTTAATAGAACTATATTGGATAATATACCACCATAATTATGCAATATAACACTAAGTATCACCAAAATAATGAATTAAAACAAGAGCACCTCATGACACTTCTACGTTCCCGCCAAAAAACCTGACAAGTGACAACTCACAAGTCACAACACTGACAACAATGGTCTCGTACAAGAAGTTTATAATATAACTACTGGAGGCCTCGGTACACACATTTTTGTGAAGACAAAAAAATTACCTTTTGAGCTGTCTTCTATCTCACTCACTCTTTAACCTATGTTGCCAAAGCTTACGGATTATTTCCCCACCCATAAAAAAATATCAATACCGTTATTGTCGTCTCAATCATATATATATAAATATTTCCAACATATCTTATATAATGATATAAGTACTATTTTCATTTCAGAATTATTCTTGTTGAATAAGATATCCTTAAGGTTTTTTATCCTTATTAACATTTTAGTTAAACAAAATTTCCTCATTTAATTGGTAATTGCGAATACATATTTCGGCAACACTGTTATAAAACGTTAAGTTCGATGACAATATAGTTGTCAAATAAATGTTCACTTCGAAATTTTCTCTGTAATTATCTACAATAATAAGTGTGTTTTAGTGATATTTTAATGTGAATTGTGTAGTTCACGGTTGCAGAAATATTTGATATCCATAATTTAGTGTGAAATTCTACAGGTAAGTTTATTGTAATCAATATTGTGTAAATATTATAATTTTATCAATATTTATACGAATCGTAATAAAATACGTGAATATTTTATAAATGAACTGTAGAAAAACCTCGCTTAATGTGATTTGCTTTGTATATGACTACTTTTTTCATATTAACGTAATGTTAAATGTGATTTTTTGTATTGTAAATAGTATATGTAAACAAGAGGCTAGGGTGACCATGGTGTAAGCTTTGGTGGACCGGTTTCACGATGGTGCTAGAGTATTTGTAATACTAGCCGCCTTACTAATGAATATTATAAAGCTTATTAATCTTTAAATAATCATCGTAAATAAAAACTGAGGATCAACAGTTACAATCGAGTTCTCAGTGTATCCAGCATTGATTTATTGAAACTTTTATTTAAAATAAAATCGAGTTTGTATTACTCTTTACAGATTTCTTAAAGATCTGGATAAGCAAAAACGTGGTTAAATATAAATACCATTAAAAGGTCAATTTGATGTCTGCAAGAATTACTAGTCTACATTTAAAGACAGAAGATTATGATTCTGAATGTGATAATGTGTCTTCTACTTCTCGGAATATGGCAGAAGATGTCAAAAATAATTATTTATTACCAGAAACTCATGCTGTAAGTATATTATTTTTTATCATTTCACTGGTATAATTATGATCCACTTAGACTTTATTATTTACTAGCTTTTGCCCGCGGCTCCGCCCGCGTGAATGTTTTTCCGGGATAAAAGTCACTGTTTATATTTTACTGGGATGAAAAGTGGCCTATGTGCTAATCCAGGACATGATCTACCCGTGTGCCATATTTCATCGAAATCCGTTTAGTAGTTTTTGCATGAAAGAAACATCCATACATCCAGACATTCTTACAAACTTTCGCCTTTATAATATTAGTAAGATTAGTAGGATAGGGCATTAAGCTTGCGACCCACCAAATTTTATAACGGCGGTACATTGGGTGATATCTGAGTGTACTAAATGGCACCTCTGCCTCTGTCTAAAATATATAGGTACTTAAATATATTATTATTGATTGATATTTACTTTTTACATTATATGTCAGCGAAATGAATATGAACCACCATTGAAACGTCAAGACTTGAAAGATTTCAATATATCAGTAAATGTGAAGACATCCCGTGAAATAAATTAGAAGAAATAAAAGAAAGTATTGCAGCAGAAGATGAAGAGATAAAAGAAGAAAATTAATGACAAGTTATTTCTTACTAAAGTTGTTCATGATTATACTTTACAGTCTGAAATTGAAAATATTTTGCAGTGAAATTTTGCTAACATTTGAGATTTTTTTTAAAAGTATATTCCAAATAGCAAGCAAAGAAAAATTACATATAGTGATGACATAAAGACTTTTGTTTTAACATTACACCTTTAGTCGCCGAAAACAATTTTGTTTTTATAAATTCAAAGATTTATTTGCCGAAAGAGAGCACATTATGGTGATCTTTAGCAAACTTTAATAGTTTTGTTGGCTTCTTCACAGAAGTTTTAGAATATTAAAAATAAATTTAAGGAAGAAACCTCACCCGCAGAATGTAGCGTTAATTTTTGATTCCATGGCTCTCAAACAAGAATTTATTTAGTATTGTAATTTGTAAAACATCCACGTGTTTATTACTTTTGCTATAAATATCTACACAACTTTGTTTACAATCAACTTACCTATGGAATTTCACACTAGATGTTGGATTGCAAATAATTCTGCAACCATGAATTACACAACTCATAGTAGAATATCTCTAAAACACAATATTTATTATAGTGGATAATTACAGAAAAAAAGTTCGCAGAATACTTGCAAAAATTGTAAAATCACACAAAATAGATATTCGTAATATTTCAAAATTACTCACTGAAAATTAGGTTATTAACTTCCTAAATGTGTATTATTTTGTTCATGTATGATTGTTTACTTTTATGAGTATGTTTTTTATTTTTTTTTATTATATTTAAATTTAACAATAACTGTAGTTCGATCCCCGGGTCGGGCAAAGTGATATTGAGTTTTTCTATTCAGTATCAGCTCGGAGTCTGGAATTTGTGTCCGATATGGCGATAGGCTCGCCCCCTATCACATCATGGGACGGAATAACGGCGAAAAGTGGGTGCACTAGTTGTGCCTCTGCCTACCCCTTCGGGGATAACAGGCGTGAGTGTGTGTGTGTGTGTGTGTGTGTGTAGTTTTCATTTTTAAATATCCCAATGTTTTTCTGTCTAACCTTACAGTCTCCATATTTGGTTATAAAGGCCAGCAAACAACGTGAACATATCCAGTCGCAGGGGAAAGTAAAACATATATAATGTGAGGTTGTGTGCCGAGCAAAAAAAAAGCACGGGGCCCCCCCGTGCGAAGCAAAAATTATTTTTTTAACAGCTTTGTAAGTAAGGTGCCAAAAAACGGTCCCCCAAGGAGCTGCAAGATGCCCCTGTAACTGCGAGGCCCCAGGCGGTTGCCTGGTTCGCCCCCCTCCTCCAAGGCCGCCACTGAATTCACCACCGCGTGGTGAGGTATTTTTTTATGTAAGTGGAACTAGTAGTTCCGAACTACTTACCAAAACAGTATGTAAATATGCCAATTTTGTTTGGAATAAACTTTCTAACTCAAATTATATTTTTTAAATATCAACTATTACTAGCCGCTGTAGTTGGTTTTCATAGTTAATTTAAACCGCATTACTTTATAGAGATAAAAATAAATATTATGGTGCGATATCATATTATTACACACTCACACACTCACGCCTCTTATCCCCCGGGTAGACAGAGGTGCAATTAGTGCAACCACTTTTTGCCGTTATTCCGTTCCATGGTGTGATAGGGGGCGAGCCTATCGCCTTATCGTGTACAAATTCCAGACTCCGAGCTGATACTGAATGGAAAATAATCACTTTGCCCGACCCGACCATCCCGGGGATCGAACCCGAGATCTCAGCATTGCAGTCGTACCATAATACAACTACGCCACCGAGGCAGCCATATTATATCATATCATATTATTATGGACAGTTAATTATGTTACGTCCTGGTTTTGAAAATAAACCTTTGTCACTCTAAAGAGAGAGACAGCAGTTAACTGTGACGTCACATTTTATTCTTCAGTTTGTTAAACGGAATGAATAATCCATATGGGTATAAAATTCTTGGTCTCGTACGACAAAAACAAAATGTGTTTTTTTTTTTTATTTAAATATTACGGCTCTGGATACTAGTCCATTGAGCCCGTCTTTCATATATTTTCATCCTCAGTCCTAACTCCTAACTAATATGTCGAAGTAAAGCAGTGGCTACCTTACCAAGACTTTATCGAGGAGTTTTGGCGGCAACAAAAAGGCACTTGATTAGCACAGTTACTTTAATTCACTTCATTTGAGCCCTTTAATAGAACTATATTGGATAATATACCACCATAATTATGCAACATAACACTAAGTATCACCAAAATAATGAATTAAAACAAGAGCACCTCATGACACTACCAAGTTCCCGCCAAAACTCAAAACAAAATGTGAAATCGCTAGAGTTGCCAAGTAAAATCGTTATATTTGGATAAAAAATCGGTATATGCAAAAAAACAAGCAATATTCAATAAAATCTTTTTATTTTAAGGTCTATGGACTATAATTCTACTAAAAGAAGGTAATTTCAATTAGCGAGAGTCACGCGTACGCCCCCCCCCCCCGTGTCATCAAAATATATTTTTTTATTTTGTTGCCCATTTAAAAGTACTGCCCTCCGCCGCCCCAAGCAGTAATATATTTAGCCATGGAATCGTAGAATATAAAAGAAAAAAGGAGATATTAGCTTCAAATTGTTGAAAATTGTTAAAAAATCGGGAGAATCATCTGGATTTCTAAAAATCGTAGAAAAATCATGTCATTTTGGTAGAACATACCCTTTATCGGGATAAATACCGAAAAATCGGTAGGTTCGAGACCACTAATTGACAACATTAGCCAGTGCTGCCTACTCTTATTTTAAGAATGGCGTAGAATAAAGTATAGTCCTTATTCTGAGTAGACCATAGTAGAAATTAGAAAATTAGTAACAATTGGGTATGAAAAGTTCGCAAATCTACGTACTTTTTTTCTACATGCAATAAAAAGAAGTAATATTATATTATGAAACAAGTGCTTTAACTTCCAATTTATTTAAATTATTTCTTTACATTTTTTTGCTATATACCTAGTATGTTTGAAAGGTCGTCCATCCCATAAAAAATCTTATTTTGTAAATATCTTTTGTAATTCTACTAGGTTTTATAAGATTTTCCCAAAAATGCTAACTTTTTAATTCTGAAGCACAACCAAAATTGGGGTAGATAGCAAATGTGCGCTACAGCATATAGCTCGATGCGCCTCTGGCCGCAGAGGTGTCTCGATAGCTTATGTTATATTAAAAAGAATTCTCTATTTTAAATCAATCAATGTTACTCCAATAATGCAATGGGTTCCGTCTCATATTGAGTTGGCAGGGAATGAGCAGGCAGATCGGTTAGCAAAGGTGGCCTTATAAATAAAGAAAAAAAAAATTAAAATTGGGGACCTAATTCTGCTAAAATTGCAAAATTCTGCGTATGAACGTATAATATAAAACGTTCACAATCATATTTTATTTGTATAACTGAGATTCACAAAATACAAGATCGAGGAAATTAATGCTCATAATAGGAACAATACAGATCTACTGCCCTTATTGTAACATTACTGTCATTGGCTACCATTAGCCATTACGTTTTATTATAATCCAAAAAAATAATTGCCTTATGTACAGCTGTTAAAGCTTTGCGTCTGAAATGCTTAAGACAGAGCCCACACTATATACTAAGACAACTCCTCTGTTGTATTGTTTTTATTTACAAATCTTTTATTTTCATTGGGAGATTGAAATAACACTCTGTAAATAAATAAACAATTTATTTGCTGATCTGTAACGCGGCGAGCCGTTTCTTCAGATCAAGCAGCACATTCACCTCTGGCTGCCACACCGCCTTGTCTTTGGTCGAGGCCTTTAACTTTCGCACTTTATATCCCTACAAACAAACAGATCATTATATTATTGAAAATGAATAATAATTATTCATTTTATATCTTCTGCAGAACATTAATTACGCTAAATACCCAATGTGTCTTGTGCTAGATTACATAATACTGAAAAACCTGCTTTATTGATTCATTCGGGTGAAATCAGGATATAAAAAGCAAAGCAGGCCAGCATTGAAAGCTGCGACATTCTCTTCTTATTTAGGACTAGGTGATGCTCGCGGCTCCGCCCGCGTGAATAAGTTTTTCCGGGATAAAAAGTAGTATAGCACTCAGGAGTAATGTAGCTTCCTATTAGTGAAAGATTTTTCAAAATCGGTTCAGTAGTTACTGAGATTAGCGCTCTCAACCAAACAAACCAACTTTTCAGCATTATAATATTACTAAAGATGCACCAATGTAACCAGATACATCATGGTTTTGGGCGTGTAACATGCATGATAATTAATAACTATATACCTGTTCAGCTATAGCTTTTTCCAGGCTGGCAGCATCTTCAGCCGGCGCGTTGGTTGCACCCTGCGCCTGCGCAGCGGCGAGCTGTTTCTTCAAACTCAACAGTTTATCCACTTCCGGTTGCCATACTGCCTTGTCTTTTGTTGAAGCTTTAAGTTGACGCACTTTATCGCCCTGCATTAATTTTATAAGTAATTAAGTATTTTATTAACGGTTTCTAAGAAATCATGGTGATAATTTACATTATAATTTTTTAGCTTTGTGTGGTTTGTATAAAGTTAGTATCAACAATTTCTTTTACTACACCTGTTCGGCAACAGCCTTCTCTAAGCTGGCAACATCCCCAGCGCCGTTGACTTGCGCCGGCGCAGGTTGTGCCTGACTCTGGGCTGTTGCAAGCTGTTTTTTCAGATCCAACAGTTTGTTCACCTCCGGCTGCCAAACGGTCTTGTCTTTCGTTGACGCTTTAAGCTTTCGCACTTTCTCGCCCTAGAAATTGATATTAAATGTTATAAAACTCACTAATAATGTATAATAAGTCTCGAATCAATAAATGCGACGCCTCTCAAAAATTTTCTGGGCTGAATTTTATGTACAGCAGTATCAGTTAAATGTTCCATACCTGTTCCGCGACAGCCCTTTCGAGATCAGCTACTGCATTTGCACCACCCTGGGCAGAACTATTCTCCTGTAAAAGAAAATTATACATACATACATATACAATCACGCCTTTTATCCCCGAAGGGGTAGGTAGAGGCGCAGCTAGTGCACCCATTCTTCGCCATTATTCCGTCCCATGATGTGATAGGGGGCGAGCCTATCGTCATTCCAGACTCCGAGCTGATACTGAAAAGAAAAACTCAATGTCACTTTGCCCGACCCGGGAATCGAACCCGAGACCTCAGCCATCGAGGCAGTCAAAGAAAATTATGTCATGAAGATTATACTGTTTACCACAGTTCACATAGTGTATACAAAAATAATTTGTTACAAAATTAATTACAACTCAGTATGATTAAAAATAAAATAAAAAACGCATCAAATATTATACAACGTGCAATGTGCATAGCTAAATCAATGTTACAATTTGTATTACTAAGAACAAAAACACTAATTTTGCTTACAGTTATAACTTTAACTACAATTATAACATTTACCTTATTCGCTCGCTCACTCTGTGTGCCCGCGTACTTTGCACGCAGTTTGTCCAATAGATCTTGTTCGATCTTCGCGAAAAGCGGCTCCGGCTTGCCGATCACGTGACCAGGCGGCAAATACTGAATCAGCGATGGATTTCTGCAATAATCACATAGGGGTCGTCCATTAATCACGTGAGACTCGAAAGGGGGGAAGGGTATGGCAAAAATCACGAAACATCACAAGGGGGGGGGGGGGGTGATATATCACGTGTATTTATTTTTTCGCGCGTGATCAAATTAAATTATATTAAGTTAACTTGTATTTGAAGATAATAAGGCCTGGCCTTTTATCCTCTATGATAGTGTTCACGCGGCCGCGTTACGTTGACTTCATGTAATTAGCGTTAAACGGTATTCTGTATGCCAATTTCCATAGTGATAAACGCGATGAGTTATGTTATGCGCTTGTTCCGAGTGTTGACAATAACGTGTGAGATAGGGAATAACGGGGTTGATGTCCGGAGACCGGTCTATAAGTATGTATACGAAAACGTTTTGGCGGGAACTTGGAAGTGTCATGAGGTGCTCTTGTTTTAATTCATAATTTTGGTGATATTTTATTGTTATATTGCATAGTTATGGTGGTGTATTATCCAATATAGTTCTATTAAAAGGCTCAAATGAAGTGAATTGAAATAACTGTGCTAATCAAGTGTTTTATTTTTCTCGAGAAAGTCACCCCCCCCCCCCCCGACCCCCCTAGCAGTTCCGGCCCGCGTGCCGATGACAACACAATCTAATAGGATTAGGCCTAAAAACCAATCTTTCCCTAATCGTTGATGTCTCATCCTGTCTCAGTGGCCGTCCTGAGCCGAGGTTCGTAACCCGTTAGTGGGTTGCCCTCAGCATGGTCACTTAATTGAAAGGGTTGCGAGCGCCTTCTGCGTTCACCCTAAAGACCGGTGTGGCCAGAAAAGCCGACTCGCGTCAGGGTACTGGCAGTAGGACCATTAACAAAAAAAAAAGATGACAAAAAAAATAATACAACTGCAACTTATTTTATCCAAAAACTGACACTCGCAGATGCGCAAACCGCGCCTTGCCAAAGTAAAAAAAAATGTATAGCTAGGCTAGGGCCTGTAGTGTTCTCACCGATGAGGATCACGACGCGTTCCTCCCATTATTTTTAATAAAATTTATTCATGGTTTTTTTAAACTTCTTTTTCCTGGCAGCCCGAACTTGGCTTCTTTATTTATTTTGCTCCCTATAAAAATGACAGTACTTATAGAAGTGTTTTTTTGTAATAATAATTATATTAATTGAATGTATCTTGTTATCATAAGTGCAATTATGTTCGCCTACGTGATGAATGAAATATTTTATTTTATTTATTTAGTTTTATCCAAAAACTTTGACACTGGCAGTTACGCAAACCGCGCCTTGCCAAAGTAAAAAAAAAAAGAATGTATACTGTCGAATGTGTGTACGGTACTGACGTGGGGTTGATCCGCAGCGCGTGTGCGGGCAGGGCGAGCTGCGTCCGCAGTCGGCGCGCGGCGGCGGGCGCGAACGGACTCAGCGCCGCGCACACCAGCGACACCAGCTGGCAGCACATACCGATCGCTGTGCCGCCACGCTCTCTGCAAATAATATGCTACTTTATTGCAATCAGCTCTGTATTATACATTGCCCACTGCTGAGCATGAGCCTCCTCTACTACTGAGAGGGTTCAGGCCTTAGTCTACCACGCTGGCCTAGTGCGGGTTGGCTACTTTATTACACCATCTCATCTATTTATTTAAATATACACAATTATGAATTATTGAAATGAAATTCTTCTGTGAAATAAGCATGAAAATCGATTGAAAAATAAAGCAGTTATTCTATTTGGAAATATTCTTGTGAGCAAAAGTGGGGGCGTGACGGAAATATCGCGCTATATCTTTCGCACGCAGGTAGCGTTATGGACGAAAGCGCTTGGTGACGTCACAGCTTAGTACTACTGTTATTTGACAGCTACCCCTTGCACCAAATTTCAAAGTTTTATAACTTACTTAATATTGCGCCAATTTTAAAAATTCTTTTTCCATTAGATTTAGGATATCATACATGTTTCATAATTGCATTTTAAAAAAAAGTAGTCAACTACCCTATTGTGAACTTACAGCAAAACCAAAACGCTTACAACGTTACACTACACTAAAAACAATTTACAATTATAATGTACTTAAATTATCTACCTGCCTATCCCATTACAATATAAAATACAATAGATAATTCAAGAATATTGCAAAACAAACCTGTCTGATATCAACTCAGACAGCAAATTGTGTTATAAAAACAAATTTGTATTTCGTCGTCTTATATTTGAGGAGCAACATTTACTCAAATGCCAATAAAAAAACACTCAAAATCAAATCCAATTATCAATTGGACTTTCTTCACACCTAAAATTGTATAGCATTACACTGTACTTTATTAGAGGCCTAGAAAACTATCGACCATAGCATCCCTATAGTATGTACTCACTTGTCCTCATCAGATCCCTTGAGCAGCACCCAGGGTTGCTCGGCCTGCATGTGCTGGTTGCCGAGCCTCGATATCGCCAGCACGTGTCGCAGCGCGTCTCTCAACCGACCCTTCTCCATGTGTTGGACGTATGCTAAAAATGGTACCATTATTCAAAGAAAAATATTTAAATGGATTTTTTTTTTCGATTATTTAATCAGAAGCTTTGAAAAAAACTGGAAATATTTCAGTTTGGTTCAAAATCCATCGTTTTTTTTTCAGTGTAACATTTGAAAATTTCACAGAAGTTTGATCGAAAAAAAAAACGAGTTATTTTCGGAAAAAAACGAAAGTAACCGAAATAAATCATGTTTTCTTTTTCAAAAAAATCTTTATAAATATATAAATTTATGTATGTATTTACGTTTTCACATAAGACAACACTGCCAGCGCAGTCTATATTGAACCCAACACAAAAAGAATCACTGATACCATTTTTTATTGATAACGCTAAAGCTCATCAAGGAGTAATAAACAAAGAAAAAAAAACATCAAGTCACGTGGTGTGAAATTTTCAATGCTCAGAACGAAAAAAACGATATTTCCGTTTTTTTTTTTGGGAAAGAAACAATTCGTCTCTTCCGCATTTTCAACGCTATTCACGGCCGTATTCATAAACAGTATATAAATCTATTTTAGTTATCGAATGTGTTTTCCTTTTGTTTATAAACTAAATAAATAAGGTTGTTAATATATAACCTGGACGTTGTGAATACTTTAGACCCTTTATAGTCACGTGGCGGTGTGAGATGTTAAATTTTTTTATTGTATTAGACCAGACGTACTTAATCTTATCCGGGCCACAAAAATGTCTTAGTTATGGTGCTCCAGGCCGTAACATTCAATTCATTGATCTACTTAAGTGTCTATAATGTAGTTAAAGTTTAAAATATACAATTTATTAAATATTTACACAATCAACTGAATCATTTCGTTCTTTTACGCTTAGGATACAGCTCAAACGGCCTTGGCAACAGTTAAGTTTGTTGGATTTTTGTAAGTCATGTGAGGTATTTTCAAAGGCCTGGCAGACCGCAAGTTGAGCTGTATAAGACTTTATGACAACTGGGTATTCGACTAACACGTACAGTCTCGTAGTAACGTGCATAGTACAGTGGCATGTAAGTATTTGTAACTAGATTGTGCCCGCGGCTCCGCCCGCGTTAAAAAGTTTTTCATAATAAAAGTCCCGCTTTTTATTTTCCCGGGATAAAATGTAGCCTATGTGTTAGTCCAGGACATGGTCTACCCGTGTGCAAAATTTCATCGAAATCCGTTCAGTAGTTTTTGCGTGAAAGAGTAACATCCATACATCCAGACATCCATACATACTTATAAACTTTCGCGCAAACATCCAAACATCCTTACATACTTATAAACTTTCGCGTTTATAATATTAGTAGGATAGGATTCAAAGTTCTGGCTGATGTTACTATTTATGCACCACTAGGTGTTGCGCGCGGCATCGCCTGCGTGTAAAGACTTCCCGCTACAAAAATCCCTAAAACATAAAATGACGCCAGCGCCACCTACTTAAAGAATCAGATAATATCCATTATTTGCCATGGTAGTAAATTACCGGGATAAAATGGCCTATGAGTTAATTCAGGACATAATCTACCCGTTTGCCAAATATCATCCAAAACCGTTTAGTTATTTCTGCGTTTACTTCTAACAAACATCCAAACATTTTGACAAACTTTCGCATTTATAACATTATATTAAAAAGTAAGATGTCGCTATAGATAACCGAGCGGTCTGCCCTTCTCGTCATTCTTTTACACAAAGAACCTCCTTTTTGAAGTCGTTTAAAAAGGCCAGACAATAGCTCCGTACAGTCCTTCAGTGACTGAATGTTCAGTAACCCAAGTTCTTCACTTACCCACTATCTCTCTATTGACGAGAGCTATTAGCTCGTAGTCCGCGTGCGTCAGCTTGAGCTCCGGCACGCGGCCCTTGAACGTATTCGCGCAGAAACTCAGCGACCGATGGCAGAAGTTACCCAGGTTGTTCAATAGCTCCGAGTTGTTTCTAAACAAAATGAGAAGCTTAGAACTCTATTATAAAGGACATGTACAAATGGGGCCTGAAAATCTAAACAAGACAATTAATATATATTTGGATAGAATTCCTGAAAACTAGCCTTTTATAATGATTTATGTTTACGCGAATGTTGGACATTTAAATAAAACTATTTTACGGATTTTATCGCGGTTTTTTAATTTATTTATTCTCCCGACGTTTCGAAGGCTTTTCAGCACTTCGTGGTCACGGGGCGGAGTGAGGTGTAGGTGGTCCGAAAAGTTAATATTACAAATCTACCTTCAATTTTCAATTTAACTAGCCTTTTGCAATAAATCGTTTAATTTTAAGGACCTCCGATTTAGAGATACACGTAACTTTGTTTGACTTGAAAACTACACTTAAAATGAATGTTTTCGAAAAAGTTGGCTATGAATGGAGGGGTCTAAAAATATGTTTTTAATGGATCTAAGTTCCATATGTTGCCCGTTTAATATCCCTAAAGTTTGAGCCTGTTTAGATTTTAAGGTCCAGCACCTATACACAAAGCGGACATCTCCTTTCTTTAGGACTGCCTCGGTGGCGTAGTTGTATTACGGTACGACTGCAATGCTGAGGTCTCGGGTTCGATCCCCGGGTCGGGCAAAGATTGAGTTTTTCTGTTTAGTATCAGCTCGGAGTCTAGAATTTGTGTCCGATATAGCGATAGGCTCGCCCCCTATCACATCATGGGACGGAATAACGGCGAAAAGGGGGTGCACTAGTTGCAGCTCTGCCTACGCCTTCGGGGATAAAAAGGCGTGAGTGTGTGTTAGAAACTGAAATACAATCTTAAATTGCATGAATTAAGTATAATATACTGCTTTTCTTAACATATTAAACATTAATTGTGAGGTCTGTGGACTGTGAGATCTAGCTAGTTTTCAAGTCAACATGAACAGAAAAGTATAACATATAAAATGATCGTGCGTTTATAGACATAAAACGGGTACATGTTTGCCGCAAAGTAGCTTTGTCACTTTCTATAGATTATATTATGCATATAAAATATTACAAAATAGTCCTACATTGTTTCATGGTAAGTTACCTAGTTCCGAGTTCGGTCCAACTGAAGCTAGAGTCAGAAGTCTCGGGCCGTATACTGGCCAGGTAGAACCGCCACACGTCAGATGGGATGCCAGTTTCCTAAACAAAATAAAATAAAGTTTCAATAATGACCATGCTATCATGACAATGTGAATTCTACTATCCTACTAGTATTATAAACGCGAAAGTTTGTAAGAATGTATGGATGTTTGTTCCTCTTTCACGCAAAAACTATTGATCGGATTTCGATGAAATTTGGCACACGGATACATCATGTCTTGGATTAACACATAGGCTACTTTTCATCCCGGGAAAATATAAAGCGGGACCTTTATCCCGGAAAAACTATTTAAAGCGGGCGGAGCCGCAGGCAAAAGCTAGTAAATATATATAAGGCATGACCTCGATTCACATTTCGGATACTCCAAGGGGTGCTCTATCTCTGGCCCTCCGCTTGACAATATTTTTTGAGACATCCTGTATACATAAAGATAATGGACGAATATGAAAATTACTAACTTGTGCATCAGTTCCGAATACTCCAACTCCTCTTGATTTCGAAAATTTGCTCTCCTCGTAATTCAGGTATTCTGTAAAGAAAATAAGTGTCTAAAGAGGAAAATAAAATTTCAAATTAAATACCTCTCACGGGAGAATGCCGTTATACAAACAGCCAAACGTCAAGATAAATCCTCCGCAATAAGAATAAAAAAACTTATAGCAGAATAATAAATTGTTGTATACATTATATTACAAGATATATTAATTGGAGTGGAATAAGGCTAGATTACATTAATAAAAACACAATTTTGTACCGACTGTAGCTGATATAAACAGCTTTTTCTGTGTCATTTCTTATTATTGGATAATCCACTTACAGCCTGACCAGGAAATTAAAAAACCTCGCCATTTTGTGATAAAATATGAAACTAATTTCTTGTTCTGCCACTATTCACTTTAAATTGAAAAAGCGCCCCAATAACAGGTTTTTATTTTCCAGCACAGGCCCACTCAGGATGTGGTAAAAAAACAACACGAAAGTCGATATCGTTTGATTGTGATGTTTATGATTGGTCGAGCGACTAATACGTCGGTCACGTGATAGTCTCTCGACCAATCACAATGAAAAGACACGAACTCGTCCAGTCAATGGCGTAGCGTGGGTTCTCACCGCCCAAGGCTAACCCAAAAGGAGATGTCCGCTTATAGTATAGGTTAGGGATATTAAAGGAGCAAAATACGAATCTTGGATCCATAAAAAAAATTTAAGACCCCTCCATTTATAAGTTCCTTTTTTAAAAACGTTCATAACAAGTGTAGTTTTTAAGGAAAATAAAATTAAATAAATTTAAAAATCGGAGGTCTTTAAAATTAAAAGATTTTTTGTAAAAGGCTAGTTTATAGGAGCTCTATCGAAATATAAACTGTCTTGGTTAAAATTTAGGCACGTTTTTGGAAAATTCCTTTACTGCCCATCAAATAATAACTTATTTTAATAAATAAGTCACGCGTGCACAGACCGTCCCAACCAGGGTACGACACTGCATGGAGTGTTTTTTCCCAGCCTAAGGGTACAGGCTATACTGATTTAGAAAGGCGTTTTACCTGTAGCATACAGATGTTTGACTAGCACGTGGCCCTCGTTGACTCCGAGTAGCGTCGCGGGGAACATCACCGCGTGGAATGGTACGTTGTCTTTCGCCATGAATTGGCATAGCGTTACCTGTAAACGAACTAAGTATTAGAAACATCTAGAACACCACTACCAATAGGGTAGTTTCCTATGTTTGATTTTGTACATTATTTTATATGTAACAGAACCTAATACGAAAACTAAATTCGTCTGTAAAATCAGAATCAAAATTGGTTGACAACTAAAGCAGATATTCATATTTGAAATATTGTTGTGAGCAAAAGTGGGAGCGTAGTAGGCAGCGACTATATAGCCCCTAGACTCCTGAGGTTTGAGGAAGCGGGGTACTGCATTATGATTGGTTCTTCCAACACCTTATCGCATTATACAACCTTGGAAACATAGGCATAGGGATGGGACGAGTTAAATGAAAACACGATTTTTTTATCGATATTACTTTTATGTAATAAAGTTTTATAGTAATATTATTATTATTTATGAAACATATTAATATTTTAACGAAACTCTTTATGTTATCGAATGACAGATGGCGCTTAGTAAGTGTCATCGACATTAACAAGAATATTTGAGCTGACTTGTAGGAATACCACAAAGAATAACTCAAAACAATCGTTATAATCAACAAACAAAATAAAAAATTATCCTAATAACATATTTCTGATACCGCTAGTCAAAATGTATATCCTAATCATTTTTAAAATGAATTAACTATTAGTAATGAACTAACCATTTAAAATAAGAAGCCTTTTAAAATTAAATGGGCCTCAGATAAATTGATTAGTTGAGTATTCGGGCGATAGTTTCTCTTATTTTTAATTTTATCGATAGAACTATCGACAAATCCTTTTGGTGTGTCAGTTACTTTTAATGTTAAAAAACAAAATGAAATAGAAAATGTAAAAAGTACTTTCGTCGGAAAGAGATGCAAATATAACAAGATGGCGCGTAAACACCCAACATGACCAGTCTAAGATGAACTCCGTAAAATTTTAAACAAAATGTGATTATGTGTCTACTGACTTACCTGTGAAATGTAATGCCATTTTTCTGAAAATTTGAATTATGGCTATTTATACCACACCATTTTATTGTGCACGGGTTCATTACAATGGTTATTTATTCGCAAACACGGAAGTATTTACAGCTCACAGTTGTGGTCGCAACTGACTTGAAGATTTTGAACGGTAAGCTACATTGGATCTATTTGTCAGATGTGTTGCCCGAAGCCGATCGTCTGTTATTAGGAGTCTAGGGGTTATATAGTCGCTGGTAGTAGGGATATCGCGTTATGTTTCGCACGCAAGCAGCATTATGGCTGGCGACACTCGGTCACGTCACATTCTGCTGTGTCCGTTATCTGATAGATGCCCCTTCCACCAAACTTTAAAGCTTTATAACTCGTTTATTAAAGCTTGTATTTAAAAAAATATTTTTCCTCTTGATTTTAGAAGACGTACATTTTTGATAAATGTGTTTAAAAAAAAGTAGTCTCCACTATATTACTATGGAGTTCGTCGTTTCTGGGTCAGTTCAGAATGTAGGTGGGGAGCGCTAAATGACATTTATCTGGTATTATGGTTCTTAAAAATAACTCACTAATAAAGCACGATTTTGATTGAAAACGACAAGTTTGAGTCTCCGTACAAAAAAAATCTGAAACACACGTTGGAACTTGGTGGATAGATGGAAATTAAAGAAAGATATGAATAATCTGGCTCGTTTACTCCATTCGTGTTGAAATAATCTTTCCGATGATGTATTATAAATTAATCAAATCAGTTTATTTTTAAAAAAATCACGTAGAAAAATTGACTGAAATAGGCGATATTTTAGATACGGCCTCGTAAAGCCGTTGGTCCTGCGCCTGATCTCTCTCCGGTCATGTCGGATTGCCGTCTCACCGGACTATGAGAGTGAAGGAATAGCGAGTGCACCTGTGTATTGCGCACACACTTGTGCACTATAATATCTCCTGCGTACCTGATCTCTGTTGACATTGGCCGCCGTGGCCGAAACTGGCTAGGAGGATTACGATTGTGGTATTGATTATGTACAAAAGAGACGCGTATTAGCCATTCAGACGTTTTGTCTCTTTCTACAGGGTGGTCAGTTTTGAATATATTGCTTAGTTCATTCAATATGCACACTATAAATTGTGTAATATTCTTGGTTTTATCATAATTTACAACCTGTTTATTACTTAGATCGAACAATATACTCACATCACAGTCTTTATCCGGTTTCCACCATTTCTCGTATTGTTTAGTCGCGTTTTGCGTTATACTCATGTAACCGATTGGCGCGTCGAACCACACGTAAAACACCTGCGAAAGAAAACTTGCTTGAATGTTAAGGCATATGTGAAGGTTTTTTTGAAAGACCTAACAAAGCATACGTGAAGGGAGCTAACAAACACACTTCAAACTTATTAATTGCATTGTGTTTTCGCTAGTATGTAGTATGTCAAATTATCTCGTTATTTGCGAGTATACGCATCAATAACGCGTTATCACTTTATAATACGTTGAATACAAAGGCTATTATAGTTTACTAGTATTCAAAGGGCTATACATATATGATTTTTTTACAATAATTGGTCATTATTTTTTTACCTTATTACTATATTTCTCAATGGGTACCGGCACCCCCCATTTAAGGTCTCTGGTGACAGCCCTGGCGCGGAGTGGTTCCCGCAGCCATGACCTGGCGACAGCCCTGGCGGACGGCGACCAGCCCTTATCCACTGTTGAGATCCAACTCCTGATTGATGGCTCTAGCTGAAAAATTATCAAGTTATCAGTTTGAACTTAAACTTGTTCAAATTTCACGCCTACACGTTTTCTTTGAACTAACTTTTTTTTATGTGAGTGTACACAAAAAGTCTATGGTTTGTCCGTATTACTGTTACGGTATATATTGCAAGGCCAGTACATTATATTACTGGTACCTAACAATAGTATTTATAGCTGATGTCGATTAGAGCAGATTCGTAGCACGCCGAATGTAATGGCATCGCATGAACACAGTTTCATAGTAAATGTATAGCAGAACGAATTAATATCATTCGCATTCAATTCTACTTGTCCAGCCCAAATAGCCATTATGGGTATATTTGCAGTAAACATAGCCGACGTTCTAATAAGACCGTGGGCTATACATTTGGGACGTCAGCTTTCTTCATGGACAAAGCATTTTTTTATGGATTACCTGTTTTTTATCGATTACTTATTTTTATCGATTAACTATTTTTATCGATTAACTATTTTTATGGTTTAAGACATTTATTTCTCCACAAGAATTACATTCACTTACTTAGAGAAATACAATATAATTACTTACTGTCAGAAACAACAATACAATGCGCGTACGAGAAGTCGATAGCGCGTAACACACACTTCAATCTTATTTATAAGTAAAATAGTTATAATATCTACAAATAAATAAATTCTCCTTCGCCTCACACAATAATTATAGTGTGCAATTTACTACACGAGGTTGATGAACATCATTTTAACATAAGTTATTAATATTCACTAGAATAGAGGGTAGTAGTACAATCGGGGTTTCATTTCGTATTGCACGGCGATAGACATTGCGATTGCCTTTGATTATAATTCAAAATGACATCAATAGAATACCAGTTTAAAAAAAAAAAAAAAAAATGGTTAAGTGCTGTTTTTGATCATTTTTACATGATTAGTGTCTCGAAAACTCTTTAACAATGTGGTGTTTTAGATTTCTTTTAAACAATGCAAATGTTTGTATTTCTTTTAGATTGTTTGGTAATTTATTGTAGAACTGTGCTCCTTCATAGACTATACTTTTCTTACCATAGTTGGTTCGTGGGTGTCTTAATCGAATGTTATTTATTTGTCTCGTTATACGGTTATGTAGTTGTCCAATTTTTGTAAACGATATGTTTGTGTGTATATCTTTATTCAAAATTTTCCGCACCAATAAACAAGTTTTAAATTTATATGTTTGAGAAAGGGTCATTAGTTTCGTTTCATTAAATATTTTTAGCGTGGAAGACATATAAGGATAATGAAAAAGTAATTTGATTAGTTTATTGTGTTTTATTTGTAGGGCTTTTAACTGACTTTTAGCTGCAGTGCCCCATAATTCAATCAAATATTCTATATGGGGTTTTACCATGGTATTATATATAGTATAGCTGACAGATCTTGGAAAACATCGTGCAATCCCCCTCAATGAACCCATCAATGAAGACAATTTTGATCCTAGTTTCTCTAAGTGCGGGTGCCAAGTTAGGTGACTGTCCAGGATGAGGCCTAGGTGTTTTTGGTAATTTACTTTCGTCAAAGGTTGGTTGTTTATTTTTAATGGAACATAAGTGTCAATATTTTTATTTTTGGCTGAAAATATCATAAAACTTGTTTTAGTTACGTTGATGGTAAGTAAATTTTTTTGAAACCAAGTATTCAACATATTCAAATCTTTTTGTGCTAGCTCAATAAGCGGACCAATCTTATCACCGAAGTAAAACAAACATGTGTCATCGGCATATAAAGAAATGTCACCGTGTAAGCCTATATTTTGAATGCTATTAATGTATATAAGAAAGAGGAGTGGTCCAAGAATAGAACCTTGCGGAATTCCGTAAGTTATTGGCTCTGGGGAACTTTTCGTCTCTTCTATTTTGACTATTTGCAATCTATTTGAAAGATATGACCGAAATATATCATGGGCGGTTTCTGAAACTCCAATATCATTTAGTTTTTTCAAAAGCAGTTTATGGCTGATCGTATCAAAGGCCTTTTTCAGATCTATAAAAATGCCAAGAGCAATCTGTTTCTCATCTATTTTGGTTTTCAAATTCGTTACAAGGTCTACAGTAGCAGAGAGAGTGTTTGACTTTGCGCGAAATCCATATTGTTTAGCAGAAAGAAAGTTTATTGAAGTGAGATGCTTATTTAAACGATCATGTAATATTTTTTCGTATACTTTGGAAAGAGTAGGAAGTACTGAGATAGGCCGATAATTGCTGGGGTCTGATTTTTTACCAGATTTGAAAATTGGGCTAACCCTAGCAATTTTTAGAGAATTAGGAAAATAGCCATGTTTCAGGCAATGGTTTATACTAGTAGTTAACTTTCCAATTATCAAATTCTTAATACATTTAACTATTTTACAGCTAATACCGTCTACACCAGTGCTAGTATTCGGATTAAGATTGTTTATCAGCTTACGGACTTCATCTTCCGTCGTTGGTATTAGTTTTGATAGTTTTTTTATGTTTGTCTTTGTAGGTAAGTTATGGTCTGTCACACGATTTTCTTTTAAGATATTACCGGCTAAGATGGAACCTATATTTGCGAAAAATGAGTTAAAATATGTACATATTTCTTTGACATCCGTAAGAGATCCCGTGGCAGAGTCTAATTTACAAGGGGCACAGTTCGATAAAGTTTTATTATCAGAAAGTGTACGTATTAGTTTCCACATTTTAACAGGTTTCTTCTCACAATTTTTGAATTTTGTTTGATAATATTGACTCTTAGTACTCTGAATTAATTCCATGACTTTATTTCTTTCTGCCAAAAATTCTACTCTTGCTGTTTCACTATTTGGATTTTCTTTATAAGTTCGCCAAAGATCATTTCGTCTGTGTATTGCAATTATTATACTTTTGTTGATCCAATCTGTTTTAGGCGGATTTTCGATTTTGGTTTTAATAACTTTGCTCCTCTTGGTTGCTTCCAGTAATAGATTTTCTAATGATTCATATGTGTCTTCCACATTGTCATTTATTGTACTCTCCATTATTTCGTGTAGTTTTTTGTAGTCTACCGCAGTATACTTAGTTTTTTTCTTAATTTCTGGTGTGTATTTGTCGAGTTCTAGGTATATTTGCTTGTGGTCGGACATAGCAGATTCAACAATTGTCAGTTGATATTTGTGGTGTTTTAGGTTAGAACAGACATGATCAAGAGTAGTTTTTGTAGTGTCTGTTTCTCGGGTACAATATTTTATATCCGTACTATTTAAAATGACGAATCCATTTTCAAGGAGCATTTTTGTATAGTTTTTGGTTGAATTATTATTAATTAACTATTTTTATCGATTTACTATTTTTATCGATTAACTATTTTTATCGATTAACTATTTTTATCGATTAACTATTTTTTATCGATTGCTTGTATTTTATCGATTACCTGTTGTTATCGATAACCTAATTTTTTATATCGATACTAAAATCCCATACCTGTCCAAGCTCTATAAACAGCTGCTCGCTGGGTCTGACGGTGGGCTCGTGTCCGCAGACCTTGCACCTGGGCTGCAGCAGCTCCACCGCGTTGATGAGCTTCCCGCACTTGTCGCACTGGTCGCCGCGAGCAGACTCATACCCACAGCCAGGGTGTGGACACGTACCCTCCACGAACCTGGTGTATATTGACAATTACAAAAAAAATATATATACATACATACATAGTATCACGCCTCTATCCCATAGGGGTAGGGAGAGACTATTCATCGCCACTTTGCTCGATTCTGGCACACTACTTTCGCTTCCTCTACCTTCATATATATATGCATATCTTTATTTACTTTTACATAGTTTTCTTATTAACTAGGTGAGGTAGCCTCTTTTTAGGCATAAGAATGCCTGTGTTAGGAGACTACACTCTTCCATAGCTTAGTTCAAAAGATAATTATTATGATGAGTGCGCAGTTCATGTGCGTACGTGTGTGTGGGTGAGCGTGTATGTGTGTGTGCGAGAGTGTGTGTGTGTGTGTGTGTGTGTGTGTGTGTGGGTGAGCGTGTATGTGTGTGTGCGTGAGTGTGTGTGTGTGTGTGTGTGTGTGTGTGTGTGTGTGTGTGTGTGTGTGTGTGTGTGTGTGTATGTATCAATTACGTGAGATTTGTTATGTTGAACATAAGTATTTTCTGAAAATTATAAAGTAGGACACTGTTTCGTTCTATTTTAATAATATTATAAAAATTGGATAATAAATATGGTACTCTAAAGGCTATGGAATGTATGGAACAGGATGAAGCCCTATACAAGTTTCCGCCCGAGCGGCAACAAGAGCGGTTTTGTGCTGAGCGTTGAGCGAGCGAGACGGGTGAATAGGAAGGATGTCCGTCAGAGCGGTGCGGATAACAGCATCACTACTCAAGGTACGCGGCATCGAACCCACACCCGCACACACTTGGGAATAATGAGTACAATCTGGTTAATATATAAAATTTTCGAATCTTTACTTAGTTTATAACAATTATTTATAATGTTACGTATTTTTAGATTGTTATTGTCACTCTTACCTATCAGCCAAAAATCTGTCACAGTTTTGACAAAGAAGCTGATCCACTGACTGTGAGGTAATGAACCCGTTCTCTCTCAATTTGAGGAACATCTGCTGTGCTATTCTGCAACAAATAACAATAAATATTTGTGTTTAATGTGTTGTACGTAGCAGAAAAAAAATATTTTCATTACTCTAATAGCAGTGTTCTTTGAACCCTGGACTCGTTTCAACTAGTGGTAGGTCTCTCATATGTAAGAGTCCGTCTGGATGAGTACCACCGCAGTATCTATTTCTACCGACAAGCAGTAGTATGCATGCACTGTTATGTTTCGGTTTGAAGGACATTGTAACCAGTGTAACTACTGGATATAATGAGACTTAACATTTTAAGAAAGAGAAATAAAGAAAGAAAGTTTATTTGCAACAAACGCACACACAACTAAAACATAAAAACACTTAAAACTACTCATATATTTGTTGCAAACAGGCTCAACTCAGCAAATATGTTTGTTTATGTTTATGTCTCAGGATGACGAGCGCAGTGGTATGCCACACAGTACTTTGTAACTCAAGGTGCTGGATGGTGTTTCTACTGTTTACGGGTGGTCGTATCACTTACCATCAGGCGAACGGCATGCTCGTCTCGTCATTCAATGCAATAAAAACACCCTGGACACCTCTCCAGCTACACCCCCTTCCCCGTAAAGTTGGTACTACCTATACTAGTTTGGCGGCGAAAGGTTCATCATCGCAGTAGAGGAATAGATGGTTGCGTTCCTCTATTGAAGGGATTTCCAGTCAGGCAGAAGTTGCTTCTGACCGGCCGCGGCCCCTCCGATGGTTCTTACTCGGAGGTGGTATACAGGGTCATTTTGACATTGCGTCATAAAATGAAACCACATACTTATCCCCTTGAAAGTAACATTATCCATTAAGCTATTTCAACCATATGTGTAAAATAAAAAAGTGTAAGTTTCAAACAAAATAAATATCAATAAAAAGTAATTCTAAGTTTACACGCCCTAATGCCACTATGACTGTCCTAGAAGAATGTGTCGCAGCAGCAACATTACACTTTCAGTCAGAAATACATTTACGTACGCACCATATTGGCACTAGACAACATAATAAAAAAATTTAAATACTACAACCGGGATTTTTGGCGAAAGTATTCGTTATTCATGGATGATTTTTGGAACGATGTTAGCAAAGGTATAGACGAATATGTGGTTGCATTTAGTAACGTAATATAAAAATGACCCTGTATATACTTTGCATCGCTCAAATATTGCAAGTGCAATCTGGGAATGTGTGCCGCCATCTAGTGGTATTATTGGGCGTCGTCTGCTCGTCATCGATACCACTTCAATATCCGATGGACGAGTGTCGGGTCATCTTGCTAAGTACTGATTGTAGTAGTTCCCAGCCATGTTGATAGATGGCGGTGTATGGTAATTGTGCCGTCACACTAGTGTTACTCACAGCGTCTGCTCGTCGGTGCTGGTGCGTCCGAAGTAGTCGAAGCCGATGTCGAACCACCGGTACACAGAGTTGTGGATGTCGAAGTACTTGTCGCAGATCTGACGCGGCGTCAGACTCTCCTCCAACGCCTACCATTGCGCAGATACATTTAGTTATGAATCAATTCCGATACGTGAACCAATAGATATGCTTTGTGAAGAGTTATATTGGTGGTACATAAAATAAGTTATTTGTTTATTGCGCTATAAGGTGGAGAGGGGGGCTAGGATGTGAAAAAAAAACACGATGCGTCTCCGCTTCGTTTTATTGTGATTGGTTGAGAGACTGACGTATCGATCTCTCGCTCGATCACTAACATCAAAATACCGATACGTTCTTCACATCCTAGCCCCCCTTTGGTGTTTTTTTTACACAATACAGAGAGGATTATAGTGTGATAAGAAATTATCCTCATAAAATAATAGTGGATATGCTAACCTTAGTTTCAGTAGCGGTTCCGTATTCGTCCGTCCCGGAAACGAATAGAGTATTATAGTCACACACTCGACAATACCTGTAAAATAAAAGGTTTTATTGAGCTTGAAGTGTATAAATTATATAATAATAATACCAGCCCTGTATTATATACTGTACCACTGCTGAGCACGGGCCTCCTGTACTACTGAGAGGGTTTAGGCCTTAGTCTACCACGCTGGCCTAGTGCGGGTTGGTAGACTTCACATACCATCGAAATTCTTATAAAGAACTTCTTAGGTATGCAGGTTTCCTCACGATGTTTTCCTTCACCGTTAAAGCGAACGATAATTGATAAACAATACACACGTAACTTTGAAAAGTCAGAGGTGTGTGCCTTGGGTTTGGAACCTCCGGACATTGTCTCGGCAGACCGTTCCATTCTCAACTAGGCTATCGTCCACTTACACTACAAATTATACTAATTAAAAAACCTTATAGGCAACTACGTTTTGCTCGCGGCTCCACCCGCGTGATAAAGTTTATCCGGGATCAAAGTCCCTCTTTATATTTTCCCTGGATAAATATAATATTAATATAGATGATATCAATTATAACAAACAAATAGTAAATAATTGTACGGGGTTGCCATAAGTTTTCAGAGTTCAATTGAATATCATTGCAGGCAACTTTGAATTCCAAGTGAAAGGACATGTCCAAAAATGGGCGTGAAAATCTAAACAAGACTGTTTATATATAGGATAGAACTCCTGAAAACTAGCCTTTTGCAATAAATCGTTTAATTTTAAAGACCTCCGATTTCGAGATACATGTAAATTTGTTTTGGCTTGAAAACTACACTTAATATGTTTTCAAAAAATTTGGTTATGAATGGAGGGTCTAAAAATATTTTTAATGGATCTAAGTTCCATATGTTGCCGCTTTAATGTCCCTAAAGTTTGAGGTTATTTAGACTTTGAGACCCTGCACACATACAAAAAGCGGACATCCCCGTTGTCCTTTCCATATTTAATTGTATTAATTACCACTTACCTTGCAAATATATCGGCGGAGAGCACACACCCGATGATGTTGCCGAGATGAGGCACGTTGTTCACGTACGGCAGCGCCGCCGTTACTAACATGTTCCTACGGCCTTTTATTGGTAATCTGGAAAAATATTATGGTTTTATTGATGCCTGCATCACCCACAATGTAGCTGACATGTCTGTGGGACAATAACTGCTAAATATTTATAAAATTTATGCAATGCAATCAGTCCTGTATTATATACTGCCCACTGCTGAGCACGGGCCTCCTCTACTGATGAGAGGGGTTAAGCCTTAGTCTACCACGCTGGCCTAGTGCGGGTTGGCAGACTTCACATATCCTCGAAATTCTTACGGAGAATACTCAGGTATGTAGGTTTCCTCACGATGTTTTTCTTCACCGTAAAAGCGAACGATAATTGATAAACAATACACACATAACTTCGATAAGTCCGAGATGTGCGACTTCGGTTTGAACCTCCGGACATTGTCTCGGCAGACCGTTCCATTCCCAACTAGGCTATCGTCGCTTCATCTTCTATAAAATTTATATTCATCTAAATATCGAATACACAAATATTCAGTCTCTTCGTTTCTCTATGATATCTTATTATAACATCATTAGCAGAATAATGCAATTAATTTTTATTAATGAATAGAGGGTAGTCATAATTTAATTCAGCGCCATATAACTCTTTCGATCAAATTTACTTTAAACTAAAACTTACACTATCTTAGCTTCTGGCAGTGGTTCCTGAAGGTTTTTATGTCCGTTGAGCCAGTTCTCCTTCGCCGCTTCCACTTCCTCCGGGGTTGGACCCGCCTCGGCCGCAGCACCATCATCTGGTGACCTACAATCGAAAATTGCAAAACAATTATCTTACTAATATTATAAATGCGAAAATTTGTAAATATGTTTGGGTGTTTGTTAAAACTAACTACAGAAACAACTAAACAGATTTGGATGAAATTTGGCACATTGGTAGATCATAATATCATGGATTAACATATCGTTTACTTTTTGTCCCGGTTATTTGCGCCCATGGCATATACAGTAGAACCACGGTAATCCGATAAATGTTTTGCAAGAGGGTGTCAGATTGTCAAGTTTGTTGGACTACAGGGTACTGCCACTGATCCCCTGTAATCCGGATCTTTTAGAAAAGGAATACCTTGTAATTTGACAAATTACGTAATTATAAAGAAGTTATACTGTACCTGTGTGTACTAAATATATAATTGAGTATTGATGAAGATGTCTGTCATAGGCTTGTCGGATTACAAGGGGCGCCGGATTAGCCAGGAGCCGGATTACCGCAGGTCTATTGTAACTGATATATTTAATCTAATTCCTTAAGTAGATGGTTTTTTTTTATGGCATTGAATGACGAGACGAGCAAGCCATTCGCCTGATGGTACGCGATACGATCACCCATAAACAGTAGCAACACCATTCAGCACCTTCAGTTACAAAGTACTGTGTGGGATCCACTACGCTCGTCATCTTGGGACACAAGATGTTAAGTCTCATTATGTCCAGTAGTTGTACTGGCTACATTGTCCTTCAAATCGAAACAACAGTGCATGCACACTGCCGCTTGGCAGTAGAAATAGACATTGTGGTGGTACCCACCCAGACAGACTCTTACATATGAGAGACCTACCACCAGCAAGTAGATGGTGCAGGCATCGTACTGTTTTAGGCACTTTTGTAGCGGGAAAGGCCTATAACGCGGGCGAAGTCGCGACCAACACCCAGTTTTGTATTTTTTAAATTCACTGAATACGACTAAAGTTTTCGATAAGCCATTCCAATATCTTCTATCTGATCCCGGAAATCAATCAAAACACGTCATTTATAAGCATGTAAAAAAACCATGTTCTGAGTGGTCCATTTTCGGATGGTGCGAAAAAAGCGATTGGGATGTTAATTAAAAACGGCGGGTAGTCAAAAATAGCTTCTAACTTATAGGAGTTATAGGTAACATTGAAGGTTGCACAAATTATTACGGAAATGATAAATGTAAGATACATTTACTTTAAATTTTAAATATTGTCTGTTGGTTACCTCAAAAAAGGAATTAAATTCATAAAAAGTTCTTAAACAGTTATTACTAAACAATGTGATTGTGTTGAAACTTACCCAATTGGCGAGGATAGGCTGGCTACATGTGGAATGCCGAGGGCTGATGACGCCCCAAATGGACCCTCAGGAGATCCACCCCACTGCTTTACTGCTTCCTGTAATGTGGGTACTTATGAATTAAGATTAAAAATGTACGCACATTGGAAAATAACATACAAAGTCTTGGCTTGGTCCACAATAGGAATCAATAATATGTTTATTGGCAAACTATACTATAATTTTTTTTAAAACATATAAACTACTACCCTTTGCTTGCGGGTCCGCCTGCGTGATTTTGTTTTTTCTGGGATATAAGTCCTGCTTTATATTTAATGTAGCTTCCTATTTATGAAAGAAACGAGATGTCTGCTTTTTGTACGGGTGCTGGGCTTCAAAATCTAACCAGGTTCAAAAAGGTTTTAGGGTATATTAAAAGGGCAACATAGGGTACTTGGATTCATTAAAAACATTTTTAGACCCCTCTATTCATTACTTTTTTGAAAACATTTATGTAGTTAAGCAAAATAAAATTATATAAATCACAAATCGGAGGCCTTTAAAATTAAACGATTTATTGTAAAAGGTTAGTTTTAAGGAGTTCTATCCAAATATATATAAACTATCTCGGTTAGAATTTTAGGCCCGTCTTTGGTCATGTCCTTAGGCACACAAGTAGATCATGTTCTGGATTGCCATAACTAATGTCAAATGTTTTAGATATATTGCTCTTTGCGACCATTGTTTCTTGGTTATTCTCGGGTAGAAAGTTATTCTAAAAAAGTTATGATAATATTATTTTATCATCTACCCACTTGACATTGGGAAAATCACAGATGAAACGGTGGAAAAACTTTTAAAAATAAGAAGAAGACATGATCTGGATTAACATACAGGGTATTTTTTATCCAGATAGTTTACCCCCATGGGAAATAATGTATATTTTTAATGTGATTCTTTAAGAAGATGGCACTGACCTCGTACTGTGTTTTAGATACTTTTGTAGCGAGAAAGGATTACCATGCGAGCGACGCCGCGGGCAACACCTAATAAATAATAAAGAAGATAAATAAAATAATCATATTAAACCTAAGTTATTATGGTTACCTGCACAGCCTTAGCAGCTTCCAGTTCCTGGCCCCACCGCGCCAAATTTACAAAATCATTCATATACTGCTGTTTGAGATCATTGTTGTGCTGCAGCGGATACAATGTACTCCATATCGCAATGTCGGCCGCTGACAGCTTCTCCTTAACATAGTAAAAAATAAAGAACTTAGTAATACTAATTCACTAATATTTTTTATCAACTTTTCTTATTGGATTCTCATAAGATCTTTTAGAATGGTTTTATGATAAAGATTTAATTAAGACCATTATTTATGTTTTCTACCTAACTGAAATGATTTTTGCCACAAAATAAATTTTCTTCATCACTTTTGTTATAATATAATAGAATGCATTATCATCATCATTAGTCCCATGACGTCCACTGCTGAACATAGGCGGCCCCTAAAGATTTCCAGATCGAACCGTCAAAAGCAGCTTGCACCGAAATGGATGGCCGACGCTGCTTTTGCCAGTGCATGGTCTCCTAAATGCATATTCTTATTATTATTAATATTATTATATAAAACAATATTATTTAAAAGTGCATTAAAAATCCACACAACTTTAAATTTTGAAACCTGTCAAGTACAATAAATAACACTACTTACACCGAGCAAATACTTGTTCTTCTGTAATAACGCGTCTATAGTTAGTAAACTCGATTGGAGGGCCTGTTTCAGGTCCGATGCCACTGTCTTTGATGACACAACAGCAGCTATAGCTGGCTGTAAGCGAGTTGCTTCCCACTCTTGCAATTGCTGGCTGAAAATATACTTTAACATATTTAGTTTAAAAGAACAAAATATTTCTTTCCAAATTCAAAATAGGCGTGTAGAATTGCAAATACAAATTTTCTATTTACTAATCACTATGAGATGGTGATGTAAATTTTTCAGTTGGACTGTTATAAAGTATTCCATGGTTATATAAAATTTTTATTTTCAAATACATTATTCAGACTATTAGACTATTACAGATTAATTATCAAATTCCTCTATAAATTCATAGTATAAAACACTCACCACTGCCCATCCTCAGACAGATCTAAAATGGGGAATAAATATTGTGTGGCGGCATTGCTTGAGAAGAATGTGAGTTCTGGGTCAACCTCGAGCAGCGGGAGTTGGCGTGGCCCTGCGAATACATCTGCAATCACGTCAGCCTCGGTATAACCCACAACCACCACACCACCAGAAAGGTAAGTAACAAAGGCACAGAGAAAGAGTGACAATAGAGTACAGGTCAAACCAGGTTACAATATTTTTTATATGAAGGTAGATAAATAATTAGCTTTTGTTTATATGCAGGCAATCCCTATATAGGTATATGATTCTTCCGTACATGTTTATATCACTGAACTCTTCCTAAACGACTGGACTGATTTTAATGAAATTTTTGGAGTCTTCAGGTAGATTCGAGAATTGTTTAAATTAACAATTGGATCTGGTACTCGGGTTTAAGGATTGTAATTCCTTTTGAGGGCAGGACGTCTGTCGGAGCCTCTAGGCTCTATACCTATATATCGTAAAAACCCTCTCAGTAGTAGACGAGATCTATGCCCAGCAGCAGGATAATATATAATACAGGGCTGATATTATTATTATATATTTATTTAGCATAAAAATAAATAAGATAATATCATATTATCATTAAGATATTGTGCTCAGTCAATATATTTAATGTTAATAAAAAACAATTTGCAAAGATGAATAAGGCACAATGCATGCAAAGCATGGTCATATAAACAGGAAAACAAATTAAAACATGAATGTCGATACCAAATAATTCAAATAAAAATAGTTGTAAAATACAATGAGCATGAATAAACTGAAATTTTACTACAATATTATTAATTAAAATTAATTATTAATAAAAATAAATTTCTTTCTTTCTTTTCTTATATGGTTATCAGGAAATCCAGGCTGATGCAACCTATTTATCTTCACGTAGAAAACGAAACATTCACTTATTTCTTCTAAAGAAATGTTATTTTAGCGATGTTAAAATACATAATGTAAATAATATAGGTATTAATGAAAAATAAAAGGGAACATCTACCTTCAAAACTGGCCTCTTCCAAGGTAACATTCTTTCTGGCTAAATTTGCAGCTATTAGTAATTTAAGAGTTGAAGTGTTGTTTTTATTTGTATAAATCTTCATTTTAAATACGTTTTGTCCGATACCACAATTTTCAATTTCCCATAACCTAAAAATTACCCAGCTGGCAGTAAAACGTTCCGGGGTTCGATATCCTGATATAAAAATTGGTCACATTTCACAATATTTGCCTTTTCATGTGGATAAATGGGTTACTTAAGGGTAAAACAAGAAGCAACAATACGTGGCTCATGCTATATTTCCTAAATAATGTAATATGATACGGAATATCCACTTTGCATTTTGTAAACTGACGTCTGAGACTGCTGACAGCAGAATAATTTACAAAGCGAACAAATTTAGAAGTTTAAGCTACAGTACAAATAGCCTTTTAAATGCGTCTATTCCGATGTCTTTTTAATTTTGCATTATTATATTATATGTTTTTTCAATATCCATGTATTATGGCTATAAGCACTTTGCTCTAAATTATAACCATGTGAATTTACGCAGGCCATACAATTTTTAATCATACATACAGCTTGGCAAAAAAGAGTATGACGCGGTGAAAATAAGAACTAAAACTAATGATTTGTTGCAACACTATTAGACTTGTCATTTGTGTCAAATTGTTAGTAGATTCTGTGTCATCGTTGTTTACGCTAAGTTATTTTCAACGGAATTCTGTAAATTCTTCTACCTTCGTTGCTTGTTTTATTGATTAAAATAAATAAAACGATTCGTAGTAGTGGTAGAGCAGAGACTATCCCGCCCTCACACCCGCCACTGCAACTCCTGTAAGCCAGGATCGGCAATGGCACGCATTTTATGACACCGAGCGGTGAAGCTCGGCGAGTCTCAGGGAACACTAATATGTCTGTAACCCGCAACGAAATTAATCAAAAAGAAAGATAGGGAGGAGTTGGAAATATTAATTGTCCACTTCCCTCCATAGCAAAGCGGCAGACAAAAATAATGAACTAAGGATACCTCCTTCTAACCTCAAGTTTAGAGACGTTTACAACTAGAAAAGCCAGTTGTAAAGCACCACGGATAAAAATTCAATGAAAGGGTCCTATCATTTGAGCTGTCAAATTTGATTCCAATAATAGGTATGGCAAAAACGCCGGAAAGCACGGAAATTCCGTCTAGTCTCTACAAGGTCCATGTAGTATACAACCCCAGATGTTACTTGCATACTATCCAGCATGATGTTGCGCTCATCATGCCAAAGACCACACTCCCAAAGTACGTGATGCGCAGACTGTTCATACACGTAACCAGGTGTAGAGCATGGGCACACAGGAGAGTCAACCAGCCTAAATGAAAATAGTTTGCCCTTAAAACTACCGTGACCGGTAAGAAATTGCGATACACAATGATCTATTTCTAGCCAAGTTTTATTTAGGCGATCGCGAACGCATGGAAAGTATTTATATAAATGACGCCCTTTCGAGGATACGTCCCATCTATATTGCCATTCGTTTAAAAGCTCATTGTGTACATCAGTGTGCGGTTTAAATAATCTGTTGGTTCTTAAGAGCTCACGCGACGTCAGAAACCGTTTGTCCATATCCTCTCTAGTGGAGTAATACATAGCGGCACGACGCTGTACCTCCAAATCGACTGGGAGTACGCCCGCAAGGACAGGCAAAGCTTCCGTACTAACAGTTCTATACGCCTTACACAAGAATATCAACGCCAGACGTTGACTCTGGAGCAGTTTTCTGCGCACAGCACCGATAGTAGCCCTATCGGCCCATACAGGTGATCCGTATGTAATACATGCTAAGTAAGTCGCTCCATAAATGACTTTGAGTGTAGTGAAAGATAGTCCCCACGTAGAAGTCGATATCCTTGTCAAAGCGTAAAAGTTCCTTTTTGATTTTTCTCCAACGTTTCTTATGTGTTCCACAAAAGAAAAATTTCTCTCTAAGATTAACCCTAAATAACAAACCGATTCTTTTCTCTTGACAGTGATATTATTAAATTTAATTCGTGGCGGTGATTTTAATATTCCCTTTAAAAGCAGTTGGAACGTTTTCTGCGGTGCAAAGGTAAGGCGGTTTCTTACACCCCATTCAGATATCAATTGTAAAGACGTCTCCGCCAAACTTTCTAGCCCCGATCTACTATTTGACTCTATGAGTAATAATCCGTCATCCGCATATCCGGTCAAAGTGCACCCCACAGGTAAAGGAATCGAAAGAAAATCATCGAAGCCCAAATTCCATAAGTAAGGACCTACAACCGAACCTTGTGGACATCCCATCGTCAGCGGCTTCGACACGGCGTGGTGGCCAAGTTTCAGTTTGGTTGTTCCGTACGAGAAGTATGTGTAAATAAGGGAATATATATTCCTATAGCAACCTCGTATTTTTAACTTGAGAAGTATCATAGGCCACCAAGCATTATCGAAGGCACCAGAGATGTCTAGGAAGATACCGAGTACATATTTATGTTCCGAAGTACTCACCGTTCTTCTAACCGATATAGCCGCGTCAGTAGTCGATCTACCTATTGTAAAACCGAATTGATTTTTGTGGAAAACTGGTCCGCCCGGTAACAGACGAGGGACGATAAGACGTTCTAAAAGTTTACCTAGAGACGGTAACAGCGTTATAGGTCTATATGACTTGGGGTCCTCGGGAGACTTATCGCCACTTTTAGGTATTATTCGAATGAAACCGGAACGCCATATTCGCGGAAATATGCCTTCAGCAATACATCGGTTAAAGACAGTCAGTAACGCCGCACCGGCTGATTTACACGCTTCTTTAATCATCTTGTTGGATACTTTATCCTCACCGGAGGCTTTGTTTAGCGGTAAAGATCTAACGATGCTAATAAATTCATCAAACGTTACGAGGTTTGAGACAGGAGAGTTTGGCATTTCCGCGGCCCACATTCTAATTTGATTGTGATACTCGCTGTCGTTAACAGTGTCATCGGGTATTAGAGAATTTAATAGAGCTTCCGTGGTCTCCTCAATACCAGTTGTATAGCTATTATTAATTTTAATGTTATCAATGTAAGCCAGATGAATTGACTTATTTGCTTTGAACTCATGATATAAAGGAGACCATGGGCCCTCTTTATCCAAACGCGCGGCAATTTTACGCAATAAATTACCTTTTGATTGTTGTACTGCTGCTCTATAATGTGACCTGGCAATTTTAAGTGCATTAAAAGCAGATGTAAATACTTCACTAGTGTCACGACGCTTTTTAAGCTTATTAAATCTCCTGCGCGCCCTGCGAAAAGTTCGCCGCAGATGGACTAGATAATCATTCCACCAATCACATCTACGAGTGTTAGTGATGGAACCTCGGCCGATAGCAACATCCGCACAGTATGTGAAAGTGTCCGACATAATTTCGGCACACGTTTCAGGTGAGAGATCATTGCGAGTGAAGTCCGTGGCATGTTTAGCAAATAAAGAGCTGAAAAAGTCCCAGTTTGCCCCTTTAGTTTTATATCTAAAATCAAAGTTGTTATATATACCTTGCGTCAATCTAGGCAAGAATTCGTACACAATCAGGCGATGGTCACTACATGACGCATCCGGTAGGACGCGCCATCTATCAAGTCGAACATCTCCACTAGAAAGTGTGACGTCAATAGAAGACTCGCCCGTAGGGCTGCAGTACGTTGGTGGTGCTTCGGGGGTATTGTGGATAATAAGATTCATCTCTGCGATGAAATCTTCGACAGCGCAACGCCGATCGGTATCAGTGGAACGATATTTGCCATACCAGAGAGTAGATGACGCGTTAACGTCAGCACCTATAATGACTTTACGGCCTGCAAGCGACCGTAAGACATGGCGGAGATGGTGAATGTGTGGTCCTACGGGGTCTGAGTATTGGAAATAGCAGCTCACAACATAAACCTTACAGCTCGGATTTGAAACCTCCGCGACTGCACAGTGTGACGTCATAAGATTACGCACTGAGGTAATAGTAAAATTTGAACTCGATATATAAATGCCAGCTCGTGAGTTGCTGTCAAGCTGTACGACCCTGCTACGAAGTTGAGCGTGTTGGTATTGCTCCTGTACAAGTATAACGTCGAGTTTATATTCGCGGACTAACGTATCTAGCTCCGACGTCGCCACCCTATCATTATGGAGATTTAACTGTCCTATAGTAAAGTTATCCATTTTAAATTTATTTAATAATGAGTTGAGAGAATGAGAGTTTCTAACTTGTGTTTATACGATGGACAATCCTGAGATCCACAACGATGGTCGTGAGGTTTCTTAAAGCGTTTGCAAGTTGCGCATACGGCCTTAAAATCACGATTTTCTCTGTTTGGGCAAGCCTTGGTTTCATGCGCTTCGGCACATACGGCACAAGTTGGTGTCTTGATAGTGCAGAACTTATGCACATGCCCGTATTGTTGACAATTAAGGCAGCGGACTATCTCAACGTCATCGATAAATCGACAAGTTGCCCAATCTATAAATAATTTGTCTTTGGTCGCAACTAGATGTTTCCGTATTTCTGTGTCTATTTCTACGCCTATCCATTTACGCCCGTGATCCAAGGTACGTCTCCGAACAATCTTAACTGATTTGATGAAATCATCCTCCTTAATTGGCATCTCATCTTTTATATTTTGCCTGTATAACGCGGTTAAAAACGGTTTATCGTCCATTGAAGATGGCACATCTTTAATCAAAATACGCGGACGACGACCTCTAGGTTTTTCCAAACGTAGACCGGCTGATTTGATTGCCTCAACCGACTGCAATTTTTTAATTTGATTTTCATTCGCGACGCGAAGTACAACGCCTGCTTTCGCGGTTTTTTTAACGCCTACGATTTGAAACCCGTCGTCGCTGGGTTTAATTGCTTTAAACAGCGCTTGTTTCGTGGCAGACGATGACGCAAGATCAGCTGATCGCTCGCTAGTCGGATAAGCCACTACGCACGGGAGCGGGGCGCGAGGCTCCATTGCCGGGACTTGTTTTGGCAGACGGAGTTTGACTGTGCTCGCATAGTCGCTTTTATTGTCCTCTTTGGGTGGAATAATATGAGGACAATGTTTGAGGGCCTCCAACTCCCGCTGCGCATTGGCCAACTTGGTTTCATTGCAAGACGATTTTAAGGCCAACACCGAAATTAATGCTGTGATACGCTGAGTAAAGTCCATTATCGCCGATTTGTTCGCGACGTTCATACGTGAACCCTGATCATTGACTAGTTCGTTAATTTTGCTCAGGTAATTAGCGGCCTCAGATACTAAATCGCAATAATTATCACTCGTAACGTTGCCTCTGTTATTATCAGACGCGGGCGAAACCGAATTATCTGATTCCGATCGCTGTATACGCTTAGACTGCTCGGGTGAATCATTTAATGACGGCGAAACTTCGCTAAATAGTCGTTTCGGTTTCGCAGAAGAAGGCGATCTCTGTACTATTCCGCTTTTACGGAAAGGGTTTGGTCCGCGGTCAGGGGGATCGTCGTTATTAGCCGACATGGTTATTTAAAATTAACGCACTCAAATATTATATTTAAATCGAAAATAAATTAAATTAATCTTCCGCCGGATCAGGCAAGTACCCTCACAATAAAAATAAAAACACTTACCGATGAAATAATTAGGTAATTATTTCGAAAATCCGTGATAAAACACTTAAAAACTTACGGACCGTAGTACACAAAGCAACACCACACAACCAGAAACAACCCACGAACCGATAGTTCAACTCCAAACACGATTAGCACAATATAATTAACCAGTGCGTAAGAACGTCACCGTACAGTGCGCGCGCGCGGAGGGAAGTGAAGAAGGAAGAGCAGAGCGAAGGAAGTGGTAGAGCAGTGATATACCAAGTTTTTTTCGATGTTTGGCTGAATCTCAAGCGGGACAAATTTTGTCTCAAATTGACAATGTTTATCAGAGAGTTGCTGATATGACAGGTATTTATGCAAATTATTTACATTCTACAAGTCGAACCATACATTTTGCACTGGTTTATAACATGAGTAACATAAAATTTACGATATTTTAGTGTTTTGTTGACAAAGGTTATGTTTACAAACCACTTATACACTGACTTAATTTTTTGATACTTGAGACATGAAAAAAAATATGAATGTTTTGAAAGTTCATGCATGTTTGGTATTTATTTTAGGTAAATCAATCAATGCTATAAGAACATTTGTTGAAGAAGATGAACAAAATAATGGCATTTTTTCTACACCTGGGAAACATCGGAAAGGTCGACCAAAGAAAGATCTCGATGATTTTGACTTATGCGCAATTAGACAAAGGGTTCATTTCTTCTACACCGTAAAAAAGCAGGTATGTAATATATTTGATATTAGATTTTTGTCCCGGATCTGGCCATGGTAAAACGCTTTTGCAGGGTAAAGGTTCCAAAGAGAGAGCAATATTTAAAAATAATAATGCATAATAGAAATCTGCCTACAGAATTACAAATACATGTTATTTATTTGGATGAAAGCTATATACACTCCAATGTAGGGTCCATTGACATAAAGGTAGAGATCTAGTACATAATGATTTTTTCTTAGTGTTATTAACTGGAACTCATAATTAGTAATATTTATTCCAACAGATGGCAGCTGAACAAGCACTTCTAGCTATTACTGCTGAAGATTGTAAGAATTCCTGCCATCATATTATGAAAATTGAAAAGGAATATTATGATAGGGGTATGACTATGTATCATGATATTGAATAATTGGTTATTAACCACAGAGAAGACAGCAGCAGCGACACTACTTCAGAATCAGATGATTTTGTTGTTGCAGGAACATCTAGCCAAGACACAATATAGTTTTCTGGGGTAGAATACTTAGATGAAAGTGTTTTAGAATCGGATTAATTTTAATAGAAATTTTGTATTGTTTATATAAAGTATGAAGATATAAAAATGTTTAATTTTCCTAAATGTTTAAGATACGATGAACGGATATTTATACTACAATAGTATTTTCTAACGATGATTACACCAGCTCGAATCTCGCGAGAATAAGAAGGGCTAAAAAATTATTTGATAACAAATAATTCCGTGAGTGAGCAGATGCTTCAGATGTAATATTATTCATAATTCAATGGACTCAATACTACTTACAAATTCAACTTATCAAAGACCTAGTGCAAAAAATAAACCTCTTTTCTTTTGCATATATTATAAATTTCTTTGTTCTTTTATACAAATAATATTTACCTGACGATTGGAAAGCATCCCTAAAGACTCAGTAGGTAAACAACAATACATGAACAAAACTGTGAGTTACATCAAACAAGAGGTTTTCGTAAGAAAAATTTTTTCATCAACAAGTTGCTTTTTTTTCTTAATTGTGATTCCTGTGTTCTGGCCAAACCAAGAACCTTATACCCACTATAATCTCCTTGGGCCAAACACAATGTACCACGTGATACTCATTGAAAAATAACAAGTATCTAAACACTTTACGTCGTAGTATACTGGGTTGCCATATTAGTGTTATATTAGACTTAGGCGCCCTCATTAAATCCACACTCTTTTTTGCCAAGCTGTATAATCTTTCATTTCTACCAAAGTATGAGCAAATGCTCAGGTGCACATTTATATTTACAAAAACTGTTGTCGCACACTACAAACATTTATTTAAGATTTTCGCCCGATGCCTTGGGGCGGCTGGAACCCACGCTATGCCACTACGCTACGATATGGTATGTGTGTAGCACTTGCTATGTAGTAAATACATTGAGCTACAAATTATTTCGCGGCAAATACGCACGTCCTTTTTAGATGGTCTAAGGCTTAGGCAGATACCACAATGGCAGACACCACCGCAATGCTTATTTCTGGACCATTCAATAAGTCTAAATACACTTTGCGAAAAGTTGGTGCATCTATATGTTTGCGCCTCTATTACAGCCTACTTACCACTTGGGGATAAAAAGCGTGAACGTGTGCACATGTGTCAATAAGTTGATTAGCTATAAAAATTATTACCAAACTATGAATTTCGCCCAGAAGTTGCCGTCAAGCGAAACCACGCAGATGTGCACCTTCACCTCCCATATATATCACAATTCTCATTAAGTATGCAGTGTTGATCATTTTAATCATCATCATCAGCCCGTTGCAGTCCACTGGACTGGACATAAGCCTCTCCCAAGATACGCCACAGAGCCAGGTCTGCTGCTTTAAGCATCCAGGCGGGCCCTCTTGTGGAAGTCGTCCCACGTGGTCCTCGCGGTCTCCACTACAGAACTCGCTTACACCAGCGATTATCTGTTCTGCGACATATGTGGCCAGCCCATTGCCACTTCAACCTACTAACTCTCAGAGCTATGCCGTTCACCTTGGTTCTCTAACAGATCACTTCGTTCCGAATGTTATCCTTCAGAGACTCCGAGCATAGATAGCTCTTTCCATAGCACGTTGAGCGACTTTAAGCTTATGGATTAGCCCCAATAGTGTCCACGTCTCGGCTTCGTACGTAATTACGAGAAGGACGCACTTGTTGAACACTTTCGTCTTCAGGCTCTGTGGAATATCCGACGAAAATATGTGGTACAACAATCGATCATAATTTAGGTATTCCAAAGAGCATTATAATACTAAGGTAAAGATATTCTTACCACTGATCTGAATTCAGGAATTGCTACTAAAATACGTATATTATCACTTGCATGAAGTTTCTTGCAGTCAGCTCCTTAATAATATCGCGCCCATAGGTTTACATTACCGGTTTATCAAGGGCACTGAAAATAAACTACTGGCATCTATTTCATAAAAGTTTATTTGTAAAAATTAAATAATTATCTTCTTATCAATATCTACACTATGTTTAAGGTACATACAATCGAGTTTGGAATAAAACTTAACAACATACTGTAAAATGCAAATGAGTGCAGACATTACCGCCAGGTACTTAGCCATGCGATTATATCAAAAACTCCAAACCACAATTAGCTTCGCAATGACTTTGTTTTTAATGAATGCGACTGAGAAATCGTAACTTTGCAATATATTTATCAACAGTTTTGGGAAAAGGGTCTTGTGCTATACTTAGGCAAAAAATTGCCTGTTAGAAAAAAGGGATCTTCATATGCGAATTTCATGTTGCATGCGCAATATAAAATCCCCAATTTTTTTAAACGGCTGTTACACTATTGTACTTATTCTTATGATGCATCAGTAGAAATATACATGTAACAATAATATCATAATTTGGGTTTGTGTTCTCAAGTTTTATTTGAATAGCAAGGTATTGTCAGAAATATGTTTAAAATTTATTTAAGATCGGTACGACTTAAAGCGAATTTATTTATTTTTAACGCCACAAATATCTGTTATTATTATAATTTATATTACGAGTGTAGATAAAGCATGTATATTTCAGCGGATTTAAAAATATTTCTGATAACCAAATAGAACTACACAATTTAATTTACGATTTCTTTATAATTCGAATATATCAGAACTACATCGTACTATTTGCAAAATTCACATACTCAATTACAGTTATGCCTTTACGAAATGTACAACTTGTACAACCAAAATTCACAGAAATCATGGAACATTCCAAACAATTTGATATGATTGCATCACTCTACTTAGCTTCTATATTGTTATATTACTTCTAAGCTGGTTATAGAAGTATTTTATATTTTGGACTGAAGGTTAGTAGAATTTAAATTCTTACCACTAATATTTCAACAAAATGTTAGATTTTACAATTAATGGTCTCCAACATGCAGTCTAAATTATTATTAATCAACACGAAATAAATTACATAAATTAATTCCACATGGCAAATGACCATAGTAGAAAACATTTGCATTTTCCTAACACATTAATAGAGATGTATATTTTTTTTACGATATAGTTAATCGACTAAATTGCTTTTATACAGTTGTACATAAATTAAGTTCTATGTAATTTATTACTTGCAGTATCATAATGTCAAGTATAGTGTGAAGACTTAGAAATCACGATATTTTCTCTTTTGAATAGCTAATGCCCAATAACATATAAGACAATTATCTTCGTATTCTCATACCTCATTAGGATTGTCATAAGTCTACCTTCGTTTTCCAATGAGTTGAACGCAAATTTTAAGATAGCCGGTCTAAAGTTAGGCACTTCACACTTTGTCGCTATTTTGAACGTGAAACAACTGCAACACCATTCGTGACTAACTTCAGACCGGCCAAGTAAAATAAATGATTTGCGTCAGGTCATTGGTTTCAGTTTCTGGGATCACCTGCTTGACATCTGACCTTTTTAGATACATCTAAACAATAATATTTATATTGGAGAGCTTATAACTCAATGTCTTACATTAGCTGCCATTATTTGTCCGAAAATTGACTCGTCAAGCCCCGCTACATATAGGGTTTCCCCATACGTATAAGCGGGGTTTGACGGGTTAAACTGTAAATTAGTGTAGTGATAATCAATTACAATAACATGCAAATTGAATTTACATCACATTTCTCATACTAAGAAAGGACACTGAGTTAATCAAAATATCATTAAATTGTCAAGGCATATGTGGCGAAAAATATATGCATTCAATAAAACTATGCCACATTACTTGACAACATTCCTAAAGGCTTCCCTTAATTTTCTAATGTTTATTTACAAAAATCAACTCTACTAACAGTCATACTGCTTTGTCTAACCAACTATGACATTTTATTAGAGTAATTTTAATATCTTTCATAGGTACTCAACGTCTAAAATCACCTCGGAACTATATCGAGCTAGTGCGTATCGTGTTCGTGCTCGAAAATAATCGTCACATCAAGGACCTACTTACGCAAACGGGAACCAACCCAAAAGCCCATAAATTTGACTTGGTCATAAAAGAATGGTCACAATTAATAGAAGATTTATTATTTTCATATAGAGTTAATTGTCCAAATACCTCTGTTGGTACTTTATAAAATGCCAATCATTTTATATCAACCAACTAGTTGCAAAACAAAAATATTCTAGTTTTTACATCAACTATTAGAAAATATTTTGGTGTGGGTTGGTTCCCGTTTGCATAAGCAGGTCCAATTAACGTCTTTGAAAAGAGGAGATATAAATGAGGCTCGTTATTCGTTGGCTATAAACAAAATCTGTAATAACTGATTCAGTTCTAAAGTTTATTTAGTATTCTTTGGATCGCATAATTTTTGAGTCTCAACATTTTTCTTTGGATAAATTTAGGATTTTTGAGTATCATAATTAGTTTTTACAGATATATGTACCATCACAGACGGTAAATAGCGCTAGTGAAATTTTATATTCAACTTATAAACTTCATAGCGAATTCTAACTTTTATTTTGCACTTCGAATTAGCATTAAAGATAATCTAAGGCAATTATCGAATCAAATTTGCTTTTAGCCTAAGACTTATGCGCTGGCGCATGTCACTGTGCATCTAAGACTACTAGCTACATTTAGAATCGATTATACCTTTCATATCTATCATGTCATTGTCTTAAATTATAGCGGCCTTATTCATAAGCAGTTTATAAACCTATTTTAGTTATCGGATGTTTTGTCTTCTTCGGACGAATTTTGAAATGAGTTAGAAGGGAGGAGACAAAATATTCGTAAGCTAAAATAGTTTTATTAACTGTTTATGAATAAGGTCGTTTAATTGCTTCTACAAAGTTAACCCTGCGCACTTAAACCAGAAGCTGTTGAAAACAGCACTATTCTAGAGTCAACCTCAGCCTTCAAACAACACACCAATTGGGCGCATTCCAAACAGTTCCGAGTGTATCACGTGAAAGGAGTGAGTGCTCACTCCTCTGGCTCGCACTATAGACTGTGTGACAGTGGGGGTGACGGGGGTGACAGGGGTGACAGTCTCTCCCGCCGGCACTGGCTACCCGTGGTGTTGATGGAGCCGGACCAGTCCGCTAGCTGCAGCTGCGGTCGGTAGAACTTCGATGATGTTCTGTTGAACACTGGCAGTAACTCGTTTGCTTCGTTTGAAAGAGCCTGTAAGGGAAATTGGTAATGTTTACATAGGTATTCATGCAATCTAGGAACTAGGAATATATTGTGTATAATAAATAGGAAACTATTCCGATACAATAAAGAAAATTGAATATTTATTTTGAAAAAAAAAAAAAAACCACCAATTTTATGCTGCTTTCTTTAGTTTTTCACACCAGCCTGCTACGGTAATTCAGGTTATTATTTTTATCTTGTTACCATTGTTATTTCGTTTGATCAAACAATCAACCAAGACAATCTTATTAGAGTCCTAAAATCACGCAGGGATTTATCGTCGCGACACGGGCATAAAATATACTTGCGTCATAACCGCAATATAAATGGAAATCATCAAAATACAACTTATTTTTCCTCTTATTGAGATAATATGACATTATCCTCGATAAGCTGACGAAAAGTAATACCGTTGTCAAATTTTATTCGTAAAATAAATATTTTGTTTGATCTGATAAGACCATCAGCCGCATGCAGATATTCGCGTGATAGTTATGAACAAAATTTCTTAAAGGCTGTAAACGATTTGTGCTGAATTTGTGTTATATTTCACACTTGCATAAAGCGGCATCATAGTCCATACAAATATTATAAATGCGAAAGTAACCCTGTCTATCTGATTGTTACGCCTTCACGACTAAACCATTGAACCGATTTTGATGAAACTTACTACAAACTGAGGTTGACGCATAAGAATAGATATAAGCTGCTTTTTATTCCAATAAAAGCATCAAACCAAAAGCTAGTTCTTTTCCCAATTTGCAAATAAAACAAAACCAATCTGAACTTAGTCACACCTTGCCTTAATGACTTCTAGGCATCATCAACCAATCACCTTTTGGCTTTAAGACAAAAAAAACGATAGCTATGGCGGCGATCGTGACTAATTTCACACCGGTCAAAAACATTACCCTAAATCTAGAACGCATGAAATTAACTTCATCCGAATCCTTGGTTACCTTAAGATATATGACAGCGTCAGTGCCATATCCCTCGCAGGACATGAGCACCAGGTCTCCGTGGAAATACCGCGCGTACAACCGCGATATGGGCAGACCGTAGCCGTAGCCTGAGAAAATACAATCGTATGAATATTACAATGTATGAGTTTCTCCTTATTA